>BRZY01000003.1:11328503-12652006 GCA_030159175.1 Glycyrrhiza uralensis | reverse complement strand
TATCTGTCTATACAAGTGGTCTATCCATAAAAGGATTTGAAGTATGTTATCTAGTTAGCATGAAAGAAAGAAAGGTTACATTTAATACTGCTCTTTCATCTAAAACATAACTAAGTCCGAAGAGAAGTTTGTGCCAAACTGCTTTTCAAAGAATTTTTCCCACAATTTATCAGTTACAGGGCTTAGATCGCTTCAGTGCAAAATCACATAAAGCAAATCATATAGTCATTTTAGTCTTGTTCTAATTTAACCCATAGTTAACAAGAACAACAAAGCCCATCTTCCTTCATTGGCCTTCTCCACATTCATCAACTGGTCAAGTGCAGCAAGTATGACATGTAACGTCTGTATTTTTAGGTTTCTGACTTTATTATATTTTAATATGTAGATATGTGATTCATGTGAATTTAGGAAACTAAATCCAGTAGATATGATTCTCTTGAGCTTAGATATCAATAGTTTAAGTTTGACGTCGAAAATCAAACGGAAAAGCGGTAGTGTTTTAACTGTCGAAATGGCTGTGTTATGAGGAAGAAACCCTAAGTTGGAGTTAGAAAAGGGATTTGAGGATGCCAATATTGATTTTATAATATTTGGAAATTTTCTGATAAAAGGATAAGAAGAATTACAGTTTTGGTCCCTGTAGTATGACTAGGATGGACTGTAGGTGGGATTGGAGGCCAGAACAAGTGGAAAAAATATTTTTATGAGTCAAATAATGTTTTTACATTATTTTGGAATTTTAGAAATTATTTTGAGAATTTTTATAATAGCAGATTAAGAATTGCGGTTTTGGTCCCTGTAGAATTAAGGACAGGGTAAATGGGAGATCAAATGGATGTCAAAAGTTTAGTAAATGATGCAAAATTAAATGTGAGGGTAACCATTAGTGTTCTTATAAGATTTATGATTTTTAGGAATTTTCTTGGATTTTTTAGAGAAAGTGCAGTTTAACCATAATTTACGGGTTACGGTGAAATCGAAAAATTACCGTAATGCTTCTAAATTTGATTTTTAGGTACCAAGACCCTTTTGGCACTTTGATTTCGTGGTCTTGGCTTATCATAAGGGTCATGAGAGCTTTTTACCTCAATAGGTTATTTTTGGACAATTTTAGCCTTGAAACGCAAAAGTTATCGCAGTCTATTACCGTAATTTACATTTTACCATGGTTAAAAGTGAAAAATTATTTACCTCTTCTTCGTTACCAGCCAGAACCGCCTGGACTCTTGTAGAAGAGTTTAGAATTTTCTTGATTCATGGGAAAAGACCATTTTACCCTTAGCTTAAATAATTAATTACCAAGTGAGGAAATGACCACTTTGCCCCTTTAGTTTTTCCCTCAAGTTTACTCTAAATTACCAAATAGTCATGCAGCCATCTTGTTCAATATGGACCCTTGATTTGGCACTTCATTTGATGGAGAGAACATCTTGGCCATTGATTTCACTCCATTGTTCAAATCTAGTTCAAAACTAACCTAATTTAGTTCCATTTTAACCAAGCTCTAACCTTAGTTGGCTTTAAGCCTGTTCCTTTCTTCTTGGACCAGCCTTAGACGCCCAACACACCCCCAAAGAGATAGGATTTTAATCATTAATATCCTTGAGTCATATGGGCTAGTCATGAGTCTTGGCCAATAGGAAAATTGATAATTAATTCTTTTTTTTTCTATTATCTCAAGCAATCATTCCATTTTGATCAAGCTTATCCCAAGCTTTCCTTTGGGGAGGGTTGAACCGTGTGAGCATAGGAGAGAGGGAGGAAAGAGCTTTGTCCATTTTTCATCTTATTCCCTCACTTGAGTTATCCTCTTTCATTTCCTCTCTAAACTTCATCTATTCATCCATCCATAATCTTGATTTTCTACACCTTAATCAAGTGTAGAGATTTATTTTAAACACAAGCCTTCATCAAGATCATCAAGCTCTTTATAGATTTTGTTCTTTTGGATTTTGAATCTTCAAGCCACAAAGGTTCTTGGTATAGATAGGAGTTTCATGAATCAAGCTTCTAACATCTTCCTTTTGGGTCATACGTATAGGGTTGATTTATATATATTTCATCTTAAGTTTTTCTCTTTGTATTTTGGAGATGTTTATGCTTGATTGGAAGGTTGTGATCAAAGGGTAGTAAGAGATCAAGAAGCTACGATTTTTCCTTCATCAAGCTAGGAGTAAGAGGTAAGGGGAAATTTCTCTTACATAGTTATTTGTGTTCTTAACATGTATGTGATATGCTTGTTTGAGATTTTTCTTGCCTTGTGATGATTTGGAGATGTTAATATATATATATATATATTGATTATGAAAGAGGTATTGATTGAATAGATGTGTTATGGCAAGTGATTGATGATGATTTTTGGCATGCTTAAATTTGGTATGAGAGATGATGATCTTGGTTGTCCTATGACAATGATTTTTGGGTGTGAAGTGATATCTAGCTTGTGGTGATGATCTTGTGCTCTATGCCTTGATTATAGCTTTGATCAATGTCTTGTGTTTGATGCTTAATCCTCTATGCTAAGTTGGTATTGGAATTGATAGTGTAAGATTTAATCTAAGTTTTTTTTAAGAGTCTTTTATGTAAGCCAAGTCTTGAATGAATTTTCCTAGAAACCAAAGTATTGGTTCATGATTTGGAAAGCTTTTGAAATGGCCCAAGAACATATTTTTATTTAATTGATCTTAATGAGGTTAAATCATGTCTAGAACAATTTTAAATGACTTTAATTTTGACAAAACCGAATCTGTCATACCCTGGGTGTAGCTTTTTCCAAAACTGTGAAAATCGCATGCTGTTTGAGAAACAGGGAACAAACCTGTTCACGCCACGGGATCACTATGTTACCGCTTGTAACATTATTCATCTCTTCTCTATGTTACCTTTTGTAACCATCACACATAACCTTCTCTCTTGGTTATGTAATACTCATCTCTTTTTGATTATCTCAATCAAACATCTCTTTCTTTTTCTTGATTATCTCAATCAAAACATCTCTTTCTTTTACATTCGATTATCTTGCTCAATTATAACTCTGTTTCCAAAAATGGTATTTTTCGTATTCAATGTTTAAACTTCAAGAAAAATAGAACTAAAATACCTATTGATTCCCAAACTCATATCTGATATTTTTCCCTTAAAAAGACTCTATTTTATAATCTTTTAAAAATAAATTTCGTAAATTCTGGGTTATTTTTAACAGCGTCCAGAAATGTTCACAAGCATGGTAATCCTCAGTGTTTGAGATAAGTACAAGAGAAACCAAAGTAAAAATGATTGTGATTGACTATTATGTGCAATATGTTATATCATTTGCATAAAGAGAAAGAGATTCTGGCGGATGACCATGAGATGAGCTACAACTCAGAGAGGGGTTGAAAATAGGTATGGTTCGGCTACAATTGCCTACTGGGATTATCCAGGTTTCAAAAGTCTCAATGGCTGCGTGGTAACTCCCAGCGAGCCGAGAACGAGTAGAGCACCCGGCTTGAATAAATCTGACTGGCTGACCTATTTATGATATGATGTCGCTGAGTGCATTAAATAATTGTTACTTGGACTTTACTGTTTGTTTAGCGTTGAACAATTGACTTAAACATGGCTTTCCTGAATACTGTCTTGGACTTTACTAGAGGTTTAACCTTGAACCAATATGTTAGGAATTGACTGTGGCCTATCGCTCAAATGTTGTTGAGGAAGAGAAAAGTCTCAATGGAGCATTACACCGGTGTTGAGAGGGAAATAGAAGTGTCATGCATTTTCAAAGATATCTGTGTAATGATATATTGCTTTGATGATGTGTTGTGTTTTATAAGTTGTGATAGCATATTGCTGTGGTGATATTATATGTGTGTAATTATACATTACTGTGATTAAATTCAATGTGCCTATGGTAATGTATTATTGTGATAGAGAACTGCATGCTATAGGATAATGAGTTATTATGTATGATATGTATGAGTTTTCTTTATTCCTTCTATTGTCATTGTTGTGAGATAACTTTTGTACGAGGATTTTTCACCCTTCCCTATATGTTTTGTGAGTTGACCAAGACAGAAGGAGGAGGAAGACTATCTTCTGGAGTGGCATTTATCTAGGTTGTCTTTTCGGGGTGATCTGAGACTCGACTGACTTAGGCTCATTTAGGGTAGACTGTTATTATTATCCTTGCTGAACAACTGTATTAGAAACTCTTAAGTGTCAATGTAATCTATTGTAATTATGCACAATGTTATATAGCAATGATGTCTATTTCTGTAAGAATAGAAATAGGTGAAACTTTTGGATTGACCTTTTTGAGAAAAATTTTATATGACAACATTTCTATTCTTTAATCTTTAAAAAGAAAAAAAAAACTCACTCACTATTTGGGAAATAAATATAAGTTCAGAAAGTATATTTTTTCTGAAATTAAAATGAACAATATTAAACTTTTGAGAATAAATAGTTACTTATGTTGTAATGCTCTTTTGGGAGAAAGGGTGTTACATGACACAAGCAGAAATGATCAACAGAACCAACATTTCCAATATTATCTATCACTTTCTGAACACAAAGATCAACCAGGGATGACATCTTTCTCGCAGAGATTGCTCACCTTAGGGTAATTGTCACCACTCACCAGTGCTCCCCGTGTTCCAACTGCAACAAAAATAGTCAATTAGGAGCTCTAATTGAACCAAAGCAAGTCCTTACCAAACAACATAAACAAAGTTACGCACCGGATAAAAGAAGGGATGGAGGGATTTAAAAGCAACTCTACAAGATAAAAGAAATGTAAATGAAGATAAAAGAACCGAGAACCAAAACAAAATCAACAGAAAACATGAAAAAAAATGTAAATGAACAAACTAAAAAATTTACAGAAGCAGAACAAAATAAAAAGTACATAAATGAATATCAAAGACAGAACCCAGAACCCAAAAGAGCAACAGAGAGGAGAGGTAAAATAAAATAAAAATCGAAAACCCAGATCCACCGTCTTCAAGCCGTCTGGTTCCCTGAGTCTTTGCTGTCACGCCGTTTGGTTTACTGAGTCGCAGCCACCTCTTCTTCTTCTAGTTGTGTTTGTTCGAGTCTCCGTTGCGATGAGTTACGACTGAGAACTGAGGACGATGTGATGACGCGAGGATGAACCGAGGCGCAGCTGCTTGTCCAGGCACGCCAGCCGACGAGAGGCACGGCGGAGATGGAAGTCTAGATGGGGTGGAGGCACAATAGAGGGAAGAAGAAGAACCCTAGCTTTTGTCTCTATTTTGGTCTCTCTCACGTGTGAAGTAAGCAGGTAGGGTAGGGGTAAATTTTTTAATTATGTGCCGTGTCATTAAAATTTTAGTGAAATTAAATAAAAAATTTAAAAATCTTTAAATTCGGTCACTAAATCGGTCACTAAAATCTCTACAGTCAAATTATATACAAACTTTAAATTCGGTCACTAAATCGGTCGCTAATTAGAGACTGAAAAATCGGTCACTAAACAACAATTGTTTTATTTTATTTTTAATAAATGGATTCGATCTCTAAATAGGTCACTATTTAGTGACCGAAAAATCGGTCGCTAATTAGAGACCGAAAAATCGGTCACTAAACAATAATTGTTTTATTTTATTTTTAATAAATGGAATCGGTCTCTAAATCGGTCACTAACAACAATTGTTTTATTATATTTTTAACAAATGAATTTGGTCTCTATTTCGGTCACTAATTAGTGACCGAAAATTTTCATCCATCCCGAAATTGCTCCAAATCAAGCACGCTTAACTGTAAGTTCTTAAGTGATCGGCTACTGAAAAGATGATGCGTCTTGTTGATATTGTAACGCCCCAAATTTTCATTCTAAGAGACAGATTGTTAATATGGGAGGATTATTGTTAATATTGGGATTTCGTTGAGATAAACTATGGTTTAAAAATGACGTAGAAAGACAAATGAAATTTTTTGTAGACCTTTTGACTGTCAGAATAGGAACATAATGATATAGAAACCCTGATTTGGAGTTAGAAAAGATATTTGAGGATACCAATAGTGATTTTATATTATTTGAGGATTTTAGAAATTTATTTGGGAATTTTCTGAGAAATGGAGCAGAAATAGTACCGTTTTGGTTCCTATAATATGACCATGATGAACTGCGAGTGAGTTTGGAGATCAGAACACATTAGAAAATTATTTTGATGAGCCAAAAAGTGTTTTTACATTATTTAGGATTTATTGAAATTTTTCTAGAATTTTTGGGGAAAATTCTAAAATTACCAAAATGCCACTATTATTAGCAAAAGACCAAAATACCCCTAACTGGAACAGTTTAGTCACTATTCATAAAACCAAAATTGGTAATTTTTTATTTATTTATGGGAGATTTTAGAAAATAGGTTTAAATATGTTTTTAGTCCCTCAAGTTTGGGTAATTGTTGTTTTTAGTCCCTCAAATTTAAAACGCCTATTTTTGAGCGACTGAATTTTAGAAAATTTACCCTTGGTGCGGGGAAAAACCGAAGAACTGGTAAAGACCGGATACCATAAATTGGATTGCAAGGAAAGTGGGACCCATGTAGCATAATATAGTTGACTTTTATTGTGTTGACATGAGAAGTTACTACAATATCCTTGATTTTATTTTTTAATTACCAAAACCATGGAAAATAACCCTTTGTCCTTTTTGGTAATATCTCATCCAAATGAACAGATATCAAAATAGCAGATCAATCAAGACATATAAACATATTTTGTATAAACAGATCTTACCTTGTGTCTTGTAAACCTACAAAAGCAATATACTCACAAGAATATAACACCAAGTCAAGGTATATTTATGCATGTCACTTCAATATCTCTCAAAACACACCGGTGTAATGCTCCAAGGAGACTTTCCAACCTCACATTATTTTGAGCAACCGGCTGCAGTAAACTTAACAGAATAACCATGGAATCCCACTTAGACCCCTAAGAATACTTCAGAAATACCGCATTTAAAACATAATACCAAATCATAAATAGATCTGTTAGTCAGATTTATCCAAGCCGGGTATACGACTCGTCTCGGCTCGGGGGTTATCATTGACAAGGCCATTGAGACTTTTGAAACCTGGATAATCCCAGTAGACAATTGTAGTCCAATAGAACCTATTTTCAACCCCATCCTCTAGGTTGTATGCTCATCGTCTTTAATGCAAATGATAGTCTAAACTTGCATACCACTTCTCTTCAGCATCTCTTGTAAAACTTCTTCTGTTTTACTATAGCTTCTTTTTGAACATCATTATAGAATAACTCACCATTTTGAAGAAATACTCTTGCCCTTATTACTTGTAACGCCCCTTTTTCCCACAAGGAACGTCACGTGAAAAACTAAAACTTAATGCGGAAAAACGTCTTTCATAAATTAAGGTTACCAAAATTGGTGGCTAATTTTTTTTTTTAAAAAGAATCTTATCCGAAAAGATTTCTCACATCATAGTTAGCCATCCTGAAACTCAGAAGAAAAGAAACATCACACACATATATATATATATCATCATGTCAATATACACAAGTCTTACGCCCGCAAGTATAGTTTGGAACCACAACATAGTGGCCAAAATACATCATCATGACACGAAGAAAATAAAGCGATAAAGCTAAACCTAGGAAAACGATAAATCCAAAAGTGTGTCCAATACACGACACTGAACATGTACATCCCAAACCTAGGCTGGTCGCTAACAGACACTCTACAACCTAGCACTAGACACCCCCCACCTCTACAGGCCTAAGACGATGACGTCTCCTCGGGGTCCTCCTCAACCACAGACACCTCAAATAGTACACGATCTGGCTCGTCTCTAACCTTCCTCTTCCCTCTATCTACGTGTCCCGAAGGTCCGGCAGAAGTGTCAGAAGAACGGCGCACCAAATGTCCAGAAGGTGCGACGTATGGAACAGGAAGTGTCGGCCTCACGGTCTCGGGTGATGGAACTGGTGTCACCGGTGGAGCCATCCTTGGTAAACGTGCCCTCTCCAAGGAACTCTTCCTTGGAGTGCGACGAATCAGAAGACAACGGTTAGATACCGATTCGGCTATCCGCTGAGGTGTAGGCCTCTGATCCTCCCTCGCCTCTCTCCTAGGCTGCGCCGTGGGTGGAACTCTGGCCTCCCGGTTCTCCAAAGTGATACTGCGTGCAAAGGGTGCATCTCCCCGCTAGTAGCGCGTCCTCTCGATGGGGATATAGACGTCCAATACCATGTCCCTCTCCAAAACCTCTTCGGGGCCCAACACCCCTCCTCTAGTCCTAACCACGTATCCAGACACAGTGGCCCATTGGGAGATGGGATCGTAAGTCCATCCCCCACCATCGGCCTCACGAGGCCGAAAGCACTCCCTCACTCGGCTATCAGAGGTCTCGAAGTGGACATCTACACGTAACGTACATAAAATAACAGAAAAACACGCAAGGGTGAATTTCTTTGCACAAGTTGAAATCCACTGAAAGGATGTATACGAAACAGAAAATACTACATAATACATTCCAAGAATATATATATAGCTACTCTTTCGCAAATCTTTCTCTAAGATATTCATAAACCAAAAGAGAGCACATCATCAAATTAAGCATACAGTCAAACACACACAAAGCACTCTAGCCTAGTGCATGTCACTTGAACATCTTTTAATACAGCTCAAGCCGTCCTCCGCTCGCAATCCCCCAAGCTGGATTGCGCAATCCTCCAAGCTGGATTGTAGCTCAAATTTGGCAAAGCCAATCATCGATTACAATTGACATCTATATATATAGATTGCACGATCCTCCACGCTGGATTGTGGCAATGACATCTACGTACGTCCCGCACAATCCTCCAAGCTGGATTGTAGCAACGTCCTCTACATTTATTGCACAATTCCTCCAAGCTGGATTGTAGCAACAACCTCTATATTCATTACACAATTCCTCCAAGCTGGATTGTAGCAACAACCTCGATATTTATTACACAATTCCTCCAAGCTGGATTGTAGCAACAACCTCTATATTTATTACACAATCCTCCAAGCTGGATTGTAGCAACAACCTCTATATTTATTACACAATCCTCCAAGCTGGATTGTAGTAAAAACATCCACATTTATTGCACAATCCTCCAAGCTGGATTGTAGCATGACCTCAATATATATTGCACAATCCTCCAAGCTGGATTGTAGCACTGACATCTATATTTGCACTCACAAACAATCCAATCAACGCGGTCCCTCGTCTTAGGGTTTTTCGTCGCCACGTGTTAGCTTTCATCCAACACCGTGTAATATTATTGTCATTAAGACTTTTATCTTCGCCACGTATTGGTTCTCTCCCAATACCGTGTAATATTGTTATTTGAAAAAATATAAGTTTTATGGAAAATTCCTCTTTGAAATTAAAGTTCTTCTTTAACTTTAACTCTCTAATTCTTATTATTTTTCCTTCTCACTTCCTATTAATTATTAAAACCACATAACTTGTTAAAATTTCATTTTTGACCCCAAAACGTCCAGTTCCTGCGTCCAGTCTGCGTCCAGTCCCTGCGTCCAGTTTCTGCGTCCAGTTCCTGCGTCCAGTCTGCGTCCAATTTCTACGTCCAGTTCTTGCGTCCAGTCTGCGTCCAGTCTCTGCGTCCAGTTTCTGCGTCCAGTCCCTGCGTCCAGTACATGCGTCCAGTTTCTGTGTCCAGTTTTCACGTTTTCTACCCCGGAACTTTTATAACATGAGTGTTATCTTGAATCCTAATTAATTTCTTTGTTTTCATTTGTAAAACTTTTTCATTAAAGTTTTTAACTCCTCTTACCACACTTAGTCAAATATTTTCAAACCAATCCCAATCACATAGAATTAAATCATGTGAAACATCCAAGAATCAATATTCATCCATTTTGGCAAAAACACCACCAAGCCATAAATCAAACATACACTTAGGCATTCCAAATCACTCCAAATCATACATATGATTTTTTCCAACAACACATAGGCTTATCAAAAATTATCATGCCTCAACCAAAATCATACTTTCACTCATATACATAAATATATAAAAATACATATTACTAAAGAATGAAAAAAATCATTCAAACACCCAATATGAAAACTCAAGTCTTTGAGTTTTTCATGAACATACAACATACACCACCCAGATACACATCCTATCCAACTTATTGAGAAAATCCCCTTACCTCTTGAAGACTTGAAAATGGGCTAACTCCAAAATCACCTTCACACCACACCAACACCAAGTGGTCTACTCAACACCTTGATGTTCCCACACTTAGAAAAATTTACCTTTTACAAAATACACCAAAATACAACCATAGAAATATGAGTTTTATGAAAACCAAGAAACCCTAAAGAGTAGAAATTTGAGTAGATCAATGCTTACTCAAATCTTGAAAGAAAATAGATCCAAGGTAGTTTCCAAGCTTGTAGGTTCCAATGGAGTGAACCTAAACCAAGGAAAAGCTTACTTTTAGTGAAATGAAGAACTCAAGCTTTCATGAAAACATGAAAGTGGTGGAAATGAAAAAATGAAAGAAGTTTATGGATTAGAATGATGATCTAAACCTTTTTTGTGAAGCTTAGGTATGGAAAATCTCAATAAAACTCAAGCTTTTGGGTGTGGAGAAAAGCTTGGAAAATGAGAGCAAATGAAGTTTTTGTAAAAATGAGGAAGATGAAGTGAATAGGAAATGAAGCATTTCTCCTCCTTTTCCTTGAAGAAGTACACGGCCATGACAAGGAGAAATGGGAGGCATGGGCTTTGATTGAGTTGGTTCACCTACTCCATTCTTTTAATTTGAAAAATTCCAATTAATTTCCATTTGACTCAATTGACTTTTGGGATATTTTTGGAGAGTGAATCAGCCCCCCTTTCTGTGCCCAAACTGACTGGAAAATGGTGGAATTTAATTCCACCAAGTTAGGGTTTACTCGGTAGTTCGCAGTGGTAAAAACGGGTAGTTTTCGAACCCCTTTTTAGATAAATATTTTTCTAAAATGAGTAAAATCATGAGAAATGAATTTTATGATTTGAATATGTCATAGAAAAATTTAGAAACCCAAAACTAAATTTTTGGACTATTTTTCATGTCCCGGTTGCGCCCGGTTTACCCGTAAAGCTCCAAACGCGGGTAAAATAAAGTTTTTCTGAAAATTTTCCAGAAAAATTTCTAAAAATCACAAATATTATAAGAACCACTTTTGGTTCGTAAAAAAATTATTTTGGAGTAAAAATGACCTCCAGAAAAATACTGAACCCTATCCCCGCATCAGGAGAGAATGCGGTTCCCGCAAAAACTCAGTTTTGCGAACTCTACTACTCTAAACCCTTCAAAATCAAACCTAAGATATTACTATCACTATCCTCACCTCAAGATCCCAAAAATTATTAATTAAATAATTTTAATTAATTTAAAGCAAATCAAAAATCAATAAAACTATTTAAAAATTGAGGGTGTTACATTACTCATTTATTGCGAGTTAAGTTATTCTTCCAGCTGCAATAATTCAATTTATGACTGATCACACCACGGCAGAGCCGTACTGAGGTGAGCAGCCCAACAGAATGATTCATTATATAAACTAAAGGTTATTAATTCATTTCAAGCAGACCAAAACGGGGCATAGCCACCTAGGATTGATCAAGAGAGAAGAGATCAATAGTATTTAAACTTATGTCCATTTTTAATCAGTAAGTATCTGTTCTCAGATTTTAGATAGATATTTGGAAATGGAATAATTACACGGCGGCTGAGCAGACTGTGATAACCATTGTCCAACTTTCTTAAAAACTTAGTATATAATTGAGTGAACGAAATGAAGCTGATTAATTACCAGCTTAATTAACTTTTGAAGATGAAAGGATCACACGGCGGCAGAGCCGTCTTCGGTGATCAATACCCAACTTTAAAATCGATTCAATATAGACTAGGTGAACAAAATCAAGCTGTTTCTCTTTTGAAATATTTAAGCACTGATTATCTTCCAGGAAAAAGGCCCATTGAAAGCCTATCTCACTAATTTCCACTGCCATAGACATTGGAAATTAAACTGATTTAATTATATATATATAGATTGGATACCCACTCAATATTTTCCCCTGATAATATAACAGTAGAATTCACCGAGAATCCGTTACTGTTTATATTAAATTCCAATAGATGCTATAACAATAGAATTCACCGAGAATCCTTTACTGTTATACTCTTTTATCCTATCCAATCTATTTATATATATGTTATCAAGAAATCACTTCTTTCCCAATTTATTTTAGTCACGTATATACCGGATCCCAAGATTAAGAATTTCCTAAACAGCGTATCAGTACAGTTCCCAGGAAAGAGAGATGGACGTAAAAAGCCTCTTCAGAGATCTTTCTTTCCTAGACAGACCCATACTGATAAACCATTTATCTTAACCATAACCTTATATATCGATGATAGACAATATTAGGGTTTTCACATAAGAATAAATTGTATTTTCTTTACGGTAAGATCATATTTACGGTAAATCTAAATTTTGCCATTATAACGGTATGTTTACAAAAGCTTAAAATTAATTATGCCATCACCACCTTACTTCCACGAAATTCTCGAGAAATTTGGGCATTATAACCCCACAATTAATGAATAGCATAAAACAATTAAATTAAAGCCATAAAACAATTACAAAGCATAAAAAACTATAACACCAAAAACACATAAGCACATAACAATCAAGAATCAAACTCATACTTCTCAAATTTATTTGCAAGAGGTTCCCCCTTTGCCACAAAATCTTGGAAGAACAAGGCTTGAAGAACCAAGAACACCAAGCAAGAAAACTAAGAACTTCTAGGAGAAAAAGAGAGAGATTTTTACTTGTCAACACAATGCAGAAATTTTATGAATCAAAGATGGGTATTTATAGAGGAGAGGGGGTGAGCTTCATGAGGACAAGGGTTTGGAAGAACAAAGCTTTGAAGATCAAAGTTTGAACTCAAGAACACTAAGAGAGAAAAGATAAAACTTCAAAGGAGATTTGAAAGGTTTTTTGCTTTGTTATCACAAAGGCTTTGGTGTAGGATTTGTGAAGCATGAAGGGGGGTATTTATAGGGGGAGGGGCAGCCAAAGGGTTGGGTTAAAGAAACTATGGTTGGCTTGGAAAGCAACCATGGTTTAGCTTTTAATAAAAATCAAAACAATTATCCAATTTTTTATTGGCTTAGGCCAATGACTTATGGCATGACTCAAAATTGAGAAGACTTGAGAAGAAACTAGACTCAAGTGAGTCATGATGAAGGGGGGCAGCCATGAAGCAAGTGGGAGGAAGAGATGTGATCAAAAATTAATGACTAGATAATTAGGTTTTAATCCATCTTTTTCCTAATTGGTTCAAGGCTTTTCCCTAGGATTGGAATCCATGTGACAAGCTCATCCAAGGCTTAAGAACAGCCTAATGATGTCGATCAAGATGGGAGAAATAAGGGTCATGGGATAGCTTGGTTAAAAACTTTAGGTTTTTGTAGTTTAAGTGAAAATCAAGGGCAAAATAGTCTTTTCATTAATCAAAAATTCCAAAAATTAATTTAAAGGGTGAGAACCAATAGGAAATCTCGAAAATACCCTATAATAGCCCTAATGGCTTCATGAAAGAGTTTCTGGATTTTTACGGTAAGGGTATACTTTACGGTTCGCATAAACAAAGGAAAACGGACGCGCCGTAAGTGCAAAACGGACATTTCTCAGAAAATTCCTAGATAATTTCCAAAAAGATCAAAAATTGAATATAAACACTAATGATCCCTCTTAAAAAATGATTTTAAGCATTTCCTGATCACTAAAAATCCATTTTTGTTCAGAAATCTTCGTTTCTCGTGTCCACATGGACTGAAAAATTAACTTTTGATCTGTTTTTCGAAAATTTTTGAAATAATTTCCAAAAATACTAAAAAATGTAAAAGTATGATTCAGGTTTGAAAAATCTCTTTCTGACCTTAACTTTGTCTCCGAATTAGTTATTAGTTCTTGCTGTTAACTATAGGGACTAAAACGGTAATTTTTAAATTTATTTTTCTAAAAATTCTAGAAAAATTCCTGAAAATCACAAATATTAAAAGAACTAACTTTTGTGAAGAAAGTTTTGTTTTCTGAGTTGGTTTGATATACTTTAGCTATTGAAAATCTTATCCGTTAATTACGGTAAATACGGTTGTCTGTAAAAATCCAAACGTCAAAGGAAAAATGTCTGTTTTAATGAAATAATTTGATAAGTATATTAAAACCCTAATTATAAGACAAAAATAAATCACTTAGCATTTAGATCACAAAATTTTATATAAAACAGAATTTAAACGGTAACTAAGAAAAACGGATGTTACAATACCAATCAATTCAATTAAGCTTTCCCCAACCGTACATTCCCATACTTGCACAGTCTCAGAATTTCTCTCATTCGGGTATGATTTTGGTTCCTTCATGTACCCCTTCGCCTAAAAGTCTGCCAGGAGTCGATCTTTGTCTGTGCCTCTCCGCACCGGCAATCACTCTCCGCCCTCATCGGCCTCAGGGTGTCACAAAAACCAACCAAATCGAAGCTTCAGCTGCTGCTACCCTGAGTGCGCTGCTACACCAAGGTCTTGGTTCTCTTGCTCAACATTCCTTGAAGCAACTCGATTTTAGTGCTTGGAACCTGTGAGGCAACCTACAAAAAAGAACTGGCAATTTCAAAAAAGTGTTAGTACCGGTTGCACATCCAAGTACAAATTTTCTTTCATAAAATTTTTACTCCTCTTAGTTTTAGTTGCTTTCATTAAAAGTTCCAGACACCTTGCAACAAACATATTTTGAGCAAAAGAAGGGATTTGTGCAGTTGGCTTCTAAATTATGGGTTTGATTGTAACTACTTTTCCATAAACAAAAATATAGCTTGTTTAGTTATTTAATTACCTTCTTTGTAATAGGTTTGGGACCAGCCATAGGAGCAGGTGGAATTTTCCCTTTTTCAAGTGTAGACTTCTTTGCAACAAACCTTTGTGAATCGGATCCAGGTGAAGCAGAGGTTTGGGATGCAAATTCTGGTCCAACAATGGTTTGGGATGCATATCTAGGCATAGGTTGGGACACACTGGCAACATCCACTCACAGGTTGTGACACCCTACAGGTGCTTCAAGCTGTGATATAGATTTCCTTGGTCAACCCCTTTTATGAGAAAGATTAGAAAAATGTTATAAAATAATGTGATTAAAGAAAAATGTTAGAAAAATCTTACCTTTTTAACTGACCAGTCTGTAGCTGGTTGGTGTTGTTGAGTTCAGAACCCTATGGGTTTTAATTGTGACAAAATTTTTGAGACAAATTCTAAGCATTCAGAGTTGCTTAGTATCTAACAAATATGAGTTTAAATGTGTTCAGAAAGCAGATATTTCTCATGCTTACATATTACATTGTCAAAGTGCTATGTTATCAAAAAGGTGTCACTCAAAATGGTGAAGTATTCATCAGTAGAAAGGATGCACCCATATTGGTTAAAATCATCAGAAAGGTGCTCAAGCTTTAGTGATTACAAAAAGACGCTTGATAACAAGATACATAAACAAGACAAGACAAGAGCATCATGGAAGCAGTTGAGAAATCATCAAGTCATGAACACTGCAGAACTCAAAAAGGACAATTCTGATGTAAATCAGAATGGAACTTCAAAGAAGAATACTAAGGATATCCATAATGGTGGACTTAGTTATGTTCAGAATCAATGCCAACAATAAGAACAGTGTTAAAGCAAAGATTAGAAGATTTCAAGAAGCTTAGAAGCAACTTGAGCAAGAAAACATCTTGTTGAGAAAGATTTTGAAGCATCAGAAAGGTGGAATTTTATGAAGAACTTCAGAACTCAGAAATGTCATCTAAAATGTTGTTCATGCTAATTTCTAAAACTTTCTCACATGTATTCAAGCATCTAAAGGAACATTCCATGAAGATTACATGCTTAGAATACTAATAAAAAGGATTACTACTTGCTCAGAAAGGTTCTATCAGAAAGGTTCTCAGAATCCTTGCAGACAAGTTATTCGAAAATATGCCACACTGTCATGAAAGTACAACAGACAGTAGAACCTCAAGGACACGTCTTGGGCTTGTGTCTAACGGTTAGTAACGGCTATATTGAACATTTTCGCTACAAAGGAAGCTAAATTAACACTATAAAAGGTTGGTTGCTTGAGTCATCAAAGATCTGAACATTCTAAGCTTTGCAAAAACAAAAAATGAATCATTCTTACAAGCACTCACTTCTCCAATTCAGTTTTATTTGTATCTCTATAACTTGAGAGGAAGTGATTTAGACTCACATTTCATTTTATATTACGCTCTCTGAGTGATTTGCATTGTATTACACAAAAACTCTTTCCACACTTTGCTTGTAGCTCCCAATCTAGAAAAGTATTTCTAGGATTGGTTGAGTGGTAAGCCTACTGAGGCTATGGCAAAAGAATACTGGTGTTAAGCTTGCAAAGGCTGGGGTAAAAGAATACTGATTTGTACCCATTGGTGGTTGTACTGATACTGCAATAGTAGAAAATCTTACTGTGTGTGAGGACTAGACATAACCCAAGGATTATTTGGGTGAACCAGGATAAATATTTGTGCAGTATTCTAAATCTGTTAGCTTATTAATTTTCTGCACCTGTATTATATTTCTATTTTACTCAGAAAGATCACCTTTCTGAACAACAAGTTTAAGTCACCTTTCTGAACAGGCTTTTTAAAGAAAGTTTAATCAAATTTCTTAAGCTTAAGTATTTATTGAGAATTGTTAATTTTATATTAACATATCTTGTTAAGACAGTTTTAAGAAAATCTATTTAAAAGATATAGCTTCCACTCAGAAAGGTTGCTACTCAGAATGATATCCTTTCTGAACTATACTAACAAGTGTGTTTAATATTCTTTCTGAAACCTTTCTGCACTCGAAGTGCTACTTGAGAAATATTAAGAAAATTTTCCTTCCAGGTGAAAATTTTAAGAAGTCACAATTCTACCCCCTTCTTGTGATTGACCCATTCACTTTAGGTGTGCAGCTAGTTAGACTTATGGATTTTCCTCAACAGTTTGAGGTGGAAGGGGGCATCTCCCACTATTGTGGCCATAACTATGGTACCTACATCATTTATTTGTTGTGTTTGACCCTTACTTTAGTAGGATTGGTAGGTTCATTCGGTTCCCTTTCTTTTACGTTCTTTAGGTCTCATAGGACCTTGTTTATACACAGGTGGTAGTATTTCTACATCATTGGTTTCTTGCCATTTCAAGGGACCAATAATAGGGTTGATGGTGTACTTATTACACGTTACATAAGTCTCTCTATGATAATACCTATGCACATAGGACTCTAGAGCTTCACAATGGAAAGTAATTGCGGCAACAACAAGCCTACAAGGATAACCACCAATTCCCAGAAGTTACATTAGTATGACCCAACCCTAAGGTCTACTTTATACCTATCATTCAAAACATAGTGTGTGTGACTTCAAACCTTGACTCCCCAGCCCAAGAAGCCAACCAATTCCTGTAACGTCCGTAAATTTTGATTCTATTCTAATTTTATTTTATTTGTGTGATGTGTGCTTATGCATGTTAGACATATTTTAGTAAGAGTAATTCATACACAAAGTTTCCTTGACATTAGAAAGCAGTAGTTTAAGTTGGACGTTTAGATACAGACAGAGTTCTGTTTACCGTAAATAGACAGAATGGGGACTTTGTGAAGTAGAAACCCTAGATTTAGGTTAAGAAAGGGATTTGAAGGTACCAATAGTGATTTTCCAATATTTTAGGATTTTAGAAATTTGTTCAGAAATTTTCTGAAGAACGGATAAAAATGTTACCGTTTTGGTCCCTGTAGTTTGACTAGGTTGAACTGTGAGTGGGTTTGGAGACCAAAACAAGTTTAGAAATATTTTTGGAGATGCCAAATGATGTTTTATATTATTTTAGAATTTTAGAAATTATTTTGGGAATTTTTAGAATGATAGACAAAGAATTGCGGTTTTGGTCCCTATAGACTAAGAACAAGATAGCAGGGAGAGCAGGTGAATGCCAGAGGCTTAGGAATTGATCCAAAATCAACCAAAAGAGTACCCAATGGTGTTTTTACAATATTTATGATTTTTAGAAATTTTCTGGGATTTTTATGAGAAAGTTCATTTTTGCCCTAAGTTACAGGTTACGGTAAAAATCGAAAAGTTACCGTAATGCTTCTAAGCTTGATCTTTATGAAACAAGACCTTTGTGGCATCTTATTTTCATGGCTTAGGACTTATTATAAGGTCATGAGAGTTTTTACCCCAATAGGTTAATTTTGGACAATTTTTACTATGAAATACAAAAGTTACCACACTTAATTACCTTGGAGACTTACCATTTACCATGGTTAAGGTGAAAAATTATTTTTACCCCCTTGGAATAGTGCTGCGCCAGTTTGAGAGGGAGAAGAGGGTAGAAGATTCTTGACTTATGACTCACATGTGTTAGCCAATAGGAACAAAGCAAGTTACTAACTAGGGTTAAGCCATGGTTAAGTGTAATTATAACTTAGGAAAAAATCTTTTGCTTAGGAAAAAGAGAGAGGGAGGCCGAGATTGGAAGAAGAAGAGGGAGAGCTCCTTGTTTTGCACTTTCATCTTGTTCTTGCACCATAAACAAACTTCAAGCTTTTCTTTCCAAAAATCTTGTCCAAGTTAGCCAATTTCCAAGAGATTGTTCTTAATCTTGTGACCAACAAGCTACAAAGAGCCAAGCAAGAAGGAGAAGGAGAAGGAAGAAGAAGAAATTGGTGGTTAGGGTTTTCTACAAGCTTGGTAAGGGGAAAGTTTCTTATACATGATTTTTAAAGCCTAGTGGACATATTAGTGCTATGCTTGTGTTGTTTTGATTAAGAGGATGTTAAATTATCTTAGGGTTCATGTTGATTGGTAAGCCATGTAGCTTTGTGTTCTTATGATTATAGATGGTCCTTGAGTTATGATTATGCTAGATATGAATTCTTTTGAGTGGCTTGATCATGAAGAACTTGCTTGATGATAGTTTTGCATGGTTATGACCTTGATGTGAATAAGGGTAAGTTGCTCTTGGCTATGGAAAATTAACTATGTTGTGAGAGATGAGATTGCCCTAGGTTGGATGTATGATGATTCTTGTTCCATGCTTGGTTTGAGTTGGATTGTGACTAGGTTTCAATCTTGGCATGATATGATTCATGTTGGTATGACAATATATGCTTGTGTGATGATCCTCTTGTGCTATTGCCTTGATGATTTTGCTTTATGGCTTGATGAGTATGGAACCATGGCTTGATGTTGAATGATTGTGGCTTGTGATTGATTCAAGGATGGTAAACTTTGCTCATTTTTGTTCATTTGATCATAGCTATGTGAAGAAAAGATTGATTTGGGTTGAATTTTGAAAAATCGCAAATCTGTCATGCCCTGGGTGTGGCCATTTTCGTAGTTGGGAAAGCTGGAAAACAGGGGACAGTTCTGTTCATACCGCGGCTGTGAAAATTCTCGCGCCTGTGAACAGTTCTGGATCCAGAATTTTTGATAATTAATGTTTTGCGAAAATTATTTTTTTTCCAATTTTTTTTTACATGAAAATTCCTAAGAGAAAAATGTCATTTCAAATATAAAAATTGGTAAGTATTTTGGTTAATTGATTTTAGAACTTAAACAATGGTTTTAGAAAATGCATTTTGTTAAAAAGATGAAGAATCAATAAGTGTATGAATGAAAGAGGAGAAAGCCATGTTGAAGAAGAATTATGCACAATGAGATGTGAATATCATAAGAGATGATAATGCTATAACCAAGAGTGAAGGTTATATGTGATTGTGCAAGTGATAACCTAGTGAAGAGGTTTATGCATTTACAAGAGAAACCAAAGCTTATCAATGCTTGAGAAAATTGTTTTGTATGCTTAATGTATGTGTCATTTTGCATAAAGAGAAAGAGAATTGGCATGCGGCCATGTGATGAGCATTACAACCCGGATGGGGTTGAGAATAGGGATAGTCTGGCCACCAATGCCAGATCATGATGCAATTGAAAATACTGGAAAAATTTGGAGTGAGACTCAAACCTAGCAGCATACTCTCCAACAAACATCTGCCCTTGCTTCAAACACAAGAACTCCATCTCCTTAGCATGACGGACATTCTCAGGAAAATACTTGGTCAGAAAACGATCACAAAAATTAACCCAAGTAAAGGCTACTCCTCTGGCTTCCAACAGTTGACGTCAACTACGCCACCAAAACTTTACATCGCCCACCAGCATGTAAACAACAAATGTCACCTTCCGTTCTTCAGTGCAAGCCATTGATTCAAAAAATTTCTCTAGTTTATGGATCCACAACTCCACTCCTTCAGGGTCATACCCTCCCTTGAATTGAGTCGGGTTGGCATGGTGAAATTTTGTCAATCCTTGATTATCTCCTTCTCTACGTCCAAAAGCAATTGCCATCTCCCGGATAGCATTCACGAAATCTCCATCGTAACTATTCCCTCTTCTTGCCATGGGTTCCTACAAGGCAACCACTCAAGGTAAAACCGGTAAAAACCTATCCAAGAGATCACACTATTAGCTTCTTCGAAGAAACAATTCACACATGGCTTCTACGAAGAAACAATTCACACAAGATTCAAATAGATTCTATACAATAGCTTCAATGATAAACAACTCAATTAGAGTTCACACAACACAAACACAACAAGCCTACAACCCAGACATTCACAATAGACTCGACCAGCTCTGATACCACTAATTGTAACACCCCTTTTCCAGGAGGGTGTCACATTTCGTAACGAACATCCTGCAAACAGAAATAAAACTAATTAATTTCTGGTTTTTCTTTTGGAAAATAGTTATAAAATTATTTATCTTTCACAAATGGGTTTTTCATTTATCATATATATATATTTTTTCTAAAATATAAGTCAGGAAACTAACTCAAGAAATAATTCCACACATCATTAAAAGAATATACCATTTACAAGAAATCTTTCCCCAAATAAATATAGACTCTCTATGCTGGTCAAACCCAAAAACTAAAGAATCCAACCCAAAAACTAGGACATGAACATCCAATCTCTATGTTGACCTATCTCCTGTACTTGTGACATTCAGAAACTCCAACTGCAGCTCCAACAGAAACGAGTAAAGAACGCATTCTCAAAAACAAGAAAACAACACATAGCAAAGGTGAAAATCTCTTTAACAAGTTATATCGTGACAGTCACATAAGCAACAAATAATAAATATAACATACCATACATGTTATACTCATACTCAAAAGAAATCACACAAATTTATAGTCTTCATTCCCATTCAAGCATACAACAGGACAATCTCGTGTATGCATGACACTTCAAAGAGCTCTGTAAGAACATCATGGGAAAATCGTTTCTCAATGCTCCATGGAGACTTAACCCAACAATATTTTGAGTGACAGACGCAGCTAGATATTTTTCATGATTGCTCAGCCTGTTACTCTAGGGTCCGATCCTATAATCATTCCATAAATGCCACTCTCACCTTATCCTGAATAGATCAGTCAGTCAGGTTTATCCAAATTGGGTACATGATTTTTCCCCTGCTCAAAAGTGCTACCTCTAGGCAACTCAGATAACCCCATTAGGCAATTGTAGCCCAACCGTACAAATTCTCAACCATTAAAATTATGGGTTGTAACCCAAATGATACACAACCCAACTCTATGCACATGTCTCATCATGAATGCATAACACGCAACATTTACCACTCTCTCATTTTAATTTGTGTAAGGCACAATGCATCACTTACAAAACGTGAGATATCAAATCCATACAGAAAATATTAAATGCTAGAAAGACACATGTTAGTCTCTGGAGACAATCGTCAATCCGAAAAGCATGTGACACCCTGAGGTCGACGAGGGCGGGGAGTGATTGCCGGTGCAGAGAGGCACAAACAAGGAGCGGCTCTTGGCAGGCTTCTAGGTGAAAAGTACATGAATGAACTGAATTCATGCCGGAATGGGAGGAATTCCAAAATTGTGTAGGCACAGGACCACATAGTTGAGGAATAGAATTAATTAGTACTACACATACCAACAAGATGCATCATCTTTTCGGTAGCCCATCACTTAAGAACACCACAAGTATGCTTGATTTGGAGCAATTTCGAGATGGGTGACCTTCTCGAAAGTTTCCTAGAAAGCATGTGAGTGAGGACAAAGCATCCCGAAAAGGCCTGTGTTGGTTTATGCGGACAACCATCAATCCGAATATGAATACAGTCGTCAATCTGATTACCTCATTGGAAAACCTACTACTCATTGTCTCAAGTCTTTGTTAATATTAGGAAGAGTTAACTTAGTTGATAAAAATACGGATATATTTAAAATTTAAAAAGGAATTTCATTTGAACTTTTTGTAAATATTTATATTAATTAAACTTGTGGATCCCATCCAAAATGAGCAATAAAGTATGACTTGCGGACTTTAGAGAATTTTACTAACACTTAGGAGTTAGTTATTCACAGATATTTATATTACCAAATTCAACTCTGAATAGAAAGAAACATAGATAAATAGTACCCTCAGAATACATAGTGCTCAAAGTAAAACTTCCAAACTTATAATGCATGCATAAGCTTAAAACACTTCCAATATAAAAATATATTTGAGAATAAAACTTTAGCTCTCCTAAGCTGGCTAACACTAAACTCACGTAAAAAGATCAGGATTCGTAGGAGAATCCTTCACAAAAACTCAATGGAAATACGGTGCTTCAAATCGGCTAGCAATGCGCCTGGGAACAGGTCTGTCTCGTGAAGTTGTAGAACAAAACTCAACGTAAGTTCTCCAACATAACTTGTTTTCAATCAAGGGGGTACAAAGAAGTAGATTGCATCACACCATCTACGCTAATGTGGAAATGAATCCTTGATCCAAGAGATAAGCGATACAAACATGCAATGGGGTAAGAATCCATACGCAAGCACATATATGGGAAGACATGCTAGATATCAACACATATAAATATATGATCATATTTTTATTCACAATTCCAATCACAACTCAGGTGATAATCAATATCAATGCCATCATATTCATTTAATCCAAATTGCATACAGATGATCAATAATATATACATATATATATACATGCTCATGTGTGAGATTCAAACTCAAATCATACTCCATAGAGTTATCTTTCCTTTATTGGAGAAATAATCAAGACAAGGTGTTATCGTATTTGTATTATTTTCCAAATCAACTTAGTGACATTTGGCATTTCCCACCAATAGTTCATATCATAGGCTCCAAGCCTTATTCATTACATTATCTTCATGCTAGGTTCCAAACCAAAAGCCAAAGTTTCATTATTCGATCAGGCTTCCAAGCCTGGACCATGGTCATATCACACTAGGCTCCAAGCCTTAGCCAATATTAGCCCAACTAGGTTTTGAACCGATAGTTAGGGTGTTTTTACCAGGCTATAGCCCAATTTTGTCAAGCTAGGTTCCAAACCAATAGCCCAGTATTTAGTTTTCCAAGGTATAGCCCAAGTTTTTATTAATTCTTAAGAACACTCTTCGAGTTGTTTCCTATGGTTTACAGGTGTGTATAACAATTAAAGCTTTAATAACAATAACATATACTCCACATAAAATTCATAAAAAATCAATTCAAACTTCATAAACAACCTCATATATGCACAAAATAATTATTTCCTCTTAACAAAATTACACTTGTTCAAACTTTTTCAAGCTTTCAGGGAAAAATTATCATTTTTCCTTTTCAGAGAAAAAATTACGTTTCTACCATTCTAAAACTTTTACTTTTACCAAATTTAACTTTTTATCATTCTATATCAATTAGTTATTAAAATAAGTTAATTTACTTAAAAATTACATTTAACCCCTAAAGATTACTACTTTACATTTTTAGTCCCTATAGTTTCGAACTTGACATATCCTCCAAAATTTTCAATGGTCACAGCTGTAGAAAATTACACGGCAGGGGTATAAACTCGGCTGTCTTATTTTGTTCAAAAGTTCAGAACTGTTCACAGCTTCGGAACAGATCACACCAGGCGTGTGAAATCCACTGTTTTTGTCCAAATTACCACTTTGTGATATTCTCATCCATTATTTTATTCAACATCTTAGATCATTTCTTTAAGATTTTTTTCTCAAGGTTTTCAAGTTTGTTTACCATCCAAACAAAACATAAAACCTTAATAATTTATATAGCCTTCAAAATAGCATAAATCACTTCAAACAAACTTTTAAGCAAACATAACCAAACATACATCATCCAAAACACTTAAGACATTATTAAATCACATCACACTTAAATATAGATATCATACTATCACATGTTTCTTTACCATCAAAGATCGCCACTTTAACATGGAGAATAAAACTTTTTTAACATAAAAAGACTACCATGCTTAACCAAACATTCATACCATCCATAAGAACAAACTTTCAAACATTTCATATTTTCAAAGACAAGGTTTAACTCATCACAAAATCATCACACAAGAGAAAGGTATGAACTTTCTGACAAGGAACTCAAGATAAATAGCAAAACCATAGATATAAAATTTCACCCAAACCAAAACACACAATCTAACATGCTTCTTAGAGCTTGAGATTTCATCTTCCCCATATCTCTTGTAGACTCCCAAAAATGTACAAAGATGCTTCCTTTTCACCTCTTTCATCCACACCAACACTTCACTTAACTAAGCCTTGAACAAAAGAAATTCATAGAGGGTTTAAAAATCAATAATGGATGGAGAAACCATCCATCCATGAAAAACTTAGCCATGAAGGCTTGAACAAGAGAGAAAGAGGATCCTACCTTTTTCCTCGAAAACTTAAAGAACTTGAAACTCTTGAAGATCCAAAGGCTATTCAGACAAAGTGTTTAAAGTGTTTGAAAATGCATTCTCTACACATGATTCTTGTGTAGAGGATCAAAAATATAAGCTAAGAGATGATTGAATCTTATGGAAATGGAAGAAAAGATAGAGGAAGAAGATGAAGCTAGACAGAAGGAAGAGAAAATTTCTTTAGAGAGATAAACTAATTGTTGAAATGAATTTGTTTATGGAATAATTGCTAAATAGAACTTTCGCTTTTTTTAACAAAATAAAAGAATATCAGATTTCTAGGTGTATTTGGTCGACATCTACTTGACTTGGGGAAGAAGGATTTTTGCTTTGCAAAGTTTCTCACATGTGTTCTAAAAATGAAATGATGAAATGCATAAAAACTTGCTCTCCAAGCTTACTTGCTCTCCATGTTCTCCAAACGAAATTTCGTTGAAGTTTTTTCTTGGAGACCATGTGGGCTTACAAAGAGGCTTGGAGAAAATTACACAAAAGGGTATGCCCTTTGGGAACAACCCAGAGGCATAAGAGACATTTCACATTAAATCAAATCTAAAACTAATCCAATGGTGGTTATGAGTTTTGAAACCAAAATTGCACCACTACTTTCTATGATCTTCTTAATTCTAATACTGATTTTAGTTTCCCTAATAGCGTTCACATGATCACAGATAAAATATAATATTATATTAATAATATATTGCAAATAAAAGACAAGTCTTACAAAGACAAGACGGAGAAATGCATAAGATAGAAGTGTTGGTGTAAGCCTTATATTTATATATATCAGGCAAGATCCATTCCTATTATTTATTTATAGAGTAATAAAGTCCTTAGAATGACAATGTCTAGTCCATTGGAACATTAAGTGATAGACTTAATCGTGAGACACCTTTGGACACTATGGACGCCATTATTAAATATCCATAGTCAAGTATTATTGTTAATAAAGACGACAATAATACATAAAGACTATTAAATCGGATTAGCATGTTAAAGTATGCACTGATCTGCTCAATTAGCTAATTTCCAGGGAAGGATAAGATCAAAACGTTTGAATTCTCAATGCAGAAAAAAATTTCAAAAATAATAAGATGGGTCGGAGCAAAAGGTCGTGAGGCCCATTATCGGAGCAAAAGGTCTGATGGCCACATCCCACGAGCCATGGGCAAGGAGTTGCGAAGTCAGCACGTAGGTATGAATATTGGTAGAATATACTGGTTTGACCCACTTCTGAAAGGCTTCATAATGGTTATGTGAGTGTCATAAGCCCTTCCTTAGATAGCAATAGTAGAGCAGGTCCTTGGAGTTAAAGTCACTACGATCCTTACATGAAGAGTTGTATACTTTGATGCTAAGAAGAGTCGTATCCCTACAAAGAGTAATGAATTTAAAAAGAGAAGTGTTTGAGTTATGGATATTGATATCTGAGTTTTGTAAGTGATGTCTGCAACAACCTTTTTCCAAAAATGATATTACACTATAGTAACCAAGAATTTCGTAAATTTCTTAAATAACATTGATTTTAAAAACCATGTTTATTCCCAAAATGTTGGTAAAAATTTTTCCTTTTCTAAAAGATGAGAAGAATGGGGAATACATTCTTTCAAGTATTTTCGTAGAAAGTTAAAGATTGAGAATTCATATTATTAGATACTTGTATAAAAACAACTTCGTCTCATATATAGATATATCAAAGTTTCTCAAAAAAAACTTGCATTAGTACAAGCATCTGGTTTACAAACCAACTGTACATAAGTAACTGCGGAAGACTAAATAAACTGTATAAAGTTCTAAAAAAACTAAAAATAAAACATAAGCGAAAGATACTAAGTGTACATCTGAGCCAGTTCAATCACCACTCGCTACCCAAAATTTATATGTATCCACAGATGGATACTCAGGAATCTACTCTGCTTCCATCTTCTCGAAGTCGCCAGATCGAATCCAACCCACTCCTCAGGTAACTTATCTACTTAAACAAATATGCGAAGAACACACAAAACATGCAAGGGTGAAAATCTTATAAACAAGTTATATCATAAGAGAATACATAAGGTGAACAACCAACATCAATCATGCATCAAAACACATAGAGAAAACATTCAACACAGATCATACTTGAAGAAAATACATCAAGACAACAACCAGTACAGATTATGCATTATATACGGTTAGTCTTTATCACATGTATCATCACCCAAAATACATCAATGCATGCCACTTCTATATCTGTAAACCACACCGGTGTAATGCTCCAAGGAGACTTTTCCTTCCCCAACTCCATTGAACGATTGGTTGTAGCAATACCAAACATAATAAACCAATCTGCTCCCCTGTTTCATGAGCTTGGAAACCAATCTGAACCGCTGATTTATGGTCTCAATTTTACAATTATTCAGCAGAGCTACATTTCAAATTATAATTACCATATTATGAAATAGGTCAGTCAGACAGATTTATCCAAGCTGGGTATACGACTTGTCTCGGCTCGGGGGCATGGCCACAACCCAGCCATTGAAACTTACGAAACCTGGATAATCCCAATAGACAAATGTAGCTCAACTGAACACTATTCTTCAACCCTTTCTCTGGGTGCTATGCTCATAAAAATCTCTATGCAATGACAATTCATTTTGCATATAAATCGCTTTGGTTTCTCTTGTAAAACTTTCTTGTGTTTTACTGTATTACCTCTTGTAATAAAAACCTCGTAATATTACTCTTATTCTTTCAACACGGAATAATTCTCGTACTCATTATCTCTGTTACTGCTTTTTACTCTGTAAGTGATTTTTCTTGGATTTAAAATAATTTGATGACGTAATGATCACACAGCGGCAGAGCCGATTGAGGTGATTGACGCACAATCTCTTAAAGTGTTTTGATAAAGAAACTGAACGAGATCAAACTGATTAATTACCAAAATAATTAAACACAAGTTTATTTCAGAAAAAGCCCATTGAAGGCTTGCCTCACTAATTTTTCCTATCAAATATGTAAAGGACCCCAAACCAGGAATTTACCAAATAGTATAACAGTAGAGTTCACCGAGAACCCTTCACTATTTACTATTTTACCCAGTCAGCCTTTGTATATCAGTATGACATTGAAAACTAAGATGAGTTTATATATATAACAGACCCCAAACCAGGAATTTCTACCAAACAATACAGTAGTAGAATTCTCAAAAGAACCCTACGGTATGCATCATTTTACCCAGTCAGCCAGTATATATATTTAGCGAAATCATTGTTAATAGTTCAAGATCAATTAAAAGTAAAGACTGAGTTTTCCGGCAGCGCCATCTTTACTCGATCTAAAGAGAGAAGTGATTTGTTTTAAACGCACATTCGTGTATAGCCAGTAGCCCACTAAAATCTTTCCCAATTTATCTTAGCCATGTATATACAGACTCCCTAGGTTAGAATTTTATAAATAACACATCAGTATGGTTCCCAAGAAAGAGAGGCGAGCTAAAGTTTCTCAAGAGACCTTATATTTCTTTAGCCAGAACAATACCAATAAACCATTCATCTCAACCATCTTTCTGTATATCAATGGTAGTCAAATTCTAGGGTTTGTTTATAAAGAAATAGATTACAATAGTTTTACGGTTAAATTATACTGTGATAGTCTAAATTTGCCATTATAATGATATAAATATTAAAGCTTAAAACCAATGATGCCATTATAACATTACTATCACTCAAACTCAAACAAATTGGACATTATAACATTAATAATAATAATAATAATAATAATAATAATAATAAAAGCTCACAAAAATTAAATCAAAGCCAAAAAATAATTAAATAAAGCTTATAAACACAAAAATCACCAAAGTGACTAACAAAAGAATATCAAACTTACGAAATCTCTAATAACTTTGAAGAATTTTTCCCTTACCTTGAAACTTGAAGAAAAATAATTTATGAAGATAAGCTCTTAGAACTCAAGAACAAAGTAAGGAAACTTTGAACAAAAACTAAAGAAAACCTAAAGATGCTAAACAAATGTGTCTTAGGGAGGCAAGAGAGGAAACGAGCAAGTTTAGCTATGACCCCTCCCTCATATTTATAGGGGGAGGGGACGGTTTTCCATGAGGAGGTGGGAGGGAGATATTTGTTGATTTTTGACTAATTAAACATAAAGAACAAATCAAGGAAAATTCCCATTGGTGCAAGGGCCTCTCCTTAGGATCAAAAAGCAAATCAACCCTCTCCCTTAGCCCTAAGATGTTGACCAAAATGAGAGGGAATGAGAGCCATTGGATTGCTTTGGACATGGATGGAAATTGGAAGAAAACAAAGGGTATAATGGTATTCTTACATAATCTGTACTATTCACAGTCAACGTTTTTGTCTATAGTTGACTAATCACTATTCACATTTATAAAATTGCATAAAAGTCCCTCCAAAATCCTAATTTTCTATATCATACTCGTTAACTCTCTATTCGTCTGTTTATACCGCGTTTTAGTAAAAAGATGGTGTCTTAAAAATCTTATACAAAAATAATTTCTAAAATCTCCAAATAAATAATTAAAAATAAAAATAAATGGGTTTTGGACTTTTATCACGAAATCTTATACTGTGAAACAAAATCTTTGCACTATTCGCTCCCGTTTAGTGTATTTTTCGGTAAATTTTGAAAGTTTTCCGAAAATTCTAGAAAAATTTCAAAAAATCACAAATATTAAAAGAAACAACTTTTGTGAAGAAAGATATCTAATTTTCTGGGTTTGTTTTAGCATTTTTTCCAATATTAAAACCTATTCCGTCAGTTACGACGTAAACCGTTTTCTGTTTAAAACTCAACGTAAAACGAAAACTATCCGTTTCAATACTGAGAATGAATATGTATATTAAAAACCTATTTTTAAGATGGAAATAAATTACTAAACACTCATATCACAAAATAATTAAAACGGAATAGATCCTTAGCTTAATCTACCATACTATAGGGACCAAAACAGTATTTCTTCTTATTTGTTTCTCTGAAAATTCTCAAATAAATTTCTAAAATCCTCAAATAATATCAAATCACTATTTGTATCCTCAAATTTCCTTTCTGAGTCAAATTAGAATTTTCTATATCATTATAAACTTATTCTGACAGTCATAAACGTCCACAGAATACCGTTTTGACTTCTACGTCAGTTTTAAACCATTACTTATCATATGAAAATTCTAAGAATAATCTTAATCCTCTAAAATTAACACCATGTCTCATAGAGTAAAAATTTGGGATGTTACAATGTCTTGTGCATTACACAAATCAAAAGGAGCGTGCGGAAAATGTTGTGCTATGCATTTATGACGAGACATGTGCATAGTGTTGGGTTATGTGCCATTTGAGTTACAACCCATATTTCTAATGGTTGGGAATTCATACAGTTGGGCTACAATTGCCTAATGGGGTTATCCGAGTTTCGAACTTCCACCAATGACCAAGAGGTACCACCCTTGAGCCGGGAAAAATCGTGTACCCGACTAGGATAAACCTGACTGATCGATCTATTCAGGATAAGATGAGAGTGACATTTATGGAATGATTGTGATATCAGACCCTAGAGTAACGGGCTGAGCAATCGTGAAAAATATCTTACTGCGCCTATCACTCAAAACGTTGTTGGGTTAAGTCTCCAAGGAGTATTGAGAAACAATGTTCCTACGATGTTCTTACAGAGCTCTTTGAAATGTCATGCATACATGAGATTGTCATGTTATATGCTTGAGTAGGAATGAAGGTTGTAATTGCGTATGATTTCTTGAGTATGAGTATAACATGTGTGGTATGTTATATTTGTTATTTGTTGCTTATGTAACTGTCATGATACAACTTGTGAAAGAGATTTTCACCCTTGCTATGTGTTCTTGTTTTGGTGAATGCATTCTAGATGTTTCTACCGGAGATGCAGATGCAATTTCTTAATGTGACAAGTACCGGAGATAGGTCAACACAGAGATTGGACGTTCGTGTCCTAGTTTTTGGGTTGGGTTCTTTAAAGTTCTTTTATGTGGAAGTGTATAACGCTTGACCAGCATATGGAGTCTAAATTTAATCGAGGGGGGAATTTCTTGTAAATGGTATATTCTTTTAATGATGTGTGGAATTATTTCTTGAGTTATTTTTTAGAATATATATATATAAAATAAATGAAAAACCCATTTGTAAAAGATAAATAATTTTATCAGTATTTTCCAAAAGAAAAACCAGAAATCAATTAGTTTTATCTCCGCTTGGATGTTTGTTAGAGATTTTCAGCAAATATACCGAATCGCAACAAGTAATAAAGTAGTGAGTTAAGTATCGTCCTACAAGGATTGAGATTTTTATGTTCAACTTGAACAATTTTGTAGCTATTTGAACTAAAGAAACGATGAGTATTTGTGAAATCAATATTTTGTATCCACTCTTATGCAGTCAATTCATCATCAATTTAAGCAATTCCATACAACTTGAAGTTCAAATCAACTAGATTAGATTAAGGACAATCCCTTGCCTCAATATACCTTTAACCTAACCAAACCCCTAATTCCTTAGGTAATTTGTGATTAGATTAAGCAATAAGGGCTATGATTCATAAGAACACATAACCATAAAGTTATATTCCTATACCCATCATGATTATGGCAAACAATCTCAGTTCAAGTTCAAACACTCAATTTTCCAATTGCAATGAAAAACCCAAAATCGGTTCAATAGTGATCAAGTATCAAAAAGCATTAAATGCAGAGATTGAAAGCTCATGTTACATGAAATAAACTTGCATTGATGTAAGAGATGTTGGTTTAAGCCCTAGTGGTTATTTTAATAGATTGCATATTTGTATCATGACCTCTAGATTTATATGTATTTATTTATAAATAAATCTATATACAAAGGCAATATTCATTACTATATTACTTCTTATAGTGTAATGAAATCCTTAGAATGACAATGTCTATTTCATTGGAACATCAAGTGATGGATTTGATCGTGAGACCCTTTTAGACACTATGGACGCCGTTCTTAAAGTATCTATACTCAAATATTATTGTTAATAAGGACGACAATAATACATAGAGACTATTACATGAGTAGACTGATGGCCACATCTCACGGGTCATAGGCAAGGAGTTGCCGAGTTAGCACGTAAGTATGAATATTGGTTGAATAGTCATACTGGATTGACCCGCTTCTAGAAGACTTCATAATAGTTATGCTAGTGTCATAAGTTCTTCCCAAGGTTCATTAAGTTTCTTAGTCTTTCAACATCAAGTGAGTCCCTTTTTCCCCTTTCCTCTTTGATTTTCTTCATAATGGACTTAGATTGTGTGAATCCTTCTTTGTTTGTTTTATTTGTGCTTGAAAATCGAATTGCATATGAGTATTTGTTTGTTGGTAATGATTTCACTACTATTTTGTGATGGTTGGACATCCAAGGATGAGCTTTTGGGTATAGTTGGCTATTTTGGCAATTGCATGTTGATTTAGGTTGGGGGAGTTTGAATTCTTCATTGCATGTCTAGTTTGATCATATTTGTATGTTTTGGAGAGTGATAACATGTTAGTGAAGAAAGGTTTGAGTGATTTTATGAGTTGAGGATTGAATTGGATGGGTTTTTGCTTCTCCCCTATTATGAAATCGAATTTCTGCAGAAATTACTGTCTTTGAATTGATTCAAGTGAGATTCACAACAAGCTATTTCTCAGTCTGAGATTTCAGTCTCTGTGAATCGATTCAAACCTTGGTTGAATCGATTCATAGAGTGTATTTTGGTAGATTTTGTTGTTTTTAAGTGATGTTTTAGAACTCTTTCCTTATGGATAATGTTTTGTGATAGAATTGCTTTGAATTGGAGTTGGTCATGTATGAATCATATTTTGTATTCTAATTGACATAATTTAAGTAGGTTATGAATGAATTCATGCTTTGTTTGTGCTCTAAGGTAATTATTAGATGAATGAATATTGCTATTTGTAAGGGTGATACCTTATACAAATCTTTGTTTGGGTGAATGAATATATGTTATAGGAATGTGTGGTAGTTGTGTATAATAGGTTATATAGTGGAAGTATAGTTTGGTAATAATAAGATATAAAGTAAGACTAGAATTAGCAAGTTTTGATAGTTTCATGCTTTGAACTATTTTTTGGATTTGATGGTGACTACTAGGTTTGGGTAAGAGTGAATGAATGGATTTGGAACTTAGTTCTTGAATTATAACATTCTTGACTATGTATGTTAAATGTGTGCTCTTTCTCCTGAAGTTCTTGGATGAATGATGTAATGCTATATGTGACGTTGGAGTAGTTGCATACTTTGAGCTATAATTTGAATTGTGTATTTGGAATATAAGTCATGAGTTTACATCTAGTAGGATAATCCTTGTTTAAGTGAAAAAGAATTTCACTTAATGAGTTATGAAAAACGTGAGTAGTTTTTGTAAGTGCATAGCAAGTTCGAGATGCTGACTTGCAGTCATAAACGCCTGACCTGCCTTACAAAGGCTATGCCAGATAACTCAAGTGACTCACGCTTGGTGGCATAGCAAGTTTTCAAAAATAAATATAGAGATGTTAAGTTCATTACTTAGATGCTTGACTACAAGTAGGAAGCATCATTGAGAATTAACTCTACTCCAAGTAAAGACCAGTCTTAGAGCCGATGATGAAAGGGTGGAGTACTTTATGAGTAAGGATATATGTATGTATATGAATATATGTGATTAATTGTAAGTTTGGACTATGAAGTGATAGGGTGACCATAAATCCCTATCATCGAGTCATGAAAATTTTTGGGACATACTGAGATTTCATATCTCATTAGTTTCCTTTATGTTTTCAGATAGCAAGTACACTATGAGTACTGAGAAGCAAACTTCATAATTTTCTTAACAGACAAGCTATAGAGTTGAGAACCGGATAAAAGTCTTAGGAATTTTATTTTTTCTATTGCCTTTACTTTTGGATTAAAATTGGTTGTATCTAAATTTTTTCGGTTGTATGTTTATAGTTTAATTGTTATGTAAATATATATTATCTAGTAGTATCCTGCTAGGAAGTAAGGTATTACGATTTACATAATATTTAAAATAATTGATTAAAATAATAAAATAATAAATTGATTAAAGAATAATAAAAAGCAAAAAATGTAAACCAAACAAAAAAAAATGAAATGAGGTGAAAGAAACCCTAATGAGCTTTGTCTCATAAATGGTTTAAAAAAAATCAAAAGTGTTAAAATCTATTTCTATTATATTATATATAGCAAGATCTACCACGTAGGATTCTGCCACGTGGCACTCCTAAATTCATTTGGTTTTCCGCCCAATTCAATTAGTTTTAATATTTTTTTGTGCTATAAATTCTAATATATTAATTAGATTAATTATATTAAATATTGACCATAAAGGAACAATTAATACCAGACATATAAGTTAATGCACTTAATGATATTTCATGCAATTAGTTAATATTGGCATACCAAATTATAACCGTAGCACATTTAAAATTTCTAACTTTAATAAAAGTAGTACTGAAACACAAATTTGTTTTTACAATTTTATATCTTATATCTTTCATATATTCTATAGTTTTTTATGTTCTCGTTTGATTATTTTATTTCAATGTAATTTTTTATTTCTAGTTTGGATATAAAGGTAGTGTACGGTCTTTGATTCTATTTCTTTTCAATTTTTTTTCATTCTATTTTTATATAATTGATGTTCTTCTTATTTGATATTTTTTTTTATCTATTATCGCTAATAATAAACTCAATCCATGAGGCCAACTGACTAATTATAAATTTTAATTTAAATTAGAATATGGAGAGTCAATTTTATATGTAGAGTATTTGTGCTTATAATTTATTTTTTAATAAATTTTGTATAAGTTTATATATCTTAATTATATTAAATTATTATTTTAATAATTTGGATTTATGTATATATATTTTTAAATCTAATTAAATAAATTATTATTATCAGTTTATGCACAAGTTAATTTGTCTTATATTCTCATACGAGTAGATTAATTAAAATGTTAGTTTATCAATTGAAAATAAATTCACGCAATCGTTGAAATTATCTATTTTTTTAAAATATGAGAACACTAATATTTCAATTAACAAAGATACATAAATAATTATTTCTTTGAAAAAGTATTTTTTTTTTATCATATTGCTATAGAATATACAAAATTGTTTTTGAAATTTTAGAGTAGATTAAATCCAGCAATAAATTATAATGGGGGATTTATAATATTAATAGGAAATTAAATAATTTTAATAAACAACAACGTAATTTAATTATCTATTTATTTTATGAAAATATATATCTTATGTTGTGTGAGTGTGTGTTTGTGCGATTTTTAAGATTGAATTAAATTACTTGCATTTTATGGTTCTTCTTGCATATAGGAAAGGAAAATTAATTATCAATATTTACATGTTTATAAAAAATATGGGCACCATCAATCAACTTAATTTTTAAACTATATTAATATATTCATGATTATATTACTTTATGTTTATATCTCACAGATCAAAATTATAAATGAGACATTATTAACATATAAATTACAAAAGATAACTACATATCATATTTTTTTTATCGGAATAACTACATATCATATGCATTGAAAGATTTATATAAAAAAGACATTAAATTTAAATTTAAATTTCAAGAATACTTTTATCATATAAAGATAAATTTAAATATATTAGAAAAATGCATTACAATTTAAATAACAAATAAAAATACATAACAATTCGTGAGGATGAATGTTTTACTTAAACATAAATTAATAAGTAAACTACTATTGTCAAAATTATAATTTAGTTGATTTTTTTAATATAAATTTGTATTGATCGATAATAAATTTTTACACACGTCTGTTTGTTTAGCTACAACATTTTAAAATTAAAAGTAGTTAATAAAAAAATTATCTAATAAAAATACGGCTTATCTAAAATATATTATAATGTTATTAACCATTTTTTTCATTTTTTCTAATTACTTATACATATTACATAATAAACCAAACTTAAAATTGTAACAAAAAAATCAAACTTAAAACCCGTGCAATGCACGGGTTATACTACGCTAGTAATAATAAAAGCCAAAGTATAATAAAAAAATTTAAAGTGATACTTGTCCATCGAGTACCTTATTTTCCAATAGTAAAATCTGATCTGATTTATTTAATACCTTATGAAAACTTGGTAAGTTCCCATAAGGTATCAAAAGTTTTAACAACATGCAGAAACTAAATTTCTATTAAGTATTACATTACTTTAATACCTTATAAATTCCATAAGGTGCCAAACATTTTCAACACCTTAAGAAAACTTGGGTATTAAATTTCTTTAACCTTCCATAAGGTGTCAAAATTCGTAAAGGGGTGTGGGGAGAAGTAGTGGGGTAATTTGGTCAAAATTTAAATTTTTTTTTGGGGAGAGGTGGAAATAAAAAAGAGGGTGAGAATTGGATACTGGGTACCGATGAACATGATCAATGGATGGGGCAATTATCATGAAACACTAAATTACAGAATTACAAAATTGGATACTCATGACGATAAATCAGAGAATTATAACCCAACACAAATATACACGTGCTTATATGTACTGTTGATCTGAACTGGTACAGCGCTTGCACGCTGAGCCTGAGCTGTCTCAAGTGAAGTGAATTTCACCTCCGAAAATGGATCCGCATCAATGCTAATCCGTATGCTAGGACCAATGTTCATGAATATATATGTGAAGAAAGAGGACTAAGAGGAGCTATTTTGAGCATTATATATGAACATAGGGAAGGATAAAGAACCTTGAATTTCGGGGAGATTTCCTATTCATTACAGGGGAGAATGAGTTTTTAGACCTGGTTCAAGACAGAACCAGAATATCGAAACATTCACCAGCTGAGAATACTTTTGAGGAGTAAATTCAAGATTCACTCCAACTATCCGCATCATCATCTTCATCATCACTTCCAGCTAAAGCCTATTTCAATAATTAAGGTATTAGTTGACCCTGAAGAAAAGAGGTATGGCAATCAAGAGGGGCGAATAACGGTAAAATAAACGGAGAAAGAGAGAGAGAGACCTGGCGAATTGCATTAGCTTTCTCCAAGATGGCAGCAAGCTTCAAATTTGTTTTTGGACCTTGAGTGCTAGGTCGTGTAGCCATAGCAGGCTTCAAGTTGAAGGACTGAGAAACCAAAAAGTAATGTTAAATACAAGAATTCTTTGAAAAGGGTACATTCAGCATAAAGAAACAAGTTGCAAGCTCTAACCTTTGTTCTTATCTGTTCTAACAACGAATCTCTTTCATCTACCTTTGGTGCTATTTGAGGCATAACCCGTTCAGTAACCCTCCTAAGCTGCAGTGGTTCAAAGGCAAAGTATTATGCAAGAATTAAGACCACAATAAGAGATTCAGAGTCATATAAGAACTAGAAACTGACTCACCTTGCTTTTGTCATGAGCAGCAACAGCATCAATTAGAGGATGCCGAGGACGCGGAAGCTTATTCTTTGGTTTTCCATTTGGCCTTTCACTCTCAAAATCTGATGTTTGAGCAGATGTATCCACAGAAGATGCTGTTTCCCCATCAAAGGGCAGGAAACACTGATTAGGCTCCATACTCTCCATGTTTGGTGGCGACACAAGTGAAATATTCAGGCGTTCTTGTTCCCCTTCTACAGTACTTATAGACTGATGAAGTGTTTTAACTTCTGAACTAGTCTCTGTCATTAATTGACTTGGAGGTTGAGTCAGTTTTTCTTGAGAAGAGGTGGAATCATGTCCAGAAACAGCAGATTCAGCAGATGGTATAGAACAGCATGGGTTAGAATTTTGTGCCAGTTCTCCCTCAGAAGCAACAACGAGACCATGTGGAGGCCTTTCCATAGATACCACATTACTCATAGACTGTTGAAGTGTTTTATCATCTGAATTAATCTGTGTCATTAATTGACTAGGAGATTGAGTCGGTTCTTCTAGAGGAGCGATGGAACCAAGTCCAGAATCAGCACATTCAGCAGATGGTATTGGAGGGCATGGGTTTGAATTGTGTACCATTTCTCCCTCGGAAGCAATAACATGACTGCTTGGAGGCCCATCTTTACACACCACATCACTTATAGACTGCTCAAGTGTTTTATCATCTGAACTAGTCTCCCTCATTAATTGACTTAGAGGTTGAGAAGGATTTTCTTGTTGAGAGATGGAATCATGTCCAGATACAGCATGAACATCTGATAGTATTGGTGCATATGGGTTTGAATTCTGTACCATTCCTCCCTCAGAAGCTACAGTGTAACCATGTGGTGGATGCATGCCCGTAGATACCACAGGTAATGTTAAGAAGGGGTTCTGAATTTGGTTTCTGTCCACCACTAGGTAATTATATTGACCTTTTGCTTCATTAGCCATGATAGGTAAATGAAAAGGTATAGCAACAGGATGCCCTGAAATGCCAACAGAAATCCCAGAAGAATGTTGGAGCTTATCACTTTCCACAGCCATGACAGGCAAAAATGGAGTCTGATACAACAAGGCCTCTCTATCAGAAGCTGGCAAATCAAATTGAGACTTCTTATCAGGCATAAGTGGCTGCATTCGTTGGACTGAGGCCTGACTTACCTCCAACTCCTCTCTCTGTGAATCTAGGGAAGCATGTTCTACCTTGCCCATTCTCCATTGCATAGGAGGTAGAGGGGGCATAGGTGGCATCTCATCAAGATTACTTTCAGTTGCCTTGGGAAAGAGGTTAGGAAGAAGAGGCTTCAATTCATCCACGACATGCTTTGTAGGGTTAATCCCCTGGCCAGATGACTGTGGTGAGGAATAAAATGATGGTTCATCAGCAGGGATTTCTGAAACAGGCTCAGAAGTAGCATGAGTGCCCTCTTGCTCCAGTTGATATATCTGCATCTGCTGAGATTGTTTCCCAGAGGCAAAGTTTTCCTTATCTTTGAGCAGAAACTCTGCATGCTGTTCGCCAACTTGAGATTGTAAGGGTGGCTCTAAATCAGTTTCGGACTCCGGCTGGTTACAAGGTGGTGGTGAAAAGCTATCACTGCCATTCAGTAAGAGATCATTGTGGCCATAAAACACAGATTCTGACTGTTGTGTGTCTAACCAAGGAAATTCAGACACCTTGTTCACATCATACAAAGAAGCACTGTGTTGGAATTTCTCCCTTGGAGATGACTTTTGAATATCATTTTTCGAATCTGAAAGATCACAGGGCACCGATTTGTTCAAGTTCATTTGTACATCAGCAGAAGCAATTTCTGGATGACCGCCCTCTAGTTCTGTCAAAGATTCTCTAGCAACTGCCTCATGGACTTCCATCTCTTTCTCATGTTGATCTGCAAAAGTAGAAAGGGATTCTTCTGATTTTGTAAGATTACACATTGGAGAATATATGATATCAAATGATGTTATATCCAATGATGGTGGCAAATGATTCTGCAAGTTACCTGTATTTGAGTCCATGGAAATTTCAGTCAATTCTACTCCATTGGATTCCATTTCCATCTGATAGGAATCTGAAAAAGCCAAGATTGGTTCTTGCAAATTCAAAAGACTCCTTGATGGAGAACAAATCAGACCTGAAGCTGGACAAGTAACAATACCCTTATCATTTTTGGCACTATCAACAAAAGGAAAGGAATATACAGCTTGATCTTCTGATTGAACAATTTCAGTGACCACACCATTTGCCATCACATGCTTATCTGGAGAAGATGGATGTTTAAAATGACCACCACCTTCAACTGGATCAACAGTGCAGGTGGATCCATTTATTTCATCACCATGCACCAGTTTTTGTATATCTTCATAATTTGACGGGACATCAGAAAACGGAATTTCAATTTCTGTTGAGCCTGGCTCATCCTGTGGATTACTGTGAATTAAGCCAGAAGATATCTCCCCATTAAAGCAACTCACTGGAGGAGCCTTCACAACAGGAGACAAATCTTCCAAACTAAGTTGGCGTGCACTAATACAATCCTCATCTTTTGAGCCTCGACAATCAAGCATCTGATTAATACCTGAATTCAAATCTAATTCTTCCATGGATGGGAAAACAGAATCCTCTCCTTGTGAACCAATATCTCTACAAATTGAAATTTCAGAAGAGTTTTCCTTATGAGATTCTGCCTGGAACATTTTGATTTCAGAATGGTCACAGCATTCATCTTCATGAGCTAATTCTAAATCATTAGAAACTTGTAACGAATCATCAGACTGAATATGTGCATCATCATCAACCAAGTTGTCGAATGAAATTTTATCAGAAGAATCCACAGGGCAAGCATCATCTATTATTAGGGAGGGAGAATTAGGTTTGGAATCAATAGATCCAACAAGACCTGTTCTGTCTGCATCATCATCTAATCTTAGATTATGTTCAGCAGTGTCAGAAAGGATTTCATCTGACTGAGTTCCTGCAGGTAGGGTCACTGGTGTGGCGGGTTCAAGATCAGAACATAACACCTGTCCTGCAGTCAACAGATCAGAAGAGGCTAGCCCAGAATCAGAAATCTCTTCTTCATGATCATGTGCATCATCATGCATGACAAACTTACCACTCTCTGTGTACTGAAACTCACCAATTTGGGGAAGCTGGTTGGTCGTTGCATCTTCAATCTTTGGTTCATAATATTTAGAAGTTCCGAATAATATAGGTTCTGAGTGTATATTTTCAACCACAGTGCTTAATGAATCAGAGTGGGGGAAATAGGATCTATCTTTCTTGAAAGAACTATTTTCATCTGTCATAGAGGAGTTCCCAAAAGATTGAGAATCTGAAAAGTGAGCTTGCAGTTCTACATGCTCATCTCCACCTCTTCTGAATGAGCTATTGTCTAATGTAGAGGAAGTTTCAGTTGAGTGTGAATCTGATAACCGAGCTTTCACTTGAATATGTTCTTCATTTCTATCTTGTTTGAATGAATTAATGTCATCAGATGTTGAGGAGTCTCCAAATGATTGAGAATCTGAAAATCGAGATTGTAGTTGATGTTCTTCTTTATTATTGGTATCTGTTACCTTTTGAATATTCAGGAAGCTTTTCTTAGGTTTATACTCACTGTCTGTTTCCAACTCTGACTCCATAGTCGTCAAAGCATCCATGTAGTTGTCAACCTCACTAGTCACATCATCGGAATGGTACCCATCTAAGCTGCCTTCTATTTTCTTTTGTTCATTGATTGCCAATTCTTTTTCATCAGGCAACTTGAGATGATTATAAGACATTTCATCTGTTACACCAACTGAGATTTGTTCTTTCATCTTCACAAAATCTCCACTTGTCTTGCCAACCACTTCTGAAAATGGTTTTAGTTTTAATTCCTGCTCATTAGGGGATGAACAGGTCTTTTCATTTCCAATTGACTTTTTCACAGGACTAATGCTACTGATTTCAAGAATTTTAATCCCTGCTTCGCTAGTATCATCCGATGTCAGTTTCACAGGAAGTGGAAAGACTGAAGTTTCACAAATTATTTTATGATCAACTGAGGGAGTTTCCAGAAATTTCTCCATGTAACTTTTCCCAGCTTTTGTTTCAACAAAAGGTCCATTCAATTGTCTTTTCCTCAACTTCACTAGGCGAGCCGGATTACTATAACCATTCTCAATACGCTCCTCAAGAAGCAGCTGATGTAATCTGCAATAATGGAAATTAAATGGAGCCACCAATCAACCATTTAAAGACCTAACCAGAAGAATATATTAATGCACCACAATAAAATTATTGAAGCTTACTTTGAATGTGTTGGTACAACATTAGGAGCTTCTTTATCCCTCAACCGTGCTCCTTTCTTCTGCTGGAAATGAAAAAAATAATTATATATTCAATTTTCCATTGCATATTGTTGAAATATGTTGGAAAAATAGAATAGTTAATGTTCCACTTTCCAAGTAGCTTAGATTAATTGTATAGAAATAGAATAGATTCAATGAATATTAGGAAATAGATATATCATAATTATTCTCCTTGTAAGTTGTTTTGAGAATTTATTAGCATCGCAAGTCCTGATGTATATAAATATCAAGCTGCTAATTGTCTAATATACTTATTGAAGTTATAGTCTTCAATGGCAAATTCTTCAAACACCAATTCCAGTACACTCGCTTCTGCAAACACGGGCCCAGTGTCCTTTGTGTTCATTGGAAATCCGTCTATCACTTATGAGGAAGTTACATGAAAGAATTATATGGATTGGCAAGCTACTATTGAAATTTGGTTTCTTGGTCATGGTCTTTCCCATAACTTGACTAAAAACGCTGAGGACATTGATGTCACAGAACGTGAAAAATGGAAAAAGGCTGACTATCAGTTAGTTTCCTTCTTGAGGCACTCCATTGACACCAAATTTATGGTCCACTTTCATACTCATAAAACATGCTATGATATATGGGAGAAATTTTGAAGTGTTTATTCAAATGATGTTCAACGTGTGCCACACTTCGACTAATCAGGACCTCCCATCTTATCTAGATAGAGCACAGTCTGCTATTGATGAAGTCAAATTGTTTTTGACTGGTGATGACTACACTAAAATGGTGAGCAATCTTGACAACATGTGTATGGTGTTTATTCTTCATGGCCTTCACAGAGATTTTGAATATGTCTGGAATCAAGTTCTATCAAATTCAAGTGTACCTACTGCAAAACAACTTATTGTTCACTACGAGTCCTTCATCCAGAGGCCATGTCAGGAGTTCACTCTTCATCAGGTTTAGAAACTTCTGCTTTCGTAGAAGGACATGGAGGACGAGGTAGAGGCCAGGGTAGTGGGAGAGGAGGTCGTGGACCTAGAGGTCGTCCACAGTTCTCTTATTGTAAACAAATGGGAGATACCCAAGACGAGCTATCAATTGATCAGATTTCCTGAAAAATCAGCAAATGTTATTTATTCTCATTGAAGCTCCTGAAAAATAGACTAAGATTAGCAAATCAAAATATTTTGTTAGATGTTGAGTATAAGGAGTATCTACAACTCAAGACAGCCCAACAGACTTCAGCAACTATTGCACACATTGTTAATACTACAATCTGTCTCTCTCACTTATCATATGTTGGATCTTGGGTATTGGATTCTGGTGCTTCTGATCATGCACACTAACAACGGAAAAGAATATTTCTCTGCTTCTTTTTATAATTTTATGTCATCACATGGCATGATTCATCAATCTTCTTGCCCAATACTCCTCAACAAAATGGTACTACAAAAAAAAAACATCATCATTTAATTGAGACCACTCGTACACTCTTGACGCATGCCAATGCACCATTAAAATGGAGGGGTGATGCAGTGCTTACTGTGAGATATTTGATTATGATATAGAATACCGTCTTTTTTGTAGTTTCCTAATGAGCCTCTCTTTATAATTCCTCCTCGTGTTTTTGGTTCTACTTGTTTTGTTCATGATTTATCTCCAAGTCTTGTAAATTGTCGGCTCATGCTATAAAATGTGTCTTCCTTGGTTATTCTCAAGTACAAAAAGGATAGAAGTGTTATTCCCCCTTGACTCGTTATTTCTACATATAAGTGGATTTCACCTTCTTTGAAGACACTCCTTTCTTTACTTCGTTAATAACTCAAGAGTCTGTATCTCAAGTATTACCCATTCCTACTTCTGTTCAACTAGTAAATAACTCTTCAATTTTAGATACACCAAAATCATCCATTCCTTCTAAGCCTCCATTCCTTACATGTCCTTGTCCTGCACCAATGGAGGAAATTGCCACTGAAGAGACTGATACTTCATCTCCTACTCTAGTCTCTCAACCTACTTCGGTTAAATCTAAACCACCATGGACCTACCTATAGCTCTTCGCAAAGATACTCATTCTACAAGAAATCCTCATCCTCCATAACTTCTTAAGTTATCACCGCATTTCCTCCTCCCGTTATGCTTTTGTCTTTGCTATTTTTTTGTGTCTATTCCTAAGACAATATAGGAAGCATTTTCACCCCTAGGGCAGCGCCAAGCTATGATTGATAACATGGCAGCTCTAGTATCTAACCAGACGTGGACCCTTGTTCCCCTTCCTCCAAGGAAAGCTAAAGTTGGTTGTCGATGGGTATTTACAGTCCAGGTGGTCAGGTTTATCGACTAAAGTCCCGACTTGTAGGTAAAGGCTATACTCAAACTTTTGGTCTTGATTACGATGATACATTTTCTCCTATTGCAAAATGACATGTTTGTCTTTTCCTATCCATGGCTGCCATGCGCAGCTGGCCTCTCTACAATTTGACATTAAAATGTCTTTTTGCATGGTGATTTAACGGAGGAAGTCTATTTGGAGCAACCTCGGGGGAGTCACGTGATTTGTAGATTTAGTTCAGTTCTTCAGAAGTTTGACATGATCCAAAGTGAAGTCAACCACTCAGTATTTTATAGACATTCCTCCACTAACCAGTGTATTTATCTTGTTATTTATGCAGATGACATTGTTATTCCTGGAAATGACCATGATGGCATTCAGCATCTCAAACCACACTTGTTCCAACATTTTCAGATCGAAGACTTGGGACGTTTAAATACTTACTTGGAATTGAAATTGCTCAATCAAAGACCCGAGTGGCCATCTCTCAAAGGAAGTATACACTGGATATTTTGAAAGAAATTGGAATGTTAGACTGTAAGCCCATTGATACACCAATGGAACTGAATACTAAACTTTTGCCAAATCAAAGGGGGCCCTTCTCAGACCCTGGTAGATATCAAAGACTAGTTGGAAAGTTAAACTCTCTTACCAAGAGTAGACCTGACATATCCTTTGTTGTTAGTGTTGTGAGACGTGAATCAATTCCGTAACTCTCCTTGTGATAGTCAGTAGTTTGAATCATGAGGTATATCAAAGGATTAATTTATGAGAACATAGGTCACACTAATGTTAGTACATATACAAATGCAGATTGGGTTGGATATCCTAATGATCGATGATCAACTTCTGGTTAGTGTGTTCTTATTAGGATATCCTATATCACGGAAAAGCAAGAAGCAGAACGCTGTAGCTAGATCCAATGCAGAAGCATAATATCAGGCTATGGCTCTCACTACATGTGAACTTGTTTGGCTGAAACAACATTGCAAGCTAAAATATTGCAAAATAGAGCCCATGAGCCGCATTTGTGATACTCAAGCAATATTAAATATTGCATCTAATTCGGTCTTCCATGAATAGACCAAAAACATAGAGATTGATTGTCATTTTGTCCATGAGAAAATTCTTTTTAGGGAGATCATACATCTTTTGTAAACTCTAATGATCAACTGCGGATATTTTCATTAAGTCCCTTAGAAGCCAGAGGATATCTTATATTTGTACCAAGCTTGATTCATATGACATGTATGCACCAGCTTGAGGGGGAGTGTTGAGATATGTTGGAAAAATAGAATAGGGTTAATGTTCCATTCCACTTCCCAAGTAGCTTAGATTAATTGTATAGAGATGGAATAGATTCAATGAATCTTAGGGAATAGAGTTATCATGATTATTCTCCCTGTAAATTGTTTTCAGAATTCATTATCTTCCTGTAAGTCCTGATGTATATAAATATCAAGCTGCTAAGTGTGTAATACTCAGGTAATTCATTAAGAATGATTAGAGGGTACTGCAACGCTAGAATTATGCATCAAAGGCACTGTCATGTGCATGGACCACATAGTTCACATCATTCAATTTCAGTTATAATTTACAAATTTGCAGCAAGATCCCAGCCAATATTACACAACATAAAGCCCATTAGGATCATGCATTTAAAACAGATCTCCAGTAGAAAATTATGTCAATAAATGGTAGAATTGAAAATTTTGTACCTTGACTTTACGAATTCTCTTTTCTCTGTGAACTTCTACTGTGGCTGTTATAGATGAAGCTGACTCCATTTTAAAGAATGATGGATCAGTATAACGCTTCAGGCATGCCCCAGCCCCAGCCACATCAAACCTTTAAAGAAGCCAAAAAGAAACATTTTCAAATGCATATCCCAGAATACTCATTTTCTATTTATGTTGAAATCAAATATGTCTGATGAATCAAGTCACCATACTTGTCCAGAAGGAACAGTCTTGGCGGACCATGGCATTCTTCATATGAATCCATTATCAATCGAGGTAAGTTTCCGTGAGTAATAATATTTTGTTCAGACCGAAAATTAGGATGCCAATCAATCCCTGCATTGCAATAAGAAAGTATGCTTAAACTAGCAAAGGTGTAATTTACACCTAAAGGCTACAACTTAAACCAAAATTCCAGCATTTTACAAGATTGACAGCATTCAAATCATGATGAGAAACACAAATTTCATACAGTATAACTCTGACATGAGTAATCTAACCTCCATTAGTAAAGAATGATGAATGATGGGTTTGAGAGAAAAAGGCTTTCTCAAGTGAAGGAACTTCAGCCTCAAGCTGTTTAACACGAGCCATAAGATTGTGGCCTCTTGAAGCAGTAGCCATTACTTCTTCATGTAAATCATGGAAGATCTCAGCAGCAAACCTAACCAAAATGAAATAGTTAAATGCAGAGAACTTAACAGCACCTAGTGACTGAAAAAATTTTAATATAAAAAGAACTAACTTCTTAGGAACTGATAGGCCCAAGCCCACAATTAAGGTCTATCATAGGAGAAATAAGGTGAAGGAGCAGGGGAATGTAGCCACTAAAGGACAAGAGCAGGAAATTGAAGAGCCACAAATGATTAGTGGGGGCGCTGAGGAGGGAGCAAAAGAAAGGACAGCAGGGACAGCAGTGGCAATAACAGAAAAGACAGATGGCATGCTAGCCTAGGAGTGGAGGAGAGAGAAAAAAGGGCATGATGCATGAGGAATGTGGGTGTGCGTATAAGGCTGAGAAATGACCCATTGTAGGGTAGGAAAATATTAGTGAGGTTTTGGTGTGGTTTGAGCTGAAAGAGAATTGGGTCTCTCTCAGCTGGGTAGTCTCTCTGTTAGCTATTTTCATAGTTTATATTATCCATCTTTCAAGGAGCTTGGGCTCCATTCCATTGTCATTTCACTTGTTGTAGCTACTGTTCTATTGGATTCCTTACTGTTGTGGGGAAGTCCTTATTAATATATCAATTTCATATTTCTTAGTGGTCTTGGTTCTATCATTTTGGTATCAGAGCCACGATCCTAGGAGCTTATGGTATCAACAAGGATGGAGGGAAGACTAGATTCATTGGAGAGGAGAATGGAGGAAATGGGACAGGAGTTGAGAGATCAGAATCGAAGGGTGGTGGATGCCATGGTCCAGGAACTAAGGACTTTCATTGCTGAGACTGTCAACAACAGAGGCAATGAAGACAATGGTTCCAACCATGAGGAACCACGAAGGGATAGGGGGGCTGGTCGCAAGGAGGACCGAATGAGGCGCTTAGAAGTTCCCTATTTTTCTGGGGAAGACCCGTATGGTTGGATTTATACGGCAGAACGTTACTTTGAAATTAATCAAATTCCAAAGGAGGAGAAGGTGCTAGCTGCTTCAGTGTGCTTTGAAGGAAAAGCCCTAAACTGGTTTCAGTGGTGGGAGGCGAGAACTGCAACCATATCGTGGCTCACGTTGAGAAAGGCACTGCTAGGGAGGTTCCAAGATGCTTCCTTTGAGAACCCCTATGAAGTGTTGATGAGCTTTGAAGCAAACTCAAGGGGTGGAGGAATATAGAGAAATGTTTGAGTTGGTTTCCACCCCACTTAGGCATGCGGAGGAGGAGGTACTGTTGGGGGCTTTCATGAATGGGTTGAAGGAAGAAGTGAGGGCTGAGGTGAGGCTACATAATACGGGTGATTTGGGGGAGGTCATGAGATTGGCTAAAAAGGTTGAGGAAAAAAACAGAATGCTGGGAAAAGGGGAAGGGCCTGCTAAGCGAGTTGGGCCAGTGACTCACAGGCCCGCACTGAGTAACAGATGGACCAGCAATACTGGGCCAAGGGAGAATGACCCGCGAAGGGGAACAGGGTCCCAGGGATCCGCTGCAGTGGCCGCAAGTAGGAATGAGGCAGGGGGTAGTTCGGGTTCTCCCACTCAGTCGCCGGAGAATAGTGGCGCCACCCAAAACCGCCAGAACTCCACTTTCCGACACCTGACGGACGCCGAGATCGAAGATAGGAGGCGGAGGAAACTATGCTTCCGATGTGACGAGCCGTTCACGGCAGGACATGTTTGCCAAAACAAACATCTCAATATACTGATCTTGGGGGACGGGGGAGGAGGAGGAAATACGAGAGGAGGAAAGAATAGAAGAACCTGCCATGCAATTGAACATGGGGAGTGTAGCGGGACTTACTTCGCGAAAGTCCCTCAAGTTGTGGGGAAGGATTGGCGATATGGGAGTGACGGTGCTAGTGGATACAGGAGCCACTCATAATTTCTTGTCTATGCAGGTGGTGGAGGAGTTGGGCCTGCAAACCGATAATAGTCAAGAGTTCGTGGTTAAGGTGGGGGATGGGCACAATGTCAAGAGAAATGGGGTGTGCAGGGGGGTTGAGTTGGAGCTTCCCAACCTGACCATCAAACAAGATTTTTATGTGTTTGAGTTGGGGGGAGTCGATGTAGTGCTGGGATATGAGTGGTTGGAGGGGCTGGGTAAAGTCAAAGCAGACTTTAAGGAACATGTCCTATGGGCTAAGGTGAACGGAGAGAAGGTTGAGATTAGGGGGGATCCCTCCCTGTCCAGAACTGTGGCCTCTTTAAAGGTGATCATGAAAGAGGTAAATAGGGGAGGAGAAGCTTATTATGTGGAGCTGGGGACTATGGAGGCGAGTGCTGATTGCAACCGAGGCACTTTGGAGGGATTGGAGGAGTTAATCAGCTCCTATGCTGAACTGTTTCAGGAGGCTAAGCAGCTGCCACCGTCAAGGAGATGTGACCATGCCATTGTAATCAAAGAGGGAGCTCAAATTCCCAACATACGGCCATACCGATACCCCCATCACCAAAAAGAAGCCATTGAAGCTTTTGTGAAGGATATGCTGGCTGCTGGTCTCATTAGACCCAGTGTAAGTCCCTATGCTAGCCCCTTGTTATTAGTTAAAAAAAAAAAATGGTAGTTGGAGGTTTTGCACTGATTATAGGGCTTTAAACAACATTACTACCCCCAATAAATTCCCTACTCCCGTGATTGAGGAGTTGTTGGATGAATTACATGGAGCGGCTATTTTTTCTAAATTAGATTTGAAATCCGGCTACCACCAAATAAGAATGAAAGAGTGTGATGTCCCCAAAACAGCTTTTAGAACACATGATGGGCATTATGAATACTTGGTTATGCCTTTTGGGCTAACTAATGCCCCAGCCACTTTTGAAGCTTTGATGAATGATAATTTTAGGCCATATTTAAGGAGATTTGTGCTGGTATTTTTTGATGATATATTAATATATAGCCCCTCCCATGAAGCCCACTTAGATCATTTGAAAATTGTGTTGGAGGTTTTGAAAAATAATGAGCTGAAGGTAAACTTCAAGAAATGTTGTTTTGGCATGAGGGAGTTGGAGTATTTGGGTCATATCATTTCAGCTGCAGGGGTGTCAGCTGATCCAAGCAAGGTAAAGAGCATGATAGAATGGCCGGTTCCTAAGGATATTCGAGGCTTGAGAGGATTCCTCGGATTGACTGGGTATTATAGGCGGTTTGTCAAGGACTATGGGGTGATTGCAAGGCCTTTAACTCAGCTTTTAAAGAAGAATAACTTCCAATGGGGAGGGGAGGCTGCTCAAGCTTTTCAGGCTTTGAAGGAAGCTATGGCTGCACTACCCACTTTGAGCATGCCTGACTTTAATATTCCTTTTGAAATTGAAACTGATGCTTCTGGATATGGGATAGGTGCAGTCCTAATGCAGCAAGGAAAACCCTTGGCTTACATCAGTCAAGCCCTCTCTGAGAAATCTGAGTTAAAATCTGTTTATGAAAGAGAACTAATGGCTATTGTTTTTGCAGTACAAAAGTGGAGACAGTATTTGATGGGTGGGCGTTTCGTCATCAAAACAGATCAAAGGAGCCTAAAATATTTATTAGAGCAGCGGATATTGGATGGCAACCAACAAAAATGGGTGGCAAAGCTCCTAGGCTATGATTTCGAGATTCAATACAAAGAGGGCAGGGAGAACCGAGCCGCAGATGCCTTATCCAAAGTCGTAGAGGTGCAGGCCCTATCTATGGTGACTACCGAGGAATTGATGGATCTTGAGGAGGAGACAGTGGCTGACCCGGTGTTGGCTAAAATCATACAGGACCTTGCCATTTGTCCAGAAGTGCATTCAGGCTACTCCTTAGTTAAAGGATGTTTATGGTATAAAGGCAAGTTGGTGATACCAGCAGGGTCCAGTAAAATTGCTTTGATTCTACAGGAATTCCACTCATCACCGTGGGGTGGGCATTCCGGAATACTTAAAACATACAAGAGAGTGGCGGCTGTGTTCCACTGGAAAGGGATGAAAAAAGATATTGAGGCTTATGTTCAGAAGTGTGGAGTATGCCAGCAAAATAAGTACCAAGCCATGAAGCCAGCGGGGTTGTTACAACCTTTGCCTATTCCCACACAAGTCTGGGAGGATTTGACCATGGATTTTTTGGGGGGATTGCCCAAATCGCAGAGAAAGGATACAATCCTGGTGGTGGTAGATCGGCTCACCAAATTGGCCCACTTCATTCCACTTAGCCATCCTTTCTCAGCTAAGGAAGTGGCGGAGGTGTTCATAGATGAGATTATCCACTTACATGGGTTTCCAAACTCCATAGTCTCGGATCGAGACCGGATTTTCATGAGTAGTTTCTGGAGAGAACTATTTAAAATGGCGGGGACCAAGCTGAAGTTTAGTACAGCCTACCATCCACAAACGGATGGGCAATCGGAGGTAACCAATAGAATCATTGAAGCTTATCTAAGGTGTTTTGTGAATGGATATCCGAAGCAATGGATGAAATGGCTGGCCTGGGAAGCTTATCTAAGGTGTTTTGTGAATGGATATCCGAAGCAATGGATGAAATGGCTGGCCTGGGCAGAATTCTGGTTTAACTCATCCCATAATGTGTCAATTGGAATGAGTCCCTTTAAGGCCTTGTATAGAAGGGACCCTCCTTCCATCATCAAATATCACCCAAAAGGAACTGTTGTGCACGAGGTAGAACAGCTTTTGATGGAGAAGGATACTATTTTAGAGGAGTTGAAACAGCAGTTACATAAAGCACAGAACAATATGAAACTGCAGGCTGACAAAAAGAGAAGACATGTAAGTTTTGATGAAGGGGAAATGGTGTATTTGAAGGCGCAGCCCTACAAGTATAAGTCGTTGGCAAGTCGTTCCGATGAGAAGCTCAGTCCGAGATATTATGGCCCTTTCCTAGTCCAGACCAAGATAGGGAATGCGGCCTACAAATTGCAACTTCCAGATCATGCAAAGATTCATCCGGTTTTCCATGTCTCCCAATTGAAGAAGGCCATTGCAGCTAGCCAGCAGTTACCGGAATTCCTCACTGCAGAATGGGAATTGCAGGTGAGGCCTCAACAAGTGTTAGCAGTGAGGAAGTTGCAGAATGGGGAAGAACAAGTCTTGGTGAAGTGGGACAGCCTGCCGGATCATGAGAATACCTGGGAAGATTACAAGAGTATGGATGCAGCCTTTCCAGAATTTCACCTTGAGGACAAGGTGAAACTGATAGGGGGGGTATTGATAGGCCCAAGCCCACAATTAAGGTCTATCATAGGAGAAATAAGGTGAAGGAGCAGGGGAATGTAGCCACTAAAGGACAAGAGCAGGAAATTGAAGAGCCACAAATGATTAGTGGGGGCGCTGAGGAGGGAGCAAAAGAAAGGACAGCAGGGGCAGCAGTGGCAATAACAGAAAAGACAGATGGCATGCTAGGAGTGGAGGAGAGAGAAAAAAAGGGCATGATGCATGAGGAATGTGGGTGTGCGTATAAGGCTGAGAAATGACCCATTGTAGGGTAGGAAAATATTAGTGAGGTTTTGGTGAGGTTTGAGCTGAAAGAGAATTGGGTCTCTCTCAGCTGGGTAGTCTCTCTGTTAGCTATTTTCATAGTTTATATTATCCATCTTTCAAGGAGCTTGGGCTCCATTCCATTGTCATTTCACTTGTTGTAGCTACTGTTCTATTGGATTCCTTACTGTTGTGGGGAAGTCCTTATTAATATATCAGTTTCATATTTCTTAGTGGTCTTGGTTCTATCAGGAACCAACTACATGATACAAAATGCCACAACTATCATGACTCCAGCAAGATACACACATTTTCTGCTCAGAATTATTTGGACCAAATTCACAAGATTAATTTACCAAGGGTTAGCTCAGGTGGTTGTTGAGGAGGTTGTGCATGGCAGATCCTAAGATTAAAAGCCTTAATAGCCTTAATACACACTCCAATAGAAAATCACATTAACCGTGTTCTGTAATATTACTCAGTTATAAAATGATCCAAAAATAGCATTTTCTCCTCATCTGATATTAAAACATCAGCAAATACTCAAAAAACATTAAACAAAAAACACACCTTTCCAACAGTTAAATCACATTAAAGCCGAATAACTCTACTTTTCAAATTGATCCAAAACCTATCAGGAACTTCGTTATTTCAAGATATGTAGTAAATAATAAGTCAATCAAATCCAGACCGATCCAATCTCAGCTATAAGCTATCAAGTTGAACCTATCGATGTCCACTCAAGGTCCACCCGCACCCAACACCTTCACATTTCCATATATACTAAAACCAATCTGTGCACTATAACAGCTCATTTTCTTCTTTTAATTTGTTTTCCCTTCAAATCTCTACACAAACAAAGTTCAAGAGATTAAAAAAAGGCATATAATTTTAAAAATATCATTTTTTTGGGTGAACCCGGTATCCATTGACCTCTCTCAATAGATATTTCTCCATACACACAGCTGGTCATCGAATCCCCGACTTCATGCATGTATCTACCACCCGTGCCATGCCACGTTGGTAAAAAAACAAAAAAGAAAGGATATGACTCGCACAATCACCGACCAATTCCGAACTAAACCGAATTGGTTACTCGATCAAGCAAGCAGAAAGCACAAAAAACTAACCGAATTAAGCTCACTCGCTTAAGGCAAAACATCACAGATTCTACTAAGTTAATTTCATTTTATCTCCTTTCCTTTCTCAAACTAAGCACTCATTCATTCAACTAAACGCAATCAAACTGCGTGTGGAATGACTCAAAGAAGCTACAAATCAGAATCACGAAATCAGAGAACTCAAGAGAGAGAGAAAAGAAGAAGAAGAGAAGGGAACTGACTCGGCAAGGTCGCCGAGCTGGCGCAAGAGTCCGACAAGACCGGACATGGCGATGGCTTCGAGAAGAGCTTCAGGATCATCTTTGTCGGCGGAACGGTACAGCTCGGGATCCGCCAGGCTGTACTCGTTCCTTATAAGGTACTTCGAGAGCGGCATTCTTCTTCTTCTTCGAATTCAACGATTCGCAAACCCTAGTAGATTTCGCGATACTCTTCTTGTTGCCTCTTTCAGTTTCTTCTCTTCGATCTTTCTTCTTCTTCCGGCGACTCTGCCTCCTCCGCGTTCCACCATGGAAGCGAGAGAAAGAACGAATAACATAGACAGAGAGAGAGATGGGGGAGAGAGAGAGAGAGACAGTTTTTTTATTTTTTTAAATATTTTTTTGAATTAAAAGAAACAAATAATAATAATAATAATAAATGAAGATACAGTTGCCGCCTATAGGGTCCTATCCAGCTCGAAGGGATTAGTTTCCGCACGGGTGTGGGGAATATCCTGGTCTAGACCAAAAAAATTAAGATACAATTGCATGGAGTGAATAGTCAAAATGGCTCCCAAAATTGTAGGGTGCTCTCAAATTAGCTCTTTAAAATTAACGAAAACTCAAAATAGTCCCTCATTTCATAAATCGTTACTCGGTTTAGTCCCTCTGTTAACCTCAGTTACTTGACGCCGTGAGTGAGTCAGACATGTCACATTAAGTGACCTGTTGTTTCCTATCACAGTGACCAATTTGACAGTTCGAAGCAGGGACCATTTTGAGATGAGTGAATGTCAAAATGGCCCTCGAAATTATACGGCGTCAATTTTGACTTTTTGTGTTGTGGGAGGATTTACAAATCATTGCCCACTACCTATATCCCCTGCTTACCAATCCAAAATAACGTAAAAAATTAGTAATGTCATAGGCATTGTAACACCATTTCTCCAAAAAAGATATTACACCATAGTAATCAAAAGTTTCGCAAAGATTTCGAAAATATTCTGATAAGAGTTTGTAATACTCCTTCAAAAATGTGGATAAAATTTTTCGCCTTCATAAAGAAGATGAGAAGGATAGGGAGTAAATCCCTTTAAGATTTTCTCTTTGTAAATATTTAGATATAAAGAGTAAAACATAACTTTGTACAAAAAAAATTCCTCATCTCATATATGAAATCATCAGAGTTAACAACAGAGGTTTACACTGATCACCGAGCCAGTTGAGTCTTTAAACCTCTACCTAATCTAGAACTGTAAATACAAATTCTTCTTGGAATCTCTATCGATCTAAGCAGCATCCTCCTCCAAATCCTTCTTCTAAGAGCTTACCTCCTTCTTGGGTAAACCATCTACTCAGTCGGGTATCAACACAACATAAAGCAGGCAAGGGTGAAACTCTAAACAAAGTAATAAGAGCAGTAGAAATACAAAGCAACACAGATTCACACAACACTAATTCATAAGTCAAGAACACATAATTATCAAAGACAATCAAGTCAATCAAGACAAATCAGTAAAATAACAAGTCATTTAAAACATATAACAAATTTCAAATCAAACAGATCTTACTTTGTGTCTTGTAAACCTGCAAAATAACTTATTCACAAAATATATTCCTATATCAAAACATGTTTATTGTAACACTCTGTTTTTATATATATAGTTTTTATTTATCTTTAATCTGTTTTAAATTAATTAAAATTATTTAATTAATGATTTTTGTGATTTTAAGGTATAAATAATAATATTTATATCTTAGGTTTATTTTTGAATGGTTTAGAGTAATAGAGTTCGCAAAACTGAGTTTTTTTGCGGGAACTGCGTTCTCGCGAAATGCGGGAAGGGTTTAGTATTTTTCCGGAGGTCATTTTTACTCCAAAATAAATTTTTAACGAACCAAAAGTGGTTCTTATAATATTTGTGATTTTTAGAAATTTTCTGGAAATTTTTCAGAAAAACTTTATTTTACCCGCGTTTGGTGCTTTACGGGTAAACCGGGCGCAACCGGGACATGAAAAATAGTCAAAAAATTTAGTTTTGGGTTCTAAATTTTTCTATGACATATTCAAATCATAAAATTTATTTCTCATGATTTTACTCATTTTAGAAAAATATTTATCTAAAAAGGGGGTTCGAAAACTACGCGTTTTTACCGCTTCGAACTACCGATTAAACCCTAACTTGATGGGACTTAATCCCACCATTTTTCTGGTCAGTTGGGCGCCTAGGAGGGGAGTTGATCCCATTCTCAAACAATTCCAAAAGTCAAATGGTCAAAGGGGTCAAATTTTGAATTTTTCCAAAATTAGGTGAGAGAGGTATGGCTCCCAACCACCAAAGCATGCAAGCCCATACCTCCCCTGTAACGCCCCTTTTTCCCACAAGGAACGTCACGTGAAAAACTAAAACTTAATGCGGAAAAATTGTCTTTCATAAATTAAGGTTACCAAAAAGAGTGGCTAATTTTTTTTTTTAAAGAATCTTAAACGAAAAGCTTTCTCACATCATATTTAGCCATCCTGAAAATCAGAAGAAAAGAAACATCATACACACATATATATATATATATATATATCATCATGTCAAAATATACAAGTCTTGCGCCCGCAAGAATAGTTTGAAACCACCACATAGTGGCCAAAATACATCATCATCACGTAAAGAAAATAAAGCGATAAATCTAAACCTAAGAAAACTGTAAATCAAAAGATGTGTCAAATACACGACACTGAACATGTACATCCCAAACCTAGGCTGGTCGCTAACAGACATCCCACAACCTAGCACTAGACACCCCCACCACTACGACCTAAGACGATGACGTCTCCTCGGGGTCCTCCTCGGGATCCTCCTCTGGGTCCTCCTCCGGGTCCTCCTCCTCCTCAGATATCTCAATGAGTACCAGCTCTGGCTCATCTCAAACCTTCCTCTTCCCCCTCTCTGCGTGTCCCGACGGTCCGGCAGAAGTGTCAGAAGAGCAGCGGACGAAACGGCCATACGGTGGAACGTAAGGAACGGAAAGCGTCGGTCTCCCTGTCGCTGGTGGTGAAGCTGGTGTCACTGATGGAGCCATCCTTGGTAGACGATCTCGCGGCAAGGTGCTCTTCCTCGGAGTGAGACGCGTGCGGCGAAACATGCGACGATACTCCCGAGCTGATCCGGTTACCCGTGAGGGTAAAGGTCTCTCCTCTGCCTGAGTCTCTCGCCTCGGCTGCTCCATGGGTGCCTCGGGTGCGGCTGTCAGCCAGCTGCGCATCCTCTCGAGTGGAATGTAAGCGTCCAGAACCATGTCGCGCTCCAGAACCTCTTCGGGGCCCAGCACCCCTTCTCTAGTCCTGACCACGTGTCCACACACAGTGGCCCATTGGGAGATGGGATCATAAGTCCATCCCCCTCCCTCGGACTCGGCCTCAACGGGCCTGAAGCTCTCCCTCACGCGGGCTACCAAAGGCCTCATCTACGCGTAACGTACATACAGATACAGGAAAATATGCAAGGGTGAATTTCTTTTCACAAGTTGAAATCCACTGAAAGGTTGCATATGAAAAATAAAATACTACGTAATACATTCCAAGAATATATTTATATAGAGTTACTCTTTCGCAAATCTTTTAGCTAAGCTATTCAATCATCAACAAGAGACAAATCATCAAGGTAAACACACAGTCAAGCACACACATAGCATTCTAGCATAATGCATGTCACTTCAATATCTCTTGTCATACACCGGTGCACTGCTCCATGGAGACTTTTCTTCCTCAACTAAGTAGAGCGATGTGGCGGAATCGTATACCTATCATTAATGCAAACTGACCTTCACTCTTGGCCATCGTTTGTCATTTATTCGGTACAGACCCATTGTGCTACGTCGTACACCCCATCTCAAATAAGGCAGCCGGTCAGGATCATCCAAGCCGGGTACACTACTCTTCTCGGCACAAGGGGATTCACCGCAAGACCATTGAGAATTTCGTAACCTGGATGCCCTCAAAGACTTATAGTCAGACCATACTTATTTACAATCCCCGCATAGGATTGTGTGCTCTCATCATAGCAATAAATGCTAGCTTGGCAAAAGCCAATATCTCAAATGCATATGACGGTATATTTGCAACCACAATCAATTTGGTCCCTCGTCTTAGGGTTTTTCATCGCCACGTGTTAGCCTTCGCCTAACACCGTGTAATATAATTGTCCTTAAGACTTTTATCCTCGCCACGTATTGGTTCTCTTCCAATACCGTGTAATATTATTGTCATTAAGACTTTTATCCTCGCCACGTATTGGTTCTCTTCCAATACCGTGTAATATTATTGTCATTTAACACCATAAGTTTTTAGAAGAAGTTCCTCTTTGAATTCTTAAGTTTTCTTTAACTTTAACCCTCAAATTCTTATTATTTTTCCTTCTCACTTCTTATTAATTATTAAAAACCACATAACTTGTTAAAATTTCCGTTTGGCCCCAAAACGTCCAGTTCCTGCGTCCAGTCTGCGTCCAGTCCCTGCGTCCAGTTCCTGCGTCCAATCTGCGTCCAGTTCCAGCGTCCAGTTCCTGCGTCCAATTTCTGCGTCCAGTCTGCGTCCAGTCTCTGCGTCCATTTCCTGCGTCCAGTTTCTGCGTCCAGTCTGCGTCCAATTTCTGCGTCCAGTCTGCGTCCAGTGTCTGCGTCCAGTGTCTGCGTCCAATTTCTGCGTCCAATTTCTGCGTCCAGTCTGCGTCCAATTTGGTGGTGTTTTTGCCTAAATGGATGAATATTGATTCTTGGATGTTTCACATGATTTAATTCTATGTGATTGGGATTGGTTTGAAAATATTTGACTAAGTGTGGTAAGAAGGAGTTAAAAACTTTAATGAAAAAGTTTTACAAATGAAAACAAAGAAATTAATTAGGATTCAAGATAACACTCATGTTATAAAAATTCGGGGGTAGAAAACGTGAAAACTGGACACAGAAACTGGACGCAGAAATTGGACGCAGAGACTGGACGCAGAAATTGGACGCAGAAACTGGACGCAGAGACTGGACGCAGACTGGACGCAGAAATTGGACGCAGAAACTGGACGCAGGAAATGGACGCAGAGACTGGACGCAGAAATTGGACGCAGGAACTGGACGCTGGAACTGGATGCAGATTGGACGCAGGAACTGGACGCAGGGACTGGACGCAGACTGGACGCAGGAACTGGACGTTTTGGGGCCAAAAGGAAATTTTAACAAGTTATGTGGTTTTTAATAATTAATAAGAAGTGAGAAGGAAAAATAATAAGAATTAGAGGGTTAAAGTTAAAGAAAACTTAAGAATTCAAAGAGGAATTTCTTCTAAAAACTTATGGTGTTAAATGACAATAATATTACACGGTATTGGAAGAGAACCAATACGTGGCGAGGATAAAAGTCTTAATGACAATAATATTACACGGTATTGGAAGAGAACCAATACGTGGCGAAGATAAAAGTCTTAAGGACAATTATATTACACGGTGTTAGGTGAAGGCTAACACGTGGCGATGAAAAACCCTAAGACGAGGGACCAAATTGATTGTGGTTGCAAATATACCGTCATATGCATTTGAGATATTGGCTTTTGCCAAGCTAGCATTTATTGCTATGATGAGAGCACACAATCCTATGCGGGGATTGTAAATAAGTATGGTCTGACTATAAGTCTTTGAGGGCATCCAGGTTACGAAATTCTCAATGGTCTTGCGGTGAATCCCCTTGTGCCGAGAAGAGTAGTGTACCCGGCTTGGATGATCCTGACCGGCTGCCTTATTTGAGATGGGGTGTACGACGTAGCACAATGGGTCTGTACCGAATAAATGACAAACGATGGCCAAGAGTGAAGGTCGGTTTGCATTAATGATAGGTATACGATTCCGCCACATCGCTCTACTTAGTTGAGGAAGAGAAGTCTCCATGGAGCAGTGCACCGGTGTATGAAAAGAGATATTGAAGTGACATGCATTATGCTAGAATGCTATGTGTGTGCTTGACTGTGTGTTTACCTTGATGATTTGTCTATTGTTGATGATTGAATAGCTTAGCTAAAAGATTTGCGAAAGAGTAACTCTATATAAATATATTCTTGGAATGTATTATGTAGTATTTTATTTTTCATATGCAACCTTTCAGTGGATTTCAACTTGTGAAAAGAAATTCACCCTTGCATATTTTCCTGTATCTGTATGTATGTTACGCGTAGATGAGGCCTTTGGTAGCCCGCGTGAGGGAGAGCTTCAGGCCCCTTGAGGCCGAGTCCGAGGGAGGGGGATGGACTTATGATCCCATCTCCCAATGGGCCACTGTGTGTGGACACGTGGTCAAGACTAGAGGAGGGGTGCTAGGCCCCGAAGAGGTTCTGGAGCGCGACATGGTTCTGGACGCTTACATTCCACTCGAGAGGATGCGCAGCTGGCTGGCAGCCGCACCCGAGGCACCCGTGGAGCAGCCGAGGCGAGAGACTCAGGCAGAGGAGAGACCTTTACCCTCACGGGTAACCGGATCAACTCGGGAGTATCGTCGCATGTTTCGCCGCACGCGTCTCACTCCGAGGAAGAGCACCTTGCCGCGAGATCGCCTACCGAGGATGGCTCCATCAGTGACACCAGCTTCACCACCAGCGACAGGGAGACCGACGCTTTCCGTTCCTTACGTTCCACCGTATGGCCGTTTCGTACGCTGCTCTTCTGACACTTCTGCCGGACCGTCGGGACACGCAGAGAGGGGGAAGAGGAAGGTTCGAGATGAGCCAGAGCGGGTACTCATTGAGATATCTGAGGAGGAGGAGGAACCGGAGGAGGACCCCGAGGAGGATCCCGAGGAGGACCCCGAGGAGACGTCATCGTCTTAGGTCGTAGTGGTGGGGGGTGTCTAGTGTTAGGTTGTGGGATGTCTGTTAGCGACCAGCCTAGGTTTGGGATGTACATGTTCAGTGTCGTGTATTTGACACATCTTTTGATTTACAGTTTTCTTAGGTTTAGATTTATCGCTTTATTTTCTTTACGTGATGATGATGTATTTTGGCCACTATGTGGTGGTTTCAAACTATTCTTGCGGGCGCAAGACTTGTATATTTTGACATGATGATATATATATATATGTGCATGAGGTTTCTTTTCTTCTGAGTTTCAGGATGGCTAAGTGTGATGTGAGAAATCTTTTCGTTTAAGATTCTTTTAAAAAAAAAAAATTAGCCACCAATTTTGGTAACCTTGAGTTATGAAAGATGTTTTTCCGCATTAAATTTTAGTTTTTCACGTGACGTTCCTTGTGGAAAAAAGGGGCGTTACATTTGTGGTATCAGAGCCTGGTCGATGTCTTTCGGGAGTGTCTAGGTTATAGGCTTACTAAGTTAAGTTGTGTGATCTCTGATTAGCATTGTGTGACATTGTTTGTATTGTTTCCTTATGAAGCAATGTGTGAAATTGATTGCTTTCTCGAATGGGTTTTGAATAGTGCGACTGATTGGTTCACTTGCAGAAACCCATGGCACGTCGGGGACGACCGATGAATCGTGTTGACGCCGAAGATCGTGATGATAGGATGGAGAGGGCTATAGCGGCTATGACTAACATGGCGGCTCAGATGGCTCAACAGTCTATTCGCGCGGAACAGAGGGATGTTGAGAGGCAACAGAGAGACGTTGAGGATCGATTGAGGGCTGAGAGGGCTGCTGAAGGAAAGAGGTTGGTCGACTTTCGACACCATAATCCGCCACAGTTTCGTGGTGAGGCTGAGCCGGATAAAGCAGAACTATGGATCGAGGAGCTGGAAAAGATCTTTGAGATCTTACACTGCACGGCAGCCGAGAAGCTACAGTATGCGGTGTACCTGCTGTTGGGTGACGCAGAATACTGGTGGAAGGGAGTCCGACAGCTGTTGGATGCTGGAAACCAAGAGGTGACGTGGGAACTTTTCAAGGAGAAATTTCTTGAGAAGTACTTTCCACAAAGCGCAAGGTCCGAGAAGGAGCAAGAGTTTCTGTGACTGCAGCAACGGGACATGACTGTAGGGGAATACGCGGAAAAGTTTGAGTCACTTGCCAAGTATTTCCGGTTCTTCCAAGTCCAACCGGACGAGGGATGGAAGTGTGAGAGGTTTGAGGCTGGATTGAGGTACGAGGTGCGTCAATCTGTGGCTTCGCTGGATATCCGTCAGTTTCCACTGCTGGTGGAAAAATGTAGAAAGATGGAGAACTTGATGAGGGGAAGGATCAACAAAGGGAACGTGGGTGGACCGTGTAACACTCTATTTTTATATATATAGTTTTATTTATTTTTAATCTGTTTTAAATTAATTAAAATCATTTAATTAATGATTTTGTGATTTTAAGGTATAATTAATAATATTTATATCTTAGGTTTATTTTTGAAGGGTTTATAGTGATAGAGTTCGCAAAACTGAGTTTTTGCGAGAACCGCGTTCTCACGAAAGGCGGGAAGGGTTTAGTATTTTTCCGGAGGTCATTTTTACTCCAAAATAAATTTTTAACGAACCAAAAGTGGTTCTTATAATATTTGTGATTTTTAGAAATTTTTCTGGAAATTTTTCAGAAAAACTTTATTTTACCCGCGTTTGGTGCTTTACGGGAAAATCGGGCGCAATCAGGACATGAAAAATAGTCCAAAAATTTAGTTTTGGGTTTCTAAATTTTTCTATGACCTATTCAAATCATAAAATTTATTCCTCATGATTTTCCTCATTTTAGAAAAATATTTATCAAAAAAGGGGTTCGAAAACTACGCGTTTTTACCGCTTCGAACTACCGATTAAACCCTAACTTGATGGGACTTAATCCCACCATTTTTCTGGTCAGCTGGGCGCATAAGGGGGCTGATGCAAGTCTAAAAATTCTTCCAAAAGTCAAATGGTCAATTGGGGGTTGATTTTGAATTTTCCCAAAATTAGGTGAGAGAGGTATGGCTCCCAACCACCAAAGCATGCAAGCCCATACCTCCCCCATGCCTTGCCTTGCTTCAGCCGAGTTTTGTGTGGGAGAAGGGAGAGAGAAAATTCATTTCACTCACTTCATCTTCTTCATGCTCTTGAAACACCATTTTCTCTCATATTCCCAAGCTTTTTCCATACACAAAAAAACCAAGTTCTAGTGAGATTTTCCATACCCAAGCTTCACAAAAAAGGTTTGGATCATCATTCTAATCCATAAACTTCTTTCATTTTTTCATTTCCACCACTTTCATGTTTTCATGAAAGCTTGAGTTCTTCATTTCACTAAAAATAAGTTTTTCCTTTGTTTAGGTTCACTCCATTGGAACCTACAAGCTTGGAAACTACCTTGGATCTATTTTCTTTCAAGATTTGAGTAAGTATTCATCTTCTCAAATTTCTACTCTTTATGGTTTCTTGGTTTTCATAAAACTCATATTTCTATGGTTGTATTTTGGTGTATTTTGAAAAAGGTAAATTTTTATAAGTGTGGGAACATCAAGGTGTTGAGTAGACCACTTGGTGTTGGTGTGGTGTGAAGGAGGTGATTTTGGAGTTAGCCCATTTTCAAGTCTCCAAGAGGTAAGGGGATTTTTCTCAATAAGTTGGGAGGGTTGTGTATGTGTGTGATTTTGTTCTTGATGATGAACTCAAAGACTTGAGTTTTCATATTGGTTGTTGAATGATTTTTCATTCTCTTAGTAATATGTATTTTTACATGTATATGTATATGAGTAAAAATATGATTTTTGGTTGAGGCATGATAATTTTATGAGTATGTGTTGTTGGAAAAAAAATCATATGTATGCTTTGGGGTGATTTTGGATGTCCAAGTGTGTGCTTGGTGAAGTATGATTTAATGTCATATTCATGATGTATGTTGATTTATGGCTTGGTTGTGTTATTGCCTAATTGATGTATATTGATTTATATGTATTTCATATACTTTGATTGGGATTGGATTGAAAAGATTTGATGAAGTGTGGGAAGAGAGTTTAAAAGCTTTAATGAGAAAGTTTTTCCAAATGAATTAATGAGAATTCTAATCATAAGTCTTAAATCAATTTCATACTAAATCATTTTACCCATAAAACTTTAAGTGAGTTAGAGAATTAATTAATGTGGGAGAAAAATCAAATTTTGGATTTTTAGGGGTTAAAAACGAAAACTGCAGGTTTTTGGGGTCAAAAATGCAAATTCTGAAATTCTGGGCTTTAATTGCAAAATCTAGATTTTTGGGTCAAAATTATAATTTAAGAAAGTTTGGGGCAGAAATGCGAAGTCTGGAAACTTTTGGGTCAAAAATATAATTTACGAAAACTTGGGGCTGAAACGCAAAGTCTGGTACATTTGGGCCAGAATTATAAATTACGAAAGTTGTGGGGTAGAAAACGTAAAGTCTGGGCATTTTGGGCCAGAAACCTAATTTTTCAGAAAATTGGGGGCTGAACTGTGAAACTGGACTTCTTAAGGGGTCAGAATTACAAATACTTAAAGTAAAAGATTTTAAGTAAAATTATCAAAGAATTTAATTAGGTTTTTAATTAAATCCTTTATAATGAATAAGTGAGAAGAAAACTAATAAAGTGGGTTTTAGATAAAAGTCTTAAGGACAATAATATTACACGGTATTGGAAGAGAACCAATACGTGGCGAAGATAAAAGTCTTAAGGACAATAATATTACACGGTATTGGAAGAGAACCAATACGTGGCAAAGATAAAAGTCTTAAGGACAAAAATATTACACGGTGTTAGGTGAAAGCTAACACGTGGCGACGAAAAACCCTAAGACGAGGGACCAAATTGATTGTGGTTGCAAATATACTGTCATATGCATTTGAGATATTGGCTTTTGCCAGGCTAGCATTTATTGCTATGATGAGAGCACACAATCCTATGCGGGGATTGTAAATAAGTATGGTCTGACTATAAGTCTTTGAGGGCATCCAGGTTACGAAATTCTCAATGGTCTTGCGGTGAATCCCCTTGTGCCGAGAAGAGTAGTGTACCCGGCTTGGATGATCCTGACCGGCTGCCTTATTTGAGATGGGGTGTACGACGTAGCACAATGGGTCTGTACCGAATAAATGACAAACGATGGCCAAGAGTGAAGGTCGGTTTGCATTAATGATAGGTATACGATTCCGCCACATCGCTCTACTTAGTTGAGGAAGAGAAGTCTCCATGGAGCAGTGCACCGGTGTATGAAAAGAGATATTGAAGTGACATGCATTATGCTAGAATGCTATGTGTGTGCTTGACTGTGTGTTTACCTTGATGATTTGTCTATTGTTGATGATTGAATAGCTTAGCTAAAAGATTTGCGAAAGAGTAACTCTATATAAATATATTCTTGGAATGTATTACGTAGTATTTTATTTTTCATATGCAACCTTTCAGTGGATTTCAACTTGTGAAAAGAAATTCACCCTTGCATATTTTCCTGTATCTGTATGTATGTTACGCGTAGATGAGGTCTTTGGTAGCCCGCGTGAGGGAGAGCTTCAGGCCCCTTGAGGCCGAGTCCGAGGGAGGGGGATGGACTTATGATCCCATCTCCCAATGGGCCACTGTGTGTGGACACGTGGTCAGGACTAGAGGAGGGGTGCTAGGCCCCGAAGAGGTTCTGGAGCGCGACATGGTTCTGGACGCTTACATTCCACTCGAGAGGATGCGCAGCTGGCTGGCAGCCGCACCCGAGGCACCCTGGAGCAGCCGAGGCGAGAGACTCAGACGGAGGAGAGACCTTTACCCTCACGGGTAACCAGATCCGCTCAGGAGTATCGTCGCATGTTTCGCCGCACGCGTCTCACTCCGAGGAAGAGCACCTTGCCGCGAGATCGTCTACCGAGGACGGCTCCATCAGTGACACCAGCTTCACCACCAGCGACAGGGAGACCGACGCTTTTCGTTCCTTACGTTCCACCGTATGGCCGTTTCGTACGCTGCTCTTCTGACACTTCTACCGGACCGTCGGGACACGCAGAGAGGGGGAAGAGGAAGGTTCGAGATGAGCCAGAGCGGGTACTCATTGAGATATCCGAGGAGGAGGAGGACCCAGAGGAGGATCCCGAGGAGGACCCCGAGGAGGCGGCATCGTCTTAGGTCGTAGTGGTGGGGGTGTCTAGTGCTAGGTTGTGGGATGTCTGTTAGCGACCAGCCTAGGTTTGGGATGTACATGTTCAGTGTCGTGTATTTGACACATCTTTTGATTTACAGTTTTCTTAGGTTTAGATTTATCGCTTTATTTTCTATAAGTTATGATGATGTATTTTGGCCACTATGTGGTGGTTTCAAACTATTCTTGCGGGCGCAAGACTTGTATATTTTGACATGATGATATATGTATATACATGTATGATGTTTCTTTTCTTCTGAGTTTCAGGATGGCTAAGTGTGGTGTGAGAAATCTCTTCGTATAAGATTCTTTTAAAAAAAAAATTAGCCTCCAATTTTGGTAACTTTAATTAATGAAAGATGTTTTTCCGCATTAAATACTAATTTTTCACGTGACGTTCCTTGTGGGAAAACGGGGCGTTACAGACCGTCTAGGTCATATCCACAAAGTCAGAAGGGGAAGCAGGCTCAACACAAGCCTTATTTCAAGAACCAGAGGAGTCAGCCGAACCGCAATGTACCATTTTCTGCTAGTGGTACTAACAAAGGCTATCAGGGAGCGGGCGCTCCGATTGTATGTTACAACTGCGGAAAGCCCGGACACTTGTCCACAGCATGCAACCAGAAGGGGATGACATGCTTTAGCTGCGGGAAGATCGGACATGCAGCAAAGGATTGCCGGATGGGCAAACCGAAACCAGAGGTGAATGCCGTCAAAGCCGGAAGGCCGACGACGAAAGGACGAGTTTACACCATGAGTGGTGTTGAATTTTCACAATCAGAGGATCTCATACAAGGTACTTGTGACATAACTGGAAATCCCTTAATTGTACTGTATGATTCGGGTGCTACCCATTCTTTCATATTTGAAAACTGTGTGAAACGACTGAAATTGCCCTGTGTCTTTGATGTCTTTTGATCTTGTTGTTTCTATGCCTACTGCTGAAACTGTTATTACAAATTCTGTATGTCTAAAATGCCCTGTTGTTATTTCCAATAGGACATACCTTGTTGATTTGATATGTTTGCCTTTGACACAATTGGATGTGATTTTAGGCATGGATTGGTTATCTTCCAACCATATCCTTTTAGACTGTGCCAATAAATCTTTGATTTTCCCTAATGCTGAGAATTCTGGATTTTTGACTGCCAATCAAGTGAGAGCTTCTTTGAAAGAAGGAGCTCAGGGATACATGTTTTTATCCTTCTTGAAAGTCGAGGGGGAAGTTGTATTGAGCAACGTGCCCGTCGTTAGAGACTTCTCAGAAGTATTTCCGGAGGATGTTCCAGGTTTACCACCTGTGAGGGACATAGAGTTTTCCATAGACTTAGTACCTGGTACTGGTCCAATCTCTATTGCCCCGTATAGAATGTCGCCAATGGAGCTGGCTGAACTGAAGAAACAATTGGAGGACTTGCTGTCAAAGCAATTCGTGAGACCAAGTGTATCGCCGTGGGGAGCTCCTGTGCTGTTGGTGAAAAAGAAGGACGGAACTTCCAGATTATGTGTGGACTACCGTCAGTTGAACAAGGTGACGATCAAGAATAAGTATCCATTGCCACGCATCGACGATCTGATGGATCAACTTCGCGGTGCAGCTGTATTTTCTAAGATTGACTTGAGGAGTGGCTATCACCAGATTAGGGTTAAGAGTGATGATATTCCTAAGATTGCTTTTAGGACTAGATATGGTCATTTTGAGTATCTTGTGATGCCGTTTGGAGTGACTAATGCACCGGCAATATTCATGGACTATATGAATAGGATCTTTAGACCTTTCCTGGATCGATTTGTAGTAGTGTTCATAGATGACATTTTGATTTACTCTAAGAGTCATGAAGAACACGAGGAACACCTAAGGCAAGTATTGCAGATTTTGAGTGAGAAAAAGCTTTATGCAAAGTTGTCTAAGTGTGAATTTTGGTTAGAAAAAGTACAATTTCTAGGCCATGTGATTTCAAAAGAGGGTATAGCTGTAGACCCAGAAAAGGTAGAGGCAGTAATGTCATGGGAAAGACCCACAACGGTGACTGAGGTTCGTAGTTTTGTAGGGTTAGCGGGTTATTATCGAAGATTTATCGAAGGATTTTCGAAGATAGTAGCCCCAATGACACAACTCACTAGGAAAGATCATCCTTTTGTGTGGACTGATGAGTGTGAGTCAAGTTTCTTGAAGATGAAGGAACTACTGACGACCTCACCTGTACTGATTTTGCCTAATCCTGAAGAACCTATGGAGGTTTACTGTGATGCTTCATACCAAGGACTTGGATGCGTGTTGATGCAAAATAGAAGAGTAGTGGCATACGCATCCCGTCAGTTGAAAAATCACGAGAGGAACTATCCAACTCATGATATTGAGCTGGCAGCTGTAGTGTTCGCTTTGAAGATTTGGAGGCATTATCTGTATGGATCAACGTTTAACGTCTTTAGCGATCATAAGAGTTTGAAATATCTGTTTGATCAGAAAGTGCTCAATATGAGACAGAGACGTTGGATGGAATTCCTGAAGGATTATGATTTTACCTTGATGTATCATCCCGGGAAGGCAAATGTTGTGGCTGATGCCTTGAGTCGGAAAACTGTTCATGTGTCTACCATGATGGTTAAGGAACTAGAGTTGATTGAGGAGTTTAGAGATCTAGGCTTAAACATGGAGAGACACAAGGATAAGATTAGTCTAAGCATGATCAAAGTGTCGAGTGGATTAATTGATGACATTCGGGAGCAACAAGCAACCGATGAGAGTCTGAAAGAAAAGAGAGATTTAATGGAACAAGGCAAAGTGGCAGAGTTTAGTTTAGGCAATGATGGAATTCTGAGATGTAAAGGAAGAATTTGTGTGCCAAACAATCCTGAATTGAGAAAGCTGATTCTCGATGAAGCACATAAGAGCAATTTAAGTATTCACCCTGGAGCCACGAAGATGTATCAAGATCTAAAGCAAAGATTCTGGTGGTCGGGAATGAAGAAACAAGTTGCGGAGTATGTCGCAGCGTGCTTAACATGCCAAAAAGCAAAAGTGGAACACCAACGACCTGCGGGCATGATGCAATCGTTGGATATCCCAGAATGGAAATGGGAGAGCATATCGATGGATTTCGTGTCTGGATTACCAAGGACATCGAAAGGATTTGATGGGATTTGGGTAATTGTGGATAGACTGACAAAGTCATCGCATTTTCTACCCATCAACATGAAGTTTTCCCTAGATAAGCTCGCTCAGATGTATGTGAAGGAGATAATTAGGTTGCATGGAGTGCCATCTAGTATTATTTCTGATAGGGACCCTAGATTTACGTCCCGTTTTTGGCAAAGTTTGCAACAAGCTCTAGGAACTAAGCTAAGATTAAGTTCTGCTTATCATCCTCAAACGGATGGTCAGTCAGAGAGAACTATTCAATCCCTAGAGGATTTGTTGAGAGCATGCGTTTTGGATCATAGGGGAAGTTGGGACGATATTTTGCCATTGATAGAGTTCACCTATATCAATAGTTTTCATGCGAGCATAGGAATGGCACCCTACGAGGCATTGTATGGGAGAAAGTGCCAAACACCTTTGTGTTGGTACCAAGATGGGGAGAGTGCAATATTAGGACCTGAGTTTTTACAACAAACCACGTAAAAGGTGAGACTAGTTCGAGAAAAGATGAGGACGGCACAAAGCAGACAAAAGAGCTACTCCGATAAGAGGAGACGACCTCTCGAGTTCCAAGAAGGCGATCATGTTTTTCTGAGAGTCACTCCGATGACTGGGGTAGGCAGAGCTTTAAAGTCCAGAAAACTCACTCCTAAATTCATAGGACCATACCAAATTCTTCGTCGTATTGGTCCTGTTGCTTACCAAATAGCTTTACCGCCAAATCTTTCTAATCTTCACAATGTCTTTCACGTTTCACAACTGAGAAAATATATTCCTGATCCGTCTCATGTAATCGAGTCTGATGTGGTACAATTAAGAGATAACCTGACTTATGAAACAAACCCTGTGCGAATCGATGATAGAAGGATCAAACAGCTCAGGGATAAACAAATCTCTTTAGTCAAGGTTATCTGGAATGAAGTTACTGGAGATGCGACTTGGGAAGTGGAAGACAAGATCCGAGAGCAATACCCTGCGTTATTCTAGGTATGTAATTTCGAGGACGAAATTCTTTTTTGAGGGGTAGAGTTGTAACACTCTGTTTTTATATATATAGTTTTTATTTATCTTTAATCTATTTTAAATTAATTAAAATTATTTAATTAATGATTTTTGTGATTTTAAGGTATAAATAATAATATTTATATCTTAGGTTTATTTTTGAAGGGTTTAGAGTAATAGAGTTCGCAAAACTGAGTTTTTTTGCGGGAACCGCGTTCTGGCGGAATGTGGGAAGAGTTTAGTATTTTTCCGGAGGTCATTTTTACTCCAAAATAAATTTTTAACGAACCAAAAGTGGTTCTTATAATATTTGTGATTTTTAGAAATTTTCTGGAAATTTTTCAGAAAAACTTTATTTTACCCGCGTTTGGTGCTTTACGGGTAAACCGGGCGCAACCGGGACATGAAAAATAGTCAAAAAATTTAGTTTTGGGTTCTAAATTTTTCTATGACATATTCAAATCATAAAATTTATTTCTCATGATTTTACTCATTTTAGAAAAATATTTATCTAAAAAGGGGGTTCAAAAACTACGCGTTTTTACCGCTTCGAACTACCGATTAAACCCTAACTTGATGGGACTTAATCCCACCATTTTTCTGGTCAGTTGGGCGCCTAGGAGGGGGGCTGATCCCATTCTCAAACAATTCCAAAAGTCAAATGGTCAAAGGGGTCAAATTTTGAATTTTTCCAAAATTAGGTGAGAGAGGTATGGCTCCCAACCACCAAAGCATGCAAGCCCATACCTCCCCCATGCCCTTCTTGCTTCAGCCGAAATTCATCTAGGGAGAAGGGAGAGAGAAATTCATTTGCTTCATACACTTCATCTTCTCCAAGTTCCATTTTCCATTTTCTCTCCATTCCCAAGCTCTTTCATACACCAAAAAGACCAAGTTCCATTGAGATTTTCCATACCCAAGCTTCACAAAAAAGGTTTAGATCATCATTCTAATCCATAAACTTCTTTCATTTTTTCATTTCCACCACTTTCATGTTTTCATGAAAGCTTGAGTTCTTCATTTCCCTAAAAATAAGCTTTTCCTTTGTTTAGGTTCACTCCATTGGAACCTACAAGCTTGGAAACTACCTTGGATCTATTTTCTTTCAAGATTTGAGTAAGTATTCATCTTCTCAAATTTCTACTCTTTAGAGTTTCTTGGTTTTCATAAAACTCATATTTCTATGGTTGTATTTTGATGTATTTTGTAAAAGGTAAATTTTTCTAAGTGTGGGAACCTCAAGGTGTTGAGTAGACCACTTGGTGTTGGTGTGGTGTGAAGGAGGTGATTTTGGAGTTAGCCCATTTCCAAGTCTTCAAGAGGTAAGGGGATTTTTCTCAATAAGTTGGGAAGGTTGTGTATGTGTGTGATTATGTGATTTTGTTCTTGATGATGAACTCAAAGACTTGAGTTTTCATATTGGTTGTTGAATGATTTTTCATTCTTTAGTAATATGTATTTTTATATATTTATGTATATGAGTGAAAGTATGATTTTGGTTGAGGCATGATAATTTTTGATAAGCCTATGTGTTGTTGGAAAAATCATATGTATGATTTGGAGTGATTTGGAATGCCTAAGTGTATGTTTGATTTGTGGCTTGGTGGTGTTTTTGCCTAAATGGATGAATATTGATTCTTGGATGTTTCACATGATTTAATTCTATGTGATTGGGATTGGTTTGAAAATATTTGACTAAGTGTGGTAAGAAGGAGTTAAAAGCTTTAATGAAAAAGTTTTACAAATGAAAACAAAGAAATTAATTAGGATTCAAGATAACACTCATGTTATAAAAATTCGGGGGTAGAAAACGTGAAAACTGGACACAGAAACTGGACGCAGAAATTGGACGCAGAGACTGGACGCAGAAATTGGACGCAGAAATTGGACGCAGACACTGGACGCAGAGACTGGACGCAGAAATTGGACGCAGGAAATGGACGCAGAGACTGGACGCAGACTGGACCCAGAAATTGGACGCAGGAACTGGACGCTGGAACTGGACGCAGGAACTGGACGCAGGGACTGGACGCAGACTGGACGTTTTGGGGCCAAAAGGAAATTTTAACAAGTTATGTGGTTTTTAATAATTAATAAGAAGTGAGAAGGAAAAATAATAAGAATTAGAGGGTTAAAGTTAAAGAAAACTTAAGAATTCAAAGAGGAATTTCTTCTAAAAACTTATGGTGTTAAATGACAATAATATTACACGGTATTGGAAGAGAACCAATACGTGGCGAGGATAAAAGTCTTAATGACAATAATATTACACGGTATTGGAAGAGAACCAATACGTGGCGAAGATAAAAGTTTTAAGGACAATTATATTACACGGTGTTAGGTGAAGGCTAACACGTGGCGATGAAAAACCCTAAGACGAGGGACCAAATTGATTGTGGTTGCAAATATACTGTCATATGCATTTGAGATATTGGCTTTTGCCAGGCTAGCATTTATTGCTATGATGAGAGCACACAATCCTATGCGGGGATTGTAAATAAGTATGGTCTGACTATAAGTCTTTGAGGGCATCCAGGTTACGAAATTCTCAATGGTCTTGCGGTGAATCCCCTTGTGCCGAGAAGAGTAGTGTACCCGGCTTGGATGATCCTGACCGGCTGCCTTATTTGAGATGGGGTGTACGACGTAGCACAATGGGTCTGTACCGAATAAATGACAAACGATGGCCAAGAGTGAAGGTCAGTTTGCATTAATGATAGGTATACGATTCCGCCACATCGCTCTACTTAGTTGAGGAAGAGAAGTCTCCATGGAGCAGTGCACCGGTGTATGAAAAGAGATATTGAAGTGACATGCATTATGCTAGAATGCTATGTGTGTGCTTGACTGTGTGTTTACCTTGATGATTTGTCTATTGTTGATGATTGAATAGCTTAGCTAAAAGATTTGCGAAAGAGTAACTCTATATAAATATATTCTTGGAATGTATTATGTAGTATTTTATTTTTCATATGCAACCTTTCAGTGGATTTCAACTTGTGAAAAGAAATTCACCCTTGCATATTTTCCTGTATCTGTATGTATGTTACGCGTAGATGAGGCCTTTGGTAGCCCGCGTGAGGGAGAGCTTCAGGCCCCTTGAGGCCGAGTCCGAGGGAGGGGGATGGACTTATGATCCCATCTCCCAATGGGCCACTGTGTGTGGACACGTGGTCAAGACTAGAGGAGGGGTGCTAGGCCCCGAAGAGGTTCTGGAGCGCGACATGGTTCTGGACGCTTACATTCCACTCGAGAGGATGCGCAGCTGGTTGGCAGCCGCACCCGAGGCACCCGTGGAGCAGCCGAGGCGAGAGACTCAGGCAGAGGAGAGACCTTTACCCTCACGGGTAACCGGATCAGCTCGGGAGTATCGTCGCATGTTTCGCCGCACGCGTCTCACTCCGAGGAAGAGCACCTTGCCGCAAGATCGCCTACCGAGGATGGCTCCATCAGTGACACCAGCTTCACCACCAGCGACAGGGAGACCGACGCTTTCCGTTCCTTACGTTCCACCATATGGTCGTTTCGTACGCTGCTCTTCTGACACTTCTGCCGGACCGTCGGGACACGCAGAGAGGGGGAAGAGGAAGGTTCGAGATGAGCCAGAGCGGGTACTCATTGAGATATTTGAGGAGGAGGAGGACCCGGAGGAGGACCCAGAGGAGGATCCCGAGGAGGACCCCGAGGAGACGTCATCGTCTTAGGTCGTAGTGGTGGGGGGTGTCTAGTGTTAGGTTGTGGGATGTCTGTTAGCGACTAGCCTAGGTTTGGGATGTACATGTTCAGTGTCGTGTATTTGACACATCTTTTGATTTACAGTTTTCTTAGGTTTAGATTTATCGCTTTATTTTCTTTACGTGATGATGATGTATTTTGGCCACTATGTGGTGGTTTCAAACTATTCTTGCGGGCGCAAGACTTGTATATTTTGACATGATGATATATATATATGTGCATGAGGTTTCTTTTCTTCTGAGTTTCAGGATGGCTAAGTGTGATGTGAGAAATCTTTTCGTTTAAGATTCTTTTAAAAAAAAAAAATTAGCTACCAATTTTGGTAACCTTGAGTTATGAAAGATGTTTTTCCGCATTAAATTTTAGTTTTTCACGTGACGTTCCTTGTGGGAAAAAGGGGCGTTACATTTATGCATGTCACTTCAATATCTCTCTAATCACACCTGTGTAATGCTCCAAGGAGACTTTCCAACCTCACATCATTTGAGCGACCGGCTGCAATAAACTTAACAGCATAATCAGGGAATCCAGTCTTCGACCCCTGAGAATACTTCAGAAATACCACATTTAAAACTTAATACCAAATCAGAAATAGATTTGCCAGTCAAATTTATCCAAGTCGGGTATACGACTCATCTCGGCTCAAGGGTTCACCGACAAGGCCATTGAGACTTTTGAAATCTGGATAATCCCAGTAGACAATTGTAATCCAACAAAATCTATTTTCAACCTTTGCCTCTAGGTTGTATGCTTATCGTCTATAATGCAAATGATCGTCTAAATTTGTAAATCATTTTCTCTTAACTTTCTTTTTGTAAGACTTCCTCTGTTTTACTGTCACTCTTCTCAAAATCTCTGAATGTTAAAAAAACTCTATATAAAATAAAACTCATCCCTTTTATAAAATTTTTTAAATAACTGTTAAAATTACTTTCTCTTGTAAAAACCTTTCACTGTATGTTTAAATAAATAACTCTTGTTCTCAATATTCTTTTTACGGATCGTTACGGATTTAACTCATTGACTCGGCTTCAATAATTCAATTTTATGATTGATTTCACCGCGGCAGAGCCGAACTGAGAAAAACAACCTAACAAAGTGATTCGGTATATGAACTAAAGTTGTTAATTTATTTCAAGCATACCAAAATGGGGCAGAGCCACCTAAGATTGATCAAGAGAGAAGAGATCAACGTATTTAAACTTACGTCCACTTTTTAATCAGCAAGTGTCTATTTTTAGATTTTAGATAGCTCTTTGGGAATGGAATAATTACACGGCGGTTGAGCCGACTGCGATAATTAGTGCCCAATTTTCTAAAATCTTGATATAGACTTGATGAACGAAGTAAAGCTAATTATTTTACCGGCTTACTTAATTTTGAAGATGAAAGGATCACATGACGGCAGAGCCATCTTTGGTGATTAATACCCAGTCTTAAAAATCGATCTAATGTAATTAAGTGAACGTGATCAAGCTATTTCTCTTTTGAAATATTAAACACTAATTATCTTTCAGGAAAGAGGCCCATTGGAAGCCTATCTCACTAATTTCCACTGTCATAAACATTGAAAATTAAACTGAGCTAATTGCATATATATACAAATTGTATACCCACACTATATTTCCCACTGTTAATATAACAGTAGAATTCACCAAGAATCCATTACTGTTACACTCTTTTATCCAACAGATGTTATAACAGTAGAATTCACCGAGAATCCATTACTATTATACTTTTTATCTAATCCAATCTATTTATATATACGGTATTAAGAAATCATTTCTTTCCCAATTTATCTTAGTCACGTATATATCAGGTCCCTAGTGTTAAGAATTCCCCAAACAGCGTATCAATACAGATCCCAGCCCAGATAGAGACGGACTAAATAAAAGCATTTATCTTAACTATCACCTTGTATATCAATATATCAATGATAGACAATATCGAGGTTTTCATAAAATAATAAATTGTATTTTGTTTGCGGTAAAATCATATTTACGGTAAGTCTAAAATTCGCCATTATAACGGTATGTTTACAAAAGCTCAAAAATGATTTTGCCATAATCTCTTTACTCACACGATTTTTTGTATAAATTTGGGCATTCAAACTCTACAATTCATAAATAGCATAAAATAATTAAATTAAAGCTATAAAACAATTATAAAGCATATTTAAATAAATAAAAGCTATAAACACACAAACACACAATTCAAACACAAACAAGAATCAAACTCATACTTCTCAAATTAATTTACAAGAGCTTCCTCTTACCTTTGCCACAAAACTATGAAGAACAAGCTTGAAGAACCAAGAACACAATAGTAAGAAATTTAAGACTAAGAAGAGAAAAGAGAGAAAAGTGTTTGCCTTGAATGCTTCTTGGATTTGTGTTGTAAATTTTATTAAGCAAGGGGGCTATTTATAGTAGAGGGGGCAGCCAAGGGGTTGGGTTAATGAGACTATGGTTGGCTTGGAAAGCAACCATGGTTTTGCTTGTAAAATAAATCAAAACAATTAACTAATTCCTAATTGGCCTAAACCAATGATTCATGGCATGACTCACAATTGAGAAGGCTTGAGAAGAAGTGAGTCATGGGGGAGGGGTCGGCCAGAGCAAGAAGAAAGGAGGAAGGAAGATGAAACCATGATGTAAGCCATGACTCCTAAATGGTTTAATTATAAATTAGTTTTAATCAATCTTTTTCTAATTGGTCCAAAACCGTGACTCATGCAACCAAATGCACCTAGTGCCCTTCTGGGCATAGTAGTGAGACGGTTTTTGAGGGCTGAAGAGGGAGGGAGTGAAGTTACATCTTTGCCCCTAGGGTTTTAAGTGTAAACAAGATGAAAATCAAGGGTAAAATAGACTTTTCACTGATTAAATATTCAAAACTTATTTTAAATGGTAAGAACCAATGAGGAATCTTGAAAATGACATGTAAGAGCTTCATGGAAGAGTTTTTGGAATTTTTACAGTAAGGGTATACCTTACGGTTTGCAAAAACGAAGAAAATCAGACGCGCCTTAAGTGCAAAACGGACATTTTTCAGAAAATTCCAGAAAAAATCCCAAAAAACCACAAATCTAATTTAAACACTAATGATCCGTCTTAAAATTTGATTTTGAGCATTCACTGATCACTAAAAATCTATTTTGGTTCTAAAAACCCTCGTTTTGATTTGTCTTTCAAAAAAATCCAAAATTAATTCCATAAATCATAAAAAATGTGAAAACATGTTTTACCTTCTCAAAATTTCGTTTTGACTTCATCTTAGTCTCTGAATTAGTTCTCAGCTCTTGCTGTAAACTATAGGAACCAAAACGGCAATTTCAAAAAATTAAAGATATTAAAAGAAACAACTTTTGTGAAGGAAGTTTTGTTTTCTGGGTTGTTTTGATATACTTTGGCTATTTAAAACCTTATCTGTTATTTACTGTAAGAACTACTTTCCGTACAAGCCCTAAGCGTAAAGCAAAAAGTGACTGTTTTAATGAGTCAACTTAATAAGCTTATTAATACTATAATTATAAGATAGAAATAAATCACACAACACTTAGATCACACAATTTCACATAAAACAGAAAATAGACAAAAAATAGAAAACAGAAGTCTATATAAGACTTAGCTATCTTACTATTTTAAACTATAATACCACGCAAGACTTATTTATTTTTTATTTCATCTTAAGCATACTAGATCCTAAAGTCTCTATTTTAACTATTTCTAGATCTTCGGTTTTCATTCTTTACTTAACTAACAGATTACGGAGTTTTTCTTAGAGGGACTAAAATAACAGTATTCCTTTATACTGCTCTCTAAAATTTCCAAACTTAACTTCTAAAACCTTTATGGAACATCAAGTAACTATTTTATATCCTCCAATACCTTTTGAGAATCAAGTATGAATTTTCCATATTCATTTATCAGCCTATTCTGACAATCAAGAATGTCTGTAAAATACTGTTTGACTTCTACGTCAGTTCTAAACCATTATATTTCATCTGAAGATCTTAAGGATGGTTCTAATCTTCTAATATTAATACTTTGTCTTATAAGTGAAAATTTTGGGATGTTACAGACATCATAGTCAACCAATATCTTAACATTTTAATTTTAATCCCTATACTATCAACTTGGACACCACCTTTGCCCTCCCTCTTTCTTCTTTTCCTTTTACATCAGTTGCACACTCTTCAATCCCTTCTATTTAGATTGTGAAAATAGCCTTGCGATGCCCATCATCTTTGCTTGTGTTGTGGGATGATGAATCTCTATTTCTGCAAATCTAGGGTTCCAAGGACGTATTTGAAGACATGGAAGATGAATAGGGAGAAAGACGATCGTTGGAAAATTGCTGTCAAAATGGTCCCTGGTTCAAATTATCTAATTAGTCCCTCGAACACGTGTGTGCCAACGTGGAAGCCAGCAAGTCACTTAACGTGACACGTCAGACTCACTCACAACGTCTAGTAATTGAGGTTAACGGAGGGACTAAGCTGAGTAACGGTTTACAAAATGAGGGTCTATTTTGAGTTTTAGTTAATTTCAAGGGCTAATTTGAGAGCATCGTACAATTTTGAGGCCATTTTGACATTAACTCCACTCCAAATGGTCCCTACTTCGAACTATCAAATTGGTCCTTGTGACACGTGTGTGCCACGTGGGAGCCAGCAGGTCACTTAACATTACACGTCAGACTCACTCACGGCGTCAAGTAACTAAGGTTAACGGAGGGACTAAATTGAGTAACGGTTTACAAAATGAGGGACTATTTTGAGTTTTCATTAATTTTAGAGGCTAATTTGAGAGCGCCCTACAATTTTGGGATCCATTTTGACTATTCACTCAGTTGTAGGTGTGCGAGTCATAGGTGTGCAGTAAATGAAGAAGGCAAGACAAGGATTGTGATTTCTTTTAGTTGGAGATGAATTGATTAGGTAGAATTGCTTTTGATAGAATTGTGTTTAAAGAATTGATTTTTAAAAAAATTGATTTTGATAGAATTTATTTGTGTTTGGTAATGATATTTTAAAAGTGTGTTTAGAAGAATTAATTGTGATTAGATGATAAAAGTAGAATCATTTTTTATGTATAAATATAAAGAATTTTGTGGGTCCCACACCCAAAATTGATTTTTTTTGTATTAAATGGGGCAAACGCCCAAAAAAGAAAATTACATCATTACAACACGTGGAGCTGCAACTCCATTCTCATCAGTATGCATCAACTGTAACACACCTAGCGGAGGCTGCTCATATATGTGACTAATACAATCATGCCCAAAACCTATATTAGCTAATACATCAGCACACATATTAGTTTTCCTATAATTATGTTTAACTCTAACCTCCCAATCCCGCAAAATCATTCTTTGAATATCTTGAATTAGACTCCAATGAGTGTTAGATAATTTCGGCAAGTATACCGAATTGCAACAAGTAATAAAGTAGTGAGTTGAGTATTGTCCCACAAGGATTGAGATTTTATGTTCAACTTAAGCAAATTTGTATCTATTTGAACTAAGGAAATGGTATGGGTATTTTTGAAATCAATTAGTAACTTGTGTTATCAACAAAACAATGAACACTTAAACAGTATTCTGGATTTAAGGAAAATGAGTAAAATGACTAGGGGTTGAATCCTCTTGTATCCACTCTTACGCAGTCAATTCATCATCAAATTAAGCAATTCCATAACACTTGAAGTTCAAATCAACTAGATTAGATTAAGGACAATCCCTTGCCTCATAATCCCTTTAATCTAACCAAAACTCCTAATTCCTTAGGTAATTAGTGATTAGATTAAGCAAACACATAACCACAAAGATATATTCCTACACTCATCATTATTATGGCAAACAATCTCAGTTCAAGTTTAAACGCCTAATTTTTCAATTGCAATGAAGAACCCAAAATCAATTCAATAGTGATCAAGTATCAAAAAGCATTAAGTGCAGAGATTGAAAACTCAAATTATATGAAATAAACTTGCATTGATGTAAGCGAATCCAACTACATAAGAATTTCAACAAGATCCATCTAATCCTAGTCTAAGAAATTTAGCTACTCATAATAAAAGAAGAAAACTGAAAAATCAAACTAATAGAGGATGAAGGAGTCATTGATTCTTCAAAATCTTGTTCCCAAGCTTGAATCACCAATATGGAATGATAAGGGATGAAACCCAGAGCCTCCAATCTTAAACCCTAGCCAAAAGTTCTAAAAATATCAGTCTCCTGTGTAAAATCGCTTCAGCTGCCTTTTATAATAGTCCAGCGTAGCTTTCTTAGCATGGCAAAGATCAACTATCGCCATGCAAAGATCCCAGTATTTTGGCAAATCAGCATTCCTTCCCCATGCGAGGTTCAACTCTGCCATGCGATGCTAGACAGAACCAACAGCTCCGTTACCCTGTCAATTTCACATAGCGACAATAAACTTCGCCATGCGAAAATATGCAAAAAATGAGTATTTCTTATTAAAAATATCCACAAGTCATCAAGTATTCTATCCATTTCCTCTGTTGAACCTATCTACAAGTAATTCATACTGTTTAGTCAATAAAATGGTTCAATTTCTTCCTCTATGCATAAATTCTGGAACAAAAAAGCATTATAACTCTACATGTGTTGTAGAATTATCACAACCCCAAACTTAAGACTTTGCTTGTCCTCAAGCAAATATTTCAATCAAAACAGGGGCTGAGATGAAAACAATGGATGAGTCTCCACTTTTCACAATCAAAACATGCCTAATCACCATTTTTTTTCACCAATTTGACACAATGTGTCCATTCATGCCTGCTTAAATCACTTAGTTTCTCAATTTAAACTCCCCAAGTCAGCACATCAAGCAACAAACACATGCAATCATCAAGTATGCTCAACTTATCCCATTTTCCTTACCGAAATGTGTTTCCCTCTTACTCAAGTGTTTATCCAGCAATTTCACTCCATCACATCACATTAGAGCTGTCAAAATGAGTTGTGGCTCGTGAGCCAACTCGGCTCGTGGGCTAAAAGGGTTACTAAATAGTTGACTTGTTTAACCTCGGGCCGATTTGGCTCGGCTCATTTAACCCGCGAGCTGAAGAGGGTCAGCTCGTCATGAGCCGAGCTGGCTCACAAGCCACACTAAAAAATAAAAAAATAGAAATTAATCATTTTAAATATTTTTTTAGTTTTTTTTATTTTCTAGCACTTTAAATTTTTTTTTAGTTTTTTTAAATATTTTTTAATCATTTTAAATATTTTTTTAGTGATTTAGCCCGCGAGCCAGCTCGTGTAACCCGTGAGCCCGTGGTGGGCTGAGCCGAGATGTGCATTTTCTGGCCCTTAAAAAATCTGAGCCAACTCGGCTCGGCTCGTTTACCTCTCAGCTCGTGGCGATCCAGCTCGTGTGGGCCGAGCTGGCTCGTTTTGACAGCTCTACATCACATGCAACCCAAGCTTGAAGAGGTTCTAGAAGAAGTAAATGCAATGCAATGCAGCACACACACTCAAAGAGGTCTTTTGGGATTAATGGGGCTTAGGTAGGGGTAGAAATTAATTTGGATAGCAAGCTTTCCTACTTGGAGCTAGATAAGCCATTTCATATCATGCAAAGTCTACCACCAGAAATTTTTTTTTTTGAATCCAAAATTTCCCAAGCACTTTTCAACACAAATAAAATAAAATAAAGAAATAAAAAAAATTTACAAATGTACATGATTTTTTTCTCTTCTTTTTCTCTTCTCTATATTTTTTTGGCTTAAATATGTTTTTGATCCCTCATGTTTGGCTTAAGTTCGTTTTTAGTCCCTCAAATACCAATAATATTATTTTAGTCCCTAATGTTTTGAAAATGTGCCACAATTAGTCCCTGGGGCCATATTTTAAATTTGAAAAGTATTTTTTAAATTTATACTTTGACCCCTCCTAAAGCCTGATGTTCACCTTAACCCGTTTTTCCGTTCTCCTCCTCCTCCACTGATGCACTGCGGTCCCCCATCCCCGCGCGGCCAAGGGAGAAGCTCCGCGCGGACAAGGGAGGTTGCGCACAATGGCGGGAAGGGAGGGGGCCACCGCAATCGCACATGGAGGAGAACGAGAGAGAGGCGGCATATCATGGCGACTTCAAGGGAGGACTTTGGAACTACTCCTAGCAGGGATGGGGGTCGCGGTGCATCAGTGGAGGGAGAGGAGAATGGAAAAACGGAGAAACGGATTAAGGTGAACATCAGGCTTTAGGAGGGGTCAAAGTATAAATTTAAAAAAATACTTTTCAAATTTAAAATATGGTCTCGGGGACAAAAAGTGACTGATTTTCAAAAGACTAGGGACTAAAATAATATTCTTGGTATTTGAGGGAATAAAAAAAACTTAGACCAAATATGAAGGACTAAAAACATATTTAAGCCAATTTTTTTCTTCTTTCTTTTTTTTTTTATAGAATTTTTTTCCTTTCTTTCTTTTTCTGATTTTTTTTAAAAGAACACAATAAATTAGATAAAAAAAAATGCAACAAAAATCAGCACAAAGCCATAGCCGTATACCACCCCAAACTAAGAATGTTGCTTGCCTTCAAGCAACCCCAAACTTAATCAATTGCCAAGACATGTCACAAGATATGCAGTACCTAACTCCAAGTAATAGGGACAATTGTTTTTCAGGTCTTAGGCTTGTAAGGAGGTTATAGCACAAAGAATGGGCAAGAGGCTCAAAGGGCTAGCAAAGGACAAATTTTTTTTTGGATGGTTTATCCAGGCTCTAGATATCAACAAGAAAATTGCCTCGATGTGTGTGGACATGCAAGCAAAAACAACTAAGAACTAAATTAAGTTCTGAGGAATGCCACATGCAATGGAAGCACACAACAAGAAAAATCAACTGTTTGGCCCAAAATTCTCACAGGCTATTGAAAAGAGACAAAGTCAAGCACATATGAATGATCATGTAAATGCTATGCGGAAATATGATGTATATTTCACTGATTTGAAAGACTGATACAAGAGAGGTATAAATAGGATACAATGAAGTAAATTTGTGCAATTAATCTAGCCCTAAAAATCAAGAAAATTATTCTCCCTATAAATGCTATCTTAAAAAGGGAAAAACATGAAATAAAAACTAATCCTATATACATTAAATACTAAAACAGAATCAGACTGATATGGGCTGATCTCATGCGCTGATCTCCAACACTCCCCCTCAATCTGGGTGGTAGATGTCTATCATACCCAGATTGGATCTGATGTTTTCATACGTGTTCCTTGGAAGAGCCTTTGTCAGGATGTCTACTGTCTGCCTGTAGGATGGAACATGATCAACACTTAAAATATCATGGTCAATTTTCTCTTTAATGAAGTGTCGGTCAATCTCCACATGTTTTGTCCTATCATGGTGGACTGGGTTCTTTGCAATGCTTATAACAGCTTTGTTGTCGCATAATATTCTCATAGTGTAATTGATAGGAATTTTGATCTCATCCAACATCCTGTTAAACCAAATTCCTTTGCAAATGCCTTGAGTCATAGCTCTAAATTCAGCTTCTACACTACTTCTTGCCACCACAGACTGCTTCTCCAAGTTACCATGTTTCCCCACACAAAGAAGCAGTAGCCTGCAATTGATTTCCTATCATAGGAGCATCCTGCCTAGTTCGAATATGTATACACTTCAATGCCTTTGTCTGAATTCTTCTTGAAGTAAACCCTGTTGGAACCAAATTGTTCAAAAGCATTTCTAATGCATGAATTCCCTAAGTGGTTTTGATGATAACAATGATTATTAAAGATTTTACAAAGTCTGCTGACAAGCTCTTGTAGGTACAACAAAGATAAGTTCATCGTCCAATGTGACATTGGCACATATATGTACAATCCAAGAGTAAATCGTCCAATGGACTCTGATACTTGACCTCGGGTAAGTATTTTCCAATGGACTTTGAGAGCAATGCGTTCAATGATGCTTTGCGTCCAAAGAAGCAGAACTGATAAACGTCCAATAATCTTCATAAAGATGCTTCACGTACAAATGATAAGCAAAGGTATGCGTCCATATGAACTAAGATGCTTCACGTACAAATGATAAGCAAAGGTATGCGTCCATTTCGTACATGAACGAAAAAGTCCAATATATTCTATATGCTGCGTCCAAAGCGCAAAATCCATAACTTGCTATTTATTGCTCTTGCATTTAATATGAAACATATTTAATGAGCAAATGATTTAAAATAAATAGCTGTATTCAATGCTTTTTCTGTGCAATATTATCAAAGTTTTTGAACGTGCATTAAATGAAAAGCATAAAGCACTGTGGAAAATGTACTTAGAGAGAGAATGTACTCTGATTAATTTTGTATCTCTCTGAACACACCTTTCTGCTTTACACAGTGTATTCTCTCTGTCTCAATAGAATATTGTTTTTAACCACTGTACAATTGAGACTTGGAGTACAGGTTGCTTCTGAAATAGGAGAAAGAAACGCAGACATACACACTGAAGTGAAACTCCTCAGAGCAACGGGAAAATAACATTTAATGCTATTAGAGAACGGTCATATTTATGAAGGCTGAAGCTGAGCTATTCGAAGAACAAGTTTGAAGCTTCATCAAAGCCTATAAATACCGTGAACAAGAAGAAGAATACAAGAGACTGAACCAAGAAAAAGGAAGAGCTAAATTGCTGTGCAAATATAGTCATACTCTGATAAACTGAGAAAGTCTTGTATTTTTTTTTCTTTCTTCTTGTAAAAGAGAGTTTGCTTAACTCTCGAAGTGCTTAAGTTTTTCATATTCTCACTTGTGTGAGTTAGACATCACTTTAAGTCAAAAGCACTCTTCTGAGTTGTTTGAGCCTAGACAGGCTTGTTTAGAAAGAATACTTGTTTGAGCCTGGAGAGACTTGTCTGTAAAAGAATACTTGTTTAACCCAGCCTCCCCAGCCTCTTGGCACTCCTATTCAGACCTACTCGGACGAGGACGAGGACTTTTTTATGATTTTTTATTTTATTTTATTTACATTAATTGTCGGATTATTATCAAACTATTGGCATTTATTAATTAATGCAATTGATGTTTTTTGTATATATATTTTTGTGAGTTATTTATTTTTAACTAAATTTAATATAATTGTTGATAATTAATTAGGTGAAATTATATAAAATATTAGAATTTAAAAAGAATTTATTACTATTAACGATGGCTAAGCCGTCGATTTTTTTTTAAATAAAAATTTAAATCGGTAATTATCGACAGCTTAGCCCTTGATAATTACCGACGGCTTAGCTCTCGGTAATTAGCCGTCGGTAAATATTACCAACAAAGGATTTCACGACAGTTACGTGGCCGTCGGTAATTTTCATTTACCGACGGCTTAGCCGTCGGTAATGGAAATTTTGGCCGTCGGTAATGGACGTTTTTCTTGTAGTGTGAGTTAGACAGCACTTTAAGTCAAAAACACTCTTCTGAGTTGTTTGAGCCTGGAGAGGCTTGTTTAGAAAGAATACTTGTTTGAGCCTGGAGAGACTTGTCTGTAAAAGAATACTTGGGATATAGCCTGAAGGGGCTGCGTGCAAAGAATACTTGGGATATAGCCTGAAGGGGCTGCGTGCAAAGAATACTTGGGGTTGAGCCTAGAGAGACTTGTTTGTAAAAGAATACTTGGTTTGACCCTGAAGAGGCTAGGTGTGCAAAGAATACTTGTTGTAAGGCCTGAAGAGGCTGTTGAAGAATACTTGTATTCTATCTGGATTGATAGTGAAATCTCTCTAGTTTGATAGGACTGGACGTAGCTCTTAGGAAAGGGTGAACCAGGATAAATACTTGTGTTATTCTCTCTTTCTTTTATCTCTAGTTATTTCCTTATTTATACTAACTGAGGGGATTGAATTGAATTTTATTTCAACAAGTTATTCATACACTTTAATCGCACAAAGAAAACTAGTTTCAAACTAAGTGGACGTTTCTGCGTTCAACTTGTCTGTGCGTCCAATATCTCAAATACGTTGTGCGTCCAATGTTTTCATAATCAGTGTAACACCCTTTCTCCAAAAAGGATATTACACCATAGTAACCAAAGTTTAGAAAAGACTTAGAAAATGTTTTAATAAAAGTTGGTAATCCTTCTCTAAAAATGCGGGTAAAATTTTTTCTTTTCTTTAAAGAAGATGAGAAGGACGGGAAATAAATCCCTGTAAGATTTTCTCTTTGTAAATATTTTAGGTGTAAAGAGTATAACACAACTTTATACTCAAAATTTAATCATCTCATATAAAAATTATCAGAATTTACAACAGAGTTTGTACAGTGGACTTTTGAGCCAGTGAAGTCTTTAGACCTCTACCCAATCTAAAATAGTAAATACCAATTTTTCTCGGAATTCCTATCAATCTACACAGCATCCTCTTCAAATCCTTCTTCTAAGAGCTAGCCCATGTCTTTGATAAATTATCTACTCAGTCATGCATCAACACAACACAAGCAGGCAAAGGTGAAACTCTAAACAAAGTAATAAGACAAGTAGGTACACGAGCAAAACATAATTATACATATATAAGTCACTTTGCACGGCAAGATACACACATCCAAAATACAGAACAATCAAGACTTATAAACAGATCTCGTTTAAGCAGATCTTACCTTTGTGTTGAAACTCTGCAAAACAATACATTCACAATTAAAACCAAGTATTTTTATGTATGTCACTTCAATATTCTCTATTCACACCGGTGTAATGCTCCAAGGAGACTTTCTCTTCCTCAATTCTTTTGAGCGATCGGCTGCGATAAACTTAACAGAATAATCAGGGAATCCCGCTTTAGACCCCTGACAATCACTTCAGTAATACCGCATTTAAAATGAATACCAGATCATGAATAGGTCAGCTGTAACACCCTCATTTTTATATAGTTTCTGTAGATTTTTAAATATGTTTTAATTTATTTAAAATTATTTTATTAATGATTTTGGGATCTTGAGGTGAGGATAAGAATATTCATATCTTAGATTTATTTTAGAAGAGTCGAGAGTAGTAGAGTTCGCAAAACTGAGTTTTGCGGGAACCACATTCTCTCCTGATGCGGGGATAGGGTTCAGTATTTTTCTGAAGGTCATTTTTACTCCAAAATAATATTTTAATGAACCAAAAGTTATTTTTAAAATATTTATGATTTTTAGAAATTTTTCTAGAAATTTTTCAGAAAAACTTTATTTTACCCGCGTTTGGAGCTTTACGGGTAAACTGGGCACAACCGGGACATGAAAAATAGTCCAAAAATTTAGTTTTGAGATTCTAAAATTTTCTATATCATTTTCAAGTCATAAAATTGAATTCTCATGATTTTACCTATTTTAGAAAAATATTTATCTAAAAAGGGGTTATAAAACCGCGCGTTTTACTACTTTGAACTACCGATTAAACCCTAACTTGATGGGACTTAATCCCACCAATTTTTCTGGGCTGTTGGCCGAGTAAAGGGGGCGAGGGGCAGAATTCACTCCCAAAAATATTCAAAAGGTCAAATGGTCAAAAGGGGTTTGATTTTTGAATTTTTTTCAAAGTAGGTGAGTGAGGTATGACTCCCAACCACTCAAGGCATGCAAGCCCATACTCCCCCGTTCCTCCTTTTGTGCAGCCGAGATTGACATAGGGAAAGGAGAGAGAGAAAATTCATTTCACTCACTTCATCTTCTCCAAGCTTTCCAAACTCCATTTTCTCTCCACTTTCAAGCTTTTTCATACACCAAAAGGCTAAGTTTTGTTGAGATTTTGCATAGTCAAACTTCACAAAAAAGGTTTGGATCATCATTCTAATCCATAAACTTCTTTCATTTTTTCATTTCCACCACTTTTATTTTTCTATGAAGGTTGTGTTCTTCTCTTTACTAAGAGAGCTTTTTATTGGTTTAGGTTCACTCCATTGGAACCTACAAGCTTGAAAACTACCTTGGATCCATTTGCCTTCAAGATTTGAGTAAGTATTCATCTACTCATTTTTACTCTTTAGGGTTTGGTGGTTTGTATAAAACTTGCATTTTTATGGTTTATTTTGGTGTATTTTTGTGAAAGGTTAATTTTTCTAAGTGTTGGAACATCAAGGCTTCAAGGAGGCCACTTGGTGTTGGTGAGGAGTGGAGGTGATTTTTGGTGTTTGCCCATTTTCATTGTCTTCAAGAGGTAAGAGGATTTTCTCAATAAGTTGGGAAGGATGTGTATGTGTATGGTGTGTTGTGTGTTTCATGAAAAACTCAAAGACTTGAGTTTTCATATTGGGTGTTTGAATGAGTTTCATTCTATTAGTAAAATGTAATTTTATATATTTATGTATGTAAGTTAAAGTATGATTTTGGTTGAGGCATGATAATTTTTGATAAGCCTATGTGTTGTTGGAAAAGAAATCATATGTATGCTTTGGGGTGATTTTGGATGCCTATGTGTATGTTTGGTGAAGTATGCTTTATGCTATGTTCATGATGTATGTTAATATGTTATGAATGATTACTTTGAGTGTATGTATGATTTATGGCTTGATTGTGTTCTTGCCTAATTGATGCATGTTGGTTTATTTGGATATTTCACATGCTTTGATTCAATGTGATTGGGATTGGAATGAAAAAAAAATTGATTAAGTGTGGGAAGAGAGTTTAAAAGCTTTAATGAAAAGTTTTCCAAAATGAAATCAAATTAATTAATTAAGATTCAAGTTAATACATACTTAGATAAATTTCATTAAATTTCTAAGTATAAGTCTCAAGTCAATTTCATACTAAATCATTTTTTTCCATAAAACTCTAAGTGAGCTAGAAAATCAATTAATGAGGGTAAAAAATCAAATTTCGGATTTTTAGTGGTCAAAAACGAAAACTGGATGTTTTGGGGTCAAAAATATAAAATTCTAGAATTCTGGGCAAGAAATCGAAAATCTGGGCACTTTGGGCCAAAAGTATAATTTTACAAAAGTTTTGGGGTAGAAAACGTGAAGTCTGGACAACTCTGGGGCAGAAATGTGAAGACTGGACAATTCTGGGGCAGAAACGTGAAGACTGGGCAGTTTTGGGGCAGAAAACTAATTTTTAGAAAAATAAGGGCTGAAACTTGAAACAGAATATTTTTGGGGGTCAGATTTTTAAATACTTAAGGTAAAGGAACTTAAGTAAAATTATTAAAGAACTTAACTAAGATTTTTTTTTATTAAATATTTTTACAATGAAGAGTGGGAAGCAAAATAATAAAGATTTAAAAGTTGGAAGTTAAAAGAAGAACTTTAATTTCAAAGAGGAGTTTTCATAAAACTTATGTTTTTTTAAATAACGTTTTTACACGGTATTGAACGAGGGTCAATACGTGGCGACGATAAAGTATTGAAGACAATAATGCTAGACGGTGTTGGAAGAAAGCTAACACGTGACGACGACATCCTAAGATGAGGGATCGCATTATTTGTCTTGTGTTTGTGTGTTTGCAAATTGTACTGTCATTTGCATTAAAGATGTTGGCTTTATGCCATGATTAGAGCACACAATCCTATGCGGGGATTGTAAATAAGTATGGTCTGACTATAAGTCTTTGAGGGCATCCAGGTTACGAAGTTCTCAATGGCCTTGAAAGGAATTCCCTTGTGCCGAGACGAGTCGTAATACCCAGCTTGGATGATCCTGACCAAGGCTATCTTATTTGAGATGTGGTGTACGACGTAGCACAATGGGGCTGTACCGAATAAATGACAAATGATGGCCGAGAGAGATGGTTAGTTTGCATTAATGTTAGGTATACGCTTCCGCTATATCACTCTACTTAGTTGAGGAAGTCTCCATGGAGCAGTGCATCGGTGTATTAAAGAGATATTGAAGTGACATGCATTATGCTAGAGTGTTATGTGTGTGTTTGACTGTGTGTTTAATGTAACACCCCTTTCTCAGGAGACATTACACTTCGTAACTGAACTTCTAATGCGGAAATTAAAATTTTTCTTCAAATTCTTCCTTCGGAAAATGGTGTCAAAAAATTTAATTAATTTTCACAAATGGATTTTCTCTGTCATTTTTTTTCTTTTTAAAAGAAATACTTATGTGAATAAAAACCAATCAGAAAATAACATAGGAAATAAAATTCATTCATTTGTAATAGAGCATACCATACACAAAAATCCCTTTCCCAAATCAGTACAGACTCCCTATGCTGGTCAAGCACTAAGAACTTCCCCAATAAGTTCTAATAAGAAAACCCCAACAAAACTAAGACTCGCACATCCTTCCACTTGGTTGACGAATCTTCAATGCACATCTCGTTCTTCGAGTCCTGTCTAGTCTACTCAGCTAGTAATCAATCTATATGAATCATGTCCCGAAGGGCACAAAACATATAGGCAAGGGCGAGTTTCTCCCAAAGTCACAATCACAAAACATACATAGTAAAAGGAAAATTACTACTTATTATACTTCAAAAATAAGCAGATATCATTTGAAAACTTTTCTCTAAGTTCACAAAATTACCCAAAACACATCATCACGAAAATCACCCATTTAGATCCAAACAATATGCATGACACTTCAATAATCTCTCATCACACCGGTGCACTGCTCCATGGAGACTTCTCTTTCCTCAACTAAGTAGAGCGATATGGCGGTGCTTGTACCTAACATAAATGCAACCTGACCATCTCTTAGCCCTCGTTATCATTTATTCGGTATGGCCCATTGTGCTAACTCGTGCACCATATCATAAATAAGGCAAGCCGGTCAGGATCATTCAAGCCGGGTATACTACTCTTCTCGGCACAAGGAGATTCCCCTCAAGGCCATTGATAATTTTGTGACCTGAACGCCCTCAAAGACTTATGGTCAGACTATGCTTATTCTCAATCCATCATTTTAGGATTGTATACTCTCATCATAGCATAAAGCTAGCCTGGTAAAAGCCAATATCTCAAATGCATATGACAATACAATTCATACACACATACAAGGAGAATAATGCAATCCTTCATTTAGGATTTTCATCGCCACGTGTTAGCTCTCTTCCAACACCGTGTAGTATTATTCCTCGAATCTTCAACTCGCCACGTGTTGACCCTCTCTCAACGTGTAAAATTTTAAGTTAACATCGCTACGTTTGGACTCTTTTCCAACTACGTGTGGGACTCTTCGTATTTATAAAAATGCCCCTTGCTTCATCTTATTTATTAAAACCACACAACTTTTTTATAATTACATTTTGACCCCAAAATGTCCATATTTCTATTTTTACCCCTAGACTTTCAAAATTATGATTTTGACCCCAAAAGTCTAGATTTTGACTTTTCACCCCAAAACTACTAAAAATTATACTTTTGACCCCTAACCCTTTAATATTCAAAAATTTCACTTTTCTTCTTAGATTTTATTAAATCCTCCAATACCAATATTTTTAAACCTCAAAATTTAATTACCCATCTATGAAACTTAATTATTTAGCTTTGGATTTTCAAAAAGATTAGTTACATCCATTTTATTTCCTTTTAACAAATAATTGTCTAATCTTGTTGATTAAAAACTTATGTGTTAAACTTGATATAAATGGAACTTCCAAAACTTCTTTATTTTATGAAAAATCCCATTAAAGTCCATTGGAGACTTATCCAAAAGAATTAATTAGTAAAGTCCAAAATGAAACTTTGGCTTACATGTCACTCAATTTAGTCTTTGTCTTTAAAATACTTTTTACTATAGAGTCCTCTACTTCCTCTTCCATGATGCTTGGGTCACTTGGTTTTATTTTCCTCTTGATTATATTTACCCAATCACAACAAACATCACATACACATAATAAATAAAGCATAACACTACTTTAAATATTACAATCATCCCAAATGGATCAAATGAATCACAAATAATTAAATACACTCAATCACTTCAAGACATACCATTTTCTCATACACAATCAAGAGAACAATCATACAACAAAACACAAGATTTCTACCATACAAAAACCATAGAGTTAACACATGCCAAAATTTACATTTTTAATAAATCCAAGCATACACACACATTTTCCTTATTAGGTAAATTTCTTCACTCTTCATTTTTTAATCCAAGTCTTTTATAAAAACATACATAGTATTAAAATTCTAAAAATTCTCATACAAAAACATAGAGCTAAAAATCTTAGCTTAGTGATTTAAACACACGAATGATGGTTTTAACCACTCAAATCAAAGATGAAACTCAAGGTTATTGAGTTGTCATCATGCCACCCAAATCATACAACACAAAAACTACATAAAAATTGTGTCTTTTAGAAGAACATCCCACTTACCTCTTGAAGAGAAGCTTTACACACTAGAATCCACTTTTCCTAGCTCGTAGCTCCAAGACTAGAAATCAAACCCTTCCTAGCTTTTTCTTCAAATGCTAGTAACAAAACCTCTTAAAGACATACAAAACATGAGCATAAAAACAAAACTTTTATGAAAAATACCCAAATCCTAAAATCAAAAACTTGAGAGAGTGGTCACTTACTCTTACTCTTGATGGAAAAAGGACCAAAAGGATGATCAAGCTCCTTGGTTCCAAGAAGTAGAACCTAAAGCCAAAAATAAGAATTTTCTTGAAAAGCTTGAACAAAAACATGATCCATGAACTACAAAGTGAGTATCATGGAAAGATAAGAAGGATTTATGGTTTAGAATCACAAACCAACCTTGTTTGATGAAGCTTGATGGATCAAAGCTCTTGAAAAACCAAGGAAAAAGCTTGAAACTTGAGAGAAAATGGAAGGTTTTTGCTTTGTGAAAATGGTGAAATGAGAAGATGAAGTCTTCTTTCTCCTCCCTCTCCCTATTTGGTCGGCCAACAGGCCAAAGAAATCAGCCAACTTGTGCTTTGATTAATTGGAATTATCTTGGTTTTTGATTAGAAAATAAAGGAATTTTTTTCTATTGGCTAAGACTTGATATTTAGGAATTAAGTAATGATCAAATTGATCAACTTGGCACATGGGGCTGAAGTATGGGGCGCAGAACACAGCTGTGCAAGTGGGAAGAAAGATCTCATGAGTTAGGATTTTGTGTAGTGGAGCACAAGTGGGCAAAAAGGCTTATTATATAATATATTTTGAAATAAATATTTCTCTAAATAAGTGATAAATGGAAAAATTATTTTTGAGACCCAAAATTTATATAATAAAGTTTAGAATCGAAACTCAAGTTTTGATCATTTTCTGATACCCCGATTGCGCTACGGTTACCCGTAACGTGTTAAAAACGGCTAAAAATAAAATTTAGCTGAAAAACTCTAAAAAAATTCCTAAAAATCAGAAATATTAAAAAAATAACTTTTGTTTCGTTAAAATATTTTTTTGATGCAAAAAAGGTCTCCGGAAAAATATAAAACCTTCCACGTTTTCAAATCGGGTCACGGTTTACGCTATTTTTCTGTTTTTCGAGTTCCTCCACTTTTTACCCATCTAAAAATCATAAATAATCTAAAAACACTAATGATATTCTTAACTTTCCATTTGGATCATTTCTTAGCCCTCTGGTAATTATCTGGTCATTATACGTCACATATCTCATTCTATATGGACCAAAACTGTAACATCTTTATCCTATTCTCAGAAAATTCCAAACTAAAATTCTAAAATCCTTAAATAATATAAAAATATTATTTGTCTCTTTAATTCCTCATCGAGGTATTGTCTGGGCCTTCAGATCAATATATTCTTATTTCTCTGTCTATAACCAGAATCGTTTTCTGTTGAAATTTCCAATTTCAACTCGAAATCTTAGTTGTTTTACTATGAGCAACTGTAGTCATGACATTTCATTTTCTAGTATTATCTTATAGTATGCAATTTGATCTACTAGCTTAATAGTATAGAATTTACTATGGATCTAAAAATGCGGGTGTTACATTTAATTTGATGATGTGCTCTCTTTTGGTGTATGAATATTTTAGAGAAAGATTTGCGAAAGAGTAGCTATATATATTCTTGGAATGTATTATGTAGTATTTTCCTTTTCGTATACATCCTTTCAGTGGACTTTCAACTTGTGCAAAGAAATTCACCCTTGCGTGTCTTTCTGTTATTTTATGTACGTTACGCGTAGATGTCCACTTCGAGACCTCTGGTATCCCGAGTGAGGTCTTGGAGCGAGATATGATTTTGGACGCTTTATATCCCTATTGAGAGTATGCGCAGCTGGCTAGCAGCCGCACCCATTGCACCTGTGGAGCAGCCGAGGAGAGAGGCACAGGCGGAGGAGAGACCTTTACCCTTGCGGGTAACCGGATCCGTTCCGGAGTACCGACGTTCTGTCGCACGCGTTACACTCCAAGGAAGAGTACCTTGGAGCAGGCACGTCTACCGAGGATGGCTCCACCTGTGACACCAGCTCCACCACCGAGGACCGTGAGACCGACGTCCCTTGTTCTTTACGTGGCACCATCTGGACGTTTCGTACGTTGTTCTTCTGACGCTTCTGCCGGACCGTCGGGACACGCGGATAGGGGGAAGAGGAAAGTGAGAGACGAGCCAGAGCGGGTATTGATTGAGATATCCGAGGTGGAGGAGGACCCGGAGGAGGATCCCGAGGAGGACCCCGAGGAGACGTCATCGTCTTAGGTCTGTAAAGGTGGGGGTGTCTAGTGCTAGGTTGTAGGTTGTCTGTTAGCGACCAACGTAGGTTGGGGTATACATCACTACAAGAAAAGCCGTCGATACCGAGGGCCATTTACCGACGGCCCCGTGACCGACGGTAATATGTGAATTACCGACGGCTAGACCGACGCTAAGCCGTCGGTAGTAGGGCGTGGGAGAACTGGAAATAAAGTGGGACTTTACCGACGGCCTAGGCGTCTATAAATAGTACCGACGGCTTAGCCGTCGGTAAAGTTGGTATTTTAAAAAATTAAAAATTAAAACAAATTCGAAACGGTGGGCTTTAGCGACGGCGTAGCCGTCGGTAATTTTACAGACGGCTAAGCCGTCGCTAAATTTGGCCTTTTAAAAAATTAAAAAATAAAACAAATTGGAAACGGTGGCTTTAGTGACGGTTAAGCCGTCGGTAATTTTACCGACGGCTAAGCCGTCGCAAAATTTGGCCTTTTTAAAAAATTAAAAAATAAAACAAATTAGAAACAGTGGGCTTTAGCGACGGCTTTGCCGTCGGAAATTCAAACTTAATATTACCGACGGCCTAGCCGTCGGTAATATCTAACTTAATATCAGATAAAACCCTCTCCCCCCCATTTCCGTTTTCACTGTCTCTTGTCTCTCTCTCTCGTCCTTCTTCTTCTTCGGCTAGCCACCACCGCGAGCCACCACTCCGACCCACCACCGCCCCTTCCGAGCCACCACTGCCTCTTCCAACCACCGCCCCTCTTCCAAAACCACCAACCCACCGTACCTCGCCCCTAAATCGATCGGCATTGCTCCGGTTTCCCTTCGTCGCGGCCACCACCGACGCAGCTCACTGCCTCCAGTTTCTCAGCCACCGCGTGAAGGTAGCTCTCTCTCCTTCTCTCACTCTCTCTCTCTCTCTATTTCTCTATGTCGACTGTCTAACTTATATCTTTATCTCTGTCAGCCACCGCGAGCCACCGCCACGCACGGCCTCCACCACGGCCTGCCACCACGGTCAGCCACCGCGAGCCACTGCCACGCACGGCCTCCACCACGGTCCACCTCCCTGTATTTCTCTCTCTCTGCCTCTTTGTCTCTCTTTCTCTGAGTTAGAGTTCATGTGTTTGAGTGTGAAAGGTAATACATGTTGGGTTTCGGTCCTTGCATGCGTATAAAAATGGGTGTTAAATTTGTGTGAAATATAAAAGGGGTGACATTGATGCTGTTCTGAACATTTGCCATTCTGGCAGTGGTCACTATTAAATTCGTATCTCTCTGTATGATGGCCCAAATAATCTGATTTATGAAGCATGTTAAAATAGACACAAAATGAAGCAACCTAGGATTTGGAAGCACTTGATTTGGATTTATATAGATGGAGAAATTAGAGTTACTAGTTTCAGTTTTTGAACTGAATTCTGTTGCTGTTTGAATAAGTTGATTTTCTGGCAGTCTCTGTTCTTTTGTTCGATTCTCTCTGCCTATATGTCCAATTGCTCTCATCTTTGGAGAATATGAAACTAGACATAAAATGGAACAACTTTGCTTTTGTAAGTATCTAAATTGGATGTGTGTAGGAAGAGATATGAATGCTATAAGTTCGAACTAGGGAATATTTTCCTGATGCTGTGGTAAAATACTGAAATCTGGCAGTGGTTAGTGTTAAGACTGTAACTCTCTGTTTGATTGTCCAATTGCTCTGATTCTTGTTCCCTATTAAACTAGATATAAAATGGGGAAACTTTAATTTTTGAAGAACTTGATTTGGATGTGTGTAGGCTTAGTAAAGGATCTTACAAGTTTCTGTTTTGGAAATGCATTGTGATGCTGTCCTGATAAAGCTATTACTCTGGCAGTGTCTGATAAAAGAGACTAATCTCTCTGTGTATGTGTCCAATCGATTTGCTTTATGTGGCATATTAAAATAGACACAAAATTAAGTAGATTAGACTTTGGAATCACTCAATTTGGATGTGTTTAGGCATAGTAATTAGTGTTATAAGTTGTAGTTTTTAAAACGAAATCTGATGCTGTTTGATGAGATTGATATCATGACAGTGGCTGATAATTGGTTCGATTCTCTCTGTCTCTATATCCATTTGTACTGATTTCTGTGCCATATTAAAATAGACACAAAATGAAGTAGATTAGCCTTTGGAATCACTCAATTTGGATGTGTTTAGGCATAGTAATTAAAGTGTTAATTTTCAGTTTTAGAAACATACTCTGCTGCTGTTTTATGAAATTGGAATTCTAGCAGTATGCATTCATGCGTTCGAAAAGTAGATATTAACTTATAGTGAATCCTATATACCTAAGTATGAAATGTCATGGATGAGAAATATTGAATTCTCTATATATTAGTTATGACATGTTGACTGGATATCTACTAAGTAAATTGTACTCTGTGTTATGTTATAATGTATAGATTATAATTATGTTTACATTCTTTAATTGATAAGAATGTCATTGAAATCTTGCTAACATTCTTTAATTGACAAGAATGTCATTGCTACGGTATTTCACGATAAGATGGGACCCCACTTATGGAAAATGGGTGTGTGTATTTAATTTGTATTCCTTATAGGTTAGTCTAAATTTTGGTTATTGGTTAATGAAATTTGTTAAGGGGATTTGTCTAAATATTGTCTAATTCGTGTAATGTTTCCATATTTAGATATTGAGTATTCTTTGACACAATAGTCATTAAGTATGCATTAAGTATGTATTTTTCTTTGGGTCATATTTGATTGATTGATTGATTGATTGTATTTCCTTGTTACATGGAAATAGTTTGTCTGCTTAGAAGAGTTTGAGCTTACGGTTGATCCTTTCGGAGCTTACGGTTGGAGCTTACGGTTGGACTTTGAGGTAAATAACCAACTTATTTTTGTTGATTGAAATATGTAATGTGCAACATGTTGTCTGGATTGACTTGTTGTTTGTTAGTGGAGAGCTGAGCTCAATAGGTACTGGATTGTGTGCTGGTAATTTCTACTCCTGCATGTGATTGTGTTGTTTGTTAGTGGAGAGCAAAGCCCTAGTCTTTGCCTTCCTGCCTTATGCAGGATGCTGGGTTTGTGTGCTGGTAGCTTAGAATATATGCATGTGATTGTGTTGTTTGTTAGTAAAGAGCTGAGCTCATTAAGATATATGTTATTTAATTGCTCTTTATTGTTATATTTATTATTGTATTATTGTTTTGGTTGAAAAAAAAATTAGAAAAGTTCGAAATACAGGGGTTATGCTGTCAAATTTTTTTTTGGTAAGTGACCCTAGTACGTAACTATATTTTTTTATAATAGAGTAATCGATATTGTCATATTGTTAGGTAGTGTTTGTAGTTGTAAAAATTTTTGGGAAAGTCCGAAATACAGGGGTTATGCTGTCAATTTTTTTTTGGCACATGACCCTAGTATCTAACACATGAGGTGATTGGATTGCAGAAAATGGATTCAAGCCGTAGCTGGATGTATGATAGACTTAATCGTAGGAGAGGGGGGTTGAAACGGAAGTTTGTACAAGGGGTTGATGTGTTTGTACAAAAGGCTTCAGAACAACCATATTTTTTGAGTGAGGGAGGAATTAGGTGCCCTTGTGCCAAGTGCAAGTGTAGTAACATAATTTGTGCTAGTGAAGTGAAGGTTCACTTGTACAAGTCTGGTTTTCAGCCGAACTATTGGTTTTGGACTGATCACGGTGAAGAAGTTCCACAAGTCGATCTAGGCAATTTTCCAGAGGCTAGTGGGAGTACTATCAGTAATGAGCATCATTTTGCGGAGATGCAACACATGGTGGAAGATCGCTTTAGGCCGATATTTGACACCCAATTTACTCAGGATAGGGGTAACGAGGAATTAAGTTCGGATGAGCCACCTAATGAAGAGACTCAAAGATTTTATGATTTGCTAACTGCTGCAAATCAACCCCTATTTGAGGGGGTATCAGAATCAAAACTTTCCTTGTGTGTCAGGCTTTTGGCACTTAAGTCGAACTATCATTGTACTGAAAAGGCTCTTGATGAAATGGCAAGCATGCTTGTAGACTCACATCTTCAGGGGGTGTCATTACCAACTAATTTTTACCATGCAAAAAGGTTGGTGTCTATGTTAGGATTGAAGTCTCAGAAAATCGATTGTTGTGTTAATGGGTGCATGTTATATTACAAAGAAAATATTGAAGAGCGAGAGTGTAGGTTTTGTCATGAACCAAGGTATGTTCCTCGTAGGACCGGGTTGGGTAAGTACAAAGATGTTGCGATGAAAAGAATGATCTACTTGCCAATCACTCCTAGGTTACAAAGATTATACGCATCACCCGAATCTGCGGCTGCAATGAGATGGCATCATCAGAATAGAACGAGTTTGGGTATTTTACGCCATCCATCTGATGGGGAAGCCTGGAAGCATTTTGATAATGTCTATCCAGACTTTGCAAATGAGCCTAGAAATGTCAGGCTTGGCTTATGTTCTGATGGGTTCACACCTTACATCCAAGCATCGGCTTCCCCGTACTCGTGTTGGCCTGTTATTGTCACCCCATATAATCTCCCCCCTGAAATGTGCATGACCAAACCGTACATGTTTTTAACTTGTCTCATACCTGGACCATCTGACCCAAAAGCACGCATAGATGTGTACTTACAGCCATTAATTGATGAACTTAAACAGTTGTGGAGTGATGGTGCTTTGACATATGATATCTCCACAAAACAAAACTTCATCATGAAGGCAGCCTTAATGTGGACAATCAATGACTTTCCCGCCTATGGTATGTTATCTGGGTGGAGTACTAATGGAAAATTGGCATGTCCTGTATGCATGAGTGACACAAAGGCTTTTACTTTAAAATTTGGCGGCAAAAACTCGTGGTTTGACTGTCATCGTCGTTTCTTACCACCTGATCATGCGTTCAGAAGAAGTAAGAATCGATTTACAAAGAACAGGGTTGAGAACGATGGGCCACCTCGTATCCTGACGGGTGAAGAGATCTGGAATTGGGTTAGAGATATTCCAGGTGTAGTAGAACATGGGGTTTTTAGGTTAGCCGGTTATGGGGTTACTCACAATTGGACCAAATGTAGTATATTCTGGGATCTTCCATACTGGAAAGACAATTTGTTACGACACAACCTTGACGTCATGCACATAGAGAAGAACTTTTTTGACAATGTATTCAACACAGTCATGAATGTTAAGGGCAAAACAAAGGATAACGAAAAGGCAAGAATGGACTTGTCTCTGTATTGTGCGCGCAAGGACTTGGAGTTGGTGCCACAGAACAATGGAAAGATGTTAAAACCCAAGGCGAATTATTGTCTTTCGTCTGAAGAAGCAAAGATGGTTTGTGCATGGATTAAAGAGCTTAGGATGCCAGATGGATATGCTTCAAACTTGGCTAGATGTTCTAATGCTTCTCGGGGAATGATGCATGGGATGAAAAGCCATGATTGTCACGTATTTATGGAGTGTTTACTTCCATTTGCATTTCATTCATTACCTGACCATGTATGGAAGCCACTTACAGAGTTAAGCCTTTTTTTTAAAGATTTGTGTACCAATAACTTGAAGATGGATGACCTGCTAAGATTGGAGCAAAACATCCCAATAATCATTTGCAAACTCGAAAGAATCTTTCCACCTGGATTCTTTGATAGAATGGAGCATCTCCCAATCCACCTCCCACGAGAGGCAATACTTGGTGGTCCAGTCCAATACCGATGGATGTATCCATTTGAAAGGTAGAAAAACTTGACCAACTTAATTTACTACTTAAATTCTCTTAATTTGCACATCAATTCAGATATAATTTTTATTTATTATGTAGAATGATGGGAGACTATAAGCGAACCGTGAAAAATAAGGCGAGAGTGGAGGGGTCAATATGTATGTCTTACTTACACCGTGAGACAACATATTTTTGTTCCCATTATTTTAAAAATTTTACATTATGTGGGACGAATATCAGAAATGAAGCTTTTGTTGTGAACAATAGCTCCCCACCAACGCTCTCAATCTTCAATCAACTAGGACGTCCCAGTGGAAGACCCCGGTCGCATTGGTTAGATGATGCTGAATGGATGTCAGCTCATATACACATTGTCATCAATTGCAACGAGATGAAGCCATATATCGAGTAAGTATCATGTAGTATAAATCAATTGTCCTATATTAGTAAGGTAATATTACAATTAACTCTATGCTTGTTTGCAGTGCATTTTTGCAATGCAACAACATCAGTGAAAATGATGCCACCACTCGTATCCATGCAGAATTTTTCAAGTGGTTTCGAGACTATGTAAGTGTCTTTCACTGTACAATATATCGATTAACTTGTTTATCGCTCAATTATATTGTTTGTTTGTATAGGCATTTAATTCTGCCAATGGAGTAACCGACCCACACATTCTTGCATTAGCTTGGGGTCCAGAATCAGAGGTCACTCTATGGCACAAATACTTCATAAATGGTTACAAATTTCACACACAAGCATGGAGTGAGGGTAAAAAAACTATAAACAGTGGGGTGTATGTAAAGGGGATTACACAAGGAGGAGGAGATGATTACTATGGAGTTATTCAAGAAGTGTTCGAATTGTCGTATCTCCATTTGCCCTACAAAGTAGTCCTATTTTATTGTTTGTGGTTTGATCCAAAAAGACCTAGAGGAACAAAGGTTCATCCACAGTATAATATTGTAGAAATCAAACTGAGAGGACGATACGAAAATTTTGACCCATTCATCTTTGCTCAAAAAGCTAGACAAGTATATTTTGTTCCATACACTAAGATGCGAAAAGACAAAGTTGGTTGGTGTGTAGCAATAAAAACAAAACCCAGAGGTCGCGTGGAGGTTGATGACTATGATGATGATGCTGCTTATCAAAATGAAGAGTTGTCACATGTTGAGGAGATAACCGAAGTTGAACGACTGACTGGATTGCGTGACGAAACAAACAGTTATGAAGAAGTTAATCCAATTAGTGTTAGAAACTTCGAACAAGATAATGAAGGGGACTTGTCAATAGAAGATAGTGATGAGGACGATCCTGATGATGTGGAAGACGTCGGAGAGGACGACCTTGACACATCTGATGATTAGTATTAATTTGTAATAGATTATATTTGTTTTTTTTTGTTATTTGTTATAGTAGTTTGCTAGTATAAGTAACTATGTTTATCACTCATATATTGTTTTTCTTATTAGATGGCTTCGAAAGATAGTCAGAAGGGAGACCGCCCTGCTAAAAAGGGCAAGACCTCGAGGCGTTCTGGCATGATTCTACCGCAGCGAGTGGCTCAACATGCTCAGAGTGCAGTTGAGACATCAGCGCGTCGGCCACAGGACCAGCCGGATGGCATTCCTGAGATGCAGTTTATGCCGACGCCGCGGTTAGTGCCGCAGATGATTCAGCAGGGCATGCAGGGGCTACCCTTCATGCCTTCAGCAGGGAGAGGTTCATCCCCTCCAGCAGCGGCGGCGGCCCCCTCATCTTCTGCAGCAGCATCCCCTGCAGCGGCATCCCCTCCATCTGCATCCCCTGCAGCGGCGGCCCCCTCATCTTCTGCAGCAGCGGGAGGTTCATCCTCACAGCAACCTCCCGCTGATGAGGAGATGCTTGATGCACCTCAGACGAGCTCGAGGCGTAGGCATGCTCCTCACATAGAGTATGCAGACGACGGCCGACCATTCATTAAGCCTGTTGGTCGAGGGTAAGTAAATATTTAATTATTTTTTCATTTATCTTTATAGTTGTATAGTTAATATGACGTGTGTGTTTATGTATTGTTTGCAGGTTTGATCCAGACAGGGTGGCCTCCCAGGCCATCACTGCGACCATTAAGGCCCAGTACCGGGAGGCATGGCCAAAGTGGAGTAAGATCCCGCCACAGACGGTTGAAGATGTATTTTTGCCGAAGTTTGCAGTACGTTATAATTATAATTATAATTCAATTAAATTATTGTTGTTAGTATGTCACTTAACATTATTTACATTGTTGCAGAAATATGTCACTTGGCGACCTGAGGATGACCACCGGGTGAGGCAGATCTTTAACAGCAGGGGCTCTAAGAGGTTGTCTGAGATGCTGAGGGATGCCAGGATTGCTGGTGAGAAACCAAAGTGGATGGGAGATAATGCCTGGGCCGGCCTTCAGCAGTATTGGGGCTCTAATGAATTTAAGGAAGAGAGCACCCGGTGCAAGCAGAACCGTGCTTCTGCTAAGGGTGGATCAGTCCATACAGGTGGATCCATCTCCATTGTTGAGCACAAGAGGCGGTTGGTAAGTAATTAAGATTAGGATTATAAGTATTTGGTTTATTATTACAATTGAAAACTAATTAAGATACTAACTTTGATTATGGTTTTAGGAGCTAGAGCTTGGTAGAGAGCCCCGCGTGGATGAGCTCTTTTTGAAGACTCATATGAAGAAAGACAGCTCCTGGGTTGACAACAGATCAAAGGAGACTTATGTAAGTTAATTGCTTAAGTTGTGTCGTATCTTCAATTTGTAATAACAATAAATTTAGTATAATATCTTTAATGTCACTTTTGCAGGAGTCGTATCAGGAGAGGATGACACAGTTATCCCAGGCGGGAGAGTCTTCTGGTGGCTCCCAGGAGGTCGACTCTGCTACCCAGATAAAGACATGGATGGACAGTGTTGGGGGAAAGACACGGGGGCGTTGCTACGGTACCGGAGCCTACTCGTATATGCTGAGACCAGGTGTGACTTCTCTCACCCAGGAGTCACACGTCTCAGCAGGATGTACTCCGAGTTCCTCCTCTGCCAATGATGCCTTAGTTGCTCGATTAATGGAGGAGACTCGACAGGCAAACGAGACGGCTCGACAGGCGACTGAGACGGTCCAGACTTTCATGGAGCACCAGCAGGAAATGATCCAGTAGGCGGTCAGTCAGGCGATGGCCAAGATGATGGAGAGTTTTCTTGCGGGGCAGCCGATCCTTACTCCCCAGCCGACTCAGCCTCCCCAGCCTCCCCAGCCGACCCAACCTCTTGGCACTCCTATTCAGACCTACTCAGACTCGGATGAGGACGATGCAGACTCGGATGAGGACGATGCCGAGGACGAGGAGTGACTTTTTTATGATTTTTTATTTTATTTTATTTACATTAATTGTCGGATTATTATCAAACTATTGACATTTATTAATTAATGCAATTGATGTTTTTTGTATATATATCTTTGTGAGTTATTTATTATTAATTAAATTTAATATAATTGTTGATAATTAATTAGGTGAAAAAATATTAAATTTTAAAAAAAGAATTTATTACTATTACCGAGGGCTTAGCCGTCGGTATTTACCGAGGGCTTCGTGGCCGTCGGTAAATTTACCGAGGGCTAAGCCGACGGTAATTACCGACGGCTGAGCCCTCGGTAATTACCGACGGCTGAGCCCTCGGTAATTACCGACGGATAAGCCCTCGGTAAATTTACCGACGGCCACGAAGCCCTCGGTAAATATTACCGACGAAGTATTTCACGACGGTCACGAGCCGTCGGTAAGCCGTCGGTAATTTTTAATTACCGACGGCTTAGCCGTCGGTAACTCAGATTTAGGCCGTCGGTAATGGACGTTTTTCTTGTAGTGCATGTTCAGTGTCGTGTATTTGACACACCTTTTGATTTATAGCTTTCCTAGGTTTAGCTTTATTGCTTTATTTCCTTATGTCAGGTTATTGTATTTTGGCCACCCTGTTGTGGTTTATAACTATACTTGCGGGCACAAGGTTTGTGTACTTTGACATGATGATGTATATATGTATGATGTTTCTTTTCTTCTGAGTTTCTGGATGGCTGAGTGAGGTGTGAGTAAATCTTTTCTTATAAGATCCTTTTAAAAAAAAAAATTTAGCCACCAATTTTGGTAACCTTGATTTATGAAAGACGATTTTCCGCATTAAGTTTGTATTTTTCATGTGACATTCCTTGTGGGAAAAAGGGGCGTTACATCAGCCAGTCAGATTTATTCAAGCCGGGTATACGATTTGTCTCGACTCGAGGGTATTCACTCACTCGGCCACTTAAGACTATCGAAACCTAAATAATCCAAGAAGGCAATTGTAGCCCAACTAAACCCTATTCTCAACCACGTCTTATAGGTTGTAAGCTCATCGTCTATAATGCAAATGCTATAACACTTCTCTTCATCATCTCTTAAAAACTTCTTTCGTCTTACTGTAGCTCACTCTTTTGAAAAACCTTTCTGGAATGACTCACTCATTTTGAAGAAATACTCTTGCTCCTATTAAGTTATTCTTCCGGCTATATTAATTCAATTTATGACTACTCACACCGCGGCAGAGCCGAACTGAGGTGAAAAGCCCAACAGAGTGATTCGATATATGAACTTCATTTATTATTAACTCATTTTAAGAAGATCAAAACGGGGCAGAGCCTCTCTGAGTTTGATCAAGGGAGAAAGAGCAACAGTAAATAAACTTATGTCTGCTTTTGAACCCAATAACGTCTGTTCTCTGTTTTTAAGTAAATCTTTGGAAATGGAATAATTACACGGCGGCTGAGCCGACTGCGGTAATAAGTGTCCAGTTTTTCTGAAAGTTAGTTATATACTTAGTGAACGAAATATAGCTGATTAATTTCTGGCTTAAGTTATTTTTGAAGATGAAAAGATCACACGACGGCAGAGTCATCTTTGGTGATCAGTACCCTTTAAAATCGATCCACTATACTAAGTGAACATAATCCAATTCATTTCTTTTTGGAAATATTTAAGCACTGATTATCTTCCAGGAAAAAAGCCCATTGGAAGCCTATCTCACTAATTTCCACTGTCTTAAACATTGGAAATTAAACTGAGTTACGTGCATACATAAATAGATTGGATACCCACTCGATAATTTCCACAATTAATATAACAGTAGAATTCACCGAGAATCCATTATCGTTACATTAAATTCCGAAAGATGCTATAATAGTAGGTTCACCGAGAATCCATTACTGTTACACTCTTTAATCCTTTCCAATCCATTTATATATACGTTATTTAATAAATCAATTCTTTCCCAAATTATCTTGAACACGTATATACTCGGTCCATAGTGTTAAGATTTTCAAACAGCGTATTAATACAGATCCCAGGCCAGATAGAGACGGACTTTATATTAGCCCCTTCAAAGGTCTCTATTCCTTTCTAGACAGATCCATACTAATAAACCGATCAAATCATAACCATCACCTTGGAATATATAAGTGTTAGATAACATCAGGGTTTTCTCAAAAGATTTAGCCGTATTTTTTCTTTACAGTAAATGGTAATTGCGGTGAGCTAAAATTTGCCATTATAACGGTATGTTTACTAAGCTCAAAATTCATTTTGCCATTCCAATTTTACTCCCACGAAAATCTCAAGAAGATTTGGGCATTATAATCCCACAACAATTGAAAAACAAAGACAAGCACTTTTCAAGCCATGTAAACACCAAAAAGCACTCAAGCACACAATACTCAAGATCAAACACAAACTTCTCAAATTATTTTGTAAGAGGTTCCCCCTACCTTTTACCAAGATTTTGATGAAGAATAAAGCCTTGAAAATCAAGAACACCAAGCAAAACACCAAGAGTTTCAAAGAGGCAAACAAGAGTTTTTGCTTGAAAACACAAAGCTCTTTGGCGTGGGAAGCTTTTATGAATCAAAGAGGGTATAAACAAAGGAAGAGGGGCGGGTTTCTTGAAGCCAAAAGTGGGAAGAACAAGGCTTTGAAGATCAAGCTTGAACTCAAGAACAAAGAGAGAAAAAGGCTAGGATTTTAAAGGGAGAAAGAAAGGATTTTGCTTTGTCAATACAAAGACTTTGGTGTGAGATTTATGAAGAGGGAAGGGGGGTATTTATAGTAGAGGGGCAGCCAAGGGGTTGGGTTAAAGGAACCTTGGTTGGCTTGGAAAGTAACCTTGGTTAGGCTTTTAAAATAAATCAAAACATTTAACTAAATCCTAATTGGTTTAAACTAATGAATCATGGTCATGACTCACAATTGAGAAGGCTTGAGAAGAGCTGAGTCATGGGAGAGAAATCAGCCAAGAGGTGGAGGAAGGAAGGAGGAAATTTCCTATTTCTTTATTTTAGGCAATTAAATAAACCCTAATTACCTAATTGGCTAAAAGAAATGACTCATGGTGGTGACTTATGCCCTAGAAGGATTTAGAAACTTCAAGACCATGGGGAGTCACCATGGAGGTCGGCCAAAATGAGCTGGGAGGAAAGGAAGAGGAAATTACACAATTAAGCCTAGGTTTTTAAGTAAAAAGGTTGCAAATCAAGGGTAAAATTGACTTTTCACTAATAAAAAATTCCTAAAACGAATTTGAAAGATGAGAACGGATAAGAAATATTGGGAATACCATGTAATAGCCCTAATAGCTTCATGGAAGAGTTTCTGGAATTTTACGATAAGTGTAAGCGTTGCGTTTTGCATAAAAACAGAAAAACGGACGCGCCGTAAGTGAAAAACAGACATTTTTTAGAAAATTTCCAAATAATTCTCAAAAATCACAAATTTAATTTAAACACTAATGGTCCCTTTTGAAATTTGATTTTGAGCTCTCACTGATCAATATAAATCAATTTCAGTTTAGAAACTATTGTTTTACGTACTTTACGAAGTTTTGAAAAAGCGACTTTTAGTACGTCTTTCAGAAAATTCCAAAATAATTTCCATAAGTCCTAAAAAATGGAAAAACATGTTTTGGCTATTCAAAATCTTTATCTGACTTTAACTTGAGCTCCGAATCAGTTAATCAACTCAAGCGGTTTACTATTTAGATCAAAACAGAACTTTTAAATCTCTTTACTTCCAAAAATTCTAGAAAAATTTTAGAAAATCTAAAATATTAGAAAAACAAACTTTTGTCAAGGAAGTTTATTTATTGAAGTCATTTGATGTTTTTAAGCTATTTAAAACTCTTTCCGTCAGTTAGACGTACTGCTTTCTGTAAAAAGACTCGTTATCGATTGTAAAACTACCGTTTCAGAAGTATTCCAAAATATGTGTATTTTATTCCTAATTTTAAGCTAAAAATAAATCACAAAACATTTATGGCACGAGAATTCATATAAAACAGAAAAAGTACGGTTTAGAATAAGAAACAAACGTTGGATCTAAACCTGACGGAAGCTGCGAATTGATCGTTTTCAGAAGTAATCTTAAACTTGCGCATTTAGATCCTATTTTTAAGCTAAAAATAAACCTCATAATATTTATATAGCAAAAATTCATATAAGACAGATAAATAGACGAAAAGCAGAAGTCTATATAAGTTTAACTATCTTACCGTTTTAACTCTAATACCAAACAAGACTTATTATTTCTATACTGTCTAAAGTATACTAGCTCTTAGAGTCTATATCTTAACTATTTCTCTATTTCCGGTATCTATCCATTTCTTAACTAACAAAGTACAAAGTTTCTCTTAGAGGGACTAAAACTGTAATTCTCTTGTACTATTCTCTAAAATTCCAAACTTAGTTTCTAAAACTTTAATATATCACTAAACTATTTGTCATATCCTCAAATACTTCTTATAGTATGAATTTTCCCATATTCATTATCAACTTATTCTGACAGTAAAAAATGTCATGTAAAATACCATTTGACTTCTGCGTCAGCTCTAAACCATTATAGTTTATTTGAAAATCTTAAGGATGGTTCTAATCTTCTAAAATTAATACTCTATCTTATAGAGTAAAATTTTAGGATGTTACAATTAGCGTCCAACATTTGTGAAAAGTTTTCAAAAGCTTTGAAACACAATTCAACCCCCCTTCTTATGTTTCATCCTGTTACCTGCAGTTGGCATCAGAGCTCGATGTCTAGGGGTTGAGCACCTAATAGTGCAGAGAAGCAAAGATCTATGGAGAACGAGGGACAAGCTGTGAACAGACCACCATTGTTCAATGGAGATGAATACGACTATTGGAAGCAAAGAATGATTACATTCTTTGACGCACAAAATATAGACATGTGGGATGTCGTTGAAATTGGCTACACTGCTCCAGTAGGTGAAGCAGGTCAACCAGTGCCAAGAGCTCAGTGGACGCAGGATCAAAGAACAAGATTTCAACTGAACTCAAAGGCAAGGCACAATCTAATGTGTGCCATTACTAAGTCTGAATATGACAAGGTGCATAGCTGCACCACTGCCAAGGAGATATGGGACACTCTAGCTTTGGCACATGAAGGTTCAACTCAGGTCCGTGAGTCCAAAATCAACATGCTAGTTCATGAACTATTCAAAAATGGAAGATCACGAGAGTATTGATCAGATGTTTAGAAGATTCCAAACAAGCATCAACAACCTGAGATCCCTGGGAAAAACATACACAAACCAGGATCATATCAGGAAAATCCTAAGGAGTTTGCCAAAACAATGGAGACCCAAGGTGACTGCCATACAAGAAGCAAGGGATCTTTCCACTCTTGCTATGGAAAACCTTCTAGGCTCACTTAAAGTGCATGAGCTTGAGCTTAAAGAAGAAGGAATAGAAAGAAGAGCAAAATCCATTGCTCTTAAAGCCCAAAAGGGGAGCACCTCAAAGGCACTAAAGGCAAATGACTCAGATGAGGAGTCAAGTAGCTCAGAAGGAGAAGAAGGCTCAGATGATGATGAACTCTCCTTCATCTCCAGGAAAATAAAGTCTATGTGGAAAAAGAAAGGTGGCTTCAGAAGGAAGCAATTCAACAAAAAATTTCCACAAAAGGAAGCTGAGTAAAAGGAGAAAAGTCCAGTAGTGTGCTATGGATGCAAGAAACCAGGCCACTACAAGGCAGACTGTCCTGAGGTTGAAAGGACAAAGAAGAAATTCTTCAAGAAGAAGAAGGGTCTCATGGCAACATGGGAAGATCTTGATGAATCTTCTGATGATGAGGATGAGGAGGATAAAGAAGAAGCAAATCTTTGCCTGATGGCAAGCCTACCCTCAATTGATAGCGAGGATGAAGAAGAGGTACTTTCTTATCCTGAACTAAGAGACAATTTTAATGATCTTCTTAGAGGATCATCCATTTTATCTGATGAGTACAGATCTTTGAAGAAAAAGTTTTCACTCATAACCCAAGATTTTGAAAAACTCGCTTTGGAAAATAAAGTACTCAAATCAGAAAACGAAGAGTTGAGATTTCAAGTAAGTCAACTCAAAGATGAATCTCCAAAGGATTCTGAGTCCAATACTTCCTGTGAAGTACAAGTACTTCAACAAGAAGTAGATGAACTCACTAGACGATTGTCCAGATTTGTCAGTAGCTCTGAAAAACTTGATCAGATCTTAAAAATTCAGAGAAAACCCTCTGACAAAAGTGGTTTGGGTTATAAAAAACCAAAACCAAAGTTTTCTAAAAGTCCTTCTAAATTTAATATATACTGTGGTCACTGTGAAAAGGCTGGACATGTCACCTCGACATGCGTCCATAACAAGAGGAACATCCCTGGACGCAGACCAAGGACTAACAAGAAAGGACCCAAGTCAATCTGGGTACCTAAAAGTATGATAATTCCTGTTGCAGATATGCTTGATGGCAGGAAGACAACTCCAGTCATGGTACCTGGGCAGTGGCTGCTCACGACACATGACAGGAGAAAGGTCTATGTTCCAAGACCTAAAGCCTAGATCAAAGGGTTGGGTCACCTTTGGAGGAGACCAGAAAGGCAGAATAGTTGGGATAGGTAAAATTGGGTAAGCATCCTTTTCCCTCTATTGAAAATGTCTTATTGGTTGAAGGACTCAAACATAATCTGCTTAGCATAAGCCAATTGTGTGATAGTGGATTTGATGTTTCCTTTAACAAAGATAAATGTATAGCCAGAAACTCTGATAAGTCCATACTTTTTCAAGCAAAGAGGCAAGACAATGTTTACAAAATTGATTTCAAAAATCTGTCCAAACAAAATGTCTCATGCTTCATATCCTTAAAGGATGAACAATGGATATGGCACAAGAAACTTGGTCATGCTAGCTTAAGAACCATTTCGAAGCTGAATAAGCATAACCTTGTGAGAGGACTACCAAATCTTGTGTACAAATCTGAAGTTCTGTGTGAAGCATGTCAGAAAGGGAAACAAGTGAAAAGCTCTTTTAATTCCAAAAATATTATTTCCACTTCTAGACCTCTGGAACTTTTACATATGGATTTGTTTGGACCCACTCAAACTGCTTCTTTGAATGGAAAGAAATATGGACTGTAGTTGATGACTATACTAGATGGACATGGGTCAAATTCCTTGCACACAAGGATGAGTCTTTCAAAGTCTTCACCATATTCTGTAAAAGAGTCCAAAATGAGAAAGGAGTTTGTATTAACTCTATTAGAAGTGATCATGGACGTGAGTTTGAAAATGCAAACTTCCAGAGATTCTGTGAAGAGAATGGAATCTTTCACAATTTCTCTGCACCAAGAACACCTCAACAGAATGGTGTGGTGGAGAGAAAGAATCGATCTTTACAAGAGATGGCCAGGTCCATGCTCAATGATCACTCAACATCTAAGAGGTTTTGGGCTGAAGCTGTAAATACTGCGTGTTATTTACAAAACAGAATATATGTGAGGCCTATATTGAAAAAGACTCCATATGAATTGTGGAAAGGAAGAAAACCCAACATTTCATACTTCCATCCCTTTGAATGTGAATGTTTTATTCTTAACACTAAGGATCAACTTGGCAAATTTGATTCTAAAGTGGATAATGGAATTTTTTTGGGTTACTCTGAAACTTCCAAGGCCTACCGAGTCTATAACTCAAGAACCTTGACTGTTGAAGACTCAATTCATATTAAATTCAATGACAAAAAACCTAACAAGGATTTGTCAGAGCTAAGTGATTCTCTTGCAGATATGAGAATACAAGTAGAAGGTGAAGGAATATCACCTAAGAATGAAGAAGATGATTAGACGCAGAAACTGAAGATGCGTCTAATACTGAAAGAAGAAGAAGCTGGCACTTCAAGACCTATCATCCTGAAGATCAAATCATTAGAAATGCAAACGATAGAGTCAGAACAAGGTCCACATTCAGAGAACAAACTGATATTGCATTCATCTCTGAATTGGAGCCAAAGAATGTTGATGAAGCACTATTGGACGAAGGATGGATTTTAGCAATGCAGGAGGAGCTGAATCAATTCAAACGTAATGATGTTTGGACGCTGGTAGCCCCACCTGAAGATAAGTCCATTATTGGAACCAAATGGGTATTCAGAAACAAACTGGACGAGGAAGGTAAAGTGGTGAGAAACAAAGCAAGGTTAGTTGCTCAAGGTCACTCACAACAGGAAGGTATCGACTTTGCTAAAACCTTTGCGCCAGTAGCTAGAATAGAAGCCATTCACATCTTACTTTCATTTGCTGCCCAACATGATATGAGGCTTTATCAAATGGATGTAAAGAGTGCTTTTCTGAATGGTATAATAACAGAGGAAGTCTATGTTGAACAACCTCTTGGTTTTGAGGATCAAGCTTTTCCTAATTATATTTTTAAACTGAAAAAGGCTCTTTACGGCCTCAAGCAAGCTCCTCGATCTTGGTATGAAAAACTAAGTTCTTTTCTAATGGAAAATGGTTTTTCAAGAGGAAAAGTTGACACTACTCTTTTCAGAAAATCCATAGACGCACATTTCATCATAGTACAAATTTATGTGGACGATATCATTTTTGGTGCTACTGATGAATCTCTATGTGGAGAATTTTCTGAGTTAATGCAGAAAAAGAGTTTGAAATGAGTATGATGGGAGAATTGAAATTCTTTCTTGGACTTCAAGTAAAACAGACTCAAGATGGGATCTATGTGCATCAGTCCAAGTATACAAAGGAGCTTCTGAAGAAGTTCAATATGGACGATTGTAAACCCATGAACACTCCTATGCATCCAACTTACATAATTAATCTAAATGATAAAGATAAAAAGGTAGATCAAAAGTATACAGAGGTATGATTGGATCTCTCTTATATCTTACTGCATCTAGACCTGATATAATGTTTAGTGTTTGTTTATGTGCAAGATTTCAATCAGATCCTAGAGATTCTCACTTGACTGCTGTTAAGAGAATCTTTAGATATATGAAGGAGACTACTAATCTTGGCTTGCTGTTTAAGAAATCAGATGAATACAGATTAGTAGGATTCTGTGATGCCGATTATGCTAGAGATAGGCTTGAAAGAAAAAGCACCAGTGGAGGATGTCATTTTATTGGATCCAATCTAGTATCATGGACAAGCAGGAGACAAAGCACAATTGTATTATCTACAGCTGAAGCTGAATATGTCTCTACTGCAAGTTGTTGTTCTCAGCTCTTATGGATCATACATCAATCGGAGGACTACAACATCTTCGAGAGTAAGATTTCTATTCTTTGTGATAATACTGCTGCAATCAATTTATCTAAGAACCCAATCTTACACTCAAGAGCTAAGCATATAGAAATTAAACATCATTTTATTAGAGACTATGTACAGAAGGGAATATTTGATATTCAGTTTGTTAACACTGAAAATCAATAGGCTGATATATTTACAAAACCCCTCTCTATAGACAGATTCATTTTTATAAGGAAACATTTAAATATACACTTTATAAAAGAATGATGTTTAGCGTCCAATATGCTCAAGCTGAGTCTGAGTCCAATATGACTAGCGTCCAATAGGACACGTCAGTCTATTTGAGACTTAGTAGTTTTTATTATGACTTAAAGGTTTTTACCTCTTAGTCTTCCCGCGCTGAGTCTAAACTATTTTTATAACAATATATTTTTATCACAAACTGTCCACCTGCTCTATAGCCGTTTTCCCTTTTGATGATTACGTCAGTTTTCAAGAAAAAGTTACTGTTTTCTCTCTCCAAAACTTCCTTCTTACACACTTTTTTTTTAACCCTTTCCCTTCCACTCATCATCTTCCTGAAAAACTCTCTTTGTGTTTGCTTTCGTTTTTGAAAAACCCTTCCAAAACCCTTCCCTTTCGAAAAATCAAACTTTTACTCTAAAAAATGGAGAACATTGAGATTTTGGAAGTCTATGTGGAATTCTGGACTGATCTTGCAATAATAGCCAGTCTGGGTGTGGATATTGCCTCGAAAATCATCGTTGCCGTTTGGGAGAGCCTTTTTGGAAAGGAAAAAGAGATTGTTGTGTATCCTAAATTGATTCGTCAGTTTTGGAAAACCATGAACATCGAAGACAACCTAATCACAGGAACAGTCCTAGGCCAGAAACTCATTGTATCCATAGAAAGCATCTCGGCGGCCACTGGGTACGACCCTGTCGGAGCATGCTTTTACAAGGACTGGAGAAAAGAAGGTGGATGGAAAAGTATGAAGAGTATTCTGGTGAAGGAAGGAGAGGTAGTAGGAACTGTAATACCTTCAACAAAGATGACTGACAAGGCTAGGATGCTTCATCAAGTTCTCAACAAAATGGTGCTTCACAAAGTTGGTTCAAAGGACTCTGTATCTTCACTACATGGGTTCTTGCTGGTACATCTTCTAACCTTCCAACCAATCAATCTTCCTTCTGTTATGTTTGCCTACTTCAGAAGAGATGCACAAGGGAAAGGCAAAAAGACAGCTATTCCCTATGGAGCATTACTTCAGAAAATTTTCAACACTCAAGGAGTTATGGAGATTCTCGAAGCATACACTGGGGAAGATAAACCTGCTCTTTCCAGAAAACAATATCAAACTCCTTTCGGAAGAACGAATATTCTAAGAATGCGCCTAGATACAGTCAAAGAACATCTGGCCACTCTTAAGGAAGTAGAAGAAGAAGATAACAAGGAAGCCACCAGGGATGATATGAGGAGAATGACTGAAGAAAATCAACTTGAACTGGCGAAACAAACAACTGAAGCTCCTACTGAAGTACTTGTTACACAAAAGAAGACTACTTCCAAGAAATCTGTAAGGAAGTTAGTCATGGCTGAATCAGATGATGAAACTATTGGAGAATTTCTCTCCAAAAGAGCAAAGTCTGCGGCTGGAAGCCTACCAAAAGGAGGAAAGCCTCAGAGTCCAAGGGAGTTACAATAGAGGCCATTGGACCAATAACAAAGAAAGCAAGATCTCTAAGGAAAGCGGTCACTGCCAAAATGGCTGAAAAGAAAACAGCAGAGGTACCTGTTTTTGTTATTCCTAATCAATCTATTGATGAGATAGTTGAATCTGTGATTGCACCCATCTCAAAAACCTCTGAGTCCATTCCCTCACCCATACGTCCAATCCTTGAACCACAATCACAACCTCAAATGCAAACCCAAACAGTTCCCCCACCTCAAACAGAACAACAATCCCAAACACCACCTCAAACTCTCTCATCCCCTTTGTCCACCCAACCAAGACAACAAACACCACCACTTGCCTCACCTGAACCTACTCCACCATCACCCTTCAATCTTGAACCATCGTCCACTCCTACCCAAACACACACATCCTCACCCTCACATGGCCACTCTCAACATTCCTCACCTCCCTCTGACCTGGATATCTCAGAAGCCTCTTCCCTACCACCTTATGAGTATATCTATACAGTCAGGAAGCTGAATGTCCTGACTAAGGGATTAAAGGTCACATAAATTCCTCTTCAGGAGGATAAGGAAAAGGAGAATATGACCTCAGAGGAAGTAAGGGCTAAGTCCATATCGCCTAGCTCATTAGGACTCTCAAGAATGAGGATCTAAGACTTCAAGCCAGACTACTCTCCTCTGACTGTAGAAGAACTGGGGTCATTCCTCTCACCCCTTGATCGAATGATTATCAGAAACATAGCAGATGGACTCCAGCTTCAGGATAAATTCAACGTCTCTCCGTCTATGAGGATCAAGCCAACAACAACAATAAAAGTCAAGCCTGACAGGATAGCACCAAGGGTCTATCTTGTTGACAGAAATAAGGACAAGTTCCCAAAGAGGCGCATCAACAAAAGTCCAATGCCAACTCCTATCAAGATTGATAAGGATTGGGCAAAGGAATCCATGCAGGATGTTGATATGGATTTCCTAATGTCCTTGTCCAAGACAGGATAAGCAACGGAGCAGGAAGCAAGAACTGTCTGGGAAAGACACCTCAGATTGTGTGAGCAAGAAGCTTCGTCTTCAGGGGTCTCTGCCGCTGAAAAGGTTGAAACGCCAACAATGGGATCAATTTCAGTAAGTAAGGAGGATCAAAGATATATGTTTAATGATGTCTTTGGAGCACCAACTCATTCTACTGAGCCCATAGTTGAGCTGCCTCCTGAGCCTAAAGATCTTGAAGCTATAGAAGAGGTACAACCTCAAGCTACATCTGAACAAAGTCAAGTGCAAGCTTCAGTTCTAAGAGAAGTATATGAAGAACTTGTGTTTCTCTTTGGATAATATATAAAGTACATCCAGAAAGATCAGCAAAAGCCTTGACTCCATGCTCCTATGCTTCTCCAATTTCTTTTAATCTTTCTTTTGTTTTTTTTGGACTTTGATGTTCTGTGAACCTTTTTGTCTGATGACAAAAGGGGGAGAAGAAAAAGAAGAAGATTAAGTTTTAAAAGCTCAAAAGTCATTAATGAAATGAGATTGAGTCTAAATTGCAGTGCAGCAGTTTTACTATTTATATATATATATATACATATGCTCTGATTATATATTATGCTGAACTAATCTGTTTTATGAGAAAAAGAAATTTTCAGGTACTCTAAACATGTTGAATATCCAAAACCATGAGATGTTTATCTCAGGGGGAGAAGAGTAAGAAAAACTGAGACGTATATCTCAGGGAGAGTTTCCCTTAGAAAATTTCTCTTTAAAAGTATATGCTGACTGATTATTTGGTTTATCCGCTTTATTGCTTGTAAAACTTAATAATGTTTGTCATCATCAAAAAGGGAGTGATTGTTGGAACCAAATTGTTCAAAAGCATTTCTAATGCATGAATTCCCTAAGTGGTTTTGATGATAACAATGATTATTAAAGATTTTACAAAGTCTGCTGACAAGCTCTTGTAGGTACAACAAAGATAAGTCCATCGTCCAATGTGACATTGGCACATATATGTACAATCCAAGAGTAGATCGTTCAATGGACTCTGATACTTGACCTCGGGTAAGTATTGTCCAATGTGTAACGTCCATATTTTTGGATTTCTGTCTTTATTCTGTTTTAATATATGATGTGTGATTTATGTATATTAAATATTTGATTAGGAAAGTTAATTCCTTAGATAAAACCCTAGTGAGCATAGAAGTCAGTAGTTTAAGTTGAATTTTGATAATAAGACGGAATACGATTTACGGTAAATTGACGGAATAGCTGCATTGTGAGACAAAGATCTTGAATTGAAGTTGGAAAATTTATTTGAGGATACCAATGGTCATTTTACAATATTTGAGGATTTTAGAAATTTATTTGGGATTTTTCTGAGTTACGAGTAAGAAAAAGTACCGTTTTGGTCTTTGTAGTTTGAATAGGCTGAACTGCAGGTGGGTTTAGTGACCAAAACAAGTTGAAAAAATATTTTGACGAACCAAATAGTGTTTTTCTAATATTTGGAAATTATAGGAATTTTTCTAAAATTTTCTGAAAAGTTGACTATTTTGACCTAAATACGGGTTTACGGTTAAGAATAGCAATATTGGCAAAATTAGTAAAACCCCAAAAATGAAGTTAGGAGGTTTTAAATCATTTATTAGAAGAAGAATGATGATGTAGGAGTAGTGATGTAATAGGAAAGATAGTAATGATTACTTTTTCTAGTGAAAAGACCGTTTTGCCCCTAAGTCAGTTATTTAACTGCTAAGCCATAAAGCAAGCCAACTCAAAGCCATTTTAGCCAATAAATTTCGTGGCTAGGCTGCTCCCATATGAGCCATGCACACAAACAAGCCTAGAATGAATAGTTTTAACTAGGTAGGATTAAAGTTACCTCACCTTGGTTGGTTTTTAACCTAGTTTTAACCATGGTTTGTGTTTGATCTTATCTCCCTCATCTCTCTTGATCCAAAACCGCCCCTCCCCAAGTCCATGAAGAGGACTAGATTCATTTGTAAGGGATGAGTCATAAGGATGGACCAATGGCATAATTATTTGATTTATCTCTTTACCAAAATTAATTTAGTGTAATGATGATTTTTTTGTAAAACTTATCCAAGTCTCTCTAGGGAGAGAGCTTGGCCGTGTGATTAGTGAGGGGAGAGGAGAGTCTTGCTTCACTTGTTCATTTCCTATCTCATTCCAAAATACATCTCTTCCATTTTCTCTCACTTTCTCTCAAAAATCCCAAAAGTTCATCAAGTGTTCTAGCTTTGTTCTAAGGATTTTGATCTTTGATCTTCAAGAACCAAGGTTGGTTTTATCTTCTAATCCATAAATCTTTTCTTCCTCTTCATGATCATCAAAGTTCATATCCCTAAAAGTGGGTTTTTCTATTTTTGTCTTGAAGGAACCAAGCTTGTAGAGGTAAAGGATCTTTGATCTTTCTTCTTCATTTGTTTCATAACTATCAAGGGTTTGAAAGAAATAATCTTTCTTTTCTTTTTCTTTTTCTCTTTAAGAATAAAAAGATCTTATTTGTAGTTTTTGTTTGGCTATGTTCATATCTTGGTTTCAAGGCGGTGATCAAGAAAGACTAGGAAGCCAAGAACATAGGATCTTTGTCCAAAAAGAGGAAGAAAGAGGTAAGGGCAAATCTCTCTTTTTGGTGAGTCATAAGATTCATGGAGTGCTATGTGTTGTCTTTGATACTCTTTAAAGCTTGAAAATCTTACTATGAGCAAAAAAAAAAGATAGCTTGATTCTTCTAAAAGTTTAATCTTTATAAAAAGATAGATTTTCTATTTAAAGAAGTAAGCTTTATGGTAAATGATTGATTTTTATTTAAGTATTAACTTTGATCAAGTGGTGATTGCTTGAAAAGTAAGAACCTTTATTAAAAAGACAACCTTTTCTTACAAAGTAATAATTCTTATTTCAAAGAGATGATCTTTTGAAAAGAGAGATGATTTTATTAGTTGATCATTGGGTAAAAAGTGTTGGATGATGACCTCTTGTTCTTGTAACTTTGTCATCATGGTTAAAGTTCATCTTGTTCTATGTTTGATGGTGATAGTATTCTATGCTTGATGTGGACGTTTTCCTTTTGCTTGATGGTGATGCTTTGCTATGTTTGATTGAGATGTATTTTGGGTTTGATGTTTCTTGGCTCGAGTGGGATTGTCTTCTAGCTATTCTCTATGATCTATGTTTCCTTTTCTTATTTTCATTCCATTTGGGGATGTAATATTTAAAGTAGGTTATTGCTTTATTATTATTGTGTTTGATGCTTGGTGATTGATGATTGGTGAGTGGAGAAGAGTATGAAAAGATTAAAGTATGGCAATTGGCTAATGACCCAAACATTATGGAGTATGGTGAAAAGGACATGGACATGGATACAAAAAAATGAACTTTTCCTAATGAATTAATTAGTACAAAGTCCAAAGCTTTGTTAGGATTCATTAAACCTAAGAGTTTTTCAAAAATAAAGTCTCCAATGGACTTTGATAACGATTTTCCATAACTTGATAAGTTAAGAATGAATTAATTGAAGGGAAGTCACCATTCTTAACTCAACTATATTGTTTTTAATTGAATTAAATTTAAGTTAAGAGGTATGGTATTTTCAAAATTAAAATGAAATTTCTAAATCCAATGAACTTGGAAAAAAAGACCTGTCACACCTCTGGTGTGGATTTCAGAGAAGGATAGGAAAATCAGATTTTGTGTAGAAATCAGAAAACAGAATCGTTCACACCCGCGCTGTGATTTTTACCACGCCTGTGAAAATGTCAGGGGTTTTAAAATTCGAAAATTCTGAATTTTATGCTCAAAGGCTTCTAAATTAATGTATTTTTAATGGAAAAATATTTATTTTGAAATTAAATTAGCCTAAGTATTTTATATCAATTTTTGAAAGTAAAATAGTAAATACGTATTAATCGATTTTTGAAAAATAATGAGATATTTGATTAAAATGACTAAAGAGAAAAAGTATTTTATTGAATGTTCCAAGAGATAATAAAGAAAAGAAATTCAAGAATTTACAAGAGAAACCAAAACAATAAAGAGATAATTACAACATTATTGTATGTGTAAAATACGATGTGGCATTAAAGAGAATTTTTATGAGATCAAGAGATAAGGTCATATGATGATTTAATGACCAAGAGAGAAGGTCATGTGATAATGGTTACAAGAGGTAACCTAGAGAAATAAATATAACATGATTGTTATATATGCAAAAATATTGTATACCATTTGCATTAAAAGAGATTTGGCTGAGGCCATGTGATGAGCATTACAACCCAGATTGGGGTTGAGAATAGAGATAGTTGGGCCACAGATGCCTATTGGGATTATCCAGGTTGCGAAACCCCTCTAACGGCCAGGTAGGCGATATCCCCTGAGCCGAGGCATGTCGCACAACCCGGCTTGGATAAATCTGGCTGACTTGACTATTCATGATTCAGTACGATGGTTTAAATGTAGCAGGTCTGAATGTTTATCATGAAGTCTGGAGGGACTATCTGATAATTTTGTTAAGTATGCTACGGCCGGTCGCTCAAGGTAGTAGGAGGAAGAGAGAAGTCTCCATGGAGCATTATACTGGGGTCTGAGAGGGAAATAGAAGTGACATGCATTGTGATATGCCTTGTGTGATGATGGATTGTTTGGTGAGGATTATAAATGATATATGCTATGGTATAATAACTGTATATTATGCATGCTACTTCCTTGAATTCCTTGATTTATATCTATTTTTCTGTGATATCTTATTGATTTGCTTAAAGATTGTTTTTCACCTTTGCCTATATGTTTTGTGCTCTTCTGAACATGATTCATATAGATGGACCCACAGCCGAATGGGTTGCTCCGCACTCGGCGGATTAGCTACTGCCCTCGAGGGGGAGGGGGAGTGGGGAGTGGGTGGGTGATCAACCCACACACTCAATGGGGGACATATGCTGGTAATATTATGTCCCTAGAGAGCGTGGCAAAAGGACCTCAAAGATGGACGGAAGAAAACCTAGTGTTGGATGTTCAGATGCCTCTCAACGAGTTGAGAGAACGATGGAGGAGACAAGACTCAGAGTCTCAAAGAGTAGGACAACCCGAGCCAGTACTAGAAGAACCGGTAAGACCGGAGGCAACGCAAGGAGGACCTCGTACTCCACCGCTTAGGACGTACTCTCGTAGGACCCGGATGACCGCAAGGAAGAGTACGGTGAAAAGACCCCGATCTGTTCTGGAGGTGCCAACAAGGGAAGCTCCTGTTGAGGAAGTGACTACTATGGTAGTGGATCCTGTGATTGATGCTGTTCCGATTTCATATGATTTACTGGGAGGTAGTCCCCAGCCTTTTACTCCTGTTACCCCGGAGGACCTGGTAGTCTGGAGGGCCAGAGTCAGAAGGGAGGCAGCGGAGTTAGACGAGAAGGGGAAAGGGATTGCAGGAGATGGTCCTAAGGGACAAGGGGTCTGATAGACCATTGGTGTAGGTGGTGTTGGCAAGCCCAGTCAGATAAGGGTTTTTGCTAAAGACCTTGGGACTGATGCACTGATGCATTCAGGATCTCGCTTCTTTTTGATGATGACTCTACGGGCATGGGTTTAGGATTTTGTTTACTTTGGATGACTGTATAATATTTATGACACTACTTTACTTTACTTTACTTTACTTTACTTTGTTGCTTTTAGCTTTTGTAAAATAGGTGTGGTATCCTAGTTTGCATGGGCAAACATGTAGTCTGATGTACAATGTGTAGATGTATATATATATGAGGTACGTTTCTGTATACGTTGCGTTCTGATTTATCTTATACGCTTAAGTTTTCAAATTAAGGGTTCTAACTTAATAAGGTATTTCTATTATAATTATAAAAAAAAAAAATTATTCACATTTTTGTAAAGTAAACACGTTAATAAAATAATATTCTTTGAAATTAAAATAAATAAGTTAACTATTTTCACAAAAATAACTTTCACATTACAATTTCCTTTTATGAGAAAGGGCGTTGCACAATGGACTCTGAGAGCAATGCGTCCAATGATGCTTTGCATCCAAAGAAGCAGAACTGATAAACGTCCAATAATCTTCATAAAGACATACTCTCCGAGAAGCAAAATCATAAGTCCATATGGCAAGCAATGAATATGCATCCATATGAATTAAGATGCTTCACGTACAAATGGTAAGCAAAGGTATGCGTCCATTTCGTACATGAACGAAAAAGTCCAATATATTCTATATGTTGTGTCCAAAACGCAAAATCCATAACTTGCTATTTATTGCTCTTGCATTTAATATGAGACATATTTAATGAGCAAATGATTTGAAATAAATAGTTGTATTCAATGTTTTTTCTGTGCAATATTATCAAAGTTTTTGAACGTGCATTAAATGAAAAGCATAAAACACTGTGGAAAGTGTACTTAGAGAGAAAATGTACTCTGATTAATTATGTATCTCTCTGAACACACCTTTCTGCTTTACACAGTGTATTCTCTCTATCTCAATAGAATATTGTTTTTAACCACTATACAATTGAGACTTTGAGTACAGGTTGCTTCTGAAATAGGAGAAAGAAACACAGACATACACACTGAAGTGAAACTCCTCAGAGCAACAGGAAAATAGCATTTAATGCTATTAGAGAACGGTCATATTTATGAAGGCTGAAGCTGAGCTATTCGAAGAACAAGTCTGAAGCTTTATCAAAGCCTATAAATACCGTGAACAAGAAGAAGAATACAAGAGACTGAACCAAGAAAAAGAAAGAGCTAAATTGCTGTGCAAATATAGTCATACTCTGATAAACTGAGAAAGTCTTGTATTTTTTTTTCTTTCTTCTTGTAAAAGAGATTTTGCTTAACTCTCGAAGTGCTTAAGTTTTTCATATTCTCACTTGTGTGAGTTAGACAACACTTTAAGTCAAAAGCACTCTTCTAAGTTGTTTGAGCCTAGAGAGGCTTGTTTAGAAAGAATACTTGTTTAAGCCTGGAGAGGCTTGTCTGTAAAAGAATACTTGGGATATAGCCTGAAGAGGATGCGTGTAAAAAATACTTGGGTTTGAGCCTGGAGAGGCTTGTTTGTAAAAGAATACTTGGTTTGAGCCTGAAGAGGCTAGGTGTGCAAACAATACTTGTTGTAAGGCCTAAAGAGGCTGTTGAAGAATACTTGTATTCTATCTGGATTGATAGTGAAATCTCTCTAGTTTGAGGGGACTGGACGTAGCTCTTAGGAAAGGGTGAACCAGGATAAATACTTGTGTTATTCTCTCTTTCCTTTATCTCTAGTTATTTCCTTATTTATACTAACTGAGGGGATTGAATTGAATTTTATTTCAACAAGTTATTCATACACTTTAATCGCACAAAGAAAACTAGTTTCAAACTAAGTGGACGTTTCTGCGTCCAACTTGTCTGTGCGTCCAATATCTCAAATACGCTGTGCGTCCAACATTTACATAATCAGTGTCCAACATTTGCGAAAAGTTTTCAAAAGCTTTGAAACACAATTCAACCCCCCTTCTTGTGTTTCATCCTGTTACCTACAAAGCCCTCGGCCTGGTGTACCCTTGAGGTATTGGAGAATTCTGTTCACAGTTTTCATATGGGCCTCATTTGGATTAGACATGTAGCGACTAGCCAAGCTCACAGCAAACCCAATGTTGGCCCTAGTGTGAGTTAGGTAGATTAGCTTCCCAACTAGACTTTGGTATCTATCTTTATCAGCTGGTGGACTTTCCTCGTCACTTCTTTTTACCGATTCTATGGGGGTATTGGCTGCCTTGCACCTAAGCATGCCGGTTTCTTGAAGCAAATCCAATGTGTATTTCCTTTGTGACATATAAATACCATTCTTTGTTCTAGCAACTTCCATCCCTAGAAAATACTTGAGCTGACCCAAGTCCTTGACTTCAAATTCCTTGGCCAAGAGTCCCTTTAGGTGCTTGATTTGATCATAATCGTTTCCTGTGATAACGATATCATCAACGTAAACAATGAACAAGGCTACCTTCCCTTCCACGAAGTGTTTGACAAACATAGTGTGATTTGATTGGCATTGGTTGAACCCGTCTTCCTTGACAACACGAGTCAACCTATCAAACCATGCTCTCGGTGATTGCTTGAGGCCATATAGAGATTTTCGGAGCCTGCACACCATGTTTGAGGTGCTGGATGATTCAAGTCCTAGGGGAATTTGCATGTAGACTTCTTCTTCTAGCTCACCATTTAGGAAGGCATTCTTGATGTCTAGTTGATGGAGTGGCCAATCTAAATTCATAGCCAAAGAGAGTATGACTCGGACTGAATTAAGTTTGGCCACCAGTGCAAATGTTTCTTAGTCCACTCTATATGATTGGGTAAACCGCTTTGCCACTAGACAGGCTTATACCGGTTTATACTCCCATCGGCATTGTATTTGATGGAAAATATCCACTTGCATCCAACTGGTTTCTTCCCTTCTGGTCGAGTGGTGATCTCTTATGTGCCATTTTTAACCAAGGCCTGAACCTCTTCTGTTACAGTTGCTGCCCATTCAGATTGTTGGAGTGCCTCTTGAACATTCCTTGGAATATATGTGTTGTCAAGGGCTGCCACAAAGGTCCTGTACCCCGTGACAATTTTCCATAGGACACATGCTTCTGAATGGGGTGTTGAGTGCAAGATCTCACCCCTTTCTTTAAGGCAATAGGAATATCAATATCAATATCAATATCATCATCAACAAATTCAGGGTTAAGAGCAATATTACCTAGGGAAACCTCATTTTCTGGAGTCTGGTTGGATTCATGGCTTTACCTTGGAGCTGTGCTGGACTCTACTCCCTTCCTTATCTTCCGGAAGTACGTCGACCAGTTGTCTCCTTGTGCAGTAGGGCCTCGATTCTGCTAAAGTGTTGTCCTCTCTCTTGCTTCAGCTGGTACAGTTTCTACTGCATTTTCCTGTTCAGTTTCTGCTGCATTTTCTGCGTTTTGTACTGCAGTTTCTTCTGTTCAGCAGCAGTCTCGACTGGTTCTGCAATTGGGGCAGATTCATTGAGGTCAAATTCGAAAAGTTGGGATTCTACCACTTCCATTGGATAAGTCTGCTCCCCCTGAATGCCAACTTTGGGGTAATAAGGCTGGTTCTCGAAGAAGGTCAAATCCATGGTGTGGTAAAATTTTCTAGTTTGGGGTGAATAGCATCTGTACCCTCTTTGGTGAGGAGAGTAGCTGAGGAAGATACATTTGATGGATTTTGGGTCTAGTTTGTTGTGATGAGGGTTTAGGTTGTGGACAAAGGCTGAACATCCAAATATTTTCAAAGGAATGGATGTAAGGATACGGTTGGTTGGATATAAGGTTTAGATGGTGGAGTGAGGGATGTTAGAGTTGAGGATCTGGGAAGGCATTCAATTTATGAAGTAGGTTGCGAAGAGGATAGCTTCTCCCCAAAAATGGTTGGGTACATTTGTAGCTAGCATGAGCGATCTGGTCACTTCTAGGAGATGTCTATTTTTCTCTCGATGACCCCGTTCTGTTGAGGGGTATCAACACATGAACTCTAGTGTATGATTCCATGTTTCTGAAGGTAGGAATTTAGTGCAAAGTGATAGTACTCTCAGCCATTGCCACTCCTAAGCACCTTTATTCTGCTTTGAAATTGTGTTTGCACTATGGTATGAAACACTTCAAATAGTCTTCCAACTTCGGATGTGTCCTTCATTAGGAAAACCCAGGTGACCCGTGTGTGATCGTCAATGAAGGTGACAAACCATCTCGACCCGGTGACATTGCTGACCCGTGATGGTCCCCATACATCGCTATGAATGAGGGAGAAGGGTTGGGAGGGTTTATAGGGTTGGGGTAGGTAGGAGCTGGGAGTATGTTTGGACAATTGGCAAATTTCACAATGAAACAACTTCTGATTTTTATTGAATAATGTGGGAAACATTTTTTCCAAGTACATAAAATTTGGGTGGCCTAGTCGATAATGCCACAACATTACAAAACTTTCACTACTTGGAGGAACTGCTGCACAAGTGTTGGCCTTGGGTTCCATTTCTGACTCTTCTACTTGGAGGAGGTAGAGTCCAACACACTCTTTAGCACTGCCAATCGTCTTCCCCGACTCCAAAATCTAAAATTCACACAGGTTAGGGAAGAATTTAGTGACACACTTTTAAGTCTCTTGTCAATTTGCTAATAGACAGCAAATTACAGTCAAGTTTAGGCACATAGAGAACTGAATTCAAGGTAATATTTTGTGAAATAATAACTAAACCTTTACCCATGACCTTAGAAAGAGTACCATCAGCTATCCGAACTGTGAAATTATTGGGACATGGAGAATAGCTATTAAACATAGTTAAGTCTCCAGTCATGTGTGTAGGTAACAAGATAAAACACAAGAAGGGGGGTTGAATTGTGTTTTTAAGCTTTTAAAACTTTTCGCAAAAGATGGACGCTGGCTGTTAAAAACGTTGGACGCACAGCTTAGTTCAAATATTGGACGCACAGTGTTTTATGAAATATTGGACGCACAGATTGCTAAAACACTGGACGCACAGAGTCTTTATAAAAACTGGACGCACAGGTTTTCTAAAGATTGGACGCACAGAATGCTTCCCTTTTAGCTTGAAAAACTTGTTTGAATAAAATCAATTTCAATCCCCTTTGTTAGTAATAAACACAGATATAAAAGGAGTTAAGGGAAAGAAGAAATAACACAAGTTTTTATACTGGTTCACCCTTTCCTAAGAGCTACGTCCAGTCCCCTCAAACTAGAGAGATTTCACTATCAACCTGATAGAATACAAGTATTCTTTGCACACAGCCTCTTCAGGCTAAAACCCAAGTATTCTTTGCACACAGCCTCTCCAGGCTAAAACCCAAGTATTCTTTGGACGCAGCCTCTTCAGGCTAAACCCCAAGTATTCTTTGAACACAGCCTCTTCAGGCTAAAACAACTCAGCAGAGTTTTGATACAAGTGCTGGCTAACTCACACAAGTGAGGATATGAAATCTAAAGCACTTTGAGAGTTAAGCAAACTCTCTTTTACAAGAAGATAAAGAAATACAAGACTTTTCTAATCAGAGTATAAAAGATTGCACAGCAGTTCAGCTCTTTCTTTTTCGTTTTCAGTCGCTTCTATTCTTCTTCTTGCTTCTCGGTATTTATAGGCTTTGATGAAGCTTCAGACTTGTTCTTCGAATAGCTCAGCTTCAGCCTTCATAATATTACCGTTCTCTAATAGCATTTAATGCTATTTTCCCGTTGCTCTGAGGAGATCTACTTCATTGTGCATGTCTGCGTTTCTTTCTCCTAAATCAGAAGCAACCTGTTCTCAAAGTCTCAATTGTACAGTGGTTAATAATAATATCTTATTGAGACAGAGAGAATACACTGTGTAAAGCAGAAAGGTGTGTTCAGAGATATATAGAGTAGTTAAAAGTACATTCTCTCTCTTAGTACACTTTCCACAGTACTTTATGCTTTTCAGAAGTACATTCACACACGTTGACAAAGTTGTATAGAAAAGCATTGTGTACAGCTATTTATTTCAAATCATTTGCTCAATAAATATGTTTCATATTAAATGCATGAGCGGTAAATAGCATGTAATGGACTCTGCGTTTTGGACGCAGCATATAGAATCTATTGGTCGCATACCTTTGCACTTACCAATTTGCACAGAACTCATGAAAACATTGGACGCATACCTGATGCTTACCAATCTATTCCATTTGAATGCAAGGCAGTATTGGACTTATTGCCTCATTCTGGTTATTGGACTTTTGCCATTTCCCTATAGTTCTATTTGGACGCAGAGTTGATTGTTGTACATTTGTTCTTCTGCTTCATTGGACGCAGAACAGTTGTTTGATGTACCTTTGTCAATCTGCTTCATTGTGTTCCATTGGACGCAAAGCAATATTGTTGTCCTTCTTATTTATTGGACGCAGAACAGTACCTTTGTCACTGATTTCATTGGACGCAGAGCAGTTCTTTTGTTTGTTCAGTTTCATTGGACGCAGAGTTGCACTCTTGCTCACACTGAACATTGGACTTTTATCCTTCATCTGCATTGGACGCTCACTGAATCTGTTCCTTTGAAAATCATTGGACTCTTACTGCAATTCTGCTTCTCATAAAAACATTGGACTCTACCAGTATTGCCTTGTTCTTATCTTTGGACGATCAGCATTCTGTACCTTGGTCAAGAACACATCCTGAACATTGGACTTATGACTTATGTTCTGATCATTGGACTTATGGTTATTCTTGAACATTGGACTTATGTCTTCAATGCCTTCTTATGAATCATTGGACGTATGAAATTGTCCTTGTGCCTTGTACTGATTTATTGGACGCACAACATAGCTTGCCTTTGTGCTGAAACATTGGACGCAGAATTCTTCCTTCTGCTCAAACATTGGACGCAGAATTCTTGTGTCCATTCCAGTGCCAACATTGGACGCAAGGCTCACTTTGAATGCCAGCCAATGTCATGAAGAACTGATTGGACGCAGACTGCAATAAGCTTAGTTAGGCAGCATTGTTGTACATTGTACAAGCTTAATACATTTTGTTTATCCTTTGTAAAAACCTTAATACATTTTGTTATCATCAAAACCATAAAATCACTTAGGGAGTTTTTGTATTAAAAACACTTTTAACCAATTTGGTTCCAACAATGTGATCTGAGGCTCTTGAGTCAATGATCCATGACTTTGGTTTTCCTTTGCTAGTGTTTAGAGCATGCGGGAAATTACCTTTTTGTGCCACTGTAGTTGTACTAATTGTTTGCTGCATAAGTTTATGTAGTGCTTCCATTTGCTCCTTGCTGAATGGATTTGGGTCAGAATTTACCTCAGTTGTGTTGCCTCTACTGTCCTGGTTTCTGGTCTGTTTTGTCCCTGCAGGCCTGCCATGAATGAACCAGCAAGTGTCCTTAGTGTGTCCTCTTTCTTGCCGTGTTCGCACGTGGGGCGATTTTTCTTTTGAGATGAACGGGGCTAGTTTCCCTTTGCTGCCATTGCTGAACCTTCAATGGATAGGGCTACAACGGACTTTCCAAGCATCTTTTTTCTCCTGCTCTCCTCCCGTCTCACTTCTGAGCATACTTCTCGGAGTTTTGGAAGGGGTTTAGTTCCAAGGATTCTCCCTCGGACTTCATCATGTTCTGGGTTCAGTCCCAAAAGGAACTTGTAGATCCTGTCCTTCTACACCAACTCTTTGTACCTTTTTTTTTATCCTCGGTACAGCTCCATTCAACTTCTTCATATATGTCAAGATGATGCTAATGTCGACTAAGTGTATTAAAATACTCAGTGACTGAAACATCACCTTGGTGCAGTTCATGGAGTATGCTTTTGATCTCAAAAACTGCAGAGGTATTGTCCACATTTGAGTACGAATCCTTCACCACGTCCCACATCTCCTTGGCGGTGTCATAATACAAGAAGTTTTCCCCAATCTCATTAGTCATGGTGTTGAGCAGCCATGACATGACGAGACTATTTTCTAGCTGCCATTTGTTGAGGTTGGGGTCCCCCTTTTCTGGACTCTTGGAGTCTCCTGTGATATAGCCTTCCTTCCCTTTTCCTTAGAGGAAGATTTTGACTGTCCACACCCATTGAGTGTAGTTCTAGCCATTCAATTTGTAACCAGTGATAGGAAGAGTAGGCCCTTCGACCAAGGTGGTGGCCGAACCTTCTGCCTTGTTCTCTCCCATGGTTGGCAGCGCTAGGTTAGGGATGGATCAGATCGAGCTCTGATACCATGCAAAAATATGATGTATATTTCACTGATTTGAAAGACTAATACAAGAGATGTAACACCCTTTTTCCCTAAAGAGTATTACACCAAAGTAACTAGAAAACCTCATTGCGGAATTAAGATAAACTGGTTTTATTTTTCCAAATAAGATCTTTATATCTTATTAAACTCTCAAAGTTGTGAATAAATTTTTTTTTCTTTTCTCATGAATCCAATGCTCAAAAGTAGATACTCAATAACCCAAAGTCATATGAAATACATCACCCGATAATATATATATATAATCATCAAAGTACAAAAGGTCTCTTGCACTAGCAAGCATCGTTCATAACCACAACAAAGTGGCAAAATACAGACAGTCAACAGAAGTAAAACAAAGCAATAAAACTAAGTCCTAAGAAAACGATAAAACAAAAGATGTGTCATCTACACAATAAAATCATCTAAGTCCTCAAAAAAAACCTAGGCTGGTCGGCAACTAGACAACACGACAACCTAGCTGACTCCTAAGCCTACCACTAGGACTCTATGCAGACGGGTCCATCTCCGGCTCCTCCTCGGGGTCCTCCTCGTCAGAATCTGTAGGAGTTGCTCCCTCGGGCTCATCACACATCTTCCTCTTCCCTTTCCCAGCACACCCAGAAGGTCCAGCATGCGCGCCTACAGCGTTAGGCAAAACGCGACCTGGTGTTGGGGGAAAGAAAACAGGAGCAGCATATGTCGGCCTCAAATCTCGTGGCTGACTAGCTGGAGTAACAGTAGGTGCAAGCTATGGCAGACGAGCTCTCGGCAGGGTGCTCTTCCTCGGGGTGAGGCGCGTCCTCCTGAAGTGACGACGATAGTCTACAGCAGTGCCCATTGGTCGCCTCGGCGCCGGCCTCGGTGTCTCCCTAGGCTCCTCCGTCCCTCCGCACTCACTGTGTGTGTCGAGCTGCAAACCCATCTCCTCCAAAGGAATCCATACATCGAGCACCATGTTGCGCTCCAGTATCTCCTCCGATCCATACGCTCCCCCACGTGTTCGGACCACATGAACAGTCGTCGTGGCCCACCGGGTGACGGGGTCGTAGATCCAACCCCCACCCGCGCCTCCTCGAGGCCTAAAGCTCTCTCTCACCCTCGGAAACAGAGGCCTCTCCTGATCCATCTATATGAATAATGTCCCAATAAGGGGCACGAAACATATAGGCAAGGGTGAGTTTCTCCCAGAAGTCAAAATCAAGAAACATGCATAACAGATAAAATACTATTTGGCCATACTACGAGATAACAAATATCATCACAAATCATCTATCTCAAACAAGACTATATGCATGACACTTCAATCATCTCTCATCACACCGGTGCTCTGCTCCATGGAGACTTCTCTTTCCTCAACTAGTAAAGCGATATGGCGGAACTTGTACCTAACATAAATGCAACCTGACCATCTCTTAGCCCTCGTTGTCATCTATTCGGTATGGCCCATTGTGCTAACTCGTGCACCACATCATAAATAAGGCAGTCGGTCAGGATCATTCAAGCCGGGTATGCTACTCTTCTCGGCACAAGGGGATACACCGCAAGACCATTGAGAATTTCGTAACCTGAATGCCCTCAAGGACTTATAGTCAGACTATACTTATTAACAATCCATCACCATAGGATTGTATGCTCAAGTTTTAGGCAAAAGCCCACATCTTAAATGCAAATGACAATTCAATTGCAAATCACAGAAAATCCTTATTTCAAGAATTTCAACATCGCCACGTTTTTGGACTCTTTTCCAACGACGTGTAAAGCTCATCGCATTTATGAAAATGCCCCTTAATACTTATTTATTTGCTAAAACCACATAACTTTTTATAATTATAATTTTGACCCCAAAACGTCCAGTTCCTGCTCCAGTCTCTACATCCAGTTTCTGCGTCCAGTTTCTGCGTCCAGTCTCTGAGTCCAGCTTCTGCGTCCAGTTCCTGCGTCCAGTTCTTGCGTCCAGTTTCTGCGTCCAGTCTCTGCGTCCAATTTCTGCGTCCAATGTGTCCAATGTCTGCGTCCAATTTCTGCGTCCAATGTGTCCGATGTCTGCGTCCAATTTCTGCGTCCAATGTCTGCGTCCAATTTCTGCGTCCAATTTCTGCGTCCAATTTTCACGTTTTCTACCCCCTTATAACATTATGCCTTTTGCCCAAAGTGCCCAGACTTTCGATTTCATGCCCATAATAAATAAAGCATAACACTACTTTAAATATTACAATTATCCCAAATGGATCAAATAAAGCACAAATAATTAAATACACATAATCACTTCAATACATGCCATTTTTATCATACACAGTCAAGAGAACAATCATACAATCAAAACGCAAGATTTTTACCATACAAAAACCATAGAGCTAACTCATCTCAGTTTAGTGATCTAAAACCCATCAAGGATGGTTTTAACCACTCAAATCAAAGATGAAACTCAAGGTTGTTGAGTTATCATCAAGCCAGCCAAAACATACAACATACTACTACATAAAAATTATGTCTTTTAGAAGAACATCCCACTTACCTCTTGAAGATCACTTGAGTCCTAAAATCACTTCTCCAAAGCTTGGTTGTTCCACTAGTATCAAAACCCCTTTTACAATATCATACAACATACAAGCATAAATATATTTTCTTTGTAGAAAACCAAAACCCTAAGAAGAAAAAAATATGAGGGGATGATAACTTACTCAAGCCCTTAAAAAAATTTAGATCAAGGAGTGGTTTCAAGCCTCTTGGTTCACAAGGTGCAAACCTATGCCAAAAGAGTGAAGCTTGGCTTTAAAAATGGAAGAACACATGATCAACAAAAAATCAAAGAATGGTGATAATGGAAAAATGAGAAGGTTTTATGGTTTAGAATCATCAACCAACCTTCTTTTGTGAAGCTTGAAGTGCAAAAGCTCTCAAAACACCAAGGATGTAGCTTATGGAAAAGCTTGGAACTTAGAGAGAAAATGGGTTTTCTTTGGGAGCAAGATGCAAATGAGGAAGATGAGTTTCTCTCTCCCCTTCCCCTTGTATAATTTCGGCTGAACCCAAAAGGAATGGAGGGCCAAGATTTGCTTAGAGGCAAGTGGTATTATCTTGGAATAAATTAAGAGTTAAAGGTGTTTTAATATTTCTTCCAACCAAGACTTTCAAGGCATGAGCACATGGGCACAAATCAGAATTTTGGGGGCTGTGTGGGGCGCCCAAATGCTGCTGGAAGGGAAGGAAGAGGAGTTCACAAGTTAGGGTTTTGCTTTTGGGAGCACAAGTGGGCTAAAATGCTTATTATATTATATATTTTGAAATAAATATTTCTCCAAGTAATTGATTAATGAAAAATATTTTTGAGACCTAAAATTAATATAATAAAGGTTAGAATTTCAAAACTCAAGTTTTGGTCATTTTCTGATACCCCGTTTGCGCTACGGTTACCCGTAACGTGCTAAAAATGGCTAAAAATAAAATTTTCCTAAAAATAATCTAGAAAAATTCTCAAAAATCCAAAATATTAAAAGAATAACTTTTGTTTCGTTAAAATATATATTTTTTATGACGCAAAAAGGGTCTCCGGAAAAATATAAAACCTCCGACGTTTACAAACCAGGTCACGGTTTACGCCATTTTTCTGTTTTTCGAGTTCCTCCATTTTCTACCCATCTAAAAATCCCTAAAAATCATATAAATCAATATTCTAAAATAAAAAAATATAAAAAAACATAATTTAATAAATTTAAATAAATTAGAAACACACAAAAAGCGAAAAGAAACGATGTGAAAAATGAGGGCGTTACAAGAGAGGTATAAATAGGATATAATGAATTAAATCTGTGCAATTAATCTAGCCCTGAAAATCAGGGAAATTATTCTCCTTATAAATGCTATCTTAAAAAGGGAAAAACAGAAAATAAAAATTAATCCTATATACATTAAATATTAAATCAGAATCAGACTGATATGGGCTGATCTCATGCGCTGATCTCCAACATGTTACCAAAAACATGCCTCAAGGTTGGTTTATTTATGAGATTTCATATCAAAGAGAAGCATGGCAATCTACTATTTAACAGTGTACCTAAAACAGTTCGTAAGCATGTATATCATGTGAAAATTGGAAACATCATACCAGAACCACTGTGAATCAAAAACAACTTTAGTCCCAACCAAACATAACTCAGCCAAAAGAAGTATCAACACACTCAGTCATGCAGTCAGCATAAGGGAGACTAAAACTCAAAAGCAATTGTTTAAAACTGAAGGAGAAAAGAAAAAAAATGATCAAATAAATTAAAACAGTAAAAGAGACACAGTAGGTGAGCCGCCTGACTCAACCAATAAACCAAACAATGTTGTGGCTTAAGCATCATCTTTTGCACCAGTCTTAGGTACAGGAATTTCAGCATTCATACTCTTCTCTCTATCCTCTGTCGCTGCAGCTGTATCCACTAGATAATCATCTTGGTTTAGAAGTGGATCCTCTACAAACTGCTGCACCTGCGGGTCCTCCTCCTCTTGAACTGGGGTCCTCTGGGATGTCTCACCAGGAAAATGATCAACAACAGCAACCTCTGGTAGCATTGAAGTGTCAATTCCCCACTGAGGTGCCATTTGTCGAAACATCTGCTCGATGTGACGCAAATATTGATAGCACGGTGAAATCAATGCTGCAGTTCTAGACTGAGTATCTTGCATCTCAGCTATTTGCCTTTGAAGATCTAGCACAACTTGCATAAGGTGATCTTGAGATTGAGGTGCAGGAGAAGTGGATGGTGCTTTTCCTGGTGGTGGCTGGGGTTGATCTGCCTTTTTAATTGGACCAGAATCTATCCTATCTATCCATGATGCCGTGATAGGGGCCCTAATGCAACACCCTTTCTCCAAAAAGGATATTACACCATAGTAACCAAAAGTTTAGCAAGTGCTTAGAAAATATTTAGGTAAAAGTTGGCAATCCTTCTTCCAAAATGCAGGTAAAATTTTTTGCTTTTTAAAGAAGATGAGAAGGATGGGGAGTATGTCCCTTATTTTCTTTTAAAAGACTTCAAGTGTAAAGTAAAGTCATCATATACTGAAAAGATACTCCATCTCATATATATAGAACATGATATTTTACAAAAGAGCTTGCTCTAAGACAAACTATGATTTTCAGCACTGCAAAAAGAAAAAGTACAAAAGTAGTAAAAGAAAACATACGCTACTATGTACAAACGAGCCATGATCCCATCAACTACCCAAAAGGGATCTATTACTCTAACTCCAACTCAACTACGTTTATGGGCAAGACCAAGCGGATCCTCCCAATCTTGCTAAACTAGACTCAAGGTTAAGGACTTGAGTCACTAGAACCCAATCAAAGCAAGACCTAGATAGATCTGGTTTAGGTAAAGAGTCATTAGTGAGGTCAGAGGTAGCCCAAGAGTTGATGGACTCTTTGGGTATATCCTCAAACTCATCATCAGTCAGGGAATCAGATAACCATATAATATCCTCCTCCTCTGATTGATGGGAAACCGAGGTATACATAGGTGGATCTGCTACTCCTAAAGGTGAGGCCGGGGTATACCCTATGGAATCCTCATGTCCTATAGGGGCTGTTGCTGGAGTGTCCTCTGAGGTCCCATCTTTGTCTGCGTCTGAGGCTTGCTCCTTTTCTGGGAAGGCATGTGATCTAATCCGTTACCACCACGTCCTGATGGGTGAGAACTACCACCACCGCTGTCTCCATCATCATCATCATCATCATTGAAGAGCATGTCTTCTGGATTAGGTACTAAAGGTCTTAATTGGCGTAAGGGTAACTTAACATCTATGATTATCTATTCTTGGATACGTAGGGTAGAGCTGTCAAAATGAGCTGTGGCTCGCGAGCCAGCTCGGCTCGGCTCGTGGGCTAAAAGGGTTACCAAATAGCTAGTTCGTTTAACCCCGGGCCGATTTGGCTTGGCTCATTTAACCCGCGAGCTGAAGAGGGCCAGCTTGTCACGAGCCGAGTTGGCTCGCGAGCCACGCCAAAAAGTAACAAAAAAAATAAAAATTAATCATTTTAAATATTTTTTTAGTTTTTTTATTTTTTTGCATTTTAAATATTTTTTTTAGTTTTTTTATTTTTTAAATATTTTTTTAATCATTTTAAATATTTTTTTATTGATTCAGCCCGCAAGCCAGCTCGCGTAACCCGCGATCCCGTGGTGGCCCAGCCAAGCTGTGTATTTTTCGACCCTTGAAAAATCCGAGCCAGCTCGGCTCGTTTACCTCTTAGCTCGTGGCGAGCCAGCTCGTGTGGGCCGTGTAACGTCCGTAATTTTTAATTATATTTATGCGCGTGACATGTGCTTTGTGTATATTAGATTTATTTTAATAAGAGTATTTTCATAGACAAAAGTTTTCCTGACGTTAGAAATCAGTAGTTTAAGTCGGACGTTTAGATACAGACAGAGTTCTATTTACCGTAAATAGACGGAATGGTGACTTTGTGAAGTAAAAACCATAGATTTAGGTTGAGAACAAGATTTGAAGATACAAATAGTGATTTTACAATATTTGAGGATTTTAGAAATTTATTCAGGAATTTTCTGAGAAACGGATAAAAATGTTACCATTTTGGTCCCTATAGTTTGACTAGGTTGAACTGTGAGTTGGTATGGAGACCAGAACAAGTTAAGAAATATTTTTGGAGGTTCCAAATGATGTTTTATATTATTTTAGAATTTTAGAAATTATTTTGGAAAATTTTAGAATAGCAGACAAAGAATTGCGGTTTTGGTCTCTGTAGACTGAGAACAAGGTAACGAGGAGGAACAGGTGAATGCCAGAAGCTTGGGAAATGATCCAAAATCAACCAAAAGAGTAACCAATGATGTTTTTACAATATTTATGATTTTTAAAAATTTTCTGGGATTTTTCTGAGAAAGTTCATTTTTACCCTAATTTACGAGCTACGGTAAAACCGAAAAAATTACCGTAATGCTTCTAAACTTGATTATTTTGAACCAAGACCTTTGTGGCACCTTATTTTCATGGCTTAGGACTTATTTTAGGATTCATGAGAGTTTTTACTTCAATAGGTTATTTTTGGACAATTTTTACTATGAAATACAAAAGTTACCACACTTAATTACCTTGGAGACTTACCATTTACCATGGTTAAGGTGAAAAATTATTTTTACCCTCCCTTTAGGACAGCTACAGTGCCCAGCCATGCCTTGAGAAGAAAAGTGTAGAGTTTTCTTAATATCTATGACTCATGGTTTGAGGCCAATAGGATTAATCCAAGTGATTAACTAGGGTTATGACTCATAGTTAAGTGTAATCATGGTTAAGAAAAAAAAAATCTTGGGTGATAGGAAAAGGAGAGGGGGAGGCCGAGACTTGGAAAGGGAGAGGAGAGTTTCTTGCTTCATACTTTCATCTTGCTCTTACACCATAGCCAAACTCCAAGCTTTTCTTTCAAAAATTTTTGTCCAAGTTAGCCAATTTTCAAGAGTTTGTTCTTAATCTTGTGATCAACAAGTTGCAAGGAACCAAGCAAGAAGAAGAAGGAGAAGGAAGAAGAAGGGATTGGGGGTTTTCTACACAAACATGGTAAGGGAAAATTTTCTTATACAAGATTTTAAAGCTTAGTTGACATATTAGTATAGTGATTTGTTCAAGAAGAGTTTAATTTAACCTAGAGAACATGTTGATTTTAAGCCATGCATCTTTATGTTCTTATGGTGCTAGATGAGCCAAGAGTTTGTCTTGTGGTTGACATGAATTCTCTTGAGTGATATGGTTAGGAAAGTTTTGCTTGATGGTAGTTTTGGGATTGGTTAACCTAGGTAGAACTAAGACTAGTTTGCTTTGATTGTGGAGTGCTCTTGGTTGTGGAAAATTAATTGTATTGTGTGAGATGAGTTTGCTCTATGTTGGATGCATGATGATTCTTGTTCCATGCTTGATTTGAGTTGATTGAGTGGTTGTTGTTGTGACTACCTACACAAGCTTGGTAACATGAAATTGATTTTGGTGTGATGATTTTGCTTTATGGCTTGATGAGTTTGGAACCATGGCTTGATGTTATTGTGTCTTGTGATTGATCATAAACATTGAGCTTTTGAGTTAAGTCAAGAGAATGTCTTTATGGTTAATTGGTTCCAAATAAGCTAAATCATGTTAAGAACAACTCCAAATGGTTTTAGGATGGAAAATCGCAAATCTGTCATGCCCTGGGTGTGATTATTTCTGAAGCTGTGGAAGTCTGGAAAACGGGGGACAGAACTGTCTGCACCGTGGCTGTGAAAATTATCGCGCCTGTGAACAGTTCTGTATCCAGAATTTTTGATAGCCAATGATTTTGCGAAAATTACCTTTTCCCAACTTTTTAAATAAACATGCTTAAGAGAAAATGACTTTTTAAATATATAGATTGGTAAGTATTTTGGTTAATTGATTTTAGAACTTAAGCAATGGTTTTGGAAAACGCATTTATTTTAAAAAGATAAAGATTTATAAAGAGTGTGAATGAAAGAGAAAGAGCCATGTTGATTGGGAATGAGCACCAATGAGATGTGAATACTATAAGAGATGAGAATACCATAACCAAGAGAATGTTATGTGTAATGTCACAAGAGATGAGAATAACATACCTAAGAGAAAGGGTATGTATAATGGTGATAAAGAGATAACCTAGAGAAGAGGTTAATGAAATTATAAGAGAAACCAAAGCTTGAAATGCTTGAGAATGAATATTTTGTATGCTTAATATATGTGTCATTTTGCATAAAGAGACTTGGCAGATGGTCAAGAGCCTTAGCAGATGGCCAAGAGATATTGTGTGCTTAATGTGTTATATCATATGTATAAAGAGAAAGAGATTTGGCGGATGGCCAAATGATGAGCTACAACCCAGAGAGGGGTTGCAAATAGGTATGGTTGGGCTACAATTGCCTAATGGGATTATCCAGGTTTCGAAAAGTCTCAATGGCCACGTGGTGACTCCCAGTGAGCTGAGAACGAGTAGAGCACCCGGCTTGGATAAATCTGACTGAGTGACCTATTTGTGATATGGTGTCACTGAGTGCATTAAATAATTGTTACTTGGACTTTATTGTCTGTTTAGCCTTGAACAATTATGACTTAAACATGACTTTCCTAAATACTGTCTTGAACTTTATTGGTGGTTTAGCCTTGAACAAGTATGTTAAGGATTGACTGTGGCCTATTGCTCAAATGTTGTTGAGAAAGAGAAAAGTCTCCATGGAGCATTACACCGGTGTTGAAAGGGAAATAGAAGTATCATGCATGTAATGATATATTGATTGATGCTGAGTTATGTGTTGTAACTATGATGATTTTGCTTGTGTATATGAGAATGTTTCATTAGAAGAGAGAGTATATACTTTTGTGCTGAGAAAAGGTAAATGGTACTGTAATGTTTAATGTAGATTATGTTGGATAAGTCTGATTTACTTTATTCTTATCTGTTGTCACTATGCTTTATAATCTGTGTATGAGGATTTTTCACCCTTGCCTATATGTTTTGTCCTCTTTGGAACATGATTCATATAGATGTACCACCAGTCAAGTGAATTGACCAGGATGGAGGAATGAAGAAGACTATCGTCTGGAGTGGCTTTGTCTATATTGTCTTTTGGGGGTGATCGGAGACTCGACCAACTTAGGCTCATTTGGGGTAGACGGTTGTTAATATCTTTACCGGATGACTGTACTATTTGAATGACATTACTAGCTGTTCGGTTTGATGTACTTGTAAAACTTTGGACCAGTATTATACATGAAGTACATTATTTATTCAGAAGAGGCTTATTTAGTTTTTCAGTAATACGTTACGACGTGAATAAGTTTCGAAATCTAAATAGCGTAAGTGAGAGTTTCAAGTGAAAATAATTTTTAGGAAATAAAAGAAAAAAAATTTATACTCATTTTCAAAATAGGCTTGAAATAATTAAAAGAAAATTTTCTTTTGAAAATAAATATTTGTATTATTTTCGATAAATAAGGTTACTTATGTTGTAATATCCTTTTATGAGAAAGGGTGTTGCAGGCCGAGCTGGCTTGTTTTGACAGCTCTAAGGTAGGGGGTCTTGTGGGCCTCCACCACTAGTATCTACGGTCTCAACTCTTCCCACGAATCTCCCCACTGAGTGTAATGGTTTATGTTCCACCACACACATTCCCCGCCTTGGGGTTCTATACTAAGGTGACGAACACGTCCCAAACCCATAGCAGGATGTGCCATCTACTCAGTCATGCATCCACACAACATAAAAGTAGGCAAGGGTGAAACTCTAAACAATGTAATAAGAGCAGTACAAGTATACTAACAACACAGATCACACAACATCCAATTCAAATATCAAAAAATATAAATATCAAAGACAATCAAGTCAATCAATACCATACAGTAAAGTAACAAGTCATTGAAAACATATAACAGATTCCAATCAAACAAGTCTTACCTTGTGTCTTGTAAACCTGCAAAATAACTCATTCACAAAATATATCCTCATACCAAAGTATATGTATGCATGCCACTTCAATATCTCTCTAATCACACTGGTGTAGTGCTCCAAGGAGACTTTGCCAACCTCACATCATTTGAGCGATCGGTTGCAGTAAACTTAACATCATTTGACCAAGGAATCCTGCCTTAGACCCCTGAGAATACTTCAGAAATACCGCAATTAAAACTTAATACCAAATCAGAATATATCTGCCAGTCAGATTTATCCAAGCCGGGTATACGACTCGTCTCGGCTCAAGAGGATTCACCGACAAGACCATTGAGACTTTGGAAACCTGGATAATCCCAGCAGACAATTGTAGTCCAACAAAAACTATTTTCAACCCCGTCTAGTGGGTTATATGCTCATCGTCTTTAATGCAAATGATCATCTAAATTGCATCTTAAAATCTTTTTAGCTTCTCTTTGTAAAACTTCTTCTGTTTTACTGTAGCTTATCTTCAAAAACGTCTTTAGATCTCATCAAAATACCTTATAGGAAATAACTCATTACTTTATAAAAATACTCTTACCTTCTTTACTTGATTATGTGGATCATTACGGGTTAAGTTATTTTTTCGGCTTCGAATATCCATTTTATGACTGATCACACTGCGGCATAGCTGAACTGAGGCGAGCAGTCCAATAGAGTGATTCGATATATCAACTAAAAGTTATTAATTTCTTTTAAGAAGACCAAAACGGGGCAGATCCACCTAGGATTGATCAAGAGAGAAGAGATCAACAGTATTTAAACTTACGTCCACTTTTTAGATCAGTAAGTGTCTGTTCTCAGATTTTAGATAGCTCTTTGGGAATGAAATAATTACACGGCGGCTGAGCTGACTGCGGTAGTTAGTCTCCGTCTTTTTGAAACCTTGATATAGACTTAGTGAACAGAATAAAGCTGATTATTTTTCGGTTTAGTTAATTTTCGAAGATGAAAAGATCACATGGCGGCAGAGCCGTCTTCGACAATCAATACTCCGTTTTAAAAATAATATGATATAGCCTAAGTGAACGTAATCAAGCTGTTTCTCTTCTAAAATACTGAAGCACCAATTATCTTCCAGGAAACAGGTCCATTGAAAGTCTATCTCAATAATTTCCACTGTCGTTGAAAATTAAATTGAGTTAATTGCATACATATACAGATTGGATACCCACTCTACATTTTCCACTGTTAATATAACAGTAGAATTCACCGAGAATCCATTACTGTCATATTAAATTTCGAAAGATGCTATAACAGTAGAATTCACCAAGAATCCATTACTGTTATACTCTTTTATCCAATCCAATCTATTTATATATATGGTATTAAGAAATCACTTCTTTCCCAATTTTTCTTAGTCACGTATATACCGAGTCCCTAGTGTTAACAATTCCCCAAATAGCGTATAAGTATAGTTCCCAGGAAAGAGAGACGGACTTATCAAGCCCCTTCAAAGGTTTGTCTTTCCTAGACAGACTCATATTGATAAACCATTTATCTTAACCATCACCTTGTATATCAATGATAGACAATATCAGGGTTTTCACAACAGAATAAATTGTATTTTCTTGGCGGTAAAGCTATATTTACGGTAATCTAAATTTTGCCATCATAACGGTATGTTTACAAAGCTCAAAAATTAATTTTGCCATAACCTTCTTGCTTCCACGAAAATTTAATAAAATTTGGGCATTATAACACTACAATTCATAAATAGCATAAAAACAATTAATTTAAAGCTATAAAACAATTATAAAGCATAAATAAACAAACAAAGGTAATAACACACAAACAAACAAATCAAGCACAACCAAGGATCAAATATCCTTTGCCACAAAACTATGGAGAACAAGCTTGAAAACTCCAAGAACACAAAGTAAGAAATTTGAGAACTAAGAAGAGAAAAAGAGAGAATTTTGTTTGTTTTCAAGGCTTCTAGGATGTGTGGAAACTTTATGAAGCAAGGGGGGCTATTTCTAGATGGAGGGGCGGCCAAGAGGAGGGAGAAAGAGGGTATTAAAAATTTGTGAGCTCATCCACCTTTATTAGCCTTATGTCATAATGCCATTTTAATTAAATCATGCATTTTCCTAATTGGTTCTTCCTCATGACTATGCCTATGACTCATAAGGCAAAAAGCACATCCAAGGGCCCTAATTAGATGATGATGTCGACTAAGAAGAGGGAAAGGGGGGACCATTGGATTATAAAGACAAAAGCTTTAGGTTTTTGTTGTTTTGATGTAAAACCAAGGGTAAAATGGTCTTTGCACATACCCCTACTGATTAAAGTCAATAGCTGGGTCAACATTCCCAGTTCTAATTTCAAACTTGTTTGCTCTCTATTTGCTTTTATACGATAGATATACTGTATAAAAGAGCTAAAACAGTATAAAAATAATCTTATCTAGAAGTATTTTTAAAAATCATAAAAACAAGAATCAAAATTAAAATAAAAATTGTTTGGACATTTTTCATGAAATTTTATATATTGTATAGCAAGATCTGTACGCGATACGTACCCGTTTACTGTATTTTATAGTATTTTTTGAAAGTTTTCCAAAAATTCCAAATTTTTTTTCAGAAAATCAAAAACAACTTACTATTAATTTTATAATATTAAAATAAACAACTTTTATGAAGGAAAATAATTTTCTGGGTTGGTTTGACATACTTTTGCTATTTAAAACAGAATCCGTCAATAACGGTGGAAACTATTTTCTGTCAAAGCACCACATGTTAAGTGAAAAATGAATGTTTTAATGAATCAACTTAATAAGCCTACTAATACTATAATTATAAGATAGAAATAAATCACACAACATTTAGATCACACAATTTCATATAAAACAGATAATAGACGAAAAATAGAAAACAGAAGTCTATATAAGACTTTAACTGTCTTATCGTTTTAAACTTTAATACCAAATAAAACTTATTATTTTCGATGTTATCGTAAGTATACTACATCCTAGAGTCTCTATTTTAACTATTTCTCTATCTCTGGTATTAACAGATTACGAGCTTTCTCTTAGAGGGACTAAAACTGTAATTCTCTTTATATCTTTTTTCTAAATATAAGATAGATAGAAACTATATTTCATTAATTACTATCAACTGATACAAATGTATATATAACCAAGGTGCTTAAGATACAAAGAGATATACACGTGAGAGATAGAAGGAGGAAGTTACAGATTAAGATTAACTATTTGAAATACAAATTCAAATGTATTTGAAACAACTCTAACTGACAATGCCAACACGCCCCCGCAAGATGGTGGTGGAAGAGTCCACACCAATCTTGGACATGAGCCATCGATGCCGGGAGGATCCGAGAGGCTTGGTGAGGAGGTCCGCGAGTTGATGGCTTGACGGAATGTGGGATACTGTGAGTTCGCGTTTCATGACTAAGTCTCTGACAAAATGGTAATCAATGGAGAGATGTTTCATCCGGGAGTGGAAAACCGGATTTGCACAGAGGAATGTGGCACCAATATTATCAGAGTAGACCAGTGGCTGGCCAGCAAGGGGAAGGCAAAGTTCCATAAACAACTCTCGTAGCCAAAGCAGTTCAGTCGTGGTTGAACCAATGGTACGGTACTCAGCCTCGATTGAAGACTTGGCAACAGTTTTCTGTTTCTTGCTGGACCAAGAAATGGCATTAGGCCCCAAGTAAATTATGTATGCGGCAGTGGACTTCATATCTGCTGAGTCGCCTCCCCAGTCGGAGTCACGAAAGGCCCGGAGATGAAGATCAGAACAGCGACGAAGATGGAGGCCATAGTCAAGTGTACCTTTGAGATACCGAAGTAGCCGTTTTGCAGCCTGCATATGAAGCATTGTTGGGGCTTGCATGTACTGAGATAATTTGTTAACAGTGAAGGCAACATCAGGTCTTGTTAGGCACAAATATTGTAGGGAGCCTACAAGCTGGCGGTAGGAGTGAGCATCACAAGTAGGGGTGTCACCAGGAGTTGACAAGTTGATTGAGGTGGACATGAGTGTGGCGACTGGTTTAGCATCAATCATGTTGGATTTGTGGAGAAGATCACGAACATAATGATGCTGGGTGAGGAATAGACCAGCTGCTGTTGGTACAAGTTCAATTCCGAGGAAGTGGTTGGGTGAACCCAAGTCCTTTAAAGAGAACTTGGTAGCAAGTGCTGACTTGAAGGTCTTGAGAAACATAGGATCATTCCCTGTCAACAAGAGATCATCAACATAAACCAGAAAATATGCAAGAGTTGTACCATGACTATATATGAACAGGAAGTGTCTGATTTGGAGTTGTTAAATCCATAGCCAATTAAGAACTCCTTGAGAAAGTGGAACCAAGCCCGAGGGGCCTGTTTGAGGCCATAGAGTGCTTTATGAAGCTTGCATACATGATCAGGAAACTGGGGGTGAATGAATCCCGGTGATTGAGACTCAATTGTGCCATGCAAGAATGCATTATTAACGTCCATTTGGGTTAAGGGCCATTGCCTTGAGAGAGCCACACACAAGACCAACTTGATCGTTTGTGGTTTGATAACGGGACTGAAAGTGTCGTGATAGTCAATACCTGGACGTTGGTGAAAGCCTTTGGCCACCAAACGCGCTTTGTAGCGTGCAACCGTATCATCAGTATTCCTTTTAATTCGATAGACCCACTTGTTCCCAATGATGTTGTAGTGATCTTTCTTTGTAACTAGGGTCCATGTGCCATTTGCCATCAGAGCGTTGAATTCTTCAGACATGGCAGTTTTCCACTCCGGCACTTTAAGAGCTTGGGTGAGGGAAGATGGTTCAATGGGTTCAGGAACCGAAAACTTGGTGGCAGAGTGTACATGCTTGGGCTTAAAGATACCGTTCTTGGACCTTGTCATCATTGGATGAGTAGAGATAGAAGGCGGCACTTCTGTTGGAGCAGAGGCGAAAGGCAAGGAGTCCAAGTTGCAAGCACTGGATGGTGGAGGGGAGGAGATATTATTGGTGTTTGAGTTTGAATTTAGTGGTGAGGTGGGTACGGAATTGGTGGGGGCATTTGAATTATTAGATAATGTTTCGGTGGTGGGGCCATTCAAATTATTGTTGGAGATTGTTTCGGCAATTGGATTTGGTGGAGAATTAATTTGGTGAGTAATAGATAAAGGTTGTGGGAGAGAATTTGAAATTTGAAGGGGTGGTGGTTCGATTTGTGGGGATGCAGATTTGGTGGAGAATGGAAAAATATTTTCAACAAAATTCACATGTCTGGAGGTGTATACTTTACAAGAATTGGGATCATAACAAAGATAAGCACTTTGAGTGGTGCTATAGCCGAGGAAGACACATGCATGGGATTTTGATAAAAGCTTGTTTGAGGTATAGGGAACCAGCCATGGGAAACACAAGGAGCCAAAAACACGAAGCTTTGAGTAGTTTGGTGGACAATGAAAGAGGATCTCGAAGGGAGATTTCATGTTGAGTGTAGGTGTAGGCATGCGGTTGATTAAATATGTGGCTATTTGAAGGGCATACAACCAAAATGAAAGAGGAAGAGAGGCATGATGGAGAAGACAACGAGCAGTTTCAACAAGATGTCGATGTTTTCGTTTGGATAAACCATTGTGTTCCGGAGTATAAGGAGGGGTTGAGGGGTGTGAGATGCCATTTTTTTGAAGAAACGGTCTGAGTTTGATAAATTCATCTCCATTATCACTGTATAAGGTTTTGATTTGGATTCAAACTGTTTTTCAACCAATGACTTAAATATTGGAAAGATCGTGGAAACATCAGATTTTAACTTTATTGGATACAACCACACATACTTGGAAAAATGATCAACAAAAATAACATAATAGGAATAACCATTTATTGACTCAATTGAGGTAGGACCCCATACATCAGAAAAGACAATTTCAAGAGGACTATATGACTAGCTAGGGTGGACTTGGAGAAAGGAAGCTTGTGGCTTTTATTTGCTAGGCAATCTGTGCATGTGAAGGACGCAAGGACAGAACTTGAAGGAATGATATGCTTGAGGACTTGAAGGTGGGGATGACCAAGACGATGATGCCACAGATTTATTAACGATGAATGATGGACATGATGAAAACACGGAAGAGAGGAAGATGCTTGCAACTTGTACACCTGGTCTTCAGTCTTTCCTCGAAGAAGTACCGCTCTTGTTTTCAGGCTCTTGACCTCAAAATGCCAAGGATAAAATTCAACAGAGACTGAGTTAGTTTGGCATAATTGAGAGACTGAAATAAGATTCTGAGTTACATTGGGAACATGTAGAACATTGGATAGATAAAGAGGGGTCGTAGAGGTAGCTAATTTAGTAGAGCCATAGTGTTTGATAGGGAGACCCTTACCATTAGCAACATGAAGCTGATCTGGTCCCATATAATTATTTGAGAGGGAGAGACGACTGAGGTCATGTGTCACATGATGAGGTGCACCGGAGTCCAGCCAGGATGGATCCAAGGAGTCCTCGTGGTGAGCCAAATTGGCTTGATGCTTGGGATGATCCGTTGGAAAGCCGATCAAATGACAGCACGTTTTTGCAGTGTGACCCCTACGATCACAGTACTGACAAACGGGGGGGTGGACGTTTTGTGCCTTGACTGGTATCTCTAGAAGAGGAGGAAGTGTTGCGGGTAGAGGAAGTATGGTGCTTAGGGGGTGATCGTTTGCCACGATTTGAACCCTGAGTATGACCCGCGTAATTGGCAGTGGCCGAAAATGATTGTTGCTGACGTTCATCACGTTGCATGAAGATTTCAAAATCTACTAACTTGTCAAAAAGCTCATCAAATAGTAGAGGAGTGTCTTTGGTGCAAATTGAGGCTGTGAATTCGCAAAATGATGGTCCAAGACCATTGAGGGCAGCAATAACAAGATCAAGATCGTCAATGGGATGACTGATGAGTGCAAGTTCATCCGCGATAACTCGGATTGAACGCAAATAATCACTAACAGTGGAAGTGCCTTTGGTGATGGTTGAAAGGCGCTCCTTCAGAGACATTACACGAGTGCGAGATCGGTTCGCATATTGTTTATTTAACCTCTCCCATGCAGCAGTAGAAGAAGTGGCAGAGGTCATTACAATTTGAGCATCAGGACTGCAAGATCCAAGGAGAGCGAGAAACACGTAATGATGAGTGTAGGCAGGATTCACAATGGCGGCGTCTCCATTACCAATGGTTGGAGCAGGGCAAGGGGTCTCACCAGTGACATATCTGTAGAGATCGTGGGCCTTGAGAAGATGGGTGATTTGAGTGTGCCAAGTGTGATGATTGCTGGAGCTGAGTTTGATGGGGAAGGTGATGGTAGTAAGTTCAACAAGAGAGGGTGTAGTAGAGGAAGCCATGGATTTGGATCGACTGAGGCTGTGAAGCGTTTAGGCTAATCTGATACCATATAAGATAGATAGAAACTATATTTCATTAATTACTATCAACTAATACAAATGTATATATAACCAAGGTGGTTAAGATACAAAGAGATATACACGTGAGAGATAGAAGGAGGAAGTTACAGATTAAGATTAACTATTTGAAATACAAATTCAAATGTATTTGAAACAACTCTAACCGACAATGCCAACACTAAAAATCCAAACTTAATTTCTAAAATCCTCATGGAACATCAAGTAACTATTGTCTATCCTCTAATACCTTTTAGGAATCAAGTATGAATTTTTCATATTCATTATCAACTTATTCTGACAGTCAAGAATGTCCATAAAATACTGTTTGAGCTTTCTCTTAGAGGGACTAAAACTGTAATTCCCTTTATATCTTTTTTCTAAAAATCCAAACTTAATTTCTAAAATCCTTATGGAAAATCAAGTAACTATTGTCTATCCTCTAATACCTTTTAGGAATCAAGTATGAATTTTTCATATTCATTATCAGCTTATTCTGACATTCAAGAATGTCCGTAAAATACTGTTTGACTTCTACGTCAGCTCTAAACCATTATATTTTATATGAAAATCTTAAGGATGATACTAATCCTCTTAAATTAACACTCTATCTTATAGAATGAAATTTTAGGATGTTACAATTCTACTCCTCTAAAAATAATTTCGTCCTCGAAATTCCAAAAATAAGCATATAGGATAATCATCCTCTATCTGAAATAATTCCCATTACCTAACACCACTGTATTTATTCAAATGATCTTCCATCAACCTTTAGATACAACATACTCACCTTTCTAATGGTTCAGAGTATAATCTCTTGCTTCTCCGTCTTTACTCTGTTTGCTATAATTTAAACAACATTATTCTTCCCTATCACTTTTCTCCATTTTCCGATACTTCCTTTTGACGGATCTCCAATGCTAAAATCTACTTTCTTACTCCATACTAAGTCCTGCCTCAAAAATTATTTTGCACTACTATGCTTCATCAATTTTGAAACTAGAAATCGAAAGTACTTAGCCAAAGGTTCAGACCTTTAGCTGCGTACATGCCTACATTCATATTTGTTTGTGGTAAGAACTTCCAAAAATCCTTTTCCTACTGTATTATGCCTAAATCTTTTTATCATTTGAGATACCTTGGTAAATTATTCCAATGACTTGAATCCTTATCAATAATCCTTATTTGTTGAAAATTTCTAATACTATTCTACTTAGCTATAGGCTTTAGCTATTTAATCTTAGAGATAACATTCTTGCATTCCTTTAAATATTGTTACCTCAACTATCGAATATTCCTTTTCCTTCCATTGGAATCAAACCTTAAATTCCTCCATTCTTAGGAATTTTGACCTAACAGTTCATACTCATTACCATTGTTATCTTTCTGCTATCGGCAAGCTAATGAATTAATTACTTCCATACATTGACCTTAAGTAGTAAGAAAACAATAATAATTCTATAATTGATTGTGCCATCCAGATCACAACATAGTTTGTAAGGGTAAATCTCTACTTATAGGAATAAACATAATATATATACATATACATAAATTTAACACATCATCAAGCAAACAAATACTTATATTTTCATATATGTATATAGACTAGTGTATTAATCCGTGCGATGCACGAGTACATATTTTGGGATATAAATAATTTTTTTATAATAAATAATTTCATGTAAAATGTTCAAAATAAACTATAATATGTAGGCCCGTGCTACGTACGGTACATACTATAAGAATATGATTTTAAAAATTGATATTAATATTTAATTTTTATTAAACTCTTCTATGAGTTAAATAGTAATGTTATTTTCTTGTAAAAAAAGATAGTAATGTTATTTCATGTAACATATTCAAAACAAACTATATAATATGTAAGTCCATGCATTTATATTAATGTTTAATTTCCATTAAACTTTTCTATGAGTTAAATAGTTATGTTATTTCAAGTAAAATTATATTTAAATTAAAATTATCATAACAATGAATTAATAAAGTATAGTTTCATCCTAATAATTAAAATTTCAATATAGTTTCATATAAAATGTTCACCCCGTGAGTTAAATGTAAATGTCACCAATATGATTTCATAAAAAATATTCATCCCCATATGGTATATTTTATCTATAATTTTTATTTTTATATTAATAAATTAATAAATCTACATATAGATATTAATGTGTAATAAAGATTAGAGTTTAGCCGGTCCAAAAAATATTCAATAAATTAGTTAAATGATAGAATAATAAATAATAAATGAATAATGATTTGGCTAAAAAATATTAGACACTTAAACATTAAATTTTATTAGAAAAGATAAAAGCAAATATACAAAAATTATAATGATAATAAAGTATAGTTTTATAAATTAATTTAAAATTAATGTAGTTTTATATAAAACATTCATCCCATAAGATATTTTTTGATAACATAAGCTAAAGAAATAAAAAAATGACAGAAAACAAAAGGAAAGGAAAAATAAAGGATGTCCCTAATTTATTTTCATAAAAAATGTTCATTCCTATATGTTATATTTTACATTAACTATTTAGCAAACCAAATTCTTAGATATATAAAGAATTTCTTACTCGTATTATATACATAATGAAAATTAGATAAAATACAATTCCAAAATATTGGCCGTACATAATTGAAGAAATTAGGCTTAAATAATTTTTTGTCCCTATAATATAGGGTTGTTTTGCTTTTAGTCCCTATAAAAAAGTCAAACGTTTTTTGTCCCTGTAAATTTTTTTTTTTGGTTTTAGTCCCTCAAGTGGGTTGACCGCTGATGTGTCCATTTTAAGCCTAGTCAGTACGCCTACGAAGCCAAAAACTTTGCCATGTAGGACGCCACATCATTGTCGCTCTCTGCTCCCTCCTCTCTCTCTCCTTCCTCCACCTCCTCCCTCCACCTCCACCTCCTCTCTCTCCTCCTCTCTCCAACCCACCACCTCCTCTCTCTCTCTCCACCCTCCACCCCCACCCGAAGACAGAGAAAAGAAGAGGCACAAAAATACGACTACAACCCCACTCGCTCCACCCCCACCAACTCCTTGTCTATGCAACGAAACATCACAAGAAATTAGAGGCACAAAAAAAGGATAATGAAATTTAACTTGCAATTTTCGTTTTGTGCCGGGCTTCCTAAACCCACTTTTCTTCTTCCTCTGTTTCATTCCGAAAAGGGTAATAAGGTGAGTTCCAACTTCCAAGCAAGATTCATACAACAACACAAACGAACACAAGTTTTGATTTTTTTTATTGGGTTTGAAACAAAATGGGATAAAAAAACGCATACACTGTCCAACTTAAATTTCACTTTTTTTTTTTGAAAAAAAGCAGTTTTGAAAAAAAGCAGGCACACCCATTTCAGAACCAATCGCAGTTCTCAGCTTCTTTGCGAACAACATCTAGAACAGAATCGATGAGTTCAACGCCTTCAATGTAGTGTCCTTTGGCCCAGTTGTTGCAAGCACCGTTCAGCGCCTTCCGGTGGGGTCGATCCCGTGCTCCGCACACACCACTTCCCAGAACTTGGCACCAATCTGGTTGCCACATTGGCCACCCTGAATATGAAGGATCTCACGCATTTTATGAAGAAGAAGAAAAGGAACAGACACAGAGAAAATAAGAGAGAAGAGGGAGAATGAGAGGAGGGGTGGGGTGGGGTGGAGGGAGGAGAGAGAGAGAGAGGAGGTGGTGGGGGTGGAGGGAGGAGGAGAGAGAGGAGGTGGTGCTGGTGGGGTGGGGGTGGGGGTGGGGGTGGAGGGAGGAGAGAGAGAGAGAGGAGGCGGTTGTGGGGGTGAAGGGAGAAGGGAGAGATGCTGACGTGGATCCTACATGGCAATATTCTTGGCCACGTAGGCGTGTTGACTGAGCTTAAAATGGACATATCAGCGGTCAATCCACATAAGGGACTAAAACAAAAAAAAATTTACAAGGACCAAAAGCGTTTGACTTTTTTTATAAAGACTAAAAGCAAAACACTTCTATATTATAGAGACCAAAAAGTTATTTAAGCCAAGAAATTAAATATTTAATAGCTCTATCCCTATATAAATAACCCAACCCAAAGTTTAAAAAAACTGATACACCGACGTGAGCCAGTTCAAATTCCTTCACAAAGTCAGAAGGAACCACACTTTGTTATAATTTTCACAGCCCCAATGTGGATTTCGCTGATAGAACTTGAGTTGCTGCAAACAGACTCGATCAGTAAATCGATTGCCACTTGGGGTATGAAACTTCTAGAATTTTCAGAATAATAAGGCCCAGCAGACCCCCGATTATATCACTGTTGTGAAACCTGCGACACCCCGGGTGTGAACTGCACTGTCATTAAAATATAGGCTTGATATTCCAAGTATTAAAATTATATAGGAAACAATAAATTGATTGTCACTTGCATCTTGTCTTAATTTGTTTCTCTGCGTAGACAATAAATAGAGCATATCAAACCTGAAGTAATAAGAAAATAAGAAAGCAATAAATAAAACATTCCATCAAGGTCATGCACTTCCATAAGCGCCATCTCAGTAGTGCTAAAAAAAATACACAACAACCTATAATACCCCAATTGCCCTTGATCATTCTTGCCTCTTGCTACTATATTTTACATATACGGGAAACACATAGTATTCATTATCACATGGTATTCATTTTTATTTGAATAAGAAAGACAAATATTTGTGGAGGCTAGCACAGCACACAAAAGGTATTCCTATTGAACATGCCACACCTTCTGAAACTTGTAGAAAACGAAAAGACTGTTATTAATTTATTATAAACAAATAGCAATTCAAAGAGAAATTTTGCACTTGCAAATATTAAACCTTCACTTACCTCTTTCAAGTACCTTGCATAGTTGCTAAGAAAAAGTGGATTCCTAGGATTGCATACTCACACTATATGTATCCAACTAAACCCTTTTGGAAGAACCTTCTCTTATTATTCATTTATTCAGCCGTGCTTCTAGCCTTCAACTTCCAATGAACTTGTCTTACTACTGGTGCCCATATATAAATACAAATAATATATTTTTTTTTAAAAAAAGGCATTTTTCTGTGACAGAGGGTTAATGAGAGGAAGGAATGAATAAGAACCCAGCGCAAAGCATGCATCATTCCGCTTTCATCTCCAACGAACACTGAAATCTTGTGTGATCAAACCCTGCATTATCATTCATTGTTAACAACGAATCAGCATTAAATTTGGCACAATTATGCATATATTTTGGCTGCCTCTATGGCGCAGAGAGAAATAAATACTGTAAAAAAGGTCCATCTAAAGTTCAGGGAACTAAGGAAGGTCAGGATTACACCCTTCTAAAAAGCACTCTTATTTGTATGCCAGGTCCTTCACACACCCGTTCCAGCCCTCAAGATGTCGGTCCAAAAGAGCACGTGTTAAAGCATTTATCTGGAAAACATTTGGTGTCCCTAAGACCAACTCTAACATCACAACACCAACACTCCACATGTCATCTGTGATAGCAGAAAGATTGCCTCAACATCAGGCAATAGTAGTGTTTATAAAATGATCAAGAAAAATTAAAAAAAAAATGAATTAATACAGCAAAATCTCAAATTCTCCAACTCTTTAACTTGGATCAAATGAAAAATGTAGAATAAGTTTCTCTTGGAAATGTACACATACACAAATTTTATCAAGCCAACAATACTTACAGTAGGTGTTGAGTTCATTTCTATAAACGCGGTTGTATTGTTCCATATAATGCAGAGTTGCACTATTGCAAGAGAAACATAACCAATAAAAGCATAGATCATAGAGATATTGTAGCATTTATAGTTTTTCGGTTTGTGTACATTGTGTTTAAAAGGAGACACTATAATTTATTCATGGATTATGTAAGAAAGGGGTTTAAGGTAGGATTCCACTACAAAGGCTCATCAGGATGGAAAAGTTGAACAAATTATCAATGGGGAGCTAAGAAAATCCCAAAAGGATACGTGCCTGATTTCTTGCATCAAAAAGGAAATGAAAAAATTTACTGATCAAGGTTTCTTGCATAATCAAAAGTGTCTGATTGCTCATATTGACTTAGAAAGAGGAATCACTATACCAAAAATTCATTCAGATAGCGTTTTTTTTTACATTCAAACAGTGCTTTTAAGCGTCGTCTGATTAGGCGTAATCTGAATTCCGATAACGCTCAAAACACGCTATCTAAAGTTAGATTCCGATAGCGCTTTTATAGAAAATGCTCTGGGAATTTTTGTTAAGAGATAGCACTTCCTTGATAAGCGCTCTCGGAATTTTTTATAAGAGATAGCACTTCATTGGAAAGCGCTATCGGAAGTGCTATAACAGACAACACTTTTGCTGAAAGCGCTCTCTGAATTTTTAACATCAGAGAACGCTTCTTAAAAGAAAGCGTTATCTGATATCACATCAGAAAACGCTTTCTAAATAAAGCGCTATCTGAGTTTTTTTTTAAATATTTTTTTTTCTATTTTTCTTTTATCCATACAAAGCAGAACCCAACAACACCAATCGATTTGCAATTCAAAGCAGATCATCACTAACTTGCACAATTCAAATTACAAATAGTGATAACAAAGTAAGACAATCAACAAGATAGACGACAACCAACAAGATATCTATCATCTATCTAAGACAAGCATAATGTCCATGCGCTAGCTCAAAACAAAAGTAAGGTATGAAAAGATCAAAAGTGCTAAACACCTATGCATAAAAAACTAGAACATACAACTAGCTAGATATCTATCTTCCAACTTTAAAGGCAAGCATTAATGTTCATGAGCTAGCTCTAATGTCGATCACCTGCAGCTTCAAAACAAATAAAAATTTAATATGTTCAAGTAACAAACTAATGAATTTTAATATATATCAAACCAAATTTATAATTCGCATAATATAGATATATTTCACACTCACCAAAAAATTTATTTTATAATAACTGACAAAGCATAACAGCGTAGAAATAAAAATAAAAAATAAGTTATAACTCAACGCAAGATCAAGTAACCCAAAATAGTTTAAAGCAATGGATAATGCCGAATCAAATACACCACTTGGAAACCAGCAAAAATTAAGTACATAAAATTCAAGATACCATCAAATTTCATTGTATTAACATAAAAATCCCAGAATCAAAGTACAACATTTTATAACTAATCCGAAGCTTACCAGCACCAATTGCATAGACATTTTTCAAGCCACCGGCCATGACCTCATGGGTGACAAGGTCACTGTTGTCCCAAACAATGAATTGTTGTTGTCTTAGAAACTTTGCCAGAGGTTTCCTCCATTTCTCAGCTACACATATTCGAGCATTGGCATACTCCTTCTTGTTGATTTCGGAGGCAATATTTGGACCACCAAGATAAAGTCTCCATTGGCACTCCAGCTATCAAAGATACATTTAAAGGGTTGAAAGCCGCACGACTATTAGTTGTACTTGTTAACCCAAAAGAGAAGTTAATCATAAAAGGGACATAAACAATGAGAAGCAACATCAGGAAAAATTCAATTGCCATACATCCTTAATACACTCAGGTTCGTCAAATGTTGGCTTGCCCATAGCAGTTGCACAGGGTGCCACACTTGGAGATTAGAAAAATGGAAAACCATGAATATACTACACTAGTAAAGCTTTAATACCACAACAGATAATAAAACAACAAGTTCCACACTAGTGAGCACGGCAAACCCCTAAAACACTTTCAAAAATATGTTAATAGGGAGACAGATCGATTTGAAAAAATAAATAATAAATACAAATTGTAAAAGATAAGGCACCAGAAATAGACATGGTGAATCAACAACCACCATTGCAAACAACCTTCTATAGCAACCTAACTGTAAACAGCTTCAAGAGTGTTGTGCCAAAAGTATGTTAAAGGAAAGCAAAAATATGTTAAAATAAACATGACAGAAGCAACTATCTTGATCTCATCTCCAACAAAGTATATTAGAATAGTCATATAGTCACAGCAAAGTGAATACTATATAAGCCCTGATGTAACATGAACATGAGAATTGAGTTGAAACAAGCATAAATTTGAGAATAAAATTGATCCAGATTGAATTCACAGTGGTCAAGTATCCATCATTTAGGGTCGGGATAGTGAAAGCTTACCAATGAGAAAAATGGCCACATTGTAAAGCAAGTGTAACTTAAACAAACCAATCAATGCAGGGGACTTTGGTCCAATTATGAAAGAACAATTTAGTTAGTAGATTAAACATTGAATTAGTAAACTTTACTTCAATATAAGCATGTGAACTTGTGGAATGTGTACACTCACAGATGAAAAGCAACTCTAGAAAAATGGTATTTGATAGGAACCTGAATATTGGGTCTGATAACATGCCTGATATGGGCCCCAATGTAGGAAAACCTGCTATTTGGAAGGTTTATTCTAGAAGAAAGAAAGTGGGGCCAGAGGGAGAAAAAGGGAATTAGCTAGTGAGGTGGCAACAGACCCATGTGATACGGTTAGGAGGGTATATGGTGCGTGGGAGTGAGTGGAGGAAAGGACACTGATGATTATAGAATTGGTTAGCTAAGAGAATCATTCTCTGTGAAGGAGCTACGGCTCTGGGAATAGTCACTATTGTGTACTGGCCTTTGGCTCTTTTCTTCATTTGATAATACATTAAACATAGTTATTCATCTCTTTATTCCACTATTCCATTGCATTATCTGTTACTGCATTACTATTGTTTTTCTGTTTCCTATTATTGGTCCGAACTGCCGGATCCCGAGGAGGAGCTAGCGAGGTCGCTGTGTTGTCCATGCCACCAAAGATGTCCGACAGAGTGGATGCGTTGGAGGGGAGGATAGCGACATTGGAGAGTTCTTTCCGTTAGACTCTTGAAGAGTTCCAGAGGTCCATGATGGCTGAGTTTGCAAAGCTGTGTGACCATCGTTCTCCTAGCGCAAACAACTCAACGCAGCCCGATGATGATGCGAGTTCTGAGTTTCGAATGGCTGTGAAGAAAGTGGAACTACCTCCATTTGATGGTGACGACCCGGTTGGATGGGTAACCCGAGTGGAGACCTATTTCGAGGTGCAGGGGTCATCGGAGGAGATGAAAGTGAGGTTGGCCAAGCTGAGTATGGAAGGGACTACGATACACTGCTTTAGCCTGTTACGTGAAACAGAGGATGAACTGACATGGTCCAAGCTAAAGAAAGCCCTGATTGAACGTTATGGGGGAAGAAAGAGTGACAACCCCTTTGAAGAACTGAAGGACCTTCAACAAACTGGAGATGTGGAGGAATATATCTCTGACTTTGAGTATGTGTCTTCACAGGTGGGGCGTCTCCCTGAAGAGCAGTATTTGGGGTACTTCATGGGAGGTCTCCAGGTGGATATACGATTAAAGGTGAGGACTTTCAACCCCCAAACGCGTGTCCAGGCCATGAAAATAGCACGCGATGTGGAAACGGAGCTGCGTGGGGCGCTGGTTCACCGAGGAGGTGGGGGAGTACGACATGGCAAGGGAATAAGAGAGACGAAGCAAGAATCGGGTATGAAGGGAGGATTCGGGTCAGGTTTCAAGGCAAGAGGAAGAAGTGGGCATGGATCGCTTTTTAACCCGGGTCCAACTAGGGGTAATTTCGGGTCAAATTTTTCAGGGGGAAGCCCAAGCAGAACAGCCCAATCCAGTGTCAATTCCAGCCCTAGCCTGAACTCAGGGTCTGTCCGGCAAGGGAGGGACGATGGAGGTTGAAACGGAGTAAGCAAGAGCAGGGGCATCAAACACCTGCCCTATTCCGACCTCATAGATAGGAGGGCGCGTGGCCTTTGCTTTCAATGTGGAGAAAGGTGGCATCCCCTGCATCAATGCGCAGAAAAACAGCTCCGATTGGTGATCCTTGGGGATGACGAGATGGTAAATGAGGAAGGGGAGGTGATAGCGATCGAACTCAAGGAGGAAGACGAAGAGGCCAAGCTCGAGTGCAACACATTGGGTGTATTTGGCTTGGCTGAACCGGTACAGCCACGGAAACCGCCGACGACGATGAGGTTGGAAGGTGAAGTGATGGGAATCAGAGTTCAGATTTTGGCTGATAGTGGGGCCAGCCACTGTTTTGTCAACACGAAGGTGGCGGCAGCACTAGGATTGTTAGTAGAGCCAAATAAGACCCTCAGAGTGACGTTGGGGGATGGTCATAAGATTACAACAGCTGGGAAGTGCAAAAATCTCCAGCTGGGGAAATTCACAACTTTGGTAGATGCGTATGTGTTGGAGTTGGGTGACTTGGACCTGATTTTAGGAGCAGAATGGATGAGGAAATTTGGTAAGGTAACTTTTGATTGGGAGGAGATGGTGTTGAGTTTCCATTGGAAAGGAGAGTTAGTGGAATTACAGGGGTTGAAGCCTAACAGTAGGAGAAAAAAAAAAGGAGCCAACTCGAGTCATCCCATTTCTTCGTTGCATAGTTTACTGAAGGATGGGGAGTTAAAGGATGGAGTGACACAAAGAGGTGAGCTGACAGATCAACAACAAGGGGAGCTGGAACAGGCGCTGAGCCACTTTGCGACAGTGTTCCAGGAAATGGAAGGATTACTCCCAGAAAGGGACATTGTGCATTTAATTGAGATGCAAAAGGATGCTGCCCCAGTCAGTGTAAGACCCTACCAGTACCCGTATCACCAAAAAGATGAAATAGAAAAGCAAGTTCAGAGCATGTTGAAGCAAGGTATTATTAGACATAGCTCGAGTGCGTTTTCTAGTAGGGGTGTGCACAAGATTTGGGTCACTGGACCAAATCCATAACCCACAGTGGACTGCACCGTAAAAGCCCAGACTGTTTAGATGGTTTATAACCCAAATTGATTTTAAAAAACGGGTTAGTTACCCCGACCCGGTTTCCAAACCCATATTCCAAACCGGTAACAGTAACGCTCACGTTTGTCATTCTATCTCGTCGTTCTTCTTTTTTTCTCGGAGAAACCAAACCCTAAATCCCCAAATCGGCAAAATCCATCCTCAAATCGCGTGAGTTCTCTTTCGATTGTTGCTGGATTGCTACTCGCACATCTTCTGAATCCGTGATCCTCGCTTTTTTCCGACTGCGATTCTCCTTCAACGTTGCTCGAGGTAAGCTTCTGAAATCACGCAAGTTCTCCTTTGATTGCTTAACAAATTTTTGAGTGCACTGAATGCATTTTCTGGACACGCGATTTCTCCTTCACGTGTTCTTTTTATGGCATTCATGGGTCTTCCAAGCTTCTTCTGTTCATCAGTTTGTATTATGTAGATTGGGTTCTTGGTTTCTGCTATTTATTTGGGTTTCATTTCATAATCAGGGTTTTAGATTTGAGTTTATGTAATGTTGTTTGTTATTTAGGGATTTTATTCTATCACAGATTATCTTATTCTAGCTTAGAACAGGAATAACTTATCAAAGTTTAGTGTAAACATTTGAATGTTTTGTAATAAATGATGTTGAGTTTTCTTCATTTGGAAAGTATCTGATATTTAAGTCAGAAAAACACTCCATCCTACAGTACTCTGGGTCTATGAGTGAATACCTACCATGAAGAGCACTCTTGGATTATTCATCATCACAACTTATGCAAAAGCACTAGAGAATAACATGCTCAAACTTTCTTAAAAATAAATCAAACCCATAACCAATTGAAAAAATTGTTTCCTAAGTCCTAACCCCAGATAAAAATACATAATAAATTTATGAAAGGAAAGGAGGGTACATGTCAATTTTCCCCATTGCAGAAACCCATGTAGCAGTGCTTAGTAAGGGCTTAGTCCTGTGAGGGTAATTCCGAGAACTATTTTGGGTGGTCATTTCTTTTCTGGTTCAATTGTAGCCACTTCTCTATATTACTGCTGCATCATTCAGAAGGCTTGTTGATATCTAGTTGAGATTAATAATACTTGGTGACTTGACTTCTTATCCTTTGTGTTTCTTTTTCTTTTCAGTGATCTAACAGACTAAGACAGTTTGGACAAACTTCTCCATACTCTGTAACCAGTTATTTCTGCTGTTGCCTCGTTTAGGTTCTCTCCCTAGTCCCTAGTTAATTTTGCTTCTCTGTAACATTGTTATCTGTTTTATAGTTTTTCCAAAAATACTCAGTTTCAGCTGAATAAGAACATAATTTTATCGAAGAAGTAAAATGTCAGCCAATCAAAATATGGTTAGTTCGTGGACCCCATTAGGATAAACTTGGGGTTATGTTATTATCTTATTTCTGATTTCTGATGCTTGTTTTACTTGGTGCTAATCATATTTAATAAATTCATCATAGCTGAATCTGGTGATGACATCATGCCAAGAGGTTTTTGGCTTTCTTGATTGATGGTTAGCATCAAGTGCTTGTTTTACTCTTAACTTGCGCTGTACAAATTGTGATCACATTCACATGATGTTGATTGCTCTGGAAACCTAACAAGTAGGACTTTCACTCATAAAATGTTAAAATTTTCCTGAAATTTATTCTTTCCCATTCATTACTAGCTTTTTTCCCTTAAATTAGAGTCTAATTCTTCATATCGTTATTGTAACTGGTTCACAGCTTTTGAATGGCCTTGGACAATTCGAATGGATAAATTGAACAAGTATATATATCATTGGACAAACTGACATTAGTTGAATACATACACTCTTTTCACATTGTAGACAAACTGACCTTAGAGGAGCTTTTTCCTTTGTAATTTACTTACTATTTATCAATCTTGACACGTTTTGTTTAAACCGTGATTAGCATTTTGCAAGTTAGCCCGTAATTAATTTTGTCCCAATTTTTAATGCAAGATGGGTGATCATGATGACTTTTTAGCCTCTGAGACAGCAAAGCACATAGTTTCTACCCCTCCACCACCTGCTGTCTCTAGTGTTGGTAATATGTTACCCCCTCGCTCTGAAGCGCACAGCAACCGCTCTGATGCCTGGAATCACTTTACAGTAGTGCCTGGCACAGAAAAGAAAGCTAGATGCAATTACTGCAGTTCCTTGATTAAGTATGACAATGGAACAAGTGCCATGCGAGCTCATTTGTAGAGATGCAAGAACAATCCGAATAAAGATGCGAGCAAAAGGCAAAGATCGACTTCGTCCTCAACATCAAATGTTGAAGGACATGTTAATTCTTCTCCTACAGTTGCTAAGATAGACTCTGAGGATATCCGGAAAGCATTGGTGAAAATGTTCATAGGCATGGAGATGCCTTTCAGATGCGTGGAACATGAATTGTTTCGTGAATTTATGAGGCTTATTTTGCCATGGTTTAAGCTCCCCTCACGCACTACAATAGCGTGTGATGTCTTGAAATTGTGGAAATCAGAAAAAACAATGTTGAAGGATTATATTTCCCAACACTGTCAAAGAGTTTGTCTTACGACCGACATGTGGACTTCTTCACAGAATTACAGTTATATGTGTATAATAGCTCACTTTGTTGATAATAACTGGAAGTTGCAAAAGAAGATTTTAAACTTTTGTCAAGTCACAAGCCACTCGGGAGAGGTTATGGCTAAGACGGTTGAGCAGTGCTTGAATAGCTGGGGGATAAACCGTGTGTTTAGTTTGACGGTTGACAATGCGTCCTCAAATGACGCCGGGATTTCACACCTGAAAAAGAGGTTCTTGTCTTGGAATAGCTTAATTATGAATGGGGAGTATATTCATATGCGTTGTTGTGCGCATATCTTGAATTTAGTTGTTAAGGAAGGATTAAAGGACATTGACGATTCTATTTTGAGAATACGTGCTGCTGTAAAGTACATAAGATCCTCTCCTTCTAGACTTTCAAAATTCAAGGCTTGTGCTAGGAGTCAAAACATTGAATATAAAGGTCTTGTTTGCCTGGATGTTGAAACCAGGTGGAATTCAACATACCTAATGTTGGAGGCTGCTTTGAAACATCAAAAAACATTTGAAGAATTAGAGATGCAAGATCATAAATATCGTGAAGAGTTAGAAAAGGGCAAAGGTCTTTCTACGTATGAGGATTGGGAATATGTCAATAGCGTCCTTCCTTTTCTGAAGTTGTTCTATGATGCAACTTTGCGCATTTCTGGTTCCTCTTATGTTACGAGCAATATTTACATGTTTGAGATCTTCGGAATTGGAAGAAAAATCAAGCAAATGTGTAATTCAAAGGAGGTACGAATAAAACTAATGGCTGAAAATATGAAGAGGAAGAATGACAAATATTTTGGAAATCCCAATAGCCTCAACATGTTGTTGTTGATTGCCCTTGTGTTAGACCCTAGACACAAGATGAGGTTTGTGGTCTGGTTGTTTGGTGAAATGTATAGTAGTGTTGACACAGCTTTCTTGATAGACAAATTGGATTCTTCTTTAAACTCAATTTTTCAAGAGTATAGTGGTGGGGTAGATGTGTCTCAAGGTAACTCCCAAGGATCTCAACCTCAAGAAGGTGGTGATGACCCGTATGGATATGATCAGTTCTATCAATCGACTGGATGCAGCAGGCCTGAATCTGAATTAAGAAGGTACTTGGAGGAAGCCTTAGAGGGTCGTGGGGAGTTGGATGTGTTAAATTGGTGGAATGTAAACTCAAACCGATTTCCAATCCTTGCAAGCCTTGCAAGAGATGTGTTGGCTATACCGGTCTCCACTGTGGCCTCTGAGTCCGCCTTTAGTACAAGAGGAAGGGTGCTCGATCCATATCGAAGCTCTCTAACACCAACAACCGTTGAAGCACTTGTTTGCACCGAAGATTGGGTTAAAGGAGAATCATCTTTGCAGTTGCTTACAAATGATGATCTCGAGAATCTTGAGGAAATTGAGCAAGGTAAGATAACAGTATGTATTTGATAGTATCTTATTATAATTACTTATTATATTATGACTTGATACATAGTGATATGTCTTAATTTTGTTTTGTAGAACTAGTTTCTCTACAAGACGTGGCTGGCGCCTCCATTGCACTTGATGATGATTGAAGGAAATATTTGGTCTGATGTCATTTATTTTTATTTATTTTTGCATGCAACCTAATTAGATGATTTTCATTTATTTTTGCATGGTGTTAGCTTCAATGTGGCAAGTTGTTGGTCTGATATTTGTTCCTGGACCCTTTGCGATAGCCCATCACCCTATTGATTCTATGACAAATTATTTCATTGATTTACTAAGGAGTTATTTCCTATCAGCATTGCTTTACTAAGGAGTTATTTCATTGATTGTTGTTTTCTGATTTGTGCATTTTTTTCATTGGATGAACCTTATATTTTTCAGTTTGGTATGATGGTATCAAGTTTTCTCATTAGCTTGCATTAAATCTAGAACCGTTGTTGCTGCATTGAAAACTGGTTTTCATAAACATGATTTAAAAAATCGGGTTTTCGAACCAATTTTCTGAACCAATTTTATAAAACCAGTTTCCTGAACCAATTTTTCAAAACCAGTTTTCTTAACCAATTTTTCAAAACCGGTTTCCTGAACCATTCTCTAAAACCGCTTAAAAAATAAGTAAAAACCGGTTCACATAAAAACCCGGATTCGAAACCGGTTTTGCATCAAAAACCGTTTTTGGAAACAGTTCGGTTCTAAACCGGTTTTGAACCGGTTCGGAAACCCAAAAACCAGTTCGGCTGAACAAAACCGGTTCGGTTCAAGAAAACTGAACCACAAAACATATCGGTTTATTATGGGGCGGTTTTCTGGACCATGCACACCCCTATTTTCTAGTCCTGTAATCTTGGTCAAGAAAAAGGATGCTACGTGGAGAATGTGTGTAGATTACCGGGAGCTAAACAAGGTTACTATTCCGGATAAGTACCCGATTCTGGTGGTGGAGGAGCTGTTGGATGAATTGCATGGTGCTTGGTACTTTTCCAAGATTGATTTAAAATCGGGTTACCACCAAATAAGGGTGAGGGAAGAGGATGTGTATAAAATGGCATTTCGAACACATGAGGGTCACTATGAATATTTGGTGATGCCTTTTGGGTTGACAAATGCCCCGACCACGTTTCAATCTACAAGGAATCAAGTGTTCAAGCCTTTCCTAAGGAGGTTCGCATTGGTTTTCTTTGATGATATATTGGTATATAGAAGGGGATGGAATGAACATGTGCAGCACTTGACTCAAGTCCTAGAGGTGTTACGAAGCCATAGATTTGTGGCTAATAAAAAGAAGTATACTTTTGGTAGCAACCAAGTTGAGTACTTGGGCCACATTATTTCTGAAAAGGGCATCGCTGTGGACTCGGATAAGATAAGGAGCATTGTGGACTGGCCAATTCCTCATAATGTGAAGGGTGTTAGAGGATTTTTGGGGTTGACGGGGTACTACCGTAAGTTTATCAAGGGGTATGGGAAAATAGCCAAACCGTTGATTGAATTGACTAAGAAAGAAGGGTTCAAGTGGGGAGAGGAAGCCATGCAAGCTTTTGAGGAGTTGAAGAAGGTAATGACTTCATCTCCAATATTGGTGCTCTCGGATTTTACTCAACCCTCTAAGATCGAGTGTGATGCGTTCGGGAGAGGTGTGGGGGCTGTTTTAATGCAAAAGAAGAGGCCGGTCGCATATTTCAGCAAGGCTTTGTCAAAAAATAACTTGGCTAAGTCAGCGTATGAAAAGGAATTGATGGCGCTCATCTTAGTAGTCCAATATTGGAGACCTTACCTCTTGGGAAGAAGTTTCGTGGTCTATTCCGATCAAAAAACTCTGAAACATTTGTTACAGCAGAGGATAGCCACGGCTGATCAACAAAATTGGATGGCTAAGCTCTTAGGCTGTCATTTTGAGGTCATTTACAAACCTAGGCCAAAAAATAAGGCAGCTGATTCCTTGTCAATAATGTTCAAAGAAGTGGAATTAAAGAGCATCACTTCTTTTCCCATATGGGTACAGTGGCAGCAAGTACAACAAGAAGTGAGGGAAGATGAGCAGTTGAAAAAAATAACAAAAGATTTGTTAGCAAAACCAAACTCCCATCCCGGTTTCTATGTGCAGCAAGGGGTTTTGCTTTACAAAGATAGATTGGTTTTGGCTGCGAAATCGGCTTGCATTCCCTTAATATTGCAGGAATTTCATTCTTCCCCTGCAGGGGGTCATTCGGGCTTCCTAAGAACATACTGGAGAATTGCTGGGAACGTGTATTGGATAGGAATGAAAAAATCGGTGCAGGAATTTGTAAGGAGTTGTGATGTATGTCAGAGACAGAAATATTCCGCATCTTCGCCTGCTGGCTTACTGCAGCCTCTCCCTATCCCCGGGAAAATTTGGGAGGATATTTCCCTTGACTTCATAATAGGCCTTCCTAAATCTAAAGGGTTCGAAGCTATTTTTGTTGTTGTGGACAGATTATAAAAGTATAGTCACTTCATACCCCTGAAGCATCCATATACTGCAAGGAAGGTAGCTGAGGTGTTCACAAAGGAGATAGTTTGCTTGCATGGAGTACCCCAGTCCATTGTAAGTGACCGGGATCCTTTGTTCATCAGTTTATTCTGGAAAGAATTGTTTAAATTGCAGGGAATGATTTTAAGGATGAGTTCCTCTTATCACCCCGAGACGGACGGTCAAACGGAGGTGGTGAATAGATGCTTAGAGGCCTATTTGCGCTGTTTTGCTTCTGAACAGGCAAGGAATTGGTCATACTGGGTACCCTGGGCAGAATTATGGTATAACTCCATGTACCAAGTGTCCATTGGTGTAACACCTTTTGAGGTGGTGTATGGGAGGAGGCCCCCCCCTTTGATTCGGTTTTCCCAGGGAGAAACAAGGGTGGAAGCGGTAGCTGCTGAGTTAGTAGATAGGGATGAGGCATTGCGACAATTGAAGCACCACTTACTTAGAGCACAACAACAAATGAAAAAGTATGCAGATAAAAAAAGGAGAAACATGTCTCTTGAGGTAGGGGAATGGGTGTTCTTGAAATTGAGACCCCATAGACAACAAACAGTCACAATAAGGATCAATCAAAAATTGGCGCCGAGGTATTTTGGGCCTTATCCAATACTAGAAAAGGTAGGAGCTGTATCTTACAAATTGAAGTTGCCCCAAACTGCAAAGATCCATCCTGTTTTTCACATTTCCCAATTGAAAAAAGCCATTGGGAACTACACCACAGAACCAGAGCTGCCTGCAAGATTGGAAGTAGAAGCGGGTGAGTTAGAAGAACCAGAATCATTGCTGGCTTCTAGGGAAATCCAGACGGAGACCTATTGGTGAAACAATGGTTCGTCAAGTGGAAAGGAAGAGCTGTGGAAGATACTACTTGGGTGGATGAATCATTGTTAAAAAGTCAATTTCCCTATGTCCGCCTTGAGGACAAGGTTGTTGTTGAAGGGGAAGGCAATGATAGGAACCTGAATATTGGGCCTGGTAACATGCCTGATATGGGCCCCAATGTAGGAAAACCTGCTATTTGGAAGGTTTATTCTAGAAGAAAGAAAGTGGGGCCAGAAGGAGAACAAGGGAATTAGCTAGTGAGGTGGCAACAGACCCATGTGATACGGTTAGGAGGGTATATGGTGCGTGGGAGTGAGTGGAGGAAAGGACACTGATGATTATAGAATTGGTTAGCTAGGAAAATCATTCTCTATGAAGGAGCTACGGCTCTAGGAATAGTCACTATTGTGTACTGGCCTTTGGCTCTTTTCTTCATTTGATAATACATTAAACAGAGTTATTCATCTCCTTATTCCACTATTCCATTGCATTATCTGTTACTGCATTACTATTGTTTTTCTGTTTCCTATTAGAAATCACCAAGAATTGCAGTTAGAAAAAAAGAAAGAGAAGCTTTCTTGGTATTTTCCCCACTGCTTTCTAGTTCTTAACAGATAACAATTAAGCTCAGTAACATGGATTTCACATTAGAATTGACCAGAAAAAAAAAAGCATGTTAGCTTTTCATTCTAACCTTTCCCTCTTTTGCTTTCTTGCTTGCCACTAAACCTGATAGCTCAAATCCCACTTGAAAGAAAAGTTTTGTTTGTTTATACACATGAGAAACAGCATAAGTCCAAAGGGTTAAGCATAGTGACAAAATAATTATGATAATAAGGGAGCTTCTCAGTAACACATTTGGGGTGAAAAATAACTCCCTAAAATCTTCATGTATATTAGCAGGCAATTAACTTTAGAAGAAAAAAATGGAAAGTTTTAATTTTTAAGCCATAACATACCAAAAGGAATCTTAATAAACATGACACATACATGCCCATTGTTTGTTAAATCTCAATGAAACTTATCTCATTTTCGAAAAACTATTAGTATATTTCTGCACATATCTTTTGTATTTTGTCAGTTAGATAGGGCTTTGGTGGACTCCAACTTGAATATATCCCACGCTCCAACTTTCTTTTCTTTGCTTTATAATTATAATATGGCTTTCCTGTTTCTCTGTCTCCAAGTTGTGCAGATATTTGCAGCTTTGATTCTCATCACAGTAATAACAAATATGTAATTTATTATTGCAAATTGAAAAAAAGTGGACGTGGCATATATCCCAGAGGCTCACCAAGATAAAAATTTGAGGTATACAGAGGTAGAGCCACTATGTATTATATAGGTCAATAGGTCAATGAGTACATTCATTGTGCACCACTATGTTTCTGTTCCCCTATGAAATCCAGCTTTCATGCAAGCTTACTAGGAAAATCTTAAAATGCTATCTGTTCTGTCCTCCCTTATATCCACTAACTGGTTTATAGTATTGGTGTAGTTGTACCATTCTTTCTCAAGTTCTATGTTTGCATTGATGAAGATTCTGGACAAATTTCTTATGCAGCCATGTTTATATGCTTATATATTCAGTGTTTATTGACAAAACTCAACCATAAAGTTCAACTAGACAGAAAATTAAACAAATAGAAATTGCTAACAAAGAAAGAGGAATACAGAATACATACATCACAAATCGAAATATATAATCTTTATGATAAAGCTAGCAAGAGCATGTGCAAAGATTCTAACTAACTACCAAGCTCATACCAAATTCAACTCTAGAACATCTTCCAAGACCAAATGCCCTACAAAGGTTGCAGATAATCCTTCACTTCTCTTGCCATTATCAATAATGAGTCCTTTGAGAAGAAAAGAAACACCGACATAGAGAAGTGTTGAAAAGCCAAACGTTAGGGTTCGAAACCACAAATTTTATTCACGACAGTCACTAAAATGCGTCAGATCGGGTGGGTTCATAACCTCTACAAAAAAACTCCGCAAATTAGCTTTTTTTTGTAGTAGTGAAACCCTAACCTCCGAAGGGAAGAAAGAGTTCAGATCAAAACTAGGAACAGTGCTGCAGTTGCGGGCTTGCTAGGAATGAAGAAGGAGCGGCGAAGAATGGTGGAGAAGGTCGAGCTTGCTGCAGGGACAGGGAGGGAACAATAGGGCTCAGGCGCGATATGTGTTCAACAGTGCTAGCACTTGATTTTTGAAGTTAAATTAAAACTTCTGATAGCACTTTTAACTAAAAGCGCTTTTTGAATGTTAACCTTCCAATAGCGTTTCGATTTCAAAGTGCTATCTGAATGTATAAATAATTGAAAATAAAAAAGAAATATCATTAGATAGCACTTTTAGTTAAAATGTTCTCAGAATGTTGAGATTCTAATAGCATTTAAGATAAAAGTGCTTTCTGAGTGTTGAGATTCCAATAGCATTTCAAGTAAAAGCGCTTTTTGAGTGATTCACTCAGATAACGCTTACTATATAAAGTGCTATCTGAAAGATCAGTGTCTCTTTGGATAGCATTTCCACCTTTAAGCGCTATCAGAGGACCGTTTTCTGAAGACATATTTGGCGTAGTGAATTTACTACCTGTAAACCAACCATGTGGACAAATTCTTTTAAGATATTTAATCACTCCATCTGATTGGAGAAAGTACCACAGAAGAAGCTCCTAAAGCTCTTGAATGCACCAACTCATGAAGCTCGCATCCAAAAAGAAACTATCCAAATAAGTAAAGTAAAATAAATGTAACAATATCATGCACAGGTTGACAGCAGAGTTAATTATTAAAAGAAACATTGCATGACACATTGCATTCAATGTTCAGTGAGATATTGAAACAGGAAATACTGAACAAATACGATGTAAATAACTCACATTTTTTAAGATTTTCTTCTATCCAGTGCCCTAGAGCATAGTTGTCACCAGTATAGTGTTAAATGGATCATGTTGGCAAGCCTGCGACAGACTGAGTAATATTCAACTCTTCTATACCCCATCAATATCGAGAGAGAGAGAGAGAGAGAGAGAGAATGAAAATGTCTTCCAATCCACACAATCAAGGTATTTCAAGGTTGTGGTGATTTTATTAACAGAATTATTCAAAGTAATAAAAATAGTAGTAGCATTGACAAATACTACATCAAATTGGAAATATCACAAAATTTTCAGTTATTTGTATCTTAAAGAGGATTCCTTCCTAAACAGTCAAACCAAGGACCACAGTAAAGAATCACATATATGATCTGAAATTTTTATAAACTGAGAGTTTTAAGCATGTACATCCAAATCATGCATATAGGAAACCAAAAGCAATCCATCATGAACATGACACATCTCAAACCTGCTTTAATCCCATTAATATTGCTTGAACTTTTTCTAGCATAGAACAACTTCCTGCTTGTGGACTTCACTTTGTAGTAGAACTTCTAGATTGCAACTCCAAAAGCTTCATTATTCTACTGATATTAGAAAGAAAATCAGAGCTTCATTGTCAAAACTCATATGGATTTTATGATTTTATGAAGAAAATGTTCTTGCTCCAGTAAAAGGCTTGTGCAAGTTAATGAAAACACACCAATGCTCCATGAAGAAGAAGACCCACCCCATGATTCATTGCAAGTTCACCAACCACCTAGTCAAAAAAGCAAAGTAATGGTATAGTGAGCTACAAATTAAAAATAAAAAACAAAAGAATCAGAACAAATCTAATACCCCTTTTCGCACCAAAATCCAATCTACACAATGGAAACGGAACAAACAAAGATAGATAGAGAGTTAAACCTTGAACTTCACCAACCACTTCATGGTGCGTCTCATCCTTTGCTTCTTGGAACACTTCTTCAAGCACTGCTACCAATTTGAATGCACAAAAAAGGAAGAATAGCACTTTATATATATATGATTCTTAAGAACATCATTATTATAGCACTTATAGAAATAAATTAAGGAGAAAAGTATAAGAACTATGACCATTAATATTAATTTACAATGGAAGAATAAATGGAGAAAAAGAGGAAAAAATAACGACTGCTATCACATACCTTTATGGTTTTGCAAGCTTGAATCGAGAATGTGAAAAGAAAACTGATACCTTGTAGTTGACAGTGACAGTTTGATACAAAAAGCATATGTAGTTGACTCAGTTCTGAAAACAGTGCTTTAACTCAGTTTTGAAAATAATAGGTTTTTAAAAAGTGTTTTAACTCAGTTCTGAAAAGAAATCATTCAAACACTAATATGAAAAAAGTAAAATAATTAAAAATGGCTTATAGGAATTACTATATCATCACGCTTATAGGAGAACAGCAAAAGCTATAATTAAGTATTAAATTGAAATTTGTTGATGCAAACCAAAATCAAGCATAAAGAAAGGAAATTCTAGAGTAATTAGTGGGCAAAAGGAAAAAAAAACAGTCAAGAAGTACCATCAGGATTAGTACATATGAAATGTCATCTATATAATTTTGCAATTTTGGAACCTAAAGAAATGATGTAATTCACTGGTTACAAAGAGAAGCACCTATGAAGGCAGAAAAAGTGTCATACCTCTTAACAATTCTCTTGCATTCTGAATTCAGAATTGCATTGTCCTTTAGAGTCACGATCCTCTAGCTGAGAAATAAGAAAGAAAGTTGGAAAAACAACACTAAGTATCACACAACACCAATGTAAATAATACACTACCATTCCATTTAAAATACAAACCAACAGTATAATAGGGAGAATGACAGCAAGAAAAAAGAGGGTTTTCTTCAATTTTTGACAGGAAGAAATATATGCCCCTTGACAATTTGAAAGAGAACTAATTAAGTCAATTGAACATGATAACTCAGCACCAAATAACAAATGATAAAAAAAGCGGCATAAAGGTTATAAAAATAACAGAAAACAAACCTACATTAGGTATCAATCCAGATTGCAAAGGTCCTTCATCATCTTCAACTCTTCTTCCCCCTCTTCTGCAACAACAACTTTATCTTCACGAAGAATTTCTTCACTCACATTGGGTTCCTCCGCTACCCTAATCTCATCTTTGTTTTTCTCCTCTTCGCGCTCCTCGTCTTCTTCTTTTTCTTGATTTGGCTCAACGGGTACCGGGACTTATAAAGCTTCATCCTTGTTTGTTATCTTTCGCATTCTGTTATTGTTGTTGTTGTCATGGGTGCTGAAGAGGTTCTGTAACACTCTATTTTTTTATATATGGTTTTATTGATTTTTAATCTGTATTAATTTAATTAAAATTATTTAATTAATGATTTTTTTGTGATCTTAAGGTATGAATAATAATATTTATACCTTAGGTTTATTTTTGAAGGGTTTAGAGTAATAGAGTACACAAAACTGAGTTTTTGCAGGAACCGCGTTCTCGTGGGATGTGGGAAGGGTTCAGTATTTTTCTGGAGGTCATTTTTACTCCAAAATAAATTTTTAACGAACCAAAAGTGGTTCTTATAATATTTGTGATTTTTAGAAATTTTTCTGGAAATTTTTCAGAAAAACTTTATTTTACCCGTGTTTGGTGCTTTACGGGTAAACCGGGCGCAACCGGGACATGAAAAATAGTCCAAAAATTTATTTTTGGGTTTCTAAATTTTTCTATGACATATTCAAATCATAAAATTCATTTCTCATGATTTTACTCATTTTAGAATAATATTTATCTAAAAAGGGGTTCGAAAACTACACGTTTTTACCACTTCGAACTACCGATTAAACCCTAACTTGATGGGACTTAATCCCACCATTTTTCTGGTCAGCTGGGCGCATAAGGGGGGGGGGCTGATCCCACTCTCAAATAATTCCAAAAGTCAAATGGTCAAATGGGTTTAATTTTTGAATTTTTCCAAAATTAGGTGAGAAAGGTATGGCTCCCAACCACCAAAGCATTGAAACCCATACTCCCCCATTCCTCTTTGTGCTCAGCCGAAATCTGCATAGGGAGAGGGAAAAGAGAGACTTTCACTTTCACTTCATCTTCTCCACTTGAATCAAGAGCTCCACCATTTTCTCTCTATTTCCAAGCTTTTTCATACACCAAAAAGACCAAGTTCTATTGAGATTTTCCATACCCAAGCTTCACAAAAAAGGTTTGGATCATCATTCTAATCCATAAACTTCTTTCATTTTTTCATTTCCACCACTTTCATGTTTTCATGAAAGCTTGAGTTCTTCATTTCACTAAAAGTAAGCTTTTCCTTGGTTTAGGTTCACTCCATTGGAACCTACAAGCTTGGAAACTACCTTGGATCTATTTTCTTTCAAGATTTGAGTAAGTATTCATCTACTCAAATTTCTACTCTTTAGGGTTTCTTGGTTTTCATAAAACTCATATTTCTATGGTTGTATTTTGGTGTATTTTGTAAAAGGTAAATTTTTCTAAGTGTGGGAACATCAAGGTGTTGAGGAGACCACTTGGTGTTGGTGTGGTGTGAAGGTGATTTTGGAGTTAGCCCATTTTCAAGTGTTCAAGAGGTAAGGGGATTTTCTCAATAAGTTGGGAAGGATGTGTATGTGTGTGGGTTATGTTGTATGATCATGAAAAACTCAAAGACTTGAGTTTTCATATTGGGTGTTTGAATGAAGTTTCATTCTGTTAGTGATATGTATTTTCACATGTATATGTATATGAGTAAAAATATGATTTTGGTTGAGGCATGATAATTTTTGATGAGCCTATGTGTTGTTGGAAAAAATCATATGTATGCTTTGGGGTGATTTTGGATGCCTAAGTGTGTGCTTGGTGAAGTATGCTTTAATGCTATGTTCATGATGTATGTTGATATATTATGAATGAGTACTTTGAGTGTATGTTGATTTATGGCTTGGTTGTGTTATTGCCTAATTGATGTATATTGATTTATGTGTATTTCATATACTTTGATTGGGATTGGATTGAAAAGAATTGATTAAGTGTGAGAAGGATCTTAAAAGCTTTAATGAAAAAGTTTTCTAAAATGAAATCAAATGAATCAATTGGAATTCAAGTTAACACTTAATTAGATAAATTTCATCAAGTTTCTAATCATAAGTCCTAAATCAATTCCATACTAAATCCTTTTTATCCATAAAACTTTAAGCGAGTTAGAAGATTAATTAATGTGGGAGAAAAATCAAATTTTGGATTTTTAGGGGTCAAAAACAAAAACTGGATGTTTTTGGGCTCAAACATGCAAATTCTAGAATTCTGGGCTTTAATTGCAAAATCTGGACTTTTGGGCCAAAAATATAATTTACGAAAATTTTGGGGCAGAAACGCGAAGTCTCGAGACTTTTGGGCCAAAAATATAATTTACGAAAGTTCGGGGCAGAAACGCGAAGTCTGGGTACCTTTGGGCCATAATTATAATTTACAAAAGTCTTGGGGTAGAAAACGTAAAGTCTGGACATTTTGGGCCAGAAACCTAATTTTTCAGAAAATTGGGGGCTGAACTGCGAAACTGAACTTCTTAGGGGTCAGAATTGCAAATACTTAAAAGTAAAAGAATTTAAGTAAAATTATCAAAGAATTTAATTAAGTTTTAATTAAATCTTTTTATGATGAATAAGTGGGAAGAAAATTAATAAAGTGGGTTATAAATAAGAGGAAATTCTTTTATAAACAAGTGAAGGTTTAAGAGTTTAAAGTAAAAGAAAAAAACTTAAGAATTCAAAGAGGAAATTCTTCTAAAAACTTATGGTGTTAAATAACAAGATTACACAGTATTGGAAGAGAACCAATACGTGGCGAAGATAAAAGTCTTAAGGACAATAATATTACACGGTATTGGGAGAGAACCAATACGTGGCGAAGATAAAAGTCTTAATGACAAAAATATTGCACGGTGTTGGGTGAAAGTTAACACGTGGTGACAAAAAACCCTAAGACTAGGGACCGAATTGATTGTGGTTGCAAATATACTGTCATATGCATTTGAGATATTGGCTTTTGCCAGGCTAGCAGTTATTGCTATGATGAGAGCACACAATCCTATGCGGGGATTGTAAATAAGTATGGTCTGACTATAAGTCTTTGAGGACATCCAGGTTATGAAATTCTCAATGGCCTTGTGGTGAATCCCCTTGTGCCGAGAAGAGTAGTGTACCCGGCTTGGATGATCCTGACCGGCTGCCTTATTTGAGATGGGGGTGTACGACGTAGCACAATGGGTCTGTACCGAATAAATGACAAACGATGGCCAAGAGTGAAGGTCAGTTTGCATTAATGATAGGTATACGATTCCGCCACATCGCTCTACTTAGTTGAGGAAGAAAGTCTCCATGGAGCAGTGCACCGGTGTATGAAAAGAGATATTGAAGTGACATGCATTATGCTAGAACTCTATGTGTGTGCTTGACTGTGTGTTTACCTTGATGATGTGTCTTTTGTTGATGATTGAATAGCTTAGCTAAAAGATTTGCGAAAGTGTAACTCTATATAAATATATTCTTGGAATGTATTATGTAGTATTTTATTTTTCATATGCAACCTTTCAGTGGATTTCAACTTGTGAAAAGAAATTCACCCTTGCATATTTTCCTGTATCTGTATGTACGTTACGGGTAGATGACGCCTCTGGTAGCCCGTGTGAGGGAGAGCTTCCGGCCCCTTGAGGCCGAGTCCGAGGGGGGGGATGGACTTATGATCCCATCTCCCAGTGGGCCACAGTGTGTGGGCACGTGGTCAGGACGAGAGGAGGGGTGCTGGGCCCTGAAAAGGTTTTGGAGCGTGATATGGTTCTGGACGCTTACATTCCATTAGAAAGGATGCGCAGCTGGCTGGCAGTCGCATCCGAGGCACCTGTGGAGCAGCCGAGGAGAGAGACTAAGGCGGAGGAGAGACCTTTACCCTCGCGGGTAACTAGATCTGCTCGGGAGTATCGCAGTATGTTCCGTCGCACGCGTTGCACTCCAAGGAAGAGTACCTTGGCGCAGGATCGTCTACCGAGGATGGCTCCATCAGTGACACCAGCTTCACCACCACAGACAGGGAGACCGACGCTCTCCGTTCCTTACGTCCCACCGTATGGACGTTTCGTTCGTTGCTCTTCTGACACTTCTGCCGGACCCTAGGGACACGCAGAGAGGGGGAAGAGGAAGGTTCGAGATGAGCCAGAGCGGGTATTCATTGAGTTATCTGAGGAGGAGGAGAACCCGGAGGAGGATCCCGAGGAGGACCCCGAGGAGACGTCATCGTCTTAGATCGTAGTGGTGGGGGTGTCTAGTGCTAGGTCGTGGGTTGTCTGTTAGCAACCAGCCTAAGTTTGGGATGTACATGTTCAGTGTCGTGTATTTGACACACCTTTTGATTTATCGTTTTCCTAGGTTTAGACTTATCGCTTTATTTTCTTTATGTTATGATGATGTATTTTGGCCACTATGTTGTGGTTCCAAACTATGCTTGCGAGCGCAAGACTTGTGTATATTGACATGATGATATATATATATATATGTATGATGTTTCTTTTCTTCTGAGTTTCAGGATGGCTAAATATGATGTGAGAAATCTTTTCGGATGAGATTCTTTTAAAAAAAAAATTAGCCACCAATTTTGGTAACCTTAATTTATAAAAGACGTTTTTCCGCATTAAATTTTTAGTTTTTCACGTGACGTTCCTAGTGGAAATAATGGGCATTACAGGTTCCAGTGAGAACCTGCGCTCAAATACGGCAAAGAGAGTCTCGTACTTGGAAGCCGAGAATGACTTCGTGTGGCGGAGCTCCGAGAAGAACGACGGTGGTGGTGGACGGAAGATGGTTCTAGGAGGAGGAGGGGTTGGGGTTGGAAGTGCTGAGGTGGAGGATGGAGAGGCATTCAAAGAACCATAAGCACAAAAGTCGGGGAAGTGTTCTTCATGGTGGTGGTTGCATAAGGAGGTGAAGGATCAGTGTGGCTGTGGTGCTGTGAGATTCATAACTAGAAATGAGGTGTGGAACTTTACAATCTGTTCATGTTATGGGTGTTGGGTGAGTGAGCTGTTAGTGTTGGTGTGTCTTGTGTCTCTGTGAGTATGCATGATAGAGAGAGGCTTGCGGTTTGACTTTATTGGAATTGTTTGGTTTCCAATGAGAAATAGGTGCTCGATAAACATTGGAAAATAACAATTGGGTTGCGCATGCTTTTACTCCAATGACGGCGTCAGACAAGACATTGGGTCTTGCATTGACGTGTTTGAATTAAATGTTTATTGTTATCAATAAACACACTTTTGCTTTGTTATAATTGAAGGTTCAAATTCGAAGCAGTATATTTAATTTTTTTATTTTAAAAAAACAGAAATGGGAAAAACAGCTGTAAAACATTATTCTCATGTTGTGTGTATGCTTGTGTAGTTATTTAAAGGATTCCAGAAATAGAAAGTTAGTACAAAGAGTAAGAAAGAAGCCATGCATTTTAGTTTTGCTATTCTGAAGTCAAGTTCGTGTAAATTTACTAAATTGCTAATCTTCCTATAAGTGGAACTGAGTTTTGTATTATTTATAGATAGCAACCAAGTTCAAGTATTTCCTAATAAGCTCTAATCCTATGGAATGTCTCCAAAAACTATACTTCATCTCTTGGGTTTTATCATTCAAGCCTACTAGTAACTAGATTACGTCTACAAAAATAGAAAACAAAACAGCGCATCGTCCTAGATTCCACTAACCGGAGAAAGATATTCATTTTCTTGCTACAGGACCCTTATATTGCATTTGCAAGGTTGGATTGTTGGCTACTGGTTTCTGTTCCTTACAATCCCTATACATGTGTCCGATCTTCCTGCACTTGAAGCAAGTTGTGCCCCTCTGATTACGCTGGCTAGCCTGATGATCAGTCTTCCCACAGTTATGACACTTTACCAAGTTTGAACCTCGATTTACATGATTCTTTCCCCATCCAGCAGGTGCATTATTGTGGTTTCTGAGTCTCCCCGAGTTTCTCGTATAAGGCGTGTTCTGAAACTGCCTTTTATTCTAAACTTGTGATTTAAACCTAAGTGGTTCTCCTACGTTGCTTTTTACTATCTTCTCATTCCTTAGTATCTTCTCAGTCATATAGCAACGTTATATCAACTTGCTAAACTCATAATTTTTGAAAGGGTTCACTGCCTCATGTAAATCATGTTCCAATCCTTCTTGAAACTTCTTGCATTTCCATGCCGGGTCATGACATATTTGGAAATACTGAGAAAACTTAGAGAGAGATTCAAACTTAATAACGTACTCCCCTACTGACATGTCCTCTTGCTTTAAACCTAGGAATTCCATCTCCTTTACTTGACGAACACAGATAGGAAAATACTTCGCCAGAAAACGATCTCGAAAGATAGTCCAAGTAATAGTTGTTCCTTCAATCTCCAATAACAAACGCATTCCCCACCACCAGAATTCAGCATCGTCTATCAGCAAGGAAGCAACAAACATCACTTTTCCGGTTAGCTGTGTGCTTTTCTCTTATTGCTTTTGGAGGCATTTTCTGTACACAATGAACACCACAATCCAATCAGTCCCATATGCATTGATGTCAAGAGCAAGCAAAAATAAAAAAATTTCAGCAATAATGCAATATCAAAGCACATATCATTGAAGTGAATTTTGACTCTAAAATAATCATAACAAAATTTAAATTCACTTCTCTGGGACTTTTCATCAAACACTTGAGAACCAATAACTAGGAAAACTCCTAGATGCTCAAACTCACTCATTCAATCACTTAGACAATGAAATTAACACAAACATTCAAGCTCAAGAAGGAGGAGTTATATCCTTAACAAAGAGTGTCAATCCATATGTCAAGCATTCATTGGGAACTTTCATCAAACATCTTATGAGCAAAGTTTACTCTCAAAACAAATGCAAGCATGGGGCTAAGCTAACAACCAACCACAATGATTCAAAGAGAGCAAAATTAGAAGAATGAGATAATACAATCAATTTGAGCATCATCAAAGCAACAAAAACAGCAACAAATTTCGAGCAAGTGGAGAAGGAAACCAAGAACCCTTACTTTTGAACTCACAACAATCACTAACTCAACAAAAGAGGAATTTCAGATACATACCTGAGGAGCTCGGATGTAATGAGAGAGAGAGAGAGAGAGACCAAAAAGAAGATGAAATGGGGAAAGAACTGACCGGTCACACAATAGAGAAGAAAAATGAAACGAACGTGAAGTGCGATTTCAGGACCCTTGTGTTCCTTTTATTTTGGACTCATCGCATGGCGAGACAGGATGGTCGCATGGCGAGGAAAGGTCTGGAACCACTGGTTGATTTTAAACAGAATTTTGCATGTCAAGGAAAATCTTCGCATGGCAAAGAAGCATGCAGTAACCAATTAAGTGCAATTTCGCATGGCGAAACAAAACAGCAGCCACATGGAATAATTTCGCATGACGAGACAGATCTCTACCATGCAATGAACTGCGAAATAGGTCCCTGCACCAATTTTTTTCTCGCAAAGTGAAGAGTCATCTTGCCATGCGATGGAGCCGTTTTCTACAAAATATTAGTACCTTGCACCATAAATCCAAAGATTAGTATATCAAGAGACCAACTAAAAATGAAAATTAATCTAATTACCAACTAAACTAAAATTCAAATGACCAAAACGAATTAAAAGTGATTGGGTTGCCTACCAAGAAGCACTTCTTTAATGTCACTAGCTTGACGTGTGATGAAATTTCTCATGGCTCATCAAGGTGTAGAACAACCTTTGCTCTGTCAAACTCGCCTCCTACATAAGGTTTCAGTCGCTGACCATTAACTTTGAAAGACCTCTAAGAGGAAGGATCCTCAACTTCTATGGCATCATGTGCAGAAACCTCTTTGATAATAAATGGCCCTGACCACTTAGATTTGAGTTTTCCCGAAAATAGTTTCAAACGAGAGTTGAAGAGTAGGACTTGTTGTCCAGAATAGAGGGTTCTTTGAGCAATGTGCTTGTCATGATAAACCTTCCCCTTCTGCTTGTAGATAGCAGCATTCTCGTCAGCATGCAAACGCATCTCATCCAACTCATGGAGCTGCTGAATTCTCTTCTCTCCTGCCAAGGTGGAATCAAAATTAAGGAACTTCAAGGCCCAGAAAGCCTGCTCAAGCTCCACCGGCAAGTGACATGCTTTGCCATAGACAAGTTGATAAGGTGACAAGCCCAAGGAAGTTTTATAAGCTGTCCTATATGCCCATAGAGTATCATCAAGCTTGTTTGCCCAATCCTTTGTTAATGAATTCACTGTCTTCTCAAGGATTTTCTTGATTTCCCGATTAGACACTTTAGCTTGGCCATTACATTGAGGATGGTAGGGAGTAGCAACTTTGTGTCTCACATCATACTTCTTCAACACATTTTCTAGTTGTGCATTACAAAAATGTGATCCACCATCACTAATTAGCACTCTAGGGACCCCAAACCTTGAGAAAATATTCTTCTTTATAAATTTCACAACAGTTTGAGAGTCACTTGCCCGAGTTGCTATAGCCTCTACCCACTTGGAAACATAGTCAATAGCTACCAATATGTATTGATTGGAGAATGAGGAGGGAAATGGTCCCATGAAATCAATGCCCCAACAATCAAACAGGTCTACCTCTAAGATGGAGTTTAATGGCATCTCACTCCTCTTGGAAATTCTTCTCGTCCTCTGTCACTTATCACAACTCTTCACATGATCATAAGCATCTTTAAAAATGGAGGGCCAATAGAAGCCTGACCGAAGCACTTTTGTAGCTGTACGTTCACCATTGAAATGACCTTCATCATGCGAAACACACCTCCGGAGTAATCCATCTAGGCATTGCTTGAATAGATAGGGATCTTCCCAAATGAAGTAGTTGGCATCTCTGAAAAATTTCTTCTTTTGTTGGTAACTGAGCTCTTCTGGTATAACACCAACTGCCCTGAAATTAGCCATGTCTACAAACCATGGCCTCTCAGTCACCACAAACAACTTCTCATCGGGAAAATCATCAAGGATTTCCTTCTCCTTGGCTGTAATCTTTGCATTTTCATGTCTGGATAAGTGGTCAGCGACCACATTTTCACTTCCCTTTTTGTCTTTAATCTCAAGGTCAAAATCCTGCAACAACAAAATCCATCTAATCAATCTAGGCTTGGATTCAACCTTGGTCAACAAATATTTGATTGTTGAATGATCAGTATAAACAACAATCTTAGAACCAATCAAATAGGAGAGAAATTTCTCTAAAGCAAACACTATGGCTAGCAATTCTTTTTCAGTGGTGGCATAATTCACTTGATTTTCATTTAGAACTTTGCTAGCATAGTAAATAGCATGAAAGATTTTTCCTGTTCTTTGTCCCAATACAACTCCAACTGTGAAATCACTAGCATCGCACATGAGTTCAAAAGGTAAATCCCAATTGGGTGCAACTATAATGGGGACAAAAATCAATTTTTGTTTTAGCATATTAAAGGCACACAAACAGTCATCATCAAAAGAAAAATCAGAATCCTTGACAAGGGGATTGCATAATGGTTTATAAATCTTCTATAGAAGCCAACATGACCCAGGAAACTTCTCACGCCTTTGACATTTGAAGGAGGTGGGAGCTTCTCTATCACTTCAATCTTTGCTTGGTCCACCTCAATGCCTCTAGCAGAGACTTTATGTCCTAGCACTATCCCTTCCCACACCATAAAGTGGCATTTCTCCCAATTTAACACTAAATTGGTGTCCATGCATCTTTTAAGCATTGCAGCTAGGTTAGATAAACAAGAATCATAGGAAGAACCAAAAACAGAGAAATCATCCATAAAAACTTCAATTGATTTTTCTATCATATCAGAGAATATGGAAAGCATGCACCTCTAAAAAGTTGCTGGAGCATTGCACAAACCAATTGGCATTCTTCTATACACAAACACTCCAAAAGGACAAGTAAAAGCAGTCTTCTCCTTATCTTCTGGATTGACTGTAATCTGGTTATACCCTGAATAGCCATCAAGAAAGCAATAGTATGCTTGGCCAGCCAACCTTTCTAGCATCTGGTCCATGAAAGGTAAGGGAAAGTGATCCTTCCGAGTAGCTTGATTAAGCTTTCGGTAGTCTATACACATACACCATCCCGAGAATGTTCTTGTGGGACGAGTTCATTCTTGTCATTCTTCACTACCGTCATTCCTTCCTTCTTTGGAACCACTTGCACAGGGCTCACCCATGCACTATCAGAAATGGGATATATCATACCTGCCTCAAGAAGCTTCAGCACCTCTTTTCGTACAACCTCCTTCATAGTAGGATTCAGTCTCCTTTGAGGCTGTACAACAGGTTTAAACTCATCCTCCAACATGATTTTGTGCATGTAAAAAGATGGACTAATGCCCTTCAAATCTGAAATGGTCCATCCAATTGCCTTCTTGTACTCTCTAAGCACCCTTATAAGCTTCTCCTCTTCTAATTTAGATAAAGAGCTACTAATGATAATCGGATTAAGAGCATCCTCTCCAAGAAAAACATACTTCAAATGAGGAGGAATTTGTTTCAATTCTGGATTAACTTTCTCTTCGACCTCCCCCTTCTTCAAATCTTCCTTCTTCTTATCATTAACATCATCAACTTGTAAGGTTTCAAATTGCAACAAGCACTTCTCTATTTCATCCTCCACCACTTCATCAAGATTTTCAATGGAGTTCACTATCAAATTATCCAAAGCACAAGAGGGTTGATCGTGCTTAAAAATCTCATCAATTGAGTCATCAATCACATCAACTCTAAAACATTGCCCTACGTATAACCTCAAACACATTGAAGGTCACCTTCTTATCTTGAAACCTCAGTATTAATTTACCTTGTTGCACATCAATCAAGGCTCTTCTGGTAGCTAAAAATGGCCTTCCAAGGATAAGAGGTACATCAACATCTTCTTCCATATCAAGAACTAGAAAATCCACCGAAAATATGAATTTGTCAACCCTCACCAATACATCCTCCATGACTCTGTAGGGGTGTTTGATTGACCTATCTGCAAGTTGCAAAGCCATTCTAGTTTGCTTGACTTCACCTCCTCTAAGCTTCTTGAGCATAGATAGTGGCATCAAATTTATACTAGCTCCCAAGTCACAAAGGGCTTTATCAATGGTGCATGGGATTGTGAAGCTCCCCAGATCTTTCAACTTTGGAGGAAGCTTTCTTTGTAGTATTGCACTACACTCTTCCGGCAAAGCCACCGTTTCATCTTCTTTGAACTTTCTCTTCTTAGTCAATAACTCCTTCATGAACTTGGCATATGTCAGCATTTACTCTAGTGCCTCCGCAAAAGGAATGTTGATTTGGAGGCGTTTGAAGATGTCCGTGAACTTAGCAAATTGCTCTTCTTTCTCATTCTTCTTGTTCAAATGGGGATATGGCAACTTCACATATGGTGGGATCACTTGAGGCTTATTCCCTTCTTTCAATATATCACTTTTTGTTTTTCTCAAGAAGGAGTCTTCATCTATCAACTTAGATTTCTTTTTATCCTCCTTTTTCTGATTTTCTTCCTCAACTTCATTGTTTTTTGATAGAACCCAGCACAAACAACATAATAATAAAGGAAATAACTTGTATTATTGAATGGGTTCTCAGAATGCAACAATGAGCTGCAGCTGAGAATGGCCAAGAGAAACACTGAAAAACATAAAAGAAGGGCAAGTTAGAGAGTGCCCAATTCTCTCCCAACTGGTCTATCCAAATTCCAACCTCCTCTCACTCACGTACCCTACCCTATTCATAGTACTCACTCATCAATTTTCCTCTCTTTCCTCCAGCACAGCAGAATCGGTTAGACACACATTCTGCTGTCCTTTCTCTGGGTTTTTGTCCCCTACTCCTCTCTTTCGTCTTCTTACATATACCTTATTGAACTTATTGAGCCCTGGTATATTTTGGCTTACATGGTTCCCATCAATACCCCCCTTCAAAATTCACCTTGTCCTCAAGGTGAAATTCCGGAAATTGCTCCTGTAAGCTGTCCCAGGACTCCCACGAGTTGTCGCATGAGGGAAGTTGTTACCATTGCACAAGGACCTCCAATTTCCCTTGCTGATTCTGCCTCACAGCAAGAGCTTCTTCTGGCTGTGGTTGCAACTCCCAATCTTTACCTAGGAAAGGAGGGTGGACTGCACCACGGTTTCAGCAGAGACAACTTTTTTGAGCAAGGATACATGGAAAACAGGGTGCACCTTGCTGTCTTCAGGTAACTTGAACTTGTAGGCAGCTGCTCCTATTTTTTCCAGCACTTCATATGGTCCATAGTAACGAGGACTAAGCTTTTGATTCACCCGCTTGACCAATTTCTTCAATTTGTAAGGTTGTATCTTTAGGAACACCATTTCCCCCACCTAAAATTCCACTTCCCTCCTTCTTTTATCAGCCTGCTGCTTCATTCTATTTTGGGCCGAAATCAACTATTTTTTTTTTAAATTCATCCAGCATCTCATTTCGCTCAGCCATCAACCTGTCCACCTCCTCCACTGCAGTATACTCCGCATTTCCTCTGATTATGGCTGGGGGCTTCCTCCCGTATAGCACCTCAAAAGGAGTTTGTTTTATAGAAGCATGGTAATTGGTATTATACCAGAATTCAGCCCATGACAACCACTTAGGCCAGTGTTTGGGTCTTGCCCCCGTAAAACATCTCAAATAGGCTTCCAAGCACCTATTAACCACCTCTGTTTGACCATTGGTCTGGAGGTGATAAGCTGAGCTGAATTTCAGTTTGGTTCCTGCTAATTTGAATAATTCTGTCCAAAAAGTGCCCATGAACACCCTATCATGATCTGACACTATGGAGGTTGGAAATCCATGAAGTTTGACCACTTCATTAACAAAAACTGCAGCCACATCTTTAGCAGTGAACGGGTGAGCCATGGCAAAGAAATGGGCATATTTGGATAGTCTATCAACTACCACAAAGACCATATACACTCCCATGGTTTTGGGCAACCCCCCAATAAAATCCATAGATATATCGGACCATACCTAAGCGGGAACCGACAATGGCTGCAATAATCCCCCCGGGAAAAGGGCTTGGTATTTATTTCTTTGGCATACATCACATGCTTGCACATATTGCTGAATCTTTTGCTTCATTCCTTCCCAAAACACCACCCCAGCCACTCTCTTGTAGGTTCTAAAATATCCAAAATGTCCCCTGGCTGCTGAATCGTGAAATTCCCTTAGAAACATGGGAATCCTTGGTGAATCTTTAGGGATCACTATGGTACAGCCTTCCTCATTTGTGTTGGTAACCTGGGTGAGCATCCTCTTGAGCCACCAAGTCTTGGATAATTTTCTTAAGCTTCTCATCCGCTTGCACCTTCTCTTCAAGTCCCTCCCATTCATGACATTGGACTGTAGATAAAGCTGAATAATGAAGCCTCCTGGAAAGCGCATCAACTGCTCTATTTTCGCTCCCTGGTTTATACTTGATGTCGAAATCAAACCCCATCAATTTAGAGACCCATTTCTACTGTTCTTCACCCACTAACCTCTGATCCGCCAAGAACCTTAAGCTTCTCTTGTCAGTATACACAGTAAAATGCCTTCCCAGCAGGTAATGACGCCACTTTTGGATGGCAAAGACAATCGCCATCAATTCTCTCTCGTACACAGACTTATTCTGGGCTCGTTCGGATAATGTTTGGCTCATATAGGCCACTGGTCTCCCTTCTTGCATAAGAACAACCCCTATTCCCTTCCCGAAAGCATCCGTCTCCACAATGAAAGGTTTTTGGAAATCCGGAACAGCCAAGACAGGAAGGCTAGTCATGGCATGTTTCAGCTGTTCAAAGGCTGCTTGGGCCTCCTTACCCCAATTAAAATTGTCTTTCTTCAATTGTTGCATTAATGGCCACACAATTCTTCCATAAATTTGCACAAATCTCCTATAATATCCCGTCAAGCCCAAGAATCCCCTCAAGCTCTTCACATCTTTTGGAACAGGCCAGTTCACCATGGCACTAACCTTGTTTGGGTCTGCAGCCACCCCCATGCCTGAAATTAAGTGGCCCAAGTACTCCAATTGGGATTGTCCCAAAGGTGCATTTTTTTTTGTTCGCAAACAAGTGATGCTCCCTTAGAACCTGTAAAACAGATTGGAGGTGTTGTATGTGGCTCTCCACATCAAGGCTGTAGATTAGTATATCATCAAAAAAAAAAACCACTACGAATTTCCTCAAAAAAGGTTTGAGAATTTTGTTCATGAGGGCTTGGAAAGTAGATGGGGCATTAGTCAATCCGAAAGGCATGACTAAGTACTCATAATGACCTTCATGGATACGAAAGGCCGTCTTTGGAATGTCCTCTTCTCTCATCCGGATTTGGTGATACCCGGATTTCAAATCCAATTTAGAGAATATCATTGTAGCTCCCAATTCATCAAGCAGTTCATCTATTATGGGAATAGGGAATTTATCTGGAATGGTGAATTTGTTTAAAGCTCTATAATCCACACAAAACCTCCACCCCGTCTTTTTTTTTAATTAAAATAACAGGGCTGGAAAAAGGACTCACACTAGGCCTAATGATTCCAACTTGTAACATCTCCCCCACAAATTTTTCTATTTCATTTTTTTGGTAATGGGGATACCTGTAAGGCCGTATGTTAGGGATTTACGCCCCTTCCTTCAACACAATTGCATGGTACTGCTCTCTTTTGGGAGGTAACCCCTTGGTTTCTTGGAATACATCATCGTACAGATCCAAGATGGCTCTCATTTCAGGTAGTTCCCCATTGTCGGGCTCCGAGGATTCTGAAAGTTGATTGAACTGCAGCATGACCCCTTCTCCCACCTCGGAAATTGCCTTGATCATGGCTTTCCAAGAAGCCTGGCCCTTGCACAAGGAAGGATCTCCTCGGATGACCCGTTTTTGGCCTCCTTCTCTCCATTGAATGATCAACTGTTTGAAATTTACTGCAATATCACCCAAGCTTGCCAACCAGTCCATCTCTAACACCATTTCAGTCCCTCCTAACTCCATCATAAAAAGTTTTGAATAATCTCCATACCCTGCACCCAAACCTTTACCCCTTTACACACCCATTTGTTACTCACCCGTTCTCCGGTGCCGATCTCCACCATGTACCTAGGAGTGTCTTCCACTTCCAACTGAAGCTCTTCCACCAATTTGTGAGAAATGAAATTGCTAGAGGCACCCGAATCAATCAATATGAAGATTGGCCTCTGCTGCACTGTCCCCCTCACCTTGAAGGACCTGTTAGAAGTAAGTCCCTCCTTGCTCTTCAATGACAGCTGCAGAATTTTTGCCTCCATCGCTAACTCCTCTACTTCTTGCACTGACTCCTCCTCTGCACCGTTTTCCTCTTCCTCATCCTCCAATAATACCAACTGAAAATTCTTCAATTTACACACATGGTCTGGCCCCCATTTTCCCCCACATTTAAAACAAAGGTCTTTTCTACTTAGCTCCCTCAGCTCCTTTTGAGACAATTTTTTTCCTAGCCCAGATTTCTTTTCCCCCTCAGCACCGATTTGGGTCTTGTTTTCAGAAGACCCACTACTGTTCACATTGGGCCTGGGTGTATAAGATTTGTTTAGGCTCACATCTCCCCAAAGCTCCCTCCTTTCTGCCTCCGGCTACCCCTGTTTCCCCACTTATTTTTTTTCTCTCACTGTTCCCTTCCCTTTTGTTGCTGCCAAGTTCTTTTCTTCTATCAAGAGGGCCCTGTCCATAAGCTCGGACAGATTTCTGGATTCGAGGAGCCTAAGTTCAGCCTGAATATCTTCTTGCATCCCATTAATGAAGATGCTCTCAAGCATCACCCTCTCCTTCCTTCTTAATGGCGCGATCAACATCTCGAACCGCTCCCGATATTCCATGACCGTTTCCGTCTGCTTGATACTCAGCAGAGGACCCAATGGGTTCTAAACCAACCCCAGTTGGAACCTCCGTATCACTGCCTTCTTGAACTCCGGCCAGGTGAGCTCACCGGCCTGTTGTTCCCACCATTGATACCAGTTTAGTGCGCGACCCTCTAACGCGATAACTATCGCGTCCAACTTCTCCTCCTCCCTGACCTGGTTGATGCGAAAAAATGGCTTAACTCTGACAAGCCACCAGTAAGCTTCTTCTCCATTGAAAACTGGGACGTCTAGTTTCCGGCCACCGTAGGAGGGCGGTGGTGTTCGCTCATTGTCTCTGGTTCTGGACCTTGAACGAGACATGCTATTGCTACGACTGGGGCTGACAACATTCCGACGTATGGGCCGACCTCGACGTCGGTGGTTCCTCTGTGTCAAGAGCTACTGGAGTTCCTCCACTTGGGTCTGGTTCTCCAACCGCCACTCATTGAATGACCGCTCCAAGTTCTCTACGCGATTCTCCATGAAAGTTCTGGCCACTTACATTCACGCCCTAAACTAGGCTCTAGATGCCAATGATAGAACCCAGCACAAACAATAGAATAATAAAGGAAATAACTTGTATTATTGAATGGGTTCTCAGAAGGCAACAATGAGCTGCAGCTGAGAATGGCCAAGAGAAATACTGAAAAACATAAAGGAAGGGCAAGTTAGAGAGTGCCCAATTCTCTCCCAAATGGTCTATCCAAATTCCAATCTCCTCTCACTCACGTACCCTACCCTATTCATAGTACTCACTCATCAATTTTCCTCTCTTTCCTCTAGCACAGCAGAATCGGTTACACCCACATTCTGCTGTCCTTTCTCTAGGTTTTTGTCCCCTGCTCCTCTCTTTTTTCTTTTGTCCTTATTGAACCTATTGGGCCCTGGTATATTTGAGCTTACATGGTTCCCATCATTTTTGTTTTCATTTTCATTTTCTTCAATATTCACAACATTCTTTTCTTTATTCAACTCTTCATCCAACACTTCTTTCTCATCTTTTTCAGCACACCCTGAAACTAATGGCTCCACCAAGGGTGGTGTAATCACCTTTCAACTCCTTAAGGTTATGGCTTGGCAAGACTTATTTTTGGGATTATCCACTGTATTTCCAGAGAATTTACCCCCGGATTGATCAGCAAGTTGCTTTGATAGTTGCCCAATTTGGTTCTCAAGATTCTTGATGTATGCTTCTTGGCTCTTGAAATTAGATTGAGTCATTTGTACGAATTTAGTCAAGGCATCTTCCAAGGCACTAGGCTTCTCATTAGGTGGGTGTGGTTGAGGATGATTACTTGATTGAGGTACTTCATTTTGTTTCCAAGAAAAGTTGGGGTGATTCCTCCACCCGGGATTGTAGGTGTTGGAATGAGGGTTCCCTCCTTGTCTTGGAAAATTCCCCATATAATTGGCTTGCTCATTATGATCACTATGAGCCTCACAAGCTCCATTCTCATGTGGTTTCTAACTCAAAGATACCCCTCTTTGTTTGTGCTCCTCTGTCATTATGAACAAGGTACTCATTTGAAGTCATTGCTTCCACTAACTCCCTTGCTTCTTTAGCTGTCTTGTTGTTCATTGAACCTCCCGCTGAAGCATCAAGCATCATCTTGGTATTAGGTCTCAACCCATGGCAAAATATTTGCATTTGTGAAAAGTCATCATAGCCATGGTCGGGACACCTCTTCAAAATCACCTTAAATCTCTCATATGCCTCATGTAGATTCTCTCCATCTCTTTGCTCAAAGCCAGTAATTTCAACCCTTCTCTTGATGAACTTGGATGTAGGAAAGAAACGATCCATGAATTTGTCCTCCAAGTCATTCCAAGTGTTGATGCTCCCTTGAGGAAGTGATTACAACCAATCTTTTGCTTTATCCCTCAAAGTGAAAGGGAATAATCTCATCCTCTTGCTTCTTCAGAAACACCATCCAGCTTCAATGTTCCACAAGTCTCAAAGAAATTAACCAAGTGCTGGTTGGGGTCTTCACTATCAGCTCCAGAGAATTGATTTTGCTTGAATTCATTCAGGAGAGAAAATTTGATTTCAAATGCATTTGCTTCCACCAGTTGGTAATTAATAGCCAACCTCTGACGGTTGTTCCTCCGGCCAAAATCACCCAGAGTCCGCCTAGGTGGTGGTGGTGGTTGTTCTTCAGCCATCACTTCAACTATATGAGTATTAGTAGAAGAAGCTCAGTTCAAGTTCAAACACCCAATTTTCCAATTGCAATGAAGAACGCATAATCGATTCAACAGTGATCAAGTATCGAAAAACATTAAGTACAGAGATTGAAAACTCAAATTATATGAAATAAACTTGCATTGATGTAAGTGAATCCAACTACATAAGAGTTTCAACAAGATTCATCTAACCCTAGTCTAAGAAATTTAGCTACTCATAATAAAAGAAGAAAACTGAAAAATAAAACTAATAGAGCATGAAGGAGCCATTGATTCTTCAAAATCTTGTTCCCAAGCTTGAATCACCAATATGGAATGATAAGAGATGAAAACCTAGAGCCTCCAATCTTAAACCCTAGCCAAAAGTCTGAAAAATATCAGTCACCTGTGTAAAATCGCTTCTGTTGCCTTTTATAATAGTCCAGCGTAGCTTTCTTAGCATGGTAAGATCAGCTATCGCCATGCGAAGGTCCCAACATTTTGGCAAATCAGCATTCCTTCGCCATGCGAGGTTCAGCTCTGCCATGCGATGCTAGACAGAATCAACAACTCCATTACCCTGTCAATTTCGCATGGCGACAATAAACTCCGCCATGTGAAAATACGCAAAAAAATGAGTATTTCTTGTTAAAAATATCCACAAGTCATCAAGTATTCTATCAATTTCCTATGTTGAACCTATCTACAAGTAATTCATACTGTTTAGTCAATAAAATGGTTCAATTTCTTCCTCTATGCATAGATTCTGGAACAAAAAGGCATTATAACTCTACATGTGTTGTAGAATTATCAACGAGCCACATTCATGGCAGCACTCTGAATAGCACGAATAGCAGCAGTAGAATCAACATTGAGCTCCACAAATTTGAACCCTCTGCTATAAGCCAACTTGAGTCCTTCTTACGCATCCCATAGTTCTGCAATGTAAGCACTGTGACAACTTCCTAAACCTCTAGCGAAACCACACACCCATCTATCTCTGTCATCACGGATTAGACCTCCACATCTTGCCTTAAACATCTCTCTTTTAACCACCCCATCTGTGTTGAGACACCCACCGAACCGCTGGAGGACTCCACTGAACATGTATAATTTGACACTGTCTTAATGCCACATTGCTCCCTAATTCCCTTGCTTCCGCATAATGTTGAATACATCGCTGAACCATTGTTCAAGGCTGATTTGGGCGCTGAAACACCTCCTCATGAACTTCTTTATTCCTCCGTTGCCATAAAGAATAGCATGATGTCACCCAAATAACAGGCTAGCCAACATTATCAAGGACATTCCAAGCAGTAGCCAAATTATTATCCACCCGTTGATCTAGATCGGCCATTAAAAACTGCAATATGGACACAAGTGGCACCCAATGCAACAATAGATTGCAATCGATCTCTTGGACAATCACGCAAAACGTGAAGCATAGACTCCACAATACCTTCACAATGAGGACAAAATGGAGCCCCCAAACCCAGTCTATGATTGCGCATATTGGTTAACAACCTACCATGCATCGTAAGCCAAATGAAAGACCAAATCCTCTCCGGAACTGCAAGCTTCCAAACCTTGTCCCAATGACATAAAGACTAAACCTCATAACAACCTTTAAACAACTCATAGGTACTTGCCACAGAAAATTCTCTAGCCCGATTCCTAGGCCAAACTCTCTGATCACCCCTCTCCCTGCCTAATACCACTTTAAGGCCTAAGAAATTAAGACCTACTATGTAACACCCTTTTCCCAAAAAGGGCATTACATATTTATTTCAAAAATACTTTGAATTTGGAAAATAATACTTTCACTTACATATTCCCTTCCCAAAAATACAAGTGATTTTTTTTAAACGATGAGAAGGATGGGGAATATGTTTTTTTTTTAAATAATTTTCTTTGTAGAAAATCAGTGATCATCAAATTATTTTCAAACACATAGTTACAGAAAACACCACACATAATATACATATGGCAGAAATATAGGGGTGTGCTCCAGCAAGCAATAGTCTTGGCCACAACAGAGTGACCTATACACATGATCATCAAGGAGAAGTAAATAGTCAAAGCAAAACTAGAAAACATAGTAAACACATGAGTTAGATGCCCTCATCCATCTTAGGTCAGTCGAGTTCCACTTACCCCTCTAGGACCTATTATGGACCACCAGAATATCTACAGCTACAAACTCTCCCTGATCTAGTCGTCTGACGGGTCCTCCCAAATCTTCCTCTTCCCTTTTCTTCCCCGCCTAGAAGTCCCAGCCTGTGAGTCTCCTGGGTAGGGCCTTGGGATTCCTGATGGAGGTGCAAAGGAAAGAGGAGTAGCACGAATGGGTGAATTAAATTCTGAAGGACCATCCTCCACCACTGGTGGAGTGGACGCACTCACAGGTTGCCTTGGAGTGCTCCTTACTGTGGGCCTTCTGCGTCTCCCGACGTAGTGGATGTACGATAGTGGGGGAGATTCTTCTGTCTTTGACTCTGGTTCTAGCGCTGGTGCCTCAAACTCCATGCATCTACTATGATTACCTAGTTGTATCCACTGTGCTTCATCTAGAGGAATCATGACATCTAGTATCATATTCCTCTCTAGTCTCTCATCTAGTCCGTTTACTCCTCCCGAGGTCTTCATTGTAACACCCTTTCTCTTAAAAGGATATTACACCATAGTAACCAAAAGTTTCGCAATAAGTTAGAAAATATTTTGGTAAAAGTTGGTAATCCTTTTAAAAATAATGCGGGTAAAATTTTTCGTTTTTCCAAAGAAGGTGAGAAGGATGGGGAGTAGATCCCTTTAAGATTTTCTCTTGTTAAATATTTGAATACAAAGAGTAAAACATAACTTTCTACTTAACAAAATTCCTCATCTCATATATGAAATCATTAGAGTTTACATCAGAGGTTTATATAGTGAACACTAAGCCAGTTCGAGTCTTTAGACCTCTACCTAATCTAGAATAGTAAATACAGATTCTTCTTGGAATCTCTATCAATCTACGCAGCATCCTCCTTCAGGTTCTTCTTCTAAGAGTTAACCCACTTCTTGGGTAAACCATCTACTCAGTCATGCATCAACACAACAAAGCATGTAAGGGTGAAACTCTATAACAAAGTAATATGAAAAGTACAAGCACACCCAACACGCAGATCACACATCACCCAATTTGCACATCAAAACACTCATCAATGATAACCGAACAATCAAGGCTTATAAACATATCTCCTTTAAACAGAACTTACCTTGTGCTAGAACTCTATACAAGTAATTAATTCATAATAATATATCACCAAATCTCAATATAATTATGCATGTCACTTCAAAATCTCTCAAAACACACTGGTGTATTGCTCCAAGGAGACTTTACCAACTTTAACACCATTGAGCAACTGGCTGTAGTAAACTTAACAGAATAACCAGACAGCCTCTTCAAGACTTCCGGAGATCCTTCGGTAATACTAACATTTATTACTTTAAATACCAATCCATGAATAGGTCAGCCAGTCAGATTTATCTAAGTCGGGTGTACGATTCGTCTCTGCTCGAGGGGATCAATCCTTCACGACCATTGAGACTTTCGAAACCTGGATAATCCCAATAGGCAATTGTAGCCCAACCAAACCCTATTCTCAACCACACTACTTCGGGTTGTAAGGCTCAAAAACTCTTTATGCAAATGAACGTCTAAATTTGCACACATGAAGGTGAGAAAGGCAAGAACAGTATCGGAAGTAATCTTCTTGTGAGTATGATTATATGTGTCAAGTGAAGTAGATATTTCTAGATGATAAGGAAATAGCTATCATGGTAAATAAATTTTAATTATAGTATGAGATAGAATTATTGAAGAAAAAAATATCTTGAGTAGGCGTTAAGATTTTGATGGACTATCTCAAGTGAGTTGGAATTGTTGACTTTGAAGGAAGATTGACAGGATATTATGTCAATAGGTATACATGTATAAGGAGATGATGATATCATATGATATTATATCTTTAAGTTGAGATTTTCGTTAAGGCTTAATAGTTAGTGGAGTGATATCCATGTCAAATAAGGATTCCTAGGTATCAACAATTTTTACCGAAAGTTAAGGGATGAAGTAAATGATTGCAATGAAGCAATACCGTCAGGTTCATAGGAATGAGGGATAAAAAGTTTTAGATTTTAGGCGAAACGATGAGAGTACTCCGTGATTGTAAGAAGAATACTTCATGTAAGGTAAGTATGTTATTCCGAAGTTTAAAAAGGTTGAATGTATGAGCAGTGAAGTGATATTGGGTATTTTATTGGATGAGAGCATAAAGGGATGATGATAATTTCACTAAGTGTATCTGCATAATTTCGAGGACGAAATTATTTAAGAGGGGGAGAATTGTAACATCCGTAATTTTTAGGGTCTGACTTTATTACATTTTAATATGTGAATATGTGGTTCACGTGAATTAAATATATTTTAGGAAGATTAAGTTGGTAGATGAAGTTTCTCTGACGTTAGGAAACATTAGTTTAAGTCGGACGTTTAGACATATACGGAGTTCTGTTACCGTAAATAGACGGAATAGTGACTTTGTGAAGAAGAAACCCTAGATTGAGGTTAAGATGAAGATTTGAAGGTACAAATAGTGATTTTACAATATTTGAGGATTTTAGAAATTTATTCAGGAATTTTCTGAGAAACGGATAGTAATGTTACCGTTTTGGTCCCTGTAGTTTGACTAGGCTGAACTGTGAGTTGGTTTGGAGACCAGAACAAGTTAAGAAATACTTTTGGAGGTGCCAAATGATGTTTTATATTATTTTAGAATTTTAGAAAATTTTTTGGAAATTTTTAGAATAGTAGACAAAGAATTGCGATTTTGGTCCCTGTAGACTGAGAATCGGGTAAGCAGAAGAACAGGTGAACGCCAGAAGCTTGGGAAATGATTCAAAATCAACCAAAAGAGTAACCAATGGTGTTTTTATAATATTTATGATTTTTAGAAATTTTCTAGGATTTTTCAGAGATAGTGCAGTTTAACACTAATTTACGGGTTACGGTGAAACCGAAAAATTACCGTAATGCTTCTAAAGTTGATTTCTAGGTACCAAGACCTTTTTGGCACTTGAATTTCGTGGTCTTGGCTCATCATAAGGATCATGAGAGCTTTTTACCTCAGTAGGTTATTTCGAGACATTTTTAACTATGAAACGTAAAAGTTACCGCAGTTTATTACCGTAATTTACCTTTTATCATGGTTAAAAGTGAAAAAATTATTTACCTCAACCTTGGACCAGCCCAGAACCGACCTGGACTCTTGTAGAAGAGTTTAGAATTTCTTGATTCATGGAAAAAGACCATTTTGCCCTTGGCTTAAATAGTTAATTACCAAGTGATGAAATGACCACTTTGCCCTTTTGGTTTTGCCCTTAAGTTTGGTCTAAATTACCCAAGAGCCATGCAGCCATCTTATTAAATTTGGACCCTTGATTTGGCACTTCATTTGGGGGAGAGAACATCTTGGCCATTCATTTCATTCCATTAGTCAAACCTAAGTTAAATTAACCTAGTTTAGTCACATTTTAACTATGCTTTAACCTTGGTTTGTTTTAAGCTCATCCTTTCTTTTCCCTCTCAAGCTGGCCGACCAGCACACACCCAAGGGGATAGGAATTTAATTATTACCCTTCATGAGTCATATGGGTAGTCATGGTTCTTGGCCAATAGAAAAAAGATCATTTATTAAATTAACTAATTAATAAACCAAGGGATAATTATAACAACTAAGGCAAGCCTATCCCAAGCCTTTCTTTGGGCGGGCTGAAACGTGGGGTAAGGGGAAAGAAGGGAGGAAGATGTGATTCAATTGCCTTTTGTCCATTTGTTCACTTCCACTTTCTTGCCTAAGTTTAAACTTCTTCATTTTCTCTCTAATTTCTTCTCCTTCCTCAAGCTATTTCTTCCATTTCCATGGAAGCTTTTCACCATCTCCTATCATATGTCTAATCCTTTGCACAAGCATCAAGTGTAGAGAATTCATTGTAAGACCCTAGCCTTCATCAAGATCATCAAGTTCTTCATAGATTTTGCTCTTTTGGTTTTGAATCTTCAAGCCACAAAGGTGTTTGGTATAGGTAAGATTTTTCATGAACCAACATCCTATTATCTTCCTTTTTTGGTTCATATGTCTAGGGTTTGATTTATATATAATATATCTTAAGCTTTTCTCTTGGTATTTTGGGTATGTTGTGCTTGTTTGGAAGATGATGATCAAGGTGTAGTAGGAGGCCAAGAGCTAGGGTTTTCTATACAAGCTAGGAAGCTAGGAGTAAGAGGTAAGGGGAAATTTCTCTTACAAAGTTATTTGTATTCTTGAGATGCATGTGCTATGCTTGATTATGAGTATCTTGTTCATGTGATGTTTTGGATGATCTAATATGTATGTTTGTGTATGATAGAGATCTTTGTTGAATATAGATATCATGACAAGAGGTGGATGATGATTGTTGTGATATTTGGATCTTGAATGATGGATGTTGATCTTGGTTGTTCTATGATAATGATTTTCGGGTGTGAAGTGATATCTAGCTTGTGGTGATGATCTTGTGTTCTATGCCTTGTTAGAGCTTTGATCAAGGGTTTGTGTTTTGTGGTTTGATCATCTATGTCAATTGATATTGGAATTGGAATATAAGATTTAATCGAAGTTATTTTTCAAGAGTCTTTTATATAAGCCAAGTCTTGAGTAAATTTTCCTAAAACCAAAGTATTTATTCATGATTTGAAAAGCTCTTGAAATGGTCCAAGAACATATTTTTTTATTTGATTGATCTTAATTAGGTTAAATTATGTTTAGAACAATTTTGAATGGCTTTAACTTTGTGAAAACTGGACCTGTCACGCCCTGGGTGGCTTCTTTTCCAAAGCTGTGAAAATCGTACTCTGTTTGAGAAACAGGGGACAGACCTGTTCACGCCGCGGGTGTGAAAATTACCATGCCTGTGAACAGTTCTGGTCTTTGTTAAAAATAACCCAGAATTTACGAAATTTAATTTTAAAAGCTTATCAAACAGAGTATTTTTAAGGGAAAAATGTCAAATTTGAGTTTGGAAATCAATAGGTATTTTAGTTCAATTTTTCTTGAAGTTTAAACATTGAATACGGAAAATACTGTTTTGGAAATAGAGTTATAATTGAGCAAGAGAAATGAATGCAAAAGAGAAAGAGATGAGTATTACATAACCAAGAGAGAAGGTTATGTGTGATTGTTACAAGAGGTAACATAGAGAAGAGATTGTGAATGTTACAAGTGATAACATAGAGATGCGTATGAGATAAATTACAAGAGAAACCAATGTGAAAGTGAATTGATTGTGCTTGAGTTTGTGATGATTATTTTGAAATGCAAATGTATGTGTCATTTTGTATAAAGAGAAAGAGATTTGGCGGATGGCCAAGAGGTATGGCAGATGGCCATGAGATGAGCATTACAACCCGGATGGGGTTGAAAATAGGTACGGTTGGGCTATAATTGCCTATTGGGATTATCCAGGTTTCGAAAGTCTCAATGGCCGTGTGATGGATCCCAGTGGGCCGAGATTGAGTAGAGCACCCGGCTTGGATAAATCTGACTGACTGACCTATTTGGGATATGGTATTATATTTTAAATGTGGCTCTACTGAATAATTGTAAAACCAGTCCATGAAAAAGGGGACAGTTGGTTAACCAAGTCCATGAAAAAGGGGACAGTTTGGTTTATTATGTTAAGTTTACGCTACAGCCTGTCGCTCAAATGTTGTTGAGAAAGAGAAAAGTCTTCATAGAGCATTACACCGGTGTTGAGAGGGAAATAGAAGTGTCATGCATTTTGAATATACCTGTGTGACGATATATTGCTCTGATGATGAGTTGTGTTTTATAAGCTGTGATAGCATATTTCTGTGGTGATATTATATGTGTGTAATTATTCATTACTGTGTCTAAATTCAATGTGCTTGTGGTAATTAATTATTGTGATAGAAAACTGTAGGCTGTAGGATAATGAGTTGTGATATATGATATGCATGAGTTTTCTTTGTCTCTTCTATTGTCATTGTTGTGAGATAACTTTTGTATGGGAATTTTTCACCCTTGCCTATATGTTTTGTGCTCTTTGGAACATGATTCATATAGAAGTACCACTAGTCAAGTGAATTGACCAGGACGGAGGAAATGAAGAAGACTACCGTCTGGAATGGCTTTTGACTAGATACTCTTTTGGGGGGTGATCGAGACTCAACCGGCTTAGGCTCATTTGGGGTAAACTATTATGATTATCCTTTGCCAGAGGACTGTACTATTTGATATGACATTACCAGCTGTTCGATTTGATGTACTTGTAAAACTTTGGACCAGTATTATATATGATGCATGTTATTCATTCAGATGAGGTTTATCTCGTTTTTCAGTAGTCCGTTACGATGTAAATAAGTTTCGAAATCCAAACAATGTAAGTGAGAGTTTCAAGTGTAAATAACTTTCAGAAAATAAAAGAAAAAAAATTATACTAATTTTTGAAATAGACTTGAAATAATTCAAAGAGAATTTTCTTTTAGGAATAAAGATTAGTATTACTTTCGATAAAAAGGTTACTTATGTTGTAATATCCTTTTATGAGAAAGGGTGTTGCAGCTTCAATATGTCAATTTATGGTTGATCGCACCGCAACAGAGCTGAACTGGGGTGAGCAACCCAATAGAGTGATTTGATATATAAACTAAAGATTATTAACTCATTTCAAGAAGACCAAAACGGGGCAAAGCCACCTAGGATTGATCAAAAGAGAAGAGATCAACCGTATTTAAACTTACATCCACTTTTAAATTAGTGACTGTCTTTCTCAGATTTTATATAGCACTTTGGGAATGGATTAATTACAAGGCGGCTGAGCCGACTGTGGTAATTACTTAGTGAACAAAGTAAAGCTAATTCTTTTCCGGCTTAGTTAATTTTTGAAGATGAAAAGATCACACGACAGCAAAGCCATCTTTGGTAATCAGCACCTCACTGTAAAATCGATCTTATGAACTAAGTGAATGTAGTCAAGCTGTTTCTATTCTGAAATACTTAAGCTCCATTTATCTTCTAGGGAAAAGGTCCGTTAAAAACCTATCTCACTAATTTCCACTACCGTAGACATTGGAAATTAAACTGAGTTACGTGCATATATATACAGTTTGGATACCCACTCGATATTTTCCACTAATAATATAACAGTAGAATTCACCGAGAATCCATTACCGTTAGATTATTTTCCGAAAGATGCTATAACAGTAGGTTCACCGAGAATCCATTACTGTTACACTCTTTTATCCATTTCAATCTATTTATATATACTGTATTAAGAAAATTGCTTCTTTCCCAATCTTATCTTGTCATGTATATACCAGGTCCCTAGTGTTGAGAAAACAGCGTACCAATACAGATCCCAGGCCAGGAGAGACGGACTGCTTTAGCCCCTTCAAAGGTCTCACTTCCTTTCTAGACAGATCCATACTGTAAACCATTTATCTTAACAATCACCTTGTATATAAATAACAAATAACATCGGGGTTTTCACAAATAATAATTGTATTTTCTTTGCGGTTAACTCTTATTTACGGTACGTCTAAAATTCACCATCATAACGGTATGTTTACAAAAGCTCAAAAGTGATTTTGCCATAGCCCTCTTGTAACACCCCCTTTCCCGAAAGGGCATTACATTTAGGAACAAACCAAAAACATGAAATTAGATTTATTTAATTACTTTCTTTCTTTTGGAAAATAATGTCAAAGTTATTTAATTTTCACAAATGAATTTTCGTTGCCATTTTTTTTATAAAGATATTAAGTGAAGACATGATTAAGATAATACCCAACATATAAGTTCAAAAAAAACAGGTCATGTAACTAAATTCATATATCTCTTTACAAATCAATGTTTGGGAATACTATATCATACAAGAAACTTTTCTTTCCCTAAAAGAATACTGACTCCCTATGCTGGTCAAGCACTGAAAAATCTACAGAGATTAGATGAGAAAACCCAACCCTTAAACTAAGACACGCGCATCCATCTTCCTTGTTGAAGCATCACCATTGATCCTCTTGTTCTGGACTTCAGTCAAATCTCTGGCAGAACGACTTAAGAAAACATATTTTCATACAAGAAAGCAATACATTGCAAGGGTGAAAATCTCATTCACAGTTATATCGTCATAGTTACACAAGCAATACACAGCAGATATAATGCATACAACAATTATAATGCGCACAACAAGTATAATGCCCACATAGTGTTATACTCATGCTCAAAAGAATCCACACACATGCATCACATCAATTCTTCACAGCAGGACTTTCAATCCACTGTCATTCAGTCCAATGGCACTTAATCCATAGACACCCAACCCAATGACATTTAGTGATAGACACTCACAGTCCAATGACATCCAGTCATAGACACTCATAGTCCAATGGCTCTCTGTCCATAGACACCCAGTCCAATGACCTCCAGTCATAGACACTCACAGTCCAATGGTACTAAATCCATAGACACCCAGTCCAATGACATCCAGTCATAGACACTTACAGTTCAATGGCTCTCTGTCCATAGACACCCACTATCCATAACCCTGGGTCATCGTTGTGGGTATGATCACCAAAACTCAAAGATTTACCTGCTAGGCCCTCCCCCTTCGAGTCGCTAGTCTTACGTTAACATCATTTCATTTCGTTTAAGAAATCACGGTTCAAATGCTAGGCCCACCCCTATTGGAACCCTAGACTTACTTCCACTCTTTCAACTTTAAGAAATCATTTGGGAACCCCATTTGGAATCTCATTTTGGGAAAACCTTGAACTCATTGGGCTTTGGCCCCTTTTAAGAAAACTCTTTAATAAAAATCCATTCACTTTCTCTTTAATTATTAAAACCCTTAACTCTTTGATAATAATCTCCCCCACTTGACTTTATAAATATCATTAGGTTTAAAACCACAATGTTCTTTACTTTAAATAAATATCCCTTTATTTTAATTAATTATCAAAAATGTCAATTTTTTTCAAAATTTACATTTTGGTCCTCGAAATATCCAGATTGCATTTCTAGTCCCCAAACTTCAAAAATTACATTCTTGGTCCTCTAAATATGAAAATTACCATTTCAGTCTCTATATTTTAAAATTTCACTTTCTATTCCTTAATTTTCAAAAATTACACTTTTGTCTCTAATCTTTCAAAAATTACATTTTTGGCCCTTGTACTTTAAAAATCGTATTTTTTAAAGGCAGAAGAGATCACAGGCTATGAAAATTGTCACACCGGGGGTGTGAACAGTTCTGGAAAAATAATCAAAAATCCAAAAATTTATTTTTCTTTTAGAAATTGATCATTTAATCCATTTCCATCCTCTTTAAACATCAAAACCAGATTTTAGCTTCATGAACTTTGGTTCATTTGTTTAGATTTTCAAAAGTTCTTTACATAGTCCTTTGGAAACATTTTTCACAAAACTAACACTTGATATAAAAAAATTTAAGTTAAATATAATACCTTAAAATTTCCTTTCTTATTTTTTATTGGAAAGTCCATTGGAGACTTGATTTTCTTGAAAGAAGATTGAATTAAGAAAGATCCTAATCAAAGCTTTGGACTTTGTTCTCTAATTTATTTTTTTCAAAACAATCACTTTATTCCCATGTCCTCTACATCTTCTCCAATATGCTTGGGTCACTTGTTTAATTATCATGATTTAAGTTCATTTAACCTCTCAACTTCTCCAATCACCAATCACACAACATGAGAAAATTCAAAGCAAGGAATCAACTTGAATATTTTACATCACCAAACTCATAAGAAATCATCTTATCACCATATAAGAAATCAACCCATCACCACATAAGAAATCATCAACCACTCATAAGAAGTCAATCACAAAAAGAAATATAAGAAATCATTCACCAAGAATATAAGAAAACAATCACCAAGAACATAAAGAAAATCACATAGAACACACATGCTTATGTAACTATGATAACTAGAGAATTTTCCCCTTACCTCTTACTCTTTCTCCTTCAAAAGTTTTGTGATCCCCAAGTCCAAGAACTCAAACTCATTCATACACATACAAGAACACAAAACATCAATCAAAAGAGTTTTTACCCTTTACTAAAATCATCTAACCCCAAAAAGAAATGAAAAAGGATAACTTGTTCACAAACTTTGATTGCAAACAAGATACCAAGATTGATGGCTTACCCAAAGTCCAAAAATCCTTAGCTTGATGTTCTTGAAAAATAAGAACACTTGATGATTAAAAGTGATGAAGGCTAAGTGTTTTAAAAGTGATCACCCACACTTGATTAGTATGTGGAAGATCAAAAACCATGGGTGAATATGAAGAGAGCTTGAAAAGCTATGGAGAAAATCAAAGGAAAGAGATGAAGTTTTTAGAGAGAAGTTAGAGAAAAATGGAGATTTTAGAGAGATAAGTTGTCTTAGAATGAAAAATGACTAACTCTCTTCCTTCCTCTCCTTATCTCACGCCACTCTCACCCCCAATACATGGCTAGGAATTGCTTGTCACTTGGAAGGATGAAGGACAAACGAAAGATCACCACTTGTCCAAATCCTATGGTTGGATTTCAAACCATTATCAAATAAAGCTTTGAAAATAAAATATCTCTCTTTAATTACACAAAAATGAACTTAGACTTCATCTTAGCCTAAAGGGGGCAAATTTGGGCTGACAAATAGGGAAAGGATAAGGTCAAATTCATTTGAGTGGAAATTACCAAAAAGGACAAAGGTTAAAAATGTATTTTCCATGGTTTTGGTAATTGGAGTGAGATCAAGAGTACTTTGATAACTTCCCATGTCAACATAATAAAAGTCAACTATACTATGCTATACGGGTCCCACTTTCCCTGCAATCCAATTTCTGGTACCCGGTCTTTTACCCGTTCTTCGGTTTTCCCTGTAATTCACTAAACTCTTCTAGACATATTTTCTAAAATCTCCAAATAAATAAATAAAAATAAAAATGACCATTTTTGATTTTATGAATAGTAACTAAACTGTTCCAGGTAGGGGTATTCGGTCATTTGCTAATTACAGTGGCATTTTGGTAATTTCTAAAAATTTCCCAAAAATCCTAAATAATGTAAAAACACTTTTTGGCTCGTCGAAATAATTTTCTAATGTGTTCTGGTCTCAAACTCACTCGCAGTTTCATCATAGTCATACTACAGAGACCAAAACGGTACTATTTTTGCTCTGTTTCTCATAAAATTCTCAAATAAATTTCTAAAATCCTCAAATAATATAAAATCACTATTGGTATCCTCAAATATCTTTTCTGACTCCAAATTAGGGTTTCTATATTATTATGTTCCTATTCTGACAGTCAAAACGTCTACAGAGTTTTCGTTTGACTTTCTATGTCAGTTTTAAACCATTGTGAATCTCATCGAAATCCTAATATTAACACATTGTCTCTTAGATTGAAAATTTGGGGCATTACACCTCTTACTCACACGGTTTTAAGACAAAAATTGCGCATTATAACTCTACAATTCATAAATAGCACAAAACAATTAATTTAAAGCTATAAAACAATTATAAAGCATATAAAAGCTATAAACACCAAAACAAGCAATTCAAACACAAACAAGAATCAAACTTGTACTTCTCAAATTAAATTGAAAAGAGAAACCCCTTACCTTGGCCAAAACTTGAAGAAGAACAAGCAAGAACACCAAGAACACAATAGAAAGAAATTTAATACTAAAGAGAGAAAAGTGTTTGTCTTCAAGGCTTCCACTTTGGATGAGTGAAAAATTATGAAGCACCCCACCCCTATTTAGGGTCTGTTTGGATTGTGTAACGTCTGTTATTTTTAGGTTTTTGACTTTATTACATTTTAATATGTGGATGTGATTCATGTGAATTAAAAATATTTTCGGAGGATTAAGTTAATAGATGAAGTTTCTTTGTTGTTAGAAAATAGTAGTTAAGTTGGACGTTTAGATATAGACAAAGTTCTAATTACTGTAAATAGACGGAATGATGACTGTGTGAAGTAAAAACCCTAGATTTGGGTTAAGAAAAAGATTTGAAGGTATAAATAGTGATTTTATAATATTTGAAGATTTTAGAAATTTATTCGGGAATTTTCTGAGATATGGATAAAAATGTTACCGTTTTGGTCCTTGTAGTTTGACTAGGCTGAACTGTGAGTTAAATTGGAGACCAGAACAAGTTAAGAAATATTTTTGGAGATGTCAAGTGATGTTTTATATTATTTTGGGAATTTTTAGAAGGGCGGATTAAGAATTACAGTTTCGGTCCCTGTAGAATGGAATCAGGACAGCGGAAGGAACTAGTGGATGCCAGAAGCATGGGAAGTAATCCAAAATCAACCAAAAGAGTATCCAATGGTGTTTTTACAATATTTATGTTTTTTAGAAATTTTCTGGGATTTTTCGAAGAAAGTTGATTTTTACCCTAAGTTACGGGTTACGGTAAAAACCGAAAAGAGCACCATAGTACCTCTAGGCTTGATTTTTATGAACCAAAACTTTTGCGACACCTTACTTACATGGTTGAGGATTGATTTTAGGGTTCATGAGAATTTTTACCTCACTAGGTTAATTTTGGACAATTTTTACTATGAATTACAAAAGTTACCATACTTAGTTACCTTGGAGACTTACCATTTACCATGGTTAAGGTAAAAAAAAATTAATTACCCTTCCTTGGGCTGCTGTGCTGCGCTGAAATGAGAGAGGAAGAGAGTGGAATTTTCTTGAGCCTTGACTCATGGGTGCTAGCCAATAGGAGTGAAGCAAATTGGACAAGGTAATCATAACTTGGGAAAAAAAATCAAGGTGGATAGGAAAGAAAGGAGGTGGAGCACGAAATTGAGAGGAAAGAAAGAAGAACTTCTGAGTTCTTGCTTCATGTTTCCATCTTGTTCTTCTCCATAGCCAAACCTTGAGTGATCTTTCCAAAATTCTTGTCCAAATAAGCTAGTTTTCAAGTCTTGATCATAAAACTAGTGGCCAATAAGCTAACAAGGAGCAAGCAAGGAAGAGAAGGGAAGGAAGAAGAAGGAGCTTGGTGTTAGGGTTTTCTACAAGTTTGGTAAGGGGAAAGTTCTTCCTACTTGATCTTTAAAGCTTAGATGACATATTAGGGCTTTGTATGTGTAATTTTGAATATGATGGTGTGGAATTCATCCTAGGGTTCATGATGTTTAGAAAGTTATATGGTTATGTATTCTTATGAATATGATTGGTTTTTGAGCTATTTATGTGCTTGATATGAACCTTGTTAATGGATTGAATGAATTAGAGAAGTGTTTGGTGATGATGGTGTGGAATAGGGTTTGGTGTGAACATGTTGTGCTCTTGGTATGAAGATGCCATGCTATTGCTTGGTGAGTTTGAATTCATGGCTTGAATATGATGTGTGATTGTTTTAAAAATGATGAACTTCACTTATTTTGATCCAATTGCATATAACCATGCAAAGAAGAGATTGTTTTGCTTCATTTTTGTGAAAATCGCAAGCCTGGCACGCCCTGGGTGTGGCTGTTTTCGTGAGTGTGAAATTATGGAAAACAGGGGACAGAGCTGTCTGCACCGCGGGTGTGAAAATACTCACACCTGTGAACAGTTCTGGAATCCTGGAATTTTGACTACTGTTCACCTTGCGAAAATCATTTTTTTTCCAGCTTTTTAGACAAATTTGCTTAAGAGAAAAATGACTCTTTGAATTTAATAAATGCTATACATTTTGATTAATTGATTTTAGAACTTAAACAAGGGTTTTAGAAAATGCATTTTGGTAAAAAGATGAAATATTTGTAAGTGTGTAAATTGAAAGAAGAAAAGCCATGTTGAATGAGCACCAAGAGATGTGAATATGCACAAAGAGATGATGATGCTATAACCAAGAGTGAAGGTTATAAGTGATTTGTGCAAATGTGAATATCATAAGTGATTATAATGCTATAACCAAGAGTGATGGTTATATGTGGTGGTGCAAGTGATGACCTAGTGAAAAGGTTAATGTGATTACAAGAGAAACCAAAGCTTAAAAATGCTTGAGATGGTTACTTTGAATGCTTAATGTGATGTGTCATTTTGCATAAAGAGAAAGAGAATTTGGCATGTGGCCAATGTGATGAGCATACAACCCAGGATTGTTGTGGTTGAAAATAGGTATGGTTGGGCTACAATTGCCTACTGGGATTATCCAGGTTTCGAAAGTCTCAATGGCCGTGTGGTGGATCCCAGCGAGCCGAGATCGAGTAGAGCACCCGGCTTGGATAAATCTGACTGACTGACCTATTTGTGATATGGTATTATATTTTAAATGTGGCTCTACTGAATAATTGTAAAACCAGTCCATGAAAAAGGGGACAGTTGGTTAACCAAGTCCATGAAAAAGGGAACAGTTTGGTTCATTATGTTAAGTTTACGCCACAGCCTATCGCTCAAATGTTGTTGAGGAAGAGAAAAGTCTCCATGGAGCATTACACCGGTGTTGAGAGGGAAATAGAAGTGTCATGCATTATAATCTATCTGAGTTGATAATATATTGCTTGATGCTGATTTATGTGTTGTGACTGTGATCATTTTCATTGTGTCTATGAGAATGTCTTGTTTGTAGGAAACGTTATACTCTTGATTTGAGAAGGGTGAGTGGTAGATAATTACTTAATGTTGATATATCTGATAAATATGGTATATTTTATATCTCTTGTCTCTATGCTTTATTATCTATGTATGAGGATTTTTCACCCTTGCCTATATGTTTTGTGCTCTTTGGAACATGATTCATATAGATGTACCACCAGTCAAGTGAATTGACCAGTACAGAGGAATGAAGAAGACTGTCGTCTGGAGTGACCTTTGACTAGATAGTCTTTTGGAGGTGATCAGAGACTCGACCGACTTAGGCTCATGGGGAGTAGACTGTTATTAGTATCATTGCCAGAGGGCTGTAGTATGTTATATGATGTTACTAGGTGTTCAGTTTGATGTACTTGTAAAACTTGGACTAGTATTACATATAATGAATATTATTAATTCAGTTGAGGTTTATCTTTTTTTAATAGTCCGTTACGGTATGAATAAGTTTCAAAATCTAATCACTGTAAGTGAGAGTTTCAAGTGAAAATAACTTTCAGGAAAAAGAAAAAAATTTACATTCATTTTTCGAAATAGACTTGAAATAATAGAAAGAGAATTTTCTTTTAAGAATAAAGATTAGTATTATTTTCGATAAAAAGGTTACTTATATTGTAATATCCTTTTATGAGAAAGGGTGTTGCAGATTGGCTTATGCAGAGCTTATGAACACAGCTTATGACTGATTCATAAGCTGTTTTGGGCTTATATAAAATAAGTTTCACTATAATTTTTCTTCGATTATAAAAGTAGCTTATACAGCTTATGCCATAAGCAGTAGATAAGCTTGTTATCCAAATAGGGTCTTATAGTGAATGGGGCGGCCAAGAGCTAGGGATAAGGGAGGAATTAATTTAATTCATGATGTAAGCAATGACTACATATATACTCATTTATTAATTAGGTTTAATCCATTCTTTTTCTAATTGGTCCAAAGGCTTTCACAAGGATTGATGACTCATGTAGGAAGTCTGATCCAAGGCCCCAAATTGCCTCTTAATGTCGACCAAAGGAGAGGGAAGGAGAGCCATTGGATTGCTTGGACAAAAGCTTTAGGTTTAGGTAGTTTTAAGTGAAAATCAAGGGTAAAATGGTCTTTTTACTTGTCCACCATACTATTCAATGCAATAATGATGTTCCCAGCTCTTTTATACTTCTTAGAATTGTAATTGAACCCCTCAAAGTTCCTAAGTTCCTATATCATAGCCACTATATCTCTATTCGTCTCTGTTCGGCTTATTCCGTAAATAAGGGTCAAAATAGTCTTTTTACTAATCTAATTCTCAAAAATAATTTTAATTGGTAAGAACCAATGAGGAATCTCGAAAATGACATGTAAGAACCTCATGGAAGAGTTTTGGGATTTTTACGGTAAGGGTAAGCCTTACGGTTTGCAAAAACAAAGGAAAACGGTCGCGCTGAAAGTGAAAAACGGACATTTTTCAGAAAATTCCAGAAAAATCCCAGAAAATTACAAATTGAATTTAATCACTAATTGTATCTCTTAAAATTTGATTTTAAGCACTAATTGGTCAGCATAAATCTATTTTTGACCAGAAATCTCTGTTTTCCGTACTTTATAAGGATCAGAAAAGTAGCGTTTTGATCTGCTTTTCAGAAAATTATGAAATAATTTCCAAAAATCCCAAAAAATATAAAAACATGATTCAGCTACTCAAAATCTTTTTCTGACCTCAGTTTGTCTCTGAATCAGTATTTAGCTCTTATTGTAAGTAACAGGGTCGAAATGGTGATTTCTAAAGTTTTCCAAAAATTCTAAGAAAATTCCAAAAAATCACAAATATTAAAAGAAACAACGTTTGTGAAGAAAGTTTGTTTGTGTAAGTTGTTTTGATATACTTGTGCTATTTAAAACTTTATCCATTAATAACGGTAAATACGAATGTCAAACGTCAAGGAAAAAGTGATTATTTTATTGAGTCAACTTAGTAAGCCTATTTATACTATAATTATAAGCTATAAATAAATCACATAACAGTTAGATCACACAATTTCTCATAAAACAGACAATAGACGAAAAATAGAAAACAGAAGTCTATATAAGACTTAACTATCTTACTATTTACGTTATAATACTTAACCGTAACTGATCCTTCTATTTTTCTTAGGTTTCTATCAAGTCTTTGTAGTCTCCATCTTATCTATTTCTATATCTCTGGTACTTATCTATTTCTTAACTAACGGTTTACAGAGTTTTCTTCTAAAGGGACTAAAACTGTAATTTCTTTATTTCCTCCTCAAATAATCCAAACTTAAATCCCTAAAATCTTTATATGTCACCAAGCTACTAACGGTTTGACATACTTGTGCTATTTAAAACTTTATCCATTAATAACGGTAAATACGGATGTCAAACGTCAAAGAAAAAGTGATTATTTTATTGAGTCAACTGAATAAGCCTATTTATACTATAATTATAAGCTATAAATAAATCACATAACACTTAGATCACACAATTTCTCATAAAACAGACAATAGACGAAAAATAGAAAACAGAAGTCTATATAAGACTTAACTATCTTACTATTTACGTTATAATAGTTAACCGTAACTGATCCTTCTATTTTTCTTAGGTTTCTATCAAGTCTTTGTAGTCTCCATCTTATCTATTTCTATATCTCTGGTACTTATCTATTTCTTAACTAACGGTTTACAGAGTTTTCTTCTAAAGGGACTAAAACTGTAATTTCTTTATTTCCTCCTCAAATAATCCAAACTTAAATCCCTAAAATCTTTATATGTCACCAAGCTACTAATGGTTTGACATACTTGTGCTATTTAAAACATTATCCATTAATAACGGTAAATACGGATGTCAAACGTCAAGGAAAAAGTGATTATTTTATTGAGTCAACTTAATAAGCCTATTTATACTATAATTATAAGCTATAAATAAATCACATAACACTTAAATCACACAATTTCTCATAAAACAGACAATAGAAGAAAAATAGAAAACATAAGTCTATATAAGACTTAACTATCTTACTATTTACGTTATAATACTTAACCGTAACTGATCATTCTATTTTTCTTAGGTTTCTATCAAGTCTTTGTAGTCTCCATGTTATCTATTTCTATATCTCTGGTACTTATCTGTTTCTTAACTAACGGTTTACAGAGTTTTCTTCTAAAGGGACTAAAACTGTAATTTCTTTATTTCCTCCTCAAATAATCCAAACTTAAATCCCTAAAATCTTTATTGTAGGTAACAAGATGAACACAAGAAGGGGGGGGGGTTGAATTGTGTTTCTTAGCTTTTAAAACTTTTTCGCAAATGATGGACGCTGGCTGTTAAAAACGTTGGACGCACAGCTTTAGTTCAAATATTGGACGCACAGTGCTTCCCTTTTGGTTTGAAAAACTTGTTTGAATAAAAACAATTTCAATCCCCTTTGTTAGTAATAAACACAGATATAAAAGGAGTTAAGGGAAAGAAGAAATAACACAAGTTTTTATACTGGTTCACCCTTTCCTAAGAGCTACGTCCAGTCCCCTCAAACTAGAGAGATTTCACTATCAACCTGATAGAATACAAGTATTCTTTGCACACAGCCTCTTCAGGCTAAAACCCAAGTATTCTTTGCACACAGCCTCTCCAGGCTAAAACCCAAGTATTCTTTGGACGCAGCCTCTTCAGGCTAAACCCCAAGTATTCTTTGAACACAGCCTCTTCAGGCTAAAACAACTCAGCAGAGTTTTGATACAAGTGCTGGCTAACTCACACAAGTGAGGATATGAAATCTAAAGCACTTTGAGAGTTAAGCAAACTCTCTTTTACAAGAAGATAAAGAAATACAAGACTTTTCTAATCAGAGTATAAAAGATTGCACAGCAGTTCAGCTCTTTCTTTTTCGTTTTCAGTCGCTTCTATTCTTCTTCTTGCTTCTCGGTATTTATAGGCTTTGATGAAGCTTCAGACTTGTTCTTCGAATAGCTCAGCTTCAGCCTTCATAATATTACCGTTCTCTAATAGCATTTAATGCTATTTTCCCGTTGCTCTGAGGAGATCTACTTCTTTGTGCAAGTCTGCGTTTCTTTCTCCCAAATCAGAAGCAACCTGTATTCAAAGTCTCAATTGTACAGTGGTTAATAATAATATCCTATTGAGACAGAGAGAATACACTGTGTAAAGCAGAAAGGTGTGTTCAGAGATCTATAGAGTAGTTAAAAGTACATTCTCTCTCTTAGTACACTTTCCACAGTACTTTATGCTTTTCAGAAGTACATTCACATACGTTGACAAAGATGTACAGAAAGCATTGTGTTCAGCTATTTATTTCAAATCATTTGCTCAATAAATATGTTTCATATTAAATGTATGAGCAGTAAATAGCATGTAATGGACTCTGCGTATTGGACGCAGCATATAGAATCTATTGGACGCATACCTTTGCACTTACCAATTTGCACAGAACTCATGCAAACATTGGACGCATCTTTATGCTTACCAATCTATTCCATTTGAATGCAAGGCAGTATTGGACTTTTGCCATTTCCATTGGACGCAAAGTTGATTGTTGTACATTTGTTCTTCTGCTTCATTGGACGCAGAACAATTGTTTGATGTACCTTTGTCAATCTGCTTCCTTGTGCTCCATTGGACGCAAAGCAATATTGTTGTCCTTCTTATGTATTGGACGCAGAACAGTGCTTGAGTAACTCTGACTTCATTGGACGCAGAGCAGTTCTTTTGTTTGTTCAGTTTCATTGGACGCAGAGTTGCACTCTTGCTCACACTGAACATTGGACTTTTATCCTTCATTCTCACTGAATCTGTTCCTTTGAAAATCATTGGACTCTTACTGCAATTCTGCTTCTTATACAAACATTGGACTTTGCCAGTATTGCCTTGTTCTTATCATTGGACTTATGCCAGTCTTGCTCTATTGGACGCTTACTGATTCTGCTTCTTTGGAAAACATTGGACGCAGAAAGTAGCGTGTCTTCAGAAGACATTGGACGCAGAACTTTGTTCTTGCCTTGTGCTGATTTTATTGGACGCACAACATTGCTTGCCTTTGCGCTGAAACATTGGACGCAGAACTCTTCCTTCTACTCAAACATTGGACGCTGGACGCAGAATTCTTCCTTCTGCTCAAACATTGGACGCAGAACTTTTGTGTCCATTTCAGTGCCAACATTGGACGCAAGGCTCACTTTGAATGCCAGCCAATGTCATGAAGAACTTATTGGACGCAGACTGCAATCAGCTTAGTTAGTGCAGCATTTATTCATTGTACAGCTTAATACAAATTGATTATCCTTTGTAAAAACCTTAATACATTTTGTTATCATCAAAACCATAAAATCACTTAGGGAGTTTTTTGTATCAAAAACACTTTTAACCAATTTGGTTCCAACAATCTCCCCCTTTTTGATGATGACAAACATTATTAAGTTTTACAAACAATAAAGCATATAAACCAGAATTAGTCAGCAAAAACAGAAATTTTCTAAGGGAAACTCCCCCTGAGATAGACATCTCAGTTTTTCCTTACTCTTCTCCCCCTGAGATAAACATCTCATGGTTTTGGATATTCAATATACTTAGAGTACCTGAAAATTTCTTTTACTCATAGAACAAAGATTAGTCCACGAATAGCTTATCAAAATAACATGGTAATAAGACTAATGCAATCAGACTTAATCTTTCTCCCCTTTTGTCAAAATCTTTCCCCTTTTTGGTCAAGATATAAAAACTTAATCCCATACTTTCTCCCCCTTTTGTCATCAGGCAAAAAGGTTCATAGAACATCATAGTCCAAAGAGAGTTTTGAAAAGACTTGGAGCTTTTAAAAACAGAAACCTCTTTAAAACTGAAAAAACTTTTTCTTCTCCCCTTTTCTAAACAAGCTTTCTCAAACAGAAATGATTTTAGAAAAGATGTCAAACGAAGAGAAAACCAACTGTAAGAAATATCTTTATGAAAAAGTTTGGACTCAGCGTGGGATTACTAAGATGTAAAGACTTTTGAGTCTTTAAAAAAACATTCTAAGTCTCAAATAGACTGTCGTGTCCTATTGGACTCTAGTCACATTGGACTCAGACTCAACTTAAGCATATTGGACGCTAAACATCAGTCTTTTATAAAGTGCATATTCAAATGCTTCCTTATAAAAATGAATCTATCTACAGATAGGGGTTTTGTAAATATATCTGCCCATTGATTTTCAGTGCTAACAAACTGAATATCAAATGTTCCCTTCTGCACATAGTCTCTGATAAAATGATGTTTAATTTCTATATGCTTAGCTCTTGAGTGTAAGATTGGGTTCTTAGATAAATTGATTGCAGCAGTATTATCACAAAGAACAGAAATCTTACTCTCGAAAATGTTGTAGTCCTCCAATTGATATTTAATCCATAAGAGCTGAGAACAACAACTTGCTGCAGAGACATATTCAGCTTCGGCTGTTGATAATGCAATTGTGCTTTGTCTCTTGCTTGTCCATGATACTAAATTGGATCCCATAAAATGACATCCTCCACTGGTGCTTTTTCTTTCAAGCCTGTCTCCAGCATAGTCAGCATCACAGAATCCTACTAATCTGTATTCATCTGATTTCTTAAACAGCAAACCAAGATTAGTAGTCTCTTTCAGATATCTAAAAATTCTCTTGACAGCAGTCAAATGAGAATCTCTAGGATCTGATTGAAATCTCGCACATAAGCATACACTGAACATAATATCAGGTCTAGATGCAGTAAGATATAAAAGAGATCCTATCATACCTCTATATACCTTTTGATCTACCTTTTTATCTTTGTCATTCAGGCTCATTATGCAAGTTGGATGCATGGGGGTATTCATGGGTTTGCAATCATCCATCTTGAACTTCTTTAGAAGCTCCTTCGTGTATTTGGACTGATGCACATATATCCCATCTTTAGTCTGTTTCACTTGAAGTCCAAGAAAGAACTTCAACTCTCCCATCATGCTCATTTCGAATTCTCTCTGCATTAACTCAGAGAATTCTCTACACAAAGATTCATCAGTAGCACCAAAAATAATGTCATCTACATAAATCTGTACTATGATGAAATGTGAGTCTGTGGATTTTCTGAAAAGAGTGTTATCAACTTTTCCTCTAGAAAAACCATTTTCCATTAAAAATGAACTCAGTTTTTCATACCAAGCTCGAGGAGCTTGCTTAAGGCCATAAAGAGCCTTTTTCAATTTAAAAACATGATTTGGAAAAGATTGATCCTCAAAGCCAGGGGGCTGTTCAACATAGACTTCTTCTGTTATTATACCATTCAGAAAAGCACTCTTTACATCCATTTGATAAAGTCTCATATCATGTTGGGCAGCAAATGAAAGTAAAATGCGAATGGCTTCTATTCTAGCTACTGGAGCAAAGGTTTCAGTAAAATCAATACCTTCCTGTTGTGAGTAGCCTTGAGCAACTAACCTTGCTTTGTTTCTCACAACTTTACCTTCTTCGTCCAGCTTGTTTCTGAATACCCATTTGGTTCCAATGATGGACTTATCTTCAGGTGGGGCTACCAAAGTCCAAACATCATTTCTTTTGAACTGATTCAGCTCCTCCTGCATTGCTAAAATCCATCCTTCATCCAATAGGGCTTCATCTATATTCTTTGGCTCCAATTCAGAGATGAATGCTACATCAGTTTGCTCTCTGAATGTGGACCTTGTTCTGACTTTATCATCAGCATTTCCAATAATTTGATCTTCAGGATGATAAGTCTTAAAATGCCAGCTTTTACCACCTGCAGTATTGGACGCATGACTGTTTCCTGCGTCTGGTCCATCTTCTTCAATCTTGCTTGATGATTCTTCACCTCCTGGTTGTATTCTCATATCTGCAAGAGAATCACTTAGCTCTGACAGATCATTGTCAGGCTTTTTGTCATTGAATTTAACATGAATTGACTCTTCAACAGTCAAGGTTCTTGAGTTGTAAACTCGATATGCCTTGGAAGTTTCAGAATAACCCAGAAAAATTCCATTATCAACTTTAGAGTCAAATTTACCAAGTTGATCCTTGGTGTTAAGAATAAAACACTCACATCCGAAAGGATGAAAATATGAAATGTTGGGTTTTCTTCCTTTCCACAATTCATAAGGAGTCTTTTTCAGTATAGGCCTTATAAAAATTCGATTTTGCAAATAACATGCTGTGTTTACAGCTTCAGCCCAAAACCTCTTAGAGGTTGAGTGATCATTGAGCATGGTCCTGGCCATCTCTTGTAAAGATCGATTTTTCCTCTCTACTACACCATTTTGCTGTGGTGTTCTAGGTGCAGAGAAATTGTGAAGGATTCCATTCTCTTCACAGAATCTCTGAAAGTTTGCATTTTCAAACTCACCTCTATGATCACTTCGAATGGAGTTGATACAAACTCCTTTCTCAGTTTGGACTCTTTTACAAAAAATGGTGAATACCTTAAAAGACTCATCCTTGTGTGCTAGGAATTTAACCCATGTCCATCTAGTATAATCATCAACTATAACAAGTCCATATTTCTTTCCACTCAAAGAAGCAGTTTGTGTTGGTCCAAACAAATCCATATGTAAAAGTTCTAAAGGTCTAGAAGTGGAAACAATGTTTTTAGAATTAAAAGAGTTTTTCACTTGTTTCCCTTTCTGACATGCTTCACAGAGAACCTCAGATTTGTACACAAGATTTGGAAGTCCTCTTACGAGGCTATGCTTATTAAGCTTTGAGATGGTTCTCAAGCTTGCATGACCAAGCTTCTTGTGCCATATCCATTGTTCATCATTTAAAGAAATGAAGCATGAGACATTCTGTTTGGACAGATTTTCGAAATCAATTTTATACACATTATCCTGCCTCTTTGCTTGAAAAAGAATGGACTTATCAGAATTTTTGACTATACATTTATCCTTGTCAAAGGAAACATCACATCCACTGTCACACAATTGACTTATGCTAAGTAGATTATGTTTGAGTCCTTCAACCAATAAAACATTTTCAACAGTAGGAAAAGGATGTTTACCAATTTTACCTATTCCAACTATCCTGCCTTTCTGGTCACCTCCAAACGTGACCCAGCCCTTTGATCTAGGCTTTAGGTCTTGGAACATAGACCTTTCTCCTGTCATGTGTCGTGAGCAGCCACTGTCCAGGTACCATGACTGGTGTTGCTTTCCTCCCATTAAGCAAATCTGCAACAGGAATGATCATGTTCTTAGGTACCCAGATTTTCTTGGGTCCTTTCATGTTAGTCCTTGGCCTGCATCCAGGCTTGTTCCATTTATTATGGAAGCATGTCGATGTGACATGTCCAGCCTTTCCACAGTATCCACAATATATATTAAACTTTGATGGACTCTTGGAAAACTTTGGTTTCAGTTTTTCATAACCCAAACCAGTTTTGTCAGAAGGTTTTCTCTGAATTTTTAAAATTTGATCAAGCTTTTCAGAGCTACTGACAAACTTGGACAAGCGTCCAGTGAGTTCATCTACTTCTTGTTGAAGTACTTGTACTTCACAGGAAGTATTGGACTCAGACTTCTTTGGAGATTCTTCTTTCAATTGACTTACTTGAAGTCTTAAATGATCATTATCTGATCTGAGTACTTTGTTTTCTGAAGAAAGTTTTTCAAAATCTTTTGTTATAAGAGAAAACTTTTTCTTTAAAGACTTGTACTCATCAGATAGAATGGATGAATCTCTAAGAAGCTCATCAAAATTATCTCTTAATTCAGAGTAAGAAATTACCTCCTCTTCGTCTTCACTTTCAACTGAGGAGAGTCCTGCCATTAGACATAGATTTGCCTCTTCCTTATCCTCATCATCAGAGGAATCATCAAGGTCCTCCCATGTTGCCATGAGACCTTTTTTCTTCTTGAAGAACTTCTTCTTTGTCTTCTCGGCCTCAGGACAGTCTGCCTTGTAGTGGCCTGGTTTCCTGCATCCATAGCACACCACTGGACTTTCCTCCTTTTGCTCAGCTTCCTTCTGTGGAAATCTTCTGTTGAATTGCTTCCTTCTGAAGCCACCCTTCTTTTTCCACATTGATTTTATTTTTCTGGAGATGAAGGAGAGTTCATCATCATCTGAGCCTTCTTCTCCCTCTGAGCTGTATGATTCTTCATCAGAATCATTTGCCTTTAAGGCTTTTGAGGTGCTTCCTTTTTGAGCTTTAAGAGCAATGGACTTTGCTCTTTTCTCGGTTCCCTCTTCATTCAGCTCAAGCTCATGTACTTTCAATGAGCCTAGAAGATTTTCTAAAGCAAGAGTGGAAAGATCCCTTGCTTCTTGTATTGCTGTAACTTTGGGTCTCCACTGTCTGGGCAAACTCCTCAAAATCTTCCTTACATGTTCCTGGGTTGTGTAGACTTTCCCCAAGGATCTCAGGTTGTTGGTAATAGTTTGGAATCTTCCAAACATTTGATCAATGGACTCTTGTTCTTCCATCTTAAATAGTTCATATTGATGAACTAGTATGCTTATCTTAGATTCACGAACCTGAGAAGAGCCTTCATGTGCCAAGGCCAGAGTGTCCCACATTTCCTTGGCAGTTGTGCAGCTGTGCACCTTGTCATATTCAGATTTTGTGATGGCACACATCAGGTAGTGCCTGGCCTTCGAGTTCAGCTGAAATCTGGTTCTTTGATCAGCTGTCCATTGGGCTCTAGGTACTGGTTGACCTGCATCATTTACTGGGGCCGTGTAGCCTGTTTCCACAACATCCCATAAATCTATATTCTGCGCATCAAAGAATGTGATCATTCTTTGCTTCCAGTAATCATATTCGTTGCCATTGAACAGTGGTGGTCTGTTCACAGCCAGTCCTTCATTCTCCATGGATCTTGCTTTCTCTTCACTGTTAAGTGCTCAACCCCTTAGAGACCGAGCTCTGATGCCAACTGTAGGTAACAAGATGAAACACAAGAAGGGGGGGTTGAATTGTGTTTCTTAGCTTTTAAAACTTTTTCGCAAATGATGGACGCTGGCTGTTAAAAACGTTGGACGCACAGCTTTAGTTCAAATATTGGACGCACAGTGCTTCCCTTTTGGTTTGAAAAACTTGTTTGAATAAAAACAATTTCAATCCCCTTTGTTAGTAATAAACACAGATATAAAAGGAGTTAAGGGAAAGAAGAAATAACACAAGTTTTTATACTGGTTCACCCTTTCCTAAGAGCTACGTCCAGTCCCCTCAAACTAGAGAGATTTCACTATCAACCTGATAGAATACAAGTATTCTTTGCACACAGCCTCTTCAGGCTAAAACCCAAGTATTCTTTGCACACAGCCTCTCCAGGCTAAAACCCAAGTATTCTTTGGACGCAGCCTCTTCAGGCTAAACCCCAAGTATTCTTTGAACACAGCCTCTTCAGGCTAAAACAACTCAGCAGAGTTTTGATACAAGTGCTGGCTAACTCACACAAGTGAGGATATGAAATCTAAAGCACTTTGAGAGTTAAGCAAACTCTCTTTTACAAGAAGATAAAGAAATACAAGACTTTTCTAATCAGAGTATAAAAGATTGCACAGCAGTTCAGCTCTTTCTTTTTCGTTTTCAGTCGCTTCTATTCTTCTTCTTGCTTCTCGGTATTTATAGGCTTTGATGAAGCTTCAGACTTGTTCTTCGAATAGCTCAGCTTCAGCCTTCATAATATTACCGTTCTCTAATAGCATTTAATGTTATTTTCCCGTTGCTCTGAGGAGATCTACTTCTTTGTGCAAGTCTGCGTTTCTTTCTCCCAAATCAGAAGCAACCTGTATTCAAAGTCTCAATTGTACAGTGGTTAATAATAATATCCTATTGAGACAGAGAGAATACACTGTGTAAAGCAGAAAGGTGTGTTCAGAGATCTATAGAGTAGTTAAAAGTACATTCTCTCTCTTAGTACACTTTCCACAGTACTTTATGCTTTTCAGAAGTACATTCACATACGTTGACAAAGATGTACAGAAAGCATTGTGTTCAGCTATTTATTTCAAATCATTTGCTCAATAAATATGTTTCATATTAAATGTATGAGCAGTAAATAGCATGTAATGGACTCTGCGTATTGGACGCAGCATATAGAATCTATTGGACGCATACCTTTGCACTTACCAATTTGCACAGAACTCATGCAAACATTGGACGCATCTTTATGCTTACCAATCTATTCCATTTGAATGCAAGGCAGTATTGGACTTTTGCCATTTCCATTGGACGCAAAGTTGATTGTTGTACATTTGTTCTTCTGCTTCATTGGACGCAGAACAATTGTTTGATGTACCTTTGTCAATCTGCTTCCTTGTGCTCCATTGGACGCAAAGCAATATTGTTGTCCTTCTTATGTATTGGACGCAGAACAGTGCTTGAGTAACTCTGACTTCATTGGACGCAGAGCAGTTCTTTTGTTTGTTCAGTTTCATTGGACGCAGAGTTGCACTCTTGCTCACACTGAACATTGGACTTTTATCCTTCATTCTCACTGAATCTGTTCCTTTGAAAATCATTGGACTCTTATTGCAATTCTGCTTCTTATACAAACATTGGACTTTGCCAGTATTGCCTTGTTCTTATCATTGGACTTATGCCAGTCTTGCTCTATTGGACGCTTACTGATTCTGCTTCTTTGGAAAACATTGGACGCAGAAAGTAGCGTGTCTTCAGAAGACATTGGACGCAGAACTTTGTTCTTGCCTTGTGCTGATTTTATTGGACGCACAACATTGCTTGCCTTTGCGCTGAAACATTGGACGCAGAACTCTTCCTTCTGCTCAAACATTGGACGCTGGACGCAGAATTCTTCCTTCTGCTCAAACATTGGACGCAGAACTTTTGTGTCCATTTCAGTGCCAACATTGGACGCAAGGCTCACTTTGAATGCCAGCCAATGTCATGAAGAACTTATTGGACGCAGACTGCAATCAGCTTAGTTAGTGCAGCATTTATTCATTGTACAGCTTAATACAAATTGATTATCCTTTGTAAAAACCTTAATACATTTTGTTATCATCAAAACCATAAAATCACTTAGGGAGTTTTTGTATCAAAAACACTTTTAACCAATTTGGTTCCAACATTTATATGTCACCAAGCTACTATATCTTCCCTTAAATACCTCTTGGAAGTGTTGTATGAACTTTCCAAATTCATTTATCAATTATCCTAATACTCAGAATGTCCGTATATAATTTCCTGACTTCCGTATTTAGCTCTAAACTACTAAGTTTTTATCCAAAAATCTTCAAAGTAATTCTAATCCTCAAAGATTAATATTTTGCCTCAGAGTGAAAATTCTTGGATGTTACATTCATCATATACCCTGCATAGCTCGCCCACTTAGTGGCTGGATTATATATCCAGCCTCGCCCATTGACCCCAATGGGCCTATGACTCTCCCTGATCGTAGGAATCAAGTCCTCGTCCAGATCCATCTATGAGTTTCATGTATCAAAACAGATATAACACACATGCGAGGGTGAAACTCTTGTCTGCAAGTTATATCACGAAAGATACATAAGAAAGAAAAATACCATATAATACATCTCACAACTAAATATGTAAATAAGACTTTCGAAAATCTTTTGTAATCAGTTTCATCACTTGTTCACAGATCACAGCATCAACCAGAAAACACTTCAAGCACACATAAAATTTTAATCACAAGTACCCAAAAAAATCAAATTAGACAGGAACCAGCTCAAGCATTTATATTATGCAAGACACTTCAATTTCCCTCAAAATACACTGACGTAATGCTCAGTGGAGACTTTCCCACCAAAACTCTGTCTGAGCGAATGGTTGTGGCATATACCTATCATAAGACACCAACCTGCACCCCTTTAGGCGTGGATTTACAGGTATTCAGTATAGCCACATTTAAACCTCTTGTACCACTTCATGACATAGGTCAGTCAGTCAGGTTCATCCAAGCGGGGTTTACGACTTGCCTCGGCTGGTTGGTATTCACCACACGGCCAATGAGAACTTCGCGACCTAGATGACTCTAGTAGGCAATTGTAGCCCAACCATGTTCTATTCACAATCCTTCTGGATTGTAGCTCGTCTCATCTTTATGCAAATGACATTTCAATTTGCAATTAAAGGATCATTATCCAAACAACAATTCATCATGAATTCAACAAACATTTTGCCTCATTACTTTGCAACAATGTTCTTAGAAATCCTATATTGATATCTTTCCCTCTTTGTGCAACATTTACAAAAAATATAAATAAAATACCTTTGATATAAGGAATCTCAATTAAGAGTTTTTCCCTTAGAAATACCATAATTTAGAAGCCTTTAGAAATGATTTTAGAAAATTTCAAACTTAGAAAAATTCATTATTTTTAGAAAAACCAGATGGTTTCACAGGTGTGGGAATCTTCGCTGCGTGGGTGTAAACGAGTCTGTCTTCTAATTTTTCGAGAATTGACAGGATTTAATTTTTCTTTTGTTGTAAAAAATTTTCACACCCAGGGTGTGAATGTCACTGTTTTATTAATAAAAATGGACTTAAAATTTTATTTTAACATATAAGAAATATAGTTTAATTTATTGTAAAATAATAGCATATTTTTTATAGATGTTTTAATTTTTCATAAAATTTTAATTCAAGACTTAAAACAAATCCTTTTGAAGATCTTAGTGATTTCTTCTTTTAAATCAAGTTATTACTCTTTTTATCTTTTGTGCTTTATGTTTATGATTTTGGTCCCTTAACTTCAATATTTATTAGTCCTTATCTTTTCAAATGATCACAACACCAAATCTCATGTATTACTTAAACAAGCAATACAAACAACTCAAACTCTTGACGATCAAACTCATGTAACATCCAAATATTAACACATCGCTTATTTCAAATCACAAGAAGACATAAGATAAGTTTTGGGTTAAAGCAATTAAATAAATAATAATTAATTTAAGACTTAAAGCATGAGGACTTAGAACAAGGACAAGTTCATAAATAAATAACACAAAGTTTAAATTTAAATGAAATAAAGCAAAGCACTTAGAATAAACGCAAATCCATAAATAAATGACTTTAAAATAAATAACTTAAAATAAATAGCTTAAAGTAAAGGACTTTGAGCAAGGACAAGTCCATAAATAAATAGTATAAAATAAAAGGGCTTGAAAATAATTAACATAAGGAAAAGGACTTAGAGGAAGGACAAGTCCATAAATAAATAGCATAAAATTAAAGGGCTTTAAAATAAATAACATAAAGCAAAGGACTTAGAGCAAGGACAAGTCCATAAATAAATAGCATAAAATAAAAGGGCTTTAAAAATAAATAACATAAAGCAACGGACTTAGAGGAAGGACAAGTCGATAAATAAATAGCATAAAATTAAAGGACTTGAAAATAAATATCATAAAATAAAAAGGCTTTAAACTCAAGGTTAGAATAAAACACAATACAAGAGAATATTAAAAGAAACATCACACAAAGATATAATCTATTCTATATGCTTATGATAAATAAATAATATCATGTTAGTATATATAATGGAATTGGAATGATCAAGATCATTCATGCCAAAAGATTAAACTCAAATCTTGAGTTATCATCAACACCCAACACTCAATCAAACATTATGTAACTCTCATAATTTACTAAAGATGTTTCCCCTTACCTTAGTTCCCTTTTTATTGTTTTGGTCCCACCTCTTCACTCACCACCTTAACATAACTAAAGACTAAGCACAAAAGCTCTTCAAAACACATGAAAAACTCAAGAAAGCAAGAACAAAGAGAGGTTAAGAAGAGAGTGAATGAGCAAGGAAAATGAATGGAGACCCTCCTCTATTTATAGAGGGGTGGATGGCCAAGGGGAAAGAGGAGAAGAAGGAAGAAATTTCTTCTAAGTTCTAATTAATCATGACAAGCATTTATGACAACCAATGAGAGCTTGATACTTGGCACTTGAATGACTTGTTAACCAATGAAATCTTGACTAATTTCAAAGGGGAGGGGTGGCCAAGAGGGCTAAACCAAGTATGGGAAAAGATTCCATGGCTTAAGGCATGTTTGGAAGATGAATAAAAGGTAAAAAGCTTGTTAATTTGATCTTTGTGAGTGAAAATGAATTAATCACTTCTTGAATATGCCAATCAAACCTTAGAGGCACCACTTGGCTGAAAAGAATCTTGGGGATATGACTTAAATGCCCTTTGGTGCAAAGAAGAAAAGTTAGGGGTAAAGTGGTTATTTCCCCCTCATGTGTCTAAAAGTCAAGATTCCTATCTACAGTGACATCACTCTACATCACTTTCCTTCTCCAGGTAAATTTCCCTGTAATCTCTAGCCCTGAACTCTGGTCTTTTACCATTTCCCCCCGTTTTCCTCGATTACACACAAACAGGGGCAAACCCGTAATTTTTCTGGTAAAATTCCAAAAAAATTCCTAAAAATAGGAAAGCATAAATAAATAATAATGGTAGATCTTAATCTTTCTATTTGTCTCTATCTACCCCAAAACACTAAAATATAAACATTTATATTCCTTGGACCAGTTCCTTGATCCAAGGACCAAATTGCAATTTATAGAAATTTCTAAACTTTCTAAAATTGCAAATAAGAGCTCCGTCGTAATCTGATGTCAAAGTTCAGTAAAAATAGTTTTTATGCTACAGAAGATCATTTTTTACCTTTATTTGGTTAAAATAATTCAAAAATGAAAACATAATATTTTCTACAAAAAATACTGTTAGAAAATATTTGCAAGAAATATTTACGGGAAAACCCAAGTGTTACAACTCTCCTCCCCTAAATTAATTTCTTCCTCGAAATTACATACCTAAAAGAGTTCTGGGTACTATTCCCGTATTTTGTCCTCTAATTCCCACGTTGCATCTCCTGTGACTTCGCTCCAAATAACCTTGACTAAGGAAATTGATTTATCCCTATGCTGTTCTATCTTCTTATCATCGATTCGCACAGGGTTTGTTTCATAAGTCATGTTTTCCCGTAATTGTACTACATCAGGTTCAATCACATGTGATGGATCAGGAACATATTTCCTTAATTGTGAAACATGGAAGACACTATGAAGATTTGAAAGTGAAGGAGGCAAAGCAATTTGGTAAGCAACAAGACCTATATGACAAAGAATTTGGTATGGTCCTATGAATTTTGGAGTGAGTTTTCTGGATTTAATAGCTCTACCTACCCCAGTCATTGGTGTGACTCTCAGAAAAAGATGCTCACCCTCTTGAAATTCGAGAGGTCGTCTCCATTTGTCGGAGTAGTTCTTTTGTCTGCTCTGTGCCATCCTCATTCTTTCTCGGATTTGCTTCACCTTCTCGGCTGTTTGTTGCTCAAACTTTGGTCCTAGAACTGCACTTTCCCCATTCTGGTACCAACACAAAGGTGTTTGGCACTTTCTTCCGTATAAGGCTTCATATGGTGCCATACCTATGCTCGCATGAAAAGTATTGTTGTACGTGAACTCGATTAAGGATAACAAATCGTCCCAACTTCCACGATTGTCAAACACACAGGCTCTCAACAAGTCTTCTAGTGACTGTATTGTCCTCTCTGACTGACCATCCATCTGCGGATGGTAAGCAGAACTCAATCTCAGCTTGGTTCCTAGAGCTTGTTGCAAACTTCGCCAAAATCTTTAGGTAAATCTAGGATCTCTGTCAGAAATAATGTTAGATGGCACTCCATGCAATCGAATTATTTTTTTCACATAAATTTAGGCTAACTTATCCAGAGAATACTTGACATTGATAGGCAAGAAATGCAATGATTTCGTCAACCTATCAATAATTACCCAAATTGCGTCAAATCCTTTCGGAGTCTTTGGCAATCTTGTCACGAAATCCATGGATATTGTAACATTCGTTTTCTGAGTTACTGTTTAAATTCAGTTTTATATGAAATTTTGTGATCTAAATGGTCAGTGATTTATTTTTATCTTATAATTAGGGTTTTTATAGGCTTATCAAATTATTTCATTAAAACAAACGTTTTTTCTTTGACATTCGGACTTTTTCAAATAACTGTATTTACCGTAATTAATAGATAAGATTATAAATAGCTAAAGTATATCAAAACAATCAATAAAACAAAACTTCCTTCACAAAAGTTGGTTCTTTTAATATTTTTTATTTTCTTGAATTTTTCTAGAATTTTTCGAAAAAATAAATTTAAAAATTATCGTTTTTGTCCCTATAGTTGACAGCAAGAACTGATAACTGATTTGGAGACAAAATTGAGATCAGAAAGAGATTTTTCAAAGCTGAATCATGTTTTTACATTTTTTTTGAATTTTTGAATTTTTGAATTATTTTGAAAAGCAGATCAAAAGTTACTTTTTCAGTCCTGTAAACACGAGAAACGAGGATTTTTTGAGCGAAAATGGATTTTTAGTGATCATGGCATGCTTAAAATCATTTTTCAAGAGCGATCATTATTGTTTATATTCAATTTGTGATTTTTTGGAAATTATCTGGGAATTTTGTGAGAAATGTATGTTTTGCACATACGGCGTGTCCGTTTTTCTTTGTTTTTGCAAACCGCAAAACTTACCTTTACCGTAAAAATCCAGAAACTCTTCCATGAAGCTATTACATGGCATTTTGGAGATTCCCTATAGGTTCTCACCATTTAAATTAATTTTTGAAATTTTTGATTAATGAAAAGACTATTTTACCCTTGATTTTCACTTAAAACTACCAAAACTTAAAGTTTTTAACCAAGCTATTCAATGGCTCTCCTTCCCCCTTACTTGGTCAACATCAACATGCATTTAGGAGCCTTGGATGTTCTTTTCTCATATGAATCATAAAACTTGTCATAAGTAAGCCTAGTCATAAGCATGAACCAATTAGAAAAAAGATTTATTTAATTAATTAGGGTTTATGACATAATCATCATAAAGTGGCATGACAACACAAATTTTTATTTCCTTCTTCCTCCCTAGCTTGGCCGCCCCTTTGGCTATAAACAGGAGGGGAGTGCCTCATAAAATAATCATACCAAAAGTGTAACATCCGTTTTTCCGAGTTACTATTTAAAAATCTGTTTTATATCAATTTTTGCGATATAAATCTTTTAAGATTTATTCTTGGCTTAAAAATAAGATTCAAATATACATGTTTAAGATTACTTCTGAAAATGGTTGATTCGCAGCTTCTGTTAGCTCTTGTTACAACCGTCGTTTCTTTGTTTAAAACGTACTTTTTCTGTTTTATACGAATTCTTGTGCCATAAATGTTTTGTGATTTCTTTTTAGCTTAAAATTAGGAGTAAAATACACATATTCTGGAATACTTCTGAAACGGAAATTTTACAGTCAAAACCGGGTCTGTTTACAGAAAGCAATATGGCTAATTGACAGAAAGAGTTTTAAATACCTTAGAAACATCAAATGACTTCAATAAATAAACTTCCTTCACAAAAGTTGGTTTTTTTTAATATTTTAGATTTTCTAGAATTTTTCTAGAATTTTTGGAAGTAAAAAGATTTAAAAGTTCTGTTTTGATCCAAATAGTAAACCGCTTGAACTGATAAACTGGTTCGGAGCTCAAGTTAAAGTTAGATAAAGATTTTGAACAGCCAAAACATGTTTTTTCATTTTTTAGGATTTATGGAAATTATTTTGGAATTTTCTGAAAGACGTACCAAAAGTCGCTTTTCAAAACTCCGTAAAGCACGTAAAACAAGAGTTTCTAAGCTGAAATGGATTTATCCTGATCAGTGAGAGCTCAAAATCAATTTTCAGAAGGGACCATTAGTGTTTAAATTAAATTTGTGATTTTTGAGAATTATTTGGGAATTTTTTGAAAAATGTCTGTTTTTCACTTACGGCGCGTCCATTTTTCTGTTTTTATGCAAAACTCGATACTTACACTTACCGTAAAATTTCAAAAACTCTTCCATGAAGCTATTAGGGCTATTACATGGTATTCCCAATATTACTTATCAGTTCTCATCCTTCAAATTCATTTTAGGAATTTTTGATTAGTGAAAAGTCACTTTTGCCCTTGATTTGTATCCTTTTCACTTGAAAACCCTAGGGGCAAAGATGTAACTTGACTCCCTCCCTTTTTAGCCCTCATAAACCGTCCTACCACCATGCCAAGAAGGGGAACATAATTCCTGTAACATCCGTATTTTTAGGATATTAGTTAGAATTTATGTTTTATATGAAATACTATGATCTAAGAGCTAAGTAAATAATTTGGTCATATAATAGTAAGTATAAAACACTTATGAAATCATTTTATTAAAACAGAAACTTTTTCCTTGCTGTTTGATGTCCGTATTTACCGTTATTGATGGAAAAGGGTTTTAATAACACAAGTAGGTTAACCCAATTTTTTCAAACAAACTTCCTTCACAAAAGGTGGTTCTGTTAATATTTCTGATTTTCTGAAATTTTCTTAGAATTTTTGGAAAACTTTAGAAATTACCGTTTTGACCCTGTTACTTACGAAAAGAGTAAAACACTGATTCAGAGACCAACCTGAGGTCAGAAAAAGATTTTGAGTAGTTGAATCATGTTTTTATATTTTTTGAGATTTTTGGAAAATTTTTCATAATTTTCTGAAAAACAGGTCAAAACGCTACTTTTTCGACGCTTATAAAGTACGAAAAGCGAAGATTTCTGGTCCAAAATCGATTTATGTCGAACAATGAGGGCTTAAAATCAAATTTTAAGAGAGACCATTAGTAATTAAATTTAATTTGCAAATTTTCTGGGATTTTTCTGGAATTTTCTGAAAAAGTGCTGTTTTTCACTCACGGCGCGTTTGTTTTTCTTTGTTTTAGCAAACCATAAGGCTTACCCTTACCGTAAAATTTCCAAAACTCTTCCATGAGATTCTTACATGTCATTTTCGAGATTCCTCATTGGTTCTTACCATTTAAAATTATTTTTTGAATGTTAGATTAGTAAAAAAACTATCTTAACCCTTAATTGTGGAATAAACCGAATAGAGATGAATAGAGACATAGTGGCTATGATATAGAAACTTAGGAACTTTGAGGGGTTCAAATACAATTCTAAGAAGTATATAAGAGTGGGGAACATCATGATTACCTTGAATAGTAAGGTGGGCATGTAAAAAGACCATTTTGCCCTTGGTTCTCACTTAAAACTACATAAACATGTAACTTTTGACCAAGCAATCCAATGGCCTTCCTTTCTTCTCCTTATATTGTCTATCATTGATATACATGGTTAAGATAAATGTTTTATTAGTATGGGTCTGTCTAGGAAAGACAGAGATCTTTGAAAAGGCTTTTTAAGTCCATCTCTCTTTCCTAGGAACTGTACTGATACGTTGTTTGGGGAATTCTTAACCTCGGGACCCGGTATATACGTGACTAAGATAAATTGGAAAAGTAGTGATTTCTTAATAGACATATATATAAATAGATTGGATTGGATAAAAGAGTATAACAGTAATGGATTCTCGGTAAATCCTACTGTTATGGCATCTATCGGAATTTAATATAACTGTAACGAATTCTCGATGAATTTTACTGTTATATTATCAGTGGGAAATATTGAGTAGGTATCCAATCTATATATATACATAATTAACTCAGTTTAATTTTCAATGTCTCTGACAGTGAAGTTTAGTAAGATAGGTTTTCAACGGGCCTCTTTCCTGGAAGATAACTGGTGCTTAAATATTTCAGAAGAGAGTCAGCTTGAATTCGTTCACATGGAATATATCGAATCATTTTAAAGTTAGGCATTAATCACCGAAGACGGCTCTGCCGCCGTGTGATCCTTTCATCTGCGAAAATTAACTAAGCCGATAATAAATCAGTTTTATTTCGTTCACTAAGTCTATATCAAGCTTTCAAAAATATGGACACTGATTACTGTAGTCAGCCTTGTCGCCGTATAATTATTCCATTCCCAAAGATCTATCTAAAATCTGAGAAGAGACACTTACTGATTAAAAAGTGGACATAAGTTTTTATTACTGTTGATCTCTTCACTCTTGATCAATCCTAGGTGGCTATGCCCCATTTTGGTCTGTTTGAAATAAATTAATAACCTTTAGTTTATATATCGAATCACTTTGTTGGGCTGCTCACCTAGGTTCTATAACATCCTAAAATTTCACTCTAAGAGACAAAGTGTTAATTTTAGAGGATTAGAATTACTTTGAAGTTTTTTGGATAAAAAATTGGTGGTTTGGAATTAAATACGGAAGTCAGGAGATTATATACGAATGTTCTAATTATTAGGATAAATGGTGAAATGAATTTGGAACCAAAAGGTATGTGAGGGAAAGACATAGTAGTATTGATGACATATAAAGGTTTTAGAAATTAAGTTTGGATTTTAAGAGGAGGAAATAAAGAAATTACGGTTTTAGTCCTTTTTTAGATGGAACTCCGTAGTCTGTTAGTTAGGAAAAGGATACATACCAGAGATAGAAAAATAGTTGAGATAAGGATTACATAGATCTGATAGAAATCTAAGAAAAGTAGAAAGACCAGTTACGGTTAAGTCTTACAGCGTGAATAGTAAAATAGTTACATTTTTATAGGTTTCTGTTTTTTGTATTTCCGTCTTTTGTCTATTTTAAATAATCTGGTGTGAACTAAGTGATCAGAAAATTATTGTAGTCTTATAATTAGGAGTTTAAGATACTTATAAAGTTATTTTACTAAAACACTCATTTTTCTTACGACGTTTGCAAACTGTACTTACCGTAATAGGCAGAAAAGAGTTTAATTGGTAAACATATGTTAAAACAATCCAGAAAATTATCTTCCTTCACGAAAGTTGTTTCTTATAATATTTATGATTTTTTGGAATTTTCCTTGAATTTTTGGAGAAACTAATTTTCAAAAGTACAGTTTCAGTTTCCGCAGTTTACGGTAAGAGCTAAAAACTAATACGGAGACCAAAACGAAGTTGAAACGAAAAACTAGACCAGTACACCATGTTTTTATATTTTTTATGAATTATGAAATTTATTTTGGAATTTTTCGGAAGACAGATAAAGAGTTACGTTTTCCGTCTCAGTAAATACGAAAAACGAAGTTTACAGAAACCAGGATAGATTTTCAGTGGTCAAGGAAGGCTTAAAATCAAATTTTAAAAGAGACCATTGGTGTTTATATTAAATTTGAGATTTTCTCGGAATTTTTTTGGAATTTTTTGAAAAATTACTGTTTTGCCAAGGTTATACTGGAATGGGACGGTACAACTGAGGAAATCTGAGACTGTACTGGTATGGGACGGTACAGTTGAGGAAAACTTAGTAGGATTATTCGGTACTACCTATGCCAACGATACTGTATAGGTATGGGACTGTACAGGAGAGGGTTACCTACTGAAAAGCATGTGAGTGAGGACAAAACATGTGGTTGGAATCCGTGTTGGTTTGTAGGGAAAAAGTCGTAAATCTGAAAGGTAGCCAAACAATTACAGAATAGTGTAGATTTTCTTGAATCTGTGCGATTGTGTCTTTGTGAAATCACTGTGTGCCATTGTTGAAGTGCAAAACTTCTTGAATGGGTTCTAATTTGTTTTGCTGGAGTAATTGGGTTGTAATGTTTTGAAGTTATCCTATAGGTATGAAGCCTATTTGGAACATTGGTAACAACTAGTGATGTGTATACTTATGTATGAAATTATGTTGAAATTTTATACATGTATGTTTATAATCTACGGGATCGCTATAGGTAGACACCTAACCTTATGAGTTGAATATGTGATTTGGGATGATGATAAGATCGGTCATAAAATTATTATTGTTTTCTCACTACTTAAGGTCAAGGCGTAGGCTTGATCAACCTACTGGCTTACTGGTAGCAGAGAGATTGCAATGGTAATTTGTATGAACTGGTATCTAAAATTCCTAAGAGTGGAAAAAAAAGATAGGATTTGATTCCGATAAAGGATGTGAGAGTATCCATGAAATTTCGAGGACGAAATTTTTTTAAGAGAGGGAGAATTGTAACGTCCGTGATTTTTGACTCTGTTTTTAATTATATTTTATATGGGTGATATGTGATTTGCATATGTTAGATTTATTTTAGAAAGATTAAATTTTATAGATAAAGTTTCTTGACGTTAGAAATCTGTAGTTTAAGTCAAACGTTGAGTGGCAGACAGAATTCTGTTTACCGTAAATAGACAGAATGAGGACCTTGTGAAGTAGAAACCCTAGATTTAGGTTAAGAAAGAGATTTGAAGGTACCAATAGTGATTTTCCAATATTTGAGAATTTTAGAAATTTATTTGAGAATTTTCTGAAGAACAGATAAAAAAGGTTACTGTTTTGGTCCCTGTAGTTGGACTAGGTTGAACTGTGAGCGGGTTTTGAGACCAGAACAAGTTTAGAAATATTTTTGAGGATGCAAATGATGTTTTATATTATTTTAGAATTTTAGAAATTATTTTGGGAATTTTTAGAATGACAGACAAAGAATTGCGGTTTTGGTCCCTGTAGAACAAGAACAGGATAGCAGGGAGAGCAGGTGAATGCCAGAGGCTTAGGAAATGATCCAAAATCAACCAAAAGAGTACCCAATGGTGTTTTTATAATATTTATGATTTTTAGAAATTTTCTGGAATTTTTTTGAGAAAGTTCATTTTTACCCTAAGTTACGGGTTACGGTAAAAACCAAAAAGTTACCGTAGTGCTTCTAAGCTTGATCTTTTTGAACCAAGACCTTTATGGCATCTTATTTTCATGTCTTAGGACTTATTATGAGGTTCATGAGTGTTTTTACCCCAATAGGTTAAGTTTGGACAATTTTTACTATGAAATACAACAGTTACCACACTTAATTACCTTGGAGACTTACCATTTACCATGGTTAAGGTGAAAAATTATTTTTACCCATTTGAGGACAGCTGCAGCGCCCAGCTCCACTTGAGAGGAAGAGTGTAGAATTTTCTTGAATATGCATGACTCATGAGTGGTTAGCCAATAGGATTTGTCCAAGTGATTAACTAGGGTTAAACCATGGTTAAGTGTAATCATGGCTTAGGAAAAAATCTTTTGGCTTAGGAAAAGGGAGAGGACTGCACGAAATTTTCAGGGAGAGAAGAAGAGGGAGAGCTCTTTGCTTGTGCACTTTCATCTTGTCTCTTCACCATAGCCATAATCCAAGTGGTGCTTTCCAAAATCTTGTCCAAGCTAGCCAAAATCCAAGTGCTTGTTCTTAATCTAGTGACCAACAAGCTACAAGAGCTAAGCAAGAAGGAGAAGGAGAAGGAAGAAGGAGAAGTTGGTGGTTAGGGTTTTCTATAAATTTGGTAAGGGGAAAGTTCTTCCTACATGATTTTCAAAGCCTAGTGGACATATTAGGGCTATGTATGTGTTATTTTGATTAAGAGGATGTTATGCTATCTTAGGGTTCATGTTGATTGGTAAGCCATATAGTTTTGTGTTCTTATGATTATATATGATCCTTGAGTGATGATTATGCCATGTATATGATTTCTTTTGAGTGGCTTGATTTTGAATAACCTCGCTTGATGCTAGTTTGCATGATTATGACCTTGATGTCCATAAGAGTAAGTGGCTCTTGGCTATGGTAAACTAACTATGTGGTGAGAGATGTGTTTGCTCTAACTTGGATGCATGATGAGTTTTATGCCATGCTTGGTTTGAGTTGGTTGAATGATTGTGGTTGTGCATATGTTTAACTCATGGCATGATGAAAGTGGTGTGTGCATGTTGATGAGCTTGGTGTGTAATGGTAATTGTGTTCCATTGCCTTGATGATTGAAACCATGGCTTGATGATTGAAGGTTGTGTCTTGGGATTGATCTAAACATAGTAAACTTAACTTATTTTCACTCATTTGGACCTAACTATGCAAAGAGATGTTTTATTTTGGTTAAGCATTGGATTTTCGATCTGCTGGTACGCCCTGGGTGTGACCAGTCTCGCGGTTGGGAAAAGCTGGAAAACAGGGGACAGCTCTGTTCATACCTCGGGTGTGAAAAACTCTCACGCCTGTGAACAGTTCTGGACCCAGCATTTTTGAAAATTAATGTTTTTGCGAAAATCATTCTTTTTCCAATTTTTTTTTCATAACAATGCTTAAGAGAAAATGACACTTTAAATATAAAGGTTGATAAGTATTTTGGTTAATTAATTTTAGAACTTAAGCAATGGTTTTGAAAAAAAATGCCTTTTGTTAAAAAGACAAAGATTTATAAAGAGTATGAGTGAAAGAGGAAAGAGCCATGTTGAAGAAGAATTATGCACAATGAGATGTGAATATCCTAAGAGGTGATAATGCTATAACCAAGAGTGAAGATTATATGTGATTGTGCAAGTGATAACCTAGAGAAGAGGTTAACATGATTACAAGAGAAACCAAAGCTTAAAATACTTGAGAGTGAATACCTTGTATGCTAAGTGTATGTGTCATTTTGTATAAAGAGCCTTGGCGGATGGCCAAGAGATTTGGCGGATGGCCAAGAGATATTGTGTGCTTAATGTGTTATGCATAAAGAGATTTGGCGGATGGCCAAGAGATATTGCTTGCTTAATGTGTTATGTCATATGCATAAAGAGAAGGAGCCTCGGCGGATGGCCAAGAGATTTTGGCGGATGGCCAAAAGATTTGGCGGATGGCCAAATGATGAGCAGTACAACCCGGATGGGGTTGGGAATAGTGACAAGTTGGGCCACAGTTGCCTATTGGGATTATCCAGGTTGCGAAATTCCTCAGGTGGCCAATGTAGGTGAATACCCCTGAGCCGAGGCAGTCGCACAACCCGACTTGGATAAATCTGACTGACTTGACTATTCATGATATGATACAGTGGTTTAAACGTAGCTTAGCTGAATGTTTATCATGAAGTCCGGATGGGACTATCTGATAAGTCTGTTAAGTCTGCTACGGCCGATCGCTCAATGGTGTTGGAGGTAGGGAAGTCTCCTTGGAGCACTACGAGGGTGATGTGAGGGGAAATAGAAGTGACATGCATTATAATATATCTGAGTGTATGATATATTGTTTGATGCTGAGATATGTGACATATTGTTTGATACTGAGATATATGTGTGACTGTGATTATTCTCATTGTATTTGTGAGAATGTCTTACTTGCAGGAAAATCTTGTTCTCGTGTGCTTGAGAAGGGTAAGTGGTAGATGATCTTCTAATGCATACGTGCCTGATGAATTTCTAATGTAAATGTGTCTGATAGATATGGTATATTTCTATATCTGTTGTCTCTTTGCTTTGCTATTTGTGTATGAGGATTTTTCACCCTTGCATATATGTTTTGTGCTCTTTGGAACATGATGCATATAGATGAGGCACCAGTTGGATGGTCTGACCAGAGCCAGGAGGCTTAGTCTGATGCAGTTATCTGTCAGATAGCGTTTGAAGAGGATGCAGTTCGAGGTTAGAGCTGTGGTAGAGAGAGAGATAGACTGTTGGACTCTTCTGTCCCTACTTTGTAGTTGACTCAGCCAGATGGGCAGTAGTATGGATATTTCTTTTGGGATGACTGTACTATACCATATGACACTACTCGAGGCATATGATGTAAATTAATTATGTTTCGTTGAGACCCGTTACTTATTAGTAAAGTGTGGTGATGCGAGTTGATTATCGAAGCGTGAAAGTTAAGTGAGAATTTCAAGTTAAATAATCTTTTAGTTAAAAGAAAAGAAAAAAAAATTCATTCATATTTTCGAATAACGAATAATCTATCAGGATTAATATGGACATCCGATAAAATAGGTTACTTATGTTGTAACATCCTTTTATGAGAAAGGGTGTTGCAGTGTTAATTATAAATTGTAGAGTTATAATGCCCAATTTTATACAAGAATTCGAGTAAGAGGAGAGACTATGGCAAAATCACTTTTGAAATTTTGTAAACATATCGTTATAATGGCGAATTTTACACATACCGCAAACCAGAGTTTACCGCAAAGAAAATACAATAATTATTTGTGAAAACCTCAATAGTATCTGTTATTTATATACAAGGTTGTAGTTAAGATAAATGGTTTATCAGTATGGATCTGTCTAGAAAGGAAGTGAGACCTTTGAAGGGGCTAAAGCAGTCCATCTCACTCTGGCCTAGGATCTGTACTGATACATTGTTTGGGGAAATCTTAACATTGGAAACCTGGTATATACGTGACAAGATAAGATTGGGAAAGAAGCAATTCTCTTAATACCGTATATATAAATAGATTGGAATGGATAAAAGAGTGTAACAGTAATGGATTCTCGGTGAACCTACTGTTATAGCATCTTTCGGAATATAGTGTAACGGTAATGGATTCTCGATGAATTCTACTGTTATGTTATTAGTAGGAAATATCGAGTGGGTATCCAATCTGTGTATATATGCACATAACTCAGTTTAATTTCCAATGTCTACGGCAGTGGAAATTAGTGAGATAGGCTTTAAACGGGCCTTTTTCCTAGAAGATAATTGGAGTTTAAGTATTTCAGAAGAGAGATAAATTGACTACGTTCACCTAGTGCATAGGGTCAATTTTACAGTGGAATATTGATTACCAAAGATGGCTCTGCTGTCGTGTAGTCTTTTCATCTTCGAAAATAAACCTAAGCCGTGATTAATCAAACGTAATTTCGATCACTAAGCTTCTATTAATTTTCAAGGAAACTGGACATTGATTACCGCAATCGGCTCAGCCGCCGTGTAATTATTCCTTTACCAAAGAGCTATCTAAAATCTGAGAACAGACAACTACTATTTTAAAAGCGGACGTAAGTTTAAATATTGTTGATCCCTTCTCTCCTAATCAATCCAAGGTGGCTATGCCTGGTTTGATCTTCTTGTAATACAGTTAATAACTCTTTTTATACCGACTCACTCGATTGGGCAACTTAAAATAAATAAAGCCGAGATAATGAATTAGTCCGTAATAAGCAGTAAAAAGAGACAAGAGTAATATGTTTTTAAAATATACAGTAAAAGAGTTTTTATGAGAAAAATGATTTTTAACAGTTAGCTATCTATACAAGTGGTATGTCCATAAAAGGATTTGACTTGTTTATTACAAAGAGTTTTTAAGAGTTTCAGAAATTTTTGAGAAAGAGAGATAGTAAAACAGAGGAAGATTTACAAAGAGAATTTAAGAGGAATTAAAGAGAATTCAAGAAAAAATCTGTGCATTTGCATAAAGACGTTTTGAGCATACAACCTACGAGACGGGGTTAAAAATAGAGTCTGTTGGACTACAGTTGTCTACTGAGATTATTTAGGTTTCGATAGTCTTATGTGGCCGAGTATGGTGAATACCCTCGAGTCGAGACGAGTCGTATACCCATCTTGAATAAATCTGACTGACAGTTCTATTTATGGTCTGGTATTAAGTTTTAAATGCGGTATTACGGAAGTATCTTCAGGGGTCTAGAGGGATTCCCTGATTATGCTGTTAAGTTTACAGGTAGCCGATCGCTCACTGGCGTTAAGGATGGAAAAGTCTCTTTGGAGCACTACACCGGTGTGATTTGAGAAATATAGAAGAGGCATGCATTAATAAAACATTGAGGTGATACATTGTTTTACAGGTTTGCATGGATACAAGGTAAGATCTGCTTGTTTGAGATGTGATTGTGTGTTTTCAATGACTTGCTATACTGTTATGTTGATTTGAATGACTTGATTGTCTATGTTATCCATTTGTTTTGATGATTGGGTGTTGGGTGATCTATGTTTGATAATATACTTGTACTATTTCTATTAATTTGAGTTAGAGTCTCACCCAGCCTGCTTTGTTGTGTTGATACATGATTGAGTAGATGGACCCAAATGACAAAGGATTGGGAACTGTCTAACACTTAACCAAAGAACCTCAAGGAGGGGAGCACGTATGGTGGAAAATATGTCCTAGCACACAATGGGGTCGATTTGTAGGAACAGTGGAAACAATAGATACCAGAGGTAGAGCCCCACCAAACCCACTACCCATCCAAGAACAAATGATCTTAGATGTTAAGTTACCCTGGTAACAGTTGAGACACTTAGGTACTATCTCAGATGACATGATCTTTGATAGTGGAGATAGTGGTGACAGTGGAGGTGGTAGTTCACATCCTTCGGAACATGATGTAAACGGTTCTGGTCATGTACCGTCGAAGTCGAGAGACAAATCCTCTAACAAAAACCAAGATGGAACCTCTGAAGACACATCTGCAGCAGCACCTGCAAGAACTGAGGGTTCTGTAGGTCACGTACCAGTTTCGCCTCTGGGAGAAGCGAATCCACCAACTTATTCCCCTTTACCCCATCCATCTGAATCAGAATCAGAAGACATAATTTGGTTATCTGAATCCTTGTCGGATGAGGAAATCGAAGAGGAATCCGGAGAGTCTATATACTCTTGGGCTACCTCTGACCTTACCAGTGACACTCTACCCAGACCAGATCTATCCGGATTCAACTTTGATTGGGTTCCGGTAACTAGGGTTCCGCATCTATACTCTAGCTTGCCTGGATTAGGAGGGTCTATCTGGTCTTGTCCATAAATGTATCTGAGTTAGGGTTTTAGAGTAGTAGATCCCTTTTGTGTAAACAACGGGATCATGGCTCGAATGTACATAGTAGCATGTATATTTCTTTTACCACTTTTGTACTTTTTGGTTTAGAGTAGCTTTGACTTCTTTTACAGTGTAAAAAAACAAAGTTTGTCTTAGAACAAACTCCTTTGTAAAATATCATGTTATATATATGAGAAAGAGAGTGCTTTCCTGTACATGATGGTTCATTTTGCGTTCAAAATATTTATAAAGAAAATACGGGATTATACTCCCCATCCTTCTCATCTTCTGTTATGAAAGCGAAAAATTTTACCCGCATTTTTGAAAGAGCTTTACAAACTTTTATGAAATATTTTCTAAGTATTTGCGAAACTTTTGGTTACTATGGTGTAATATCCTTTTTGGAGAAAGGGTGTTGCAGGTTCGGCCCTGCCGCGGTGTGATCAATCATAAATTGAACTATTACAGCCGGAAGAATAACTTAATTCGCAATAAATGAGTAATAAGGGCAAGAGTATTTCTTCAAAATGGTGAGTTATTCTATAATGATGTTCAAAAAGAAGCTATCGGAAAATGGAAGAAGTTTTACAAGAGATGTTGAAGAGAAGTGGTATGCAAGTTTAGACTATCATTTGCATTAAAGACAATGAGCATACAACCCACTAGACGGGGTTGCAAATAGGTTATGTTGGACTACAATTGTCTACTGGAATTATCCAGGTTTTGAAAGTCTCAATGGCCTTGTCGGTGATAACCCCCGAGCCAAGACAAGTTGTATACCCGGCTTGGATAAATCTGACTGGCAGATCTATTTATGATTTGGTATTGAGTTTTAAATGCGGTATTTCTGAAGTATTCTCAGGGGTCTAAGTGGGATTCCCTGGTTATTCTGTTAAGTTTACTGTAGACAGTCGCTCAAATGATGTGAGGTTGGAAAAGTCTCCTTGGAGCATTACACTGGTGTGTTTTGAGAAATTTTGAAGTGACATGCATAAATCTACCTTGATTTGATGATATATTCTTGAGAGTGCATTGCTTTTGCAGGTTTACGGGATACAAGGTAAAACCTGTTTGAATAAATGGCTACTCTGCTATCTGTGTGTTAAAAGACATGATGTTCGGACCTATATGTTCTTGTTGTGTGAATTGGGTGATATATGATCTATGTTTTAATGTGCTTGTACTTTTCATATTACTTTGTTTTAGAGTCTCACCCTTACGTACTTTTATGTTGTGTTGAGATGACTGAGTAGATGGTTTACCCGTGGATTGGGTTAGTTCCGGTCAAGCGTCTTAGAATTCAACCCCTTGAGGTTGGGAAGACGGGGTGGAAGATAAACCCTGATACACAGTGGGGTATGTATTCTGGTTATATACTTACCACTACGAGGAGGGTTGATAAACCCAACTGGAGAGTGAAAACTCGGCTAGTCTTAGACGTTAAACTACCCCTGGAGTAGATAAAGAACATCATTCGGACAAAAGATGGCAACGCAAGGAAAATGGAGAAGCAGAAGAAGACTGCTCAGAAGAGGATACATCGTTTTAGGGTTAGGAGGCTGCTGCTACCGTTGCATTTCATTTAAAGATGGTTAAGTTGGGTAGTTAGTCTGAGATTGATCTGGCTCTTATCTACATAGGAGCGTATATTTTCTTTTAACACTTTTGTATTTTTTAGTCTAGTAGTACTTCCTGATTTCTTTATATTTTGCAGTATTTGAACCATAGTTTGTACTGATGCAAACTCTTTGTAGAATTTCAAAGTTTATATATATAATGAAGTACTTTTTCAAGTATGGTAATATTATCATGCAACTATAGTCTTACAAAAAGAGTTAAGGAAACTTATTTTCTATCCTTCTCAACATTTAAAAGAAGAAAAAAATTTTACTCACATTTTTGGAGAAGAATCATCAAGTTATTTCCAAAATATTTTCTAAGTTATGTTTTAACTTTTGATTATTATGGTGTAATATCCTATTTGGAGAAAAGGTGTTGCAGATATACTCTCCCATTTCCATTCGGGTGTATCCAATGATTGCATTACTCCTGTAGGCTTTTGATGTTCTACCTTCGCCTTCTGGCAAGTCAGACACAAAGCTATGTATTCCGCAACTTGTTTCTTCATTCCGGGCCACCAAAACCATTGCTTCAAATCTTGATACATTTTCGTGGCACCAGGATGAATACTCAACTTGCTCTTATGTGCTTCGTCCATAATTAGTTTCCTCATTTCTATGTTATCTGGCAAACACATCCTTCCTTTACATCTTAAGATGCCACCATTGCCGATGCTAAACTCTGCAATTTTTCCTTACTTCACTAATTCCTTCTTTTCTTGCAGGTCCTCATCAGTAGCTTGTTGTTCCCGAATTTCTTCTATCAGTCCATCGAGACTTGAATCCTGTTTAAGCAAATTCTATCTTCATAAACTCCTATTGACAGATTCAAATCATGAAATCCTTCAATTAACTCCAATTCTTTGACCATCATGGTAGACACATGAATAGCCTTTCTACTTAAAGCATCTGCTACGACGTTCGCATTTCCAGGATGATACATTAGCCTAAAGTCGTAGTCCTTGAGAAATTCCATCCATCATCTCTGCCTCATGTTGAGCTCTTTTTGGTCAAACAAATACTTCAAGCTTTTATGGTCACTGAAGACATTGAATGTAGATCCATACAAATAATGTCTCCATATCCTTAGAGAAAAAACTACCACAGCTAGCTCCAAATCATGAGTTTTATAGTTGCTTTCGTGCATTTTCAGTTGACGTGATGCATATTGTAACATCCATTTTCTGTTTACCGTCTAAAATATGTTTTATATGAATTTTTGTGATATAATTGTTTCGAGATTTATTTTTAGCTTAAAAATAGGCTTTAAATATGCATGTTTAAGAATATTTCTGAAAACGATTAATTTTCAGCTTCCGCCGGTCTATTTGCAATGTCTGTTTCTTTGTTTTACCGTCCTTTTTCTGTTTTATATGAATTGTTGGGGCATAAATGTTTTAAGATTTATTTTTGGCTTAAAATTAGGGGTAAAATACACGTATTCCGGAATACTTCTGAAACGGTAGTTTTTCAATCAATGTCGGGTCTTTTTACAGAAAACGTTTACGTCTAACTGACGGAAAAGGATTTAAATAGCTTGAGTGTGTAAAATCAATCCAGAAAACAAACTTCCTTCACAAAAGTTGGTTCTTTTAATATTTATATTTTTTGGAAATTTTTTTGAATTTTTGAAATTTACCGAAAACTACGCTAACAGGAAGCATATAGCGTAAAAATCTTGTTTCACGGTATAAAATTTTCGTGACAAAGTTCCACAACAATTTATATTTTATTTTTAATTATTTATTTGATGATTTTAGAAATTATTCTGAGTAAGTTTTGAAAATACTATTTTTTACTTTATTTTCAGAGTTGTACCTGCGAAACTGTGAAAACTGAAGAGATTACACTATCAATAATTTTGAAAATCATACCCTGAATTTATTTTCAACCTTTCATAGCATTTTCAAGCAATCTCATTGGTTCTCATACTTTAAATTAATTTTGGGAATTTTTTTATTAGTGAAATGACATTTTTACCCTTGATTTCTATCCTTTTTCATACAAACCCTAGGGTTACTTCTGTAAAATCACTTCTCCCTCCTTCCAGCCTTTCTTGGCCGCCCTCCTCTATGACTCAAGTGGATCTAGGAGCTTCTCCATCATTCTAGGGTTTTTAGATATTTTTTTTGAGATATTAGTTTTTAGATATTTTTAAAACATAAACCATGGTTTTGGATGAAAACCATGGGCTCCAAAACCACTCCCTTGACTACCTCCTTGCCTGTTTATTTTTCAAAGTTTTCTTAGTTTTCTTGTCAAAGCTTTTGAGTTTTGAAGCTTTGATCTTCAAAGTATCCCTTTTCTTCAAGTTTGGAGGTAAGGGGAAAATTCTTGAGAATTCTGAAGAGATTATCCACTTTTGTGGTTTTATGTGTTATAGCTTTATTAATTATTTTATAGCTTTTATTTAATTATAGTAAGGTTATAATGGCAAGATTGATATATTCCTTATAACTATTTTATAGCATTTTTAATTATGTGTTTTTATAGTAAGGTTATAATGGCAAGATTGGTACATGCCTTATAATAATTTATTTAAGCTTTATAATTGTTTTATGACGTTAATTTAATTGCTTTGAGCTTTAAAATTTGTAATGTTATATTTCTAAATTGTGAAAACTCTGATATTGTCTATCATTGATATACAAGGTGATGGTTAAGATAAAAGGTTTATTAGTGTGGTTCTGTCTAGGAGAGACAAAGGTCATTGATTAATGAATATGGAAAATTCATACTTGATTTCTCAAAGGATATGAAATGGTGACTTGATATTCCATATAGGTTTTAGAAGTTAAGTTTGGAATTTTTAGAAAAAGATATAATGGGAATTACAGTTTTAGTCCCTCTAGGAGAAACTCTGTGATCTGTTAGTTAAGAAATGAATAAATGCTGGAGATAAAGGAATAATTAAGATGGGAACTTTAGGATATAATATACTTTGGATAGTATGGAAGTAATGAGTCTTGTTGATATTACAGTTTAGAACGGTAAGATAGTTAAGTCTTATATAGACTTCTGTTTGCTATTTTTCGTCAATTATATGTTCTATATGAAATTATGTGATCTATGTGCTAAGAAAATTATTTTAGTCTTATAATGAAGGTTTTAAAATACCTATCAAGTTATTTCAGTAAAACAGCCACTCTTTCTTTGACGTTTGACATCCGTACTTACCATAATAGATGGATAAGGTTTTAAGTAGCACAAGTGTGTCAAACCAACTTAGACAAACAAACTTCCTTCACAAAAGTTGTTTCTTTTAATATTTTTTATTTTCTGGAATTTTCTTAGAATTTTTTGAAAGCTTTGAAAATTACCGTTTTGATCCTGCTACATACGGAAAGAGTAAAATACTGATTCGGAGACCAACCTGATGTCAGAAAAAGATTTTGAGTAGCTAAATCATGTTTTATGTTTTTTGGGATTTTTGGAAATTATTTCATGATTTTCTGAAAAGCAGATCAAAACGCTACTTTTTTTACCCTTATAAAGTACGGAAAACGGAGATTTCTGGTCCAAAATAGATTTTTAGTGATCAGTGAGTGCTTAAAATCAAATTTTAAGAGAGATCATTACTGTTTAAATACAATTTGTGATTTTTTGGAATTTTTTCTAGAATTTTCTGAAAAATTACTATTTTCACTTACGGCGCATCCGTTTTTCTTTGTTTTTGCAAACCGTAAGGCTTACCCTTACCGTAAAAAATCTCAAAACTCTTCCATGAAGTTCTTACATGTCATTTTCGAGATTTCTCATTGGTTCTTATCATTTAAATTAATTTTGGGAATTTTTGATTTATAAAAAGTCCATTTTGCCCTTGATTTTCACTTAAAACATTAGGGGCAAAGATGTAACTTCACTTCCCTCTTCTAGAAAAGCTCTTGGCCAACCTCCTTAGTGACTCCCCACTATCTTGAAGCTTCTCCCTCCTTCTAGGTGTTGAGTCATGACCATGAGTCATTGGTTTAGGCCAATTAGGAATTAGTTAATTGTTTTGTTTTATTTTAAAAGCCAAACCATGGTTACTTTCCAAGCCAACTATAGTCTCATTAACCCAACCCCTTGGCTGCCCCATCCACTATAAATAGACCCCCCTTGCTTCATAAAATTCTCACACAATCAAAGGAAGCCTTCAAGACAAACACAAATTCTCTCTTTTCTCTCTTTAGTCTTAAATTTCTTACTATTTGTTCTTGGTGTTCTTGTTTGTTCTTCTTCAAGTTTTGGCCAAGGTAAGGGGTTAATCTTTCAATATTAATTTGAGAAGTATGAGTTTGATTCTTTTTGTGCTTGTCTTGTATGCTTTAGGTGTTTTTGCTTTTATGCTTTAAATAATTATTTTGTGCTAATTATTAATAGTAGGGTTATAATGCTCAAATTTTCTTAAGATTTTCGTGATAGTAAGATGGCTATGCCAAAATCACTTTTGAGCTTTTGTAAACATACCGTTATAATGGCAAAATTTAGACTATCGTAAATATGATTTTACCGCGACGAGAATACAATTAATTATTTTGTGAAAACCCTGGTATTCTCTATCATTGATATACAAGGTCATAGTTAAGATAAATGGTTTATCAGTATGGATCTGTCTAGAAAGGAAGTGAGACCTTTGAAGGGGCTAAAGCAGTTCGTCTCTCTCTGGCCTGGGATCTGTGTTGATACGCTGTTTGGGGAATTTTTAACCTAGGGACTCAGTATATACGTGGCTAAGATAATTGGGGAATATAACGGTAATGGATTCTCGGTGAATTCTACTGTTATATGTTTTTAGTTCAGTATTCTCTATGTTTTTAACAGTGGAAATTTGTGAAATAAGTTTCCATGGGCTTTTTCTGAAAATAAACCGGTGTTCAAGTATTTTCAAAATATTTCCATTTTGACCCCTTTTCAAGGAGTTAATCACTTTTTGGTACTATTATATACTGAGAAGTGTGTTTTGGAATTCTTATCTGTTAAATGTGGTTTTGTGTGTTCTGGTGATTCTATGTGGTTTAAGATAAGTGATTCTGAGCAGTTGGAAGTGAAAGAGATATGCCTAGTGAAAGGCGGTATTCCCATATGCTTAGTACTAGTGCGATGTTCCCACATGATGTTCCCATATGCTTTGTTGAAAGTGATGTTCATTCTCGATGTTCCTACTCGATGTTCCTATTCGATGTTCCCACTTGATGTTCCCAAATGCTTTGTTGAAAGCGATGTTCCCACCAGAAGTTCCTAAAAGTGTTGTGTGCTTATTGCTTGTTATGTTGGTATACAGATTATTCAAGTATGATTCTTTAGTACTTGTGCAGTGTGTTGCGGTGTGCCTATACTTTTCCTATTAATTTGAGTAGAGTTTCACCCTTGCCTGCTTTATTGTGTTGATGCATGACGGAGTAGATGTTTGACCCTAGAAGTGGGTTAGCTCTTAGGAGAGGAGCTGAAGGATGCTGTTGAATAGATTGATAAATGTTCCGAGAAGGATAGATGGTTACTGTATTATTTAGGTAGAGGTTTAGAGACCAGACTGGCTCAGATGTTCACTGTATTTTACAACTTTCTTTATAAAAACTCTGATAGTTATATGAAATGAGACTGCATTCCTGAAAATATTGTTTTATGCTTCCGCACTTAAAAACCTTTTGAAAGGAATTAATACATATTCTCCATCCTTCTCTTTGTTTAAAAGAAGAAAAAAAATTTACACATTTTCGGAGAAGGAATGTTGAGTTTACACCAATATTTTCTAAGTTATTTCGAAATTCATTGGTAACTATGGTGTAATATCCTTTTTGGAGAAAAGGGTGTTACAGAAGGGGCCTTATATCACATTCTCTTTCCTGGGAACCATACCTATACGCCATTTGGGGAAATCTTAACCTAGGGACTCTGTATATACGTGGCTCAGATAAATTGGGAAAGATAGTCTAACGGTAAAGGATTCTCAGTGAATTCTACTGTTATATTATCTGGTGAAAAATTAGTGAGGTAGTATGAGAAGTAATTTCATTTATTAATTATGTGTGGCAAAACGCTCTTGTCTTACAGGTTTTTATATAAAAATTAAAGAGGTGTGTTTGGTAGTGTTATATGGTTCTGTGTTTTATAAAAATTAAAGAGGTGTAACACCCTCATTTTTATATAGTTTTTATTGACTTTTAATCTGCTTTAATTTAATTAAAATTGTTTAATTAATGATTTTGGGATCTTAAGGTGTGAATAAGGATTTTCATATCTTAGGTTTCCTTTTGAAGGGTTTAGAGTCATGAGATTCGCAAAACTGAGTTTTTGCAGGAACCGCATTCTCGCGTGATGCGGGGAAAGGTCAAGTATTTTTCTAGAGGTCATTTTTACTCCAAAATAATATTTTAATGAACCAAAAGTTGTTTTTATAATATTTGTGATTTTTAGAAATTTTTTTGGAAATTTTTCAGAAAAACTTTATTTTACCCACGTTTGGAGCTAACCGAGTGCAACCGGGAGATGAAAAATAGTCCAAAAATTTAGTTTTGAGATTCTAACTTTTTCTATATCATATTCAAGTCATAAAATTGATTTCTCAAGATTTTATCTATTTTAGAAAAATATTTATCTAAAAAGGGATTAGAAAACTAAGCATTTTTACTACTTTGAACCACCAATTAAACCCTAACTAGATGGAACTAAATCCCACCCTTTTGGGACTTCATTTGGCCGAGTATGAAGCCCTAATTTTCACTCTCAAAATATCTCAAAAGTCAAATGGGGTCAAATGCCTAATTTTTAAATTTTTTCAAATCAAAGAGAGGGAGTAGGTGACCAAATCCAATCAAGCCCATACCTCCCCACTCTTCCTTGGTCTTGCCGAATTCATTAGGGTATGGGAGGAGAGAGATTTCATTTCTTCTTCACTTCATCTTCTCCAGTCTTGCAAAACTCCATTTTTTTCTCCACCTCAAAGCTTTCCTACATACTAAAAGCTTGAGTTTTATTGAGTTTTTGGCTATTCAAGCTTCATAAAAAAGGTTTGGATCATGATTCTAAACCATAATCTCTTTTTATTTTTCCATTTCCATCACTTTCATTTTTCATGAAGCTTGTGTTCTTCATTTTGCTAAAAGTAAGCTTTTTTTTTTTTTTATGTTCACTCCCTTGGAACCTACAAGCTTGAAAACCATCTTGGATTCATTTGCTCCAAAGCTTTGAGTAAGTAATTCTCTACTCAAATTTTTACTCTTTAGGGTTTGGTTATTTTCATAAAACTTGCATTTTCATGGTTGTATTTTTCGTGTATTTTGAAAAAGGGTTGATTTTTAAAGTATTAGAACATCAAGACTCTTGGGAGACCACTTGGTGTTGGTGTTGGTGTGAAGGTGATTTTGGTGTTAGCACTTTTTCATTTGCTTCAAGAGATAAGGGGATTTTCTCAATAAGTTTGCAAGGTTGTGTATGTGTGTGGTTGTATGTTGTATGTTTAAGGTTAAACTCAAAGATTTGAGTTTTCCTATTGGTTGTTGAATAAGAAATCATTCTCTTAGTAATGTATATTTTTATATATTTATGTATATGGGTTTAAAGCATAATTTTGGTTGATGAATGATGATTTTTGAAAGCCTATGTGTTCTTGAAAAAATCATATGTATGGTTTGAAGTGATTGGAATGCCTAAAATGTATGCTTGATGAAATCATGTTTGATGCCATGATAATGATGTATTTTAAATTGCTATGGATGGTTACTTTGAGTGTATGTATGATTTATGGCTTGAGTATGTTCTTGCCTAATTTATGTATGTTGATTTTTGGGTATTTCATACACTTTGATTCATTGTGATTGGGATTGAATTTAAAGTATTCTTACCAAGTGTGGGAAGAGGACTTAAAAGCTTTAATGAAAAAGTTTTTCCAATGAAATCAAATAAATTAATTTGGATTCAAGTTAACACTTGATTAGGTAATTTTCACTAAATTTCTAAGTATAAGTCTCCAATAGATTTCATACTAAATCCTATTTTCTATAAAGCCCTAAGTAAGCTACAAAATTAATTAATGAGGGAGAAAGTAAAATTTCATATTTTTAAGGGGTTAAAAACGAAAACTGGGTGTATTTTGGGTCAAAAATATAAATTTCTGGAATTCTGGGCAGAAAAATGAAAACTGGGTGTTTTGGGACAAAGACGTAATTTACAGAAGTTCTGGGGCAGAAACGTGAAACTGGGCTTTTTGGGGCAAAAACATGAAACTGGACATTTTTGGGGCAGAAACTTAATTTTTTAGAAATCAGGGGTTGAAGTGTGAAACTGGATATTTTAAGGGTCAGATTTTAAATACTAGAAGTAAATAAATTTAAGTAACGTTTTATGAAAGAATTTAATTAAGATTTTTAACTAAATCTTTTTACAATGAGAAATGGGAAGAAAATAATGAAGTTGGTTTAAATAAAAAGTATTTCTTTTATTAAAACAAATGAGGATTTGAGATTTTAAAGTTAAAGATGGACTTTAATTTCAAAGAGGAGTTTTCCCTAAAACTTATGTTTTTAAATAACGTTTTTACACGGTATTGAAAGAGGATCAATATGTGGCGACGATGAAGTCTTGAGGACAATAATGCTACACGGTGTTGGAAGAAAGCTAACACATGACGACGAAAACCCTAAGACGAGGGATTGCATTAATTGTATTGTTTGTGGTTGCAAATATACTCTCATTTGCATTAAAGATGTGGCTTTTGCCAAATTAGAGCATACAATCCTATGTGGGGATTGTAAATAAGTATGGTCTGGCTATAAGTCTTTGAGGGCATCCAGGTTATGAAATTCTCAATGGCCTTGCGGTGAATCCCCTTGTGTCGAGAAGAGTGATGTACCTGGCTTGGATGATCCTGACCGGCTGCCTTATTTGAGATATGGTGTACGACGTTAGCATAATGGGTCTGTATCGAATGAATGACAAACGATGGCCGAGAGAGATGGTCAATTTGCATTGATGTTAGGTATACGCTCCCGGTGTATTAAAGAGATATTGAAGTGACATGCATTATGCTAGAGTGCAATGTGTGTGTTTGACTGTGTGTTTAACTTGATGATGTGTTCTCTTTTGGTGTATGATTATCTTAGAGAAAGATTTGCGAAAGAGTAATTATATATATATTCTTGGAATGTATTATGTAGTATTTTACTTTTCATATGCATCCTTTCGTGGATTTCAACTTGTGCAAAGAAATTCACCCTTGCATGTTTTTTTGTTATCTGTACGTACGCTACGCGTAGATGTCCACTTCGAGACCTCTGGTAGCCAGAGTGAGGGAGAGCTTCCGGCCTCTTGAGGCCGATGGTGGGGAATGGACTTATGATCCCATCTCCCAATGGGCCACGGTGACTAGGTACGTGGTCAGGACGCGAGGAGGGGTGCTGGGCCCCGAGGAGGTTTTGGAGCGGGACATGATTCTGGACGCTTATATTCTCATCGAGAGGATGCGCAGTTGGCTGGCAGCTGCACCAGAGGTATGCCGTGGGGCGGAGGAGATTAGAGAGCCTGTGCCGCAGCTGAGGAGGGAGGCTCAGAAGGAGGAGAGACCATTACCCTCGTAGGTAACCGGGCTGTTCCGGAGTACCGTCGTCTCTTTCGTCGCACTCCAATGAAGAGTTCCTTGGAGAGGGCACGTACCGAGGATGGCTCCACTTGCGACACCAGCTTCACCACCAGAGACCTTCAGACCGACGCTCCCCGTTCCTTACGTCGCACCGTCTGGACGTTTTGTGCGTTGCTCTTCTGACACTTCTGTCGGACCGTCGGGACACGCAGAGAGGGGGAAGAGAAAGATTAGAGACGAGCCAGAGCGAGTATTCATTGAGATATCCGAGGACCCTGAGGAGGATCCCGAGGAGGACCCCGAGGTGACGTCATCGTCTTAGGTCTTTAGTTGTGGGGTGTCTAGTGCTAGGTTGTGGGTTGTTAGTTAGCCGACTAGCCTAGGTTTGGGGAGTAGATGTTCAGTGTCGTGTATTTGACACATCTTTTGATTTACCGTTTTCCTAGGTTTAGTTTATCGCTTTATTTCTTTAGGTTAGTATGATTTATTTTGGCCACTTTGTTGTGGTTCATGACTATACTTACGGGTGCAAGACTTGTGTATATTGACATGATGACATATATCTATATTTATGATGTTTCTTTCCTTCTGAGTTTCTGGATGACTATAATAGTGGTGAGTGATTCTTCTTCGTATAAGATCTTTTAAAAAAAAATTAGCCACGAAATCCGGTATACTTTAATTATGAAAAAAGTATATTTTAAGACAAACCAGTTTTATATTAATTCCGCATTAAGTTTTTGGTAATTTTACGTAACAATCCTTGTGGGAAAAAGAGGCGTTACAATTCTCGGTGAATTCTACTATTATATTATCTGATGAAAAATTAGTGAGCTAGTATGAGAAATAATTTCATTTATTAATTACGTGTGGCAAAACGCTCTTGTCTTACGGATTTTTATATAAAAATTAAAGAGGTGTGTTTGGTAGTGTTATATGGTTATGTGTTTTATCTGATGAATATAATTTTGGTGTCATCTGAGTTACATGATTCAATGTTCCTATTTGAGAGGTGTGATTATGTGATTATCTGTGTTTTTTAGTTTTATCCGAGTTAAGTGATTTTGTGATGTGATACTACGTTTGTTTGAGATAAGGTTATTCTGAGTGGTTTGGAAGTGAAAGAGATATGTTTGGTTAAAAGCGATGTTCCTATATGATTTGTTGAAAGCGATGTGACACGTGACTAAAGGCACTAGACAGAGAAAGGATGATGGCACACCACTTTCAGACTCAAAATCCTACAAAAGATTGATCGGGAAATTAATCTACCTAACAACTACAAGGCCTGACCTCAGTTATGTTGTTCAGCAACTGAGCCAGTTCATGACATGCCCCACTTCATTGCATTATGCTGCTACAATTAGGGTTTTAAGAAACATTAAAAGTTCACCTTTTGTGGGCCTTTATTTCCCAAAAGACTGACCACTTCAGTTGAAGGCGTTTAGAGATTCGGATTGGGCAACGTTCTTCGATACACGCAGATTTGTTACTGGGTTTTGCATTTTTCAGGGTAGTTCATTAATCTCTTAGAAGTCTAAGAAACAACCCACGATTTCCCATTCATCCACAGAGGCAGAATATTGTGCCATGTCAGAGAAAATTTGCAACAAAAATTATTTCAGCTACTACCTCTTTCTACTACTCATCAACTTGCAGATGTTTTCACAAAAGCTTTGGATCCCGCACCATTTCACAATCTGATTTCTAAGCTTGAAGTTATTAGCATATACTAACCTGCTTATGGGGGTATTAGATATTAGATAGTTTGTTATTATCTGTTATACTTTGGATCCTAAATTCACATTATCTTATCAATTGTTAACTGATTATGTTATGTTAGTTTTGTACTGATTCTATTATGTAAGTTCTGTACTCTCCTTTACTCTCTAGATCCTATATAAAGGGCAATATGCTTTATTAAGTTCATTCATTCTTCATTCAATAAGAAGTAATATTCAGTTTACTATTTTCTATTGATATCAGTAATAAATATAAAGAGAACAAATAAATATTGGAGGTCAATAAAGATCAACTGTTGCATGAAATTAAAACGAAAACCGTTACAGCCATTATCTCTACACAGGAGATAGCTGGAACATAAGGACATAACCTAGACCTGTCTCTAATGGCTAGTAACAGCTACTTTAGATGTTTTTCATACAAAAGGAGCTGGATTAACAACTTGAAGCTTTATTGCTTGCATTATCATAGATCTAAACTTTCTATCAGCTTCGCGAAACATAGAGAATCCTTCTTTCCAGGCATTCACTTCTCTAGTTTAGTTTCATTTGTATACTTGTAACTGAGATGAGTGATTTAGGCTCATTTCATTTCACATTACACTCTTTGAGTGATTTAAGTTGTATCATACACAAACTTTTTTCTACACTATTTTTGTAACTCCCAATCTAGAAAGGTTGCTCTAGGGTTAGTTGAGAGGTTAAGCATGCAGAGGCTGAGGTAAAAGAATATTTGTGTTAAGTCTGTAGAGGCTGGGGTAAAATAATAATGGTAGTAAAGTCTGCAAAAGCTGGGGCAAAAGAATATTGGTTTTCACATTTGTGGTTGCATTGTGATTTGCAATAGCGAAAAATATCATTGTGTGTGTGGACTGGACATAGCCCAAGGATTGTTTGGGTGAAGCAAGATAAATCTTTTTATAGTATTCTCTATCCCTTAAGCTCTTTTATCTTACTGCATTTATTTGTTAGTTTCTAGTATACTCAGAAAGGTCACCATTCTGAAAAACATCCTTTTGTCACCTTTCAGAACAAAGTTTTTAAGAAAGCATAACCATAAATCCTGTGCATAAGTTTTCATTGAAAACTGTTAGTTTTATACTCATATATTTTATCATAAAAGTTTTAAAGAAATCATTTTTGAAAGACACTGATTTCACTCATAAAGGTATCCTTTCTGAACTGTACTAACAAGTTTTGTTAGTTGTCCTTTCTAAAATTTTCTGAACTCCAAGTTATACTTAAGAATTCTTCATAAAAGTTCTTTATAGTTCATAATTTTAAAGAGGTCCCAATTCAACCCCTTTCTTGTGACTGATCTATTCACTTCAATCATTAAAACTTTAAGAGATCATGCGCATTCATCGACTTGATTTCAACAGTTAGTGGTAACAAATTTTGGTGTTTGAGACTTGAATGATAAGAAAAACAACTAAAGCCTTTTCCCAATGGATAGGATCAACTACATGGATCAAACAATGTTGTAATGTTCTATCATAAATCATATATAAGAATAGATCATTTAAGGCATAAATAAGATTTTGATTCCTATAATATTGGAGGGATTTTTTAAGTCCCTTAAAAAAAGTCAAACCTTGTTAGTCCCTATAATATTTTTTTTTTGTTTTAGTCCCTCTAATGAGTCGACCTAATGTGGTGGCTCACTTTAGTCCACCTTGTAACAGCCTAAATTTTCACTCTATGTAACGGATTGTTAATTCTAGAGGATTAAGGTTATTCTTAGAATTTGTATATAAGGAATAATGGTTTAAAGCTGACGGGGAAGTCAAAAACGGAATTCTGTAGTATTTTGACTGTTAGAATAAGTTTATAATGATATAAAATTTAAAATTTGATTTAGAAAAGAAATTTGAGGATTCAAATAGTGATTTGATATTATTTGAGAATTTTAGGAATTTATTTGAAAATTTTCAGAGAAAACGAATAAGAAATGATATTGTTTTAGTTCCTATAGTATGGTAGATTAATATGAGGATTTATTCGGAGACCAAAACGAGGCGATAAAAATATTTCATTGACCAAATAGTGTTTTTATATTATTTAAGATTTATAAGAATTTTTCTAGAATTTTTGGGAAAAGTTCTAAAAATTGTCCAAAATGCCCCTGATGTAGGCGAACGACTAAAATATCCCTAGTTTTACTGTTTTGCTACTATTCATAAAACAAAAATTGTCATATTTTATTTTTAATTTATTGTTTCGGGATTTTAGAAATTATTTCTGTATAGGTTTTTGAAATTACCGTTTTGCCCTTTTGGCCTATATGTGTTAAGCAGTAAATACAAAAGAGTTTCAGCTTTTCATAATTTTCAAAAACTCTTCCACAAAGAATTTTGGGCTAATATGGTATTTTCTAGCATTTTTATTGGTTCTGATAATTTAATTTAATTATGTGAATTTTTTATTTATGAAAATACCATTTTTCCCTTCCATTTTCTTCCTTTTTCACTTAAACCATCAAAGGTAAAATTGTAACCTCACTCTCTCCTCTCACAAGGCCTCTTGGCCGACTCACTATTCATGTGTGTGATCCTTATGAATTAATTTGAACCAATGAGGAATTAGGGTGATTTGTCTAATTTCTTAATTACATTTTATGACATGTTAAGCATGATATCGTCAAACTTAACCTGGCTTATCTCACAACCAATTGTAACACCTCGGTGTCACACTGTTGGAAAATACGCGGAAACTATACTCTTTCTTTTATATGTTATTTAAAAATATAGATAAATTTATGTTTTTTCTTTTCGAAAGACTTAATTAAATATTTCACAAATATGATTACCTTTTTAAAACAACTGTACAACATGAATTAAACTTACTGAATTCGAAAATGAAACTTAGAAATTAAGAACATAAGAACTTAGGTCTTGGCACTTAGGCCTTACACACCAACGTTTTAAATGCCATTTGTAGCATCATATTACAAACCAGGAATTAAAACAGAAAGCATTAAAGATCAACCCCAAATCCTAGGCTGGTTGACAAAACTAACCCCCAAGGATAATAGTTATTCAAACAACAGCGACTCGCTTCTACTCAAAACATCTGACTCGAGGTAGTCCATTGCCCGCATCAAGGAACTCAAAACTGAGGGTTTCAGAAAGAGGGTTGCGTCTGACCATCTTTGCGTAAAACAAAACGTTGCAACACAGAATAAAGCAAAATATACATAACATAGAAGGGGTGAGAATTCCAACATAAATCTAAACATATGAAACATAACAGACATACAACCAGACATGTAATCGTACATATACACTCATAACTCAAATCAAAGCATCAATGATAATCATATGTATGTCATTACTTAATTTATGCATGAGACTCAGACTCAAACCTAATCCATGGATCTAGACTTCCAGTATCAGAGGAGCGAAAAGCCGGATTTGCCCTTAACATAGCTATTCCATTTTGGTAAGCATTATCCCAGATATATGCTGCTATTCAGGGGTCACCGTTACTAATCACGAGAACTGCAGCTCCAAGTCAGGATCGTTATGTGCGAGGGAATCCATCTCACCACGACATGGAGAGGCCAATCTCCGGTCCCCTGTGGAATTATGGTCGCCCAAACGTCCCCAAGGTCAACCAGCAACCTTACTACCCAAACTCACACCTTTATTTCTCAGGTGTAGCTCTCTCTTTAACATCAATGCAATTTGTATGCATATGAAAAATTCACAATCACAATTGTTGTCATAATTGATCTTATAAGTTTTAAGCTTTCAGCTTTATTATTCTATATTTTAGGCTTCCAAGCCTTAATCAATTTATCAACAAACTCCAATTCTTTGATTTATACCAATCAGGTTCCAAACCATAACCACAATTATTAACAAGCTAGACTCCAAGTCATAGCCAAAGATTCCATTATCAAGCTAGGTTCCAAACCTTAGCCAAGTTTCATAATTCTTTAAGTTTCAGATAATTTTTCCTAAGTCTTATGAAGACTCATTCAATTATACACTATGTTGATTAATAAGTGATAATTAATCTCACATTAATTAGAGATTATTTCCTCTTAACTTAGTAAAATTACACTTATATTAATATTTTCAAATTTTATGGAAAAATTACCATTTTTGTCTTTTTAGGAAAAATTACGTTTTGACCTTTCTAATTTTTATTTTTATTTTTTTACTTTTACCCAAACTTCACCTTTTTCTGTTTTACATAAATAAATTACTAATTTCATTCAATTTTGCTCAAAATTACACTTTTAGTCCCTAAAGATTACTACTTTACAGTTTTAGTCCCTGTAGTTTCAAAATCAACATGTTTTCCAAAAATTCTCAGGACTACAGCTATGAAATTTTTCACAGCAGGGGATAGATTCGGCTGTCTTATACTGCCCAGAAATCCAGAACTGTTCACAGCCTGAGGGACAGATCACACCCGTGGTGTGAAGTCCACTGTTTTGGTTCAAAATGAAACTTTGTGATATTCCAATCCACTCTTTGATTTACTCTTCATTTTATACCACCTCTTAAAGATATTTTCACATGATTTATTAGTTTGTTCACAACTCAAACAAGTCATAAAAATCATAATCGTTTACATGCTCTATAAAATAGCATAAATTATTTCAAACAAATATCCATACTCAAATATCAAACTTTTCATATACATAATTAAACATACACCAAACAAAATACTTGAAACAAAATTATAACATCTCATAACACACTTCAATATTTATATATATAAGAGTATAAATATCATTAATATCGAAGATCACACATTTATTAATAGTTATAACTTACTATGCTTTTTAGATAACATACCAATATCAAACCCAAACTTTGCACATAATCTATCAAGTTCCTATAAATTTATGAGTTCATCTTCATCCCTACCTCTTGAAGACTCCCCAAGAGATCCAAAGAAAACTCCTTTAGAACAAGTTATTCCACCAACACCTTTCTAGTTCAAGCCTTAAACAAAGAGGTCCAAAAACAAGTTCAGGAAAAAGGGTAGATCAAAATAACCACCATGAACAACTTGGTTATGAAACTTAGAGAAAATAAAAGAGAAAGATCCTACCTTGTGCTCTTGAAACAAATAAGAACAACTTGAACCAAAACTTGATGATCTCAAAGATTGATTGAAGACAAAGTGTTTAAAATGAATACTTTACACTTGATTCTTGTGTAAAGGATCAAAATATATGGTGGATGATGGTTGAGAGCTTCATGGGAATGGAAGAAATGGTCGAAGGAAGAAGATGAAGCTAGAGAGAAGGATGAGAAAATAATAACTTAGAAAGATAAGTTAATGGATGAAAATGAATTTGTTTTTAAAATAATTGATATATATGAATTAGATTCACGAGTAAGGAAAGAAATATCTAAATGGGAAGCCCTCTTGATCGACCAATTCATCTAAAAAAAAGAAACCATGGTTGGCTTTTATGTTAATCATAGTTTAGCTTTAATCATGGCATGGTTAATTATAATAAATGAAAGGATAATGCTTATCTTTTTAGTCATGACTCATCAAGGACTCTTCAAGGATAAGAAGAATAAAAATCTATCCCTTCATGGATGATGGGCGGCTGATCTTGGAGAGAAAAATGGGATAAGATCAATTCAATGCAAGTTGGTAATTAAATACAAAACTTAAGGGTAAAATGGTATTTTCCTAAAAATTAGTGATTATGACTAATTATGCCTATGACATCACCATACCTGTGTCATCATCTCCCTTCTGGTAAATTTCCCCTGCAGCCTCATCCCTGATTTTGGGTCTTTACCAGTTTCTCGGATATTTATGATTTTACCCGTTACCCGTAATCGGGGTCAAAATAGATTTTTTTTTAAATATCTAAAAAAAATCTCATAAATTCTAAATAATGTAAAAACAATATTTGGCTCAGTGAAATATTTTTCTGACCTTGTTCTGATCTCCACTCAATCATCGATTCAACCTATTCTTACTATAGAGACCAAAACTGTAACATTCTAGAAAAATTTATAAAAAAATTCCTAAAAATCATAAATAATATAAAAACACTATTTGAAGAATCATATTTCTTTTCTAGATCTAATCAAGGTATTACGCCAATATAAATCTTCACTGATAGTTAAAATGCAGACCGGAATCTGTCTGAGTTTTTTTTTTTAATTCAAATTTGTATTACTACTTTCTATGACCTACAACATTCTAATTATGATTTTAGTTTTCTAACTAACACTCACTTGATCATAATTGAATATAATGTTATTTATATAATAGACACAAAAGGAAATATGTATAAAAGAATACAGGTCTTACACCAACCATGGTCACCTCCCTTGGGTTAACTTGGCCACCCCTCTCCCCTATAAATAGGAGGGAATGACTTCATGAATCCTTGCACCATCCTTAAGACACAAAGTCTTGGATTTCTTTCTTTTTCCAAATTTCTCTCTTTGAGTTTTCTTTCTTTGTTCTTGTGTTCTTGAAGCTTTGATCTTCAAGTTCTTCTTTCTTAAGAGTAGAGGTAAGGGAAAAATTCTTTAAAGTTATTATAGTTACATAAGTTTTTATGTGTTTGATTTTGAGTGATTTACCTGTTAATCACTTCGGTGGTTTATAGGTTTATGAGCTTTATAGTAGAGATTTTGATATTGTGAATTAATTGTTACAAGCTTTGATAATAGTATTGTTATTATGCCAAATTTTTCAGTGGTTGAGTGTAATTATCATGTTATTCCAAGCATTTAAGTGAAATTTAAATGATCCAAAGCCAAACCTAATTTAATTCTTTTGCAGCAAAATCTCTATAATATTATTGGTCGTCAATATATATAAAGGTTGGTTGGGTTAGTCAGTGTATATTAGGAAAAGTTTTGACAAGGAAAGACTTGGTATTTAAGCAGTCATTGACTCACCTCTCTTTCCTAGGAACTCTTCGGATGTATTGTTCTTCCTAACTTAGGGTTTGTATATATTTTTGGACAAAATAGATGGAGAAAAGCTTCCAAAGGGATTTCTATTTAAAACAGTATCTTCAAACTTGCGTTTAAAATTATTACAGTTTTGTCAATCTCTTCTCTCTTAAGATTGTCTGAAGACGGCTCTGCCGGAAAACTCGGTCTTTGCTTTTTAATTCTCACTTCTCTCTTGATCGATCATGTTGGCTCTGCCTCGTTTTGGTCTTCATTTACGCTTTAATCACTTTTAGTTTTGCTACATGATGTACCGATTCACTTTAAACTGCTATGGTTTGATCACCTCAGTTTGGCACGGCCGTGGTAAGATCATTCTGTAATTAAAAGTAGTAAAGTCGGAGAAAAATCACCTATTGTGTAAGAGTAGTAAAATAAGAAATGAGTATGAGAATTAATTATATGATGATAAAACAACAGTAGATTTTTTCTTAAAGAAGCCAAAGCCTAATGAGTTCCTATTTTCTTAAAGTGTCTGGGGTTGTGAGATGCGTTGTGTAACACCCCCTTTCTCAGGAGGCATTACACTTCGTAACTGAACCTCTTATGCGGAAATTAAAATCTTTCTTCTAATTCTTCTTTCGAAAAACGCTGTCAAAATTTATTTAATTTTCACAAATGGATTTTCTCTGTCAATTTTTTTTCTAAAAGAAATACTTTGTGAGAATGAACACCAACCAGAAAACAACACAGGGACTAAAACTTATTCAATTATAATGGAACGTATCATACATAAGAAATCCCTTTCCCAAATCAGTACAGACTCTCTATGCTGGTCAAGCACTAAGAACTTCTACAAAAAGTTCAAATAAGAAAACTCCAACAAAACTAGGACTCGCACGTCCTTCCACTTTGTTGACACGTCTTCAATGCGCGTCTCGTTCTTCGAGTCCTGTCTAGTCCACTCAACTAGTAATCAATCTATATGAATCATGTCCCGAAGGGCACAAAACATATAGGCAAGGGTGAGTTTCTCCCAAAGTCACAATCACAAAACATACATAGTAAAAGGAAAAAATACTACTTATTATACTTCAAAAATAAGCAAATATCATTTGAAAACTATACTTTAAGTTCACAAACAACCAACACACACATCATCACAAAATCATCTATCTCAATCAAGATATATATATGCATGACACTTCAATCATCTCTTATCACACCGGTGCACTGCTCCATGGAGACTTCTCTTCCTCAACTAAGTAGAGCGATATGGCGGTGCTTGTACCTAACATAAATGCAACCTGACCATCTCTTAGCCCTCGTTGTCATTTATTCGGTATGGCCCATTGTGCTAACTCGTGCACCATATCATAAATAAGACAAGCCGGTCAGGATCATTCAAGCCGGGTATACTACTCTTCTCGACACAAGGAGATTCCCCTCAAGGCCATTGAGAATTTCGTGATCTGAACGCCCTCAAAGACTTATAGTCAGACTATGCTTATTCTCAATCCATCACCTTAGGATTGTATACTCTCATCATAGCATAAAGCTAGCCTGGCAAAAGCCAATATCTCAAATGCATATGACAATACAATTCATACACACATACAAGGAGAATAATGCAATCCTTCATTTAGGATTTTCATCGCCACGTGTTAGCTCTCTCCCAACACCGTGTAGCATTATTCCTCGAATCTTCAACTCGCCACGTGTTGACCCTCTCTCAACAACGTGTAAAATTTTAAGTTAACAACGCCACGTTTGGACTCTTTTCCAACTACGTGTGGGACTCTTCGCATTTATAAAAATTCCCTTTACTTCTTATTATTTGTTAAAACCACATAACTTTTTATAATTATAATTGACCCCAAAACGTCCAGTTCCTGCGTCCCGTCTGCGTCCAGTTCCTGCGTCCAGTCTCTGCGTCCAGTCTCTGCGTCCAGTTTCTGCGTCCAGTCTCTGCGTCCAGTTCCTGCGTCCAGTCTCTGCGTCCAGTCTGCGTCCAGTCTCTGCGTCCAATTTCTGCGTCCAGTTTCTGCGTCCAGTTCCTGCGTCCAGTCTCTGCGTCCAGTCTCTGCATCCAATCTGCGTCCAGTTTCTGCGTCCAGTCTGCGTCCAGTCTCTGCGTCCAATCTGCGTCCAGTCTCTGCGTCCAATCTTAGTTTAGTGATCTAAAACCCATCAAGGATGGTTTTAACCACTCAAATCAAAGATGAAACTCAAGGTTGTTGAGTTATCATCAAGCCATCCAAAACATACAACATACTACTACATAAAAATTATGTCTTTTAGAAGAACATCCCACTTACCTCTTGAAGATCACTTGAGTCCTAAAATCACTTCTCCAAAGCTTGGTTGTTCCACTAGTATCAAAACCCCTTTTACAAATCATACAACATACAAGCATAAATATATTTTCTTTGTAGAAAAACCAAAACCCTAAGAAGAAAAATATGAGAGGATCATAACTTACTCAAGCCCTTGAAGAAAAATAGATCAAGGAATGGTTTCAAGCTTCTTGGTTCACAAGGTGCAAACCTATAGCCAAAAGAATAAAGCTTGGCTTAAAAATGGAAGAACACATGATTTTAAAAAAATCAAAGAATGGAGATAATGGAAAACTAAGAAGGTTTTATGGTTTAGAATCATCATCCAACCTTCTTTTGTGAAGCTTGAAGTGCCAAAAGCTCTCAAACACCAAAGATTTGGCTTATGGAAAAGCTTGGAAACTTAGAGAGAAAATGGGTTTTCTTTGGGAGCAAGATGCAAATGAGGAAGATGAGTTTCTCTCTCCCCTTCCCCTTGTATAATTTCGGCTGAACCCAAAAGGAATGGAGGGCCAAGATTTGCTTAGAGGCAAGTGGTATTATCTTGGAATAAATTAAGAGTTAAAGGTGTTTTAATATTTCTTCCAACCAAGACTTTCAAGGCATGAGCACATGGGCACAAATCAGATTTTGGGGGCTGTGTGGGGCGCAAGATTGCAGCTGAAAATGAGAGGAAGGAGTGTTCACACTTGGGTTTTGCTTTTGGAAGCACAAGTGGCCAAAAATGCTTATTATAATATATATTTTGAAATAAATATTTCTCCAAATAATTGATTAATGGAAAAATTATTTTTGAAACCTAAAATTAATATAATAAAGGTTAGAACTTCAAAACTCAAGTTTTGATCATTTTCTGATACCCCGTTTGCGCTACGGTTACCCGTAACGTGCTAAAAACGGCTAAAAATAAAATTTTCTGAAAAACTCTAGAAAAATTCGTAAAAATCAGAAATATTAAAGAAATAACTTTTGTTTCGTTAAAATATTTTTTTGACACAAAAACGGTCTCCGGAAAAATATAAAACCTTCGACGTTTGCAAATCGAGTCACGGTTTACGCTATTTTTCAGTTTTTCGATTTCTTCCACTTTCTACCCATCTAAAAATCATAAATAATCTAAAAACACTAATGGTATCCCTAACTCTCTATTTGGATCATTTCTTAGTCCTCTGGTAATTTTCTGTTCATTACGTGTCACGTAGTCCATTCTACAGGGATCAAAACTGTAACATCTTTATCCTAATCTTAGAAAATTCCAAACTAAAATTCTAAAATCCTTAAATAATATAAAAATACTATTTGTCTCTTTAATTCCTCATGGTGGTATTGTCTGAGCCTTCAGATCAATATAATCTTATTTCTCCTTCTATAACGAGAATCGTTTTCTATTGAAATTTCCAATTTCAACTCGAAATCCTAGTTGCTTTTCTATGAGCAACTGTAGTCATGACATTTCATTTTCTAGTATTATCTTATAGTATGCAATTTGATCTACTAGCTTAATAGTATAGAATTTACTATAGATCTAAAAATGCGGGTGTTACACGTTGGGACTGAGGGTCCGAGGTAGTTAAAAATGTTCCCAAATACTCATTCCTACAAGTGATCTTCCCAAATGCTTGTTCCTACAAGCGATGTTCTCAAATGCTTGTTCCTACAAGCGATGTTCCCATATGACATTCTTATGACATTCTCTTGATATGCTTTAATGAAGTTCTTATTATATATATTTGGGTGGAAGTATTTGTTGTATCTGTGTGAATTATTTTAAGGATGAGTATAACACTGTTTGTACATTACATTTGATGTGTGTGCTTGTGTGACTATTATAATATAACTGAAAATAAGATTTTCACCCTTGTTGTATGTTGTTTTCTTGTGTGCAAATGTTTTCTTAGAAGTTCTGTCAAAGACTCGGGTAAAGTCCGGAGCAAGACGAGTATCGTCGATACGTAGAGGATGGACTTTTATTAGAGTTGCTTACAGAGGTGTTAGTGCTTAAGCAGTATAGAGAGTCTGCTTTTATTTTGGAAAAAATATTCCTTGTATTCAGTGTTGCTATATCAATAAATAAGTGTTATCACATGAGTTGTTTCTCTTGAGTTTTATGTTTGATGCCTATCTTATATTCACATACATATTTAAAATAAATAAATAAATAAATGGCAAAGAAATCCTTTTGTGAAAATTAAAGAATTTTGACAATATTTTCCGAAAAAAAGTCAGAAATTAAATCAATAAGTTTTATTTCTGCAATTGGGTTAGTTATGATGTGTATCATCCCTTAAGAAAGGGGGTGTTACACACCTTATATTTCGCCACATGGTGCCAACTCGACCTTTCTCCCCTTCCCAAAACCCCTTCTCCTTCCCGAGCCACCCACTCCCCCTAACTCATCTACACCTCCCCCTCCCCCAACTCAGCCACAGATCCACATATCTTTTTTAATTGACATCAATAGTAAATGTGCAATGTCAAATATGAGCAAATTCATTTGATCACTCCTTTTTCATTATATCATATTCTCAATCACAAAACCAACCAAACGGAGCAATACCTAGAACAAAGAAAAAAGGAAAAGGGTCATTTTTTATTAAGAAGAAAAAAGGAGAATAGATCAAAATGCTAGGAAGGCTAAAAATTGATAAACTCTTGCAGTCACCCATATTGCACAACGAGCTTCGCTATGGCAACTCGAGTTGAATCAGAGAAGCTGCAATCCATTGGACTGTCATATGAATTCACAGGCCATCAGCACGTTAGATCTTGTGATGTTGCTACATTGTTCTATATACGAATTAGGGATGCCACCTCTGCTTGTTGGGGGAGGGGAAGCAATTAGGGGAAATGGAGAGAGGCTAAGTAGGTGTCACGTGGAGAGATGAGGTGGACTAAAGTGAGCCACCTCATCAGGTCAATTCACCAGACGGACTAAAACAAAATATATATATCACAAGGACTAAAAATTAAGGTTTGACTTTTTTAACTTTTTAAGGGACTAAAATATAAAACCCCTATATTATAGGGACTAAAAACTTATTTAAACCATCATTTAAATACAAATATTTTTTAATGGTTTGACTTATGGTTTTCGCTAGTATACCACTCCCTGTAACTATTGATTATTCTTTGTTTGGTCAACCATCCTTACTAGTATTTCTAGAAATTATTGACATCCCAACTTTCTCTCTAATGTTTTCATCTCTAATTGTATCTTATTTTATGTGACCACGCATCCCTCGTGACATTGTCATCTTGCAACACTAATTTTTTCTTGATGTGTTTTAACCTCAAATAACATCATAGGTCTTATAATTATGTGATGTATTTTTCTATTTAGCTTGACTATATACTCGTATGATAATTAGATATGGATTCACGGAATATGTAGATAAATATATAAAACATTTAAAATTTTATTTGTTAAAAAAATATATAGAGAACTAATTTTCTTTTGTTATTTAATATAATAATTTTAGATGTGTTTTCTTCGGGTTGTATAATATTAACTTATTAGTCAAGTTTTATATAAGTTTTCTAGTGGCATATATTTTTTTATATTTGAGTTTGTGAAATGTCTTAATGGTATTTGAAACAAAGAAATACTTTTTTAGTTAAGGATTATATTTTGGTTAGATGTATAATTTGTAATATTATTGATTTAATTTAATAGGATACTTTTTTTACCAATCCATTTTGAGAGAAATTGGAATAATTTTTTGTTATTATGTGTTTTATAAAATAATTTTTACTGTAGGTTAAATATTTAATTAAAAAGTAAAAAAATCCTATTCTAAATAGTCCAATCAATAATTGTTAAAACTAATGCTGATTTATAATTGAATATAAAATTGATAATTAAAATTTGATAGCACCAGAATGTGATAGGAAAAACAATTGGACTTTTACTTTCATGTATCAAACATGTCATTCTATATTGAGGTCTTATAGATAGTAGTGTTTAATGATTTTTAATTTTGTTTGAGAAAAAAGATAAATATTACGAGATTAAATGACTATATTTGAAATTCTGATTATATATTGATACTAATTATATTTATTTGGCAAAATGTAATCAATAGTAATTGTCATTTTTTATAAAAATAGTAATTGTTATTAGGTAAATTGTAAACTTTAATTGATTTATTAAATTTTATTGAATTCGAAGTTATATTTTTATGACTGAATTGCAATTAAGATAATGAATTAAATACATATTTCACTTGTCTTATAATCAACCGTAGATAATATTGTATTTAAAAGGATTTATAATATACTTTATAGCATAGCAAATATTTTAAATTATATTTATTATAGGATTTATGTATAAACTATGGAAAACTATAAACTCTTAGAACTATTATTTTTTTAAATAAGAACAATATAGTATGTTCACGTGAAATGGTTTATCATTCTCAAGGAAATTGAGAGAGCATCCTAACTCTTTAAAAGACCTTAATTATTGGCATGATTTGAAATTAATTTTGTAGAAATCTCAACCACCACTTTTTATCATAGTAATAATGTTTTTTTTATAAAGACGGGCATGCAAAAACATCACAATAACGATTACGATCTCAACTAGGTTGGCACCCTAGCCGTCATTTATCATTTGCAGCACACCCTAAATATTATTAATAAAAGAAAAAGAATACAAAGAAAACTTGGGGAACCAAAACTCAAGGAAAAATTATTTAAATCTGAAACTAGGAAGACCAAACCTATTACACTAAAACTCTTCACTAATAAATGTAGGAACTAAGTCCCACCACAAGGAACCAACTATAGTAACACCGTGACAAACAAGTTTATCTACACAAGTATTTCCTTCACGGTAAATATGAGAAAGAACAAAATTCATTCTATTGATAAGAGCAAGACAATTGCGCCACCTATTCCGAAGTTGCCAAGAAACCACTGAAACTGCTGTGAAGGCCAATATAACCAATTTATAATCACATTCTAGCCAAAAATTATGCCAACCTTTTTCGACCGCCTTCTCAATTGCCATCATAGTAATAATGTTATATGTGAGAGTTATGAAAATATAAATTAGAAGTTATTAAGAAATTGAAAAGACGCTGAACCACAAACCTAAATATTATGAATTTGCTTACGTGACATAAATTATGGAATCTTAAAAAGATGAAATGACATAGAACTTGTGACTCATCTTTTTATATATTATTATAATAGATAGATATATAATACATGGTGGATGAAACACAATGTGTTTTATTCTGTTCCAAACTCTGAAGTTTATTGACCAAAAAAAACTGTGAAGTTTGAACAAGTGTTTTGGTTTATGTTTTTCAATGACTAAAATTTCATATTTGCACTTGCACAACTTGGCTCCTTGATTGCTAACTCTGTTATTACAGGCTTAGACAACTTAATTATTGATTATTTAGATATATACATGTTGTCAAAACTAAATTGGAAATATTTTGTTTGTCTCCTTCCCATTTTGGTTCAGATGCAATTTTTTTCATTAGAGAAATAAACAAATGTGCCATTGGATTTGAACAAAATTCATTTCATTGATGTGCATAGATGGCCATACAAATCAATGTAGTAAGAAACTTATTCTTATTACCTAACTCTCAGTGGAATGGTAATGCTGAGCTCAAAATTAATTGCTCTTTAAATTAAGGAAACATAATCAAGCAATTCTCTAGCAATGATAGTTGTGCTTTTCTGCAATAATAGTCATTGGCTTCTTCATTGAGGAAGAAATGTTATCAGTAGTGAAGTGTTGTATGTCTGGTTTAGCAAATGGCTTCTCCATTGCATGAGTTTGGCTACCTTCATTGCCTAAAATATTGGTTTTGATCATATCCTCTTTAGGATGACCCAAAGTATCAGCAAAAGTTGACATTTTTGAGTCAATATGGTGTTCATCATTTGAGGGAGCATGTTGATCTTCCTCTATTATTTTCTAAAGTTGAGCATTCTCCCAGTCCTCAAAAACAGTTACTTTGTTCATAGATTCCCAAGTGTGGATAACTCGATCTGAGCCTGGCTGCCAAATAATATCATCTTCTTTTCTTTTCAATATGAATTTGAATTGGATTGACTTTCCAGCAGGAATATCCTAATTGCATTAAGGAAAGTGTATAGAAAAATTTAGAAAGTTTTCCATCAAACAATATTTTCACATATTTTGAAAAGATAATACTCACTTGCTCCACAGTCCATATATGCCCCTCTGACCAAGTCATTGGTAATGCATTTGAAGGGTCCCATGAACCAAACATAGGATCATCCCCAACCATGAAAAATTGTTCCCCAAAATTACAATTGTGTTGTAATTGAAACTTGACGTGAATAACCTTTGGTTCATCTACACCTACACATACAAATTGGCAATTTTAGAATTTTATCGCTATAAAATATGCGGTACAAAGATCGTAAAAGATATGGTTAGAACCTACTTGTTTGTTGAGCTTGAAGCACAACATTGTCCAACTCCACCTGCAACATATTGTGAAAATTACCAAGATTGAATTTCATGAAATGTACCAAATCTTATAACTTATTAGCACTCAATTTATTTAATATGTATAGCAATCGTGCAACCATTTATATATGACAAAGTTTCTCACTTTAATTTTTTTGAGTGAAGACAAAGTTTCCCACTTCAATTAATAGAAAACTGGCTAGTTTGATTCATATCCTCTGAAATTCTAAAAGACATTTGGAAGGAATTAACACACTAACAAACAATACCTCACGGAAGCAAAAAACCAAGACCCATCATTCAAACAATGGAAAAGCAACCCATAAAAGAAGGAGGAAAAAAAAAGACCTGCGTTTCAGATGGCACAACATGAATTGGGGAAATGCCCTTGTTTTGTACAAATTTCAGGAATTGAAAGTTGTAGCCTTTTTTGTCATTTGGGGATAAACAAATTTTGAATCTATTGGAAACATAAGCAGCACCTCTAGGAGAATAAGATCGTAGCTGGTCGATATTGACCTTAGAACAAGAGCTTTTGAGTGTTTGCATCACTTGATGTAGTGAAATTTGGTCAAAAACACAAACAAACACAAATACAATCTTTGTTCCTTAATAGTTAGTCAGCTTATATGTTGGGAATTGGCAAAGAAAGCAATTGCATGAATGTTTAATTCTAAAGTAGATTGTGAATGTTCTTGTGAGGTGAAGTGGTCCATTTTATAGTGATGGGGCCAAAGGAGTTTATGGTACTCGTACTATGATAAAATGAGAACACGGATCCAATTGCACGTGCATGGACGAGAGTCCCCATGACTCCAAATTGCTTGTTACCCAACGTGAGAATCTCAACCAATAACTTTTGGTTTGGTAGTGCGTGGTGCATGTGGCTCCAAACAACCTCGAGAGTTTCTCTTAAGCAACTATTTTTACCATTTGACCTTTGTATTATGGATGATTGAATATTAGGCCTTCTAAGTGTGTATTTGGGAGAGCATTGACTAAAAATGATTTTGGCTGAATTTGATTTTATAAAATTAATTTGGTTAAAATTGAGTTTAAAGTGAAGTGATTTATGTTTGAATGCTTATATTTTGAAAAGCAAGTTTGAGGTAAACAAACTGAAGTTTTGATGCAAAATCAATTTTGATTGATTTTGATTTACAGAATTAAACATTTGTATGTTTACTAAAATCTTGTTTGGTAGGAGAGAAAAAAAAAACAATTTTGATACTTTCCATCGTAAACGAAACACATGCTAAGACATGAAAACCCTAGTTGATTTAGTGAACTTCAAAAGTAACAAAACATGGTAAAATTAAAAAATAGTTTTATATCAATTAAAACAATATAGTTTCTTTAGACAAAATCATTTTATAAATACATAAATGCACCAATACATTGATAAAGTTTGCAAATAAATATATTGAATGAGGAGGGATCAAATTACACCGGTGTAACACTTTGGTTAATGTTACACTGCTAATAACTCTTCAGCAGATAATTATATTCTAAAACACACCGTTAGATTAAAAGTTATTATCATATAGATCATTCCTGTAAAATTTCACATCAATCTAAAATTGTTTGATGTGTCATTGAGATATGTCAAAATTCATACACTTTAAAAGACATTAATTTTGACATATCTCAATGACACATCAAATGATTTTAGATTGATGTGAAATTTTATAGGAATGATCTACATGATAGTATCTTTTAATCCAACGGTAAGTTTTAGGATATAATTATCCGGTGAATAGTTATTAGTGGTGTAACATCGTCCAAGAGTTACACCGGTGTAATTTGATCTCTCCTCATATTGAATTATTAAAAAGTCCAAAGCCATAAACTATATTAAAAATAAACACATAGAATTTGCAAATAAATATATGAAATTAGTAAGTTTAAAGTCGTCCACTAAATCAAAATGTATTTCACAAATAATAACATTGTAATTCTCCCTATTTCTCCATTTCATTTTGTCTTTTCCCGTCCTCATCTATTCATTTTTAACGGATTGAATCTTAAATGAGTTCTTGATTGCATGCAATTTGTTGATGACTACAACAAAAATCACTTTAGGCGACAATAAAAAACCATGGCTAGAAATGAAAAAATAGTTTTGGCAAAGGATTGGCAACAATTTTTTAGGCGTGGTCTAGGTGGCCGTTGCCTATTCCAATAGGTAACGGTTTTTTGTTTCGGCCATAGAAAATTAATAACAGTTGCTTATAGCATGAGAATCACTTAAAAGCCACGGTTTTTGATTCACTTTTAGGCAACAGTTTAATAATGTTGCCTATAAATTTAGGCCACATTTATACAAATGTTATCATGTGGTTTAGGCAATACTTGTTTAACTGTTGCCTATACGTTTAGGTCGTAGTTATACAAATGTTGTGATGTGGTTTAGGCAACACTTGTTTAATTGTTGCCTATACATTTAGGACACGATTATGTAACTGTTGCCTATACATCTAGGCCACTGTTATATATTGTCATGCATCTCATGAAATTAAATCAATTAAATCACGATTATTTAAACTAAATATCGTTTACATTCAATATTATTTATTAGTTATAATACTTAGAATATATTATAAAGATACACATATAAAATGTTAGTAAAGGAAAAACAACTTAATTTGTGTATTAAAAAATCGTAGCAATACAAATCCATAAAAAAACTAGTATACCTTGATTACATCCATTGTTATCATAGTTCTGGAAACTCAAAAATATAAAAGACTAAATTAAATCTAAGAGATAGAAGTGAGTAGTTGCCTTCTCAAGTTCGAAAGAAATAATCCTAGAATAAAACAATCTTCTATGCATCTCAGCATCATTCTTCCATTTCTTGATGATGATCTTCTTCGTGTCAATGCTGCAAGTATGCAAACAAGGTGTATAATTAGAAGACAATAATTGTGAAGACAACAATATTTGATGGTGAATTGAGGTAAGACAAAAACCCAAACTAAAGCTTAGGCCTAATGAATGCAATATAAAAAAGATATAGAAACTGAAACCAAATGTAGTTCATAGTTTACAAGGAATCCACCAGAAGTAGGGCAAAAACATCAAGCAATGCATCATGCATCTAGGTTAAGCAGTACATTCTTAAATTCCAAGCTTCTCTAGCTAATAAACAATGTTGCATTCATATAAATTACACAAAACAATCATTCTTTTCATCTAAATATGGATTTTGTTGCTTGAACATGAATTATACAAGTGCCTCTAGTCCTTCATTCTTCTTTATCATGCCAGCCATTTCATTAGAATATACCTTGTGTTGAAAAATCATACTCTTCTAGTTTTTTATTTATTCACATACTCAATCCCTCAAACAAGATGAAAATATATATTAAATTGAGACAGGTAATAACATGAACTAATGAAGCTAAGAGAACAAAATAGCATTTAGCAAACACTGCCACATTAGAGATACTCTCATACATGTAGCAAAATGATATAAAACTCTGTAAAACTGGTACATTGCTAAAATGACATGAATTCCCAATGAAAAAAAATAAGAAGTTCTAATTGATATACCATAAGCTACATCAATGAGATTGATATTAAGATAGGAAAGTGAGGGATGAGTACTTGAGGAAAATTAATCTTCTCCAAAAACTTAATATGCTTCAAAATACTGCATTCATTAATTTATAACTAATTTTAGTCTTCTTCCATAGATAATTAGAAAGCTCTTCCTATACCATAAAATACAGTTGAGGCATCCATGCAGGAGTTAGTCTCATATCAGTTGGGTGCGAAATACTTAACTCCCATTTGAAGTATTAACTCTTTCGTGTTATCATTCAAGCTTTTAGGAGTGAGCTTTTTGCATAACATATGGTATTAATTTGTTAATAATATTAAAATAATACAGTCTCTTTAGAAATAATAGTCACCAATGGAGTAAATTGAAACAAATGCTAGTTTAGCAAAAGTTGCTTTACAATGACTAATTTAATATTTACTTTCTATATATGAATGTCATTCACGTGCAGAGATAGCTATTAGCTAATTAGCTAATAAAAACATTACTCTAAAGGAAGATACGTTTCCCTATTAGGAATTTGGGCCAGAATAATAGCACCAGTTGGAAATTGGAATCATAATTGCAATTACAATTGATTGAGAAAGTTAACTTACCGCTAATGAGATTAAGTAGAAATTTCACTGTTAGTGAGTTGTGGTGCTGAGATTGAAAATACAGGGGAAAATCTGAAAAACAATTGTAGAGGAAAACATATTCTTCTTTTCCTAACAAACCTGGTATTGAAATATGAAAAACTCCTGACTACACATCGAATCATCTTAGTAACTAGTGAGGCTTCATCTTTGTAATAACTAAATATAAAACCTACGAAGAATCTGAGTTTAGTTACACAACGGGCCAAACACAATCAAGAGAAAAGGCACAAAATTATCTTGTAACCAGAGACCAAATCCATTTTCGTTTATCACTGAGTGCTCCAGAATCCTTGAAAAGGGAAAAATGGAAAAAGATAAAAATATATAAATAAACAAACAAATAAATAGAAGGAACAAATCACAATTATCACTAATTACAGAAAAGAAAATCAAAATATAAGCATAAAAGTCAATCATTGAGGATTTCAATTTGTGAGAAACCTAAACGAGATTGTCGTGTGAAATGAGTAAATGATGGAACAAGAGCGCACAAAGCGATCTATCGAATACGAAGAAGTAACTGGATATCAAAAACATTTTAGCAAACAGTAAATCAAGCTAACAAGTAAATCAATAAAGAGAATACAGTGCATATATTATTTTTTGCTTAGCTCTCTTTTGTGGCGCAGATTGAAGATTCTCACTTTTTTGCGGATTCTCTCCCCACGGGCTTAAATCCATTCTTGTTGAAAAATGAGGAAAACAATTTTGTTTGAGACACAAATCCGTTTTGTTGACACCCAATTGATTGAGGAATGCGGTTTTCCTTTCTCCTGGATTAGATTTTTTTTTCTCTAGATTTTTGGTTTGGAAGATAGAGTTTTGGAAAACAAACTAATTTGTTTTAAATTTTTAAGTGAGGCCGCGCAAAGTACATATGTAGGCATCACTTGATCGTTGCTGTTGTTTTGTTTTGGACACTACAAAATGAAATTCAATCCTGGTTTTATAAATCAAAACAGATTAATATTTGTAAATAATTACCATGAGCCTTAATTTTGTAAAAATATACCTAAATTATTTTCCATTCAGGTTGAGTAGTATCTTTTAATTTTTTGATCTTTAGGAACTCCGCTACATCTCTGAGAAAAACAAATTAAACTTCATTGTAAGTAATAAATTTGAAAACACATACATGCATATCACACATGACTACTTACTCATTGATAGCTTTGTAAATGAGTGTGTCTTTCAGCTCCCAATCGCGGTCCCTTTTCAGAGAATCCAAATAGTATATGACTCCTTTGATAGGTTTGAATGCAACCAACACCCAATGTTCACTAGAAAAATCAATGACTAGCCAGCGAACAAGCACATTAAAGCATAATGAAATAAAGGTATGTAGCTTTAAAATTATAAGGTCTCTAACCCTTTATTCCATTGTGCAAGAACCAACTTCTCCATGCCGAAGCCAAGCTTTTCACTCATAAGATTAGCCATGTCCTGAGGTCTTGTCTCACTATAATTTCAACATGTTTGTGCTGGTGACAAGAGGAAGTAATTTCCTTGATGGTATGGTTAAACCTCGAACAAGCATGTAGGATAGTATAATAAAATTGGGTTAACTATAACGTGGACGAAACTTGTAAGCAAACTAAATGATTAATAAAGTAATTAGGGTAGTTTAAAGTACCTCATGTACATGGTAATAACAGAGGAGCCAAGCCATCCATGGTTGAAAAGCTGGTTGATCTCTTCGAGAACAAGGTACTCTTCTGAGCCATATCCAAAAATCCTTTTGGTTATCGGAACATAGAGAGATTTATTTTCCTTAATCAAAACATCTTCCACATGTTGACGAACCTTGTCCAAAAATGTTTGAGGCTGTTGATTTTGTTGGGGTAGCGGCTGATTTTGTAGAACTGCAGCCTTTTTAGGATCTTTTTTGGATGTGCTGGTTGACCGAGGAGTGTTTTTATTGTGTCGGCCGGTCCTGGTGCTTTTCTTGTGCCAGTCGGTCCCGATGCTATGATTCTACCCAGTAGCCATCTTATTTGGATCCTTTGGAGCACCCTGCAAAATTGTTTATTACATCATATTGGTTGGTATAAAATGATTTAATAATAAAATATGTTGTTTTGTAATGATATCGTTGTCGCTCACATATCTCATCGATCATCATCCATCGACATTATTAACGACGTAGGTCAAGCCACAAATCCACCTATGGCACTCATGACTTTCACCATACCTCCGTTTTCGTCCGATACTCACATTGGGGCATCTGGTTTAACTGCAATCATTATGGACACTCTTTCGTGTATGTCTGGAATCTAGTTATTGTGTACCCGACTACTTCCAGTGTTTACCAACGATCTCCTAGCCACCGTGTGAAGGTATGGAGAGACAACAACAACTTCACAGGTCCACATGTCTAAAAAATGCAGTGATGAATAATAAGTATTACGTAAGAGTGAGAGCAAAGAACCACATATAGTAAAGAATAATTACCGGTGGAAGGATGGGAATAGGAGTTGTAGGAGCAGCAACAGCAGGTGGAGGAGTTGCAGGGCTAGCTACCTCCTCATAGAGAGAATCACCTGCATTGGTGCAACTGTAGTTGGTGCTGGGTCTGAAGGTAGGGACTTGCCCCTGCGACTACTCACATTGTTTAATGTGAGCAAACATCAATTCCTACACTCTCTTCAATTGGGCTTTCATCTTCTCGAATTCTTCCTCAGATACTTTCTTCCGCTTAGGGGTTGAGAAACAGTCTCTATGAGAGACCCCAAATCCCATTGCCTTAACACGCCCGGGGTACTCTAGTTGCTTTAAGGCTTGGGAAAGTATATCATTCCGATCAACTTGTTCTATCTTTTGATCTGGAGGTAGAAGTTGTGATAATTGCTCCTGAAACAAAAAATATGGTGGTTAAGGATATATAAGGTTATCATATATAGGTATGAGATGAAGGTTAAGGTTATTATACTTACACATTCATCTACAACTTTTTGAACATTTTCATTATCAATAACCCCTTCTTTGTTGACGCGGTTCCACACTTCATGACGAGATATGCTCTTCACCTCGGATCTGGACTCTTCTTGTTGTAGGCATACAAGTTAAGAATCATTTATAGGTTAATGTAAGCCTATATGAAAACAGATGCATGGTGTGACAACTTACCATTTGATGCCCGAGGCGAGCATATCCTAGGCGTGTCTTCCTATAAGGATGTAGCTTCGCTTGTTTGGAAGCTCTCTCCCTTTTAGCTTTGCTTTTTTTGTATATAAAATTAATTAATTAGCAATCATGTCATATATAAGGGATAATACACACTTAATTGTGTTGATGTTAATATTACCTGAAACTCTTCACTTAAACAATAATCTACAAATTCCCTCTAGTCCTCCTCCTTGATGTGGTGTGCCATGTCAGTAGGAGGCTTGTAGTTCGGCTTTCCCTCCTTATCGTAGAGACACTATTTCGCCATGTTACACCTCCATTGCCGGTGAAGTTTCCCGGCTTCCTTAAGGATGTAGTCTTTATGATGACACTCGTCAAGTTCGAAAACTGACTGCAAAAACAAGTATAATCAAAGAAAGTTAAGATGGATTGCATTATGAGAAACATACCGTAGCAAAATGTATAGAAGCTAATTGTCAAACCTTCATCTATTTCATAATTTCATCCTTATATGGGCTCATTGGATCATCACCATTTTTTCTTGATTTTCAACCCCTTTTATTGATTAGAATTAACTGGCGGACAATAGTTCCAAGATAACTGGCAAACATTGCACTGTTGGGCCCTACTAGTTGGTTTAGCTGGTTCCATGTAACCTATATCGTCAATGCAAATAATTTACAATACTAAGATTTCTGAAACAGAAATATGTCAATACAAAGGTTTACATTTTAGGAACTTACCGGTAATATTTCTCCCTTATTCCTAAGTTGAAGAATGTTCTTCATCTTAACTTGTCGCTTTTTCTAGTACCTTCTCCGATAGAACCAGTAGTAGGAGAACCAGCATGAGAGCTAGAATTAGGACGGTCGTCACTTGAAGATGCCACTTCGTTACCTATAAGTACACTTTAAGAGTTATCTACCAGAAAATGAAAATGACCTAGTATACGAAGTTCATTTCTACTCTTAAGCTTGCCTAAAATGAAATCTAACGCTAATTGAAGTTCGTTTCGTCCATTAATGCCTATATGAAGTTAACACGAAACTAACAAAAAGCATTTTGCATGGATGTACGGAGCGTGTAGAAAATAAACCTTGTTCAGAGCGTTCGTAGCGTTGCGAGGGCACAGTGGGATGATAGCAACTGGTGACGGCGACGATAACGGCAACAATTGACAGTGAAGAGTGGGAGTGAATGAGTACTAAGGTCATCATAGAGGAAGAATATAGACAACCTTTCATGTGAGCAAAGTAAGTCCACAAAATGGAGGGAACCGAAGCGCCTTTTTTTTTTACATTTCTAAAGTGTTTCCAAGACCAAGCGGTGTTGTGATAATATTTTTACGAAAACGCGTCCTATGGAAAGAACTATTGTAATCAATTATCAAAACACTTAAATGTTAAAGCGATGTTGTAATCAATCATGAATATTATTACCAAAATACTTTTCTGGTAAAGTGTTGTTGTAGTACATCAAATAATTAAATTTAATTATGTATATTTTATTGAATTGACTCCTTGCTCATTAATTGCCTGTGTAATATGGAAATAATTTTGTGGAATTATAAATTGTTGTTGTAATTATGTTTTTAAATTTTAAATTTCAATTTAAAGAATTTTGTGAAATTATAAATTGTTGTTTGAATTAAGTTTTTTATGTTTAAATTTCAATTTAAAGACAAGGGTACGTCTATTCATTTGTTAATATATATATTGCTTATTGCTTATATATTAACAATATAAAAATGTAAATTGGTAATTGTGGGTGTACTAAAAATTAACAATTTCATTAATAAACTTGTCACTTAAATATTACATAAAAATAAGCAACTTAAAAATAAATACATCAAATAATATATTACTTATTCTTCTTCCTCTAACTCTTGATTGACCTCCTCTCCTTCTTCCTCTGCCAGCTCTGACTCTGTCTTTGATGGTCCAAATGGTGTATCTACCCTAGTTGGATTCAGAGGATCAAAGATGCGGAGCCGAAGTCTTAGTTCTCTTGTCCTTTCCTCTCTTACTTCCTCTTTGGATTTCACATAGATGTTAATCCTTCTAAGGTTGAGAGTGCCAAAATTAGGTGTTGGTTCCCAATCACCGTAAGTCTCTTTCTCCCATTCTTCCAACCGACGAAACACATGTAGGTAACAAGGTGAAACACAAGAAGGGGGGTTGAATTGTGTTTCTTAACTTTTGAAAGTTTTTCGCAAAATGTTGGACGCTGTTAAGAAGTATTGGACACACAACGTGTATTGGATGCACAAAGTAAATTGGACGCTGAACGTCCACTAGTTTAAAAACAATTTGAAAGCGTTTAAAACGTTTGTTAAGTAAAACCTCAAAAAAATCCCCACAGTTAGTAATAAAACTGAAAGTAAAGGAGTAAAGGGATAAGAGATTTACACACAAAGGTTTTATACTAGTTCACCCTTTCCTAAGAGCTACGTCCAGTCCCTTTCAACTAGAAGGATTTTCACTATCAACTAGATAGATTTACAAGTATTTTTTAGCAGCCACTTCAGGCCTTTACAATAAGTATTTTTTGCACACCTAGCCTCTCCAGGCTCTAACAAGTATTGTTTGCACACCTGGCCTTTCCAGGCTCAACCAAGTATTCTTTTATCAACAAGCCTCTTCAGGCTCAAACACAAGTATTCTTTTAACACCAAGCCTCTCCAGGCTCAACAACAAGTATTCTTTTCACCTAGCCTCTTCAGGCTCACACTACTCAAAAGAGTTTAAAGTGTTTACAAGTGCTTCAACTCACTCAAGTGAGGATATGAAATTTCAGCACGTTGAGAGTTAAGCAAACTCTCTTTTACAAGAAGAAATAATATGATAGTGTTTTCCTAAGTACAGAAGCGTGTAAAAGTTCAGCTCAAATAATCTCTTTTGTTTGCTATCTCTACTTTATTCTTTTTCTTCTTCACGGTATTTATAGGCTTGATGAAGCTTCGAATTAGGTCTTCAGCTTTGATTTGCTTCAGCCTTCGTAAATAGCGGTTTACTAATAGCATTAAATGCTATCTTCCCGTTGCTTCAACAGAGTTGTACTTCAGCGTAGGTTGTTCAGCTCTTTCTCCAAAGTCAGAAGCAACCTGTACTCAAAGTCTCAAATACCCAGTGGTTAATAGCAATATTCAGTTGAGACAAATAGAAAACAGTGTACTAAAGAAAAGGTGTGTACAGAGAGTGCCAGAAATGTTCAGAACACATTCTCTCTCAAGTACACTTTTCACAGTGCTTTATGCTTTTCATTAAATGTGATCTCAAATCAGTTTTATTTTAATTCCGAGGAAAAGCATTTGTACAGCTATTTATTTCAAATCATTTGCTCATTTAATATGTCTCAAATTAATTACAAGATCAATAAATAGTGTTTCATGAATTAATAACAATGTGCGTTCAGGATACAACGTGAAATGAGTGGATGCTTAGTTGTCTTACCACTTGGACGCATAACGTTCTGATTCCATTGGACGATACTTACCATAGGTCAAGTACCTGAGTCCATTGGACGCTCAACTTATAACTTGTACATATAAGTACCAAAGTCACACTGGACGATGGACTTAACTAAAATTGTACCTGCATGAACTTGATGTCAGACTTTGTTAAACCCTTAATAATAGTTGTTATCATCAAAATCTTTAGGGATTTAGACATGGTAAAATGTCTCTGAACCATTTGGTTCCAACAATCTCTCCCTTTTTGATGATGACAAACATTATTAAGTTTTACAACTATTTATCAACAAGTAAAATATAACATGCAGTCATACATAAACAAATAAACTTTTTCATTCAAGGAAACTTCCCCTGAGATAAACATCACAGCATTTCTTTGGATTTACCCAACTCCCCCTGAGATAAACATCTCATAGGTTTTGGATTTTCCAAATGTTTTGAGTACCTCAAAAGTTCTTTTTCTCAAACAGCAGGTTAGTCCAGCAACATATATATAAGCTTTTAATCAGAGTAGATATATGTATGCGAAAAGACTACTGGAATTACTCCCTATGAACTTAATCTTTTTTTATTAAAACTTAATCTTCCCTTTCTCCCCCTTTTGTCATCAGACAAAAAGGTTTGAATGACCATCATAGTCAAAGAAATTTTTGAAGAAAAAACAACAAAAAGAAGAAAGAAAAAAAAAATGAGATCGCTCATTTTCCTTCATTTTTTGGAGAAGCTGACTGAAGATAGACTTGAGTTCTTCAAACTCTTGTCTTGTGACAGGGACTTCTTCAGATTTTTTTGCAGGTCTGGCACCAGATTGCACATGAGTAGACAAGATCAAGTCTTCTTCCTCAGGAGGCAACTCCACAATGGGTTCTACTGGAGGAGGAGGGGTATGAGTTTACAATTTCCTTCTTGAGGAGACAGGAGCTCCCAAGATTTCATCAAACATGATGTAGTGTGAGTCCAGCTCTGTCATCTTCCCACCAGAAGGTGTCCCCTTCTTCTCCTAAATATCCAAACTAGAGGAGGATGCTTGTTGTTCACATTTCCATAGATGTTTCCCCCAAACAGCTCTAGCTTCTTCCTCATAGGCTCTTCCTTCTTTGGACAGATAGACCAAGAAGTCCATAAGGATATCTTCTTGTTCAATATTTGCCCAGTCCTTGTCAAACTTGATGAGCCTTGGCATTGGACCCTTGTTGAGATACTTCTTTTCGAACTTGTCCTTGTTCTTGTCCACGAAGTGCACTCTTGGCACTATCCTGTCACGCTTGACCTTTATCTGAATGGACGGAGTGATTCTCATTGTCAGAGGGATGTTGAATTTGTTCTGAAGTTCCACCCCATTTGCAATGTATCTGATCATCACCTTCTCGAAAGTGGAGAGGAATGGACTGATCTGCTCTAAGGACAGAGCAGGGTACTTTGGCCTTTCTATGTAGATCCTCATGTTTGCTGGACTTGAGATCTGAGATGGCACATACTTTCCTCTTATTTGATCCACTGTCAACTGTGGATTATGCATCTTTTCCTCTTGAAGAGGAACTTTAACTTTCTCTAGGCCTTCAGTTAAAATCCTGGGCTTCCAGAAGTTGTGGACGGAATGGGAATTGGACGATGGTGAGGGTGCTTTTGTTTTTGTAGGTGGTGATGAAGGTGGTTGTGTTTGGATAGGAATGGAAGATGGTTTTGGAATGGACGATGGTTCATCAATAGGTGAAGATGGAGTGGTTTCAGGTTCAGGTGAGGGAGGTGGAGTTGGTATATGGGCAGGTAAAGGAAAGAATGGTTCAGGTTGACTTTGTGGTTGGGGAGAACATGTTGTTTGTGGTAAAGGTGGAGTGCAAGGTGATGTAGGTATAGAATGAGGACTTACTGTTGTAGGTGCCTCAGTTGGAATGGACGCAGAGGGTGGAGTGCTTGGAACAACTTCTTCAAAGGAAATCTTCCTGTTCCTCTGTTCAATGGCTTTTCTTAAATCCATCACTATTTCAGCAATAGACTTTGAAGGCTTTCTAGCACTTCTTGGTCTCTTGGTCATATGTTCAGTAGGATCTTGACTTGATTGTCTCTTCCTTGCGGGTTCTGTATATTTCTTGGTGGACGCAGGCTTGGAAGGCTGGGTCCTTTTCTTTGTGCACTTTTCCTCAGCCTTTCTTTTTGTTGGCTTCTCAGTCTCCACTTCCTTTGGCAATTCTTCCAAAATTACCTGTTCTGCTCCTCTAGATATATCCTCCTTCAGGATTCTTGCTTTGGCAGCCCTTTCCTTTGCCTCAACAAATTCTTTTGCACCATATATGGCTGATGACAGTCTCATTTTCAAAAAATTATTTTTGTCAAGTCTTGGCTGTTTGATTTTCTTATCTGTACCTTTAGCAACCCCTTGATTTGTTAAAACCCCTTATAAAAGAGCTCCATATGGGATTTTCTTCAGCGTATTTCTTGTGCCTATATTCCTCTTGAAATTCACGAAGAGTACAAGTGGAAGATTGATTTTTCTCCTGTTGAGCAGATTCACAAGCAAAAACTCGTGCATTGAAGATACAGACTGTTTGGATCCTGCTTTGTGAAAAATCATTTTGTTGATAATCTGATGCAGGACTCTTGCTTTATCAGTCATCTTTGACGCCACCAACTTTTAAGTTTTCTCTGGTGATGCTAGAAGAATAATGTTTCTTTCAGTCTTTTCCAATTCTTTCTTCTAGTCAGTGAAGGGACCTTCTCCCTCAGCCTCACAATCAATAGCAGCAGAGATAGTTTCATCAGAAACTCTACTCTCTTCCCATTCATAGTTCCAGTGGTTTCAGCCTCTTGTACCTCAGCAGTCTTCCAGAATTGTTAAATGAGATGAGGATAAACTCCAACCTGTCCCTTGAAGAAGTTCTTCCAGCCAGCATCAGTGATTTCAGAAACCACATCTATTCCCAGTTCAATTAGGTAAGAAAGATAGATGTAGTGTTCCACGAGAACTTCCATGTTGTCAATGTTCTCCATTTGAAAACAAAAAGGTGGATTTTTGAGAGAAAAGGGTTTTGAGAGAAGTTTTAGAGTTTTCAAAAACGAGAGAAGATAGAGAGGTTTTCTGAAAGAGTAAAGTGAATGTGAAGAGTGGACTAAAAACGTGTGTAAGTAGGGAGTTAAAGAGAGAGAGAGCAAAGTAACTGTTGTCTTGAAAGCTAGCGATGCTATTAAATGAAAAGACAGTTTCAAAGCAGACGAGCAGGTTTTGATAAAAATATATATTTTAAAACTAAATAGTGACTCATCGCGGGAAGTGAAAGAGTTAAAAGACACTAAGCCTTATTTTCACTAAGTCTCAATTGGACTAACGAGTCACTAGACTCTAGTCACATTGGACTCAGACTGAACTTAGACATATTGGACACTAAACAACACTCTTTTATAAAGTGCATATTTAAATGCATCCTTATAAAAGTGAATCTATCTGTAGAAAGGGGTTTTGTAAAAATATCAGCCCATTGATTTTCAGTACTTATAAACTGAATATCAAATACTCCTTTCTGTACATAGTCTCTAATGAAATGATGTTTAATTTCTATATGCTTAGCTCTTGAGTGTATGATTGGGTTCTTGGACAGATTAATTGTAGCAGTATTATCACAAAGAACAGAAATCTTACTCTCATAGATGTTGTAGTCCTCCAATTGATGTTTAATCCATAGGAGCTGAGAACAACAACTTGTTGCAGAGACATATTCAGCTTCAGCTGTAGATAATGCAATAGTACTTTGTCTTCTACTTGTCCATGAGACCAGGTTGGATCCAATGAAGTGGCAGCCACACTTGTGCTTTTCTTTCCAATCTGTCTCCAGCATAGTCAGCATCACAGAATCCCACTAATCTGTACTCATCAGATTTCTTAAACAACAGTCCAAGATTAGTAGTTTCCTTTAGATACCTAAAGATTCTCTTAACAGCAGTTAAGTGAGTCTCTTTAGGATCTGATTGAAATCTAGCACATATGCATACACTAAACGTGATGTCAGGTCTAGATGCAGTAAGGTATAAGAGAGATCCAATCATACTTCTATATACCTTTTGATATACCTTTTTATCCTTTTCACTCAGGTTTAGTATGCATGAAGGATGCATAGGTGTGTTCATAGATTTGCAATCTTCCATGTTGAACTTCTTCAAAAGTTACATTGTATACTTGGTTTGATGCACATATATGCCATCTTGAGTTTGCTTGACTTGCAGTCCTAGGAAGAATTTGAGTTCTCCCATCATACTCATCTCAAACTCCTTCTGCATTAATTCAGAAAATTCTCCACACAGAGATTCATCAGTAGCACCAAAAATAATGTCATCAACATAAATCTGTACTATGATGAAATGTGAGTCTATGTTTTTCATACTAAGCTTGAGGAGCATGTTTAAGGCCAGAAAGAGCCTTTTTCAATTTGAAAACATGATTAGGAAAAGATTGGTCCTCAAAACCAGGGGATTGTTCAACATGGACTTCCTCAGTTATTATACCATTCAAAAATGCACTCTTTACATCCATTTGATATAGCCTCATATCATGTTGGGCAATAAATGAAAGTAATATACGAATGACTTCAATTCTAGCAACTAGAGCAAAGGTTTCAGTGAAGTCAATACCTTCCTGTTGTGAGTAACCTTGAGCAACAAACCTTTCTTTGTTTCTTACAACCTTACCTTCTTCGTCCAGTTTATTTTTGAACACCCATTTGGTTCCAATAATGGACTTATCTTCAGCTGGGGCTACCAACGTCCAAACATCATTACGTTTGAATTGGTTCAACGCCTCCTGCATAGCTAATATCCATCCTTCGTCCAATAGGGCTTTATCTATTGTCTTGAGCTCCAATTCAAAGATAAAGGCAACATCAGTTTGCTCTCTGAATGTGGACATTGTTCTGACTTTTCATCTGCATTTCCAATGATCTATTCTTCAGGATGATAAGTTTTGAAGTGCCAACTTCTTCTTCTTTTAGGATTAGACGGACCTTCAGTTTCTACGTCCGATCCTTCTTCTTCATTCTTGGGTGATGATCCTTTACCTTCTTCTTGTATTCTCAGATCTGCAAGAGAATCACTTAGCTCTGACAAGTCTTTGTCAGGCTTTTTGCCATTGAACTTTATATGAATTGATTCTTCAACAGTTAAGGTTTTTGAGTTATAAACTCTGTATGCCTTAGATGTTTCAGAATAACCCAGAAAAATTTCATTGTCAACCTTTGAATCACACTTTCCAAGTTGATCCTTAGTATTGAGAATGAAGCATTCACATCCAAAAGGATGGAAGTATGATATGTTGAGTTTTCTTCCTTTCCACAATTCATAAGGAGTCTTTTCCAGTATAGGCCTTGCATATATTCTGTTCTGCAAATAGCATGCAGTATTTACAGCTTCAGTCCAAAATCTTTTTGAGGAAGAGTGATCATTGAGCATGGACCTAACCATTTCTTGTAAAGATCGATTCTTTCTCTCTACCACACCATTTTGTTGAGGTGTTCTTGGGGCAAAGAAATTGTGAAGGATTCCATTTTTCTCACAGAATCGTTGGAAGCTCGCGTTTTCAAATTCCCTTCCATGATCACTTCTTATGGAGTTAATACAAACTCCTTTCTCATTTTGGACTCTTTTATAGAATATAGTGATAAAAGACTCGTCCTTTAGAGCAATGAATTTAACCCATGTCCATCTAGTATAGTCATTAACTATAACTAGTTCATATTTCTTTCTATTCAAAGATGCAATTTGAGTGGGTCCAAACAAATCCATATGTAAAAGTTCTAAAGGTCTAGAAGTGGAAACAATGTTTTTGGAGTTACAAGAGTTTTTCACTTGTTTCCCTTTTTAACATGCTTCACATAAAACCTCATATTTGTACACAAGATTTGGTAATCCTCTCACGAGGTTATGCTTGTTCAACTTTGAGATGGTTCTCAACCTTGCATGACCAAGTCTCTTGTGCCATATCCATTGTTCACCATTTAAGGATATGAAGCATGAGACATTCTATTTGGGCAGGTTTTCAAAATTAATTTTGTAAACGTTGTTCTGCCTCTTTGCTTGAAAAAGAATGGACTTGTCAAGGTTTCTAACTATACATTTATCCATGTTAAAGCAAACATCAAATCTACTGTCACACAATTGACTTATGCTAAGTAGATTGTGTTTGAGTCCTTCAACCAGCAAGACATTATCAATAAAAGGAAAAAGATACTTACTAATTTTACCTATCCCAACTATTCTGCCTTTCTGGTCTCCTTCAAAGGTGACCCAACCTTTTGACCTAGGTTTTAGGTATGGGAACATAGACCTTTCTCCTGTCATGTGTCGTGAGCATCCACTGTCCAGGTACCATGATTCGAGTTGTCTTCCTGTTGTTCAGCATATCTGCAACAGGAATGATCATGTTCTTAGGTACCCAGATTGACTTGGGTCCTTTCTTGTTAGTCCTTGGTTTGTGTCTAGGCATGTTTCTTCTTTTGTGGATGCATGCCGAAGTGACATGTCCAGCCTTTCCACAGTGACCACAATATAAATTAGAATTTGAAAAATTCTTTGATAATTTTGGTTTTGATTAACTTTGTTCCTTGGGAACATAACCTAAACCACTTTTGTCAGAAGGTTTTCTCTGAAATTTTAAAATTTGATCTAGTTTTTCAGAGATGCTGACAAACTTGGACAATCGTCCAGTGAGTTCATTTACTTCTTGTTGAAGTTCTTGTACTTCACAAGAGGTATTGGACTTAGAATCTCTTTGAGATTTGTCTTTGAGTTGAGTAACTCGCAGTTTCAACTCTTCATTCTCCTTTTTGAGTACTTGCTTTTCCAAAGTAAGTTTTTCAAAATCTTTAGATATTATAGAAAACTTTTTCTTTAAATATCTGAACTCATCAGAGAGAATGGAAGAATCTCTAAGGTGATCATCAAAGGTTTCTTTTAAAGTAGGGTAAGTGCAAGGAAGTACCTCCTCTTCGTCCTCGCTGTCTGTTGAGGGTAGACTTGCCATCAGACAAATATTTGCTTCTTCCTCCTCATCTTTCTCTTCATCATTTGATGAGTCATTGAGGTCTTCCCAGGTTGCCATAAAACCTTTATTCTTCTTGAAGAATTTCTTTTTTGTCCTCTCTACTTCAGGACAGTCTGCCTTGAAGTGGTCTGGTTTCTTGCAGCCATAGCACACAACAGAGCTTTTATCCTTCTACTCATTCTTTTCTTGTGGAAACCTTCTGTTGAATTGCTTCCTTCCGAAGCCACCCTTCTTTCTCCACATAGATTGGATTTTCTTGGAGATGAAGGAGAGTTCATCATCTGATCCTTCTTCTCCTTTAGAGCTGCATGACTCTTCATCTGAGTCATTGGCTTTGAGGTCCTTTGAAGTGCTCCCTTTTTTAGCTTTAAGAGCAATAGACTTTGCTCTTTTGTCAATTCCTTCTTCCTTAAGTTCAAGCTCATGTACCTTGAGCGAACCCAATAGCTCTTCAATTGCTAGAGTGGATGGATCTCTTGCTTCTTGAATGGCCGTGACCTTAGGTCTCCATTGTCTTGGAAGACTCCTAAGGATTTTTTTGATATGATCCTGGGTTGAGTAAACTTTTCCCAAGGATCTTAGATTGTTGATGATTGTTTGGAATCTTCCAAACATCTGATCAATTGTCTCATGGTCTTCCATCTTGAATAGTTCATATTGATGAACTAACATGCTGATCTTGGATTCTCTGACCTGAGATGATCCTTTATGAGCCAAAGAGAGAGTATCCCAGATCTCTTTAGTTGTGGTGCAGCTGTGCACCTTGTCGTATTCAGACTTTGTAATGGCACACATCAGATAGTGCCTGGCATTAGAGTTTAGCTGGAATCTGGTCCTTTGATTAGCTATCCACTAAGCTCTTGGCAATGGTTGTTTTGTTTCATCTACTAGAGCAATATAACCATTTTCCATGACGTCCCACAGGTCAATGTTTTGTGTATCAAAGAATGTGATCATTCATTGCTTCCAGTAGTCGTGCTCATCTTCATTGAACAGTGGTGGCCTATTCACAGTTTGTCCTTCATTTTTCATGGATCTTTCTTCTCTGCACGGATAAGTGCTCAACCCCTAGAGATCAAGCTCTAATGCCAACTGTAGGTAACAAGGTGAAACACAAGAAGGGGGTTGAATTGTGTTTCTTAACTTTTGAAAGCTTTTCGCAAAACATTGGACGCTGTTAGGAAGTATTGGACGCATAAAGTAAATTGGACGCTGAACGTCCACTAGTTTAAAAAAAATTTGAAAGCGTTTAAAACGTTTGTTAAGTAAAACCTCAAAACAATCCCCACAGTTAGTAATAAAACTGAAAGTAAAGGAGTAAAGGGATAAGAGATTTACACATAGAGATTTTATACTGGTTAACCCTTTCCTAGTAGCTACGTCAAGTCCCTTCCAACTAGAAGGATTTTGACTATCAACCAGATAGATTTACAAGTATTCTTCAACGGCCTCTTCAGGCCTTTACAACAAGTATTCTTTGCACACCTAGCCTCTCCAGGCTTTAACAAGTATTCTTTGCACACCTAGCTTCTCTAGGCTCAACCAAGTATTCTTTTATCAATAAGCCTCTTCATGCTCAAACACAAGAATTCTTTTAACACCAAGCCTCTCCAGGCTCAACAACAAGTATTCTTTTTACCTAGCCTCTTTAGGCTCACACTACTCAAAAGAGTTTAAAGTGTTTACAAGTGCTTCAACTCACTCAAGTAAGGATGTGAAGTTTCAGCACGTTGAAAGTTAAGCAAACTCTCTTTTACAAGAAGAAATAATATGACAACGTTTTTTTAAGTACAGAAGCGTGTAAAAGTTCAGCTCAAATAATCTCTTTTGTTTGCTATCTCTACTTTCTTATTCTTCTTCTTCTTCACGGTATTTATAAGCTTGATGAAGCTTCGAATTAGGTCTTCAGCTTTGATCTGCTTCGGCCTTCGTAAATAGCCGTTTACTAATAGCATTAAATGCTATCTTCCTGTTGCTTTAATGGAGTTGTACTTCAGCGTAGGTTGTTCAGCTCTTTCTCCAAGGTCAGAAGCAACCTGTACTCAGAGTCTCAAATACCCAGTGGTTAATAGTAATATTCAGTAGAGACAAAGAGAAAACACTGTACTAAAGAAAATGTGTGTACAAAGAGTGCCAGAAATATTCAGAGCACATTCTCTCTCAAGTACACTTCTCACAGTGCTTTATGTTTTTCATTAAATGTGATCTTAAATCAGTTTTATTTTAAGTCCGAGGAAAAACATTTGTACAACTATTTATTTCAAATCATTTGCTCATTTAATATGTCTCAAATTAATTAGAAGAGCAATAAATAGCATTTTGTGAATTAATAATAACGTGCGTTCAGGATACAGCGTGAAACGAGCGGATGCTTAGTTGTCTTACCACTTGGACGCATAACCTCCTGATTCCATTGGATGATACTTACCATAGGTCAAGTACCTGAGTCCATTGGACGCTCAACTTATAACTTGTACATATAAGTACCAAAGTCACACTGGACAATGGACTTAACTAAAAGTGTACCTACACGAACTTGTTATCAGACTTTGTTAAACCCTTAATAATAGTTGTTATCATCAAAACCTTTGGGGATTTAGACATGGTAAAATGTCTCTGAACCATTTGGTTCCAACAACACGGTCATAACACCCTGGTCTTCATAGATGAGAGTTAGTGGAACATGATACATCATAGGAGAGGGGCCTACAGTGATACCTTCAAACATGTCTATGAAATGGTTAAATACCAAATGTGGTAGATTAACCTTTCTTTTCCATAGCAAGATACAAAGACAAAACTTTTGGAGTTCAGAAACTACTTCATCGACATCCTCATCGTCATTTTTTTGGTAAAACTACGTTGTTGATGATTTTGAGTAGTACTCTGGCCTTGTTGTTCATTTGTGATGTTGTTTCCAAGACAACCTCGTCTTTGTGAAAGCAAACAACCATCAACCGAAAAGAAGACCCTGTCCCAGCCATCCCATAGATGGCACCCTCTGATGGATAACCCGTTGCCCTTGCAATAGAATCCGTGGAGACAGAGACATGCATTGCGAGCATAATAGAAACAACTCGTCTCCTATTATTCGTACGTTTCTCTAAAACTCCACAATCAGCGGAGGCAACACTGAACCTTTGTCAGCGTCACCCATGTTCATGTAGGTCCACCATCCAGCCCTAGTAAACTCCTCATTGAGATCAAACAATGAGTACTCAGCGAGACGGTAAAGGTCGAAGACAAACTCACACAACATCAAAGCCACATTGAGAACCATTTTTGGAGTTTGGAGTGTGTGTGTGTGAACACTTAAATAAGGGCAAGGAAATGAAGGTAAGAGTAAGGCAAAGCAACACAGCAAAGGGCAAATAGTTGAATGAAGTGCAATGTAGGGTTTCTACTTATTTTATATATCTTTATAAGAGACCAAGTGTAGTGACGATTCGTTTTGGAGCTTTGTGAACAACTGTTCACTGAACATTTGTTTCTTGTCCGAAGTAAAGCATCACTACATGAGGGAATGCACCCACGCGCGTTAAGGTGAGAAATAAAATATTTCCCACAATGTTTCACCCATAAAGCGTTGTCTGAACGATAAGTGAAAGCTCCGTGGTTTTATTTACAACAATGTTTGCTTACGATGTAACGTCCGTATTTTTGGAATTTCTATATTAATTATATTTTAATATATGGATAGGTGATTCAGGTGTATTAAATATATTTTGGGAAATACAATTTCATAGATAAATTCTTTTGAGCTCAGAAAGCAGTAGTTTAAGTTCGACGTTAAGATACAAACGGATATCGGTTCACGTCTTTAATTGACGGAATGGCTATATTATGAAATAGAAACCCTAAATTGGATTCAGAAAAGGGATTTGAGGATTCCAATAGTGATTTTACAATATTTGAGGATTTTAGAAATTTAGTTGTGAATTTTCTGAGAAAAGAGTACCGTTTTGGTCCTTGTAATATGACTAGGATGAACTGCGAGTGGGTTTGGAGACCAGAACACTTTAGAAAAATATTTCACCAAGCCAAATAATGTTTTTATATTATTTTAGAATTTTGGGAATTATTTTGGGAATTTTTAGAAAAGCAGATTAAGAATTGCTGTTTTGGTCCCTGTAGAATGAAGAACAGGGTAAACGGGAGAGCAGATGGGTACCAGAAGATTAGAAAATGATCAAAAATCAAACGTAAGGGTAACAATTAGTGTTCTTATAATATTTATGATTTTTAGGATTTAGTCGGGAATTTTTAGAGAAAGATCAGTTTTGCCCTAGTTTACGTATTACAGTAAAACTGTAGAACGAGAAAAGACCCGGTACTAGACCTTGGGGTTACTGGGAAATTACCAGAAGGGGAAAAATGACATAGGCATGGTGATGTCATAGCAGTGAGGTCATTAGGGTGAAGTCATATTAGATATAAATGGTAATTATTAGTAATTTTTGGGAAAAGACCATTTTGCCCTTCTATCTTTACCCTTGAACTTGCTCCATAATTACCAAAGAACCAAGAAGCCACCTTGCACAATTTGGACCCTTGATTAGGAGCTCCAATAGTGGGGAAGACATCTTGGCCATTGATTTTATTTAATTATACAAATCATGGTTAAAAACCAATCTAGTTTGGTTTCTTTCTAACCAAGCTTTAACCATAGTTGAGTTTGAACTTATCCTTTCCTTTTGGAGCAGCTGGCCGCCCCCCTCTATCACATGGGATAATGTGGATTTCATCTCACTCAAAGTTGGATACAATTCCATTTTAGGTCCACACATCATAGCCTAACACTTGCAAGGATTTTATTTGTCTTTCACTTAACTGTTGGAACCAAATTGGTTAAAAGTATTTTTAATACAAAAACTTCCTAAGTGATTTTATGGTTTTGATGATAACAAAATGTATTAAGGTTTTTACAAAAGATAAACAAAATGTATTAAGCTTTTACAATGTATAACAAAGCTGCCTAACTAAGTTTATTGAAGGATGTTGCAGTCTGTGTCCAATAATTAGTTCATCATGACATTGGCTCATATACAAAGTCTGAGAAGCCTTGCGTCCAATGTTAAAGTCATCGTCCGATATTGGCACATGTACATACAGTCAAAAGACGCTCTGCGTCCAATAATCAAAATGAGAGCTATGCGTCCAATAATCATTATGAGACCATGCGTCCAATGATTCTCTGCGTCCAATAAACAGTATAAGGCAATATTGTTCTGCGTCGAATGCAATACGCAGTCTGAGAGCTTTGCGTCCAATGATCAGTATAAGGGAAATACTGTTCATCGTCCAATGATTCTCTGCATCCAATAAACAATATGAGGCAATGATGTTCTACGTCCAATGTTCAGGATGTGCTCATTGTCCAAGGTTCAGAATGCTTATCGTCCAATGATCAGTAAGGCAATACAGTCATAAGTCCAATGATTTATAAGGAAGCAGAATTGCAGAAGTACAGAGTCCAATGATTTCCAAAGAAGCAGAATCAGTAAGCGTTCAATAGAGCAAGAAGGACAAAAGTCCAATGTTCAGTAAGGCATTGAAGTTCAACATCCAATAAAGCTGAATGACCAAGAGTGCTGCTCTGCGTCCAATAAGGCTGAATGAACAAAAGGATTGTTCTGCGTCCAATAAAATCAGAGTGACAAAGGTACTATTCTGTGTCCAATAAATCAGAAGGACAACAATCAAGTGTTCTATGATCAATGAAGCAGAATGGGACAAGTCAATCAGTCTACTGTTCATCGTCCAATGAAGCAGATTGACAAAGGTACATCAAACAACTGTTCTGCGTCCAATAAAGCAGAAGAACAAAAGTACAACAAATCAACTGCTCTGCGTCCAATGGAACAGTAAGGAAATGGCAAAAGTCCAATAACCAGAATGAGGCAATACGTCCAATGCTACTTGGTATCTAATCAACAGAATGGTATGCGTCCAATGAATGAATAAATTCTGTACCAGGTATGCGTCCAATGATTGAATGAATATCATGTGCAAATGGTAAGGACAAGGTATGCGTCCATTTGCTAAAAGAACTGAAAGTCCAATATTCTACATGCTGCGTCCAATATATTCTATATGCTGCGTCCAAAACGCAGAGTCCATTACTTGCTATTTATTGCTCTTGCATTTAATATGAAACATATTTATTGAGCAAATGATTTGAAATAAATAGCTGTATGCAATGCTTTTCTGTACAACCATTGTCAACGTTTTTGAACGTACTTTTGAAAAGCATAAAGCACTGTGGAAAGTGTACTAAGAGAGAGAATGTACCCTTATATCTCTGAACACATCTTTCTGCTTTACACAGTGTATTCTCTCTGTCTCAATAAGATATTACTATTAACCACTGTACAATTGAGACTTTGAGTACAGGTTGCTTCTGATTAAGGAGAAAGAAACGTAGACATACACACTGAAGTAGATCTCCTCAGAGCAACGGGAAAATAACATTTAATGCTATTAGAGAACGGTAACATTTATGAAGGCGGAAGCTGAGCTATTCGAAGAACAAGTCTGAAGCTTCATCAAAGCCTATAAATACTGTGAACAAGAAGAAGAATACAAGAGACTGAACAACGAAAAAGAAAGAGCAAACACGCTGTGCAAACAATTTGTTATACTCTGTATAGAAAGTCTTGTATATTTTATATCTTCTTGTAAAAGAGAGTTTGCTTAACTCTCGAAGTGCTTAAGTTTTTCATATCCTCACTTGTGTGAGTTAGACAACACTTTATATCAAAAATACTCTGCTGAGTTGTTTGAGCCTGGAGAGGCTTGACTGTAAAAGAATACTTGTTTGAGCCTGGAGAGGCTTGACTGTAAAAGAATACTTGATTTAGCCTGAAGAGGCTGTGTGCAAAGAATACTTGGGATTTAGCCTGAAGAGGCTGTGTGCAAAGAATACTTGGGTTATAGCCTGGAGAGGCTGAGTGCAAAGAATACTTGGGTTATAGCCTGAAGAGGCTGCGTGCAAAGAATACTTGTACCTATCTGGATTGATAGTGAAATCTCTCTAGTTTGAGGGGACTGGACGTAGCTCTTAGGAAAGGGTGAACCAGGATAAAAACTTGTGTTATTTCTTCTTTCCCTTAACTCTTTTTATATCTGTGCTTATTACTAACCAAGGGGATTGAATTGATTTTTATTCAACAAGTTTTTCATACACTTTAAATCGCACAAAGAAAACAAGTTTTTAATTTAGCAGAAGCCTCTGCGTCCAATCTTTTTGTGCGTCCAATATTACACAACTCTGTGCGTCCAGTGTTTTAAAACTATTGTGCGTCCAATATTTCAGAAAACGCTGTGCGTCCAATATTACACAACTCTGTGCGTCCAGTGTTTTAAAACTATTGTGCATCCAATATTTCAGAAAACGCTGTGCATCCAATATTTGAAATAAGCCAGCGTCCAACATTTGCGAAAAGTTTTAAAAGCTTAGAAACACAATTCAACCCCCCTTCTTGTGTTTCATCCTGTTACCTACATTAACTTCATAGAGTGCAAGGTGATCTTAGAAAAAATTAATCTCCAAGTCCCCTTGAGTGTGTGTAGGCGTGAGATCATAGGGAGAGGAGAAGAGGATTTCATTCATTTTTCCAAGACAACTTTTCTCTCTTCAAGCCATTTTTCCAACTTCTCTCTAACTCCATTTTCTTCCTCCAAACTTTTTCTTCCATTTCCATGGAAGCTCTTCACCATCTTCAATCATATTTTTGATCCTCTATACAATAATTAAGTGTAGAGAATCCATTTTATACACTTTTAAATACTTAAGCTTCTATGACCCTTGAATCATCAAGATTTTCTTCAAGGTGTTCTTTATCTTTTACCTTTGAATCTTCAAGCTACAAGGTTGGTTCCTTATTTCCAATCCATTAAATCTTCTTCTTGATTCATGATCTTTTTGTTCATATGATTAAAAGTGGGTTTCTTCAACTTTTTCTTGAAGGGACTTTGTGTTCTTGGAACAAATTCAAGATCAACCTCTTGATTTTATCTTCAAAGAGGGTTTGGTAAAATATCCATCTTCTTTAGAGTTTCCCTTGAGTTTTAAGATGGTTTCATAAAGGAGGAAAAAAAATCTCACTTTAGTATTTTTGGGTGTGTTATGCTTGCTTTTGAAAGGTGGTGAACAAGGTGTGGTGGAAACCCAAGAAGTTAGGATTTTTTCTCAAGAAGCTAGAAGACAAGGTAAGGGGAAATATCTCTTTTGTGAGTTGTAGGATTCATGGAGTGCTATGTGCTTGCCTATGATATTTTTTTAAAGCTTGAGAATCATACTAAAAACAAAAAGATGACTTGATTCTTTTAAAAGTTTGATCTTTATGAAAAAAATATATATTTTTATTCAAGAAGTAACCTTTATAGCAAATTATTGATTTTTATCTAAGTAATAATTATGATCAAGTGGTGATTGCTTTGAAAAGTATGAACTTTCATGAAAAAGACAATCTTCCTTTGGAAAATAACAATTTTTATTTCAAAGAGATGACCTTTTTGGAAAAGACATGATTTTTAATCAAAGAGATGATTCTTATTAAGTGATCATTGAGTGAAAAGTATTAGATGATGACATCTTTGTGTTTGTAACTGTCTTTATGATTGAAGTTCATATTGTTCTATGTGTGATTGTGATATTATTTTATGCTTGATGTGGATGTTTTCCTTTGCTTGATGGTGATGCTTTGCTATTTTTGATTGTGATGTATTTTGTGCTTGATGTCCTTTGGCTTGTGAGGATTGCGTTCTAGCTATCCTCGATGTTCTATGCTTCTTTTCTTATTTCTATTCAATTTGGGAATATAATATTTAAAGTAGGTTATTGCTTTGTTATTATTATGCTTGATGATTGGTGATTGAGGAAAAGTATGAAAGGATTAAAGTATGGCAAATTCGCTAATGACCCAAGCATTATGGAGTGTGGTGAAAAGGACATGGACATGGACAAAAAGGAATTTTTCATGATGAATTAATTAGAATCAAAGTCCAAAGCTTTGTTAAGATTCATTTAAGCAAAGAGTTTTCCAAATAAATAAGTCTCCAATGGAATTTTGATAAAGATTTTAATCATAACTTAATAAGTTAGAAATGAATCATTAGGAGAAAAGTCACAATTTTAACCTAAATATCTTATTTTTAATCTAATTAATTTTAATTAAGAGGTATGATGCTTTCAAAATTAAAATGAAGTTTCTAATCTAATGAATTTTGGCAAAAACAGACCAGTTACACCTCTGGTGTGGATTTCAGAAAGAGGGTGTGAAAATCGGATTTTTGTTTAGAAATCAGAAAACAGAGAAACAGAATAGTTCACACCGGCGCTGTGATTTTTCTCACACCTGGGAAAGTGTCAGCGGTTTTAAAATTCGAAATTTATAAAATTTATGCTTAAAGGCTCAAAAATTAATGCCTTTTTAAGAGAAAAATATTTATTTTGAATTTACCTTAGTCTAAGTATTTTATATTAATTTTTGAAGTGAAACGGTAAATACGGAAAATCGACTTTTGTAAAACAAAGATATATTTTGGTTGAGATAACCAAAGAGAAAACTATATATTATTTTGGTAGAGATAACCAAGAAGAAGTGAATTTATAAGATGACTAAGAGAATAAAATAAAAGAGAAAGAGATATTTTGATTGAGATAATAAAAAAGAGATGAGTATTACATAACTAAGAGAGAAGGTTATGTGTTGATGTTACAAGAGGTAACAATGAGAAGAGAATTCATAAAATGACTAGAGATAAAGTCATATATTGAATGTTACAAAGAGGTAACAAAGAGAAGAGTATTTATAAAATGACCAAAAGATAAGGTCATGTGGTGATTGTTACAAGTGGTAACATAGAGAAGTGATTGTGATTGATTGTGTATGTGTAATATGTCATGCCATTTGTATAAAGAGATTTTCTTGGCTTTGCCAAGTGGTCATACCCAGAGAGGGTTGTCACGTGAGCTACAACCCAGAGAGGGGTTGAAAATAGGGTACGGTTGGGCTACAATTGCTTACTGGGATTATCCAGGTTTCGAAAAGTCTCAATGACCGCGTGGTGACTCCCAGCGAGCCGAGATCGAGTAGAGCACCCGGCTTAGATAAATCTGACTGGCTGACCTATTTATGATATGGTGTCGCTGAGTGCATTGAATAATTGTTACTTGGACTTTACGGTTTGTTTAGCCGGGAACAATTATGACTTAAACATGGCTCTCCTGAATACTGTCTTGGACTTTACGGTTTGTTTAGCCTTGAATCAGTATGTAAAAGATTGACTGTGGCCTATCGCTCAAATGTTGTTGAGAAAGAGAAAAGTCTCCATGGAGCATTACATTGGTGTTTGAGAGAGAAATAGAAGTGACATGCATTATGATATGTCTTGTTTGTTTATGGATTGTTTGGTGAGGATATAAATGATATGTGCTATGAGATAGTAACGGTGTATGTTATGCATGATTCTTTCTTAATTTCTTGATTTATATCTGTTGTTTGTGATATCTTTATGACTTGCATAAGGAGTGTTTTTCACCCTTGCCTATATGTTTTGTGGTCTTTGGAACATGATTCATATAGATGGACCACTAGCAAGGACTTGAAGAAAAAGGACGGAGACCATTCCTTAGAGGGTGTTTTAAGACTCGACCGGCTTAGGCTCGTTTTGGGTAGACTGTGATTACTATCCTTGCTGAAGGATTGTATAAATTATTAGTCCTTGTCTGACTATGTGTTCGGTTGTGAATATGTACCATGTAATATGAATATGAGACATATGTCTGTAAGTATGTGTTTGTGTAATTCCTTGTTGGGAAGAATTTTCATTTAAAGTTTTCCCCATTCTTCTCATCTTCTTTAAAAGAAAAAAAATTTCACTCACATTTTTTTTGAATAAGAAATAAGTTTTTGAAATAATAACTTGCGAAATAAAAATTAACTTTTATAATTATTTTGTAAAAATATTTTATTATCTTGCAATATCCTTTTATGAGAAAGGGTATTGCACACAGCAGATATTATTCCCAATTAATGTTATATTCATCCTCAAAAGAAATCACACTCATGCTACACATTTATCATCAACACAAGATATATTTTTGCATGTCACTTCTATATCACTTAAAAACACACCAGTGTACTGCTCCAATGAGACTTTTCGAACCTTAACTCCATTGAGCGATCGACTGTAGTAAACTTAACAGAATAACTAGAGAATCCTTCCAGACCCCTGGAAACCCTTCGGTAATATTACATTTAAAATGAATACCAGATAATAAATAGGTTCGTCAGTCAGATTTATCCAAGTCGGGTTACGACTCATCTCGGCTCGAGGGTATTCACCTACACAACCATTGAGACTTTCGAAACCTGGATAATCCCAGTAGGCAATCGTAGCCCAACAAGACGCTATTTTCAACCCCATCCTCTAAGTTGTATGCTCATACGTCTTTATGCAATAACAATTCAAATTGCATATAATTTCTTTTTGATTTCTCTGGTAAAACTTTCTCATGTTTTACTGTATTACCTCTTGTAATACTAAATCTCGTCAAAAATACTTAATACAAAATAAACTCATCTCTTTATCAAATCTGATAAAATACTTTTGCACTAATAGATAAATATCAAATCACATCATTTCGTTCCTCTAATTTTTATTGTAAAAATCCTTTACTGAATCATCAAATGAATAACTCTTGCCCTCATTACTTATTTTACTGATCATTACGAGATAGGTTAATTTTCCCGGTTTTAATAGTTCAATTAAAGACTGGTCACACCACGGCAGAGCCGAACTGAGGTGATCAACCCATATCAATCAGAGTGAGTCGGTATATAACAAAACTAAAAGTGATTAAATCATTTCAAGAAGATCAAAATGGGGCAGAGCCACTGGGATTGATCAAGTGAGAAGAGATTAACAGTAATTTAAGCCCAAGTTCACTTTTTAATCGGCAAATGATTTTTCTCGACTTAATTAAGTTCGAAGATAGAATGATCACACGGCGGCAGAGCCGACTGTGGTGATCAGTGCCCAACTTTTGACATGATTCGATATAGAACTAAGTGAACGAGATCAAACTGAATTATTACTGAAATACTTAAACACCAATTTATTTTTAGAAAAAGCCCGTTGAGGACATATCTCACTAATTTATCAGTCAAAGACATTGAAAACTAAATTGAGTTTTCATATATCACAGACCCCAAGCCAAGAATTTCTACCAATAATATAACAGCAAAGTTCACCGAAAACCCTTTACTATTATACCATTTACCCAGACAACCGTATATATGTATTAGCAACATCATGGTTAACAGTTCAAGATCAATTGAAAGAAGTATCTTCGTGTATAGTAGCATCCCAATAAAATCTTTCCCAATTTATCTTAGCCACGTATGTACAAAATCGCTAGGTTAAGATTTTTCCAAACAGCGTATAGGTATGGTTCCCAGGAAAGATCTAGAGGTGAGCCGCAGTTGCTAAGAGACCCGTCTTTCCTAGCCAGAACCATACTAATAAACCATTCATCTTAACCATCTTTCTGTATGTCAATGATAGACAATTCAGGATTTTCACAAAGAAATAGACTGAACTAGTTTTACGGTAAAATTATACCGCGGTAGTCTAAAATTTGTCATTATAACGGTACAAATATTAAAGATCTAAACCAATTTTGCCATCATAACATTACTATCACAAAATCACATAAAAAATTTAGGCATTATAACACTACAAATAATAAAAGGTCATAACAATTAAATCAAAGCCATAAAACAAGTATAAAGCTTAAATAAATAACTATAAAGCTATAACACATAAATCACCTAAGTGATTAGCAATCAAAAATCAAACTTATAACTTTTCAAATTATTTTGCAAGAGTTTCCCCTTACCTTTAGAAGAAAAACTTAGAAGAACAAAGCTTGAAAAACTAAGAACACAAAGAGAGAAATATAAAGCTTTAAAGAGGGAGAAGTAAGAATTGCTTGGAATACTCAACGAGACTTGGTGCAAGGAATAATGAAGCATGGAGGGGGTATTTATAGGGTGGGGGGAGGCCATCATGGGACAAGGAGGGAAGAGATTTGTGATGTAAGCCATGAGGCTTAAAACCCTAATTACTTAATTAAATAAATCAATCCCTTTTCCTATTGGTTCCAAGGCATCTCCCTAGGATTGAATCCAAGTGAAAAGCAAATCCAAGGGTCCTAATTGAAGATGAGGGGGCGGCCAAACCATGCAAGTGGGACGAGAAGATAAGATCAATTACTAAATGACTAGGTATTTAGGAAATTAGATAATTAGGTTAATCCATTCTTTTTCCTAATTGGTTCAAAGGCATTCACAAAGATTCAATCCATGTGGCAAGGGTAATCCAACCCTCCTAATCACTTGAATGAGCTGTCCAAATGAGAGTGATTTTGGGTCATAGGATAGCTAGGTTAAAAACTTTCGGTTTTGGTAGTTTAAGTGTAAAATCAAAGGTAAAATAGTAATTGTACATATCCCTACTATTCATGGTCAATGGCTTGGTCAACACCACTATTTGAACTCCATAAAATTGTAATTGAGTCCCTCAAAAACCCTAAGTTCCTATTTCATACCCGTTAACTCTCTATTCGTCTCTATTCGGCTGATATACCACAAATAAGAGCAAAAACGATATAAAAATAATCTTGTCTAAAAATAATTTCTAAAATCCTTAAATAAATAGTTAAAAATAAAATATAAATTGTTGTGGACCTTTGTCACGAAATTTTTATACCGTGAAACAAGACTTTTACACAATACGCTCCCGTTTAGCGTATTTTATGGTAAATTTTGAAAGTTTTCCAAAAATTCAAGAAAAATTCCAAAAAATCACAAATATTAAAAGAAACAACTTTTGTGAAGGAAGATAAATTTTTGGGTTGGTTTGACATACTTTTACTATTTAAAACCTAATCCATCAGTTACGGCGAAAACCGTTTTCTGTATAAAACCCATCGTCACATGAAAATTGTTTGTTTCAAAGAAAAGAATGAATAAGCATATTAATTAAAAACCTATTTCTAATATGAAAATAAATCAATGAACATAATACACAAAGTACTTGAATAAAACAGAATAAATACTGAAGTAATGCAAACGGAAGTTATATACGACCTATTTGTTTTACCGCTTGAATTCCAACACCCAACAAATTTATCATTTCTATACTAACTAAAACCTTATTCATCTTTATAGTCTTTATCTTGGTTGTTTCCTAGTCTCCGGGTATTAATCCATTTCTCAATTTACGAAATTCATCTTAGAGGGACTAAAACACCAATTATTTATACTCTCCTCTAAAATTCTAAACTTCTAAGATCCTCATATAACATCAAGTCACTTTTTGAATCCTAAAATACCTCTTTTGAAATTTTCATATTCATTATAAACTTAAAGCAACCCAAAAAATTACAGAACAGAGGAGTCGCCACCAAAGTTTATTTAATGGAAAAAACATTGGAAAAACCCGATTTTGAAGAAAATGGTATTTGGAACCAGATTTAGGGTTCGGGAGTCAATTACGTGTAGGGAAGGTATTAGCACCCTACGGCGTCCGCTAAAAAGCGGTTACCTCTAATTAAATATGCAAATTTTGTTAGCTTTTAAAATTATTTATTTTACCCCGAAAAGAAATTATTTATTATTTACAAAATGCAATTTAAATTAAAAGAGAAGAAAAAATTATGAAAATTTATTTTTGCGCTCGATAGGGAAGGTCCCTACTCCTACGTATTCTCAGGTGCAATGAGAAAATCAAAGTTACGTAGTTCTTTATAAAAAATGATTGTGTGTTGATTTGTTTTAATTTTGATTTTATGCCTTTTTTTTTAAAATAATTCATTTGGTCTCATAGTAACCAAATAGGAAGAGGATCCAAAATGGTTACTAATTTTGACCGACTGAAATAAAGAAGTTTTTCGCAATAGCCGAATAGGAAGAGGATCCAAAACGACTATCACTAATGAGTTTTCATCTAAAATGTTTTCGCAATAGTCAAATAGGAAGAAGATCCAAAATTGACTATCACTAATTACTTAATTAATTAATTACATAAAAAATAGAGTTTTCACAATAGCCAAATAGGAAGAGGATCCAAAATGGCTATCACTACAACTCTATATATATTTTTAACAAAAATTGCAAGAGGTTATGATTAATGTTTTTTAGACATATTTAAATAATAATAAAAGGAGGCAATAATATTTAGAAATAACTTTATTCTATTTGTGAAGTAAATTAGAGCAAAAATCGTGGGTCATGAGAATAAATAAAACAAAAGATAGGCTGAGCCCAACATAGAAACAGACAAAAAAAAAGAGAAAAAAAAACGGACTGGGCCAAAGTCCAAAGCCACAAATCAGACTATGGTAAAAAAAGAGAAACATAAAAAACACAGAAATGGGCCAAAGGCCCTAATACCTATGCCAACAACTCTTTCTTTTTTCCAAAAAACAGCTTGGCCGAAGCCCAGAATCAGAAAACAAAAACCGAAAGAAAAAAATGAACAATGGGCCAAAGGCCCTAACCCAACTTGCCAACAGAGAAAAAAGGATAAAATAAAATAAAATAACTAACAAACAAAAGAAAGAAAAAAGAAACAAAATGGGATTGGAAATCCCTAAATCGCAGAACACGAGCAGAGAAAGGAAAGAGGGGAAAGAAGAAAGAGAAAGGGGGAAAGGGAAGAGGATGGCGGCAGTCATGGTGGCCTGAAGCGCGACGAAGGTCGCGACCGTGACGGCGTTTGCGGCGACCGAGCCGCGCAACGCAGCGGCCATCGGACGACCGTGGTGCTAGCAGCCGTGGCTTGCGGCGGTGGGGAGGAAAAGGCTGGGTCTCGTGGAGAAGAGAGGGAGGGAACAAACGCAATGGGGAGAAGGAGAGGGGGGCCACAGCGGCGCAACCTCAATGGCGGCTGTGCGACCAAGCCGGTGGCAGTGGCCGCCGGAGGTAAGGTGATGCTCTCCTGTTTTTTCCTTTTCTTTTTTGTGTTTTTTTTTTTTTTTTGGATTTTCACTCTCTGGTTCAACTGTTTTGGATTTCCTAGTTACTGTTAACAGCGTCTATGGGTACAAACTGAGCTATTTATTTTGAAATGCAGGGGAGATACACGTACAAGGAGCTTAACACTGAAGCATGGTAACAATGAATGGGGAACCTTACCTGTTAACAGCCAACAATGAAGGTAATTTGCTGCCTCTATCCCCTTATGACTACTGCTTATACTCTGGGTGTGTGCTTTGGTATGCTCTTGATCCTTGAAATGTTGATATTGTGCTTGATTTTTACTGTTTTTTTCTCTGGTTGATAAATAAAGAGTGTATTTATCAACCCACTGTTTCCTCCCTTTTCTCTATTTTCTTCCTTCTTTCTGTTACTGTGCTATATGGTATATATACATGAAAAATAGGGCAAAACCAAGAGTGTGGTGTGGTGTGGTGGGGTGTGGTAGTGTAGTGGTGTGGTAGTGTTGCTGTGTTTGTGTGTGCGCTGATGGTGTGTGTGTGTGTACTATTTTTCTTTTTCGTGTGTGCGCTGATGGTGTGTGTGTGTGTACTGTTTTTTTCTTTTTTTGTGTGTGTTGTGCGATGGTGTGTGTACTATTTGTGTGTGTGTGTGTGTTATTTTTCAGAATTTTGTGTGTGTGTGTACGGTGTGTGTGTGTGTGTGTGTGTGTGTGTTGTGTTTGCTGAATTGCAGAATTGTGTGTGATGGGTGCGTGTGTGTGCTCTTTTTTTTGTCCCCTGCTGATGCTGTTGCTTGCCCTCCAATATCATTTCTTCCTTTTTTGCCCTCCTCCTCCTTCATTTTAACTTGTGCCCTTTAATTTTCCTCTATGTTAACAATTTGGTTCTCTTGGCATTATGCAAAAAAGAGAAGTAGTTGAGGAGGGAGAGCCTGATTTTTTATTGTCTTCCTTCAATTTCCTTTTTTGTCTTTTTTTTGTATCTTGTATTTTTTTTGTATTTTTTTGGATTGGACTTGTAATAATAAAAAAAGAAATGTACAAAGCCTTTTGCTAACTGGATCATGTGGCTCATAAAAAACGCAGGCCCAATTACAATTGGATCAACCAAACAAAAGCCCAATGAATAAAATCAAATGGACCTCTTTTAGATTACATTAAAAAAAGTAAAATAAAAAAGGAGGACAAAAATTGGTATCTACAGCTGCCCCTCTTTACTTGTTTTTTGCTTGATAATATGAATAACGGGCGCTTTCATATTGTCATGGCAAGAAATAAGTAAAGAAAAAGAGACCAAAATTTTGTCCGACAATTATTGCTGAAAAACAAAGTAGAGTATTTCTTTTTTCCTTTTCTTCGTTTTTTTTTCTTTTTTTTTCTTTTCTTCTTTTTTTTTCTTCTCTTTTCTTCTTATTTTTTTTCTTTTTTTTCTTTTCTTTTTTCTTTGTAAGCATGCCTTTGACAAAAAAATAAGGGTGCGGGTCGGGCGCCCGACTTTGGTGGAAAGATAAAGGTGCGGGTCGGATGCCCCGCTTCGGCAGAAAAGTAAAACGGTGCGGGCCGGTTGCCCGACTTTGACAGGAAAAGTAAAAAGGTGCGGGTCGGTTGCCCGGCTTTTGACAGAAAGATAAAAGGGTGCGGGTCGACTGCTCGGCTTTGACAGAAAAACTAAAAGGGTGTGGGTCGGATGCCCGACTTTGACAGAAAAGTAAGAGGGTGCGGGTCGGTTGCCCGGCTTTGACAGGAAGATAAAAGGATGCGGGTCGGCTGCCCGGCTTTGACAGAAAAGTAAAAGGGTGCGGGTCGGCTGCCCGACTTTGACAGAAAAATAAAAGGATGTGGGTCGGCTGCCCGGCTTTGACAAAAAAGTAAAAAGGGTGCGGGTCGGATGCCCGGCTTTGACAGGAAAAGTAAAAAGGTGCGGGTCGGCTGCCCGGCTTTGACAGGAAAGTAAAAGAGTGCGGGTCGGCTGCCCGGCTTTGACAGAAAAGTAAAAAGGTGCGGGTCGGCTTCCCGGCTTTGACAGGAAAGTAAAAGGGTGCGGGTCGGATGCCCGACTTTGACAGGAAAAGTAAAAGGTGCGGGTCGGCTGCCCGGCTTTTGACAGAAAGATAAAAGGGTGCGGGTCGGCTGCCCGGCTTTGACAGGAAAATAAAGAAATGCGGGTCGGATGCCCGGCTTTGATAGGAAATGAAATACAAGACAAAAATTTTCTCTTCTTTTTTCTCTTTTTTTCTTCTTTCTTTTTTCTCTTTTTCTTTTCTTCTTTTTTTGTTCCTTTTTTTTTCTCTTTTTTTTTTGTATTCCTCTTTTTTTTTTGGTATAATGCAATGACATGAGATGCATGAACTAGTGCAGTAATGATTGGTATGCGATGCAGCTAGAGTGATGCATGATGCAATGAATGAGACCAATGATTCAATTTTCCTTTTCTTTTCTTTCCTTTTTCGTCTTGATCCCTCAACCCTTTCTTGCCTTGCCGGGCGAGGCCATCTTGATACTTACGGGCAAACCATTCTCTTTTGAATCTTTTGACCGATTTTTTGCGAATCCCTTATACTTCCATGTACGGAACTGGGACTCTTTTGTTAAACCGTTTGCCTTGCTTGTAATGTTGATTGTGCTGCTAGCTTTTTGTTCTGCTATTTCCCTCTTTTTTTTTTGGAAAGCAACACAGAGACTGATCGCGTTTCCTATGGTTTTTGAAGCTTTCACAATAATCATGATGCATTTTAATATGTCAAGACAAGTTTCAAATTTCAGCATAGATTATCATAAAGTAACACTTTGAACCTGCAGAAAGGGTCCGGATAAGAACATTTTATAGACAGGAAATATGATGCAGTGCATATTTTATTCATGTAAAATGGGGAAAATACAAAGGGAAAACAAGCAAGTAAAATTTGTCCAAAGGTACAAATTAAACAAAATTTGAGCTGAAGGGTTGTCCTCTAGAATAGACGATGCTAGCTTCTCATGCCCATAACTCTGAAAATCCATTAACAAACTTCGGAGGATGTCAACTGCTCATTCCTTGTGCACCCTGAATATCTCACATGCCCCAGCCTTGCAGCATTGAACATTTGTTGGTTTTGCCCCTTTTTTTTTGTTTTTTTTGTTTTTGATTTTTTGTTTTTTTTTTTACCCTAACTTTTGCCTGAGTCGCTCTTTCGAGTTTTCAACTCACCGGGTCGCTCTAACTTTTGCCTAGGCCGCCTTTTTAGGTTTTCAACCTAGCGAGCTTTTTTATTATTTTAGGCATAATACTTTTTGACCGCATCAGAGTTTACTGGGAGTGGGACCTCTTCACCATCCATCTTAGTAAGGATCAAGGCTCCTCCAGAGAAAGCCTTCTTCACAACATATGACCCTTCATAGTTCGGAGTCCATTTCCCACGATGATCCTTTTGAATTGGTAGGATCTTTTTGAGCACAAGGTCCCCTTCTTGAAATTCTCGAGGTCGAACCCTTTTCTCATAAGCAGTCTTCATTCTTTTTTGGTACAGTTGACCATGGCACAAGGCATTCATTCTCTTTCCCTCAATAAGATTAAGCTGATCGAGTCGGGCCTAAACCTATTCTGCCTCTTCTAGCTTTGTTTCCATCAACACCCTTAACGAAGGAATTTCTACCTCAATAGGCAAGACTGCTTCCATCCCATATACCAAGGAAAACGGGGTTGCCCCTGTTGAAGTACGAACTGAAGTGCGATAACCATGTAAGGCAAAAGGCAACATTTCATGCCAATCTTTATATGTTACCACCATCTTCTGAACTATCTTCTTGATATTCTTGTTTGCCGCCTTGACAGCGCCATTCATCTTTGGACGGTACGGGGACGAGTTGTGGTGTTGGATCTTGAAATTTTCACATAACTCCTTCATCATCTTGTTGTTCAGGTTGGTTGCATTATCTGTTATGATTCTTTCTGGCAAACCATAATGACAAATTAACTCTCTTTTGATGAACTTAACTACCACATTCCTGGTCACATGCGCATATGATGCCGCCTCAACCCATTTTGTGAAGTAGTCAATGGCAACAAGGATGAATCGGTGTCCATTTGAAGCTTTGGGTTCAATCGGCCCTATTACATCCATTCCCCACATAGAAAAAGGCCATGGCGCCGTCAAGACGTTCAGCGATGTTGATGGTGCATGAATATTATCGGCATAGATCTGACACTTATGGCATTTCTTGACATGATTAAAGCAATCAGTTTCCATTGTCAACCAATAATAACCAGCCCTCAAAATCTTCCTGGCCATTGCATGCCCCCCAGCATGGGTCCCGAATGAACCCTCATGTATATCTTGCATGATCCTTTCGGCTTCGGCGGCATCGACACATCTGAGTAACACCATGTCATAATTTCTTTTGTAAAGCACATCACCATTCAAGAAGAAACCCATTGCTAACCTTCTCAGGGTTCTTTCATCATTTTCAGCAGCACCTGGGGGATATTTTTGGCTTTGGATAAAACATTTAATATCATGGTACCAGGGTTTTCCATCCAGCTCTTCTTCCACTTCTTGACAATATGCTGGTTGTTCTTGGCTTTGTATTTTTATGAGTGGCATGTCTTTCTCTTGGCTTATTTTGAACATGGATGACAATGTGGCCAGTGCATCAGCTAACTGATTCTCTTCGCGGGGAATGTGATGGAGAGTCACTTGCTCAAATTGCTCCATTAACCCCTTAATATAGTCATGGTAAGGGATTAATTTCGCATCTCGAGTTTCCCATTCACCTCTTAACTGATGAATGACTAGAGCTAAATCCCCATACACCTCCAGGATTTTGGCTTTTGATTCAATTGCAGCTTGGAACCCCATTGCGCAAGCCTCATATTCTGCCATATTGTTTGTGCAATCAAAGCATAATCTTGCAGTGATAGGGATATATTGAGACTCCGGGGAAATCAACAGCACTCCGATCCAATGCCCCAGCGCATTGGAAGCTCCATCAAACAGCAAGGTCCATTTTTCTTCATCGGGGAATTCTCCTTCTTTTTCAAATAGAGCCATTATATCTTCATCAGGAAAATCATTTTGCATCGATTGATAATCTTCTATGGGTTGATGAGCCAGATAGTCAGCCAAAGCACTGCCTTTTATCGCTTTTTGGGTGACATACACTATCTCATATTCTGACAATAACACTTGCCAACGAGCAATCCTTCCAGTGAGGGCAGGTTTTTCAAAAATATACTTGATCGGGTCCATTTTGGAAACCAGCCAAGTAGTATGACACATCATATATTGTCTCAATCGGCGAGCGGCCCAAGCCAAGGCACAACAGGTTTTCTCTAACAAAGAGTATCTCACTTCACAACTGGTGAATTTCTTGCTCAAGTAATAAATGGCATGCTCTTTCCTACCAGACTCATCATGTTGGCCCAGCACACAACCCATTGATTCGTCAAGCACTGTCAAGTACATAATGAGGGGCCGTCCCGGCACCGGGGGAACCAAGACCGGGGGATTCTGTAGGTACTGCTTGATCTTTTCAAAAGCTTCTTGGCAATTTTCATTCCATTCAACAGCCTGATCCTTGCGCAACAATTTGAAGATCGGCTCACAAGTTTCAGTTAATCGGGATATAAATCTAGCGATGTAGTTCAGTCTTCCCAAAAAACCTCGAACTTCTTTTTCAGTGCTGGGAGTGGGCATTTCCATGATAGCTCGAACCTTGTCTGGATCAACTTCTATTCCCTTTTGGCTCACCATAAATCCCAACAACTTCCCTGATCTCACCCCAAAGGTGCACTTAGCGGGGTTCAGTCTGAGTTTAAACTTCCTTAAGCGTTCAAACAATTTCTGCAGGTTTACTATGTGATCTTCATCAGTTCTTGATTTTGCAATTATGTCATCCACGTAAACCTCTATCTCTTTGTGCATCATGTCGTGAAACAGAGTTACCATGGCCCTTTGGTACGTTGCCCCAGCGTTTTTCAATCCAAAAGACATCACCCTATAGCAAAAGGTTCCCCACGGTGTGATGAAGGTTGTCTTTTCCATATCCTCAACTGCCATCTTGATCTGGTTATACCCCGAGTAACCATCCATGAAAGAGAAACATGAGTTCTGAGCAGTGTTGTCCACAAGAACATCAATGTGGGGCAAAGGGAAGTCGTCTTTAGGGCTTGCTCTGTTCAGATCCCTATAGTCAATGCACATCCGAACTCTTCCATCTTTCTTAGGAACTGGGACAATATTGGCAACCCATTCAGGGTATGTAGCCACAGCTAGAAAACCGGCATCAAACAACTTCTTGACCTCTTCTCTAATCTTCAATGACATATCAGGCCTCATTCTTCTCAGCTTTTGTTTAACTGGCGGGCACTCAGGCTTCAGTGGTAACTTATGTTCGACTATGCTAGAGTCGAGTCCAGGCATGTCCTGATACGTCCATGCGAAGACGTCAATATAGTCAAACAAGAGTTTAACCAACTTGTTTTGCTCACTTTCTTTCATAAGAGTGCCAATTTTTATTTCTTTCTTATTATCCTCAGTTCCCAAATTGATTATTTCAGTCACTTCTTGATGGGGTTGGATTATTTTGGCCTCTTGTTCTATTAACCTCATTAATTCAGGGAGAGTCTCCCACTCTTCCTCACTTCCCTCATCAGTGTGATTAATGGGAGATTCAAAGTTATAAGATGAGATGCTAGCATTGCCATTTTCTAGGAGAACATTTTCTGATCTGCACGGATTGAGATTTGCAAGAGGGAAAAGAAATGAATAGACAATAAATAAGAAAAAGGAATGGCTGGTAAAGGAAGAAAAATGAGCTAGAAAGTTCAAAATGCATGCACTTTATTAATAACTATGCTGAAAGGAAACATGTGTGCCCATTTAACAATGTATCATCCTAAAGCCTTGGGCAGAGCAATAGGAGTTTTATTACATAATTACTTTGAAGATGAAACAAAAACCACAGGAAACTCGACGATCTCCCAATTGCCAAGCTCTTCTTGCGGGGAACAGGGATAAACCAGATTGATATCATCAGTAACAGCACAACCATCTTCAGCAACGGCTATCTAATCTGGATACAAAAGTCCCGCACTTCGGAAGCTTTCACGGATATCACAAATGGGGACCCTCTTGGCACTTGGCTCTCGATTCTCCAGCCTGGTGAGCCTTTTCTCTTTCTTCTCTTCTACAATTCTCCTTTTGTCAGCTTTTGTGGGGTGATATCCCAACCCAAATCGGTCTTTGTTGTCAGACAGTTCCAACAATTTTCCACACTTCCCCACCAATCCTCCTTGAATCATCATCTTGGCAGTCATCATAGCTGTCTTGGATAGGCTTGGTTTTGCAATCGGAGTCCCTTCACCCACGAAAGTTGTATTAGCAACCTCAAGTGCCTGGAAAGAAGTTTCAAGCGCTTCTTCCGCTGCTTCAATGTAGGGAGTTGATGATGGTTTGCTCACCAACAAGTCTTCCTCACCTGAGATAATCACCAGTTTGTTGTCTATTATGAACTTCACTTTCTGGTGAAGCGTGGAGGGCACAGCTCCCGCAGAATGAATCCAGGGCCTACCCAGGAGACAACTGTAGGCTGGCATGATATCCATCACCTGGAAAGCAACTTCGAAGACAGAAGGGCCGATTTGAATTGGCAATTCAATCTCCCCGATCACTTCTCTCCTAGATCCATCAAATGCACGTACCACCATAGTGCTAGGCCTCATATGGGTCCCATCAACAGACAGCTTCCCAAGTGTTGCCTTGGGCATGACGTTTAGAGACGACCCATTGTCCACTAACACCCTTGCAATGATATGGTCTTGACATTTCACGAAAATATGCAGTGCCTTATTATGCCCCATTCCCTCCTTGGGTACCTCATCATCTGTGAAAGTGAGGTAGTTATTTGCAACGATGTTACCAACAATACCATCGAATTGGTTAACCGTGATGTCTTGGGTGACATGAGCTTCATTCCGCACCTTCATCAATGCTTTTCGATGTGGTTCTGAACTCAAAAGCAGAGACAAAATAGTTATCCTTGCAGGAGTACGGTTCAACTGATCAACCACCTTGTACTCACTCTGCTTAATCATCTTTAAAAACTCAGAAGCTTCTTCATCAGACACCGCTTTCTTGCAGTCTGGTTCCCTTTTTGTCGTATCTCCCACTCGTTCTTCATTGACAACCTCTTTTTCTTTCCCTTTCTCTTGGTGGACCTTATCTCCTTCTTTCGGGTATTCATTTCTCAGCTCAACAGGAGTATAAATTCGCCCACTACGGGTTATCCCACCAACGCCTGCAATGTTGGTAACAACAATATTTCCAGATTCAGGAGTGACCCTCGTCTGATTCCCTTCAGAGAGAACTTTCACATCATAGTTCTATGGCACTGCCTTGTTATCCTTGTAGGAAAAAGGAGTAGGAACTTGAATTGTAATGGGCTTTGGCCCCACAGGGATTTCCGCTGGTATTTTCATGGAGTAGCGGATTTCCAATGGCTTTACCATAAATGTGGCATCCTCCCCTCCTGATTGAAGTGTCAACACATATTCATTATCCACCGCACGACTTATCTGGATTAAGTGTGCGTCCATCAAACTTTGCAGGACTTTCTTGAATTCATCGCATTCTTCTATGCGGTGTTCGAAGCTTGCATCAAAGCTACATGTCCCCTCCTTTTCACAACCTCCTTGAATCATGCCACATTGGTGTAATCCAATGAGAATGTCTCTAAAAGGGGTCCTGATATCTTCTACTTTCCTGATCAGGCACTGGCCCATAAAATCTTCAACTGCATTGACTGTGGAGCCACTGTGCCCAGGTAAAGGATTTCCTCCCACATTTGGACCATCACCCTTGAAGGTTAACCACTTGCGGTCAATCAAATTTTGCACCTTGAACTTTAAAGCTCTACAATTTTCCGTCGAGTGCCCAATAGCTCCGGCATGATACTCACACTTGGCATTCGGGTCATACCATTGTGGATACGGGGGTTCAACTGGGTTTGCTGGGCAAGGCGCAATCATCTTATTGTCGTACAGGTGACGAAACACTTCTGTATACGACACAGGGATGGGGTCGAACCTTACTTGTTTTCTCTCTTGGTTGTTTGATGGTCTCTGTTGCTGGTTAGGGGAGGGGTTTTGGTTAGGTTGGTGAGCTGGCTGAGGAGGTGGCATTTGTGGCGCAGTAGGGGGTGAGGGTTGAAAAGGCATTCTCGGGTAGTTGGGTTGTGGGAAAGGAGTTTGGGAAGTTGCGGCAACATATGGTGGCGGTGGCGGGTAAAAGGCTTGGTATGGTTGTTGGAACTGGGCAGGGTAAAGGTAAGGTCCTCTCGGAGCTTGTTCTGCTTGACTGGCCATCACTACTTGGGCCTCTCCTTCTTTCTTCTTGTTGAACCCTGTGGGAGGTTTCTTTCCATTGTTTGCCCCAACTGGATTATGGGCAATTTTTCCACTTCTCATCCCTCCTTCCACCCTTTCTCCTATGATGACCATGTCTGAGAAGTTCGACGACACACTCCCAATCATTTTGTCATAGAAAGGCGACTGTAGAGTGTCTATGAACATAGCAACCATTTCCTTCTCAGTCAAGGGTGGCTCTACCTGTGCCGCTAATCCCCTCCAACGCTGGGCATACTCCTTGAACGTTTCATTGTCTCTCTTCCCCTTATTTTGCAACTGCATACGATCGAGGGCCATGTCAATATTGTACTTGTACTGTTTCAGAAAAGCATCAGCCAAGTCTTTCCAGCATCGAATGTGGACACGCTCAAGGTGAGTATACCAGTTCGCGGCAGCACCAGTCAGGCTGTCTTGGAAGCAATGAATCAGAAGCTTATCATCATAAGCATGAGCTGCCATTTTTCTACAATATTTGGTAAGGTGGCTTTTCGGACAAGTAACACCACTGTATTTCTCAAAGTCCGGAACCTTAAATTTAGGCGGGATGACCACATCTGGGACCAGACACAGCTCTGAAGCATCATTTAGGCCATAGTATCCTACTCCTTCAATGGCTCTCAATCTATCCTCAAGGGTTTGCCACTTAGCCTTATGAGGGTCTTCAGCTGAAGACATCGGCACGGGTCCTCTCACCGCCTGATGAGGCAACGGCATCATGATAGGATTAGCGCTAGTGTGGGTCCCTTGGGAATCAGCAGCGTATGTTTGTGCTGCGACAGGGTTTTGGAAATTCGGTATTGATACCACTGCAGGTGTAGTAACTTCTGGAGAGCTGAAGAATTGGAATGGAATATTGCCAGCATGTGAGTTATATGTCATGGGAATAGGGATCGAAGCTTGCACTTGCGTTACTTCCGCATTTGAGTCTGGTCCCGGGGATTGGGAAACGTTGGGTATAAGGATTGCTTGCGGGTTACCTTCAGAAGCAGTGATAACCAAATGGGAAGCAGGCCCTTGAGGTTGAAACTGGACAGTTTGAGTCTCTGCCGATGCAGTTGCGAAAGGAGGTGTGTATCCGATTGGGAGACCATAAGGCGGGAATGAGATAGTCTGTACACCTTGAGGATCGAAACCTGGTTGACGTGAGAACCCTTGTGGGTACACGGGGAAAGGTATCACAATTCCTTGAGACACAAGGCTAAATTCAGGTGGATAAACTGCAGTAGTGGAATGCTCTCCGTCTGCCATCGGGGGTTCCCCATCTGTGTTCTTGCTCTTTTCCATGGCCTCTAGCAGCTTGGCCACTTGCTCCTTCAGTTGGTCAATCTCGTTCCTCATCTGTTCTTGGGTCCTTTCCGCCATGATCCTCGCTTGAGTTCGGGTAAGGTAGGGGTGCCGAGGAAACAGTTTGACGTTTGATTAATTACTTCCTGCTAAAGAATGATATGAGTATGCAATCAATGAAAAAATGGATGAAAATGCATGCTTCCTAATTATGATGCCCATTCTCAATTTATTGCCTTGGAGAACCGTAACTTTCATTGTTTGTGGATAATCATTATCATTATCTTTATTTTTCTTTTCTTTCTTTCCTTTTTTTATCTTTTATCTTTTTTTTCTTTTTCTACATATTTTATTACTCTTTTTTTTTTGAAACAAAATCAATCAAGGATAATATGGGATCAGAACAGCAAAAGATTTCATTCAATAATCAGAACAAAGTACATCATTTCCTAACTCATCAAACTGGAGTATATTTCACCCAAACTTGTATATGGACCCCATTAACCACATACCCTTTTTTCAACTCTTTAATCTCTTCTTTACAATGCTTAATAAAATCAGAGACTTCTACTGGTGTTGTGAACGGGTTCATTGTCTTCTCAGCCTCTTTCAGGAATCTTGGTATATTTGTGAGTGCTTGATTGGTGAGTTCTGCCAACTTTACGTATCGATCTCTCCAGAATTCACCTTCCTTTTGGAGCTGCTTAAGGGTCTTTTGGCATTCTGCAAAACTATTCAACCTTATGACTTGGTCCCTTAAGTAAGCATTTTCGTCATTAAGCTGCTTGATGATTATTTTCTGGTCTTCAATGAGATTTCTCAAACCATGTGATTTTTCTTGTTCTCTTCTCCATGCTTCTTCACAGAGTGCAACCATCTTCATCGCATCCTCCTTGCATTGCCTTTCACCGTCAACTCTTTTCTCATACTCGGCCACAACCCTTGTCAATTGTTCATTTAAATCTCTAAGCTGCTTTATTGCATTCCGCTCGGCCACCTTGGAATTCCTGACCATGTCTTTCAATCGTTGATTCGCAGCTAGTGCCTCATCCCTCTCTTGCCTCCGTTTTCCCAACTCTGTGTCAGCAGCATACAAGCAATCTCGAGTTTTGAGCTTACTTTCCTCTTCCAACCTGACTCTCTTATTTGCCTTCTCAAGAGAGGTTGTCTTTTGGGCAACTTCTAACTGCAACTTTTCATAGGCTCGTCTTACTTCGGCAAGTTCCTTTTGTAGCCTATTCTTCTCTTCATCATTCTTGGTCAACGCTGCTTTTAACTTTTCTACTTCTTCATTACAAGGAGGTTCCTGAACTGGTGTCTCCTTTGTGACAGTTATTAGACCATAAAACGGCAATTTAATCTTCAACACCCTTTCCTTGAGCCATTGACGATAGCTGTCTTTTGCATCACAACTCCACACTCCAATCTCACGCCCCTTTTTGGTGACCACCTTATCCCAAGCTCGCGAAACTTTCCTCATCATCTCCCCATTTTGTGGGCTCATATCATACAGGACAAAAGGAGTGATCACTTCATCTGATGGCGGCCCCATGATAGGATAGCCGAGCTGTCTCAAAGCCAGAGCGGGATTATAATTGATGCAACCTCTAGTTCCCATGAGTGGAACATTGGGAAAACCTCCGCATTGATAAATCACTTCTTCTATCTCCTTCCACTTCGGATACCATCGAACTGTTCCTTCACCAAGGTTTACCAGAGTCTAGGCCCACTCGTGACTGGTCTTGGTCTTGACTTGACACATTTTGAAATCATCAATTGGACAATGAGTCTTGCATCCACTACTGAACACATGGGTGATCAGCCAAATATATAAGGCAGGCAAGCAGCACAGAATCCTCTTACCCTTCTTTTCATGGCAAAAATCAAGGGTGTGGTACACATCGGCAAGAATAGCATGTACAGGGTTCTCCTTCCTTAGCTTGAAAGCCAGAAACACGTCGATTGCAGCGAAGTCCACAAGCTCATCGGCATTCGGAAACAAAATAATCCCAAATATAGCAAGAGCCAACACGTCCCTGAAGGTGCCCCAATCTTCCTTTTTTGCTAGCTCATGTGCTTTTTTCTCCAAGTAGCTCCTTGAGATTCCGTCAGTGCCCTTTTTGATCTCTCTTCCCTTGTTCAAATCTCCTTCGGCAACTTTTAATACTTCAGCAATCAAGGGGATAGAAGGGTAGTGTCCCATATACTGATAAGGCTTCCCATTCTTCAAAGGATACCCTAGAATCTGCTCAAACTCTTCCAAAGTAGGGGCTAGCTGGAAGTCTCGAAAAGTGAAGCATCTGAGGGGAGAGTCATAAAACTGAGCCAACGCGGTGATAGCTTCTACCTGTACTTCAATTTTCAGCAGGTCGAGAATCTTCCCATATTCCTTGTAGAAGGTAGAGCGTTGATTCCCTTCTAACAAATCTCCAAGAGCTTTCAAATTTTTCACTTCAGGCCTTTTGGCTTTCGCATGCATGAGCCTCTTTGACATGGTTGGGGTTGTTCCATCAGCTGATCCCATATTATCCTATCCACAAACAATGTCTTCTTACGGTCCTCCAACAACCCTAGTTTGAAAAGGATAAAATGAGAATGGATGCAACACATGATATGCAAATGTCTTGATGATGCAATGGATGGTAAACATGATGATGCAACAGATCTTTTTTTTTTTTTACAATAGTACAAATGCTGGAATGCCTATTACTAATGCACAAGAATCTTTTGTTAACAGCTGGATAGTTTGCCCCCTTGTGTCCTAAACCAGGGTTTCACCTTAATTTGAGGGTTTCTACCTTGGTCCATAAGTCCTTTTACTTCGTGGATACTTTACTCGGGTGGTTCTAATCACTCACTCACAAAAGGCCTCTAGAGCTAAGTACCCATTCCGGAATGTGGACCACAAATAGGAAGAGGATCCAAAATGTGGGCATTCGCGAAAGAGTCACACTCTAGATGAGGTTCTCGCGATAATCAAATAGAAAGAGGATCCAAAATGATTATCACTGCCAACCTCGCACTCCCTAAGGTACACTCAGCCCGGGTATAGGGCCACGCTCATAAGTGTGTGAATAGTGTAAGTGCAGTGTGTGATGGGGCACCCTAAAACTACCCAACCTGCAAAAGAGAAACAGACAACAGCAGAACCAGCGGTCTTCTATCCTAAGAGTCTACTCATCAGATATATTTACAAACAATAATAGAGAATATTTACAACAAGCAATAAATAAACAAATAAAAACAACAAACAAAGAAAGGGTAAAATAAATAAACAAAACTAACAATTTTGCACATTTAATTATGTAAGGCTTGACTCTCAAACATCCCCAGTGGAGTCGCCAGCTAAAGCAACCCACACTACTAGAATTTCGGCCTGTAGCGTCGGCCAAAAGCCGACGCTAAAGGCAAAAAGCCGACGCTAACGATCACTTTAGCGTCGGCCTTGCGTCGGCCACGGGGCGGACGCTAAAACACTCGTCGCAAAGCATTAGCGTCGGCCGTTGTGTGGCCGACGCTAGTTGCGTCAGAAAAGCCGACGCTAAGCCGACACACGAAGTCGATGTCAAATGGCCTACGCTAACTTTGCGTCGGCTTCGGCCAACGCTATTTAGCGTCGGCTAGGCCTACGCTAAATGGAAGCAAAATATGCTGCTTGGAGTTAGCGTCGACTTGGCCTACGCTAATGTTTTTAGTGACAGGCAAGTTCTGTCACTAGATGTCAAATATTCGTTGGCAAATGTCAAATGTCAAATTTCAAATTTCCTATAATTATACATGATATCATATTATTCCTTCTCTACCAAATTACAGATCAAACATCACCAAGTGCAACAATTGATATAACAAAACCATTAAACTATCAGTGCCTAACAATCAAAATTTCCTGCCAAAACATAACACACGAGTTCATAAGAACCCATTTCTATTCTACACTTAATCAATTAAATGCTAATACAATATATCTATATGCAAAAGGAGACACAACTATTAGACTATTCCATTTCTATTCTACACTTAATCAATTAAATGCTAATACAATATACCTATATGCAAAAGGAGACACAACTATTAGACTATTTTGCTATTTTATTCTAAAAATGGTCCAACTGAAGAGTCAAGTAAATGTCAAAGGAATGAAAACCTTAAAAATAACATTACATAATCAACAGGCCAAAAGAGATGAACAATAGAAGATTAGGAAAAAAATCTGGAAATAAATTCAAACCCATAGTAGTACCCAACAATTTCCAGAAAGCCTCTGAAGTTCACAAAAACCTTATACGTAACTATTTGGCCATAAAACATTAAAACAACATTGCAAAATGATCAACAACAAATAGAGCCAAAGAGATAAAGAATAAAGAATAAAACAATAGAAATTGCATATCAACAAAGGTGAACAACAACACTGAACATTTTGGGGAGCATCAACTTTGAAAATTACTGCACCACAATTCATCACTCAAAGAAGAAAACAAACTACGACACAATCTTTTATACCCAAAAACGCTAAATGCTAAAAAATTACAAACTGAGAAACCAAGCCACATTAGAGAATAGAAAAGACACCATATTCATTATGCAAAGCTGCACCCATTTAATGATGGCGGTGCTCCAGTAGTGACAGCGGAGGTAAAACGGGAACCCACTGGATGGGTTTTGGTCGCACGATCATGTAGAAGCCTTTAATTGGAGTGGATTTGCGAAAGAAGGCGTGCCTTGGCCGGAATCTCGCCGGAGAAGAAGTTAGGTTTTTTCGAAGTTGCTTCTTTTTTCAAAATTGATAGAGGGCTTTTGAAGAGTAAGGAAAAAGAAAGATTTTAATCGGTTTATATTTTGGTTTGGGTTGCCATGGTGACTGAAAATGATGGCTGAGGGTGGTGGTTTTGGGGTGAGAGGAGAGTTGGGAAGAAAGACGAAGATGGAGGAGAGAGAGAGAGAAAATTCGAAAAAATGAAAGAGGAGAAGGGAAGGGTCGCTGGTTTTGGGAGGTTTGAGGACTGACCCAAGGGCTCACAAAGCTCCAGAGAATAAGTAGGATTCTGAACCATAGGATTGGGATTTACATGGGGTCAGTTTCATAATTTTAAATAGTTCTGGGTAATCTATTGTTCTGAAAGATAATTGCAGACAAGGGCTTCTGCGAGTTAGCGTGGGTCAGACCGACGCTAATTTTTCATTAAACTTTGCGTCCATCACTTAGCGTCGGCTTAGCCGACGCTAATTATTAATAAAATAAAAAAATAAATAAAGAGCTTAACAGTAACTATAGCGTCGGCCAAACCGACACTAATCCGACACAATTAGCGTCGGTATCGTGGCCGACGCTAACTTCTGACGCTACACCAGCACATTCTAGTAGTGCCAAAAAATTACAGAACAGAGGAGTCGCCACCAAAGTTTATTTAATGGGAAAAACATTGGAAAAACCCGATTTTGAAGAAAATGGTCTTTGGAACCAGATTTAGGGTTCGGGAGTCAATTACGTGTAGGGAAGGTATTAGCACCCTACGACATCCGCTAAAAAGCGGTTACCTCTAATTAAATATGCAAATTTTGTTAGCTTTTAAAATTATTTATTTTACCCCGAAAAGAAATTATTTATTATTTACAAAATGCAATTTAAATTAAAAGAGAAGAAAAAATTATGAAAATTTATTTTTGCGCTCAATAGGGAAGGTCCCTGCTCCTACGTATTCTCAGGTGCAATGAGAAAATCAAAGTTACGTAGTTCTTTATAAAAAATGATTGTGTGTTGATTTGTTTTAATTTTGATTTTATGCCTTTTTTTTAAAATAATTCATTTGGTCTCATAGTAACCAAATAGGAAGAGGATCCAAAATGGTTACTAATTTTGACCGACTGAAATAAAGAAGTTTTTCGCAATAGCCGAATAGGAAGAGGATCCAAAACGACTATCACTAATGAGTTTTCATCTAAAATGTTTTCGCAATAGTCAAATAGGAAGAAGATCCAAAATTGACTATCACTAATTACTTAATTAATTAATTACATAAAAAATAGAGTTTTCACAATAGCCAAATAGGAAGAGGATCCAAAATGGCTATCACTACAACTCTATATATATTTTTAACAAAAATTGCAAGAGGTTATGATTAATGTTTTTTAGACATATTTAAATAATAATAAAAGGAGGTAATAATATTTAGAAATAACTTTATTCTATTTGTGAAGTAAATTAGAGCAAAAATCATGGGTCATGAGAATAAATAAAACAAAAGATAGGTTGAGCCCAACATAGAAACAGACAAAAAAAAGAGAAAAAAAAAACGGACTGGGCCAAAGTCCAAAGCCACAAATCAGACTATGGTAAAAAAAGAGAAACATAAAAAACACAGAAATGGGCCAAAGGCCCTAATACCTATGCCAACAACTCTTTCTTTTTTCCAAAAAAACAGCTTGGCCGAAGCCCTGAATCAGAAAACAAAAACCGAAAGAAAAAAATGAACAATGGGCCAAAGGCCCTAACCCAACTTGCCAACAGAGAAAAAAGGATAAAATAAAATAAAATAACTAACAAACAAAAGAAACAAAAAAGAAACAAAATGGGATTGGAAATCCCTAAATCGCAGAACACGAGCAGAGAAAGGAAAGAGGAGAAGAAGAAAGAGAAAGGGGGAAAGGGAAGAGGATGGCGGCAGTCATGGTGGCCTGAAGCGCGACGAAGGTCGCGACCGTGACGGCGTTTGCGGCGACCGAGCCGCGCAACGCAGCGGCCATCGGACGATCGTGGTGCTAGCAGCCGCGGCTTGCGGCGGTGGGGAGGAAAAGGCTGGGTCTCATGGAGAAGAGAGGGAGGGAACAAACGCAATGGGGAGAAGGAGAGGGGGGCCACAGCGGCGCAACCTCAATGGCGGCTGTGCGACCAAGCCGGTGGCGGTGGCCGCCGGAGGTAAGGTGATGCTCTCCTGTTTTTTCCTTTTCTTTTTTGTGTTCTGTTTTTTTTTTTTGGATTTTCACTCTCTGGTTCAACTGTTTTGGATTTCCTAGTTACTGTTAACAACGTCTATGGGTACAAACTGAGCTATTTATTTTGAAATGCAGGGGAGATACACGTACAAGGAGCTTAACACTGAAGCATGGTAACAATGAATGGGGAACCTTACCTGTTAACAACCAACAGTGAAGGTAATGTGCTGCCTCTATCCCCTTATGACTACTGCTTATACTCTGGGTGTGTTCTTTGGTATGCTCTTGATGCTTGAAATGTTGATATTGCGCTTGATTTTTACTGTTTTGCTCTCTGGTTGATAAATAAAGAGTGTATTTATCAACCCACTGTTTCCTCCCTTTTCTCTATTTTCTTCCTTCTTTCTGTTACTGTGCTATATGGTATATATACATGAAAAATAGGGCAAAACCAAGAGTGTGGTGTGGTAGTGTAGTGGTGTGGTAGCGTTGCTGTGTTTGTGTGTGCGCTGATGGTGTGTGTGTGTGTACTATTTTTCTTTTTCGTGTGTGCGCTGATGGGGTGTGTGTGTGTACTGTTTTTTCTTTTTTTGTGTGTTGTGCGATGGTGTGTGTACTATTTGTGTGTGTGTGTGTGTGTGTTATTTTTCAGAATTTTGTGTGTGTGTGTACGGTGTGTGTGTGTGTGTGTTGTGTTTGCTGAATTGCAGAATTGTGTGTGATGGGTGCATGTGTGTGCTGTTTTTTTTGTCCCCTGTTGATGCTGTTGCTTGCCCTCCAATATCATTTCTTCCTTTTTTGCCCTCCTCCTCCTTCATTCTAACTTGTGCCCTTTAATTTTCCTCTATGTTAGCAGCTTGGTTCTCTTGGCATTATGCAAAAAAGAGAAGCAGCTGAGGAGGGAGAGCCTGATTTTTTATTGTCTTCCTTCAATTTCCTTTTTTGTCTTTTTTTTTGTATCTTGTATTTTTTTGTATTTTTTTGGATTGGACTTGTAATAATAAAAAAAGAAATGTACAAAGGCTTTTGCTAACTGGATCATGTGGCTCATAAAAAAACGCAGGCCCAATTACAATTGGATCAACCAAACAAAAGCCCAATGAATAAAATCAAATGGACCTCTTTTAGATTACATTAAAAAAAGTAAAATAAAAAAGGAGGACAAAAATTGGTATCTACAAAACTTATTCTACCAGTCAAAGGTGTCCATAAAATACTTCTACGTCAGCTCCAAACCATTACGCATCATCAGAAAATCTTAAGGATAATCCTGATCCTCCAAAATTAATACTCTGTCTCATAGAGTGAAATTTTGAGATGATACAAGTTGTAGCCGACGGTGAGGAAAGGCCGGAGGAGAAGTGCGGTTACGGGGTCCTCTGGACGGAGCAAACGAAAGAGGGAGGGAGGGTCTCTGAGCGAAATGTCTGTGAGTGTGAAATCAAATGTTCTCTCACATGTGGTTGTGTCAGAGACTTAGGCTATACATCACGCCAAGTTTTTTTTTTAAATATCCTATGTATATAGGTTGATTCGGGTTTGGCGGTTCGAATTTTCTCAACCCGCTACCCGACCCGGTGTGCTCGGGTTCCCATTTATTTAAACCGATCAGACCCGCGGGTTGGACCCAACCCGGTTTTTAATGGTTGGGGTCAGGTCTGGGGGTCGGCCTGACCTGACCCGAGATCACCCCTAATGAAAGCGTCAGATTCAATTTGAAGTTTCAACTGAGTAAATCACAACTATGGAAAATTTCATACTAGGGTATGAAAGCGTCAGGTTCAATTTGAGGCTGTGAGAGATTTCACATCCGGGGTGTGAAATTGACGTTCAATCCACAACTTCAATAAAGAAAATCACAATTGTGTAAATTTTCACACTATGAGTGTTAAAGCGTCAAATTCAATTTGAAACTTCAAGAAATCACAGTCATGAGAAATTTTACACATGGGTTGCGAAAACATTAGGTTAAATTTGAAGCTTCAACCTAACAAAATTTATTATTATTATATTAAATTATTAAATTTTTGGTCTAAACTAGGAAATCCCCATGCTCGTGAAGGGACTAATTCCTTCAATATTAAATTATTATTTTTATATTAAGTTACTAAATTTATTAAATTATTATATTAAAATCATGGAACTCTGATAGAAATTTATGAGCCCTTCAATTAAACTTTTTGCTTCTATATTTTTGGATCTCTTATTCAGAGCCTTTTCTTTTGGGTTTATCTATTGCTTTGCATGAATATGTTTTTTCTGACATAGTGGATTTCTTACTCTGTTTCTGCAACAAAAGTTAACAAAAAATTTAGAACCTTCTGTTTTAAGTTTTTTAGCTTTTTTTACTAACACAATAATCCACTATTCCTATATTTAATACCCTGTTTGGCATAACAACTTATTCTACAGTTTATGACATAAGTTGTATAAACTATTTTTATAATCAAAGAAAAAATATGGTGAAACTTATTTCATATAAGCTATAAGCTGTTTTGATAAGCTATCATGGGTAGCTTATGAAAAATAAGCCCAAAACAACTTATGAATCAGTCATAAGCTGTGTTCATAAGCTCTGCATAAGTCAATCCAAATATGCCCATAATTTAAGAATTTGAAACTTCTCTACAATATTTTATACTTTTCTTACATAAGTAAAATCGATTCAAACTTTTTATAAAAAAATTATATAAATTTTTAATCATTTCAAAAATAATCTTTATCTCTTCACTGACATGATAATTGGCACAATATAAAAGTGCCGCCAAATCAGACAGGTGACAGGGCAGAGAGAAGGCCATCTAAATCAAGGTTTTTTTAGGAATCTATCACTGTTTCAAATTTTAATTTGGAAAATATCACTCTTTTCAGATTAATTAGTAATCTACCACTGTTTTTTTTAGGTGAGAAGTCCCCTCCCCCAAAAGGGACTTCTCACCATCGTTTTATTTTTTTTTTCAAAATTTCCTATCGGAAGTCCCCTCCTCTAAACCCGACTTCTCACCATTGTTTTAATTATTTTTCCAAAATTACCTATGGGAAGTCCCCTCCCCCAAAGGGACTTCTCACCATAATTTTTTTATTTTATTTTCTTTTTTTGGGTTTGATTTTAGTGGTTTTAGGTTTTTGTTAGAGTGATTTATGGTATTAAGTGGTTTGTGGTTTTAGGGTTTAGGTAATTTTAGGATTTTGGGGTTATTTAAATTAATTAATTCATAATTACCACAATTATATTTGTGGTAATTAATTAATGTATTAGTAAATAATAATATAATAAAATAATGAAGGGCGGCGTTGGGGGCACATGACGACTAACCTTGCAGAATGCAACAACAAAGTACTAAGGGGGATACGCAACCTTCCGATCACTACAATTGTCCGAGCAATCTATTATAGGTTGTCTGAAACATTTGTTAAGAATGGAAAGCAAGCGGCCGCAATGATGGCATCTGGCCACGTTTACACTGAAATTCTGACCAAGGCTATTAAGAAGGAACGGGCAAAAGCACATTCTCACCACGTTCATACTTTTAACTGACAACAAAGTATTTTCTGTGTAAAAGAGACGATTAACTCACGAGAGGGGCGACCTGCGGGGACATTCAAGGTAGATCTAGATGGAAGAAAATGTGACTGTGGTAAATTTCAAGCAATACACATCCCGTGTTCACACGTCATCGCTGCTTGTTCATCAGTTTCCCACGATTACATGATATATGTGCCTCCCGTGTATAAGTTGGAAAACGTCTTCAACGTTTACCGCGAAGAGTTCAGTGTGTTGCCTAACGAAGAATATTGACCACAATATACTGGACCTCAAGTGTGCCACGATCCGCAAATGCGAAGGCTACCACGGGGTTGACCACAATCTACCCGCATTCGCACTGAGATGGATCAGGTAGAAATGAGTCGTCACAGTAAAAGGTGTGGATTGTATCGAAATGAGGGTCATACTAGGAATAGATGTCCTAATTACCATCCTAGACATTCCACAGAGTAGGAAATGTGAATCGTTGTACCCCTTTTGAAATTTCAATCGTAATCATTTTATTGTATTATTATTTACTATTAAGGTTCTAGACCAATTTAATTATGATAATTATGAATTAATAAATTAAATAAATTAATTAATTTAAATAACCCCAAAACCCTAAAACCACCTAAATCCTAAAACCACAAACCACTTAATACCATAAACCACTCTAACAAAAACCTAAAACCACTAAAATCAAACCGAAAAAAAGAAAATAAAATAAAAAAAAATCATGGTGAGAAGTCCCTTTTGGGGGAGGGGACTTCCCATAGGTAATTTTGGAAAAATAATTAAAACAATGGTGAGAAGTCGGGTTTAGAGGAGGGGACTTCCCATAGGAAATTTTGAAAAAAAAAATAAAACGATGGTAAGAAGTCCTTTTTGGGGAGGGGACTTCTCACCTAAAAAAACAGTGATAGATTGTTAATTAATCTAAAAAGAGTGGTATTTTCCAAATTAAAAATTAAAAACAGTGGTAGATTCCTAAAAAAACCTCAAAAAACCTCTAAAACAAATCCTCTCTTTCAGCATTCAGAGCCCTCTCTCTCTCTCCCTCAGACTTTGGTGTTATGTAATCGTAGGCTAGCCCAGTCAAGTCAAACCCACAACCCTTGACCCATATTATTGGGTTTGGCTTTTCTTTGGTCAAACGTCAACCTTTAACTTCTCACAAGTAGCTTCCAAAGACATGTGTATTGTAGGCGTACATGCCACATATCATAAAATGCATCATTTATTCTCTTCTTCTCTCTTCCTATATTCAAACTCCAAGCTTTTCCACTCACATTAATTAACACCACACCAATTCTTGAGGATGTCTTTCAGTTTCAATGACCACCTTTCCAACAACAACAACCCCTTAGATGATAAACTTGGAACTTCTCAACTCAAAACCAATCATTATTTTGGACTTAAAGTTGATAAATTCAAGCCACTTCCACCTCTTCCACCTTATTCTGATTTTCCACCTGGTTTCAGCCCATCAGAATTATTGAATTCACCCTTGTTTCTTTCTTCTCTTAATGTATGTTACTAGCTCATTTGCTTTTTTTATGGTTAATTTTTTTTTGGGTCTCTTGCAATTCCAATGTTTGGGTCATAACTAATTGTGGGGTTTTCTTGTTTTATACGATGGATTAGATTCCTTCATCTTATACAACTGAGCCTTCTTCTTGCCGGAGCATCAAGCAGAGAAGCAGTTCAACTGAGGACCAACAACATAACAAGGAAGAAGAGACAAGCTGCTCTGACCTCTCTTTCCAAACCCAAACAAAGCACGTTATCTCTTCCACATACATATTTCAAGCGGTAGGATTTTTTTTTTTTATGTCTTCGTCTAGGTGAGACACATGTCATTTTTCAATTTGGGACAAATGTCGCCACTCAGCTTTATTTTTCATAAACTAAATTGGTTTATTTATCAAATTCTTTTACTATTTATATTTATATTAAAAAAAGACACATATTTTATATGGATTGGATTATTTATTTGACACTCGGAGACAAGACTGGTTCTTGATCTTTCTGCTCCTCTTGGCTTGCTTCGACAAATTTGTTTGATTAGCATATCTGTATTTGCTCTTTACTGTTTGCGGGTACCGGTGGGACAGTCGAGTATACACTTGCATTTAGTGGCTTTGTTTACTGCACTCTACTTCTGGTTCTTTTTCTTGTTTTTTTAATTAGTTAATTTTCTTTAATATATATTTTTTGACAGAAACTTGTTTGAATTGTTTAAACAATTCAAAACTGGACTAGCATATTCAAAGTTGACATAGTCAAACTTTAAAGTAGGTCTGTATGTTTACAGAAATTCTTACAACTAGAAAATTTGGAAGCTCATTGGTATTTATTATGACAGGCCAACTCTTGTGTCATTACAATATCAACTAATTTTTTTTCTTAATTTGTACTTTTATTTTTCAGTTATCACGATCATCCGATTTTAGTTATCTAGTTTTTAATTTGGCGAATTGGATCTTCAATTATTCCATTTGTTGCTATTAGATCCATCCATCACTTCTGTGTCAAATTTTTTACAGTTGAAGCCTTCATGGCACATGTGGGATTGCTATGACACTAAATCAATTTACCTTGACATGGTGCAAGTTGTCAATTTTTTTTTAAAGTAAGTCAGTAATACACATGGTGCAATACATGTTTAAAATTTCTTATGTATGAGGGTCTTTGTCTTGTCATCAGTGACAAGGTCATCCGACTCAATGTCAAATCAGTACTACATGTGCCACATAGGTTTTGACTGTTAAAAATTGGACGGGTATAGTGACAGAGAGACCTGATTGCAACAATTGAGATAATTGGAGACCCATTTTGTTCAATTGGGAACTGGAGGAGCAAAATTGCACAATCACGATAACCGAAGGACCAGAAGTGAAATTAAGCTAAATTTTAAAGTTCAATAAAATAACAATACAAAAGGACAACAAAATTCTTGTTAAAATTATTTTAATGTCTACAAAACCTTTGAGTTTTCCTAAGAAAATATTCATGCTTCTGAGAAATTTGACAGATTCAAAAAGGGTCTAAAATTGAAACCACTATGATTTGAACAAACTCAAGCATTTTTTATTATATATTTGGAGAATATTATCTTAATCAAATTATATTATTTTTTTAAAAGAATAATCTAGTCTAGTTCTAATGCTTGCTTTTTTCAAACACTCTAGAATCATGCACCTACCATTGTATTGTTCTTAGCAGAATTTGTCATTAAAAAAAGTACCAAAATCATCAACATAGTTTCAAGTAGGAAAAAAAACTTGTGCTCTGGTATGAAACAAGTACAATCTCATATTTCATTGTAACATACGCACAGACTTGAAGGGATAGGGGATTCTTATTTCACTTCATCACACTAATTTACAGATAGATGTATTTTGTGCAGAAATAAATGGAAGCGTGAAACTTTATAAGAGAAAACTAGTCGGTAGACCCGACCGTACAAAATACATATCTTTTACTAAAACTCAACAAATGAAATAGTTTTAACAAGAATTAAACGGACTATGTCCTAGCGATGGAATTAAAAGGCCTAGGAAGTGACACATGTCCCACCCAAAACTACTTTTCTTATACAACAAGTAATTGATTTAGTGCAAGTTCAGATATATGTTTTGGCTGATAGTTTGTATCCTGATAAGAGGGCCGAAAGTGCGAGACACAAAAAGGTAAAAAAAGACGTGGTAATGGCCGCAGCTGAAGAGTCCGTAAATATATCATCTGCTCCTTCCCTCATTCTATTTGTTATGGGAATCGCTGTAGACGCTGATGATATCAAGAGATATGCCGCAATCTGAAGAAAAAAAAAAGTTTTGACAATCAAGCTCTGCTCAATTTGCTAAGATTTCATTTCATAATCTATCAAAAGACAACTTAGAAACTAATGATATCGCTTTAAACAATGTCCTGGCTTAGCTAGAAAAAACAATTTGGTCTGAAGCTTTGGGTAATACTAATATACCATATGTAGGACCCACACCAATTTTTGTTAGACTAAATTATAGCTAAATAATATGCCAAATTCCCCTCACCATCATATCATTATAGAAGTACTTAGAACTAAGTTGGTAGGCCTATTTCTTTAGAATAACTATTTTAGAATAATACTTTACTTATCATTGATTACTTGAAGAAATAAGTTTGCATTTTTATTCCTTCCAAAGAACGGGTAACTTAAAAGAGAAGTCTCGACTTTTCAAACATTACTTGCAAGTGTAACTCAAGCACATAGGATAAACTTCAAATTTTAAAGTTATCAATCAATTATTGTATAAGGAAGTCTATGGACCGATTTTATATAAAATATGTGTCTTTTTCAAACAAAAATAAAAAAAAATTAGTTAGTTGAAAATAAAAAGAACCGCAAAAGTGACACGTATTACAGCCGGGAAAACTAGGGTCTTCTTTTTTTATATTGTAATTGAATGAATGAATAGGTTTTAGGTGGGACATATGTCACATCACAAACATTTTTATTTTCTGGCCATACTTTTTTATTTTCTATCATAATTGTTTCGTTTGTTGAGTTTTTATTACTGATTGTATTAAGAAAAGACTCTTACTTTGTATGGGTGGGGTTTATCGCCAATTAATGACAAAAACTAATGCAATATTAGTGTGTGCTTGATTTACAAAAAAGTAAGGTGCTGGATTGCACAAAAGTAATTATTCAATGTTTGATTTGAAAAGTATTATTGGTACCGAAAAAAATAGGAGGCAATGGAGAACACAAAACCCCCAATTCTCTTCCCTCAAGAAGCCATGGGACAACTTTTTATCCCAATGACAAACTACAAAAAGACAAAAATACCTAACTTAATAACTATAGATAATGGGACGAGATCAAATGACACTAGGTATCAAATTCTTATACTTACACCAATTAATAATTTTATATAGAATGCAAAATTAACCGATCCAACCGTTGAATCATGTGATATTATCATCCTGATTGTGTATATTAAATTTCAGACAATTTGGATATTTGCAGCTATGTTATCTAATAATGATTTTTTTTACTTATATTTTAATAATGTATTATCCGTTAAAATAAAGTAGTGTGATGAAGTATCAAATATTGTTTTTTTTTGCTGAAAGTATCAAATAGTTTTTGATTCACATGAAATTTTATAGACTTGATCTACTATATAAAAACTCTTGATTCAACGGTTGGATCGGTTAATTTTGTATTCTACATAAAATTATTAATTAGTGTAAGTATAAGAGTTTGACATCTAGTGTCATTTGATCCCGTCCCTATATATATATATATATATACACACACACAAGTAATAAATATTATTATATATATGTAATTAAAATTTTATTATTAATATAATAAATATAAATATATAAAATTAATAAATATAACTATTTTAAAAGAAATTATATATGTTAAAAATATAAATTATTAATAAATATATTTAATATTCATATAATACAAGTGTTATTTAAGTAAATTTCACATTATTTTGCTTGCACTGTTCATTGTTCATCAAACATGTGTTGTTATGTCTATACTATACCTCAGTGCATCAAACCCTTAGTATATTACAGCTCAGTTTATAACAACAGAAAAACAAATTGATCATTTGTTTTTTCATTTTAAAATAGTCATGTAAGAAAATGCAGTTCAGTTCAATTTTGAGATTGAATTTGATTCATGAATCCCTCCTTCGCCATCCATATTCCATAAAACAAGAATTGAGTTTAAAAACAGAGCACCATTGTGATATGAAAATAAGGAGTGCCAAACCTGATCTCCAACAAAATCAATCAACGCTGCAATTCCTGGTAGAAGCAGGTTATTTCCTGTGGAAAGTTCAAAAACTTGACGACACACTTGGCCTCCGGTGTACAAACTAGACAAAATTGCCACGGCCAGCAAATACCTATGATAAAAAAAAAATTGCAATTCCAGTTCAACACCGCAATGAACAAAATCAAATTTTGACAAAAAATTTCCATTAATTAATCTTCACCAAAAAATTAATATCGAGTGAAACACCAAAATCATTCTTGTCATTTTAGGGATGGTCAATTTAGTTTTTAAAAATTATTAATATTTTAAATTAGTACAAAAAAATTGAAAATTTCTAATCACATTTTTCCCTATCAAACAATTTCAGGAATCAAATTAACCACCAAAAGCATCCATATAATAGAGAATTTTTAATTTTAGAGATTAAAATTTTTTTTGGTCAAATTTTAGAGACTAATTTATAGTAGTACTTTTGAAAACATTAAGTCAATTAAAATCCGCCCAAACCCACATCACATTCACGACCATATTCACACAAAAAAAGGACTTTCTTATTCCTACCTATATTCTTGATACTTGTAAAATTCTTGCCAATCACCATGCAAGTTACTTGCCACAAGGATGAATGAAATCAAAGAGAGAATCAGAGCAACCACTCTCAACCCCAGCAAGCCTCTATCAAGCAAGTCCTCCCTCTTCCACCGCCATTGGATCCCGGCGCCGCCATCAGTTCCCAGCTCTGGTGGCGCGGGCGTTACATCTATCTTCACCGCTGAATCGTTAGAAACCGACATCTTTGTTTGGTTTTCTATGACACTCTTTAGGATTCACAAGTTTCAGATTTCAACAAGAATGAATTGATGAATTGAAGAATAAATTAAAAACCAAAAGAGAAAAAAGAGGAGGAGGCTATATCCAAGACAAAGACATATAAGCAAAGTTTGTGTAGAACTGAGACAAAGTTTGGAACCGGTTTTAAGGTTGTTTGTGCTGGCGATTTGTTATGGAAGGTATTAAAGTTTTTAGTTTTGAGCCAATCAGAGAGCGCGTGAGCTACACATTAAGGTTTTCGAGAACGTAAAGTGGATGGATTAATTGGTAGGAAGATTACATTATTATTAAAGGGGTAAAGAGGACAAACATTAAAATAACATGATACATAGTATAGTAGTATACTCGTAAGGACTCCTATATAGATTAAAAAATTCACACGGTTATTTATGATTATTTATATTTATTTTTTTCTTTGTCTTTTACCTTTTACTTATATTTAAGGGGTTGAACTAAAATGATATACTTTTATTATAGTAATTTATTTATTTTGCCTCTCCTCTATGTTATTTCCTTATATCAAAGGGTTAAAACAACTCTTCCAAAAATTTTATGTTTTGCATGTTTGTGCAAGCAACGTGTTCTCTTATGGTATGTATAATCTCATGCTCATTAAGACCAGATTAATTGCCTTAAATTCTGCGAAACATCAATTTTCCTTAAGTCTTATAGACACTCATTCATTTATGGAACATTCTTTTTCAGTGAGGCTTTATCTTAACCTCACATTTTTAATCTATCTGTAATTAATAATTAACTCAAAATAATATTTTTCTCAAAATTCTAGAATTAAATATTTTTTATTTTTATGAATATTTTAATACTATCTTAACTTGGTAAATTTTTTAATGTGTTTCAAAAAAAAAGTAAATTTTTAATTTTTTTAATTCTTTCTTACAATTATTCTAAAGATATCTTTCTTATTTTTGTCATTGTTCAATTACTCCAAAATATGACATGTTTGCATATCGGGGGTTTCTGTCCTTCATACTTGAGATATACATGGCTTCAGCTATCAAGGTGACCACACTATTTTGTATAATACTTTGATCATCTTGTTCTTTTGTATAAAATATGAACCCATTAATCATGTAAGCATTGAAAGAAAAGACGTGTGCAGTTGGACCACTTGCTAAACATCTCAGCCTTTCAGAAATCGGTGAATGGGCAACAACTGCTACTACGTAGATATGATCTTTTAGGCACGAGATAAACTTTCTGTTGTATTCCATCGTTAGCCAAGTTTAGTTTTTACTTGGGTTAAGTCTCTTAAGTATGTCCCTTTGTCTTTCAACATATGGATTAACCTCAGTGGCATTGTGTAGAAAATACAAATGAGCCTGCTCCCATTCTGTCATCATTATGGTCAAAATTTCATTACTAATAATACCTTCCCTTTCTATTCTTCCAAAGTAATGAGACTTCAAAAGTCCAATTGATTCGGCATTAGTGAGGTATTCAGTACAAAACTCAACAGCTTCCTCAATTATGTATCGTTTTGCAATACAACCCTCTGGTCAACTTCGACTCCTCACATACCCCTTGTATGCCTTCATGGAACGCTCAACGGGGTACATCCACCACATATAGGCTGCACCACGTAATTGTGTCTCTTTAACAAGATGAATAGTTAAATGAACTATTATATCAAAGAACGAAGGGGGGAAGTACATTTTGAGCTCACATATCATGGCAATAACCTCTTTTTGCAGTAATGGCAACTTCGTAGGGTCAGTCATCTTGCTCCAAATTGCCCTGAAGAAGTAACAAAGTTTAGTGATTGTCCACCGCACATTGTCGGGCAAAATGGAGCGTATGGCAACTGGTAGGAACTGCTCTATCACAACATGACAGTCATGGGTCTTTAACCCCTTTATTCTGAGGTCTTTCATATCAACCAGACTCTTGATGTTTGAAGAGTAGACCTCCGAGATCTTCATTCCATGACGAGACTTATAAAAACAATATTTTCCTTTCTAGATAGAGTATGAGCTACCAGATGAAGATATTGACGTTTGCCCTTCTTTACTGGGGTCAATTCTGTTCTTATTCCCATGCTTATCATGTCCAACCGTGCATTGATGCCATGCTTTGACTTTCTAGGAACATTGAGCAATGTACCAATTGTAACATCCATTTTTTTGAGTTACCGTTTAAAATTCATTTTATATGAAATTTTAAGATCTAAGTGCTAAGAAAATTAGTTTAATCTTATAATGAAGGTTTTAAAATACCTATCGAGTTATTTCATTAAAACAGTCACTCATTCCTTAACGTTTGACATCCATATTTACCATTATTAACGGATAAGATTTTAAATAGCATAAGTATGTTAAACCTACTTAGACAAACAAACTTCCTTCACAAAAGTTAGTTCTTTTAATATTTGTGATTTTTTGAATTTTTTTAGAATTTTTGAAAAAAACTTTAGAAATTACCGTTTTGACCTTGTTACTTACGGTAAAAGCTAAACACTGATTCGGAGACCAACCTAAGGTTATAAAAATATTTTACGTAGCTGAATCATGTTTTTATATTTTTTGGAATTTTTGAAAATTATTTCATAATTTTCTGAAAAACAGATCAAAATGCTACTTTTCCGACCTTTATAAAGTACGAAAAATAGGGATTTCTGGTCAAAAATAAATTTTTAGTGATCAGTGAGTGCTTAAAAACAAAATTCAAGAGAGATCATTAGTGTTAAAATTCAATTTGTGATTTTTTGGAATTTTTTCTGGAATTTTTTGAAAAATGTCCGTTTTGCACTTACAGTGCGTCTTTTTTCCTTTGTTTTTGTAAATCGTAAGACTTACTCTTTCCGTTAAAATCCCAAAACTCTTCCATGAAGTTCTTACATGATATTCTCGTGAATCCCCATTGGTTCTCACCATTTTAATTAGTTTTGGGAATAATTGATTTGTGAAAAGTCTGTTTTACCCTTAATTTTCATCCGTTTTCACTCGAAAACCCTAGGGACAAAGATGTAACTTCACTCCCTCTCTCTTTCAACCCTCAAAACCATCCTACCATCAAGCCAAGAAGGGGACTAGGTACATTTGGTTGCATGAGTCATGGTTTTGGACCAATTAGAAAAAGATTCATTAAAACTAATTTATAATTAAGCCATTTGAGTAGTCATGGCTTACATCATGAAATCATGTGGCCCTCCTTCCTCCTTATGTTGGTCGACATCCACCTTGGTTTAGGGCCCTTGGATGAGCTTTTCCCTCATGAGTCACCATGCATAGTCATAAGGAAGAGCCAATTAGAAAAAGGATTGATTAAACCTAATTAATAATTATGTATTTTAAGCCTCATGGCTTACATCACACAAATTTTTATTTCCCTCTTTCTCCCTAAGCTTTGGCCGCCCCATTCACTATAAATAGGGGTGGGGTGCTTCGTAATTTTTCACTCATCCAAAGTGGAAACCTTGAAGACAAACACTTTTCTGTCTTTTCTCTCTTTAGTTTTAAATTTCTTTTGGTGTTCTTGCTTGTTCTTCTTCAAGTTTTGGCCAAGGTAAGGGGTCTTTCTTTCAATTTAATTTGAGAAGTATGAGGTTTGATTCTTGTTTATGTTTGAATTGTTTGTTTATGTGTTTATAGTTTTTATTTATTTAAATATGCTTTATAATTGTTTTATAGTGTTAAATTAATTATTTTATGCTAATTAATAATTGTAGAGTTATAATGCCCAATTTTTCTCTTAAAATCGTGAAAGCAAGGTGGGAATGTTAAAATCATTTTTTTAGCTTTTATAAACATATCGTTATAATGGCGAATTTTAGTCTTACCGTAAAAATGATTTTACCGCAAAGAAAATACTAATTATTATTTTGTGAAAACCTTGATATTATCTATCATTGATATACAAGGTCATGGTTAAGATAAATGGTTTATCAGTATGGATCTGTCTAGAAAGGAAGAGAGACCTATGAAGGGGCTAAAGCAGTCCGTCTCTCTCTGGCCTGGGATCTGTACCGATACGCTGTTTGGGGAATTCTTAACTTAGGGACTCGGTATATACATGGCTAAGATGATTGGGGAATATAATGGTAATGGATTCTTGGTGAATTCTACTGTTATATATTTTTGGTTCAGTATTCTTTATGTTTTTAACAGTGAAAATTTGTGAAACAAGCTTCAATGGACTTTTTCTGAAAATAAACTGGTATTTAATTTTTTTTGAATAATTCAGTTTTAAAACTTTTTCAATAAACTAAATCACTTTTTAGTTCTATCATATACTGATATATTTTTGGGATTTGAATGAAAAGTGCAGTATCAGTTATCTGGGATAAATGATTCTATGTTCTATCTGAGTGGTGAAATTCTGTGTTTTTCCTGAGATGTGTGATTTGATATTCTTATCTGAGAAATGTGGTTCTGTGTTTACTTGTGTTTCCATGTTTATTTGAGAGTTAAGTCATAAGCTAGTGTCTGTGATTACTAAGTAAAATCTCTCGAAGTAGCGGGTTATTTACTCGTGGCTGTGTGCCAAAATTTCTATGGTAAAATCTCCAAGAGTAGCGAGTGACTTACTCGTGGGTTGTCCCGAATATAAGTGGTAAAGTCTCCATGAGCAGTGGGTTCTTTTCTCGTGGGTGTGTCCCGAAATTATGTCGTAAAATCTCTCGGGGTAGCTGGTTATTTACTCGTGGGTGTGTCTCGAAATTATTAAGTTAAATTCCCAAGAGTAGCGGGCAGGATGCTCGTGGGTGTGTCCCGAAAGTATAAAAAGTCTTGTGTGAAATTCCCTGTTTCCGATATTGAATGATTCATTTGCTGCGTGCATTATACCTGCTGTATGTTTCTTATGTGTCCTTGACATATGAAGTAAGTGCAGTGTGACTGCGTTTGTTTTAGTGCTTGTATTTTTCTTATTAATTTGTTTAGAGTTTCACCCTTGCCTGCTTTGTTGTGTTGATGCATGACGGAGTAGATGTTTGACCCAAGAAGTGGGTTACCTCTTAGGAGAGGATCTGAAGGATGTTGTTGGATTCCAAGAAGAATAGATGGTTACTGTATTGTTTTAGGTAGAGGTTAGAGACCAGACTAACTCAGATGTTCCTTGTATCACTTCCAATCTTTTCTTGTAAAAACTCTAATGGTTATATGAAATGAGATTACATTCATACAAGTTTTATTTATTTTTCCGCACTGAAAACCTCTTCGATAATATTTAAAAAGGAATCAAGGGAACATACTCCCCATCCTTCTCATCTTCTTTATAAAAGGTGAAAATTTTTACCCATATTTTAAAAAAAGGATTTCCAACTTTCACTAAATATTTTCTAAGTTATTCGAAATTCATTGATAACTATGGTGTAATATTCCTTTTGGAGAAAGGGTGTTACACCAATAACATTGTCACAAACATCTTTCACTATGCGCATCATATCAAGAAAATGTCTCACGTACAATTTCTTCCAATAGGGTAATTCAAAGAAGATTGACCTTTTTTTCCAACCCTTTTGTGAACACTTGTCCTACAAAAAGGTTCCCAAATTTGGTGTCTAGGTCCTTCACCCTTTCAAATATCTCAGTACCCGCTATCATATCTGGAGGCCTCCTTTCTTCGGTTTTCCCATTAAATACTTGTGTCCATTGTCGGTATTGATGGTGAGCAGGCAAAAATCTCCGATGGCCAAGAAAGACAATTTTCATACCATGTTCTAACCTCATCCAATCTGTCTCCTCCTGACATACAGGGCATGCACACTCCCCTTTTATACTGTAACCCAATAGATTACCATATGCTAAAAAGTCGTTAATTGTTCCGAACAACATTGCCCTCAAGTTGAATGTTTCTTTCTTATACCCATCATACACCTCCACACCTGTCTCCCACATATACTTAAAATCTTCAATTAACGGAGCGTATTATACATCTATATCGTTCCCTGGTTGTTTAGGACCCGATATCATCATAGACAACATCATGAATTTCCGCTTCACGCAAAGCCATGGAGGTAGATTATAAATCATGATAATCACAGGCCATTTACTGTGGGAGCTGCTTTGCATACCATGCGAGTTCATTCCATCGGTAGACAATGCAAGTCACATGTTTCTTGGTTCTACCCCAAAATCAAGGTAATCATAATCAATTCTCTTCCAATGAGGAGAATCTGCAGGGTGTCAGAGTTTTCCATCCTGCACTCTTTCATCTTCATGCCATGTCAAGTGTCTTGCATCCTCTTCACTACTATACATGTGCCTAAATCTTGGTATTATGGGGAAATACCACACCACCTTCACAGGGGATGACTCTTTCTTCCTATACCGTGAGGCATTACACTTGGGACACATGATCAATGGTGCGTACTCATTTTGAAATAGTATGCAATCTGTAAGACAAGCGCGCATCTTTTCGTAGCTCATGCCAATAGAGGACATTTTTTTAGTATCGTATGTCCAACCAGGAAGCACATTATCCTTAGGCAGCATATCTCTCAAAAGAGTTAGCAATTCTGTGAAGCTTTTATCAAACCATCCATTGCCCCCTTTCAAATTATATAACTTCAACACCTTCGAGAGTCTTGTGAATTTAGTACAACTAGCATATAGTGGTATCTCTGCATCACTTTTCAGTCTCTCAAACATCTGAGGACTATCCCGAAGCTCATCTTCAATCACATTTGAAATCTCATCAACCCGGTCTGAGTCATATGTGTCTGTGTCAAAGTCAGCTGATGCACCCATACTACTTTATCCATAATCAGCATACCTGCGTTCTTTCTCGCCTTGCCTTGTCCAAACTGTATAGGTTTTATCAATTCCATATATAATTAAATGATCTAACAATTCATCTGCATTAACTCCATTTGAATAACAACATTCCAAGCAAAGACAAGTGATTTTTGTTGGGTTTTCAGCATGCTCAACAACAAACCTAATAAACTCTTTGCATCCATCCTCATATTCTTGTGTCATTCTATTAGCTGACATCCATTTTTGATCTATACCTTCAGTTCAAAACAAGCTATTATGTAGTAAGAGTTTTCACTCTTACTGAAAATGTCTAGAGAGTTATCACTCTCAGTGAAAACTAGATACATACACTTATAGAGACCATTTTGTATCACAACAGTGTAAGGAAAAAAGTAAGTTACATGCAAATGAGGTTCAGAGAAAGGGAGTGAAACTTGTTTACTCTCAAAGATATTAGGGCACAGAGGGAGAACGAGTGCACTGTCGTTTTTACCTACGAGTGAGGGACGAGGGCACGAACGCACGAGGGTAGAATCTGTGACTATATTAGGGCAGATAGACAATGACGAAAGAGAGAAGGAAACCACGAAAGAGAGAAGGTAAATAGAAACAAACTAGTAAGGCACAGTGACAGTGACGGCTATGGCGACGTTGACTGCAATGACCGATAGTGAAGGGTAATGGCACAATGGTCGCAGCTGAGACGAGATATTGCGTTTAATTTTCAGAGAAGAGGGAGAGACGAGTATGGAGAGAAAGAACGTTCATTTTTCTTTCAACTCACTTAGACAATATGACAACGTTTCTTTTAGAAGGCGCTGTTGTAATTAACCACTCTTATTATTTTCCACAACGTGTTGTATGTAAAGCGCTATTGTAATAAAGAGATGACAACACTTTATAGACAAAGCGCTATTGTAATCAATCAAGGAATGTATTCCCACAATGCTTTATCAAGAAAGCATTGTTGTAATATTCTTAATATTGAAAGAAATTAACTCTAAAACAATTCAAAAGATTCAAAAAGACTTACAGATTACTCAAACAGTTTTATCGTATTTGGAAGAATAGATTATTACCACTTACATGACAACATATTTTCAGAATGATCACTTGAAAAGAATAATATAATCATCAAAGAATCATATTCATCAATATAAGTAGAAGGGCAATAATCAAGATATATATATATAAACATTTCATTCAAAATAGTCAAGATGTACATTGATTTAGATTTTTACATGTTTACATTTCATATACTTTTCCACTTACATCAGTACTATATACATTTATAATGGTAGTCAACAACCTATTGAAAATTAAAGGATCCAAAAACTATATATATATGTTACAAGAATAGGAGATTTCTTTTAGTGCTTTATACTGGTAGTGAGTAACTTCTGTAACATCCCTTTTTCACACAAGGAACGTCACATGAAATAACATAAATCTTAATGCAGAAAACATCTTTCATTATAAAAAATACTGAAATTGGTGGCTATTTTTTTTTTTTGAAAAGATAAGTATGCTCATGATACTTCAAAACTCTTTTAGCCATCCAGAAACTCAGAAAGAAAACATGCATCATATAAACATAACTCCAAGTCACTGTACAAAAACCTTGCGCCCGCAAGTATAATCAAGATACATCATCATAACATGAAAGAAAATAAGGCGATAAACTAAACCTAGCTAGGAAATCGGTAAAGCAAAAGATGTGTCAAATACACGACACTGGACATCTACTCCCCACACCTAGGCTGGTCGGCTAACTGACAATCCACAACCTAGTATTACACACCCCACACCTAGAGATCTAAGAAGATCCCGCCTCCTCGTGGTCCTCCTCGGGCTCAATCTCAGACTCCACAAGAAATCTGCATCCAGCTCGTCTCTAATCTTCCTTTTCCCTTTCTCTACATGTACAGACACAGTGGCCCCTTTGGAGATGGGACCACAAGTCCGTTCCCCACCATTGGCCTCGAGAGACCGGAAACTCTCCCTCATTCGAGCTACCAGAGGTCTCGAAGTGGACATCTACGCGTAGCGTACATAAAAATAACAGAAAAACACGCAAAGGTGAATTTCTTTGTACAAGTTAAAAGTCCACTGAAAGTCTAAGACCCTAATTTTTATATAGTTTTTATTGACTTTTAATGTGCTTTAATTTAATTAAAATTATTTAATTAATGAATTTTGTGATTTTAAGGTATGAATAATAATATCCATATCTTAGACTTGTTTTTGAACGGCCTAGAGTAGTAGGGTTTGCAAAATTGAGTTTTACGAAAACTGCGTTCTCGCGTGATGCGGGGAAAGGTTCAGTATTTTTTCTGGAGGTCATTTTTACTTCAAAATAATTTTTTAATGATCCAAAAGTGGTTTTTATATTATTTGTGATTTTAAGAAATTTTTCTAAAAATTTTGCAAAATTTTTTTATTTTACCCGCGTTTGGAGCTTTACAGGTAAACCGAGCGCAACCGGGACATGAAAAATAGTCAAAAAATTTAGTTTTTAGATTCTAAATTTTTCTATATCATTTTCAAATCATAAAATTGATTTCTCATGATTTTACCCATTTTAGAAAAATAATTATCTATAAAGGGGTTCGAAAACTACGCGTTTTTACTACTTTGAACTACCGATTAAACCCTAACTTGATGGGATTTAATCCCATCATTTTCCAGTCTGATTTGGGCGCACAAGGGGGGTAGATTTCACTCCCAAAAATATTCCAAAAGTCAAATGGTCAAAAAGGGTTGATTTTTGAATTTTTTTCAAATTAGGTGAAAGAGGTATGACTCCCAACCACCAAAAGCATGCAAGCCCATACTCCCCCATGCCTTCCTTGCTTCAGCCGAATTCACATAGGAAGAGGGAAGAGAGAGAAATTCACTTTTCACTAGAGGTGGCAATTTGGGCTGGGACCGGCAGGCCAGCCCGCCAACTCGCCAAAAAGTGGCGGGTCGGGTTGGGGATTTCAACCCACAACCCGTTTTGGCCCGCCCAAAGGTGGGTTCAAAACGGGATAGCCCGGTTGGTTGGTGGGTTGGCCCGCTAGCCCGTTTTTAATTTTTTTGTTTGTTTTTCAGATTTTTGGGCAGGTTAGGCGGGCCAACCCGCCAACCCACCACTTCTACACGTTTTCCCTTTTTTTTTTCTTTTTTAGGTTTTTGGGCGGGTTAGGCTGGTTGGCCCGCCAACCCACCCGCGGGTCGGGTCGGCTCGGGTACCCCAGCCCACTTTCCTTGGCATGCCAGTCCGCCCCCCGCCCAATTTTTTGGCGGGTTGTGGCAGGTCGGGGCGGGCTGGCCCGCTTTGCCACCCCTACTTTTCACTTCATTTTCAACCTTGAATCAAAAACTTCTTTTTTTCTCTCATTCTTCAAGTTTTCCTACACACCAAAAGGCTAAGTTTTATTGAGAACCCAAGCTTCACAAAAAAGGTTTGGATCATCATTCTAATCCATAAACTTCTTTCATTTTCTCATTTCCACCACTTTCATTTTTCCATGAAAGCTTGTGTTCTTCCTTTTACTAAAAGAGAGCTTTTTCTTGGTTTAGGTTCACTCCATTGGAACCTACAAGCTTGAAAACTACCTTGTATCTATTTTGCTTCAAGATTTGAGTAAGTATTCATCTACTCAAAATTTCTACTCTTTAGGGTTTGGTGGTTTTCATGAAACTTGCATTTTTATGGTTTATTTTTGGTGTATTTTGTGTAAGGTTAATTTTTCTAAGTGTTGGGATATCAAGGCTTCAAGGAGGCCACTTGGTGTTCGTGAAGAGTGGAGATGATTTTTGGCATTTGCCCATTTTCTTTGTCTTCAAGAGGTAAGGGGATTTTTTCAATAAGTTGGGAAGGATGTGTATGTGTGTGGTGTATGTTGTATGTTCTAAGTTAAACTCAAAGACTTGAGTTTTTCTATTGGGTGTTGAATGAAGTTTCTTTCTCTTAGTAATATGTATTTTTATATGTATATGTATATGAGTAAAAATATGATTTTGGTTGATGAATGGCAATTTTTGATGAGCACATTGTTATTGGAAAAATCATATGTATGATTTGGAATGCCTAAGTGTATACTTGATGAAGTATGTTTTATGCTATGTTCATGATGTATGTTAATATGTTATGAATGGTTACTTTGAGTGTATGTTTGATTTATGGCATGACTGTGTTTCTTGCCTAATTGATGAAAGTTGATTCTTGGACATGTGATGTGCTATGATTCAATGTGATTGGGATTGGATTGAAAATATTTGATTAAGTGTGGGAAGATGGCTTAAAAGCTTTAATGAAAAAGTTTTCCAAATGAATTAATGAGGATTCAAAGATAACACTTAATTAGATAAATTTCATCAAGTTTTTAATCATAAGCCTTAAATCAATTTCATACTAAATCCTTTTTATCCATAAAACTCTAAGTGAGCTAGAAAATCAATTAATGAGGGAGAAAAATCAAATTCAGATTTTTAGGGGTCAAAAACGAAAACTAGATGTTTTGGGGTCAAAAATACAAAATTCTAGAATTCTAGGCATAAAATCGAAAATCTGGGCACTTTGGGCCAAAAATATAATTTTGCAAAAGTTTTGGGGCAGAAACGTGAAGACTGCACAATTATGGGGCAGAAACATAATTTTATAAAAAATGAGGGCTGAAACGTGAAACAATATATTTTGGGGGTCAGATTTTCAAATACTTAAAAGTAAAAGAACTTAAGTAAAGTTATCCAAGCAATTAACTAAGATTTTAATTAAATCTTTTTACAATGAAGAGTGGGAAGTAAAATAATAAAGATTTGAGAGTAGAAGTTAAAAGAAGAACTTTAATTTCAAAGAGGAGTTTGTATAAAACTTATGTTTTTAAATAAACGCTTTTACACGGTATTGAACGAGGATCAATACGTGGCGACGATAAAGTCTTGAGGGACTGCATTGATTGTGGTTGCAAATATACTATCATTTGCATTAAAGACGTGGCTTTTGCCAAATTTTAGAGCACACAATCCTATGCGGGGATTGTAAATAAGTATGGTCTGACTATAAGTCTTTGAGGGCATCCAGGTTATCAAAATTCTCAATGGCCTTGCAGTGAATCCCCTTGTGCCGAGAAGAGTAGTGTACCCGGCTTGGATGATCCTGACCGGCTGTCTTATTTAAGATGGGGTGTATGATATAGCACAATGGGTCTGTACCGAATAAATGACAAACGATGGCTAAGAGTGAAGGTCGGTTTGCATTAATGATAGGTATACGATTCCGCCACATCGCTCTACTTAGTTGAGGAAGAGAAGTCTCCATGAAGCAATGCACCGGTGTATGAAAAGAGATATTGAAGTGACATGCATTATGCTAGAATGCTATGTGTGTGCTTGACTATGTGTTTACCTTGATGATGTGTCTCTTGTTGATGATTGAATATCTTAGCTAAATGACTTGCGAAAGAGTAATTCTATATATATATTCTTGGTATGTAGTATTTTCCTTTTTCATATGCACCCTTTCGTGGATTTCAACTTGTGCAAAGAAATTCACCCTTGCGTGTTTTTCTGTTATCTGTACGTACGCTATGTGTAGATGTCCACTTTGAGACCTCTGGTTGCCAGAGTGAGGGAGAACTTCTGGCCTCTTGAGGCCGATGGCGGGGGATGGACTTATGATCCCATCTCCCAATGGGCCACGGTGTGTAGACACGTGGTCAGGACGAGAGGAGGGGTGCTGGGCCCCGAGGAGGTTTTGGAGCGTGACATGGTTGTGGTTCTTACATTCCCTTAGAGAAGATGCCCAGCTGGCTAGTAGCCACACCCGTTGCACCTGTGGAGCAATCGAGGAGAGAGGTTCAGGCGAAGGAGAGACCTTTACCCTTGCGGGTAATCGGATCCGTTCCGGAGTACCGTCAGATGTTCCGTCACACACGTTGCACTCCAAGGAAGAGTACCTTGGAGCGGTCACGTCTACCGAGGATGACTCCACCTGTAACACCAGCTTCACCACCGAGGATCGTGAGACCGACGTCCCCCGTTCTTTACGTTGCACCGTCTGTACACTTCGTGCATTGCTCTTCTATTACTTCTGCCGGACCATCAGGACTGCAAATAGGGGGAAGAGGAAGGTTCGAGATGAGCCAGAGCGGGTATTCATTGAGATATCTGAGGAGGACCCGGAGGAGGATCCCAAGGAGGACCCCGAGGAGACGTCATCGTCTTAGGTCTGTAGTGGTGGGGGGTGTCTAGTGCTAGGTTGTGGGTTGTCTGCTAGCGACTAGCCTAGGTTTGGGGTGTACATCTTCAGTGTCGTGTATTTGACACACCTTTTGATTTATAGTTTTCCTAGGTTTAGCTTTATCGCTTTATTTCCTTATGTCAGGTTGTTGTATTTTGGCCACTCTGCTGTGGTTTATGATTATACTTGCGAGTGCAACGTTTATGTACTTTGACATGATGATGTATATAGTTATGTATGATGTTTCTTTTCTTCTGAGTTTTTGGATGGCTAAATGAGATGTGAATACATCTTTTCGTATAAGACCTTTTTCAAAAAAGAAATTTAGCCACCAATTTTGGTAACCTTAATTTGTGAAAGACGATTTTCCGCATTAAGTTTTAGTTTTTCATGTGACGTTCCTTGTGGGAAAAAGGGGCGTTACATTTGTGGTATCAGAGTCTGGTTGATGTCTTTCGGGAGTGTTTAGGTTATAGGCTTACTAAGTTTAAGTTGTGTGATCTCTGATTAGCATTGTGTGACATTGGTTGTATTGTTTCCTTATGAAATAATGTGTGAAATTGATTGCTTTCTTGGATGGGTTTTGCATAGTGCGACTGATTGGTTCACTTGCAGAAACCCATGGCACATCGGGGACGACCGAGGAATCGTGTTGACACCGAAGATCGAGACGACACTATGGAGAGGGCTATAGCGGCTATGACTAACATGGCGGCTCAGATGGCTCAACAGTCTATTCGTGCTGAACAGAGGGATGTTGAGAGGCAACAGAGAGACGTTGAGGATCGATTGAGGGCTGAGGGGGTTGCTGAAGGCAAGAGGTTGGTCGACTTTCGACACCATAATCCGCCACAGTTTCGTGGTGAGGCTGAGCCGGATAAAGCAAAATTATAGATAGAGGTGCTGGAGAAGATCTTTGAGATCTTACACTGTACGGCAGCCGAGAAGTTACAATATGTGGTCTACTTGCTGTTGGGTGACGCTGAATACTGGAGGAAGGGAGTCCGACAGCTATTGGATGCTAGAAACCAAGTGGTGACGTGGGAACTTTTCAAGGAGAAATTTCTTGAGAAGTACTTTCCACAAAGCACGAGGTCCGAAAAGGAGCAAGAGTTTCTGCGACTGCAGCAACGTGACATGAGTGTAGGGGAATACGCGGCAAAGTTTGAGTCACTTGCCAAGTATTTCTGGTTCTTCCAAGTCTAACCGGACGAGGGATGGATGTACGAAAGGTTCGAAGCTGGGTTGAGGTGCGTCAATCTGTGGCTTCACTGGATATTCGCCAAGTTCCACTGCTGGTGGAAAAGTGTAGGAAGATGGAGAACTTGATGAAGGGAAGGGTCAACAAAGGAAACGTGGGTGGACCGTCTAGGTCATATCCATAAGGTCAGAAGGGGAAGCAGGCTCAACACAACCCTTATTTCGAGAATCAGAGGAGTCAGCCGAACCGCAATGTGTCATTCTGTAATGGTGGCGCTAACAAGGGTTATCAGGGAGCGGGAGCTCCGATTGTATGTTACAACTGTGGAAAGCCCGAACAGTTGTCCACAACATGCAACCAGAAGGGGAATGCATGGTTTAGCCACGGGAAGGTTGGACATCCAGCAAAAGATGGCCGTATGGGCAAGCCGAAACCAAAGGTGAATGCCGTCAAAGCTGGAAGGCCGACGACGAAAGGACGAGTTTACACCATGAGCGGTGTTGAGGCTTCACAATCAGAGGATCTCATACAAGGTACTTGTGACATAGCTGGAAATCCCTTGATTGTACTGTATGATTCGGGTGCAACCCATTCCTTTATATCTGAAAACTGTGTGAAATGACTGAATTTGCCTGTGTCTTTGATGTCTTTTGATCTTGTTGTTTTTATGCCTACTGCTGAAACTGTTATTGCAAATTCTGTATGTCTAAAATGCCCTGTTGTTATTTCCAATAGGACATATTTTGTTGATTTGATGTGTTTGCCTTTGACACAATTGGATGTGATTTTAGGCATGAATTGGTTATCTTCCAACCATATTCTTTTAGACTGTGCCAATAAATCTTTGATTTTCCCTAATGCTGAGAATTCTGGATTTTTGACTACCAATCAAGTGAGAGCTTCTTTGAAAAACGGAGCTCAGGGATACATGTTTTTATCCTTCTTGAAAGTCGAGGTAGAAGTTGTATTGAGCAACGTGCCCGTTGTTAGAGGCTTCTCGGAAGTATTTCTGGAGGATGTTCCAGGTCTACCACCTGTGAGGGACATAGAGTTTGCCATAGACTTAGTACTTGGTACTGGTCCAATCTCTATTGCTCCATATAGAATGTCGCCAATGGAGCTGGTTGAATTGAAGAAACAATTGGAAGATTTCCTATCTAAGCAATTCGTGAGACCAAGTGTATCGCCGTGGGGAGCTCCTGTGTTGTTGGTGAAGAAAAAGGATGGAACTTCCAAATTGTGTGTGGATTACCGTCAATTGAACAAGGTGACGATCAAGAATAAGTACTCGTTGCCACGCATCGACGATATGATGGATCAACTTCGCGGTGCAGCTGTATTTTCTAAGATTGATTTGAGGAGTGGTTATCACCAGATTAAGGTTAAGAATGATGATATTCCTAAGACTGCTTTTAGGACTAGATATGGTCATTTTGAGTATCTTGTGATGCCGTTTGGAGTGACAAATGCATCGGCAATATTCATGGATTATATGAATAGGATCTTTAGACCTTTCTGGATCGATTTCTAGTGGTGTTCATAGATGACATTTTGATTTACTCTAAGAGTCATGAGGAACAAGAGGAACACCTCAGACAAGTATTGCAGATTTTGAGTGAGAAAAAGCTTTATGCAAAGTTGTCTAAGTGTGAATTTTGGTTAGAAAAAGTATAATTTCTAGCCCATGTGATCTCAAAAGAGGGTATAGCTATAGACCCAGAGAAGGTAGAGGCAGTGATGTCATGGGAAAGACCCACAACAGTGACTGAGGTTCGTAGTTTTGTAGGGTTAGCGAGTTATTATCAAAGGTTTATAGAAGGACTTTCAAAGATAGTAGCCCCAATGACACAACTCACTAGGAAAGATCATCCTTTTGTGTGGACTGATGAGTGTGAGGCAAGTTTCTTGAAGATGAAGGAACTACTGACGACCTCACCTATACTGATTTTGCCTAATCCTGAAGAACCTATGGAGGTTTACTGTGATGCTTCATACCAAGGACTTGGGTGTGTGTTGATGCAAAATAGAAGAGTAGTGGCATACGCATCTCATCAGTTGAAAAATCATGAGAGGAACTATCCAACTCATGATATTGAGTTAGCTGCTGTAGTGTTCGCTTTGAAGATTTGGAGGCATTATCTATATGGATCAACGTTTAACGTCTTCAGCGATCACAAGAATTTAAAATATTTGTTTGATCAGAAAGAACTCAACATGAGACAGAGACGTTGGATGGAATTCCTGAAAGATTATGATTTTACCTTGATGTATCATCCCGGGAAGGCAAATGTTGTAGCTGATGCCTTGAGTCGAAAAATTGTTCGTGTGTCTGCCATGATGGTCAAGGAACTAGAGTTGATTGAGGAATTTAGAGATCTAGATTTAAACATGGAGAGACACAAGGGTAAGATTAGTCTAAGCATGATCAAAGTGTCGAGTGGATTAATCGATGACACTCAGGAGCAACAAGCAACTGATGAGAGTGTGAAAGAAAAGAGGGAGTTAATGGAACAAGGTAAGATGGTAGAGTTTAATTTAGGCAATGATAGAATTCTGAGATGCAAAGGAAGGGTATGCGTGCCAAACAATTCTGAATTGAGGATGCTGATTCTTGATGAAGCATATAAGAGCAATTTGAGTATTCACCCTAGAGCCACAAAAATGTATCAAGACCTAAAGCAAAGATTCCGGTGGTCGGGGATGAAGAAACAAGTTGCGGAATATGTAGCAGCGTGCTTAACCTGTCAAAAAGCAAAAGTGGAACACCAATGACCTGCGGGCATGATGCAATCGTTGGATATCCCGGAGTGGAAATGGGAGAGCATATCGGTGGATTTTGTGTCTGGATTACCAAGAACATCAAAGGCATTTGATGGGATTTGGGTAATTGTGGATAGACTGACAAAGTCATCGTATTTTCTACCCATCAACATGAAGTATTCCCTAGATAAGCTTGCTCAGATGTATGTGAAAGAGATAATTAGGTTGCATGGAGTGCCATCTAGTATTATTTCTGATAGGGACCCTAGGTTTACGTCCCGTTTTTGGCAAAGTTTGCAACAAGCCCTAGGAACTAAGCTGAGATTAAGTTCTGCTTATCATCCTCAGACGCATGGTCAGTCAAAAAGAACCATTCAATCCCTAGAGGACTTCTTGAGAGCATGTGTTTTGGATCATAGGGGAAGTTGGGACTATATTTTGCCATTGATAGAGTTCACCTATAACAATAGTTTTCATGCGAGTATAGGAATGGCACCCTACAAGGCTTTGTATGGGAGGAAGTGCCAAACACCTTTGTGTTGGTTCCAGGATGGGGAGAGTGCAACATTAGGATCTGAATTTTTACAGCAAACCACAAAGAAGGTGAGACTAGTTCGAGAGAAGATGAGGACGACACAAAGCAGACAAAAGAGCTACTCCGATAAGAAGAAATGACCTCTCGAGTTCCAAGAAGGCGATCATATTTTTCTGAGAGTCACTCCGATGACTGGGGTAGGCAGAGCTCTAAAGTCCAGAAAACTCACTCCTAAATTCATAGGACCATACCAAATTCTTCGTCGTATTGGTCCTGTTACTTACAAAATAGCTTTACCGCCAAATCTTTCTAATCTTCACAATGTCTTTCATGTTTCACAACTAAGGAAATATATTCCTGATCCATCTCATGTAATCGAGTCTGATGTGGTACAATTAAGAGATAACCTGACTTATGAAACAAACCCTGTGCGAATCGATGATAGAAGAATCAAACAGCTCATGGATAAACAAATCTCTTTAGTCAAGGTTATCTGGAACGAAGTTACCGGAGATGCAACATGGGAAGTGGAGGACAAGATCCGAGAACAGTACCCTGTGTTATTCTAGGTATGTAATTTCGAGGACGAAATTCTTTTTAGAGGGGTAGAGTTGTAACACCCTGATTTTTATATAGTTTTTATTGACTTTTAATGTGCTTTAATTTAATTAAAATTATTTAATAAATGACTTTTGTGATTTTAAGGTATGAATAATAATATCCATATCTTAGACTTGTTTTTGAACGGTCTAGAGTAGTAGGGTTCGCAAAACTGAGTTTTGCGGGAACCGCGTTCTCGCGTGATGCGGGGAAAGGTTCAATATTTTTTCTGGAGGTCAATTTTACTCCAAAATAATTTTTTAACGAACCAAAAGTGGTTTTTATATTATTTATGATTTTTACAAATTTTTCTGGAAATTTTTCAGAAAAACATTATTTTACCCGCGTTTGGAGCTTTACGGGTAAATCGGGTGCAACCGGGACATGAAAAATAGTCCAAAAATTTAGTTTTAAGATTCTAAATTTTTTTATATCATTTTCAAATCATAAAATTGATTTCTCATGATTTTACCCATTTTAGAAAAATAATTATCTATAAAGGGGTTCGAAACCTATGCATTTTTACTACTTTGAACTACCGATTAAACCCTAACTTGATGGGATTTAATCCCACCATTTTCCAGTCTGATTTGGGCGCAGAAGGGGGGCATATTTCACTCACTAAAATATTCCAAAAGTCAAATGGTCAAAAAGGGTTGATTTTTGAATTTTTTTCAAATTAGGTGAAAGAGTTATCCCAACCACCAAAAGCATGCAAGCCCATACTCCCCCATGCCTTCCTTGCTTCAGCTGAATTCACATAGGGAGAAGGAAGAGAGAGAAATTCACTTTTCACTTCATCTTCAACCTTGAATCAAAAACTCCATTTTTTCTCTCATTCTTCAAGCTTTCCTACACACCAAAAGGCTAAGTTTTATTGAGTTTTTTGCCACCCAAGCTTCACAAAAAAGGTTTGGATCATCATTCTAATCCATAAACTTCTTTCATTTTTTCATTTCCACCACTTTAATTTTTCCATGAAAGCTTGTGTTCTTCCTTTTACTAAAAGAGAGTTTTTTCTTGGTTTAGATTCACTCCATTGGAACTTACATGCTTGAAAACTACCTTGGATCTATTTTGCTTCAAGATTTGAGTAAGTATTCATCTACTCAAAATTTCTACCCTTTAGGGTTTGGTGGTTTTCATAAAACTTGCATTTTTATGGTTTATTTTTGGTGTATTTTGTGTAAGGTTAATTTTTCTAAGTGTTGGGACATCAAGGCTTCAAGGAGGCCACTTGGTGTTGGTGAAGAGTGGAGGTGATTTTTGGCATTTGCCCATTTTCTTTGTCTTCAAGAGGTAAGGGGATTTTCTCAATAAGTTGGAAAGGATGTGTATGTGTGTGGTGTATGTTGTATGTTCTAAGTTAAACTCAAAGACTTGAGTTTTTCTATTGGGTGTTGAATGAAGTTTCATTCTCTTAGTAATATGTATTTTTATATGTATATGTATATGAGAAAAAAATATGATTTTGGTTGATGAATGGTAATTTTTGATGAGCACATTGTTATTGGAAAAATCATATGTATGATTTGGAGTGATTTGGAATGCCTAAGTGTATGCTTGATGAAGTATGTTTTATGCTATGTTCATGATGTATGTTAATATGTTATGAATGGTTACTTTGAGTGTATGTTTGATTTATGGCATGATTGTGTTTCTTGTCTAATTGATGAATGTTGATTCTTGGACATGTGATGTGCTTTGATTCAATGTGATTGAGATTGGATTGAAAATATTTGATTAAGTGTGGGAAGATGGCTTAAAAGCTTTAATGAAAAAGTTTTCCAAATGAATTAATGAGGATTCAAAGATAACATTTAATTAGATAAATTTCATCAAGTTTCTAATCATAAGCCTTAAATCAATTTCATACTGAATCCTTTTTATCCATAAAAGTCTAAGTGAGCTTGAAAATAAATTAATGAGGAAAAAAAATCAAATTTCAGATTTTTTAGGGGTCAAAAACGAAAACTAGATGTTTGGGGGTCAAAAATATAAAATTCTGGAATTTTGAGCATAAAATTGAAAATCCGGGCACTTTGGGCCAAAAATATAATTTTGCAAAAGTTTTGGGGCAGAAACGTGAAGACTGCACAATTATGGGGCAGAGACCTAATTTTACAAAAGATGAGGGCTGAAACGTGAAACAAAATATTTTGGGGGTCAGATTTTCAAATACTTAAAAGTAAAGGAACTTAAGTAAAGTTATTGAAGCAATTAACTAAGATTTTAATTAAATCTTTTTACAATGAAGAATGGGAAGTAAAATAATAAAGATTTGAGAGTAAAAGTTAAAAGAAGAACTTTAATTTCAAAGAGGAGTTTGTATAAAACTTATGTTTTTAAATAAACGCTTTTACACGGTATTGAAAGAGGATCAATACGTGGGGACGATAAAGTCTAGAGGACAATAATATTACACGGTGTTGGATCAAAGCTAACACGTGGTGACGACAAACCCTAAGACGAGGGACCACATTGATTGTATTGATTGTGGTTGCAAATATACTGTCATTTGCATTAAAGACGTGGCTTTTGCCAAATTTTAGAGCAGACAATCCTATGCGGGGGATTGTAAATAAGTATGGTCTGACTATAAGTCTTTGAGGGCATTCAGGTTACGAAATTCTCAATGGCCTTGCGGTGAATCCCCTTGTGCCGAGAATAGTAGTGTACCCGGCTTGGATGATCCTGACCGGCTGTCTTATTTGAGATGGGGTGTACGACGTAGCACAATGGGTCTGTATCGAATAAATGACAAACGATGGCCAATAGTGAAGGTCAGTTTGCATTAATGATAGGTATACGATTCCGCCACATCGCTCTACTTAGTTGAGGAAGAGAAGTCTCCATAGAGCAGTGCACCGGTGTATGAAAAGTGATATTGAAGTGACATGCATTGTGCTAGAATGTTATGTGTGAGTTTGACTGTGTGTTTACCTTGATGATGTGTCTCTTGTTGATGATTGAATATCTTAGCTAAATGACTTGCGAAAGAGTAATTCTATATATATATATATATATTCCTGAAATGTATTATGTAGTATTTTCCTTTTTCATATGCACCCTTTCGTGGATCTCAACTTGTGCAAAGAAATTCACCCTTGCATGTTTTTCTGTTATCCGTTTGTGCGCTATGCGTAGATGTCAACTTCGAGACCTCTGGTTGCCAGAGTGAGGGAGAACTTCCAGTCCCCTCAAACTAGAGAGATTTCATTATCAATACAGATAGAACACAAGTATTCTTCAACAGCCTCTTCAGGCCTTACAACGAGTATTCTTTGCACACCTAGCCTCTCCAGGCTCAAACCAAGTATTCTTTACAAACAAGCCTCTCCAGGCTCAACCCCAAGTATTCTTTGCACGCAGCCTCTCCAGGCTATATCCCAAGTATTCTTTTACAAACAAGCCTCTTCAGGCTCAACCCAATTATTCTTTCTAACCAAGCCTCTCCAGGCTTAAACAACTCAGAAGAGTGTTTTTGACTTAAAGTGCTATCTAACTCACACAAGTGAGAATATGAAAATCTTAAGCACTTCGAGAGTTAAGCAAACTCTCTTTTACAAGAAAGAAAACAATACAAGATTTTTACAAAGACAGAGTATTTGCACAGCGTTTCAGCTCTTTCTTTTTCTTGGTTCAGTCTCTCCTGTATTCTTCTTCTTGTTCATGGTATTTATAGGTTTTGATGAAGCTTCAGACTTGTTCTTTGAATAATTCAGCTTCAGCCTTCATAAATATGACCATTCTCTAATAGCATTAAATGCTATTTTTCCGTTGCCCTGAGGAGTTTCACTTCAGTATGTATGTCTGCGTCTCTTTCTCCTAACTCAGAAGCAACCTGTACTCATTGTCTCAATTGCACAAAGGTTAATAGTAATATTCTGTTGAGACAAAGAGAATACACTGTGTAAAGTAGAAAGTAGTGTTCAGAGAGATATAGAAATAAACATAGTACACTCTCTCTCTAAGTACACTTTTCACAATGCTTTATGCTTTTCATTAAATGCATGTTCAAACACGTTGAATATAGCTATTTATTTCAAATCATTTGCTCAATAAATATGTTCCATATTAAATGCAAGAACAATAAATAGCAAGTTGTGTCTTTTGCGTTTTGGACGCAGCATGTAGAATATATGGACTATTCAAGTTATGTACAAAATGGACGCATACCTTTGCTTACCATTTGTACTTGAGACAGCTTGGTTCATTTGGACGCATATCCATTGCTTACCATATTGACTTATGGCTTTGCTTCTCTGATAGTACGTCTCTATAGCAATCGTTGGACGTTTATTAATTTTGCTTCTTTGGACGCAAAGCATAGTGTGTCTGCATGAATAATTGCTGAATGCTTATAGGTTCTGCTTCTTCAGACGCAAAGCTTCATTGGACGTATTGCTTCTTTGAGTCCATTGGACGCTCCACTCTTGGACTGTACATATATGTGCCAATGTCACACTGGACGCTGGACTTATCTTTGTTGTACCTACAAGAGCTTGTCAGCAGACTTTGTAAAACCTTTAATAATTATTGTTATCATCAAAATCACTTAGGGAATTCATGCATTAGAAATGCTTTTGAATAATTTGGTTCCAACAATCTCCCCCATTTTGATGATGACAAACATTATTAAGTTTTACAAGCAGTAAAGCAGATAAAACCAATAAACAGTCAACATATACTTTTGAAAGAGAAATTTTTCTTAGGGAAGACTCCCCCTGAGATATACATCTAAGTTTTTCTTACTCTTCTCCCCCTGAGATAAACATCTCATGGTTTTGGATATTCAATATGTTCAGAGTACCTGAAAAATTTCTTTTACTCACAAGGCAGATTAGTCCATCATGTACAATATAGCATAATCAGAGCATACATAAGTAATAAGACTACTGCAATGTGGACTCAAATATGATTTTATTAATGACTTTTGAGCTTTAAAACTTAATTTCTTCCCAATTTCTCCCCCTTTTGTCGTCAGACAGAAAGGTTCACAGAACATCATAGTCCTAAAGAGAAAAAAGAGAAACAAAATTAAGAGAAAAATTGGAGAAGCATTGGAGCGTGGAGTCAGGGTCTTTGCTAAAGTCTTTGGGTGTATTTGATATACTGTCCAAAGAGAAACGCAAGTTCTTCATATTGTTCCCTTGGAACTGAGTCTTGTGCTTGACTCTGTTCTGTAGCAGCTTGAGGCTCAGGAGGAAATTCAATGATTGGCTGAGTGGATCTAGTTGGAGCACCAAAGACATCATTAAACATATATCTTTGATGTGCTATGTTTTCTGTTACTGATCCCCTGGTTGGCGTTGCAGCCTTCTCAGCATCTAAGACCCCTGAAGATGATGCCTCTTGCTCACACAAGACAAGATGTCTTTCCCAGAAAGTTCTTGCTTCCTGCTCTGTTGCTTGTCCTGTCTTGGACAAGAGCATCAAGAAATCCATATCCACATTCTCCATGGATTTCTTTGCCCAGTCCTCATCAATCCTGATAGGGATTAGCATTGGACTCTTGTTGATGCTCTTCCTTGGGAACTTGTCCTTATTTCTGTCCACAAGGTAGACCTTTGGTGCTATCCTGTCAGGCTTGATCTTTATTGTTGTGGTTGGCTTTATTCTCATAGACAGAGGCACATTGTAGTGGTTCTGAAGTTGAAGTCCGTCCGCTATGTTTCTGATAATCATCCTGTCAAGAGGTGAGAGGAATGATCCCAGTTCTTCCCCAGTCAAAGGAGAGTACTCTGGCTTGAAGTCATAAATCCTCATCCTTGAGAGTCCCAAGGAGCTAGGCATGATGGACTTAGCCCTTACTTCCTCTGAAGTCATGTTCTCCTTTATTTTAACCTCCTGAAGAGGGATTTCTATGACCTTCAACCCCTTAATCAGGACCCCCAGTTTCTTGACTGTGAAGATATACTCAGAGGGTGATGAAGAGGGTGCGTCTGATAAATCCAGGTTGAGGGAAGGAATGGTGAGATTGATCACGTGAAGGTGAAGGTGAGTGTGTTTGGATGAGATTGGATGATGGTTCAAGATTGACAGGTGAGGGTGGAATGGTTTCAGGTTAGGCAAGTGGTGGTGTTTGCTGTCTTGATTTGGTGGACAGAGGGGGTGAGAAAGTTTGAGGTGGTGTTTGGGATGGTTGTTCTGTTTGAGAGTCAGGGATTGGACGAATGGGTGAGGGAATGGACTCAGGAGTTTCAGAAATAGATGCGATTACAGTTTCAATAGTGTCATCAATAGAAGGGTTAGGATCAATAGAAACAGGTACCTCTGCTATTTCCTTTTCCACTATTTTGGCAGGGATTGCCTTCCTTTGAGACCGTGCTCTCTTTGTTATGGGTCCAATGACTTTTGCTTCAGCCGTCTTGGACTTAGAAGCTTTTCTCTTTTTGGTTGCCTTTTCAGTTGTAGACTTTGCTCTCTTAGAGAGATATTCACCAGCAGTTTCATCGTCTGATTCAGCCAAGACCAACTTCCTTACAGTTTTCTTGGAAGTGGTCTTCTTTTGTGTAGCAAGAACTTCACTGGGAATTTCAGTTGCTTGTTCCGCTTGCTCAGCTCGATTTGCTTCAATCGCAGCCCTGATGGGTTCCTTGTCGTCTTCCTTTTCTTCCTCCTTGAGTTTGGCCAGATGTTCTTTGACAGTTACCAACCTCATTTTCAGAATATTGGTTCTACCAAACGGTGCTAGAAAGATTTTCTTGGAGAGAGCAGCTTTATCTTCTCCAGAGTATGCTTCCAGGATTGCTATGACTCCTTGAGTAGTAAGAAGTTTATGAAGCAGGGCTCCGTAGGGAATAACTGTTCTTTTCCCTTTCCCCTTTGCATATCTTTTGAAACAGTAGAACAGGGTATGAGGAAGATTGATTTGTTGATGGGTTAGGAGATGAACCAGCAAGTACCCATGTAGTGACGATACAGAGTCCCTCGAACCAATCTTGTGAAGCACCATTTTGTTTAGGATCTGATGAAGTGCTCTAGCCTTGTCAGTCATCTTTGAGGAAATTAAATCTCCGTCTTCCTCTCCTGCCTTTAGCAAGATTTTGCTGATTTTTGGCTTTCCTCTAACTTCATGAGCCCATCCTCCATGGAAACAGACTCCAGTAGAGGCACAGCTAATAGCCTCTGAGATGCTATCTATGGACACTCTGACTTTCTTACCTAGGACTGTTCCTGTGATTAGGTTGTCCTTGATCTTCATAGTTTTCCAAAATTGACGGATTAATCCTGGATGAACATCTATTTCTTTTCCAAAGAAATTTTTCCATCCAGCAGCAAAAATTTCAGGTGAAATATCCACACCCAGGCCAGCCAAAATCAAGAGGTCTGTCCAGTATTCCACATTGACTTCCATGTTCTCAATGTTCTCCATTCTGAAGGTGAAATATTTGATTTTTCGAAAGAGAGGGTTTTGAGAGGGTTTTTCGAAAATGAGAGCAAACACAGAGAGAGTTTGGTAGAAGATGAAGTGTGAAAGATAGTGGAGTGAAAACGTGTGTAAGAAGGAAGTTTGTGGAGAGAGAAAACAGTAAATTTTTCTTGAAAACAGGCCTAATCATCAAACGAGAAAACGACTGCAGAGCAGGTGTACAGTTTTGTAAAAAAAAAATATCATTATAAAAATAGTTAGGACTCAGCGCGAGAAGACTAATAGGTAAAGACCTTTTAGGTCATAAAGACTTCTAAGTCTCAAATAGACTGACGTGTCCTATTGGACGCTAGTCATATTGGACTCAGACTTAGCTTGAGCATATTGGACGCTAAACATCATTCTTTTAGAAAGTGCATATTTAAGTGCTTCCTTATAAAAGTGAATCTATCTACAAAGAGGGGTTTTGTAAATATATCTGCCTATTGATTTTCAGTGTTAACAAACTGAATATCAAAAATTCCCTTCTGTACATAGTCTCTAATAAAATGATGTTTAATTTCTATATTCTTAACTCTTGAGTGTAAGATTGGGTTCTTAGATAAATTGATTGCAGCAGTATTATCACAAAGAACAGAAATCTTACTCTCGAAGATGTTGTAGTCCTCCAATTGATTTTAATCCATAAGAGCTGAGAACAACAACTAGCAGCAAAGACATATTCAACTTCAGCTATAGATAATGCAATTGTGCTCTGTCTCCTGCTCGTCCAAGATACTAGATTGGACCCAATAAAATGGCATCCTCCGCTGGTGCTTTTTCTTTCAAGCCTGTCTCCAGCATAATCAGCATCACAAAATCCTACTAATCTGTATTCATCTAATTTCTTAAACAACAAACCAAGATTAATAGTCTCTTTCAGATATCTAAAGATTCTCTTTACAGCAGTTAAGTGAGAATCTCTAGGATTTGATTCAAATCTTGCACATAGACAAACACTGAACATAATATCAGGTCTAGATGCAGTAAGATATAAAAGAGATTCAATCATACCTTTGTATACCTTTTGATCTACCTTTTTATCTTTATCATTCAGGCTCATTATGCAAGTTGGATGCATAGGAGTGTTCATGGGTTTGCAATCATCCATATTGAACTTTTTAAGAAGCTCCTTTGTGTATTTGGACTGATGCACATAGATCCCATCTTGCATCTGTTTTACTTGAAGTCCAAGAAAGAACTTCAATTCTCCCATCATGCTCATTTCAAACTCCTTCTGCATTAACTCAGAAAACTCTCCACATAGAGATTCATCAGTAGCACCAAAAATGATATCATCCACATAAATTTGTACTATGATGAAATGTGTGTCTATGGATTTTCTGAAAAGAGTAGTATCTACCTTTCCTCTTGAAAAACCATTTTCCATTAGAAAAGAACTTAGTTTTTCATACCAAGCTCGAGGAGCTTGCTTGAGGCCATAAAGAGCCTTTTTCAATTTAAAAACATAATTTGGAAAAGTTTGATCCTCAAAGCCAGGGGGCTGTTCAACATAGACTTCCTCTGTTATTATACCATTCAGAAAAGCACTCTTTACATCCATTTGATAAAGCCTCATATCATGTTGAGCAGCAAATGAAAGTAAGATGGGAATGACTTCTATTCTATCTACTAGAGCAAAGGTTTCAGTAAAGTCAATACCTTCCTGTTGTGAGTAACCTTGAGCAACTAACCTTGCCTTGTTTCTCACAACTTTACCTTCTTCATCCAGTTTATTTCTAAATACCCATTTGCTTCTAATAATGGACTTATCTTCAGGTGGGGCTCCTAGCGTCCAAACATCATTGCGTTTGAATTGATTCAGCTCCTCCTGCATTGCCAAAATCCATCCTTCGTCCAATAGGGCTTCATCTATATTTTTGGGCTCCAATTCAGAGATGAATGCAACATCAGTTTGTTCTCTGAATGTGGACCTTGTTTTGACTCTATGATTTGCGTTTCCAATGATTTGATCTTCAGGACGATAGGTCTTGAAGTGCCAGCTTCTTCTTCTTTCAGTATTGGATGCATCATTGTTTTCTGCGTCTGATCCATCTTCTTCATTCTTAGGTGATAGTCCTTCACCTTCTGCTTGTATTCTCATATCTGCAAGAGAATCACTTAGCTCTGACAATTCCTTGTCAGGCTTTTTGTCATTGAATTTAATATGAATTGACTCTTCTACAGTTAAGGTTCTTGAGTTATAGACTCGATAGGCTTTGGAAGTTTCAGAGTAGCCCAGAAAAATTCCATTATCCACTTTAGAATCAAATTTGCCAAGTTGATCCTTAGTGTTAAGAATGAAACATTCACATCCAAAAGGATGGAAGTATGAAATGTTGGGTTTTCTTCCTTTCCACAATTCGTATGGAGTCTTTTTCAACATAGGTCTCACATATAATCTGTTTTGTAAATAACACGCAGTATTTACAGCTTCAGCCCAAAATCTCTTGGATGTTGAGTGATCATTGAGCATGGACCTAGCCATCTCTTGTAAAGATCGATTCTTTCTCTCCACTATACCATTTTGTTGAGGTGTTCTTGGTGCAGAGAAATTGTGAAAGATCCCATTCTCTTCACAGAATCTCTGGAAGTTTGCATTTTCAAACTCACCTCCATGATCACTTCTAATGGAGTTGATACAAACTCCTTTATCATTTTGGACTCTTTTACAGAATATGGTGAAGACTTTGAAATACTCATCCTTGTGTGCAAGGAATTTGACCCATGTCCATCTAGTATAGTCATCAACTATAACTAATCCATATCTCTTTCCAGTTAAAGAAGCAGTTTGAGTGGGTCCAAACAAATCCATGTGTAAAAGTTCCAAAGGTCTAGAAGTGGAAACAATATTTTTGGAATTGAAAGAGCTTTTCACTTGTTTCCCTTTCTGACATGCTTCACACAGAACTTCAGATTTGTACACATTATTTGGTAGTCCTCTCACGAGGTTATGCTTATTTAGCTTTGAGATGGTTCTTAGGCTTGTATGACCAATTTTCTTGTGCCATATCCATTGTTCATCCTTTAAAGATATGAAGCATGAGACATTTTGTTTGGACAAATTTTCGAAATCAATTTTGTAGACATTGTCCTGCCTCTTTGCTTGAAAAAGTATAAACTTGTTAGGATTTCTGACTATACATTTGTCCTTGTTAAAGGAAACATCAAATCCACTGTCACACAATTGATTTATGCTAAGCAGATTATGTTTGAGTCCTTCAACCAATAAGACATTTTCGATAGAGGGAAAAGGATGCTTACCAATCTTACCTATTCCAACTATTATGTCTTTCTGGTCTCCTCCAAAGGTGACCCAGCCTTTTGATCTAGGCTTTAGGTCTTGGAACATAGACCTATCTCCTGTCATGTGTCGTGAGCAGCCACTGTCCAGGTACCATGACTGGTGTTGTCTTCCTCCCATCAAGTATATCTGCAACAGGAATTATCATATTTTTAGGTACCCAGATTGACTTGGGTCCTTTCTTGTTAGTCCTTGGTCTGCGTCCAGGCATGTTTCTCTTGTTATGGACGCACATCGAGGTGACATGTCCAGCCTTTCCACGGTGACCACAATATAGATTAAATCTTGAAGAAGTTTTAGAAAACTTTGATTTTGGTTTTTCATAACCCAAACCACTTTTGTCAGAAGGTTTTCTCTGAATTTTTTAAATTTGATCAAGTTTTTCAGAGCTACTGACAAATCTGGACAATCGTCCAGTGAGTTCATTTACTTCTTGTTGAAGTGCTTGTACCTCACAGGAAGCATTGGACTCAGAATCCTTTGGAGATTCATCTTTGAGTTGACTTACTTGAAGTCTCAACTCCTCATTTTCTGATTTGAATACTTTATTTTCCATAGTAAGTTTTTCAAAGTCTTTGGTTATGAGTGAAAACTTCTTCTTCAAAGATCTGTACTCATCAGATAAAATGGATAATTCTCTAAATATCATTAAAGTTGTCTCTTAGTTCAGGATAAGAAAGTACCTCTTCTTCATCCTCACTGTCAGTGGAGGGTAGACTTGCCATTGGGCAAAGATTTGCTTCTTCCTTATCCTCCTCATCCTCATCATCAAAAGATTCACCAAGATCTTCCCATGTTGCCATGAGACCCTTCTTCTTCTTGAAAAATTTCTTCTTCTTCAATTCAATCCCCTCCGTTAGTATAAACAATGAAATAACTAGAGTTAAGGGAAATAGAGAATAACACAGATATTTATACTGGTTGACCTTTTCCTAAGAGCTACGTCCAGTCCCCTCAAACTAGAGAGATTTCACTATCAATCCAGATAGAACACAAGTATTCTTCAACAGCCTCTTCAGGCCTTACAATGAGTATTCTTTGCACACTTAGCCTCACCATGCTCAAACCAAGTATTCTTTACAAACAAGTCTCTCCAGGCTCAACCCCAAGTATTCTTTGCATGCAGCCTCTCCAGGCTATATCCCAAGTATTCTTTTACAAACAAGCCTCTTCAGGCTCAACCCAATTATTCTTTCTAACCAAGCCTCTCCAGGCTTAAACAACTCAGAAGAGTGTTTTTGACTTAAAGTGCTATCTAACTCACACAAGTGAGAATATGAAAATCTTAAGCACTTCGAGAGTTAAGCAAACTCTCTTTTACAAGAAAGAAAACAATACAAGATTTTTACAAAGACAGAGTATTTGCACAGCGTTTCAGCTCTTTCTTTTTCTTGGTTCAGTCTCTCCTGTATTCTTCTTCTTGTTCATGGTATTTATAGGCTTTGATGAAGCTTCAGACTTGTTCTTTGAATAATTCAGCTTCAGCCTTCATAAATATGACCATTCTCTAATAGCATTAAATGCTATTTTTCCGTTGCTCTGAGGAGTTTCACTTCAGTATGTATGTCTGCGTCTCTTTCTCCTAACTCAGAAGCAACCTGTACTCATTGTCTCAATTGCACAAAGGTTAATAGTAATATTCTGTTGAGACAAAGAGAATACACTGTGTAAAGTAGAAAGTAGTGTTCAGAGAGATATAGAAATAAACATAGTACACTCTCTCTCTAAGTACACTTTTCACAATGCTTTATGCTTTTCATTAAATGCATGTTCAAACACGTTGAATATAGCTATTTATTTCAAATCATTTGCTCAATAAATATGTTCCATATTAAATGCAAGAACAATAAATAGCAAGTTGTGTCTTTTGCGTTTTGGACGCAGCATGTAGAATATATGGACTATTCAAGTTATGTACAAAATGGACGCATACCTTTGCTTACCATTCGTACTTGAGACAGCTTGGTTCATTTGGACGCATATCCATTGCTTACCATATTGACTTATGGCTTTGCTTCTCTGATAGTACGTCTCTATAGCAATCGTTGGACGTTTATTAATTTTGCTTCTTTGGACGCAAAGCATAGTGTGTCTCCATGAATAATTGCTGAATGCTTATAGGTTCTGATTCTTTGGACGCAAAGCTTCATTGGACGTATTGCTTCTTTGAGTCCATTGGACGCTCCACTCTTGGACTGTACATATATGTACCAATGTCACACTCGACGCTGGACTTATCTTTGTTGTACTTACAAGAGCTTGTCAGTAGACTTTGTAAAACCTTTAATAATTATTGTTATCATGAAAATCACTTAGGGAATTCATGCATTAGAAATGCTTTTGAATAATTTGGTTCCAACAATTATACTTGCGAGGGCAAGGTTTGTGTACTTTGACATGATGATGTATATAGTTATGTATGATGTTTCTTTTCTTCTGAGTTTCTGGATGGCTAAATGAGACGTGAATACATCTTTTCGTAGAAGACATTTTTCAAAAAAAAATTTAGCCACCAATTTTGGTAACCTTGATTTATGAAAGAAGATTTTCCGCGTTAAGTTTTTGTTTTTCATGTGATGTTCCTTGTGAGAAAAATGGGCGTTACAGAAAGGATGTATACGAAAAAGAAAATACTACATAATACATTCCAAGAATATATATATAGGATTACTCTTTTGCAAATCTTTCTCTAAGATAATCATCCACCAAAAGAGAACACATCATCAAGTTTAACACACAGTCAAACACACCAAGCACTCTAGCATAATGCATATCACTTCAATATCTCTTTAATACACCGGTGCACTGCTCCATGGAGACTTCTCTTCCTCAACTAAGTAGAGCGAAATGGTTGTAGCATAGACCTAACATAATAAACCAATCGGTCCCCTTTTTCATGGACAGGGTAACCATCAGTCCCCTATTTCATGAACAGGTTTTACAATTATTTAGTAGAGCTACTATCACCTTAACATAATAAACCAATCGGTCCCATTTTTCATGGACATGGGAACCATCGGTCCCCTTTTTCATGAACAGGTTTTACAATTATTCAGCAGAGCAGCATAATAAACCAATCGGTCCCCTTTTTCGTGAACAGGTTTTACAATTATTCACAATCCATTACATAGGATTTTATGCTCTAATTTGGCAAAAGCCACGTCATTAACGCAAATGACAGTATATTTGCAATCACAACAATACGATTAATGTTGTCCCTCGTCTTAGGGATTTTCGTCGCCACGTGTTAGCTTTCATCCAACATCTTGTCTCAAGTTTATCGTCGCCACGTATTGATCCTCGTCCAATACTGTGTAAAAGCATTTATTTAAAAACATAAGTTTTATGGAAAGTTCCTCTTTGGAATTAAAGCTCTTCCTCAACTTTAACTCTCAAATCCTCATTACTATTTTCTTCCCACTTCTCTTTGTGAAAAGATTTAATTCAAAGTCTTAATTAATTGCTTTGATAATTTTACTTAAGTTCCTTTATTTTAAGTATTTAAAAAAAATCTGACCCCCAAAATATTCTGTTTCACGTTTCAGCCCTTATTTTTCTGAAAATTAGGTTTCTGCCCCAAAATTGCCCAGTCTTCAAGTTTCTGCCCCAAAATTGTCCAGTCTTCACATTTTTGCCCCAGAATTGTCCAGTCTTCACGTTTCTATCCCATAACTTTTGTAAACTTATATTTTTGGTCCAAAGTGCCCTAATTTTCGATTTCATGCCCAGAATTCCAGAATTTTGTATTTTTGACCCCAAAACATCCAGTTTTCGTTTTTGACCCCTAAAAATATGAAATTTGACTTTCTCCCTCGTTAACTGATTTAGTATGGAGAAAAATGATTTAGTATGATTTAGTATAGAGTTTTATGGAGAAAAATGATTTAGTATGAAATTGACTTGAGACTTATACTTAGCAATTTAATGAAATTTATCTAAGTATGTATTAACTTGAACCCTAATTAATTTATTTGATTTCACTTTGGAAAACTTTTTCATTAAAGCTTTTAAGTTCTCTTCTCACACTTAATCAAATACTTCAATTCAATCCCAATCACAAAGAATCAAAGTATGTGAAAAATGCAAAGAACTCAACATGCATCAATTAGGCAAGAACACAATCAAGCCATAAATCATACATACACTCAAAGTAACCACCCATAGCATATCAACATACATCATGAACATTAGCATAAATCATCAACTCATCAAGCATGCATTTTTCCAAGAACACATAGGCTTTTCAACATAATCATTCATCAATCAAAAATCATGCTTGAGCTCGTATATATATATATATATATATATATATATTACTAATACAATGAAAACTCATTCAACACCCAATAAGAAAAACTCAAGTCTTTGAGTTTCTCATCAAGAACAAAACACACCACCACCTACATATACAACCTTCCCAACTTATTGAGAAATTCCCCTTACCTCTTGAAGACAATGAAATGGGCAAATATCCAAAATCACCTTCACTCTCCACCAACACCAAGTGGCCTCCTTGAAGCCTTGATGTTCCAACACTTAGAAAAATTAACCTTTCACAAAATCCACCAAAATAAAACCAGAAAAATGCAAGTTTTATGCAAACCAAAAAACCCCAAAGAGTAGAAATTTTGAGTAGATGAATACTTACTCAAACTAGAAAGCAAATGGATCCAAGGTAGTTTTCAAGCTTGTAGGTTCCAATGGAGTGAACCTAAACCAATAAAAAGCTTTCTTTTAGTAAAGAGAAGAACACAACTTTCATGGAAAATGAAAGTGGTGGAAATGAGAAGATGAAGTCAAAAGTGAAAATCTCTCTCTTCTCTCTCCCTATGTGCAGCGGCCAGAGCAAGAAGGAATGGGGGAGGTATGGGCTTGCATGCTTTGAGTGATTGGGAGCCATACCTCACTCACCTAATTTGAAAAAAATTCAAAAATCAACCCTTTTTGACCATTTGACTTTTGGAATATTGTGAGAGTGAATATTGTAACACCCTTTCTCCAAAAAGGATATTACACCATAGTAACCAAAAGTTTAAGAAAGCTTAGAAAATATTTAGATAAAAGTTGATAATCCTTCTCTGAAAATGCGAGTAAATTTTTTCTCTTTTCCTTTAAAGAAGACGAGAAGGACGGGAAATAAATCCCTGTAAGATTTTCTCTTTGAAAATATTTCAAGTGTAAAGAGTACAATATAACTTAGTACTCAAAATTTGATCATCTCATATATAAAAATTATCAGAGTTTACAACAGAGTCTGTACAATGGACTTCTGAGCCAGTCAAGTCTTTAGACCTCTACCCAATCTAAAAGTATAAATACCAATTCTTCTTGGAATCCCTATCAATCTACACAACATCCTCTTCAAATCCTTCTTCTAAGAGCTAGCCCCCGTCTTGGATAAATTATCTACTCGGTCATGCATCAACACAACATAAAGCAGCAAGGGTGAAACTCTAAACAAAGTAATAAGACAAGTAGGTAAACAATCAAAGTACAATTATATATATACATTACTTTGCACAGCAAGACACACCCATTAAGTCACAGAACAATCAAGACTTATAAACAAACATTGTTTCAGATAAATCTTACCTTTGTGCTGAAACCCTGCAAAACAATTCATTAACCATAATATATCACCAAAACCAAGTATTTTTATGCATGTCACTTCAATATCTCAAAAGTCACACCGGTGTAATGCTCCAAGGAGACTTCTCTTCCTCACTTCTTTTAAGCGATCGGCTGCGATAAACTTAACAGAATAATCAGGGAATCCTCTCTTTAGACCCCTGAGAATCCATTACTGTTATACTCTTCTATCCAACCCAATCTATTTATATATACGGTATCAATAAATCACTTCTTTCCCAGATTATCTTAGGCACGTATATCTCTGGTCCCTAGTGTTAAGATTTTTAAATAGCGTATTAATACAGATCCCAGGCTAGAAAGAGACGGACTTTATAATAGCCCTTTCAAAGGTCTCTTTCCTTTCTAGACAGATCCATACTAATAAACCAATGAAATCTTAACCATCACCTTTGACTATATACATGTTAGATAATATTAGGGTTTTTCACAAAGAATAAAACGTATTGTCTTTACAGTAAAATCATATTTGCAGCAAACTAAAATTCGCTATTATAACGGTATGTTTACTAAACTCAAAATTCATTTTGCCATTCCAACCTTACTCCCACGAAAATCTCAAGAAAATTTGGGCATAATAACCCCACAATAAATGAGAAACAAAGACAAACACTTTTTAAGCCATATTAACACAAACTTCTCAAATTATTTTGCAAGAGGTTACCCCTACCTTTCACTAAAAATGGATGAAGAACAAAGCTTGAAGATCAAGAACACCAAGAACTTCAAAGAGGAAAATAAGAGTTTTGCTTGAAAAACACAAAGCTCTTTGATGTGGGATGTTTTTATGAATCAAGGAGGGTATAAACAAAGGAAGATGGGGCGGGTTTCTTGAAGCCAAAAGTGGGAAGAACAAAGCTTTGAAGATCAAGCTTGAACTCATGAACAAAGAGAGAAAAAGGCTAGGATTTTCAAAGGGAGAAAGAAATGAGTGTGCTTTGTCAATACAAAGGCTTGGTGTAAGAATTATATGAAGCATGAGGGGGTATTTATAGTAGTGGGGGCAGCCATGGGGTTGGGTTTAAAGGGATCATGGTTAGGTTAGAAAATAACCTTGGTTAGCTTTTAAAATAAAACAAAACAATTAACTAAATCCTAATTGGTTTAAACCAATGACTCATGGCATGATTCATCAAGGAAAGACTTAGGGAGCAAGGAAAACTTTATGACTCATGGAGGGGAGGGCGGTTATGAGGAAGGAAGAAGGAAGGAAAGTATGACAAAGGTTAAATGATTAAATCTTAAGTTTTAAATCATCATTTTTCTAATTGGCTTAAAGACTTTCACAAGGATTGAATCCAAGTGAAAATTATCATCCAAGGGCTCTAGATGAGGAAGAGTGGTCAGCCAAAGCAAAAGGAAAGAAAGAAGAAGGAAGATGAGACCACGATGTAAGCCATGACTACTAAATTAACCTTTTAACAAATTAGTTTTAATCAAACTTTTCCCAATTGGCTTAAAATCATGACTTATTGACCCAAACACATCTAGTCCCCTTTATGGCATGGTGGTAAGACGGTTTTGAGGCTGCAAGAAGGAGGGAATGAAGTTACATCTTTGCCCTTATGGTTTTAAAGTGAAAAGGATACAAATCAAGGGCAAAAGTGACTTTTCACTAATCAAAAATTCCTAAAATTAATTAAAGTTTTGAGAGCTGATAAGAAATCTTGGGAATACCATGTAATAGCCCTAATAGCTTCATGGAAGAGTTTTTGGAATTTTACGGTAAGCGTAAGCTATGCGTTTAGCTTTAAAACAGAAAAACGGACGCGCCGTAAGTGCAAAACAGACATTTTTCAGAAAATTTCCAGATAATTCTCAAAAATCACAAATTTAATTTAAATACCAATGGTCACTTTTGAAAATTGATTTTGAGCTCTCACTGATCAATATAAATCCATTTCGGTTTAAAAACGCTTACTTTACGTACTAAACAGAGTTTTGAAAAAATGACTTTTGATCTGTCTTTCAGAAGATTCTGAAATAATTTTCATAAATCCTAAAAAATAGAAAAACATGTTTTGGCTATTCAAAATCTTTATCTGACTTTAACTTGAGCTCTGAATCAATCTATCAGCTCAAGCGGTTTACTATTTGGACCAAAACAGAACTTTTAAATCATTTTACTTCTAAAAATTCTAGAAAAATTTTAGAAAATCTAAAATATTAGAAAAATAAACTTTCGTGAAGGAAGTTTATTTATTGAAATCATTTGCTATCCTTAAGCTATTTAAATCTCTTTCCGTCAGTTAGACATACTGTTATCTGTAAAAAGATCTGTTATCGATTGTAAAACTACCGTTTCATAAGTATTCCAGAATACATGTATTTTATTCCTAATTTTAAGCTAAAAACAAATCACAAAACACTTATGGCACAAGAATTCATATAAGACAGAAAAAGTACGGTTTAGAACAAGAAACAGACGTTGGATTTAAACTTGACGGTGTTGGAACCAAATTGGTTAAAAACATTTCTAATGCAAAAATTCCCTAAGTACTCTTTGTGGTTTTGATGATAACAAAGGTTATTAAGGATTTTACAAAGTCTGCTGACAAGCTCTTATAGGTACAACAAAGATAAGTTCATCGTCTAGTGTGACATTGACACATATATGTACAATTCAAGAGTGGAGCATCCAATGGACTCAAAGAGGCAATACGTCAAATAAAGCTTTGCGTCCAAAGAAGCAGAACCTATAAGCGTCCAAGTAATCACTCATGGAGACATGCTATACTTTGCGTCCAAAGAAGCAAAAGTGATAAACGTCCAATAAGTGTTATAGAGACGTACCCCATCAGAGAAGCAAAGTCATAAGTCCATATGGTAAGCAATGAGTATGCGTTCATATAGACCAAGTTGTCTCAAGTACAAATGGTAAGCAAAGGTATGCGTCCATTTTGTACATAACCTGAATAGTTCATACATTCTATATGCTGCGTCCAAAACATAGAATACATAACTTGCTATTTATTGATCTCGCATTTAATATGGAACATATTTATTGAGCAAATGATTTGAAATAAATAGCTGTATTCAACATGTTTTGAACATGCATTTAATGAAAAACATAAAGCACTGTGGAAAGTGTACTTAGAGAGAGAATGTACTATGTTTATTTCCAAATCTCTTTGAACACTACTTTCTGATTTACACAGTGTATTCTCTTTGTCTCAACTGAATATTACTATTGACCTTTGTGCAATTGAGACTATGAGTACAAGTTGCTTCTGAATTAGGAGAAAGAAACGCAGACAAATACGCTAAAGATGAACTCCTCAGAGCAACGGGAAAATAGCATATAATACTATTAGAGAACGGTCATATTTATGAAGGCTGAAGCTGAGCTAGTCGAAGAATAAGTCTGAACCTTCAACAAAGCCTATAAATACCGAAAACAAGAAGAAGAATCAAGACAAGAGAGTGCTGAACTATTGAAAGAAAGAGCTAAATCGCTGTGCACATTTTATTATACTCTGATTTGTTAAGAAAGTCTTGTATATTTTCTTTCTTCTTGTAAAAGAGAGTTTGCTTAACACTCTAAGTGCTTAAGATTTTCATATTCTCATGTGTGTGAGTTAGATAGCACTTTAAGTCAAAAACACTCTTCTGAGTTATTTGAGCCTGAAGAGGCTTGTTTATAAAGAATACTTGTGTTGAGCCTGGAGAGGCTTGTCTGCAAAGAATACTTGGGGTTAAGCCTGGAGAGGCTTGTTTGTAAAGAATACTTGTTTTGAGCCTGGAGAGGCTAGGTGTGCAAAGAATACTTGTTGTAAGGCCTGAAGAGGCTGTTGAAGAATACTTGTCTTCTATCTGGATTGATAGTGAAATCTCTCTAGTTTGAGGGGATTGGACGTAGCTCTTAGGAAAGAGTGAACTAGTATAAATACTTGTGTTTTTCTCTTTCCCTTATCTCAAGTTATTTATTTATTTATACTAACTAAGGGGATTGAATTGAATTTTGTTTTAACAAGTTTTTCAAACTCTTTAAATCGCTCAAAGAAAACGAGTTTTAAAACTAAGTGGAAGCATCTGCGTCCAACTTGCTTGTGCGTCCAATATTCAGATACGTTGTGCGTCCAACAGTTTTACAGCAAGCGTCCAAACATTTGCGAAAAAGTTTTTAAGAAGGCATTGAAACACAATTCAACCCCCCCTTCTTATGTTTCTCCCTGTTACCTACAGTTGGCATCAGAGCTCAGTCTCTAGGGGTTGAGCACCTAACAGTGCAGAGAAGCAAAGATCCATGGAGAACGAGGGACAAACTGTAAACAGACCACCTCTGTTCAATGGAGACGAATATGACTATTGGAAGCAGAGAATGATCACGTTCTTTGATGCGCAAAATATAGACATGTGGGATGTCGTGGAAATTGGCTACACTGCTCCAGTAAATGAAGCAGGTCAACCAGTACCAAGAGCTCAGTGGACGCAAGATCAAAGGACCATATTCCAGTTGAACTCAAAAGCAAGGCACTATCTGATGTGTGCCATCACTAAGTCAGAATACGACAAGCTGCACAGCTGCACCACTGCCAAAGAAATATGGGACACCCTAGCCTTAGCGCATGAAGGATCGTCTCAGGTCCGTGAGTCCAAAATCAGCATGTTAGTTCATCAATATAAACTATTTAAAATGGAGGATCACGAGACTATTGATCAGATCTGAAAAATTCTAAGAAGTCTTCCTAGACAATGGAGACCCAAGGTGACTGCCATACAAGAAGCAAGGGATCTGTCCACTCTTGCTATGGAAAATCTCCTCGGCTCGCTCAAAGTGCATGAGCTTGAACTCAAAGAAGAAGGAACAGAAAAAAGGGCAAAGTCCATTGCTCTTAAAGTACAAAAGGGAAGCACCTCAAAAGCACTTAAGGCAAATGACTCTGATGAGGAGTCATGTAACTCAGAAGGAGAAGAAGGCTCAGATGATGATGAACTTTCCTTCATCTCCAGAAAGATAAAGTCCATGTGGAAAAAGAAGGGTGGCCCCAGAAGGAAGCAATTCAACAAAAGATTTCCACAGAAGGAAGCTGAGCAAAAGGAGAAAAGTCCAGTAGTGTGCTATGGATGTAAAAAACCAGGCCACTACAAGGCAGACTGTCCTGAGGCTGAGAGGACAAAGAAGAAGCTCTTCAAAAAGAAGAAGGGTCTCATGGCAACATGGGAAGATCTTGACGAATCCTCTGATGATGAGGATGAGGAGGATAAGGAAGAAGCAAATCTTTGCCTGATGGCAAGCCTACCCTCAACTGATAGTGAGGATGAAGAACAGGTATTTCCTTACCCTAAACTAAAAGAAAATTTTAATGATATCCTTAGAGAATCATCCATTTTATTTGATGAGTACAGATCCTTGAAGAGGAAGTTTTCACTCATAACCAAAGATTTTGAAAAACTTACTTTGGAAAATAAAGTACTCAAATCAGAAAATGAAGAGTTAAGACTTCAAGTAAGTCAACTCAAAGATGAATCTCAAAAGGATTCTGAGTCCAACACTTCCTGTGAAGAACAAGTACTTCAACAAGAAGTAAATGAACACACTGGACGATTGTCCAGATTTTTCAGTAGCTCTGAAAAACTGGATCAAATCTCAAAAATTCAGAGAAAACCTTCTGACAAAAGTGGTTTGGGTTATGAAAAACCAAAACCAAAAGTTTCTAAAAGTCCTTCTAAATTCAATTTATACTGTGGTCACTGTGGAAAGGCTGGACATGTCACCTCGACATGTGTCCATAATAAAAGGAACATGCCTGGACGCAGACCAAGGACTAACAAGAAAGGACCCAAGTCAATCTGGGTACCTAAGAATATGATAATTCCTGTTGCAGATATGCTTGATGGGAGGAAGTCAACTCCAGTCATGGTACCTGGACAGTGGCTGCTCACGACACATGACAGGAGAAAGGTCTATGTTCCAAAACCTAAAACCTAGATCAAAGGGATGGGTCACCTTCGGAGGAGACCAGAAAGGGAGAATAGTTGGAATAAGTGAAATTGGTAAGCATCCCCTTCCTTCTATTGAAAATGTCTTACTGGTTGAAGGACTAAAACATAATCTGCTTAGCATAAGTCAATTGTGTGACAGTGGATTTGATGTTTCCTTTAACAAGGATAAATGTATAGGCAGAAATTCTGATAAGTCCATACTTTTTCAAGCAAAGAGGCAGGATAATGTCTACAAAATTGATTTCGAAAATCTATCCAAACAAAATGTCTCATGCTTCATATCTTTAAAGGATGAACAATGGATATGGCACAAGAAACTTGGTCATGCAAGCTTAAGAACCATCTCAAAGCTGAACAAGCATAACCTCGTGAGAGGACTACCAAACCTTGTGTACAAATCCAAAGTTTTGTGTGAAGCATGTCAGAAAGGGAAACAAGTGAAAAACTCCTTTAATTCTAAAAATATTGTTTCCACTTCTAGACCTTTGGAACTTTTACACATGGATTTGTTTGGACCCACTCAAACAGCTTCTTTAAATGGAAAAAGATATGGATTAGTCATAGTTGATGACTATACTAGATGGACATGGGTCAAATTCCTTGCACACAAGGATGAGTCTTTCAAAGTCTTCACCATATTCTGTAAAAGGGTCCAAAATGATAAAGGAGTTTGTATCAACTCCATTAGAAGTGATCATGGAGATGAGTTTGAAAATGCAAACTTCCAGAGATTCTGTGAAGAGAATGGAATCCTTCACAATTTCTCTGCACCAAAAACACCTCAGCAAAATGGTGTGGTGGAGAGAAAGAATCGATCTCTACAAGAGATGGCTAGGTCCATGCTCAATGATCACTCAACCTCTAAGAGGTTATGGGCTGAAGCTGTAAATACTGCATGTTATTTACAAAACAGAATATATGTGAGGCCTATATTTCTGGGTTACTCTGAAACTTGCAAGGCTTATCGAGTCTATAACTCAAGTACCTTGACTGTTGAAGAGTCAATTCATATTAAATTCAATGACAGAAAGCCTGACAAGGAATTGTCAGAGCTAAGTGATTCTTTTATAGATATGAGAATACAAGCAGAAGGTGAAAGACCATCACCTAAGAATGAAGAAGAAGGATCAGACGCAGAAAATGATGATATGTCCAATATTGAAAGAAGAAGAAGCTGGCACTTCAACACCTATCATCCTGAAGAACAAATCATTGGAAATGCAAATGATACAGTCAGAACAAGGTCCACATTCAGAGAACAAACCGATGTTGCATTCATCTCTGAATTGGAGCCCAAAAATGTTGATGAAGCTCTATTGGACGAAGGATGGATTTTAGCAATGCAGGAGGAGCTAAATCAGTTCAAACACAATGATGTTTGGACGCTAGTAGCCCCACCTAAAGATAAGTCCATCATTGGAACCAAATGGGTATTCAGAAACAAACTAGATGAAGAAGGTAAAGTAGTGAGAAACAAAGCAAAGTTAGTTGCTCAAGGTTACTCACAACAGGAAGGTATTGATTGTACTGAAACCTTTGCTCCAGTAGCTAGAATAGAGGCAATTCGCATCTTACTTTCATTTGCTGCCCAACATGACATAAGGCTTTATCAAATGGATGTAAAGAGTGCTTTTCTAAATGGTATAATAACAGAGGAAGTCTATGTGGAACAACCACCTGGTTTTGTAGGATCAATCTTTTCCAAACTATGTTTTTAAATTGAAAAAGGCTCTTTATGGCCTTAAGCAAGCTCCTCGAGCTTGGTATGAAAAACTAAGCTCATTTCGTATGGAAAATGGTTTTTCAAGAAGAAAAGTTGACACTACACTCTTTAGAAAATCCATAGACTCACATTTCATCATAGTATAGATCTATGTGGACGATATCATTTTTGGCGCTACTGATGAATCTCTGTGTGGACAGTTTTCTGAGTTAATGCAGAAGGAGTTTGAAATGAGTATGATGGGAGAATTGAAATTCTTCCTTGGACTTCAAGTAAAACAGACTCAAGATGGAATTTATGTGCATCAGTCCAAATATACAAAGGAGCTTCTGAAGAAGTTCAAAAAAGACGATTGCAAACCTATGAACACTCCTATGCATCCAACCTGCATAATGAACCTGAATGATAAAGATAAAAAGGTAGATCAAAAGGTATATAGAGGTATGATCGGATCACTCATGTATCTTACTGCATCTAGACCTGATATAATGTTCAGTGTTTGTTTATGTGCAAGATTCCAATTCGATCCTAGAGACTCTCATTTGACTGCAGTCAAGAGAATTTTTAGATATCTAAAGGAGACTACTAATCTTGGTTTGCTGTTTAAGAAATCAAATGAATACAGATTAGTAGGGTTCTATGATGCTGATTATGCTGGAGACAAACTTGAGAGAAAAGGCACCAGCGGAGGATGCCATTTCATTGGATCCAATCTGGTATCATGGAAGAGCAGAAGACAAAGCACAATTGCATTATCTATAGCTGAAGCTGAATATGTCTCTGCTGCAAGTTGTTGTTCTCAGCTCCTGTGGATTAGACATCAACTGGAGGACTACAACATCTTTGAGAGTAAGATTTCTGTTCTTTGTGATAATACTGCTGCAATCAATTTATCTAAGAACCCAATCTTACACTCAAGAGCTAAGCATATAGAAATTAAACATCATTTCATTAGAGACTATGTTCAGAAGGGAACATTTGATATTCAGTTTGTTAACACTGAAAATCAATGGGCAGATATATTTACAAAACCCCTCTCTGTAGATAGGTTTACTTTTATAAGGAAGCATTTAAATATGCACTTTATAAAAGATTGATGTTCAGCGTCCAATATGCTCAAGCTGAGTCTGAGTCCAATATGACTAGCGTCCAATAGGACACGTCAGTTTATTTGAGACTTAGATGTTTTGTTTATGACTTAAAAGCTTTTGTCTCTTAGTCTTCTCACGCTGAGTCTAAAATTTTTTTTAATAATATATTTTTATCAAATTGTACACCTACTATGCAGCCGCTTTCCCGTTTGATGATTACGCCTGTTTTGATGGAAAATTTATTGTTGTCTCTATCCCTTCTTACACACGTTTTTACCCCCCACTCGTTTTCTGTTTTCCATCTTCCTTCAAATCCTCTCTGTATTCGCTCTCTCTTTCGTAAAACCCTTCCAAAACCCTCCTCTTTGAAAAATCACTTCTTTATCTTTCAAAAATGGAGAACATTGAGAACATGGAAGTCCTTGTGGAACATCGTTTCTGTCCATCTGAGTTGGCTGAACTGGGAATCATTGTCGCTGAGGAAATCACCAGTGCCGGTTGGAATAACTTCTTTAGGGGAGATGTCAGGGTGTATCCTCATCTTATCAACTAGTTCTGGATGACAGCAGAGGTTGGAGATACTAAAGTTACAGGACTAGTTGATGGCAAGAAAATAATAGTCTTAGAGGAAACAATATCTAAAACTATTAACTGTAAAACTGAGGGAGAAGTTCCTCTCACTGACTGGAAGAATATAGATCAGTCAAGTGCAAGCAACATTCTCTTTGAATCATCAGAGTACTCTCGACCATTGATGGCATCCCAAATGTCTAACAAGGCACGAGTTCTGCATCAAGTCATCAACAAATTGATTCTTCACAAAACAGGATCCAAAAACTCTGTGTCTGCAATACATGAGTTTTTGCTTGTAAATCTGTTGAATCGAAAAAAGATTAATCTGCCGTTAGTTCTCTTCATGAACTTCAAAAAACGCATAAGCAGAAAGGACTCTCTAGCAAAAATCCCTTATGGAGTGCTTTTACAGAAGATAATACAGAAACAGGGGATCAAAGAAGACCTAAATTTGATCTTGAGCAGCATCAAACAACCCAAGCTTGGCAAAAGCAGCTTTGACAAGATGAAGCTTCACTCAACCATTAGAGGACAAAAAGAATTTCTTAAATACAAAGAAATTGGTGAGAAAGAAAAGATCCTAAAGGAAGCTGTGTCTGAAAAGTCAGAGAAAAAACAGGAAGTTGATGTTCAACGTGAACTAGGATTTGAAAGAAGCACAAAAAGAAGATCGGTAGATGAGTCCAAGCTGAAGAAAACGAAACCATCCAGAAAGAGGAAGTTAAGTCTAGAGCCCACCAGACGACCTGTTAAGAAGCGAATAGGTACTAGAAAACCATCCCAGACACTCTCTGAGGTTATCAAAGATTTTAGAAGTGTCTATAATCTAAAGGACAGAGACAAAAATCCCGAGTCCATTCCCTCACCCATTCGTCCAATCCCTGACCCTCAAACTCAATCACCATCACCCATTCATACTATTCTTGCACCACAACCACAATCTCAAACCCAAACAGCTCTTCCATCTCAACCTAAACAACCATCCCAAACACCACCTCAAACTCTCTCACCCTCTCCGTCCACCAAATCAAGAGAACAAACACCACCTCTCGTCTCACCTGAAACCACTCCTCCATCACCTATCAATCTTGAACCATCGTCCAATCTCATCCAAACACACTCACCTTCACCTTCACGTGAACAACCGCAACCATCAACCTCACCTTCACCCTCCTTCAACTTGGACATATCATAAGTTCCTTCCTCATCACCTTTTGAGTATGTCTTCATGTTGAAACCAAATTGGTTAAAAGCATTTCTAATGCAAAAATTCCCTAAGTGATTTTATGGTTTTGATGATAACAAAGCTTATTAAGGCTTTTACAATGATAACAAAGTTTTATTAAGGGATTCTACAAAGTCTACTGACAAGCTCTTGTAGGTACAAAAAGATAAGTCCATCGTCCAAAGTGACATTGGCACATGTACACACAGTCTAAGAGCTCTGCGTCCAATGTTCAGTATAAGGCAATACTGTTCTGCGTCCAATGACGCTCTGCGTCCAATAATCAGTAGGAGGCAATACTACTCTCTGCGTCCAATGATTTCCAATGAAGCAGAATTGCAGAAGTACAACATTGTCTGCGTCCAATGGAGCAGAAGTGCAATACTGCTTTGCGTCCAATGGAACAGAATGAAGCAGAATGGCAAAAGTCCAACAATACTGCTTTGCATCCAATGGAGCAGAAGTGCAAAAGTCCAATAATCAGCATAAGGCTATAACGAACCAAATCGTAAGTCAAATGGTAAGCATGAGGATACGTCCAATGGATGAATGAATATCATGTGCAAATGGTAAGTACAAGGTATGCGTCCATTTGCTAAAAGGACTGAAAGTCCAACTTTATTCTACATGCTGCGTCCAATAAATTCCATATGCTGCGTCCAAAACGCAGAGTCCATTACTTGCTATTTATTGCTCTTGCATTTAATATGGAACATATTTATTGAGCAAATGATTTGAAATAAATAGCTGTATGCAATGCTTTTCTGTACAACCATTGTCAACGTTTTTGAACGTGCATTAAAAGAAAAGCATAAAGCAATGTGGAAAGTGTACTAAGAGAGAGAATGTACCCTGATTAACTCTGTATATCTCTGAACACATCTTTCTACTTTACACAGTGTATTCTCTCTGTCTCAATAAAATATTACTATTAACCACTGTACAATTGAGACTTTGAGTATAGGTTGCTTCTGTTTAGGAGAAAGAAACGCAGCATACTCACTGAAGTAGAACTCCTTAGAGCAACGGGAAAATAGCATTTAATGCTATTAGAGAACGGTCATATTAATGAAGGCTGAAGATGAGCTATTGAAAGAACAAGTCTGAAGCTTCATCAAAGCCTATATATACCGTGAATAAGAAGAAGAATACAAGAGACTAAACGAAGAAAAAGAAAGAGCTGAATCGCTGTGCAAAATACTCTGTATAGAAAATCTTGTAATTTGTCTTTCTTCTTGTAAAAGAGAGTTTGCTTAACTCTCGAAGTGCTTAAGTTTTCATATCCTCACTTGTGTGAGTTAGACAGCACTTAATGTCACAAAACACTCTTCTGAGTTGTTTGAGCCTGGAGAGGCTTGTCTGTAAAAGAATACTTGTTTGAGCCTGGAGAGGCTTGTCTGTAAAAGAATACTTGTTTGAGCCTGGAGAGGCTAGGTGTGCAAAGAATACTCGTTGTAAGGCCTGAAGAGGCTGTTGAAGAATACTTGTATTCTATCTGGATTGATAGTGAAATCTCTCTAGTTTAAGGGGACTGGACGTAGCTCTTAGGAAAGGGTGAACCAGGATAAAAACTTGTGTTACTTCTTCTTTCCCTTAACTCTTATTATATCTGTGCTTTTTCTAACCGTGGGGATTGAATTGATTTTTGTTCAACAAGTTTTTCATACTCTTTAAATCTCACAAAGAAAACAAGTTTTTATTTTAGCAGAAGCCTCTGCGTCCAATCTTTTTGTGCGTCCAATATTACACAACTCTGTGCGTCCAGTGTTTCAAAACTTTGTGCGTCCAATATTTCAGAAAACGTTGTGTGTCCAATATTTGAAATAAGTTGTGCGTCCAACGTTTTTCACAAGCCAGCGTCCAACATTTGCGAAAAGTTTTAAAAGCTTAGAAACACAATTCAACCCCCCCTTCTTGTGTTTCATCTTGTTACCTACAGTTGGCATCAGAACTCGATCTCTAGGGGTTGAGCACCTAACAGTGCAGAGAAGCAAAGATCCATGGAGATCGAGGGACTAGCTGTGAACAGACCACCACTGTTCAATGGAAATGAATACGACTATTGGAAGCAAAGAATGATCACATTCTTTGATGCTCAAAATATAGACCTATGGGATGTGGTGGAAACTGGCTACACTGCTCCAGTAGATGAAGCAGGTCAACTAGTGCCAAGAGCTCAGTGGACGCAAGATCAAATGACCAGATTCCAGCTAAACTCAAAGGCGAGGCACTATCTGATGTGTGCCATTACAAAGTCAGAATATGACAAGGTGCACAGCTGCACCACTGCCAAGGAGATATGGGACACTCTAGCTTTGGCGCATGAAGGATCGTCTCAAGTCCGTGAGTCCAAAATCAGCATACTAGTTCATCAATATGAACTATTCAAAATGGAGGATCACGAGTCCATTGATCAAATGTTTGGAAGATTCCAAACAATCATCAACAACCTGAGGTCTTTGGGAAAAATCTACACAACCCAGGAGCATATCAGGAAAATCCTAAGGAGTCTGCCAAAACAATGGAGACCCAAGGTAACTGCAATACAAGAAGCAAAGGACCTTTCCACCCTTGCCATGGAGGATCTTCTAGGCTCACTGAAAGTACATGAGCTTGAGCTTAATGAAGAGGGAACCGTAAAAAGGGCAAAGTCCATTGCTCTTAAAGCTCAAAAAGGGAGCACCTCAAAAGCCTTGAAGGCCAATGACTCTGATGAGGAGTCATGTAGCTCAGAAGGAGAAGAAGGCTCAGATGATGATGAACTCTCCTTTATCTCCAGAAAAATAAAGTCTATGTGGAAAAAGAAGGGTGGCTTCAAAAGGAAGCAATTCAACAGAAGATTTCCACAAAAGGAAGCTGAGCAAAAGGAGGAAAGTCCAGTGGTGTGCTATGGATGTAAGAAACCAGGCCACTACAAGGCAGACTGTCCTGAGGCTGAGAGGACAAAGAAGAAGTTCATCAAGAAAAAGAAAGGTCTCATGGCAACATAGGAGGATCTTGATGATTCCTCTGATGATGAGGATAAAGAAGAGGCTAATCTCTGCCTAATGGCAAGTCTTCCCTCAACTGACAGTGAGGACGAAGAAGAGGTAATTTCTTATTCTGAATTAAGAAATAATCTTGATGATCTTCTTAGAGATTCATCCATTTTATCTGATGAGTACAGATCTTTAAAGAAAATGTTTTCTCTTATAACCAAAGATCTTGAAAAGCTTACTTTAGAAAGCAAAGTACTCAAATCAGAAAATGAAAAGTTAAGACTTCAAGTAAGTCAACTAAAAGATGAATCTCCAAAGGATTCTGAGTCCAATACTTCCTGTGAAGTACAAGTACTTCAACAAGAAGTAAATGAACTCACTGGACGATTGTCCAAATTTGTCAGTAGCTCTGAAAAGCTTGATAAAATTTTAAAGATTTAGAGAAAACCTTCTGACAAGAGTGGTTTGGGTTATGAAAAACCAAAACCAAAGTTTTCTAAAAGTCCATCAAAATTTAATATATACTGTGGTCACTGTGGAAAGGCCGGACATGTCACATCGACATGCGTCCATAACAAAAGGGACATACCTGGACGCAGACCAAGGACTAATACGAAAGGACCCAAGTCAATCTGGGTACCTAAAAGTATGATAATTCCTGTTGCAGATATGCTTGATGGGAGGAAGACAACTCCAGTCATGGTACCTGGATAGTGGCTGCTCACGACACATGACAGGAGAAAGGTCTATGTTCTAAGACCTAAAGCCTAGATCAAAGGGATGGGTCACTTTTGGAGGAGACCAGAAAGGCAGAATAGTTAGAATAGGTAAAATTGGTAAACATCCTTATCCCTCTATTGAAAATGTCTTATTGGTTGAAGGACTCAAACATAATCTACTTAGCATAAGTCAATTGTGTGATAGCGGGTTTGATGTTTCCTTTAACAAGGATAAATGTATAGTCAGAAATTCTGATAAGTCCATACTTTTTCAAGCAAAGAGGCAGGACAACGTTTACAAAATTGATTTTGAAAATCTGTCTAAACAAAATGTCCCATGCTTCATATCTTTAAAAGATGAACAATGGATATGGCACAAGAAACTTGGTCATGCAAGCTTGAGAACCATCTCAAAGCTAAATAAGCATAACCTCGTGAGAGGACTACCAAATCTTGTGTACAGATCTGAAGTTCTGTGTGAAGCATGTCAGAAAGGGAAACAAGTGAAAAACTCTTTTAATGCTAAAAATATTGTTTCCACTTCTAGACCTTTGGAACTTTTACATATGGATTTGTTTGGACCCACTCAAACTGCTTCTTTGAATGGAAAGAAATATGGATTAGTTATGGTTGATGACTATACTAGATGGACATGGGTCAAATTCCTTGCACACAAGGATGAGTCTTTAAAAGTCTTCACTATATTCTGTAAAAGAGTCCAAAATGAGAAAGGAGTTTGAATCAACTCCATTAGAAGTGATCATGGAGGTGAGTTTGAAAATACAAACTTCCAAAGATTCTGTGAAGAGAATGGAATCCTTCACAATTTCTCTACACCAAGAACACCTCAGCAAAATGGTGTGGTGGAGAGAAAGAATCGATCTTTACAAGAGATGGCTCGATCCATGCTCAATGATCACTCAACCTCTAAGAGGTTTTGGGCTAAAGCTGTAAATACTGCATGTTATTTACAAAGCAGAATATATGTGAGGTCTATATTGAAAAAGACTCCATATGAATTGTGGAAAGGAAGAAAACCCAACATTTCATACTTCCTTCCTTTTGGATGTGAATGTTTCATTCTTAACACTAAGGATCAACTTGGCAAATTTGATTCTAAAGTGGACAATGGAATTTTTCTGGGTTACTCTGAAACTTCCAAGGCTTACCGAGTCTATAACTCAAGAACCTTGACTGTTGAAGAGTCAATTCATATTAAATTCAATGACAAAAAGCCTGACAAGGAATTGTCAGAGCTAAGTGATTCTCTTGCAGATATGAGAATACAAGCCGAAGGTGAAGGACCATCACCTAAGAATGAAGAAGATGGACCAGACGCAGAAAACAGTGATGCGTCCATTACTGAAAGAAGAAGAAGCTAGCACTTCAAGACCTATCATCCTGAAGATCAAATCATTGGAAATGCAAATGATAGAGTCAGAACAAGGTCCACATTCAGAGAACAAACTGATGTCGCATTCATCTCTGAATTGCAGCCCAAGAACATAGATGAAGCCCTATTAGACGAAGCATGGATCCTGGCAATGCAGGAGGAGCTAAATCAATTCAAACGCAATGATGTTTGGACGCTAGTAGCCCCACTTGAAGATAAGTCAATCATTGGAACCAAATGGGTATTCAGAAACAAACTGGACGAAGAAGGTAAAGTTGTGAGAAACAAAGCAAGGTTAGTTGCTCAAGGTTACTCACAACAGGAAGGTATTGACTTTACTGAAACCTTTGCTCCAGTAGCTAGAATAGAAGCCATTCGCATCTTACTTTCATTTGCTGCCCAACATGATATGAGGCTTTATCAAATGGATGTAAAGAGTGTTTTTTTGAATGGTATAATAATAGAGGAAGTCTATGTTGAACAGCCCCTTGGCTTTGAGGATCAAACTTTTCCAAACCATGTTTTTAAATTGAAAAAGGCTCTTTATGGCCTCAAGCAAGCTCCTTGAGCTTGGTATGAAAAACTAAGTTCTTTTCTAATGGAAAATAGTTTTTCAAGAGGAAAAGTTGACAATACTCTTTTCAGAAAATCCATAGACTCACATTTCATCATAGTACAAATTTATGGAGATGATATCATTTTTGGTGTTACTGATGAATCTCTATGTAGAGAATTTTCTGAGTTAATGCAGAAGGAGTTTGAAATGAGCATGATGGGAGAATTGAAGTTCTTTCTTGGACTTCAAGTAAAACAGACGCAAGATTGGATATATGTGCATCAGTCCAAATACACAAAGGAGCTTCTTAAAAAGTTCAATATGGACGAATGCAAACCCATGAACACTCCTATGCATCCAACTTGTATAATGAACTTGAATGATAAGGATAAAAAGGTAGATCAAAAGGTATATAGTGGTATGATCGAATCTCTTTTATATCTCACTGCATCTAGACCTAATATCATGTTCAGTGTTTGTTTATGTGCAAGATTCTAATCAGATCCTAGGGATTCTCATTTGACTTCTGTCAAGAGAATTTTTAGATTTCTGAAAGAAATTACTAATCTTGGTTTGCTGTTTAAGAAATCAGATGAATACAGATTAATAGGATTCTGTGATGCTGATTATGCTAGAGACAGACTTGAAAGAAAAAGCACCAGCGGAGGATGCCATTTTATTGGATCCAATCTAGTATCATGGATGAGCAGGAGACAAAGCACAATTGCATTATCTACAGCTGAAGTTGAATATGTCTATGCTGCAAGTTGTTGTTCTCAGCTCTTATGGATTAAACATCAATTGGAGGACTACAACATCTTCGAGAGTAAGATTTCTGTTCTTTGTGATAATACTGCTGCAATCAATTTATCTAAGAACCCAATCTTACACTCAAGAGCTAAGCATATAGAAATTAAACATCATTTCATTAGAGACTGTGCAGAAGGGAACATTTGATATTCAGTTTGTTAACACTGAAAATCAATGGGCAGATATATTTACAAAACCCCTCTCTGCAGATAGGTTTACTTTTATAAGGAAGCATTTAAATATGCACTTTATAAAAGATTGATGTTTAGCGTCCAATATGCTCAAGCTGAGTCTGAGTCCAATGTGACTAACGTCCAATAGGACACGTCAGTCTAATTGAGACTAAGAATTTTTTTAAAGACTAAAAAGCTTGTACATCTTAGTCTTCCCACACTGAGTCCAAATTTCTTTTTATAATGATTTTTTTTCACCTGTTTTGCAGTTGTTTTCCCGTTTGATGACTATTCTTGTTGTCAAGAAAAGGGGGAGAAGAAAAAGGTTTTTTTTCAAAATTGTTTTTGGACTATGATGTTCTGTGAACCTTTTTGCCTGATGACAGAAGGGGGAGAAGAAAAAGAAGATTAAGTTTTTTAAAGGAGGAGAAGAAAAAAGGGGGAGAAGAAAGAAAAAGCATTAAGTTTCAAAAGCTCAAGATTGCGTTGCAATAGTATTTTTACCATGTTTTAATTTTGTCCATTCTCTGATAAGTTGTTTGCTTTATATTTTTGGACTAATCTTTTTATGAGTAAAAGAAATTTTCAGGTACTCTGAGTATATTGAATATCCTAAACCATGATATGTTTATCTCAGGGGGAGAAGAGTAAGAAAAACTAAGACGTATATCTCAGGGGGAGTTTTCCTTAGAAAATTTTTTTGTTTAAATATGTTGACTGATTATTTGGTTTATGTGCTTTATTGATTGTAAAACTTAATAATGTTTGTCATCATCAAAAAGGGGGAGATTGTTGGAACCAAATTGGTTAAAAGCATTTCTAATGCAAAAATTCCCTAAGTGATTTTACGGTTTTGATGATAACAAAGCTTATTAAGGCTTTTACAATGATAACAAAGTTTTATTAAGGGATTCTACAAAGTCTGCTGACAAGCTCTTGTAGGTACAAAAAGCTAAGTCCATCGTCCAAAGTGACATTGGCACATGTACACACAGTCTAAGAGCTCTGCGTCCAATGTTCAGTGTAAGGCAATACTGTTCTGCGTCCAATAATCAGTAGGAGGCAATACTACTCTCTGCGTCCAATGATTTCCAATGAAGCAGAATTGCAGAAGTACAACATTGTCTGCGTCCAATGGAGCAGAAGTGCGATACTGCTTTGCGTCCAATGGAACAGAATGAAGCAGAATGGCAAAAGTCCAACAATACTGCTTTGCATCCAATGGAGCAGAAGTGCAAAAGTCCAATAATCAGCATAAGGCTATAACGAACCAAATCGTAAGTCAAATGGTAAGCATGAGGATACGTCCAATGGATGAATGAATATCATGTGCAAATGGTAAGTACAAGGTATGCGTCCATTTGCTAAAAGGACTGAAAGTCCAACTTTATTCTACATGCTGCGTCCAATAAATTCCATATGCTACGTCCAAAACGCAGAGTCCATTACTTGCTATTTATTGCTCTTGCATTTAATATGGAACATATTTATTGAGTAAATGATTTGAAATAAATAGCTGTATGCAATGCTTTTCTGTACAACCATTGTCAACGTTTTTGAACGTGCATTAAAAGAAAAGCATAAAGCACTGTGGAAAGTGTACTAAGAGAGAGAATGTACCCTGATTAACTCTGTATATCTCTGAACACATCTTTCTACTTTACACAGTGTATTCTCTCTGTCTCAATAAAATATTACTATTAACCACTGTACAATTGAGACTTTGAGTACAGGTTGCTTCTGTTTAGGAGAAAGAAACACAGACATACTCACTGAAGTAGAACTCCTTACAGCAACGGGAAAATAGCATTTAATGCTATTAGAGAACGGTCATATTAATGAAGGCTGAAGATGAGCTATTCAAAGAACAAGTATGAAGCTTCATCAAAGCCTATATATACCGTGAACAAGAAGAAGAATACAAGAGACTGAACGAAGAAAAAGAAAGAGCTGAATCGCTGTGCAAAATACTCTGTATAGAAAATCTTGTAATTTGTCTTTCTTCTTGTAAAAAAGAGTTTGCTTAACTCTCGAAGTGCTTAAGTTTTCATATCCTCACTTGTGTGAGTTAGACAGCACTTAACGTCACAAAACACTCTTCTGAGTTGTTTGAGCCTGGAGAGTCTTGTCTGTAAAAGAATACTTGTTTGAGACTGGAGAGGCTTGTCTGTAAAAGAATACTTGTTTGAGCCTGGAGAGGCTAGGTGTGCAAAAAATACTTGTTGTAAGGCCTGAAGAGGCTATTGAAGAATACTTGTATTCTATCTGGATGGATAGTGAAATCTCTCTAGTTTGAGGGGACTGGACGTAGCTCTTAGGAAAGGGTGAACCAGGATAAAAACTTGTGTTACTTCTTCTTTCCCTTAACTCTTATTATATCTGTGCTTTTTCTAACCGTGGGGATTGAATTGATTTTTGTTCAACAAGTTTTTCATACTCTTTAAATCTCACAAAGAAAACAAGTTTTTATTTTAGCAGAAGCCTCTGCGTCCAATCTTTTTGTGCGTCCAATATTACACAACTTTGTGCGTCCAGTGTTTCAAAACTCTGTGCGTCCAATATTTCAGAAAACGCTGTGCGTCCAATATTTGAAATAAGCTGTGCGTCCAACGTTTTTCACAAGCCAGCGTCCAATATTTGCGAAAAGTTTTAAAAGCTTAGAAACACAATTCAACCCCCCTTCTTGTGTTTCATCCTGTTACCTACACTTCACAGTTGGGAAACTGGATATCCTGACAAAAGGGATCAAGGTCATAGAGATTCCTCTTCAGGAGGTTAAGAAAAAGGAAAATATGTCCTTGGAGGAAGTAAGGGCTAAGTCCATAGCGCCTAACTCATTAGGACTTTCAAGAATGAGGATATATGACTTCAAGCCAACTTACTCTCCTCTGACTGCACAAGAACTGGGATCATTCCTCTCCCCTCTTGACAGGATGATCATCAGAAACATAGAGGACGGACTTCAACTACAGAACCACTTCAATGTCCCTCCATCTATGAGGATCAGGCCAACAACAACAATAAAAATCCAGCCTGACAGGATAGTACCAAGGGTCTATCTGGTTGACAAAAATAAGAACACGTTTCCTAAGAGGAGCGTCAACAAGATTTCAATGCCATCTCCTATCAGGATTGATGAGGACTGGGCAAAGAAATCGATAGAGAATGTGGATATGGATTTCTTAATGTTCTTGTCCAAGACAGGACAAGCAACGGAGCATGAAGCAAGAACCCTCTGGGAAAGATACCTTTTGTTGTGTGAGCAAGAAGCATCGACTTCAGGAGTTTCAGATGCTGAGAAGGCTGCAACGTCGACCGTAGGATCAGTCACAGAAAACGTGGCACATCAAATATATATGTTTAACGATGTCTTTGGTGCTCCTACTAGATCCACTCAGCCAATTATTGAGTTTCCTCCTGAGCCAGAAGATGTCATTGACTCTACAGATAAGGAATCCATAAGTGCACAAGTCCAAGTTCCACCTTCAACAGAAGATATTGATAATTTGATATTCCTGTTGGGGCAGTACCGCAAGTATCTGGAATCAAGGAAGAATCCATGAAAGACTTGTTCTTCTTTTTCAAAAATCCATGATCCCTGTTTTTCATTTCTTTTCTTTTTTTTTCTGGACTATGATGTTCTATGAACCTTTTTGTCTGATGGCAAAAGGGGGAGAAAATAGGAAGAATTAAGTTTTAAAGATCACAAGTCATTAATAAAATGAGATTGAGTCTAAATTGCAGTGCAGTAGTTTATTACTTATGCATGTTTTGATTATAATATACTTATATGCTGGACTAATCTGCTGTGAGAAAGAAAATTTTTTTCAGGTACTCTGGACTTATTGAATATCTAAAACCATGAGATGTTTATCTCAGGGGGAGAAGAGTAAAAAAAAAAACTGAGTCTATATCTCAGGGGGAGTTTTTCCCAAGAAGAATTTCCTTTGAAATATAGGTTGCCTGCTTATTGGTTTTTATCTGCTTTACTGCTTGTAAAACTTAATTATGTTGGTCATCATCAAAAAAGGGGAGATTGTTGGAACCAAATTGGTTAAAAGCATTTCTAATGCAAAAATTCCCTAAGTAGTCTTTGTGGTTTTGATGATAACGAAGGTTCTTAAGGATTTTACAAAGTCCCTTGTAGGTACAACAAAGATAAGTCCATCGTCCAGTGTGACATTGGCACATATATGTACAATTCAAGAGTGGAACGTCTAATGGACTCAAAGAGGCAATACGTCAAATAAAGCTTTGCGTCCAAATAAGCAGAACCTATAAGCGTCCAAGTAATCACTCATGGAGACATGCCATACTTTGCGTCCAAAGAAGCAAAAGTGATAAACGTCCAATAAGTGTTATAGAGACGTACCCCATCAGAGAAGCAAAGTCATAAGTCCATATGGTAAACAATGAGTACGCGATCATATAGACCAAGTTGTCTCAAGTACAAATGGTAAGCAAAGGTATGCGTCCGTTTTGTACATAACCTGAATAGTTTATACATTCTATATGCTGCGTCCAAAACATAGAATACATAACTTGTTATTTATTGATCTTGCATTTAATATGGAACATATTTATTGAGCAAATGATTTGAAATAAATAGTTGTATTTAACGTGTTTTGAACATGCATTTAATGAAAAGCATAAAGCACTGTGGAAAGTGTACTTAGAGAGAGAATGTACTATGTTTATTTCCATATATCTCTGAACACTACTTTCTGATTTACATAGTGTATTCTCTTTGTCTCAACTGAATATTACTATTGACCTTTGTGCAATTGAGACTATGAGTACAAGTTGCTTCTGAATTAGGAGAAAGAAACGCAGACAAATACACTAAAGATGAACTCCTCAGAGCAACGGGAAAATAACATTTAATGCTATTAGAGAACGGTCATATTTATGAAGGCTGAAGCTGAGCTAGTCGAAGAATAAGTCTAAAGTTTCAACAAAGCCTATAAATACAGAAAACAAGAAGAAGAATCAAGACAAGAGAGTGCTAAACTACTGAAAGAAAGAGCTAAATCGCTGTGCACATTTTATTATACTCTGATTTGTTAAGAAATTCTTGTATATTTTCTTTCTTCTTGTAAAAGAGAGTTTGCTTAACTCTCGAAGTGCTTAAGATTTTCATATTCTCATGTGTGTGAGTTAGATAGCACTTTAAGTCAAAAACACTCTTCTGAGTTGTTTGAGCCTGAAGAGGCTTGTTTATAAAGAATACTTGTGTTGAGCCTAGAGAGGCTTGTTGTAACATCCCAACCTTATCTTTAGTTAGAAAATTAATCTCTCATTGTAATTATTGTATGCTTGTGTGTACGTATACATATATATACTTATGACTAATTTCTATAGAGTAATATGAAAATAGTAATATTATTTAGGATTAATTTGTTTTTATGTTGAATTAAATACCTTAAATGAGGACTATAGTGTAATTTAGTACAAAATATGAATTTCTTCCTTACTTTTTGCTCACACACAACCGACCCTTCTCTCAAATTCAAGCCCATTTCTCTAAGTTCATCTTATCCTAATGGAATAAGGGCTGACCAATACCTAGACATGCAAGGGAAGAGGGAATTGGCTAGTTAACCCTTGTTCCCTATTTCTTATCATTCTCGGCCTAGAGGGAAAGTGAGGGAGAGAAGGAAAACATTTTGGGAGCAAAGCTAGCTGAAGAAGAAAAAAAAACACTAGTGTAGGAGCTGAAGAGGAACTCAATATCATTTTCTTCTTTTCTCCTTGGCTGTTCGGCCACCATAACCCCATAGCCAACCATTTCACTTCCTCTCCTTTCATCTTCTCATCATCATCAAGGGGAGAAAGTCCAGATTTAAAAGAACAAACTGAACCAAGGAGACAAGCATCATTTTCACCTCAAAGAGAAGACAAGAACTCAGCCAAGGAGAGGATCAAGTTGATTTCGAATTCTGCTTCCTTGTCTTCATATATTGTGAGTCCTTTCCCCTTAGGTGAATGGTGTTTGAGCACCATTCTAGGCTATAATATGGGTTAGGGTTCAAAAATTAGAGGTTGAGTGGTCTTGCATGTTATGGTTTGACTCTTGCATGTACCTAAAAGAGTTGTTAAAATCATGTGTTGAATTGAAGATGATGTTGACATTGCTGTTTTGCGTTTTTTTTATCCTGGCAGGGTATAATGATTTGCTTTTATTGTGTGCTTATCAAAATGGGATGCAGTTTGTTGCATGATAAAATAGACTAAAAAAATTATTTAATTTAAACTTTTGTTTAGTTAATTTGGAGTAGTATGGACTGAGATATTAGCCCTACAAGTTTCTGTTTTGGAAATTGATTTCTGATACTGTCCTGATGACTTGCTACTCTGGCAGTGTTTGTTATTCAGTTCGAAACTCTCTGTGTATTAATCCAATTGTCTTGATTTTTGTTGCGTATTAAACTATACGGAAAATGCCCTAATTTAGCCTTTGAAATCACTTGCTTTGGATGTGTTTAGACCTATTAATTAATCTTACAAGTTTCAGTTTCTGAACTGCATTTTGCTGCTGTTTGAATAAATTGATTTTCTGGCAGTCTCTGTTCTTTTGTTCGATTCTCTTTGTGTGTAGTTCCAAATGGTATGATTTCTGTGGAATATGAAACTAGACTTAAAATGAAGCAGGTTAGACTTTGGAAGCACTTGATTTGGACTTATATAGACTAAGTAATTAAATTTATAAGTTTCAGTTTTGGGAAATATATTCTGTTGCTGTTTGGTAAAAATTATACTCTGGCAGTTTCTATTATATTGTTCGATTCTGTTTGTGTGTAGTTCCAAATGGTGTTATTTCTTTGGAATATGAAACTAGACTCAAAATGAAGAAGTTTAGGCTTTGGATTGACTCCATTTGGATAGAAATTGAATTAGAAATCATTAATTAAAGATTCAGTTGAGTTAACAAGATCCTGACAGAAATTTCTGTAATTAACAACCCCTGATAAACTGTGCATAACTGAATGGGTATCTACTGAATTGCGGTTATCTCTGTGCCATTTGAAAATAGATAAATAACTCTACAAGTTAGGCTTTGGTTTGATTGGATTTGGTTAAGAACTGAGTTGTAATTGATTCTTTCAAGTTGCAGATGAATCTTAGAATTCTTGAATGACCATGTATGTCGAGTTGCGTGTTGCCGAAGATTGATAATGTTAATGAGAAGCTTGTGAATGTCATTAGAAATCCTATATGATTCCTATATGAGATAAATACTGATTGTGTTCTATTTGTATGTGAAATAAATGACGAGTTATGTCACTAAGTTACAGCCATGGTTTCTAATGTTATAAAAGCTTTAAAGTGGTGCTTACTTGTAAAATTCTAGCATAGATATCGGATTGTAATGAACTAATTCATGGATTACATTCATTGTTACCCTTTGATATTCAAAGGTGCGGCATTTCACTGGTAAGACGGGGCACTGTCTTACGGATTAGAGACGTCTAATCATTGTGTCGTAGATCATAGGCGTTGGTCCGGTGTTCGGTAAGGCCCGGCAGTATAGTTTCCTGGTTCATTATTAACTGGACCCTAAATGAATTCACTGTAAACTGTATTAAAGTTTAATCATTGCAAGTCTTGTATATTCTTGTATACATTTATATATTACTATCATGCCATATACTGTTATATCATTGATATAGAAATACTGTTAGTTATGGGGTCCCTTTAAGGACTCATTGAGATTTTTATCTCACTCTTTCAGTGTAATGTTTTTCAGATAAAGGAAAGGCTAAGGAAAACTAGAGGGGAGCTCACTTTAGTTATTTCCTTGTACCGATGTTAAGCTGATGTATGGCCTACAGGCTTAATTCAAGAACTGTGTATTTTGTTTAATTTCAGAATCTTTATGGTCTTGAGACAAAATACTTATGTTAAATTCTGAATTATGTTGCTAATTTGGATTATGAACACTATTGTTCTTGTATTTAAGTATTCTCGTTAATACTTAGTCAATGATGTGTTTATGTTACTCCTTAATCTCGTTAAAGATATTATGGATGTTACACTTGTCTGGAAAGAATATCTGGGGTTAAGCCTGGAGAGGCTTGTTTGTAAAAAATACTTGTTTTGAGTCTGGAGATGCTAGGTGTGCAAAGAATACTTGTTGTAAGGCCTGAAGAGGCTGTTGAAGAATACTTGTCTTCTATCTGGATTGATAGTGAAATCTCTCTAGTTTGAGGGGACTGGACGTAGCTCTTAGAAAAGAGTGAACCAGTATAAATACTTGTGTTTTTCTCTTTCCCTTATCTCAAGTTATTTATTTATACTAACTAAGGGGATTGAATTGAATTTTGTTTTAACAAGTTTTTCAAACTCTTTAAATCGCTCAAAGAAAACGAGTTTTAAAACTAAGTGGAAGCCTCTGCGTCCAACTTGCTTGTGCGTCCAATATTCAGATACGTTGTGCGTCCAACAGTTTTACAGCAAGTGTCCAAACATTTGCAAAAAAGTTTTTAAGAAGGCATTGAAACACAATTCAACCCCCCTTCTTGTGTTTCTCCCTGTTACCTACAAACGGAAGCTGCAAATTAACCGTTTTCGGAAGTAATCTTAAACTTGCGTATTTAAATCCTATTTTTAAACTAAAAATGAATCACAAAACATTTATATTGCAACAATTCATATAAGACAGATAATAGACGGAAAACAAAAGTCTATATAGGACTTTAATTGTCTTACCCTTTTAACTATAATACCAAACAACTTATGATTTCTATACTATCTAAAGTATGCTAGATCTTAAAGTCTATATCTTAACTATTTCTCCAGTTCTGGTATTTATCCATTTCTTGACTAATGGAGTACAGAGTTTCTCTTAAAGGGACTAAAAGTGTAATTCCCGTATATTGTTATCTAAAATTCCAAACTTAGTTTCTAAAACCTTTATATATCCCTAAACTATTTATCCTCAAATACTTTCCATGGTATGAATTTTCCATATTCATTATCAACTTATTCTGACTGTCAAGAATGTCCGTAAATTTACTGTTTGACGTTTACGTCAGCTCTAAACCATTATATTTTATCTAAAAATCTTAAGGATTGTTCAAATCTTCTAAAATTTATACTCTATCTCATAGAGTGAAATTTTAGGATGTTACAAATATCAACCCTCTTACTCGCCCAAAACTGACCAGAAAAATGGTGGGATTAAATCCCATCAAGTTAGGGTTTAATCGGTAGTTCAAAGTAGTAAAAACGCTTAGTTTTATAACCCCTTTTAGTTAAATATTTTTCTAAAATGAGTAAAATCATGAGAAATCAATTTTATGACTTGAATATGATTTAGAAACCCAAAACTAAATTTTTGGACTATTTTTCATGTCCCAGTTGTGCCCGGTTTACCTGTAAAGCTCCAATCGCGGGTAAAATAAAGTTTTTCTGAAAATTTCCCAGAATATTTCTAAAAATCACAAATATTATAAAAACAACTTTTGGCTCATTAAAATATTATTTTGGAGTACAAATGACCTCTAGAAAAATATTGGACCCTATCTCCGCATCAGGAGAGAATGCGGTTCCCGCAAAAACTCAGTTTTGCGAACTCTACTACTACTCTCGACTCCTCTAAAATAAATCTAAGATATTACTATCACTATCCTCACCTCAAGATCCCAAAAATATTAATTAAATAATTTTAATTAATTTAAAGAAGATTAAAAATCAATAAAAACTATTTAAAAATGAGGGTGTTACAACTCTACCCCTCTAAAAAGAATTTCGTCCTCAAAATTGCGTACCTAGACTACGTTTAACCATCAATATAGAAAAACTCTCATCCGATAAATCTTTCTATCACTCCTACTTTAAAAATAAAACACTCTCATTCCTTCGATCATCCCTCTTCCATTTATAAAGTATCCTCACACTATCCATCAAGATTCATAATTATCCAATCCAAACTTCAAGAACTCAACAATGTTGGTCCATATCAAATATTAATGTCCCCTCTCTACTACTGACAAGCCAATGGGTTGATCAGTCTCATACCTTATCCTTAAGTAGTTAGAGAACGATAATAAGCGTATAGCTACTCATATTATTGCCCAAATCATTCCTGAATATAACCAACGATACATATCTACTATCCTTTATCCAATTCTTCCAAAAATTCTTTCCCTACTGTTTCATCTTCAAGGTCTACTAATGTTTTGCCACCCCTTCACTGTATTACTCTTTTATTATACTCGTCCCTTAATACTCGTTACGGTACTCCTAGATGATTGTGAACCATTGTCTGTACCCCAACTACTCTTTGCTAAAGGGGTTTATGGCAGATAATTTCCTATGAAAATTTCTATTTCAACTCACTATTATTTATAAGGCTCTAGCTCCCCTCAAAATTGACCCAGAAATGAAAAATCATTTTACAAACAAGATTATCACTACTAGAGAGAGTTGGTTTGACAAGATGGACAATCAGAAAGATTATTAGATAGGGAGATAGGAAAACAGCAAGGTAAGAAAATAGATAGATGAAATTGCTGAATAACTTCACACATAGATTACGGAAAGTTTTGGAAACAGACAGACATAAAAGTTACTAGGAGGTTACACACTTAGGGAGCAGCGAAAGAAATTTAAATATAGAGTCAAATTTTGAAACTAAGACATATAAGAACTAAAACATACAACACACAAAAGGTTTTCTAACAAAACGAATCTTGTCTCCCAGAATCTTCAAAAACTTGCAGAAGACCACCCATTCGGCAGAGCAACATAATAAACCAATCGGTCCCTTTTTTCATGGGCATGATAACCATCGGTCCCCTTTTTCATGGACAGGTTTTACAATTATTCACAATCCATCGCATAGGATTGTGTACTCTAATTTAGCAAAAGCCACGTCTTTAATGCAAATGACAATATATTTGCAACCACAATTAATACAATCAATGCGGTCTCTCATCTTAGGATTTTTTCGTCGCCACGTGTTAGCTTACGTCCAACACCGTGTAATATTATTGTCCTTAAAACTTTATCGTCGCCACGTGTTAGCTTTCATCCAACACCGTGTAATAACATCATTTTAAAACTTAAGTTTTATGGAAACTCCTCTTTGCAATTAAAGTTCTCCTTTTAACTCCCAATTCTCAAATCCTTATTATTTTTCTTCTCACTTCTCATTATAAAAAGATTTAATTACAAGTCTTAGTTAAACTCTTTGATAAATTTTACTTAAGTTCCTTTACTTTAAGTATTTGAAAATTTGACCCTCAAGAAGTCCAGTTTTGCAGTTCAGCCCTTATTTTTTTGAAAAATTAGGTTTCTGGCCCAAAATGCCCAGACTTTGCATTTCTGCCCCAAAACTTTTGTGAATTAGGTTTCTGGGCCAAAGTGCCCAGACTTCGTGTTTCTGCCCCAAACTTTTGTAAATTACATTTTTGGCCCAAAGTGCCCAAACTTCGCGTTTCTGCCCCAGAATTCCAGAAATTTATATTTTTGGCCGAAAAGCACCCAGATTTCGTTTTTATCCCCTTGAAAAATTGAAATTTAATTTTCTCCCTTATTAATTGATTTTCTAGCTCACTTAGAATTTGATGGATAAAAAGGATTTAGTATGAAATTGATTTAAGACTTATGATTAGAAACTTGATGAAATTTATCTAATTAAGTGTTAACTTGAATTCTAATTAATTCATTTGATTTCATTTTGGAAAACTTTTTCATTAAAGCTTTTAAACCCTCTTCCCACACTTAATCAAATATTTTCAATCCAATCCCAATCACATTGAATTAAAACATATGAGACATCCAAGAATCAACATTCATCATTTTTGGCAAGAACACAACCAAGCCATAAATCAAACATACACTCAAAGTAATCATTCATAACATATCAACATACATCATGAACATAGCATAAAGCATACTTCACCAAGCATACACTTAAGCATCCAAAATCACCCCAAAGCATACATATGATTTTTCCAACAACACATAGGCTTATCAAAAATTATCATGCCTCAACCAAAATCATACTTTAACCCATATACATAAATATATAAAATTACATATTACTAAGAGAATGAAACTTCATTCAACAACAAATAGAAAAACTCAAGTCTTTGAGTTTAACTTATAACATACAACATACACCACACACATATACATCATTCCTAACTTATTGAGAAAATCCCCTTACATCTTGAAGCTAAAGAAAATGGGCAAACACCAAAAATCACCTCCACTCTTCACCAACACCAAGTGGCCTCCTTGAAGTCTTGATGTTCCAACACTTAGAAAAATTAATCTTTCACAAAATACACCAAAATAAAACCATAAAAATGCAAGTTTTATGCAAACCACCAAACCCTAAAGAGTAAAAATTTTGAGTAGATGAATACTTACTCAAATCTTGAAGCAAAATAGATCCAAGGTAGTTTTCAAGTTTGTAGGTTCCAATGGAGTGAACCTAAACCAAGAAAAAGCTCTCTTTTAGTAAAGAGAAGAATACAAGCTTCATGGAAAAATTGAAAGTGGTGGAAATGAAAAAGTGAAAGAAGTTTATGGATTAGAATGATGATCCAAACCTTTTTTGTGAAGCTTGACTATGCAAAATCTCAACAAAACTTAGCCTTTTGGTGTATGGAAAAACTTGGGAATATGAGAGAAAAATGGAGTTTGAAGACTTGGAGAAGATGAAGTGTGAAAAAGTGAATCTTCTCTCTCCTTTCTCCCTAGTAAATCTCGGCTGAGCACAAAGAGGAATGGGGGAGTATGGGCTTGCATGCTTTTGGTGGTTGGGAGCCATACCTCTCTCACCTAATTTGGAAAAATTCAAAAATAACCCCTTTTTGACCATTTGAATTTTGGAATATTTTTGAGAGTGGAATCAGCCCTTCTTATGCGCCCAAGTCTGACTGGAAAATGGTGGGATTAAATCCTACCAAGTTAGGGTTTAATCAGTAGTTCAAAGTAGTAAAAACGCGTAGTTTTCGAACCCCTTTTTAAATAAATATTTTGTTAAAATGGTTAAAATCATGAGAAATGAATTTTATGATTTGAATATGTCATAGAAAAATTTAGAAACCCAAAACTAAATTTTTGGACTATTTTTCATGTCCCGGTTGCGCCCGATTTACCTGTAAAGCTCCAAACGCGAGTAAAATAAAGTTTTTCTAAAAAATTTCCAGAAAAATTTCTAAAAAATCCCAAATATTATAAGAACCACTTTTGGTTCGTTAAAATATTATTTTGGAGTAAAAATGACCTCCAGAAAAATACTATACCCTATCCCCACATCAGAAGAGAATGTGGTTCCCGCAAAACTCAGTTTTGCGAACTCTACTACACTCGACTCCTCTAAAATAAATCTAAGATATTACTATCACTATCCTCACCTCTATAACGCCCTCATTTTCATATCGTTTTCTTTCTGCTTTTTGTGTGTTTTTGATTTATGTAAATTTATTAAATTATGATTTTTATATTTTTATTTTAGAATATTGATTTATATGATTTTAGGGATTTTTAGATAGGTAGAAAGTGGAGGAATTCAAAAAACTGAAAAATAGCGTAAATCGTGACTCGGTTTACAAACGTCGAAGGTTTTATATATTTTCAGAGACCGTTTTTATGTCAAAAAAATATTTTAACGAAACAAAAGTTATTTTTCTAATATTTAGGATTTTTAGGAATTTTCTAGAGTTTTTCAAAAAAAATTTATTTTTAGCCGTTTTTAGCACGTTACGGGTAACTGTAGCGCAAACGGGGTATCAGAAAATGACCAAAACTTGAGTTTCAAAATTCTAACCTCTTATATTAATTTTAGGTCCCAAAAATAATTTTTTCATTTATCAATTATTTGGAGAAATATTTATTTCAAAATAATATTATAATAAGCATTTTTGGCCACTTGTACTCCCAAAAGCCAAACCCTAAGTGTGAACACTCCTTCCCTTCCTTTGCAGCTGCATTCTGCGCCCCACACAGCCCAAAATTCTGATTTCATCCCATGTGCTCTTGTCTTGGAAAGTCATGGTTAGAAGAAATTTTAAAACACCTTTATTCCTTAATTTATTCCAAGATAATGCTTAACTTAACCCAAGTTAACTTGACCACTCTTGGTCCCCTTGTGGCCTTGTTGCAGCCGAGTTTAGTAGGGAGAGGGGAGAGAGAAACTCTTCTTTCTCATTTGCTTCTTGCTTCCAAAGAAAAAAACTCCATTTTCTCTCTAAGTTTCCAAGTTTTTCCATAAGCTATATCCTTGGTGTTTGAGAGCTTTTGGCACTTCAAGCTTCACAAAAGAAGGTTGGATGATGATTCTAAACCATAAAACCTTCTTAGTTTTCCATTATCTCCATTCTTTGATTTTTTAAAATCACGTGTTCTTCCATTTTAAGCCAAGCTTTGTTCTTTTGACTATAGGTTTGCATCTTGTGAACCAAGAGGCTTGAAACCACTCCTTGATCTATTTTTTTTCAAGGGCTTGAGTAAGTATCATCCTCTTATATTTTCTTCTTAGGGTTTATGCTATTTTTAACAAAGAAAGTATATTTATGCTTGTATGTTGTATGACATTGTGAAAGGGGTTTTGATACTAGTGGAACAACAAAGCTTTGAAGAAGTGATTTTAGAACTCAAGTGATCTTCAAGAGGTAAGGGCATGTTCTTCTAAAAGGCATGATTGTTATATAGTCTTGTGTTGTATGTTTTGGATGGCTAGATGATAACTCAACAACCTTGAGTTTCATCTTTGATTTGAGTGGTTAAAACCATCCTTGATGGGTTTTAGATCACTAAACTAAGATTGGTAGCTCTAGGGTTTTTGTATGAGGGTTGTTAGAAATTTTATACTATGCATCTTTTTATAAAAGACTTAGATTAAAATGAAAAGTTGAGAAATTTACCTAATAAGAGAAGTGTGTGTGTATGCTTGGATTTATCAAAAATGTAAGTTTTAGCATGATTTAGCTCTATGGTTTTTGTATGGTAAAAATCTTGTGTTTTGATTGTATGATTGTTCTCTTGATTGTGTATGATAAAAATGGCATGTATTGAAGTGATTATGTGTATTTAATTATTTGTGCTTTATTTGATCCATTTGGGATAATTGTAATATTTAAAGTAGTGTTATGCTTTATTTATTATGTGCATGTGATATTTGTTGTGATTGGGTAAGCCTAAATCAAGAGGAAAAAGAAAGAAAAAAATAAAACAAGTGACCCAAGCATCATGGAAGAGGAAGTAAAGGACTCTATAGTAAAAGTGTTTTACCAACAATGACTAATTGGATTCATATTTAAACCAAGGTTACAATTTGGACTTTTTACTAATAAATTCTTTTGAATAAGTCTCCAATGGACTTTAATGGGATGTTCTTAAAATAAAGGAATTTTGAAGTTACATTTATATCAAGTTTAACACATAAGTTTTAAAACAAAAGAGTAGACAATTATTTGCTAAAAAGGAAAATAGAATGAGTAAAATTAATCTTTTGAAAATCCAATTCTAAATAAATAAGTTTCATATTTAAGGTTTAAAAATATGGGTATTGGAGGATTTAATAAAATCCAAGAAGAAAAAGCTAAATTTTGAATTTTTAAGTGGTTTTGGGGTCAAAAGTGTAATTTTTAGAAGTTTTGGGGTGAAAAATCAAAATCTAGACTTTTGGGGTCAAAATTGAAATTTTGAAAGTTTAGGGGTAAAAGCAGAAATCTGGACAGTTTGGGGTCAAAATGGAATTATAAAAAGATATGTCGGTTTAATAAATAAATAAGTATTAAGGGGCATTTTCATAAATGCGATGAGCTTTACACGTCGTTGGAAAAGAGTCCAAAAACGTGGCGATGTTGAAATTCTTGAAATAAGGATTTTCTGTGATTTGCAATTGAGTTGTCATTTGCATTTAAGATGTAGGCTTTTGCCTAAAACTTGAGCATACAATCCTATGGTGATGGACTGTGAATAAGTATAGTCTGACTATAAGTCCTTGAGGGCATTCAGGTTGCGAAATTCTCAATGGTCTTGCAGTGAATCCCCTTGTGCCGAGAAGAGTAGCATACCCGGCTTGAATGATCCTGACCGACTGCCTTATTTATGATGTGGTGCACGAGTTAGCACAATGGGCCATACCGAATAAATGACAACGAGGGCTAAGAGATGGTCAGGTTGCATTTATGTTAGGTACAAGTTCCGTCATATCGCTCTACTTAGTTGATGAAAGAGAAGTCTCCACGGAGCAGTACACCGGTTTGATGAGAAATGATTGAAGTGTCATGCATATATATATCTTGATTGAGATAGATGATTTTGTGGTGATATGTGTGGATTGACTTGTGAACTTAGAGTAAGGTTCTCAAATGATATTTGTTATTTAGTAGTATAGTCAATAGTATTTTATCTGCTATGCATGTTTCTTGATTGTGACTTCTGGGAGAACTCACCCTTGCCTATATGTTTCGTGCCCCTTATTGGGACATTATTCATATAGATGGATCAGGAGAGGCCTCTGTTTCCGAGGGTGAGAGAGAGCTTTAGGCCTCTAGGAGGCGAGGGCGGGGGTTGGATCTACGACCCTGTCACCCAGTGGGCCACGACGACTGATCAGGTGGTCCGGACACGTGGAGGAGCGTATGGAGCGGAGGAGATACTCGGGCGCAACATGGTGCTCGATGTATGGATTCCATTGGAGGATATGGGTCTGCAGCTTGACGCACACAGCGGGTGTGGAGAGACGGAGGAGCCTAGGGAGATACCGAGGCCGGAGCCGAGGCGACCGATGGGCATTGCTGTAGATCACCGTCGTCACTTCAAGAGGACACGCCTCTCCCCGAGGAAGAGTACCCTGCCGAGAGATCGCCTACCACAGCTCGCGCCTACTGTTACTCCAGCTGGTCCGTCCCGAGAGTTGAGGCCGACGTATGCTGCTCCTTTTTCTTTCCCTCCACATCAGGTCGTGTTTTGCCTAACGTTGTAGGCGCGCATGCTGGACCTTCTGGGTGTGCTGGGAAAGGGAAGAGGAAGATGTGTGATGAGCCCGAGGGAGAAACTCCTATAGATTCTGATGAGGAGGATCCCGAGGAGGAGCCAAAGATGGATCCGTCTGCTTAGATTCCTAGTGGTAGATATAGGAGTCAGCTAGGTTGTCGTGTTGTTTAGCTGCTGACCAGCCTAGGTTTTTGAGGGCTTAGATGATTTTTCATTGTGTAGGTGACACATCTTTTGTTTTATAGTTTTCTTAGGACTTAGTTTTATCGCTTTATTTTATTTCTGCTGACAGCCTGTATTTTGCCACTTTGTTGTGGGCTAGAACGATGCTTGCTAGTGCAAGAAGCTTTGTATATCTTGATGATCATATGTATATTATGGTGTGAGGTATTTTCCATGACTCTGAGTTATTGAGATCTTAACTTGATTATTTATTCATGATAAAAGAAAAAAAAATTATTCACAACTTTGAGGTTTTAAAAGATATAAAGATGAAATTTTAAAAGGTGAAATCAGTTTATCTTAATTTCCGCAATGAGATTTCTAGTTACTTTGGTGTAATACTCTTTCGGGAACAAGGGTGTTACAACCTCAAGATCCCAAAAATCATTAATTAAATAATTTAATTAAATTAAATAGCATTAAAAAATCAATAAAAACTATATATAAAATCTGGGTGTTACACAAGTGAGAATGTTAGAATTAATAATTAATTATCATTAATTATTAATTAATGGTGTGACTCATATGAAATAATGTTTTGTGCCTATATACAATTTAATTAAAATAATGGACTTATTGATTAGAGTGAGAAGTTACTAAAATTGCCTATAACTGATGGTAACTAGATGGGAGTTACCACTTCACATAAAACTGGGTTCTATCTCTCCCATAAAGTTTCTCAACTATTTGCCATCAAGAATGGGTTCGAGAAAGAACGTAGAGGGAAGAGATAGACTTGGATTAGGATTTTTGTCTTTACTCTACAGAGTGTCTTTTCACGGAGAATGGTAAGTTCTTCTCCTTGCATATGTGAGAAGCATGAATTCTAAGGTCTGTAAAAGGTAATTTCTTATATACAAACCCTAGGAAAACTACAACTTAGAATGTGAGCATTGCCCAACAGAGCATACAACTATTCTTTAAGACTTTGACAACGGCATGGCTCTAAATGAAATGCGATGGTGACCTATGAAGGAGAACCCATCAATTATTCCTGTATCTATTCTTTTTTCATTTGCATTTTTATAACTTTTATTTTATTGATCTAATTTATCTTTCTTTATTATGAAGAAGACGATGTTGTTGCTCGATAGATGATATCAAATGTTGCCAATGGCAAGGTGGATTACCACAAACATTGTTGGTAATCAAAGGATGTGAGGGATAGAGGTTATACTCATAAGAGAGGAAGAGAACATAAGAGTACTCATGAGGTGAAAACTCATAAGGAATCATATTGATTAATTAAAAGATGATGAACTGAGGTACATGGTGTGCTCCATATATAGAGCTTGTTGAACTAATAACATGTAACTAATCACACACAACTAACTAATTATTAACTGTAATATCCATTTTTTTGAGTTACCGTTTAAAATTCCATTTTACATGAAATTTTGCGATCTAAGCACTAAGTGATTTACTTTTATCTTGTAATTAGGGTTTTAATATGCTTATCAAATTATTTCACTAAAATAGACGTTTTTCCTTTGACGTTTGGACTTTTTCAAACAACCGTATTTACCGTAATTAACGGAAAAGATTTTAAATAGCTAAAGTATATCAAAACAACCCAGAAAACAAAACTTCCTTCACTAAAGTTTGTTCTTTTAATATTTGTGAATTTATGGAATTTTTCTAGAATTCTTGGAAAAAAAATAATTTTAGAAATTACCGTTTTGATCCCTATAGTTAACAACAAGAACTGAGAATCGATTTAGAGACCAGGTTGAGGTCAGAAAGAGATTTTATGAAAGCTAAATCAGATTTTTACAATTTTTTTAGGATTTTTGGTATTTTTTTCAAAAATTTTCGAAAAGCATAACAAAAGTTACTTTTTCAATCCCTATGGACACTAGAAATGAGGATTTCTGAACGGAAATGGATTTTTAGTGATCAGTGAATGTTCAAAATCATTTTTCAAGAGGGATCATTAGTGTTTATATTCAATTTGTGATTTTTTGGGATTTTTTCAGAAATTTTTTGAAAATTGTCCATTTTGTACTTAGGACGCATTCGTTTTCCTTTGTTTATGCGAACCACAAAGCTTATCCTTACCGTAAAAATCCAGTAACTCTTCCATGAAGCTCTTACATGGCATTTTCGAGATTCCCTATAGGTTCTCACATTTTAAGTTAATTTTGGAAATTTTTTATTAGTGAAAAGACTATTTTACCCTTGTTTTGCACACAAACCTTAGGGGCAAAGATGTAACTTCACTTCCCTCTTCTAGAACAACTCTTAAGCTTTCTTACTTGGTGTTCTTGGTTCTTCAAGCCTTGTTCTTCCAAGTTCTTGTGGCAAAGGTAAGGGGAACCTTTTGCAAATTAATTTGAGAAGTACGAGTTTGATTCTTGTTTGTGCTTGACTTGTCTGTTTTTGTGTTATAGCCTTTGTTTTGTTTATTTATGCTTTATAAATGTTTTATAGCCTTAAATTAATTATTTTATGTCATTTATTAATTGTAATGTTATAATGCCCAAATTCCATTAAAATTTCGTGAGTAAGGTTACTATGGCAAAATTAATTTTGAACTTTTGTAGACATACCGTTATAATGGCGAAATTTAGATTTACCGTAAATATGATCTTACCGTAAAGAAATGCAATTTATTCTTTTGTGAAAACCCTAATATTGTCTATCATTGATATACAAGGTGATGGTTAAGATAAATGGTTTATCAGTATGGGTCTATCTACGAAAGACAGAGACCTTTGAAGGGGTTTTTTAAGTCCATCTCTCTTTCCTGGGAACTGTACTAATACGCTGTTTGGGGAATTCTTAACCTAGGGACCCGGTATATACGTGACTAAGATAAATTGGGAAAGAAGTGATTTCGTAATAAACGTATATATAAATAGATTGGATTGGATAAAAGAGTATAACGGTAATGGATTCTCGGTGAATCCTACTGTTATAGCATTTATCGAAATTTAATATAGGCAGTAATGGATTCTCGGTGAATTCTACTATTATATTATTAGTGGGAAATATCAAAGTGGGCATCCAATCTGTATATGTATATAATTAACTCAGTTTAATTTTCAATGTCTCTGGCAGTGAAAATTAGTGAGATAGGCTTTCAAATGGCCTTTACCTGGAAGATACTTGGTGCTTAAGTATTTTCGTAAATAAACAGTTGATTTCGTTCACTTAGTCTATGTTTTATCTGAGTGGTGATGTAACACCCTCATTTTTAAATAGTTTTTATTGATTTTGAATCTGCTTTAATTTAATTAAAATTATTTAATTATGATTTTTGGGATTTTAAGGTATGAATAATAATATTCATATCTTAGGTTTGATTTTGAAGAGTTTAGAGTAGTAGAGTTTGTAACGCCTCTTTTTCCCACAAGGAACGTCACATGAAAAACTAAAACTTAATGCGGAAAATCGTCTTTCATAAATCAAGGTTATCAAAATTGGTGGCTAAATTTTTTTTAAAGGGATCTTATACCAAAAAGATTTCTCACATCACATTTAGCCATCTAGAAACTCAGAAGAAAAGAAACATCATACATATATATATATCACTATGTCAATATACACAAGTCTTGCGCCCGCAAGTATAGTTTGGAACCACAACATAGTGGCCAAAATACATCATCCTGATACAAAGAAAATAAAGCGATAAGTCTAAACCTAGGAAAACTATAAATCAAAAGGTATGTCAAATACACGACACTGAACATGTACATCCCAAACCTAGGCTGGTCGCTAACAGACAACCCATAACCTAGCACTAGACACCTCCCACCACTACAGACCTAAGACGATGACGTCTCCTCGGGGTCCTCCTCGGGATCCTCCTCCTCCTCGGATATCTCAATGAATACCCGCTCTGACTCATCTCGAACCTTCCTCTTCCCCCACTCTGCGTGTCCCGACGGTCCGGTAGAAGTGTCAGAAGAGCAACGCACGAAACGTCCATACGGTGGGACGTAAGGAACGGAGAGTGTCGGTCTCCCTGTCTCTGGTGGTGAAGCTGGTGTCACTGGTGGAGCCATCCTCGGTAGACGATCATGCGCCAAGGTACTCTTCCTTGGAGTGAGACGCGTGCAGCAAAACATTCGGTGATACTCCCGAGCAGATCCGGTTACCTGCGAGGGTAAAGGTCTCTCCTCCGCCTGAGTCTCTCTCCTCGGCTGCTCCACAGGTGCCTCGGGTGCGGCTGCCAGCCAGTTGCGCATCCTCTCTAATGGAATGTAAGCGTCCAGAACCATATCACGCTCCAAAACCTCCTCGGGGCCCAACACCCCTCCTCTCGTCCTGACCACGTGTCCACACACTGTGGCCCATTGGGAGATGGGATCATAAATCCATCCCCCACCATCGCCCTCAAGAGGCTTGAAACTCTCCCTTACTCGGGCTACCAGAGGCCTCATCTACACGTAACGTACATACAGATATAAGAAAACATGCAAGGGTGAATTTCTTTACACAAGTTGAAATCCACTAAAAGGGTGCATATGAAAAAGGAAAATACTACATAAAACATTCTAAGAATATATTTATATAGAGTTACTCTTTCGCAAATCTTTTAGCTAAGAAATTCAATCATCAACAAGACACACATCATCAAGGTAAACACACAGTCAAGCACACACATAGCATTCTAGCGTAATGCATGTCACTTCAATATCTCTTTTCATACACCAGTGCACTGCTCCATGGAGACTTCTCTTCCTCAACTAAGTAGAGCAATGTGGTGGAATCGTATACCTATCATTAATGCAAACTGACCTTCACTCTTAACCATCGTTTGTCATTTATTCGGTACAAACCCATTGTGCTACGTCGTACACCCCATCTCAAATAAGGTAGCCGGTCAGGATCATCTAAGCCGGGTACACTACTCTTCTCGGCACAAGGGGATTCACCGCAAGGCCATTGAGAAATTCGTAACCTGGATGCCCTCAAAGACTTATAGTCAGACCATACTTATTTACAATCCCCGCATAGGATTGTGTGCTCTCATCATAGCAATAAATGCTAGCCTGGCAAAAGCCAATATCTCAAATGCATATGACAATATATTTGCAACCACAATCAATACAATCAATGTGGTCCCTTGTCTTAGGGTTTTTCGTTGCCACGTGTTAGCTTTCATCCAACACCGTGTAATTTTATTGTCCTCAAGACTTTATTGTCGCCACGTATTGATCCTCTTTCAATACCGTGCAGTATTATTGTCCTTAAGACTTTTATCATCGCCACGTATTGGTCCTATTCCAATACCGTGTAGAAACGTCATTTTAAAAACAAATTTATCGAAACTCCTCTTTGGAATTTAAGTTCTTATTTAACTTCAAAATCTTAAATCTTTAATTGTTATAAAAGAATTTCCTCTTATTTAAAACTCACTTTATTTATTTTTCTTCCCACTTTTCATTATAAAAGGGTTAACTAAAAACTTGAGTAGATTCTTTGATAATTTTACTTAGTTTTCCTTTACTTTTAAGTATTTACAATTCTGACCCCCTAAGAAGTCCAGTTTTGCAGTCCAGCCCCTGATTTTCTGAAGAATTTGGTTTCTGGCCCAAAATGCCCAGATTTTGCGTTTTTTTTGCCCCAAGACTTTCGTAAATTACATTTTTGGCCCAAAGTGCCCAAATTTTCGAAATTATGCCCAGAATTCCAGAATTTTACAGTTTTGACCCCAATGCATCCAGATTTCGTTTTTGACCCGTAAACATTTGAAATTTGATTTCCTCCCTCGTTAATTGATTTTCTAGCTCACTTAGAGTTTTATGGATAAAAATGACTTAGTACGAAATTGATTTAAGACTTATACTTAGTAATTTAATGAAATTTATCTAAGTGTTAACTTGAATCTTAATTAATTTATTTGATTTCACTTTGGAAAACTTTTTCATTAAAGCTTTTAAACCCTCTTCCCACACTTAATCAAATACTTTAATCCAATTCCAATCACATTGAATTAAATCATGTGAAACATCCAAGAATCAATATTCATCCATTTAGGCAAAAACACCACCAAGCCATAAATCAAACATACACTCAAAGTAATCATTCATAACATACCAACATACATCAAGAACATAGCATAAAGCATACTTCCTCAAACATACACTTAGGCATTCCAAATCAATCCAAATCATACATATGATTTTTCCAACAACACATAGGTTTATCAAAAATTATCATGCCTCAACCAAAATCATACTTTCACTCTTATACATAAATATATAAAAATACATATTACTAAAGAATGATTTCTCACTCAAACACCCAATATGAAAACTCAAGTTTTTGAGTTTTTCATGAACATACAACATAAACCACACACATACACATCCTTCCCAACTTATTGAGAAAATCCCCTTACCTCCTGAAGCACTTAAAGAAAGATCACCAAGAGGTCTTCTTGCCAACAAGCCACCAACACCAACACCAAGAGATCTCCTCACTGTAACATCCGTATTTTTAGGGTATTAGTTAGAATTTCTGTTTTATATGAAATACTAAGATCTAAGTGCTAAGAAAATTAATTTGGTCATATAATAATAACTATAAAACACTTATGAAATTATTTTATTAAAACAGTCACATTTTCCTTACTGTTTGACATCCGTATTTTTCGTTATTTACGGAAAAGGGTTTTAATAACATAAGTATGTTAACCCAACCTTTTCAAACAAACTTCCTTCACAAAAGTTGGTTCTTTTAATATTTGTGATTTTTTGAAATTTTCTTATAATTTTTGGAAAACTTTAAAAATTACTGTTTTGACCCTGTTATTTGCGGAAAGCGTAAAACCCTGATTCAGAGACCGATTTGAGGTCAGAAAAAGATTTTGAGTAGCTGAATCATGTTTTTATATTTTTTAGGATTTTTGGAAATTATTTCGTAATTTTCTGAAAAGCAGGTCAAAACGCTACTTTTTTTACGCTTATAAAATACGAAAAACAGAGGTTTTTGGCCCAAAATCGATTTATATCGAACAATGAGGGCTCAAAATCAAATTTTAAGAGAGACTATTAGTAATTAAATTCAATTTGCAAATTTCTGGGATTTTTTTGGAATTTTTTGAAAAAGTGCTATTTTTCACTTACGGCGCGTCCGTTTTTCGTTGTTTTTACAAACTGCAAGGCTTATTCTTACCGTAAAATTCCCAAAACTCTTCCATGAGGTTCTTACATGTCATTTTCGAGATTCCTCATTTATTCTTACTATTTAAAATTGTTTTGAGTGTTACATTAGTAAACAGACTATTTTAACCCTTAATTGCGGAATAAGCCGAATTGAGGCGAATAGAGGTATAGTGGCCATGATATGGAAACTTAGGAACTTTGAGGGGTTTGAATACAATTCTAAAAAGTATATAAGAGTGGGGAACATCATGATTACCCTGAATAGTAAGGTGGGCAAGTAAAAAGACCATTTTGCCCTTAGTTCCCACTTAAAACTACCTAAACCCTAGGCTTTTGTCCAAGCAATCCAATGGCCCTCTTTCTCCCTCACTTGGTCGACATCAAGAGCTCATTTGAGGCCTTGGATCAGATTTCCTACCTTATCATCAATCCTTGTGAAGAGCTCTAAGCCAATTAGGAAAAAGATTGATTAAACCTAATTAATAATTATGGTTAAGAGTCATGGCTTACCTCACACATTTTCTTAATTCCTTTTTTCTCCCCAAGCTTGGGCAGCCCCCTCACCTATAAATAGACCCCCTTGGCTTCATAAATTTTCACTCATCCAAAGTGGCAATCAAGAAGACAAACACTTTTCTCTCTTTAGTCTTAAATTTCTTATTATTTGTTCTTGGTGTTCTTGCTTGTTCTTCTTCAAAGTTTGGCCAAGGTAAGGGGTTAATCTTTCAATTTAATTTGTGAACTATGAGTTTTGATTCTTGTTTGTGTTAGAATTGTATGCTTTAGGTGTTTTTACTATTAAGCCTTAATAAATGGCTTTATAGCCTTTAAATAATTATTTTGTGCTAAATATTAATAATAGAGTTATAATGCCCAATTTTCTCTAAATTTTCGAGATAGTAAGATGGCTATGCCAAAATCATTTTTGAACTTTTGTAAACATACCGTTATAATGGCGAAATTTATACTATTGCAAATATAAATTTACCGCGAAGGGAATACAATTAATTATTTTGTGCAAAACCCTGGTATTGCTATCATTGATATACAAGGTCATGTTTAAGATAAATGGTTTATCAGTATGGATCTGTCTAGAAAGGAAGTGAGACCTTTGAAGGGGCTAAAGCAGTCCGTCTCTCTCTGGCCTGGGATCTGTATTGATACGTTGTTTGGGGAATTCTTAACTTAGGGACTCGGTATACACGTGACCAAGATAATTGGGGAATATAATAACAATGGATTCTCAGAGAATTCTACTGTTATATATTTTTAGTTCAGTATTCTCTATGTTTTTAACAGTTGAAATTTGTGAAAATAAGCTTTCAATGGGTTTTTTCTGAAACATAAACTAGTGTTCAAGTATTTTCGAAATATTTCCATTTTCACCCTTTTTCATTAAATTAATTACTTTTTAGTACTATTATATACCTTTGAACGAAAAGGAAGTATGAGTTGTATAAGATACGTGGTTCTGTGTTCTGTCTGAATAGTAAAATTCTGTGTTTTCCTGAGATATGTGATTTGATATTCTTATATGAGAAACGTGGTTCTGTGTGTACTTGTGATTCCGTGTTTATTTGAAAGTTAAGTCGTAAGTTGGTATCTGTGGTTACTAAGTAAAATCTCTTGGAGTAGCGGGCTGAATGCTCGTGGCTCTGTGCCGAAATTCCTATGGTAAAATCTCCTTGAGTAGCGAGTGACTTACTCGTGGGTGTGGTCCCGAATATAAGTGGTAAAGTCTCTAGGAGCAGCGGGTTATTTTCTCGTGGGTGTGGTCCCGAAATTGTGTCGTAAAATCTCTAGAGGTAGCGGGTTCTTTTCTCGTGGGTGTGGTCCCAAAATTCTTAAGTAAAATCTCCAAGAGTAGTGGGCCGGATGCTCGTGGGTTTGTCTCGAAAGTATAGAGAGTCTTGTGTGAAATTCCCTGTTTAAGATGTTGAATGATTCCTTTGCTGTGTATTGTTCTCACTGGATGTTCCCAAAGGTGCTGTATTTGAGTGAAATTCTTATTGTGCTGATTATCTGATATATTGATATACTGGTTATTTTAGTATGATTCCTTAGTGATTGTGCTGTGTGTTGTTGTGGGTCGTACTTTCCTTATTAAGTTGTTTAGAGTTTCACCCTTGCCTGCTTTGTTGTGTTGATTCATGACGGAGTAGATGTTTGACCCAAGAAGGGGGTTAGCTCTTAGAAGAGGAGCTGAAGGATGCTGCAGAGTAGATGTTATGGATTTCAAGAAGATTAGATGGTTACTGTGTTATTTGGGTAGGGGTTTAGAGACCAGACTGGCTCAGATGTTCATTGTCTTACTTTAAACTCTTTCTTGTACAAACTCTGATGTTTTATATATATATGAGACGAGATCTTCTTCGCATAGTATTGTGTTATGTTTCCGCACTTAAACTCTTTTGGAAAAGAATTAATACATATTTCTCCATCCTTCTTTGTGTTAAAAGAAGAAAAAATTTACTCACGTTTTCAGAGAAGGAATGTTGAGTTTTCACTAAATATTTTCTAAGTTATTACGAAATTCATTGGTAACTATGGTGTAATATCCTTTTTGGAGAAAGGGTGTTGCACTCACCACCTTGATGCTCTAATCAAAATATATAACACACATAACCATAAAAATATGAGTTTTATGAAAATATACAAACCCCAAAATATAGAAATCTTGAGTAGAAAAATACTTACTCAAGGCTTGAAGGAAAATAGCTCAAGAAGGATTTCAAGCTTGTAGGTTCCAAGGGTTTGAACCTAAACCAAGAAAAACTCTCTTTTAGTAAAAAGAAGAACACAAGCTTTCATGGAAAAATGAAAGTGGTGGAAATGGAAAAATGAAAAGAGATTATGGATTAGAATGATGATCCAAACCTTTTTTGTGAAGCTTGAATAGCCAAAAACCCAATAAAACTCAAGCTTTGGCTATGGAGGAAAGCTTGGAAGTGAAGAGAAAAATGGAGGATTTTGCAAGAGTGAAAGAGATGAAGTGAGAAAAATGAAAACCTCTCTCTTCCCTCTCCCAAATCAGATTTCGGCCAGCACAAGGGAATGGGGGGAGGTATGGGCTTGCATGCTTGAGTGAATGGGAGTCATACCTCACTTATCTAATTTTAAAAAAATCAAAAATCAATCCTTGTGACCATTTGACTTTTGGAATAATTTTGAGAGTGAGATCAGCCCCTCTTGTGCGCCCAAGGCTGACTGGAAAATGGTGGGATTAAATCCCATCAAGTTAGGGTTTAATCGGTAGTTCAAAGTAGTAAAAACGCGCGGTTTTATAACCCATTTTTAGATAAATATGTTCTAAAATAGGTAAAATCATGAGAAATCAATTTTATGATTTGAATATGATATAGAAAAATTTAGAAACTCAAAACTAAATTTTTGGACTATTTTTCATGTCCCGGTTGCGCCCGGTTTACCCGTAAAGCACCAAACGCGGGTAAAATAAAGTTTTTCTGAAAACTTTCCAGAAAAATTTATAAAAATCACAAATATTATAAGAACCACTTTTGGTTCGTTAAAAAATTATTTTGGAGTAAAAATGACCTCCAGAAAAATACTAAACTCTTCCCCGCATCACGCAAGAAAGCGCTTCCCGCAAAAACTCAGTTTTGCGAACTCTATTACTCTAAACCCTTCAAAAATAAACCTAAGATATGAATATTATTATTCACACCTTAAAATCATAAAATCATTAATTAAATAATTTTAATTAAATTAAAACTGATTAAAAAATCAATAAAAACTATATAAAAAAATAGAGTGTTACAACTCTACCCCTCTAAAAAGAATTTCGTCCTCGAAATTACATACCTAGAATAACGCAGGGTACTGCTCTCGGATCTTGTCTTCCACTTCCCAAGTCGCATTTCCAGTAACTTCATTCCAGATAACCTTGACTAAAGAGATTTGTTTATCCCTGAGCTATTTGATTCTTCTATCATCGATTCGCACAGGGTTTGTTTCATAAGTCAGGTTATCTCTTAATTGTACCACATCAGTCTCGATTACATGAGACGGATCAAGAATATATGTTCTCAGTTGTGAAACATGAAAGACATTGTGAAGATTAGAAAGATTCGACGGTAAAGCTATTTGGTAAGCAACAGGACCATACCAAATTCTTCGTCGTATTGGTCCTATGAATTTAGGAGTGAGTTTTTTGGACTTTAAGACTCTACCTACCCCAGTCATCGGAGTGACTCTCAGAAAAACATGATCGCCTTCTTGGAACCCGAGAGGTCGTCTCCTCTTATCGGAGTAGCTCTTTTGTCTGGTTTGTGCTGTCCTCATCTTTTCTCGAACTAGTCTCACCTTCTCCATGGTTTGTTGTAAAAACTCAGGTCCTAATATTGCACTCTCCCCATCCTGGTACCAACACAAAGGTGTTTGGAACTTTCTCCCATTCAAAGCCTCGTAGGGTGCCATTCCTATGCTCGCATGAAAACTATTGTTATAGGTGAACTCTATCAATGGCAAAATATCGTCCCAACTTCCCCTATGATCCAAAACACACGCTCTAAGCAAATCCTCTAAGGATTGAATGGTTCTCTTTGACTGACCATCCGTCTGAGGATGATAAGCAGAACTTAATCTCAGCTTAGTTCCTAGGGTTTGTTGTAAACTTTGCCAAAAACGGGACGTAAACCTAGGGTCCCTATCAGAAATAATACTAGATGGCACTCCATGCAATCTGATTATCTCTTTCACATACATCTGAGCAAGCTTATCTAGGGAATACTTCATGTTGATGGGTAGACAATGCGATGACTTTGTCAGTCTATCCACAATTACCCAAATCCCATCAAATCCCTTTGATGTTCTTGGTAATCCAGACACAAAATCCATCGATATGCTCTCCCATTTCCATTCTAGGATATCCAACGATTGCATCATGCCCGCAGGTCGTTGGTGTTCCACTTTTGCTTTTTGACAGGTTAAGCACGCTGCTACATACTCCGCAACTTGTTTCTTCATCCCCGACCACCAAAATCTTTGCTTGAGATCTTGATACATCTTCGTGGCTCCAGGGTGAATACTCAAATTGCTCTTGTGTGCTTCATTGAGAATCAGCTTTCTCAATTCAGAATTGTTTGGCACACAAATCCTCCCTTTACACCTCAGAATTCCGTCATTCCCCAAACTAAACTCTGCTACTTTTCCTTGTTCCATTAACTCTCTCTTTTCTTTCAGACTCTCATCGGTTGCTTGTTGCTCCCGAATATCATCAATTAATCCACTTAACACTTTGATCATGCTTAGACTAATCTTACCCTTGTGTCTCTCCATGTTTAAGCCTAGATCTCTAAACTCCTCAATCAACTCTAGTTCCTTAGCCATCATGGCAGACACATGAACAATTTCCTGACTCAAGGCATCAGCCACAACATTTGCCTTCCCGGGGTGATACATCAAGGTAAAATCATAATCCTTCAGGAATTCCATCCAACGTCTCTGTCTCATATTGAGCTCTTTCTAATCAAACAGATATTTCAAACTTTTATGATCGCTGAAAACGTTAAACGTTGATCCATACAGATAATGCCTCCAAATCTTCAAAGCGAATACTACAGCTACCAGCTCAATATCATGAGTTGGATAGTTCCTCTCATGATTTTTCAACTGACGAGATGTGTATGCCACTACTCTTCTATTTTGCATCAACACGCACCCAAGTCCTTGGTATGAAGCATCACAGTAAACCTCCATAGGTTCTTCAGGATTAGGCAAAATCAGTACAGGTGAGGTCGTCAGTAATTCCTTCATCTTCAAGAAACTCGCCTCACACTCATCGGTCCACACAAAAGGATGATCTTTCCTAGTGAGTTGTGTCATTGGGGCTACTATCTTTGAAAATCCTTCTACAAACCTCCGATAATAACCCGCTAATCCTACAAAGCTACGAACCTCAGTCACTGTTGTGGGTCTTTCCCATGACATTACTGTCTCTACTTTCTCTGGGTCTACAGCTATACCCTCTTTTGAGATCACATGGCCTAGAAATTGTACTTTTTCTAACCAAAATTCACATTTAGACAACTTTGCATAAAGCTTTTTCTCACTCAAAATCTGCAATACTTGCCTTAGGTGTTCCTCATGTTCCTCATGACTCTTAGAGTAAATCAAAATGTCATCTATGAACACTACTACAAATCGATCCAAGAAAGGTCTAAAGATCCTATTCATATAATCCATGAATATTGCCGGTGCATTAGTCACTCCAAACGGCATCACAAGATACTCAAAATGACCATATCTAGTCCTAAAAGCAGTCTTAGGAATATCATCATTCTTAACTCTAATCTGGTGATAACCGCTCCTCAAATCAATCTTAGAAGATACAGCTGCACCGCGAAGTTGATCCATCAGATCGTCGATGCGTGGCAATGGATACTTATTCTTGATCGTCACCTTGTTCAACTGACGGTAGTCCACACACAATCTGGAAGTTCTGTCCTTCTTTTTCACCAACAGCACAGGAGCTCCCCACGGCGATACACTTGGTCTCACGAATTGCTTTGACAGCAAGTCCTCTAATTGTTTCTTCAGTTCAGCCAGCTCCGTTGGCGACATTCTATACGGGGCAATAGAGATTGGACCAGTACCAGGTACTAAGTCTATGGCAAACTCTATGTCCCTCACAGGTGGTAGACCTGGAACATCCTCCGGAAATACTTCCGAGAAGTCTCTAACGACGGGCACGTTGCTCAATACAACTTCCCCCTCGACTTTCAAGAAGGATAAAAACATGTATCCCTGAGCTCCTTCTTTCAAAGAAGCTCTCACTTGATTGGCAGTCAAAAATCCAGAATTCTCAGCATTAGGGAAAATCAAAGATTTATTGGCACAGTCTAAAAGGATATGGTTGGAAGATAACCAATCCATGCCTAAAATCACATCCAATTGTGTCAAAGGCAAACATATCAAATCAACAAGGTATGTCCTATTGGAAATAACAACAGGGCATTTTAGACATACAGAATTTTCAATAACAGTTTCAGCAGTAGGCATAGAAACAACAAGGTCAAAAGACATCAAAGACATAGGCAAATTCAGTCATTTCACACAATTTTCAGATATGAAGGAATGGGTTGCACCCGAATCATACAGTACAATCAATGGATTTCCAGCTATGTCACAAGTACATTGTATGAGATCCTCTGATTGTGAAGCTTCAACACCGCTCATGGTGTAAACTCGTCCTTTCGTCGTCGCCTTACGGCTTTGACGGCGTTCACCTCTGGTTTGGTTTGCCCATCCGGCAGTCCTTTGCTGCATGTCCAATCTTCCTGCAGCTAAAGCATGTCATCCCCTTCTGGTTGCATGCTGAGGACAAGTGTCCGGGCTTTCCACAGTTGTAACATACAATCAGAGTGCCCCCTCCCTGATAACCCTTGTTAGTACCACTAGCAGAAAATGGTACATTGCGGTTCAGCTGACTCCTCTGGTTCTTGAAATAAGGCTTGTGTTGAGCCTGCTTCCCCTTCTGACTTTGTGGATATGACCTAGATGGTCCACCCACGTTTCCTTTGTTGATCCTTCCCTTCATCAAATTCTTCATCTTCTTACTCTTTTCCACTAGCAGTGGAAACTGACGAATATCAAGCGAAGCCACAAATTGACGTATCTCATACCTCAATCCAGCCTCGAACCTCTCGCACTTCCAACCCTCGTCCGGTTGGACTTGAAAGAATCGAAAATACATGGCGAGTGACTCAAACTTCGCTGCATATTCCCCCACGGTCATGTCTCGCTGCTGCAGTCGCAGAAACTCCTGCTCCTTCTCAGATCTCGTGCTTTGTGGGAAATACTTCTCAAGAAATTTCTCCTTGAAAAGTTCCCAGGTCACAACTTGGTTTCCAACATCCAACAGCTGTCGGACTCCCTTCCACCAGTATTCCGCGTCACCCAACAGCAAGTAGACCGCATACTATAACTTCTCGGCTGCCGTGCAGTGTAAGATCTCAAAGATCTTTTCCAGCTCCTCAATCCATAGTTCGGCTTTCTCCGGCTCAGCCTCACCACGAAATTGTGGGGGACTATGGTGTCGAAAGTTGACCAACCTCTTGGCTTCAGCAACCCTCTCAGTCCTCAATCTATCCTCAGCGTCTCTCTGCTGCCTATCTATGTCCCTCTGTTCAGTACGAATAGACTGTTGGGCCATCTGAGCCGCTATGTTAGTCATAGCCGCGATAGCCCTCTCTATAGTGTCATCATGGTCTTCGGCGTTAATGCGATTCATCGGTCGTCCTCAACGTGACATGGGTTTCTACAAGTCAACCAATCAAGTTGCACTATTCAAACCCCATTCAAGAAAGCAATCAATTTCACACATTGTTTCATAAGGAAATAATACAAACAATGTCACACAATGCTAATCAGAGATCACACAACTTAAACTTAGTAAGTTTATAACCTAAACAGACTCCATCAGAGTTCACACAACTTAGACACAGTAGACCTATAACCTACAGTCTCGACAGACATCGACTAGCTTTGATACCACAAATGTAATGCCCCTTTTTCCCACAAGGAACGTCACATGAAAAACTAAAACTTAATGCGGAAAATCGTCTTTCAAAAATCAAGGTTATCAAAATTGGTGGCTAAAATTTTTTTTTAAAGGGATCTTATACCAAAAAGATTTCTCACATCACATTTAGCCATCCAGAAACTCTGAAGAAAAGAAACATCATACATATATATATATATATATATATATATATATATCACTATGTCAATATACACAAGTCTTGCGCCCGCAAGTGTAGTTTGGAACCACAACATAGTGACCAAAATACATCATCCTGATACAAAGAAAATAAAGCGATAAGTCTAAACCTAGGAAAACTGTACATCAAAAGGTGTGTCAAATACACGACACTAAACATATACATCCCAAACCTAGGCTGGTCGCTAACAGACAACCCACTTCCTTTGGAACCTTCTGATATGTATAGCTCTGTCTTCTGAGAAGGTTCACTAGGTTGTCTTTGCTTGAACATTCTTTGATGTTGACCAGACCTTTGATCTTTGAGATACCTATAGATTCTGACTTGATTGTCTTTTCCTTAGATCACTGACTATTCTATCATAGTATATTTTTATCTTGATCATTGGATGTCTTGACTCTGGTTCTTGAGAACGTTCATATTTGTGTACTTGATTCTCATGAGAATGTTTGAGCATTCTGAGTTCATCAGAACATTCTGATGTGTTCTTTCAGAAACATTCTTACGAGCTTTTCTGACTTAACCTGTTCTTGTTAAACATTCTCAAGCACACCATTAGTTCTTATAACATTCTTAAATGCTTAAATTAGGTTCAGAAGGTTTGTTATCATTAAAACCATTTTCCAAGGATTTTAGAGTTAACAGTTGTTCTCATGATTCCTGCTTTTGCGAAATACGAAATCTGTGATGGTAGTACCACTATTAACCATGAATTGGTGATGTTATGGCTTGACGACAAGAAGTCCTAGTGCAAAACTGACCCTTTCTCTACCTTGTGATCAAATGACAATGGCTTTCAAACAGAATCACTCAAAGCTGTAATCACACCTCCTTCAACAATCACCACCACTACTACATTCCTCACGAGATCGGCGATGGCGGTGCTGAGACCGATGATGGCATTGTATGCACAATGAGGATCGGAGATACACAGATAGCCTCTGACAACAATTGGTTCCTTAGTCAGCAAAGTAAATAGCAATGATGAGAGTGCTCCATCTTTTTGAGGACTTCCATGGAAGTGTGACATCGGCACAACAAGTGTCGAAACGAAATCAGCGATGGTGTAAAGCTCTGGCAGGATCTGCAACTTCAAGACAACATTGGAGTTGTCGACGTGACAGAAGAAGGTGACGATTGTTGTCGTAGCGGATGAGAGTCAATTTTCGATCGTTGCGGCAGAGAACAAACTACATTTCAAAAGCAACCTTTGCTTTCTGATTCATAGCCATGGCAGCGGATGGTGTTAGGAATGTAAATGGGGCGGGGCGAGTACGGGTAGTAGCTACCCGCTACCCGCCCCATTTGATATACCCACTACTCGTACCCGTGCGGATATCCGTTATCTATGTTTTAGCGGGTACCCGTGAAATCCGCGGGTATCCGCGAATATCCATGGATATTAAAAAATTAAAAAAATTCTATAAAAATTCTATTAAAAGAAATTATTTCCACACAATATTTGTCATAATGAATATCATATTAATAAGACTAAATTATACCAATCACTATAATTTTAACTCAATTCTTATATTAATAGTTGTTCAATTAAATAAAAATAAATAAAGCTACAACATGAAAAATATGAGTGTGAGAATTAATACATGACACAACAATAATATTTTGGAGTCATTTTGTTCAATATTAAAACAAAGTAAGACAACAACTAAAATTAATGCATCACACTCCAATACTTGTCAAATTGTGCATTGATATTTTAGACTGCTAGATATGTATATAAATAAAAGGATATTTTTTGTAATTTTACTAACGGGTATTGTAACATCCTTTCTCCAAAAATGATATTACACCACAGTAACCAAGAACTTCGAAATAACTTAGAAAATATTTGATGAAAACTCAACATTCCTTCTCCGAAAATGCATGTAATTTTTTTTTCTTTTTTTTAAATAAATAAAGAGAAGGATGGAGAATATGTCTTAATTCTTTTCAAAAGGTTTTAAGTGCGGAAGCATAGAACAATACTTATGTAAAAACAATCTCATTTCAAATAATCATCAGAGTTTTTTTTTTACAAGGAAAGATAGTGAACATCTGAGTCAGTCTGGTCTCTAGACCTCTACCCAAAACAATACAGTAATCATCTATTCTTCTTGGAATCTCTATCCATTTATACCACAACTTCCTTCCGATCATCTTCTAAGAGCTAACCCATTCCTTGGGTAAAACTTCTACTCAACCATGTACCAACAACATAGAAAGTAGGCAATGGTGAAACTCTAGACAAAGTAATAAGTAAAGTACAAACACAAGAAATCACACTCATGAAATAAGTATATCTACGTAACAAATAATAAGAACTTCACCAAAACATGTCAAGGAAATTTCATGAAAATCATCAGATAAGAACACCGCTTTAAACAAAGCATATGAGAACATCGTGTAGGAATCTCACTTTAGACAAACCATTTGAGAACATCATGTAGGAACATCGTATCAGTACTATGCATATAGGGACATCGCTTTTACCAAGCATATAGGAAAATCGCTTTTCACCAAGCACATCTCTTTCATTTCCACTGATAATGTAACAGTAGATTTCACCGAGAATCCGTTACTGTTTATATTAAATTTTGATAGATGTTATAACAGTAGAATTCACCGAGAATCCATTACCATTATACTCTTTTATCCAATCCAATCTATTTATATATACGTTTATTAAGAAATCATTTTCCAATTTATCTTAGTCACGTATATACCGGGTCCCTAGGTTAAGAATTTCCCAAACAGCGTATCAGTACAGTTCCCAAGAAAGAGAAATGGACTTAAAGCCCCTTCAAAGATCTCTGTCTTTCCTAGACAGACCCATACTGATAAACCATTTATCTTAACCATCACCTTGTATATCAATGATAGACAATATCAGAGTTTCCACAAAAGAATAAATTGTATTTTCTTTACGGTAAGATCGTATTTACGGTAAATCTAAATTTCGTCATTATAACGATATGTTTACAAAAGCTCAAAATTAATTTTGCCATCACCACCTTACTTTCACAAAATTTAAGAGAAATTTGGGCATTATAACACTACAATTAATAAATAGCATAAAATAATTAAATTTAAGCCATAAAAGAATTATATAGCATAAATAAATAAATAAAAGCTATAACACCAAAAACATATAAGCACTTAACAATCAAGAATCAAACTTATACTTCTCAAATTAATTTGCAAGAGGTTCACCTTACCTTTGCCACAAATCTTGGAAGAACAAGGCTTGAAGAACCAAGAACACCAAGCAAGAAAACTAAGAATTTCAAGGAGAAAAAGAGAGATTTTGCTTGTCAACACAAGGCTTCTTGATGTGTGAAATTTATGAGGCACTCCCCTCCTATTTATAGCAATATGGGGCGGCCAAGCTTAGGGAGACGGAAGGAATTATTTTTTGTTATGTCATGGTACTTTTCCATGCATATGTCATAAACCCTTTTTAATAAAATCCAACAAAAAAACCTAATTGGTCCAAAGGAGTGAGTCATGGTGATGACTCAAAATTCATTTCTTCTCCTAGCTTCCTTGAGGCGGTTTTTGGGGCTGAAGAGAGAGGGGTATTGAAGTTACATTTTTACCCCTAGGGTTTATGTGCAAAACAAGGGTAAAATAGTCTTTTCACTAGTCAAAAATTTTCAAAATTAATTTAAAGTGTGAGAACCTATAGGAAATCTCAAAAATTCCATGTAATAGCCCTAATGGCTTCATGGAATAGTTTTTGGATTTTTACGGTAAGGGTAAGCTTTGCGGTTTGCATAAACAAAGGAAAACGGACGCGCTGTAAGTGCAAAATGGACATTTTTCAGAAAATTTTTGAAAAATTCTCAGAAAATCACAAATTGAATATAAACAATAATGATCCCTCTTAAAAAAATGGTTTTGAGCGTTCCCTGATAACTAAAAATCCATTTCTGCTCCGAGAACCCTTGTTTCTCGTGTTTACAAGGACTGAAAAAGTAACTTTTGATTTGCTTTTCAATAAATTTCGAAATAAATCCCAAAAATCCTAAAAAATGTAAAAACATTATTCAGCTTTGAAAAATCTCTTTCTGACCTCAATTTGGTCTCTGAATCAGTTCTCACTGTCAACTATAGGGACCAAAACGGTAATTTCAAAAACTTATTATTTTCTAAAAATTCCTGAAAAATTCCATAAAATCACAAATATTAAAAGCTCTGGGTTGTTTTGATATACTTTAACCATTTAAAATCTTATCTGTTTAATTACGGTAAATACGGTTGTCTGAAAAAGTCCAAACGTCAAAGGAAAAACGTCTGTTTTAATGAAATATTTTGATAAGCATATAAAAAACCTAATTATAAGATAAAAATAAATCACTTAGCACTTAGACCACAAAATTTCATATAAAACGAAATTTAAACGGTAACTCAATAAAATAGATGTTACAGGTACAGGTACCTCACTACCTACCCTTGTTCCCATTTATTGGCGAGTACCTCAAATACCTATTTAATTTACCCGCGGGTACCCATTAAGGCACCCGCCCCGTACCCGTAACGGGTTTTATTTGCGGGTATCCACAGGTATGAGTTTTTTTGCCATCCCTAGATGGTGTGGAAGGTGGAAGGTTGAAGAAGGCGTCATCACTATTCTTGCTTTTGATGGCGGAGATGGAGATGTTATGCGCAGAAGCATGATCGGTGTCTATAGGAGGTGGCTCTGTCATAATGTTGCTATGTGTAGAGCCATGATTGGCATCCATAGGAAGTGGCTCTATCACGGTGGTGTCGATAGGAGCAGCAAAAGCAAGAAGCTTCTTCAACCTCCATCTCCGGTTCATCATCATGTTCCAAGGCAGTAGAAGCTTCTCGGTATCATTATAATACCATGTGGTAATGAAGGATGTGTGGGGTAGAAGTTAATTATACTCATGAGAGAATAAGAGAGCATAAGAGTACTCATGAGATGAAAACTCGTAAAGAATCCTATTGATTGATTAAAAGATGATGAACTCAGGTACATGGTGCTCTATATATAGAGCTTATTGAACTAACAACCAGTAACTAATCACACAACAACCAACTAATTACTAACAAACTCTAACAGAATTATTTACTCTCCTAATACACACATAATCGGTGTCTCAACAATATTTTTGAGTGTCGATCGAAACAATGTCATGGGTGTCAAAAATGGCATCAAATAGACCTCCAACGTGTGAGTGAATTATGATTGTAAAGAAAGAGAACACATGGAACTATGCAAAACTCAACGATGGAGCAAGGATAAAAAATGCATTACTCATAACATGAAGATGGTGGATATGCCATTAAGTTTTTATTGGGGTGTCTTGAGGGCTCAGGTAGGCAATGCCAGCCTATGAAGCACAGACACAGACATGAACACTGGACACGACACGGACACGGACACGTGGACAGCGGTTATGTCCAAACTATAGGACACCGACACAAATATATATACACACACACACACACACTAGCTTAATAACCCGTGTCATGCACTGGATATTATATATATTTATTCTATACAATTTTTTTAAATCAAATAGTTTTTATTTAATATAGTATTATTTGATATACTTTTTATATGGCAAATTATATATTATTAAATTGAATTAATTAATTAGTAAATAGTAGAAAAATCTTTTTTACTTTTAAATTTTGAGACAATGTTATACTTTAGTGTAGGTTAAATCAAACTTTTCATGAATGAGATAATTTTATATTAAAATACTTTTTGGGTAAATCCAGATATATATTCTTCCATACACATAGCCTGGAGATTGAACCCCCCCGATATCATGTTTGAGAAACTAAAATATCTATAATTCATGTCACACCATGCTGAAATTTTGTATTCAAATAATATTATTAATTGTTAAATTCATGTATTATAAAGTTGTAGTTGATTAGATTAGAATAACCTTCTAAATATAAATTTATTGGATTCAATTTTATATTAATACTTAGTAAATTAAATTTAGATACTTAGTTTGGCTGGATAATATTAATAATAGTATTTAATTAAGATATTTTATTTTATATTAATAATATTACTAATAGTAATTATATTTTTAATTATCATTCATTGGATTGTATTTTTTTTATGAGAATGAACATTCATTGAATTGTTATTTTAGTTTTTCAAATATTTATTGTATATGTGAATTATATAATTTTTTCATGAATGCTAATATTTGAATTCAAATCTACAATAATAATAATTTAATGTGCAACTTAATGTAAAAAACTAATACACCCTTAATGTGAAACTTAATACACTCGTAATAATCCCATGTGTCAAGGATATGTTAGATAAATGAATTCATTTGATTGAGAATGAACCTATTATATATTATAAAAATATAAACCTATTAGACATACATGTTATAACAAATCAAATGGTCTTCTGGTAAAAAAATATCAAAAGGTCCGAAGCAAATTATAAAAAAGAAGTATAAGAACATGTTAAATGGCTAAATTGACATGGACATAGAATCAATTGAGCCATAGGAAAATAAAAATTTAAAAATGGCATGAAGAAGTTGAAGGCACGACATAGGATTGTAAATGTGGAGCCACCATGAAAACATGTAATATCATATTAAGGATGAAAGAATCATAATTCATTTAAACACCACATTGATTTCACTTGATGCCCAATCACAATCATCATTCATAGCCTTCATGTCCACTTAAAGCCAGTATCAGGTTGTATATAGTAATATCAATCGATAAAAAAACTATAGACGCATGAAATTGATCTGTCTCTTTTAAAATATACTGATAAGAAGAAGTTGAATAATATATATATATAAAGAAGAAAATTCTTCCTACTTTTAAGATAACACTTATGCTCGAATTGATTTATTGAATTGTATTCATTAAATAAACCGTAATCCAAGAGAAGAAAGAAGAAATAAAAAGATAGAGGAACATCTCAGTGTAGCCACTACCATCATCGAATGCACCCAATCCTATTGCCTTGACAGGATCCTATTATAACCATTGTCGACGCACCATTTCAAAGTTAATTTCATGGAAGATGGCAATAGCAATATGATTGGATCGAGCAGTAGAGAGTGGAACCAAAAGGGTACATGAAAAAATGTAGAAGATGAATATTAGGTTGGGAGTAGAGATTTCACACCTAATGTAATCTATTATCTATCTATCTATTATATATTATATAGCAGGATTATGCCACATAGAACAATGCCACGTGGCAATCCCAAAATCTTTCAATTCCCGCCTAAATTCAAAATTATTATTATTATATTATATTAATTTTATAATTATTGATATTCATGACTAAATTAATTCCATCAATCGATTAACCTATCAATTAATTCATTGTTGGTATTCATGTGTTAAATTAATCAATTAATTGATGAAACGGGCCGGATTCACGTTACCTGTCATTTAATTTAATTCATTTCATGGATGCAATCAAGTAAAAAACTTATTTCTATATTGCAATTATTGATATATATATATATTACACATATTAATGCAATTGTAAATTTCTAATTGTAATATACTAATGGAGAAAGACGCTCTAAGCCCACAAAAAAAAAAAAAAGATAATGTCAACTTGATCAAGGTGAACAAATGTAAATAATTTCACAATTATTCTATTATTTTGGTTACAAAAGTGATAAATAAATGTAAATATTCTCTCAATAGATAAATGCATATTATTAAATCACTACAATTATATGCACCGGTGTCTATAAAGTGTAACATCCATAAAATCTTTAACGAGATTAGGAAGAACATAATTGCATCATTGACTAAGTACTAAGAAGGATACTTAGTAACGAGAACAACAGCGTTCATAATCCAAATTACAAATATAATTCAGAATCTAGCATAAGTATTTTGTCTCAAGACCATAGAGATTCTGAAATTAAACAAAATACACAGCTCTTGAATTAAGCCTTTAGGCCATACATCAGCTTAACAGCAGTACAAGAAAAATAACTAAAGTTGGCTGCCCTCTAGTTTTCCTTAGCCTTTCCTTTATCTGAAAAAAAAAACATAACAATGAAAGAGTAAGATAAAAATCTCAGTGAGTCCTTAAAGGGACCCCCATAACTAACAGTATTTTTATATCAATGATATAACAGTATGTGAACATTATAGTAATATATATGTCTACAGGAATATATATATATATATATGACTTGTAATGATTAAACTTCAATTCAGTTTGCAATGCATTCCTTTAGGGTCCATTTAAAAATGAACCGAAAACTACGCCGCCGGGCCTTTTCGAACACCGGACCGACGTCCATAATCTACGGCATAATGATTAGACGTCTCTAATCTATAAGACAGTGCCCCGTCTTACCAGTGAAATGTCGCACCTTTGAATATCAAAGGGTAGCAATGACATTCATTATGAATGTAATTCATGATTTAATTCATTACAATCTGATATCCATGCTAGCATTTACAAGTATAACACCGCTTTATAGCTTTTATAACATTAGAAACCATGGCTGTAACTTAGTGACATAAATTTGTCATTTACTTCATATACAAATAGAATACAATCAGTACATATCTCGTATAGGTATCAATTAGGAATCTATTGACAATCACAAGTCTATCATTAAGATTATCAATCTTCGATAATATGCAACTAAACATACATGGTCATTTAAGAATCCTAAGATTCATCTGCATCTTGAAATAATCAGTTAGAATTCAGTTCTTAACCAAGTTCAATCAAACCAAAGCCTAAACTTGTAGAGTTATTTGTCTATTTTCAAATGGCACGGAGATAGCCGCAATTCAGTAGATGCCCATTCAGTTATGCACAGTTTATCAAGGGTTGTTCATAAAAGAAATTACAGAAACTCCTGTCAGGATTTTGTTAACTCAACTGACTCTTTAATTAACGATTTCTAATTCAATTTTTATCCAATTGGAGTCAATCCAAAGCCTAAACTGCTTCATTTTGAGTCTAGTTTCATATTCCACAGAAATCATACCATTTGGAACTACACACAAAGAGAATCGGACAATATAACAGAAACTGCCAGAGTACAATTTTTACCAAACAGCAACAGAATATATTTCCCAAAACTGAAATTTGTAAGTTTAATTACTCAGTCTATAGAAGTCCAAATCAAGTGCTTCCAAAGTCTAAACTACTTAATTTTCTTCCTAGTTTAACATTCAACAAAAATCAGCTCAATTGGATTAACACACAGTGAGTTATACCCTTCTCAACATACACTGCCAGAACAGAAATTAACAAAACAGCAGAATCAGAACAGTCCTGCCAATCCACACGAAATTTTTTTTTATGCACATGCAGTAACGAAATCATGACATGCAAAACCTTTAACTCATTAATCATGGAACCCTAACCTAGATTATGGCCTAGGATGATGCTCAGACATCATCCACCTAAGGGGGAAAGGACTCACCAAATGGAAGAACAAGAAGATGGAGAGTAGATTTTTATTTTTATTTTTTGATTCCCCTCACTCAGCTGGCTCCTCTCTATCCTTGGGATGAAAGAAGTGATTCTATCCTTGCTCCAATCTTGTCCTTCGGTTCTGCTCTCCTCCTTGATGTTAGAGGAAAGGAAATATGAAGATTGCTGGCCAAGAGAGTGGTGGCCGATTGATTGGAAGTTGAAGGAAGAAAAGAAGAAAACGGTGGTTGAGGGAAGTGTGAGCTGCAAAATGAAGTGAAGAGAGTGGTCTTTCTTTCCCCCCCCCCCCCCCCCTTTTTTTTTTTTTGGTTCTGCTGATGTAAGGAAATCGGAGGAGAGATTGATTCACTCACACACATCTATTCTTCTTGCATGCAATTGGATTGGCTATGTAGATCTCCTTTTGATAAAATATTTTTGAGTAGCATTTTGAATAAAAGGAGAGAAATGGGTGTGTTGCCGTGATATTATATGTAGTAGAGGGAAAAAAAGTTATAAGTTTTCCTAAATTATACTTTAGTCTCACATCAATTTAATCTCTACCAAATTTCAAATAATAGCCTAGATAATATTATCATTTCTAGATTAACCCATAAAAATTAATCATAACTATAAATATATACACACAAGCATACAATAATTATAATAAGAATTTATTTTTTTTTTTGCTAAATAAAATGTCTCTAAGGTTGGGATGTTACATAAAGTCTGGCACAAATGGTTAAAATCATCATCCGTTGCTAGGTTTGACATGTTTCGATCCCCGATTGGGACACTTGTGTGTGTGTGTTTACCATTCCTACTAAACCAAAAAAAAATGCACCGGTCTAGGCATATTACTATAACTATACACTAAATTTGGTTAAAAAATTTAAGAATAATTCAATATATAATCTTTTTAATCTAATCCCTCCCAGCTGAGATTTTTTTCCATATCCAAGACTCGAACCCGAGACATTGGTTAAGGGGCAAGAGACCTTAACCACTCACGCCAACCTCAGTTGATAGGCTTCTTTATAACACTTCAGATGGTTGTTTTTCATCTCTTATTTTTTGTCACCAATGAGATGGAGTGACTAATTTTTCATTCATGAACTTAACAATTATCTCTTAATATTTTTATTCATATCCTCTTTCAAGCTTTGATGAAAAGGTAATATCTTTAAAGTAATATTTTGGTTTTTCAACCCTATAGCTTTTGACTATTTGGTTATGATATTTTTTGCAGCTTGAATTAAATTTTTATCATAGCTAAAAAGGTAATAATTAATTATTTTATCTAATGTCATTCAGTTTGAAAATTGGTTTGCATTTTTTCCTATTACAATGCGACAGATGATTGATTTCATTTTTTTTCCATATCAGAAGTTCTAAGTCACTCACAGACTCTATGTGGTCTTTGTTAATAATACATGTAAATATAAAACGTATGTCTCAGTCTTGATTAGAAAGTCTTGTGTGTATATATTACTGAGATTAAAACTTTGTTTTGATCCTTTGGTTGTTTTGGTAACCAACTTCTAAATTCCATATCTTTTGCTCATTCTATTTAGAGATTCATCCAAACTTTCTAACAAATCCTTTTCTCTTTCGAGTACCAGCAACCATGCAATGTGAATAGTGGGATTAATGTAAACTTTTTGACAGAGTCTCATGATAAATATTGCATTACCATGATCAATATTGTTTTGTGAAATTGAATTCTTAAACAACTCCAAAACTTAACTGTTAAAGAATTTATATATATAATTCTAACCAGTTTTTAAGACAACAGAGAGGTACATTCCTTTTTTAGTATGTTACTCGCCATATGACAATGCACAACAATCATAAAGTAACACGTTTAACTAGCTTAAAAATTAGGATCAGAATAACAATAATAGATAACAATTACTTATCTTAATTTCATAGCTGCATACATATTTTGTTGATTATAAGTTACATTGATTTAGCATGAAATGGGAAAATGTCCAGCTATTTCCTTACAATTTTGGTGAATCATTTCGGATCTGCTAACTTTTTCCCTACACCTATCTTTACATTTGATTTTTTTTAATTCAAATTCAGATTTATGTTATGTAAATTTTATGCTTTCTTCGATTTTTTTCCTTTTCCTCTGACTCTTTTCTGGCTCCTGTTTTCTTTGTGTGTGTGTGTATGTTGAGGGATGATTTTATATATTTTCTTTTTTTATTTATTTAATATATTTGCTGTTTTATTTATTTAGGATATAATAATTATATTTATTTCATCCAAAATAACTTAAAAAAATCCATATAATATTATTTAATTATTTATATCTCATGGAGATATGCACTATAGAAAAAAAAAACTTATTACATAATATATAGATTATTACTCAAAATAGGGATAAAAAATTTACATAAGAACTTATTTAAATTTTTCTGTTAATACTTGCATTACATATGCATAAAAAATTTACACAAAAATAAATTAATATCAAAGTCATGGAAGTAATTATAAATAACAATATGATTAATTGAGAGTAAAATTATACCACACAATGATGAACGCTTCTACTATCTATTATCTAATTTTTTGCATATAAAGTTTATATTTTTTGTATCTTATGTGCTCTTATTAATATATTTATATGCCAACAATTAAAACATAAACATGTGATGCAAAAATTAGATATGCGCCATCGATTAATTAATTTAGTAATGTTGAGAATATTTTAAGTCATTGAGTACAGTAATTTGAAAGTATATATTGGAGAAAAAAGCTCAAATCGCACATCCTTTCTAAATAAGGCTTAAATAGCTTATTAAACTTAAACAATCCTTACATTACAAATCGATTTTGTGGGGTTAAATTAGACCAGAAATATTTTTTATTCATAAAAATCAATTTAAAATATAACAAATATTACATAACAAAAATCAATTATATGATAAATTATCTTGAATTAAAAATTAATTGAAATGCAATGTATATAATTGTCTATTTTATATGAAAATTAAAATGAATATGGTGATTTTACGTAATCAAAATCAATGATTTACTAAAATAAAAAAATGAGGTAATAATCTTTCAGTTTTAAAGAAATCATGAATGATAATTATCGATAATTATTTCTATTTTTAATTAATAAAAAAATAATTTTAAATGTAACAATTATTACATAATCAAGATGAATTATATGTTAAATGAAATATTTTAATTATAGATTATTAAAAAATAATTAAAATTAAAATATAATACATATCTAATAGAATGAAAATTAATTAATTATGTATAAAAAAACTTAAAATTAATTATATGGTAAATGAAATACATTTCTAATATAAATGGCAAATCAGATATATTTATGGTTTCAAATACATTTATTAATTGAGATAATGAATTAATTAATGACTGTCATAAATAAAAAAATAAAAATTAAAAAAATAAAATGAAAATAAAAACATTAGACGGGAAACTAAATGAATATGGTTGTGTCACGTGACATTGTCTTACGTGACATAATCTTGCTTTATATAATATAATATATATATTATTTAACATTTAATGATCTTGATGGAACCCATTCAAGAATAAAGAGGAAGCATGAAAATAAAGAGAAGAGAAGTTCATGTTAGAAACTGGCAATGACAAGGAGGAACCAAGAAGAGGAGAATGCAAAACAAAGAGGAATCACGAAGTATGTCGGCAAAGCAGGAAGCATGTTGGCAACGTAGAAAGCATGTCGACAATGGACGATTGCGTGTTAGAGAAGGAGAAATTGGAAAAGTAAAATGGCATCGAGTATTAAAGGGTTGTAAAAAAAATCCAAAAATTTAAGTATCAAACTCGTGTTTTTACTCCGCAAGAGTGTCCGTGAAGTGTCCCCGCCGTGTCAGAGCAAGAAAAAACTAATTAAAAAATCAAACACCTATTTAGTGTCTGACACTTGTAGTCCGGGTGTCGTACGCGTGTCAGACACAGACGCGTGTCAAACACTCGAACACTTGTTAATCTTGAGGTGTCGGTGCTTCATAGATGCCAACAGCAAACACATCCAAAAGAAGGGTAATCTCGTCAAGGCAGAAAATTTAGTCCAGGAAAACATGTCAATAAGATTTGCAACAATATTTGAAACATCTTCCATTCTTGATGTCTCTGAACAGTTCAAAATAGGGATTATAACAAAACAGGAGATTACAAAATTTTACACATTTGAATACCCTTGCTTTTCGCAGGACCCAGAAAATAAATGAAGCTTGATCAAAAGGGGGTTTCAAAGTTTTTCTACAGCTTTTCACAGTCAAAAGAAAAAAGAGGGGGAACGAGAAAGAGATTGCCCCTACTTCAACATGCTACCAAGGACAACATAATTACTTGTAAGGCTAATTGGTTAATTGGATGGGACTTATGGAAGGCTAAGCATGTGTTTTTGTTTTTTCGTTCTCAAGCTCTCAAACGTCGTTTGCAAAAGGAACCCAGGTGTTACTTCTCCGGTGGATGACATTGGGATGTGTTCTCAATGAAAATCCAAACACACGCTAATTGGTTACCTCCAATCCAGGGGCTGTGTAGCCTCCAATGGACTAAACAGAATGCTTCTAACATCTTTCGTACTTCTTTCTTTTATTGTCTTTCTTTTCCCTAGTATAGGTGGAAGCGTAGAGACGAGTGGATGGATCCAAACATGCATGATTCTTCGCTGACTCGTATGCAATGTGCAAGTCATTCTTCATCAACTTCAAACAACCCAAAAAAATCCTATTGCATGAGATCTTCTAACTGTAATTTCCAACATTTTGGGTCCAATTCAGCCTGTCCACGAGACAATAAGAAACTCAGTGACCAAATAAAAAATATTAATTACTATAGTATACAACATTACTTAAGCCTTAATTCCTGCTCCCTCAAGTTTTGCGCTTTGCTAAGTATTATGATCATCATCATAGTTTAGAAACTATTCAGTCCAAGTCAGCTTGACTAATATAAATTGTTGGAATTTCAGTTTGTGGATATACATAAAACCTTATACAACTAATTGTTCCTTTAGGGTTTGTTTGGGAGAGGGTTTTTGGAGGAGAGTGTTTTGGAGGCTTATACCAACATTTTACTGTTTTAGTTTTATAAATAGAGAAAAAAGATGTAGAAAACATTTTAAACCATTCAAAACCCTCCAAAGTCCTCCTTTCAATACATTTTTTTAGTTCCCTCGAATTGGAGGAACTCAACAAATGTACTAAGGGAGGACTTTGGAGGGATTTTGAGGGCTTTAAAATGTTTTTCACATCTTTCTCCTCTATTTATAAAACTAAAATGTTGGTTTAAGCCCTCCAAAACCCTTCCCCTCCAAAAAAAACCTCTCCCAAACAATCCCTTAGAATTTGAAAATCAAGAGGACTTCTCCTGGTCCTCATTTACAATGATGTCACATAATAATTGCTCGAGAGAGGGAAAAAAAAAGTCAAGTGTTGGTTCCAAAATTCTGAATCTTCCCCCACTTTAATTTTTTACATAAAAATATGAAGAAGTACACTAGCATTTTTCTGAAAATAGTTAGAATTTTGCTTTAGCAAATCCTAAGATAGGAACCAGACATGAATATACCTGAAACACTTTATCTCTCCATTCAAACACACAGCCACGTGCTTCTACATGTCTGATGAGCAGCTCAGGTAACAGAGATCTTAGTGAAACATGAAGCTTCACTTTTGTTAGTCCTCCACATGCCAATAAGGCTGCAGCCAGTCCTCCTGGAGCCAAGCCCTCCAGGTGAAGCACAGTAAAGCTTTGAAGGCAACTGATACTAGCAAGTGACAGAAGCCCCACATCTGTAACCGAGCTATACGACAAATTTATCTGCAAATCAGGAAAAAGACATAACAACATCAGAATCTTAAAGCAAAGCTTTCTTGCATCTCTGTTGTTTTGAGGAAAAGTGAAAAACGAAGAAGGTTTAAATATGTTTTTTAGTCTTTACAAATATGACACTTTTTAGTTTTAGTCCTTGTAAGAAAAAAATTGTTTATAATCCCTGCAAAATAGAAAGTTTCGTTTTTTAGTCCTTGTTATTTTGTTTTAGCCCTAGTAATATTTAGATGACGTTGAATTAGTCCCAGTAATATTTAGATCATGTTGTCCGCATATTATAAGGACTAATTTAGCATCAATCGAATATTACAGGGACTAAAACAAAAAAACGAGGACTAAAAACAAAACTTTCTATTTTGTAGGGATCATAAACAAAAAAAAAATTTATAGGGACTAAAACTAAAAAGTGACATATTTGCAGAGACCAAAAACATATTTAAGCCAACGAAGAAAATACCTACCTGTCTTAGATTTTGGGAAAAATGAGCAAGTGGAATCATTCCGCTATCATCAATGTTGTAACACTTCTTTATGTCTAGGCGGCTTAGTTGTTTGCAATTCATTGCAATAGATGCCAGACCTATAGACGTAACAAGAAGACATCCTCGAATTTCGAGTGCCTTCAAATTTGCACATTTTGACAAGGAGAATAATGCCCTATCAGTGATGCTAGTACAATAAGCTGTATTTATCATCTCAAGGCCAGGGCAACCACAAGCAATTGCTGAAATGCCCAAATCTGTTACACCTGTAGACCTGAAAAAAGAAAATAATCTCAGGTGACATTGGACAATGATCTCTATGTTAACAACATAAATCATAAGACCTTTATGTTGTACCATCATTTGTTAGAAGGGATGGGGTAAAAAACCTAGTTCAGATGAGCTAGGTCTGAGACTGCTTTTAAATCAAAGCCAAATTTTATCAAAAGCCAGTTTGCTAGACTGTTTTCTAATGTATTAAACATGAAATGTTTATACCTCAAAACTAACTACAGAGGCAAATTATATCCAATATTTTAACTTAAAAAATCAACCTAACCCAAAAGCAGTACTACTTTATGCCAACAAAGGAAAATTAAAAGAATGCATAGAATATTCATCTTATGACAAAAAAAGCAAAGGCTTACATATATGAATCACAAACCTGTATAGATCTAGCTCCTTTAACCTTGAGCAACACGTGCCAACATAGGTAAGTCCTCTGTCAGTTATGTTCAGGCAGATTCCTAGTTTCAGGACGGAGAGCCTAGAACAACGAGATATGGACTTGAGGCCTGCAGAAAGAGACAGTAAGTATAGCAGCCGATAAGATGGTTAATAATTCCTTAGGAGTAGGGATAGAGGCAAACCTTCATCATCAGTTTCATTATCTGTTAGGTCAAGCTCCTCAAGATAATGGCATATCTCTCCAATCAATATAAATGCTTCTGGTTGAACTAGAGTACATGACTCCATTTTGAGAGAAGTGAGACGTGCACACGAATTTGCAATGCTAGCAATGGAAGCATCGGTTATCTTGCGGCAGCATGTGATGTCAAGCTTCCTTAAATCTTTGTGTTTCAACACAAGGAAAGAGAGAGCTTCATCTGTCACTCCCAAACATTTGCTTAAACTTAGTTCCCTGAGTGAAATGCACAAATTTCCAATGGCCTTTAATCCATCAGAAGTAACAGGGCAGCCATCTAATATGATTGATTGCAACATGGAAAGTTTATTCAAACTATCGGCAAAAGGAAGAGTCACCTGGATAATCAAATGTCAACAGTTAGTTATAATTGAAATCCTCATCCTCAAGTTCATAAATAAAAATACAAAGACAGAAGAGTTACAGGAGAACCATATGCTAAAACGAGTTGTTCTATACATCCAGAAATGCTTGTTAGCTTTGACAGACCGATGTGAGTTATGTTTTGACAACCTGAGATATCAAGTTTCTGCAGAAGGAAGTGAAGTTGTCAAATAACAAGTTAGACCAAGAAAACAAGTGCACTCTGAAGGCAGGAATAATGAACAATGTAATGATTGATGCCATCAAATGTCATGGATAACCGCATAAACAATGCAACGAAAGCACAAAATTTAACTTCATTCATCTGATAGAAGATAAAAAAGGACAAAAATACTATAACTTCTACCCATGTTCACACTAAACATAATAGTAAAACACAAAAAGAAAAGAAAACTACTGGTATGTCATTTATCCAAGTTAATGCTGAAGTTGTCTAGTTCATATCCAAATTTTAAATTGAATATCAGGCTATCCTTGTCAACAACAAGGACAACAACAACAACAATATATTGACAACCTGAGATATCAAGTTTCTGCAGAAGGAAGTGAAGTTGTCAGTTAGACCAAGAAAACAAGTGCACTCTGAATGCAGGAACAATGAACAATATATTGATTGATGCGATCAAATGTCACGGATAACTGCATAAACAATGCAATGAAAGCGCAACAAATTTAACTTCTTTCATTAGATAGAGAAAAAAAAGGACAAAAATACTATAACTTCTACCCATGTTCACACTAAACATAATAGTAAAAAAAAAACTACTGGTATGTCACTTATCCAAGTTAATGCTGAAGATGTCTAGTTCATATCCAAATTTTAAATTGGATATCAGGCTATCAACAATCAAAGCCTTTTCCCACTAGGTGGAAATCAGAAGGCTATCCTAGTCATTAATAGTTAATCTCCCCATGTACCTTCAATGTCTTGCACCCTTGTTTGAAGACATCATTATTGAGGCTGTCATCATCAATGCCAAAGCATCCTTCAAGGACCAAATCTTGGAGATGTTGCAATTTGAAGATCGAGGAGAGACATTTCTCCGTGATCTGCACATCACAAGAAACCAATAACACTAGTTATTGAATTACATACAATCAAGCACTAGTTATTGAATCACATATAATCTGCACTAGTTATTGAATTACATAACTGAAGAAGAAAGAGTATAATCAAGCACTAATTCTACTTAACTTTACAACAACAGTTGAACCGCTCTAACTAATGGTGGATGGCATCGAACAATTACCATTAAATTAATAAATCAACAAACTCGATTCTAGGACACCACGAGGAAAAGAAATTAACCGAACCACAACTTCATTATTTTCCACTTAACCACTTTTTCCCCCTTTCTAATTATTCCTCACTTCAGCTGCTTCAACACTTCTTGACACCATCAGCGATCATTAACATCACCCCCCCACCCCTTCCCCCAACAACATTAAAAAAGAAACCAATTTCTTAATTAAGAAATAACACCTGCAAAAACATAGCTTAATATATCAACTCACAATCACACCCACACTTTTTTCCCACATAAACCTCCAAATTTAGAATTAAAACCACAAGGACATATTACATTACATTAATAACTAAACCAAAACAGAAAATTAAAAACACAAAAAAAATCTCAATCCACCAATAATCCATACCCAGATTCAACCAACAACCCCCCCCCCCTCCAATCCATAAAGCAAAAATGGAGCAAATAATAATAATAATAACCAAATCGAAGATAATATCCTAGATCTGTTATTGGTTATTGGGTCACCTATAAAGCACAAGCAGTCCTTATCTTACACACGTGTTGGTTTTATCAGTTGACTTAGGCCCAAAATCTAAAACCAAAGTAAGAAATTAGAAGGAGGAGGAGGAGAAAACTCACAGGCAAATAAGAGAGATCCAAAGTGTGAAGCTCCTTACACTTAATAGCAATCAAATCAACCCCCAAATCCCCAACACCCACACACCACTTCAAGCTAATTAGCCTCAACTTCCTGCACCCAACCGCGATGCACCCAATCCCCATGTCCGTGATCATCTTGCACCTGTTCAACCACAGCTTCCGGAGGTTCGCGGCACGGGCAACGGCGGCAGCCGCCGCGTCCCTTAGCTCCGTCGCGTTCGACAGGTCGAGCTCCACAAGGTTCCGGCAACTCGCGGCGAGGCTCAGAACCCCATTCCCGGTGAAGAACCTCGACCGCGACAAATCCACCCGCCGGAGAGTTTCCTGGTATGCTCCGGCCACCAGGGAGAGGGAACCGTCGCTCACGCGCGGACACAGAGAGAGATCGAGCGCCGTCACGGAGGTGTAACGCGCCACCATCGCCGGAAGGAGATCGGCGCGTAGGGGACGCAGGACGCGTCGGTGCTTCCCTTCGAGCGCGTGGAACCACTTGCAACACAGGGAAAAGGACTTAGTATCCTTTGGATCACTTTCGAGAAGGTCGAGGATTGTGAACACGAGTTCCTCCGATAAAACCTCGAATGGGTTCTCGTGTTGTGGTTGTTCCATGAGCTTCTTCTGTTTTTTCATCATCGTAGAGGCTTTTTTTTTGTATGGGTGCGGGTGACCGTTGGTTAACGTGATATTTATTATTGAGGCGTTGGGTTTTGTTTGAGAGAGAAAGAGAGTACTGAGGAGGAAGATGAGGAAGGTACACAAGGACCAAAATGCCACTTCCTTTGTCTTTTTCATAAGGATTGTGCGCTTGTGTTTGTTTGGATCCACTTGTGGACAGTCATAACTATCCCTCTTTCTCTTCAACAATTACAAAAGTTAGGTAAAGGGGGCATTGCGTGTTTATCAATTATCAGCGGCTAATGATCGGTTGAGGTAGGAAAATATCCTGTAGACACTTCAATGGGTTTCTATAATTGGTGAGACGTGAGTAATAGATCTAAGGTCCAGATTTATAGATATCCATGTGAAAGATGTATAAATGTTAGGTTAAACGATCACTTTAGTCTTTGAGAGTGTCAGACGGTATCACTTTAATCACTGATAATCGTTAATCATCCCTATTGTCAATAAATAGGAACCAAAATGATATCGTCCGATACTCTCAGGACTAAAGTGGTTGTTTACTCCAAATAATACGATGTGATCAAAAAATATAAATCATATGTTTGGATTGAAATAATTTTGCATCTCAAGGTTCCAATGTCCCATAAGCTACTCTTTATATTTTTGTGCACAGTGGATCACTGTTACACCATGAAAACAAACATGAAAAAAAAAATAAAAAATATTAGATATGTGGTGATACTAGAGGGATATGTGTTCATGTATCAATTATATCATTTAGATAGATGGTGATACTATAGGAATACATGTTCCATAGTATGTGCTTTTTTTATTCCAATTAAGTCTCATATCAATAATTTATAGAATTAATTTGACTAATAAACTACATAAAAACTATTTTTGTTCATTAAATACATAAAATGAAGAATATAATTTTATTAATTAAAGATTAATATAACTCATGTGTATTATTAGAGCTGGCAAAATGGGCTTTCGGGCCGGTCCACATCGGGTTCAGACTTTGTTGGACCGAGCCAAAAAAACCTAGATTGAAAACGGTCTCAAATTTGTGTGTCTGAGCCCTCCATTTTTTGGGCTCGGACTTTAGCCTATATTTTGCTAATGGCCCGCTTTCGGGCTCGGGCTTTACCGGGTTCGTACTTTGTCAGGGCGGGCCAAAACGGCTCGGATTAAAAATGGTCTCAAATTTGTGTATCTAAGTTTTTTATTTTTTGAACTTTTTTGGCCCGACCCATTTTGCCAGCTCTAAGTATTATGTACTAAAACTTCTTGGAAAAGAGTTTTGAAAAAATATTGTTTCTCCAAAAATAATTAAAACTAAATATACTTACTTCTAATATATATATATATATATATATATATCTTAAATATATATATATCTTAATTATAAAATTAATATTTATGGATAATATGCAGGAGCGGTTGAGTTAATACAGGGTATTTTCGTCTTATCAAAGTAACAATGTCATACGTACGGAGAAGGACAGGTAAGGACGAATTAATAGGGTGAATTGTGGAGGGTATTATTGTAATTTGAGGATGAGCTCTTTCTCCATCTAAAAAATACAGATGACATATGGTGGAGGACTATGTGAGGAAGGACAGATTCAAGTGCGGGCAGTACAAACGAGGGCCATATCAATTCATGAAAACGACACAATTTTTTTTTTTACGAAATTCTAAAAAATATGACAATGAGAAGGTTTTGAAAATGAAATGTTTTGTGAAATCTGAAAAGTCTAAAGTTTGAAAAATAAAATAAATAAATTGCCGTACTTATAGATGACCTTGCATAGTACCTGCCTGACTCAGATAAGAACGGTTAGAGAGAGAAAAAGCTTTTGCCGTTGGTGCGTCTCTTTGAAATGATTATGAGAGAGAGTCCACAACATGGATTAGAATTTAGAATCTCGAATTTAGGTCACGGAGGTTGTGGCTCGTACACGTTTCTTCAAACATGTCATTTAAAAATACTCTTTCCCGTCATCTATAATCTATATTCTATAGAGTTAGAATTTTTTTTATTTATTTTTTTATTTTTTTTATTATATTTAAAAAAATAAATAATATAAATATAATACATAAGTAATAGAATGTAATTTATTGTATTCATATTCCTAAAAATATAATAATTAAAAAAATAGAGAGAAAATCAAATAAAAAAAATCCTAACTCTAATCTATAATTTTAGGTTAATGTCACATTCGTAGAACAGTGCTCCGGCTTTTAGTCTTGATCATCCGCTTTTTTATTTTAGAAATGATCATCCGTAATCCATTAAAACTTAAAAACAGGTAAATATTCAATCATAATATAATATTCAAAAAATGGTTACTGTATTATTATTATTATTATTATTATTATTATGAAAAAAATAACAATTTCTCCCCCACATTTAGCATTTCAGTATTGTTTATTTTTTATCAAATTATTAATATATATTATTGATTTTATTTCCGATCAATATAATTGTGTTTGCTTATGGTTCCATTCGTTTTTCTTTATTCTAATAAATTTCAGATTACAAAACTATTTATGTTTTGATTTGATTTTTGATCAATAAAATAGTATTTGCTTATGAGTTCTATTAATCTTTCTATGTTTCTATAAATTTTCAGATTGTAAAATTATTTCATTTTATTTTATTTCTTATAAATAATATAGTATTTACTTACGGGTTTCATTCATGTTTCTGTGTTTATCTAAGTTTTCAGATTGTAAAATTATTTTTTCTGATCAAAAAAATATTATTTGTTTATGGATTTCATTCATCTTTCTTTGTTCATGTAAATTTTCAGGCTAAAATTATTATTTTTTTATTTTATTTTTTATCAATAAAATAGTGTTTGATTGAGTTCTATTAATCTTTCTTTGTTTTTGTAAATTTTCAGGTTGTAAAATTATTTCTTTTTATTTTATTTGTTATCAATAAAATAGTATTTACTTATGAGTTTCATTTATATTTTTTTATTTATCTAAGTTTTCAGGTGGCAAAATTATTTTTTTCTGATCAATAAAATAGCATTTGCTTACAAATTCTATTCATTTTTCTTTGTTCATGTAAATTTTCAAGTTGCAAAATTATTTTTCTTTTATTTCTATTTCTGATCAATAAAATAGTATTAGCTTTCATGTTTCATTCATCTTTCCTTCTTGCTGTAAATCTTTAGGTTGCAAAATTATTTTTCTTTTGCTTTTATTTCTACTGAATAACATGTTGTTTTCTTACTGTTTCATTCATTTTTTTCTTGAAGTTTTCAGGTTGTAAAATTATTTTTCTTTTGATTTTATCTAATTAGTAAAATAGTGTTTGCTTTCGAGCTTCATTTATTTTTATTTGTTCCTGTAAATTTTCATGCGTAATGCAACACCCTTTCTCAAAAAAGGATATCGCACCATAGTAACCAAGAATTTTGTAATAATTTAGAAAATATCTTGATGAAAACTCAGTATTTCTTCTCCAAAAATGTGGGTAAAATTTTTGCTTTTCAAATAATGAGAAGGATGGAGAATTTGTCTCTCTAATTCTTTTCGAAGGGTCTTAAATGCGTGTGAAAGTAATCTCATCTCATATATATATATATAACCATCATTATCTACAAAAGAAGCTTGCATCAGGACAAGCTATGGTTTTTAAAAGATCTTTGTACATCAATAGTGCTGAAAATACTAAAGAAAGCGATAAAACCTAAGGCCCCATTCGGGGTAGTTTTTGGTTTTATGTTTTGAAAATTTCAAAAACCAAATCTAGTTTCAGTTTTGAGTTCTGAGTTTTAGTTATAAGTTTTGAGTTTAAGTTTTTTTTTAGTTTAGTCACTCTCTTTACCTCGTCTCACTATGAATGGTGAAGGTACGAGAGAGATGACATTAGGGGTGGCAAACGGGATGGGCCCGACGGGTTAGCCCCGCCTAACCTGTTTTTTGGTGGGCTTATTTTTTCAACCCATGACCCGCTTTGGCATGCCTGTCGGTTTGATTATATTATTTTTTTAGTTTTTTTATTTGTCGTGGGCTTGGGCCGACAAAAACTGGTCATCCCGCCGGGCTACCAACCCGCCCTTAAATGGGACGGACTGTATTTTTTGGCCCACTTTCCTCGGCGTGGCGGGCAAAAAAACGGACAGGGCGGACCGACCCATTTTGCCATCCCTAGATGGGACGAGAGGATGCCGAAGGGACACGAGTAGAACTGGGTATATGGACCTTGACCTGTTTAACCCGTAGCCCGTACGTCAATTTTTATAATTAAATGCAGGCTTTTTTAGCCCCGCCCATTTAACCCCGCACGTCAATTTTATAATTAAATTTTAAAGTTTTAATGTATATTTTATTTTATTTTTTCAAAATTTAATTTTTTTTTCTTTAGTAGGCCCACGGGCCGACCCCCATTTAGCCAATGGATTATGCGGGCCGGACGCGAGCCACATCATGTAGGCCCATTTATATTGCAGCTCGGCCCCATCTGTTTATATGCAGACTGGACTACTCGCATATCCACCTCTAGACATGAGAGAACAGGAGTATTTAGCGTTTAAAACTGAAACAAGAATCACAAAACCTATTTTTGTGGTTTTGAGATTCAGGTTTAAACTGTTTTGAAATTTAGAAAAAAACCAATTCAACCCTATTTTATCCGAACATGTTTTGTTTTCAAATTTAAGTTTTAAAACAAAAAACCAGAAACTTCGAACCACCCCAAACGGCCCCTAAGTAAACTAAAAGAAACATAAGTGGTAAAAGAAAATATATGCTACTATGTACATAAGAGTCAGATCCCATCTACTGACTACCCAAAAAAGCATCTATGACTCTAAGCTATATCTAGGGACAAGACCAAGTGCCTCCTCCCATTTCTAACTCACGGGGCTCAAGATTTACAACTTGAGTTACCGGAATCCAGACATAGTCATACCTAGACAAGTCCGATGTAGGTAGAGGTCTATCACAAAGGTCGGAGGTACCCCAAGACCCTATGGACTCGGTGTGTAACTCCTTTTCACTGGGATCGGAGTTGGATAACACTATAATATCCTCATCTTCACCTGAAGGGGAACAAGGAGTATACATCGTCGGATCTGCCTCTCCCTGAGGTGAACCGGCGTATACACTACGAAATCCTCTTCAGCAGGTGCCTCCACTATATCCTCCACCCAGCCTGTTGCCGAGGGATTGCTCCAAGTAGATGTCCTCCTCCTGCGTCTGTTGTAGGATATAGGTGGGGACATAGGATCTGGTCCATTGTCATGTCCGTATGGTGGAGTTTTGTCGTCGTCATCCCCCATATCATCTACCGCATCTACTACTAATCCGCCTAGCTATCGTAATGGTAACTTCATGTGAAGTACTATCTGCTCCTTAACCCCTTGGGAAATCTCCCCTATACCACCATCCGTCATCTCTACGTAACCTGCAAACGTACCCCACTAAGTGTCATGGTTTATATTCCACTTCACTTCATCACCCCCTATCAGCAGAACGCTAAGGTGTCTCACTGGTCCCAATCCCGTATCTGGGTGAGTCATGATCTACTCGCATATACACAAGCAAGGGTGAAACTCAAATCCACAGCAAAAGAAAAGAGAAGTATAAGCACACATTCACAGATCATGCATCACTTAATACATACATCAAGAACACATAACACACCATTCAATACAGTACATGCCTTATATACTCAGAACTACACATACACAGATCATGTCTTGTATTTAAATACAGCAAAGCAATGTATACTCAAAAATATATCATCAATACAAGATATATTTTTGCATGCCACTTCTATATCTCTTGAAAACACACCGGTGCACTGCTCCAAAGAGACTTTTCCAAGCTTAACTCTAGTGAGTGATTGGCTGTAGTAAACTTATCAGAATAACCAGAGAATCCCTCTAGACCTCTAGAAATCATTCGATAATACTACATTTAAAATGAATACCAAATCATAAATAGGTCCGTCAGTCAGATTTGTCCAAGTCGGGCATACGACTCATCTCGGCTTGAGGGTTATCACCGACCCAATCAATGAGACTTTCGAAACCTGGATAATTCCAGTAGGCAATTGTAGCCCAACAAGTGCAACACCCTTTCTTTACACTATAGTAACCAAAAGTTTTGCAATGACTTAGAAAATATTTGATAAAAGTTTATAATCCTTCTCCGAAAATGCAAATAAACTTTTTTCTTTTAAATGAATTGTAAGTGTAGAGTAACACCATCATATTTGTGACAGTAATTCATCACGTATATTATAAAATCATGCTATTTACAAAGGGTTTGTTTCAGTACAAACCGTAGTATAAATTCTGCAAGAGTAATAAAAACAGGAAATACTAGTAAACTGAAAATACAAAAATGTTGAAAGAAAATATAAGCTACTATTTATGTGTGAGCCAAATCAATCTCAAACTAACTACCCAACTTAACCATCTTTAATCGAAGATGTAACGGCAACAGCAACCTTCTAACCCTAACACGGTGTCTCCTCTTCTGATCAGTTTTCTTCTGCTTCTCCACCTTCCTTACGTTGCTATCTTCTTTCCAGATGATGTTCTTCATCTGCTCCAGGGGTAGCTTAACGTTTAAGACTAACCGAGTCTCTACTCTCCAGTTGGGCTTATCAACCTTCCCCGCAGTGGTAAGTACATTACCAGAATACGTACCCCACTGTATATCAGTGTTTATCTTCCATCCCGTCTTCCCAACCTCAAGGGGTTGAATCCTGAGATGCCTGACCGAACTAACCCAATCCTCGGGTAAACCATCTACTCAGTCATGCATCAACACAACATAAAAGTAGGCAAGGGTGAGACTCTAAAACAAAGTAACATGAAAAGTAGGAGCACACCCAAAACACAGATTATGTATCAACTATTCCACACATCAAGACACATATCAAAAATAACAGATCAATCAAGAATTATAAACAGATCTCGTTCAAACAGATCTTACCTTTGTGCTAGAACCCTATAAAAGTAATACACTCACAAGAATATAACACCAAGTCAAGGTATATTTATGCATGTCACTTCAATATCTCTCAAAACACACCGGTGTAATGCTCTAAGGAGACTTTCCAACCTCACATCATTTGAGCGATTGGCTGCGGTAAACTTAATAGAATAATTAGGGAATCCCACTTAGACCCATGAAAATACTTCGGTAAACTGCATTTAAAATTTAATACCAAATCATAAATAGATCTACCAGTCAGATTTATCCAAGCCGGGTATACGACTCGTCTCGGTTCGGGGGTTATCACCGACAAGGCCATTGAGACTTTTGAAACCTGGATAATCTCAGTAGACAATTGTAATCCAACAGAACCTATTTTCAACCTCATCCTCTAGGTTGTATGCTCATCGTCTATAATGCAAATGACCGTCTAAATTTGCACATGCAACTTTTTGTTTCTCTTTGTAAAATTTCCTCTGTTTTACTGTGGCTTCTCTTGAATACCATTTTATAGAATAACTCATCACTTTATGAAAATACTCTTGCCTTCATTACTCAATTATTTACGAGTTAAGTTATTCTTCCGGCTGTAATAATTCAATTTATGACTGGTCACACCGCAACAGAGCCGAACTGAGGTGAGCAACCCAATAGAGTGATTCGATATATAAACTAAAAGTTATTAACTCATTTCAAGCAAACCAAAACGGGGCATAGCCACCTAGGATTGATCAAGAGAGAAGAGATCAACAGTAATAAAACTTATGTCCACTTTTAAATCAATAAGTGTCTGTTCTCAGATTTTATATAGATATTTGGGAATGGAATAATTACACAGCGGCTGAGCTGACTGCGGCAATCAGTGTCCGTCTTTTTTAAAGTTTGATATAGACTTAGTGAACGAAGTAAAACTGATTAATTACCGGCTTTAGTTATTTTTGAAGATGAAAAGATCACACGGCAGCAGAGCCGTCTTTGGTGATCAGTGCCCAACATTAAAAAAATTCCATCTATTCTAAGTGATCGAATTCAAGCTGATTCTCTTCTGAAATATTTAAGCACCAGTTATCTTCAAGGAAAATGGCCCGTTGAAAGCATATTTCACTAATTTCCACTCCAATAGACATTGGAAATTAAACCGAGTTAATTGTATACATATATAGATTGGATACCCACTCTATATTTCCCACTGTTAATATAATAGTAGAATTCACTGAGAATCCATTACCGTTATATTAAATTCTGATAGATGATATAACAGTAGGATTTGTAACATCCCAGATGCTTTTCGGATTGATGACTGTCCCCATACACCAACACGGGTCTTTTCAGCATGCTTTGTCCTCACTCACATGCTTCCCAGGAGGTCACCCATCCCTAAATCGCTCCAAGTCAAGCACGCTTAACTGTGGAGTTCTTAAGTGATAGGCTACCGAAAAGAAGATACATCTTGTTGGTATGAGTAGTGCGAATCAATTCTATTAAGTTTTCCTCAACTGTACAGTCCCATACATGCACAGTCTCAGAATTCCTCTCATTCGGGTATGATTTCGGTTCATTCATGTACCCCTTCGCCTAGAAGCCTGCCAGGAGCCGCTCCTTGTCCGTGCCTCTCTGCACCGGCGATCACTCCCCGCCCTCGTTGGCCTCAGGGTGTCACGGGATTCACCGAGAATCCATTACCATTATACTCTTTTTATCCAATCCAATCTATTTATATATACGTTTATTAAGAATTCACTTCTTTCCCAATTTATCTTAGTCGCGTATATACCGGATCCCTAGGTTAAGAATTCCCCAAATAGCGTATCAGTACAGTTTCCAGGAAAGAGAGACAGACTTAAAAAGCCCCTTCAAAGGTCTCTGTCTTTCCTAGACAGACCCATACTGATAAACCGTTTATCTTAACCATCACCTTGTATATCAATGATAGACAATATCAGGGGTTTCACAAAAGAATAAATTGCATTTTCTAAGATCATATTTACATTAACTCTAAATTTTGCGATTATAACGGTATGTTTACAAAAACTCAAAATTACTTTTGCTATCCTCACCTTAAATTCCCACGAAAATTTAAAGAAATTTGGGCATTATAACACTACAATTTATAAATAGCACAAAACAATTAAATTAAAGCCATAAAACAAGTATAAAGCATAAATAAATAAATAAATAAAAGCTTTAACACTCAAAACACACAAGTCAAGCACAAACAAAAATCAAACCTATACTTCTCAAATTAATTTGCAAGAGGTTTCACTTACCTTTACCACAAGAACTATGAAGAACAAGGCTTGAAGAACCAAGAACACCAAGTGAGAAAGCTTAAGACTATAAAGGAGGAAAAGGAGAGAATTTTGCTTGTCAACATAAGACTTAGGATTTGTGAGAAATTTATGAGGCACTCCCCTCCTATTTATAGCCAAGGGGGCGGCCAAGCTTAGGGAGAAGGAAGACAATATAAATTTGTGTTGTCATGGTACTTTTTGAGTCATATGTCATAAACCTTAATTAATTAAATCAATCCTTTTTCTAATTGGCTCATGTCCATGACTAGGCTTGGTGACTCATATGGGAAAAGCGCATCCAAGGGCCTAAATTGAAGGTTGATGTCGACCAAGCAAAGAGGAAGAAGAACCATTGGATAGCTTAGTTAAAAACTTTAGGTTTTGGTAGTTTCAAGTGAAAATCAAGGGTAAAATGGTCTTTTCACTAATCTAAAATTCAAAAAATAATTTAAATGGTGAGAACCTATAGGTAATCTCGAAAATGACATGTAAGAGTTTCATGGAAGAGTTCTCTCGATTTGTACGGTAAGGGTATGCTTCGCGGTTTAAATAAACAAAGGAAAATGGACGCGCCGCAAGTGCAAAACTGTCATTTTTCAGAAAATTTCAGAAAAATTCCCAGAAAATCACAAATTGAATATAAACACTAATGTTCCCTCTTGAAAAATGATTTTGAGAATTCACTGATCACTAAAAATCTATTTCCGTTCAGAAATCCTCGTTTCTCATGTCCACAAGGATTGAAAATGTAACTTTTAATCTGTTTTTTTGAAAAATTTGAAATAATTTCCAAAAATCCCAAAAATAATGTAAAAACATGATTCAGCTTTGAAAAAAATCTATTTCTGACCTCAATTTGGCATCCGAATCAATTCTTAGTCCTTGTTGTTAACTATAGGGACTAAAACGGTAATTTCTAAATTTATTTTTTGCAGAAAATCACAAATATTAAAAGAATCAACTTTTGTGAAGGAAGTTTTGTTTTCTGGTTTGTTTTGAAATACTTTAGCTATTTAAGATCTTATCCATTAATTACGATAAATATGATTTTCTAAAAAAAAACTCAAACGTCAAAGAAAAAACGTCTGTTTTAATGAAATAATTTGATAAGCATATTAAATCCCTAATTATAAGACAAAAATAAATCACTTAGCATTTAGATCACAAAATTTCATATAAAACAAAATTTAAACGGTAACTCAGAAAAACGGATGTTACAACAAGACTCTATTTTCAACCCGTCCTCTAGGTTGTAAGCTCATACATGTTTATGCAATGACAATTCTAATTGTATATAAATTCCCTTTGATTTCTCTTGTAAAACTCTCTCATATTTTACTGTAATACAAAATATTGTAAAATACTCTTACTCTTTCATCAGAGAGTAAATTATTGTACACAATATCTCTGTTACTGCTTTTTATTTGGTAAGTGATTTTTCTCGGTTAAATAAATCTGATAACGGAATGATCACAAGGCGGCATAGCCGACTGAGGTGATCGATGCCCAACTCTTTAGAGTGTTTTGATAAAGAAACTAAGTGAACGAGATCAAACTGATTTATTACTGAAATATTTAAACACAAATTTGTTTTCAGAAAAATCCCGTTGAAGGCTTTCTAAATTAATTTTTCTGTGAAATATGTAGAGGACCCCAAACTAGGAATTTCTACAAAATAGTATAATAGTAGAGTTTACCGAGTACCCTTCACTATTGTATTATTTTACCCAGTCAGCCTTTGCATATCATTATGACATTGAAAACTAAAATGAGTTTATATATATAACGAACCCAAACCAGGAATTTCTACCAAACAATACAACAGTAGAATTCTCAAAAGAACCATACAGTATGCATCATTTTACCCAGTCTGTCGGTATATATATTTAGCGAAACCATTGTTAATAGCTCAAGATCAATTAAAAGTAAAGATCAAGTTTTTCGGTAGTGCCGTCTTTACTGGATCTATAGAGAGAAGACATTTATTTTAAACGTACATTCGTGTATAGTCAGTAACCCAATAAAAATCTTTCCCAATTTATCTTAGCCATGTATATATAGACTCTCTAGGTTAAGATTTTATAAACAGCACATCGGTATGGTTCCCAGGAAAGAGAGGCGAGGTAAAGCTTCTCAAAAGACCTTATCTTTCCTTAGCCAAAATAATATCAATAAACCATTCATCCCAACCATCTTTCTGTATATCAATGGTAGACAAATTTTAGGGTTTTTTTTTATAAAGAAATAGATTGCAATAGTTTTATGGTTTAATTATACTGTGATAGTCTAAAATTTGCCATTATAACGGTATATATATTTAGAGCTCAAAACCAAATTTTCCATCATAACATTACTATCACAAAACTCATAGACAAGTTAGCCATTATAACCTTACTAATAATAGAAGCTCACAACAATTAAATCAAAGCCGCAAAATAATTATAAAGCTTAAATAAATAACTATAAAGCTATAACACATGAATCACCTAAGTGATTAGAAATCAAAAATCAAACTTATAACTTCTCAAATTATTTTGCAAGAGCTTCCCCTTACCTCTTGAAGAAAAACTTATGAAGAACAAAGCTTGAAAAGAACTAAAACTCAAAGAAAGAAATATGAAAGCTTTAAAGAGGAAAGAAAGAATAAACTTGGAAATGCTTCAAGTTTGGTGTAGGATTTTATGAAGCATGGAGGGGGGTATTTATAGGGAAAGGGGCGGCTATCTATGGTTAGTTTAGGGCAATCATAGTTGACTTTAACTTAACCATGGTTTAATGGAAATAAATCAAAAACTAATTAACTAAATCCTAATTGGTTCAAGGAAATTCACAAGGATTCAATCCATGTCAAAAGAGAAATCCAAGCCTCCTAATTCCTTTGAGGATGTTGACCAAATGAAGAGAATTTTGGGCCATTGGATAGCTAGGTTAAAAAGGTTAGGTTTTAGTAAGTAAGTATACAACCAAGGGTAAAATAATAATTGTACATAATCCTACACTATTCATGGTCAACGTTTCTGTCTACAGTTGACTGATCACTATTCATACTTCATAATATTTCATTCAAGTCCCTCAAAAATTCTAGGTTCTTATATCATACGTGTTAACTCTTTATTCGTCTCTATTCGTTTGATATACCGCATTTTAGCGAACAAACGATGTTTTAATAATCTTATATAAAAATAGTTTCTAAAATACTCAAATAAATAATTAAAAATAAAAATAAAAGGATTTTGGACTTTTATCACGAAATTTTACACTGCGAATCAAGATCTTTGCGCTATTCGCTCCCGTTTAGCGTATTTTTCTGTAAATTTTAAATTTTTTCCACAAATCCCAAAATTTTTAGAAAATCACAAATATTAAAATAAATAACATTTGTGAAGGAAGATAATTTTCTGGGTTGGTTTGATACATTCATGCTATTTAAAACCTATTCTGCCAATTACGACGTAAACCGTTTTCTGTTTAAAACTCAACTTCAAACGAAAACTATCCATTTTAATATAGAGAATGAATATGTATATTAAAACCATTTTTCTAAGATAAAAATAAATCATTAAACACATATGTCACATAATATTCAAATAAAACAGAATAAAGACAGAAACTATACTGACGAAAATTACATAAGACGTAAAACTGGTTTTTCGTTTGAATTACAACACCAAATGAAACTTCTAATTTCTATACAAGATAAAACTATTTTTCCTTGTAGTTTTTATCTTGATCATTTCCTATTCTCCGTGTGTTTATCTGTTCCCTAGTTAATGTGTTACGTGATTTATCTTAGAGGGACTAAAACAGTAATATTTCTTATGCTTTTCTCTAAAATTCCAAACTTAGTTTCTAAAATCCTAATATAACATCAAATCACTATTTCAATCCTTAAATACCTCTTCTGAATCCAATTTGAAATTTCAATATCGTTATAAACTTATTTTGATAGTCAAAGATGTCCATAGAATACCGTTTTGACTTCTAGCTACATCAATTCTAAACCATTACTTATCGTCTGAAAATCTTAAGAATAATTCTAATCCTCCAAAATTAATACTCTGTCTCATAGAGTAAAAATTTGAAATGTTACAATTAACCCTTATCATCTGAAAACTCTCATCCAATAAACTACTCAATATCGCTTCACCTGTTTATACACTAAATCTGCCTGACTTTCGAAATAACATACTCACCTATTGCCTAGAGTATTTTGGTTTTTCCCTACAAAGTAATTTCTCACCTTCTGTCAAAAATCAAACCTAAAATTTCTTACTCTAAAATTGTGACCCTGTTGGTCCATACTAACCATCCTTTTCATCCTTTATCTTCAAAAGAACTTGTCAATTCCAAGAGTTCCCTTTTGACATACATATCATTTTCCTAACTTGGCTATACCCTAATCCTCTTGTCACTACAAATACCTTGGTAAGTTATTCTGATAGCTATCAAATCTTAACAATAATTCTCAAATATCTAATACTACTCCACTCAGCTGTAGGCTCTACTATTACCCTTGAAATAACAGTCTTGTATTCCCTTGAGTATCTCTGCATTAGCTACAAAGTACTTCCTCATTTTTTGAAAACCCTACCTTCCTTTACTCTTAGGAATTTGACTTATCAGTTCATACTAATTACTATTGTCATTTCTCTACTACCAGCAAGCTAATGGGTTGATCAGACCCACACCTTGACCTTACGTAGTAATGAAACAATAATAATTCTATGACTAATCATGTCATCATTCAGATCATATACTTAGTTTATAAGGGTAAGTTTCTATCTATAATAGAAAGAACATAGTATTGCAACAAATATATATATATATATAGACACACACACACACACACACAATCAACAAAATTATCATACACAAAACACACTGGTATATATATAAATATAGTAATTATTTTACAAGCATCGCTAATAGGCTCTATATCTGTAAACGTCTCCCAAAGATTATGCGCCAACATCGGGTGTTATGATTCAAGCCTACTGATAACTATACTGTATATTACACACCACACAACTTAACATTGCCGCCTTCAGTCCCTGCGACAAATAACAAGACTCCTAACTCCTTGGCAGTTCTTTGCCTTATGCCCCGTTTTTCCACACCTATAACATGTAAGTCCCTTCTGTGTGCAAATGTCAGCCAAGTGATTTTGTTTCCCACACCTGTAACACACCTGATTTGAAACTTGGGTACTAGGAACAAACTTTCCTTGCTTAAACTTCTCAATCCTAGAGCAATGCTCCATCAGCTCGCCCAACTCATAAATTTTGAGAGGTGCTACCGTCTCTCATAGATCACGTTTCAACCCCTCTTGAAACTTCTTGCATTTTCATGTCGGGTCATGACATATTTGAAAATACTGGAAAAACTTAGAGAGAGATTCAAACTTGATAACTGTAATATCCATGGATTTACCACTATTGGGCTTTACCGAGTATATTTACTCGGTACAAGGTTCAAATCTCACGGAGGGCAAAAACATCACATGGGGGGTGGTGAAGGTCATGAGTATATATACCCGGTAAAGCCCAATTGGTAGTGGGTTCTTAAGAATCTTTGTACTTAGCCCCAGGTACAAGGTTCGGATCCCACAGAGGGCAAAAACACCACATGGGGGGTGGTGAAAGTCATGAGTATATATACCCGGTAAAGCCCAATAGTGGTAAATCTGTGGATCACGGAGGGCAAAAACACCACATGGGGGGTGGTGAAGGTCATGAGTATATATACCCGGTAAATCCCAATAGTGGTAAATCCGTGGATATTACAATAACGTACTCCCCTATCACATCTCTCCTTGCTTTAAACCTAGAAATTCCATCTCCTTTACTTGGCGAACACAAATAGGAAACTTCGTCCGAAAATAACCTCAAAAAATAGTCCAAGTAATAGTTGTCCCTTCGACTTCCAATAATAAACGCGTTCCACACCACCAGAATTCAGCATCGTCTATCAACATGGAAGTAGCAAACATCACTTTTCGTTCTTCCGTGCAAACCATTGCTTCAAGGAACTTTTCTAACTTATGAATCCACAAATCTGCTCCTTCAGGGTCATATCCTCCCTTGAATTGAGTTAGATTGGCATGACAAAGTTCAATCCTATGATTCTCTCATTCTCTACGTCCAAAAGCAGTTGCCATCTCCCGGATAACATTTGCCAAATCATCATTGCGATCCTTTCTTTTTGCCATAGGTTTCTACTAGACAACTACTCAGGTAAAAACAATTAGGACCTATCACAACTGCTTTAAATCTACAAAGGAAAATCAAACAATTACACACAATTTCAACCAAAGTCTATACTATTCTGTAATAATTTGGCGACTTTTGAATTGATGACTTTTTCCCTATTAACCAAAACGAATTCCAACTATATGTTTTGTCCTCACTTACATGTTTTTCAGAAGGTAATCCTTTCCTGCATAGTCCCATACCTATACAGTATCGTTGGCATAGGTAGTACCTGTTGGAACCAAATTGGTCAAAGACATTTTTCAATGTTTAAATCCCTAAATGGTTTTGTTGATAATAATTATTGTTAAGGATTTTACAAAGTCTGATAACAAGCTCTTGCAAGTACAAAAAAGTTAAGTCCATCGTCCAATATGGCTTTGGTACTTTTATGTACAATCAATGAGTTGAGCGTCCAGTGGACTCTGGTACTTGACCTATGGTAAGTATCGTCCAATGGACTCAGGATGCTATGCGTCCATTTGGTAAGACATGTTATGTGTCCAAATGGTAAGACAACTAAGTGTCCATTTTGTTTAAAGCTGCATTCAACACGCATGTTGTTCTGATCTATTAACATGCTATTTATTGCTCTTGCATTTAATTTGAGACATATTAAATGAGCAAATGATTTGAAATAAATAGCTATATGTATGCTTTTCTCGGACTTAATTGTCAACGATTTCAGATAGCATTTAAGGAAAAGCATAAAGCACTTTGGAAAGTGTACTTGAGAGAAAATGTAATCTGAACATATCTGTCACTCTCTGGACATAACTTTCCTTTCACAGAGTGTATTATCTTTGTCTCAACTGGATATTACCTTTAACCAATGTGTAATTGAGACTTTGAGTACAGGTTGCTTCTGACCATGGAGAAAGAACTGCACAAATTTCTACACTTTAGGGTTTGGGTATTTCATAAAACTTGCATTTTTATGGTTGTGTTTTGTGTATTTTGAATAAGGGTAATTTTGAAAGTGTTGGAGTATCAAGGTTGTGAGGAGACCACTTGGTGTTTTTTTTAAAGGAGACTCTTGGTGTTTGTTCTTCAAGTAGCTTCAAGAGGTAAGATGATTTTCTCAATAAGTTGGGAACGTTGTATATGTGTGTGATTGTGTGTTGTGTGCTTGATGATAAACTCAAAGACTTGAGTTTTCATATTGGGTGTTGAATGAGAAATCATTATCCTAGTAATATCTATTTTTACATATGTATGACTTAGGGTGTTAATATATGATGTTGGTTTGATAAAAGGTGATTTTCGAAATTTAAGGACCCTTGGAAAATTATATATGTTGTTTGAAGTGGTTTGTATGCCTAATTAAATTAATGAATGAGGCTATTGTTCTTGAAGTGTTTAAGTGCTAATAATGATTACCTTGAGTGTATGTATGTTTCATGATTTGATTATGCCTACTTGCTTATTTAATGTATTTTGATTTTTGGGTGTTTTGTGTGCTTTGATTCATGGTGATTGGATTGTAATAATTAAAGTAGTGTATAGCTTTACTTTATTATGATTGTGGTTGTGATTGGTGATTGGATCAAAGGTATTTTTTTTACCCAAGCATTGGAAGAGGACTTAGAGGACCTTAATGAAAAGCTTTCCAATAAAATCAAGATAAATTAGGATTCAAGTCAACACTTGATTAGGTAAATTTTTACTTAATTTTAACTATAAGTCTCCAAATCCAATGGACTTTATAACAAATTCCATTTTTCCAAAAAGCTCTAAGTAAGTTAGGAAATTAATTGATAAGGGAAAAAGTAAAATTTTAGATTTTAAGGGGCTTAAAACGAAAACTGGGTGTGTTTTGGGCCAAAATCATAATTTACAGAAGTTTTGGGGCTGAAATAAGAAACTGGGCATTTTTGGGCCAAAGCATAATTTTCTAAAGGCAGGGGCTGAAGCGTGAAAACTGAATTTTTAAGGGTTCAGATTTTAAATATTTATGAGAAGCTAAATTTAAGCAAAGATTTATCAAAGTATGTAATTAAGACTTTAAAATAAATCTTTTTACAATGAGAAGTTGATTTTATAAAAGTATTTAAGTTTCTAAATGACTTGACTAAAAACTATTTTTAGTTTGCATTTTAAAGGTTAAAAGGTATTTCTTTTATCAAAGCATTTAAAGATTTTGAGACTTTAAAGCTAAAGAGGAATTCTAATTCCAAAGAGAAGTTTTCCTTAAAACTTATGTTTTAAACAACATTTTTTACATGGTATTGAAAGAGGGTCAATACGTGACGACGATGAAGTCTTGAGGACAAATAATGCTACACAGTGTTGGAAGAGAGCTAACACGTGACGACGGAAATCCTAAGATGAGGGATTGCATTATTTATCTTGTATTTGTTTGTAAATTATAATGTCATTTGCATTAAAGACGTTGGCTTTTGCCAAAATGAGAGCATACAATCCTAAGGCAATGAATTGTAAATAAGTATAGTCTGACTATAAGTCTTTGAGGGCATCCAGGTTACGAAATTCTCAATGGCCTTGCATGGTGAACACCCTTGTGCCGAGAAGAGTAGTATATTCGGCTTGGATGATCTTGACCGGTTGCCTTATTTATGTTATGGTAATTAAATAGTAGCTCTACTGAATAATTGTGAGACTGGATCCTGGAGGGGACTGGGCAATTATGTTAGGTTTATGCTACAGCCATTTCGCTCTACTTAGTTGAGGAAGAGAAGTCTCAATGGAGCAGTACACCGGTGTATTAAAGAGATATTGAAGTGACATGCATTATGCTAGAGTGCTATGTGTGTTTGACTTGATGGTGTGTTCTCTTTTTAGTGCATGAATGCCTTAGAGAAATATTTGCGAAAGAATAGTTATATATATATTCTTGGGATGTATTATGTAGTATTTTCTTTTCCATATGCACCTTTCGTGGATTTCAACTTGTGCAAAGAAATTCACCCTTGCATGTTTTTTTGTTATCTTTATGTACATTACGCGTAGATGTTTACTTCGAGACCTCTGGTAGCGTGGGTGAGGGAGAGCTTCAGGCCTCTTGAGGCCGATGGTGGGGGATGGACTTATGATCCTATCTCCCAATGGGCCACGGTGTCTGGACACGTGGTCAGGACTAGAGGAGGGGTGCTGGGCCCCGAGGAGGTTTTGGGGAGGGATATGGTTTTGGATGCCTACATACCCATCGAGAGGATGCGCAGCTGGCTGGCAGACGCACCCCATGCACGCGTTGTGGCTTTGGAGAGCAGGGAGGCCAGAGTTCCGCCTTTAGCACAGCCTAGGAGGGAGACAAGGGAGGACCAGAGACCTACACCCCAGCGGGTAGCCGGACCGGTTTCTGATTCCTGCCGTCTGATTCGTCGCTCCCCAAGGAAGAGTTCCTTGGAGAGGGCACGCTTGCCTAGGTTGGCTCCACCAGTAACACCAGTTCCACCACCTGAGTCTTTGAGACCGACACTTCCTGTTCCTTACTTAGAGCCGTCAGGACGTTTTGTGCGTTGCTCTTCGAGCTCTCACGCTGGACCATCGAGACACGTAGGGAGAGGGAAGAGGAATACCAGAGATGAGCCTGGATGCGGTTGGCTCGTGGAGTTTGAGTCCAAGGAGGAGGAAGATCCTGAGGAGGACCCCGAGGAGACGACATCTTCTTCGTTCTCTAGGTGTGGGGTGAATAGTGCTAAGTTGTTGGTTTGTCAGTTAGTCGACCAGCCTAGGTTTTGGGGAGTAGATGTTCCTATCGTGTATTTGACACATCTTTTGCTTTACTGTTTTCTTTAGGATAGTTTTATCACCTTATTTTCTTTCATGTCATGATGATGTATTTTGGCCACTTTGTTGTGGTTCTTGACTATATTTGCGGGCGTAAAACTTGTGTACAGTGACTTGAATATGTATATGATGTATGTTTCTTTTTCTGATTTTCTGGATGGCTAAAATATTTGCGAGTATACTTCTTCTTATAAGATTAAAAAAAAAATTTAGCCATGAATTTCGGTATCCTTTAATTATGAAAGACGATTTTTTTTTTGTAAAGACAAACCAGTTTTATTTATTTCTGCATTAAGTTTTATGTTATTTTCATGTGACGTTCCTTGTGGGAAAAATGACGTTACAACATGCAAATGTATCACAATAGTGGCGATGACCCCAACTAGGTTAGCACCCCTACCACTACCAATCATCTGCGGCACACTACAAATTTATTTAAAATAAAATTAATATGTTGAAATTGATTGATGGAATTAATATGTACACATTTTATCACTTAATTAATCACTATTTTCTATCCTTTACTTTTTTTTTACGACTATAGTTATGTGATCAATACTACTCTCGAGAGGTAGAATAACTCATACTACCTTTGTCTTATATCTTTAGTGGTTTTAGCTTTTTTTGTCCAAAATCTTTTGTTATTTTAAGAATTTAAGATATAATTTATAATTTTTTCCAACTATACCCTTAGTATAATTAATAAATTTTGAGCGGAGTAATAATTAAAATACTTAAGAATAATGAAAAATATAAAAACTTGTAAAATAATAAATTGAGACATTTTATCCTAAAATTTACTCAATTAATATTTCTTAACCTATATGCAAAAAACTTTAAACCACTAAAAATATGAGACAGAGATAGTAATAAATTGTCATTAATACAATTAGATGTTCTGAAATTTGCTCAATAATTTAAATAGATCTTATTATTTGAGATGAGACCCCAACGATAACATATTGGCTTTTGAAGTCTCTATAGGTCACTTAAAAACATGTTACAAATATTCAAGGAATCGACACAAAGCAATTAATTAAGTCAATCCGGAAAGAACAATATTTTTTTTGACAGTCTGGAAAGAACAATATTTAGAGAGAAATGAATTGTTTAATGATCTCGTTCAATGTAATTGCCTCTGATAGTTTTTATTTGAGTAAATCATAACTTTGGTCCTCGACGTAGTAGAGTGCTGTCACTTTGGTCCCTGACATGAGGAAATAGACAAATTGGTCTCTGGCTTTGATGATTGTTTGTCAAGTAAGTCCCTCCATTAGTATATTGATGCTAACGTTGCTTAATGTGGCACGTTAAGTGTCACTATGGACACACCATGGTGCAGTTGGTGTTGAAATTGTAGCAAGGGTACATGTGGGGCCTCTTTTAACTGGTTACATGACATTGACATTCTTTCCTAGGGTTGTTCTTTTCCATTACAATTCACCCTTTTACTACTTTGCTTTGCACCCTTTTGTGATTAGGGGAAATGTGTGTACCATGTTGTGTGCCATGATGTCATTTAACATGTCACATCAGCAACGTTAGGATATTTACATGACTAACACTAATAGAGAGACTAACTTGACGGACGATCATCAAAGTTAAGGACCAATTTTCCTATTTTCTTATGCCAGAGACTAAAGTGCCAACGCCCTACAATGTAAATGACCATGGTTTAATCTTTTTATTTTGAACAACCTCCCCTGAAAGGTTGACAACTTTTATTTTTTCAACATTGTGAGAATTATGTAGATTACAATAAAAATGTTTACAAAGAATCATTTATGAGAAGTTTGCTTCTCTACCTGAATTTATTTCTCTTTTATGGCTTCATTTTAGTGTAGAGATAGCAAATATTCATCTCTTTTACTAGAGTGGGGTAATATCTCATATTAGAATTATGTTGAGAAAAATTGTCATATACGTATCATTAAGCTGGGTTCTTAGGGGTCCAATTTTTTATTTGTTATCTATGTAAAACAGATGTGATATAGTACTTCTTGTGTTATGTCATATATTTGTATTAATATTATTTTATTTGCCTTTCAACAAAAAAAATTCTTCAATGTATATGTAATTTATTAAATTTTGCTTCATATTTTAAAATTTATAAAATTTTATTTATCAATATATTATTTACATGTTTAAATTGAAAGCATTTTCACTTTTTTTTTAAAAAAAAAACCTTTATAAAATATTATAGATATAAAATATAAACAAACCTATGTAATACACAAGCATTATCTCTCTTATATATACTTGGAGGACATAGATTCTTAATCTCACCTCCTGACATAAATGTAAGGATAATTGTATTTAGTAGAGAAATAATGTAAGTACGAAGCATGATAAGGGAAATTTTGTGGAAATTTAGATATGAGTTTGAACTTATAGTTTGTATCCTGATACAAGGGCTGATAGTGCTAGACACAAAAAGGCAAAAAAAGACATGCTAATGGCTGCAACTGAAAAATCTGTAAATATATTGTCTGCCGCTCTTCTCAATGTATTTGTTAATGGAATTGCTGAAGATACTGATGATATCAAGAGATATGTGACCACCTGAAACCAAAAACTTTACCAATCAAGAATCGCTGAATTAGCTAACATTTCATAAGAAGTGGATGATATATGGGTCTAAATATTGGCCTAGCTTATCCAGAGTAGCAACTTTAGTTTACCTATTAAATAATTAAAGCTAAAAAGTGATTTTCTCGTGATCATATATAGAACCATTTTTTTAGGTGAAATGGGGTATCTTTTATAGAATATCGTGCTTAAAGATCCAAATATTTATCATTTGTGTCACATTATATTGGTAGAACCGCGTTTGAATGCCTATTTTTCCTTATCAAAGATTACTTGAAGAATAAGTGAGCATCTTTTATTCTTTAATTTCACGAGGTAATTTCGGAGAGACGACTCACTTCCCAAACAAATTTTTTAAATATTATTTGTAAGTTTAACTCAACCACATAGGTTAAACTTCATTTTTTTTAAGAATATTCTGGACAATAAATTATGTAATATTACAAAGGCAGCAGATCAACAATAGTAAAACAATTTGGTCAAATAATTTCATGAAAAAACAATTAACCATATTAGGTTTAAGGTTTTTTATCTTAATTTTGTGGCTTAATTTATTTCTACAAAACTGACTTATAATGTGAGAGGTTTTCTTGTTTTCTATACTCTTTTTTGGTCTTATCTCTAGTCAATATGAGACTTGAGTTTTTTCCAATAAGCCCCTTTACACTAGCACTATTGGGCTTGATGTGTGGATAATATAGTAGACAACCCAATATTTTTATTTTATTTTATCTAAAATAGGCTTTGAAACATTAAATTTTAAGACTGAATTTAATTCCTGAATTGCTCAATATCTAGAGGACTAGAGTTAGATATAAAAAGTTAGAAACATAGGATCACAGAAATCAATTCAATCAGAGAAGAAGGAATTTTTTTTTTGGTGAATCATCAGAGAAGAAGGAATACCAAACCTGATCCCCAACAAAATCTAATTCAATCAACACCGCAGATCTTGGCCGAAGTGGGTTTTTTCCGGTGTAAAGTTCATGAACCTGACGAAACACTTGGCAACCAGTGTACAAACTAGATATAAATGCTATGGCCAACAGATACCTATGATCCAAAAAATTCCAATTCAATTTCAATTTCAATTTCAACCAAATTTTGAAAAAAACCCACTAATCATCAGCCAAAATCTCCCCGAAACCCAATCATATTTATGAGTAAACTAGTCAATGATCTCGACCTGTATTGTATAAAGTATAGTATTTTTCTAACATCAACGTTAAAAAAAACTCAACAAATAAAATAATTTTAACTAAAAATAAAAAGAACTGCAAGGGAAAACGTGTCTCAACAAAGAAATAAAAGACATAGGTGACACGTTTCTGAACTAGTATCTACTTTTTTGTAATATAATAATAATTGATTGATCTACGAAGGAGTTTCTGAATCCTACCTGTATTCATTATACTTGTTGAATTCTCTCCAATCGCCATGCTTGTTGATTGCCACAAGGATGAAGGAAATCAAAGAGAAAAGCAGAGCAATTCCTCTCAACCACAACGTACCTCTGTTGAGCAACTTTTCCCTCTCCCAATGCCTTAGGATCTCAGCAGCACCAGTACCACTACTAGTTATTGGCGCATGGTGATCCACATTTTGGACACACAGCTCTGAGTCATTAGAAACTTGCATCTTTTTTTGGTTCTCTTTAGCACACTATGGACTCCAAGAGCTTTTTAGATGAAGATAATTAAGTAGATAACAATTAACTGAACGAAAAATGAAAACCAAAATGAAGAAAATAAATAAGAAGAAAGCTATACTAATCAATACAATGAGATATACAAATTTTGTTGTGTGTGTTTTTAGTTTTTATTTTTAAATCGGTTTTATGTTGGTTGTGTTGGCGAATCATTATAATAAGTTAACAAGGTTTACGGGTTTATGAGCCATGAAGAGACAAAGGGGAACTAAAGAATAGGTTTAATACCGTGGCACAGATGGATTGGCGAGAAGAGAATGTTAAAGAGATGAAAATAGGAAATACCAAGACGTATTTAATATACAAATGATTATTATTTATGAATACTAAAAATAGTTCTTTTTTGTTTCAATCTCTCTACCTTTTGCTTATATTTAAGGGTTAAACATGAAATTGTTAAATTTACACAATTTTAATATATTTATTTATTTTCATTTTCCTCTACTTTTTTTTTTATGAAACTCTACCCGTCTCTTATATCTAAGGATTAAATTAAATTATCTAGAGTTTTTGTGCATATACATGTTTGGAGTAAATAGTCATTTTGGTCCTTGAGAATATTAGGCGGTATCACTTTGGTCCTTGATAGATGCGAAATTAAAAAAAGGTTATCAACTAGTGTCAGCCGTTAGTCATTTTGGTCCCTATGTCAGGAAAGTAATCATTTTTAGGACCATAATGACAGTAAGTTATAACTTTCAGGGACTAAAGTGACACCGTTTGGCTCTCTCAGGGATCAAAGTGGTTGTTTACTCTACATGTTTTGTGTGCAAGAAACTTTTCGCTTAAGATACAAAGTTAGTAGTTAAAATCAAGAGTTAGATATATTTTTAGTCCTTTTAAATAAGAAAACAATTAGTATTAGTCCTTCAATTTTGAAAATGTGTCGCTAATCCCTGTGGCCATATTTTTAAATTAAAAAAAATATATTTTAAAATTTGATCAGTAAATCGTTATTTTGGTCCTTGAAAGTGTAATGCACTGTGAAGTTGGTTCCCAAAACTAATGAAATTAAAAAATAATCCCTGAATCTGGTTTCCGTTAGTTATGCTAATTCCTGGCGTCACCTCTGTTACTTCACACCATTAACAATGCTGATTTTGCATGTTAAATGTCACATATTCACCCACATATAGTTTAATAGTTCCACGTGTACACCAAATGGATTGGGATCAAAACAAAAATTAAAAAAAAGAAATTCCTTTACCCTCCCTATCCCCTTTCTTCAACTCCTCTCTCACACATCCCCACTCTCACCCCCACCCCCACCACACCTGTAACATCCTAAAATTTTACTCTGAGACAGAGTATTAATTTTAGTAGATTAAGAATTATTCTGAGGGTCTTAGATAGAAACCTGATAATTAAGAGATAATACAGAAGTTAGAAGATTATATACAGACAGTTTGACTATTAGAATGAATTGTTAAATGAATATGGAAATCTCATACAATACATCCAAGAGATATTTGAGGAAATAAATAGTAGCTTGGTGACATAAAAAGGTTTTAGAAATTAAGTTTGGAATTTTAGAAGAAGATATAAAGGAAAATACAATTTTAGTCCCTCTAAAGGGGAACTCTGTAGTCTGTAAATTAGGAAAGGGATAAATACTAGAGATGAAGAAATAGATTAAGTAGAGACTTAAAGGTCTAGCATACTTAAAGGTAGAATAAGAACAATAAGCTTTATTTGGTGTTATAGTTTAAAGCAATAAAATAGTTAAGTCTTATATAGACTTTTGTTTTCTATATTTTCGTCTTTTATCTGTTTTATATGAAATTGTGTGATCTAAAAGATAAGAAAATTATGTTAGTCTTATAATTAAGGTTTTATAATACTTATCAAATTATTTCATTAAAACAGTCACTTTTCTTTTGACATTTGAAAACTGTATTTACCGTAAAGTAACGGATAAGAGTTTAATTAGTAAAAATATATTAAAACAACCCAGAAAATTATCTTTCTTCACAAAAACTATTTCTTATAATATTTATGATTTTCTAAAATTTTTCTATAATTTTTGGAAAAACTAATTTCAGAAATTACCATTGTGATCCCTATAGTTTATAGCAAGAGCTAAGAACTGATTCGGAGACCAAGATGAGGTCAAAACGAAATTTTGGAAAGGTAAATCATGTTTTTACATTTTTTATGATTTATGTAATTAATTTTGGAATTTTTCGAAAGACAGATGAAAAGTTACTTTTTCGGTCCCTGTAAGCACGTAAAACGAGGATTTCAGAACCAAAATGGATTATCAGTGATCAGTGAGTGCTTAAAATCAAATTTTAAGAGGGATCATTATTGTTTAAATCAAATTTGTGATTTTCTGGGAATTTTTCTCGAATTTTTTGAAAAATGACTATTTTGCACTTACGGCGGCACGTCCGTTTTCCTTTATTTTTGCAAACCATAAAGCTTACCCTTACCGTAAAAATTTCAAAACTCTTCCATGAAGCTCTTACATGTCATTTTTGAGATTCCTCATTGGTTCTTACCATTTAAAATTATTTTTGAATATTTGATTAGTGAAAATACCATTTTACCCTTGATTTTTACTTAAAACTACTTAAACCTAAAGCTTTTGACCAAGCAATCCAATGGCCCTCCTTTCCCTTCATTTGGTCGACATCAAGGAGCATTTAGGAGCCTTGGATATGCTTTTCCTATATGAGTCACCATGCCTTGTCATGAGCCTTAACCAATTAGAAAAAGGATAGATTTATTTAATTAGAGTTTATGACATAATCACCAAAATGGACCATGACCTCACAAATTTTTAATACCCTCTTCCTCCCTCCTCTTGGCCGCCCCTCCCACTATAAATAGGCCCCCTTGCTTCATAAAATTTTCACACATCCAAGAAGCATTTGAAGACAAACACAATTCTCTCTTTTTCTCTTCTTAGTTCTTAAATTTCTTACTTTGTGTTCTTGGAGTTTCAAGCTTGTTCTTCATAGTTTTGTGGCAAAGGTAAGGGGAACCTCTTGCAAATTAATTTGAGAAGTATGAGTTTGATTCTTGTTTGTGTTTTAATTGTGTGTTTGTGTGTTTATAGCTTTAATTTATTTTATTATGCATTATAATTGTCTTATAGCTTTAATTTAATTGTTTTGTGCTATTTATGAATTGTAGAATTATAATGCCCAAATTTATCCTAATTTTCCTGTGAGTAAAGTGGTTATGGCAAAACCATTTTTGAGCTTTTGTAAATATACCGCTATAATGGCGAATTTTAGATTTACCATAAAAATGATTTTACCGCAACAAAAATACAAATTATTATTTTGTGAAAATTCCAATACTGTCTATCATTGATATACAAAGTGATGGTTAAGATAAATGGTTTATCAGTATGGATCTGTCTAGGAAAGAAAGAGACATTTGAAGGGGCTAATTGAAGTCCGTCTCTCTTTCCTGGGAACTGTGTTGATACGCTGTTTGGTGAATTATTAACCTAGGGACCCGGTATATACGTGACTAACATAAATTGGGAAAGAAGTGATTTCTTAATATCATATATATAAATAGATTGGAATGGATTAAAGAGTATAACAGTAATGGATTCTCGGTGAATTCTACTGTTATATTATTAGTGGAAAATATCTAGTGGGTATCCAATCTGTATATATATGCAAGTAACTCAGTTTAATTTTCAATATCTATGGCAGTGGAAATTAGTGAGATAGGCTTTCAATGGGCCTTTTTCCTGGAAGATAATTGGAGCTTAAGTATTTCAGAAGAGAAACAGCTTGATTACGTTCACTTAGTTATATTGGATCGATTTTTAAGATTGGGTATTGATCACCAAAGATGGCTCTGCCGTCGCGTGATCCTTTCATCTTCAAAAATAACTTAAGCCGGTAATTAATCAGCTTTACTTCGCTCACTAAGTCTATATCAAGTTTCAAGAAAGCTGGACACTGATTACCGCAGTCGGCTCAGCCGCCGTGTAATTATTCCATTCCCAAAGAGTTATATAAAATCTGAGAACAGACACTTATTGATTAAAAACCGAACGTAAGTTTAAATACTGTTGATCTCTTCTCTCCTGATCAATCCTAGGTGGCTTTGCCCCGTTTTGGTTTGCTTGAAATGAATGAATAACTTTAGTTCATATACTGAATCACTTTGATGAGTTGCTTACCTCAGTTCAGCTCTGCCGCGGTGTAGTCAATCATAAAACTGAATTATTGAAGGCAGGTGAATGACTTAATCCGTAACGATTCGTAAAAAGAATATTGAGAACAAGAGTTATTTATTTAATTATACAGTGAAAGGTTTTTTCAAGGGAAAGTGATTTTAACAGTTATCTAAAGATTTTTATAAAGTGATAAGTTTTATCTTACATATGAAGAGATTTTGAAATTCAGAGATTTTGAGAAAAGTGACAGTAAAAACAGAGGAAGTTTTACAAAGAGAAATTAAAGAGAAAAATAGTTTGCAAATTTAGACGGACATTTGCATTATAGACGATGAGCATACAACCTAGAGGTTGGGGTTAAAAATAGATTCTAGACTACAATTGTCTACTGGGATTATCCAGGTTTTGAAAGTCTCAATGGCCTTGTCAGTGAATCCCCCTGAGCCGAGACAAGTCGTATACCTAACTTGGATAAATCTAACTGACAGATCTATTTCTGATTTGGTATTAAGTTTTAAATGCGGTATTTCTGAAGTATTCTCAGGGGTGTAAAGACGGGATTCCCTGATTATGCTGTTAAGTTTACTATGGCCGGTCGTTCAAACGATGTGAGGTTGGAAAAGTCTCCTTGGAGCATTACACCGGTTTGATTAGAGAGATATTGAAGTGGCATGCATAAATATACTTTGATGTGAGGATATATTTTCTGAAAGAGTTATTTTGCATGTTTACAAGACGCAAGGTAAGATCTGTTTGATTGGAATCTGTTTTATGTTTTGAATGACTTGCTACTTTATTGATTTGTCTTGATTGACTTGATTGTCTTTGATAGTTATGTGTTCTAGACTTATGAATTGAGTGTTGTATGAATCTGTGTTGATTTGTACTTCTACTGCTCTTATTACCTTGTTTAGAGTTTCACCCTTGCCTACTTTTATGTTGTGTTGATGCATGACTGGGTAGATGGCACATCCTACTACGGGATTGGGACGTGTTCGTCACCTTAGTATAGAACCCCAAGGTGGGGAATGTGTGTGGTGGAACATAAACCATTACACTCAGTGGGGAAGATTCGTGGGAAGAGTTGAGACAGTAGATACTGGTGGTGGAGGCTCACAAGACCCTCTACCTATCCAAGAACAGATAATCCTAGATGTTAAGTTACCCTTACGCTAGTTAAGACCCCTAGTACCTGACACAGCAGACCTGCTCTTCAATGATGATGATGGAGGTGGTAGTTCTCATCCATTGGGACGTGGTGGTAACGGAGTAGATAACATGCCTTCCCAAAAAAGGAGCAAGCCCTCAGACGCAGACAAGGATGGGACCTCAGAGGACACTTCAGCAGTAGCTCCTACAGGACATGAGGATTCCATAGGATATACCAGCCTCACCTTTATGAGTAGCAGATCCACCTACGAATATCCCTGTTTCCCATCATTCAGAGGAGGAGGATATTATATGGTTATCTGACTCCCTGTCAGATGATGAGTTCGAGGATATTCCCGAAGAGTCATCAACTCTTGGGCAACCTCTGACCTTACTGATGACCCTTTACCTAAACCAGATCTATCTAGGTTTGGCTTTGATTGGGTTCCTGTGACTCAGGTCCGGAACTTTGAGTCCAGTTTACCAGGATTGGGAGGATCCACTTGGTCTTGCCCATAGACGTAGTTGAGTTGGAGTTAGAGTAATAGATCCCTTTTGGGTAGTGGATGGGATCATGGCTCATTTGTACATAGTAGCGTATGTTTTTCTTTTACCACTTTTGTACTTTTTGGTTTAGAGTAGTTTTAACTTCTTTTTCTTTGTGTAGTGTTGAAAATCATAGTTTTTCTTAGAGCAAACTCTTTTGTAAAATATCATGTTCTATATATGAGATGAAATATTTTTTTAGTATATGATGGCTTTACTTTACACTTGAAGTCTTTTAAAAGAAAATAAGGGAACATACTCCCCATCCTTCTCATCTTTTAGAAAAGCAAAAAATTTTACATGCATTTTGGAAGAAGGATTACCAACTTTTACCTAAATATTTTCTAAGTATTCGCTAAACTTTTGGTTACTATGGTGTAATATCCTTTTTGGAGAAAGGGTGTTGCACCACCACCATCCCCTTTACTTCCCCTCCTCCCACCATCCCTGTTGGGGTTCATTAATGGGGTAAACTTTTAAATTCTCGATTAGAAAACAACCCATCGGCAGAATAACCCCGTGCCCAAGATCACGAGTAACAAACAACGAATCACAAGTATAGAGTATTTATTACCTTCGGTGAGTCGATCACAATGCTTCAAAGAAGGGGCACCTCTACATAGTCCACGCAAGTGACGTCCAACCGAGAGCGGTGCTAGCCAAAGGAGGAGCCATAGAGGTGAGGGTAGAGGCTATCGTAAAAGTGAAAGATCTAGAGTTTGACAGTTGTCTGCCTTGGGGGCGCAACACTAGGGTTAAAATAGCCCTAGGGTTTACTTTCAGTTGTAGTCCACAACTCATCCTCATTAGGTCTCGCAACGTAGGATTAGTTTTAATTAAATCTCATTTAAATAAAACTATAGTCCTTATAAGACCTTTAAATTAATTAATCATATTAATTAATTTACATTTAATCAAATAACCTCTCCTTAATTAAAATCAAATTTAACTAATTAGCCACTAACTAAATCTTATTTAATTAGTTAACCTCATATTTAATTAGACAATGCTCTATATTTAATTAAATAACTCTCTCCGGTTATATCACTTTGAGTGTGTGGCCCTATAGGCTCCTATAGAGTTGCCAATAATAATTAATATTAACATATATTAATTAATCATTGACTATTATAAAAAATGAGCGGCAACTAGCAATGCATCATTGCTACCCAATCTATGCGGAGATTAGTGATCTGACATAGCTTGTCGTAACCATGTCACGTAAAGCCCTATTCCCTTCATCTTTTAGTCCCAATTGAACATGAGTCATAAAAGGTGTCATCCATCATAAAGTTCAATCATGGTTTCTCGATCCTAGAGTAAGTGTGCAAACCCATTGGGCCCAATATCACATATTGACCCAATGCTAGACTGGCCAGTCATTTCACCACACTTCACTCTATCGAGTGGCCTATGACATTACCCCCATTCTGCGGCAGGGATGAATCATTTCTACATCACTCACCCCTTCACATGATTCGTGACATACCCAAGAGCAACTTTTATGATCACCCTGTCATGATGTGACGTTTGGTAGCCTCAAAGCATACGACTCCTTGTGTAGGGATCGTAGTGACTTCAAGTCTAAGGACATGCTTTACTATGGCTACCTTAGGAAGTGCTTGTGACACTTGCATAACTATTATGTAGCATTCCAGTAGTGGGTCAATCCATTATAAATATTCTACCAATATTTATACCTATGTGCTAACTTGGCAACTCCTTACCCATGGCCCGTGAGATATGGCCATCAATCTACTTACGTAATAGTCTCTATGTTTTATTGTCGTCCATATTAACAATAATACTTGACTACGGATACTTTAATAATGACATCCATATTGTTCAAATGGGTCTCACGATCAAGTCACACTTGATCTTCCTATGAACTGGATATTGTCACTCTAAGGACTTCATTACACTATAAATAAACAATAGGAATCAATCTTGCCTGATATATATATATATATATATAAATATAAGGGTCATGGCACAAATAAGAAAACTATCAAAACAGTTTGGCAACTATGGCTTACACCAACATTCTCCCACTAGCACTGTGGCCAATCTGGCATCACCCTTATACCCATGGACCTAGTATGCCCATGATGCTTTCGCTGGGTCAAGTGTCAACAGCTTTGTGAGAGGATCAACAATGTTATCCTCTGTTGGTACTCTGTATATCTTCACATCTCTTCTATCGACTATCTCTCGAATAAGGTAGAAGCGTTAAAGTATATGTTTGGATCTTTGGTGAGATCTAGGTTTCTTAGCTTGTGCAATTGCCCCATTGTTGTCACAATAAAGGTCAATTGGATCCGCAATGCTAGGAGCAATTTCGAGTTCAGTAATAAATTTCTTGATCCAAATGGCCTCTTTGGATGCGCTTGAAGCAGCAATATACTCGGCCTCTGTAGTAGAATCTGCAATACTCTTTCTCCGAAAAGGATATTACACCATACTAACCAAGAACTTCAGAATTTACTTAGATAATAATTGTTTTCAATTACAATCTGCCTTAAAAAATGCAGGTAAAATTTTTTGCCTTTTTAAATAATGAGAAGGATGGATAATATGTCTCCTTAATTCTTTTCGAAAGGTTTTGAATGTGGAAATATAAACCGACACATTGTATAAAAGTATCTCATCTCATATATATAAACCATTATGATTTGACAAAAGAAGCTTGCATCAGTACAAGCTATGGTTTAAGTACTACAAAAGTAAAGAAAGCAATAAACTGAAAATACAAAAGTGGTAGAAGAAAATATATGCTACTATGTAATGTATGAGCTAGATCAATCCTAACTAACAACCCAATGTAACCGTCTTTAACTGAAGGTGTAACGGCAACAACAACCTTCTAACCCTAAGGCGAGGTCTAGTCCTCTGAGTAGTCTTCCTATGCCTCTCATCCTTCCCTGTGTTGCTGTCTTGTTTCCGGACGGTCTCTCTTATCTGCTCCAGGGGTAGCTTTACATCTAGGACTAATCGGTTCTCTACTCTACAACTGGGTCTATTGACCCTGCATGTAGTGGTAAGCATATACCTAGAATATGTACCCCACTGTGTCTCGGGGTTTATCTTTCACCCCACCTTTTCACCCTCAAGGGGTTGAATTCTAAGCTGCCGGATCGGAACCAACCCACTCCTTGGGTAACCGATCTACTTGTACATACACAAACACCACAAAGAAACATGCAAGGGTGAAACTCTAATTCAAAGTAATAAGAGAAGTACAAGCACATACCCACAATTCAGGCAACACCCAATACATATGTCAAGGACACATAGTAAAACACTCAATACAGTACATGCCTTATACTCAGAACTACACATACACAGATCATGCCTTGGATTTTAAATACAGTAAAGCAATGCATACTCAGAAATATATCACCAATACATTGTATATTTATGCATGCCACTTCTATATCTCTTGAAAACACACCGGTGCACTGCTCTAAGGAGACTTTTCCAACATTAACCAGGGAATCCCTCTAGACCCCTGAGAATCCTTCGACAATACCACATTTAAAATGAATACCATATCATAAATAGGTCCGTCAGTCAGACTCATCCAAGTTCAGGTATACGACTCGTCTCGGCTCGAGGGTATTCATCTACACGGCCATTGAGATTTTCGAAATCTGGATAATCCCAGTAAGCAATTGTAGCCCAACAAGACACTATTTTCAACCCCATCCTCTAGGTTGTATGCTCATACGTCTTTATGCAATGACAATTCAAATTGCGTATAAATTCACTTTGGTTTCTCTTGTAAAACCTTCTCATGTTTTACTGTATTACCTCTTATAATACTAAATCTTGTCAAAAATACTCAATACGGAATAAACAAATCCCTTCATAATAAAATTTGATAAAATACTCTTACATTCGCGGATAAACATCAAATCCTATCTTTTCATGCTTCTCCTTTATATCTAAACAAAATCCTTTATTTTATCAACAGATGAATAATTCTTGCTCTCATTATTATTTTACTGATCATTACGTGATAGGTTATTTTTCCCGGCTTTAATAGTTCAATTAAAGGCTGATCACACCGCGGCAGAGCCGAACTGAGGTGATCAACCCATAACAGTCAAAATGATTCAATATATATCAAAACTAAAGGTGATTAAATCATTTCAATAAGATCAAAATGGGGCAGAGCCACCGGGATCGATTTAGCCACATATATACAGAATCCCTAAGTTAAGATTTCATAAACAGCGTATAGACATGGTTCCTAAGAAAGATCTAGAGGTGAGCCGCAGCTGCTAAGAGACCCGTCTTTCGTAGCCAGAACCATACTAATAAATCATTCATCTTAACCATCTTTCTGTATATCAATGGTAGACAATTTCAGGGTTTTCACAAAGAAATAGATTACACTAGTTTTACTGTAAAATTATACCGCGGTAGTTTAAAATTTACCATTATAATGGTACAACTATTAAAACTCAAAACCAATTTTGCTATTATAACATTAGTATCACAAAAACAGATAAACAATTTAGGCATTATAACACTACAAATAATAAAAGCTCATAACATTTAAATTAAAGCCATGAAACAAGTATAAAGCTTAAATAAATAACTATAAAGCTATGACACATAAATCACCTAAGTGATTAGCAATCAAAAATCAAGCTTATAACTTCTCAAATAATTTTGCAAGAGCTTCCCCTTACCTTTAGAAGAAAAAAGGTTGGAAGAACAAAACTTAGAAAAACTAAGAACACAAAGAGAGAAATATAAAGCTTTAAAAGGAGGAGAAGTGAGAATGCTTGGAATATCACAAGACTTGGGGCAAGAAATAATGAAGCATGAAGGGTATTATTTATAGGGGGAGGGGGACGGTTATGGAGGGATAAAGAGGGAAGGAAATTGTTGGTGTGATGTAAGCCATGAGGCTTAAAATGCCTAATTAGTTAATTATGTAAAATTAACCCTTTTTCTAATTGGATGAAAGGTGCAACATCCGTTTTTTTGAGTTACTGTTTAAAATCTGTTTTATATGAAACTTGGTGATCTAAGTGCTAAGTAAATTATTCTAGTCTTATAATAAATATTTTAAAATACTTATCAAGTTATTTCATTAAAACAATCACTCTTTCCTTGACGTTTGACATCCGTATTTACCGTTATTCACGGATAAGGGTTTAAATAGCCATAGTATATCAAAACAACTCAGAAAACAAAACTCCCTTCACAAAAGTTGTTTCTTTTAACATTTGTGATTTTCTGGAATTTTCTTAGAATTTTTGAATTTTTTTTGAAATTACCGTTTTGACCCTATTACTTATAGTAAGAGCTAAACACTGATTCGGAGACCAAACTGAGGTCGAAAAAGATTTTGAGTGGCTAAATCATGTTTTTATATTTTTTGGAATTTTTTAAAATTATTTCATAATTTTATGAAAAACAAATCAAAACGCTACTTTTTCGAACCTTATAAAGTACGAAAAGCAGGGATTTCTGGTCAGAAATGAATTTTTAGTGATCAATGAGTGCTTAAGATCAAATTTCAAGAGGGACCATTAGTGTTTAAATTCAAATTGTGATTTTCTGGAATTTTTTCTAGAATTTTCTAAAAAATTACTATGCATTGTCACCTGAATTGGCCAATTAAATAAAAGCATGATTAAACCTAATTTATAAATATGTATTTATGTAGTCATGGCTTACCACACAAATCACTTTTATTCCCTCTTGGTCCCTCCCTTTGGCCTCCCCCTCCCATCTATAAATAGGGACCTTGGCTTTGCAACACCCTTTCTCCAAAAAGGATATTACACCATAGTAACCGAAAGTTTCACAAATACTTAGAAAATATTTCATAACGGTTTGTAAAGCTCTTCAAAATGCGGGTAAAATTTTTTGCTTTCATAAAAGAAGATGAGAAGGATGGGGAGTAAGATCTCTCATTTTCTTATTTAAAGATTTTAACTGTAAAACAAAGCCTTATGTACAGAAAAATACTTCCTCTCATATATATATATAACATGATATTTTACAAAGGAGTTTGTTCTAAGACAAACTTTGTTTTTACACTGCAAAAGAAAAAGAAGTGAAACCTACTCTAAACCAAAAAGTACAAAAGTGGTAAAAGAAAAATACATGCTACTATGTACAGTCGAGCCATGATCCCGTTATTTACACCAAAGGGATCTACTATTCTAAAACCCTAACTCATAAACATACTCATGGACAAGACCAGGTAGATCCTCCTAGTCCACGCAAGTTGGAGTATAGAGGCGGGACTCTAGTTACTGGAACCCAATTAAAGTTGAATCCAGCTAGATCTGGTCTAGGCATAATATCACTAGTAAGGTCAGAGGTAGCCCAAGAGTCTATAGACTCCTCAGATTCCTCTTCTATTTCCTCATCCGACAAGGATTCGGATAACCAGATTATGTCTTCTGACTCTGAATCAGAAGGACGGGGTAAAGGAGAATAAGTTGGAGGATTCGCTTCTCCCAGAGGCGAAACTGGTACATGACCTACAGAACCCTCAGTTCTTGCAGGTGCTGCTGCGGATGTGTCTTCAGATGTTCCATCCTGGTTTTTGTCAGAAGATCTATCTCTCGACCTCATCGGTACATGACCAGGACCATTTCCATCATGTTCCGAGGGATGTGAGCTACCACCCCTGTAACACCCTCTTTCCCGGAGGGCGTCACACTTACGTAACCAACCCAAACTCGGAAAATAAATTTCTTTAAGTCTGGTTTTCTTTCGGAAAAATACTGACCAACTTAATTAATTTTCATAATTAGATTTTCATTGCCATTTTTTTTCTTAAAAGATATTAAAAAACGTAAATAACTCAACGCTCAGCATGTGAAAATGAATTACAGTTACTGGATAAAATTTACATCTTTCTTCATAAACCAATGTTTGGAAATAATACATCATATAAAAATCTGTTCCTTTACAAAAGAGTACTGACTTCCTATGCTGGTCAAGCACTACGAACTTCTACAAGAAACTCTAATAAAGAAACTCTAACTCGAAAATAGGACTCGTCTATCCTTCCACGAGGTTAGCTCATCTTCAGAGTATGTCTCAATCCTCGAGTCCTGACAGGTCCACCTAGTTAGTGGTCCATCTATATGAATCATGTTCCAAAGAGCACAAAGCATATAGGCAAGGGTGAAAAATCCTCATACACAGATAATAAAGCATAGAGACAACAGATATACAGAAATAATCATGCTCTTTAAAACATATTAGCATTATGCATTTCTCTTCCATTTACCTTTTCTCAACATCAATGTATACTGTGTTCCTGCTAACGAGACCCAATTTAGAGAGAATAAATCATACTTATCAAACATATGGCACAGAGTAAACATAAATCACACCGAACAAATACACCTGCAGTGCTATACTCATCCTCAAAAGAAATCACATTCACTAATCACATTTCCAGCATAGGTCACCCAGACACCAGTCACACAGATAACCATTTCCAACTGCACACAGAAATATCACCGTTTCACACAGAAACATATCACAAGAATTCAATATACATATAAATACACAAAGCACTTCTATGGGCCCCTTTCTTGATAATAGATTCGACACACAGTCACGAGTACGTAGCTCGCACTCCATGGAGATTACTTTTCCCCAAACTCCTCATTTATTCGACATTCAGTCACGAGCATTTAGCCCGCACTCCATGGAGATTACTTTGTTTTGCACACAGCAGTTGGCACACAGCCCGGCACATAGCCCTTTTCACACAGCATTTGGCACATAGCCCTTTGCACATAGCATTTGGCACACAGCCCTTTGCACACAGCATTTGGCACACAACCCTTTGCACACAATATTAAATGGCACATAACCTTCCACACATCACACAGCAGTTATATCACTTAACACTTTTCATGTCACCAAGCATTTACATTCCCCAATTTATATTGTATTCTCTTTTACTTTTATACATCACTTAGGAAAAACCTTTTTACGGAAAACTTTTCATAATTACGTTTCTGACCCCAAAATATCCCTATTTCCATTTGTGCCCCAAAACTTCTAAAAATTACACTTTTGGCCCAAAATATTCCTTTTACAGATTCGGTCCCTATATTTTCGAAAATCACATTACCACTTTCTGTTTTTCAAAACTTTCAAAAATTACACTCTTGCCCCAAATCTTTCAAAAATTACATTTTGACCCCTGTATTCACGCATACAGTGTTTCCAGGGCAGACGAGTTCACATCTGTGAAAACCCTCACACCCAGGGCGTGAACAGGTCTGTCCTCTGTTTTCCCAGAATTTCCCAACTTCAAAAATGATCACACCCAGGGCATGACAGGGACTCGAATTTTGGAAGTTTAACCAAAACCAATCTTTTCTTTGTATAGTTGTGACCAATTGAGTAAAAATAAGCAAAGTTTACTATCTTTGGATCAATCACAAGACATAATCCTTCAATCATCAAGCCATGGTTTCAATTCATCAAGCCATAAAGCCAAATCATCACACCAAGATCATATGAGTCAAGCCATGATCTATTTTATTATCATACTAAGCTTTTAAAATATAAATCACCACCCAACATTCAACTATCACAAATCAAGCATGGAACAAAGCTCATCATGCATCTACCATAGAGCAAAATCATCTCTCCCCAATACAATTAATTTTCTCAACAAAGAACAATCCCCAATCAAAGACAAACTAATCTTAGGTACACCTAGGTTAAGATCATCCAAACACTTAAGAAAAATTCATATCAATCACAAGACAACCTCTAACTCATCCATCACCATAAGAACATAGAAGTATATAGTTCACAACCATCATGTTCTCTAAGTCAAATCAAAATCATTTTAATCAAACCAACATCAACATAGTATCAATATGTCCACTAAGCTTTAAAAAAATCATGTAGGAAGAACTTTCCCCTTACCAAGCTTGTAGAAAACTCTAACCACCAACTTCTTCTTCTTCCTTCTCCTTCTCCTTCTTGCTTGGTTCCTTAGTAGCTTGTTGGTCACAAGATTGAGCACAAACTCTTGGAAATTAGCTAACTAGGACATGATTTTTGGAAAGAGGAGCTTAAGATTTGATTATGGTGCAAGAACAAGATGGACATGCAAAGCAAGAAGCTCTTCTCCTTTCTCCAAGTCTCGGCCCTCTCCCTCTCTTTTCCCCTTAGCCAGATTTTTTTTCCCATTTAATTCATGATTAAAACTAACCATGGTGTACTTAACTCTAGTTAGTCACTTGCCCTAATCCTATTGGCCACAAACCATGAGTCATGGAAATCTAGAATTCTCCACATTCTTCCCTCTAAAACTGGCGCAGGTCTGCAGTCCAAGGGGGGTAAAATAATTTTTTCACTTTAACCATGGTAAATGGTAAATCTCCAAGGTAATTAAGTGTGGTAACTTTTGTATTCCATAGTAAAAATTGTCCAAACTTAACCTATTGGGGTAAAACTCTCATGAACCTTGAAATAAGTCCTAATCCATGAAAATAAGGTGCCACAAAAGTCTTGGTTCAAAAAGATCAAGCTTAGAAGCATTACGGTAACTTTCGGTTTTTTACCGTAACCCGTAAACTAGGGTAAAAGTTGACTTTCTCAGAAAAATCCCAGAAAATTCCTAAAAATCCCAAATATTGTAAAAACACCATTGGTTACTCTTTTGGTTGATTTTGGATCATTTCCTAAGTTTCTGGCATTCACTTACTCTCCCATTTACCCTATTCACAGTCTATAGGGACCAAAACTGCAATTCTTTGTCTGCTATTCTAAAAATTCTCAAAATAATTTATAAAATTCTAAAATAATGTAAAAACATCATTTGGCATCTCCAAAAATATTTCTTAACTTGCTCTGGTCTCCAATCCCACTCACAGTTCAACCTAGTCAAACTACAGGGACCAAAACTGTAATATTTTTATTTGTTTCTCAGAAAATTCCCAAATAAATTCCTAAAATCCTCAAATATTATAAAATCACTATTGATATACTCAAATCATTTTTCTGACTCCCATTAAGGTTTCTATATCATTCCATTCTTATTCTGACAGTCAAAACGTCTACAGACTTTTCTGTTTGACTTCCTACGTTAGCACTAAACCATTATTAATCTCATCGTAATCCTAATATTAACAATGATTCTCCCTTATTAACACTCTGTCTCTTAGAGTGAAAATTTGGGGCGTTACAACCCCCACTGCTATCACCACTATCCTCATTACTCTCGAACAAGTCTTCTGGGTCAAACACCAAGGATTTTAACTGACGTAAGGGTAACTTAACATCTAATATCATTTGTTCTTGAATAGGTCGTGGGTTTGGTGGGGCTCTACCTCCAGTATCTAAGGTTTCCGTATATCCTACAAACCTTCCCCACTGCGTGCCATGGCATATGTTCCAACGTACATTGTTTCCACCCAAAGGTTCTATACATAGATGTCGGACGGTTCCCAATCCTCTATCTTGTGGGTTTATCTCCATCTACTCAGTCATGTAGGAACACAACAAAGCAGGCAGGGTGAAACTCTAACTCAAATTAACAGAAATAGTACAAGTATATTATCAAACACAGAACACACAATACTCAATCCTCAAAACAGATAGGTAACTCAGACAATCCAGTCATTTCAATTAACAGAATAATACAGCAAGCCATTGAAAACACACAATCACATCAGACAAGCAGATCTTACCTTTTGTCCATGCAACCCTGTAATGTAACGCCCCTTTTTCCCACAAGGAACGTCACGTGAAAGACTAAAATTTAATGCGGAAAAAAACATCTTTCATAACCCAAGGTTACCAAAATTAGTGGCTAATTTTTTTTTAAAAGAATCTTAAACGAAAAGCTTTCTCACATCACACTTAGCCATCCTGAAACTCAGAAAAAAGAAACATCATGCACATATATATATATCATCATGACGTAAAGAAAAATAAAGCGATAAATCTAAACCTAAGAAAACTGTAAATCAAAAGATGTGTCAAATACACGACACTGAACATGAACATCCCAAACCTAACCTGGTCGCTAACAGACATCCCACAACCTAGCACTAGACACCCCCACCACTACGACCTAAGACGATGCCGTCTCCTCGGGGTCCTCCTCAGGATCCTCCTCTGGGTCCTCCTCCTCCTCGGATATCTCAATGAGTACCCGCTCTGGCTCATCTCGAACCTTCCTCTTCCCCCTCTCTGCGTGTCCTGACGGTCCGGCAGAAGTGTCAGAAGAGCAGCGTACGAAACGGCCATACGGTGGAACGTAAGAAACGGAAAGCGTCGGTCTCCCTGTCGCTGGTGGTGAAGCTGGTGTCACTGATGGAGCCATCCTCGGTAGACGATCTCGCGCCAAGGTACTCTTCCTCGGAGTGAGACGCGTGCGACGAAACATGCGACGATACTCCCGAGCGGATCCGGTTACCCGTGAGGGTAAAGGTCTCTCCTCCGCCTGAGTCTTTCGCCTCGGCTGCTCCACAGGTGCCTCCGGTGCGGCTGCCAGCCAGCTGCGCATCCTCTCTAATGGAATGTAAGCGTCCAGAACCATATCTAATGTACGAAACGGCCATACGGTGGAACGTAAGAAACGGAAAGCGTCGGTCTCCCTGTCGCTGGTGGTGAAGCTGGTGTCACTGATGGAGCCATCCTCGGTAGACGATCTCGCGCCAAGGTACTCTTCCTCGGAGTGAGACGCGTGCGACGAAACATGCGACGATACTCCCGAGCGGATCCGGTTACCCGTGAGGGTAAAGGTCTCTCCTCCGCCTGAGTCTTTCGCCTCGGCTGCTCCACAGGTGCCTCCGGTGCGGCTGCCAGCCAGCTGCGCATCCTCTCTAATGGAATGTAAGCGTCCAGAACCATATCACGCTCCAAAACCTCTTCGGGGCCCAGCACCCCTCCTCTTATCCTGACCACGTGTCCACACACAGTGGCCCATTGGGAGATGGGATCATAAGTCCATCCCCCTCCCTCGGACTCGGCCTCAAGGGGCCGAAAGCTCTCCCTTACGCGGGCTACCAAAGGCCTCATCTACGCGTAACGTACATACAGATACAGGAAAATATGCAAGGGTGAATTTCTTTTCACAAGTTGAAATCCACTGAAAGGTTGCATATGAAAAATAAAATACTACGTAATACATTCCAAGAATATATTTATATAGAGTTACTCTTTCGCAAATCTTTTAGCTAAGCTATTCAATCATCAACAAGAGACAAATCATCAAGATAAACACACAGTCAAGCACACACATAGCATTCTAGCATAATGCATGTCACTTCAATATCTCTTGTCATACACCGGTGCACTGCTCCATGGAGACTTTTCTTCCTCAACTAAGTAGAGCGATGTGGCGGAATCGTATACCTATCATTAATGCAAACTGACCTTCACTCTCGGCCATCGTTTGTCATTTATTCGGTACAGACCCATTGTGCTACGTCGTACACCCCATCTCAAATAAGGCAGCCGGTCAGGATCAGTCAAGCCGGGTATACTACTCTTCTCGGCACAAGGGGATTCCCCTCAAGGCCATTGAGAAATTCGTGACCTTAATGCCCTCAAAGACTTATAGTCAGACCATACTTATTTACAATCTCCACATAGGATTGTGTGCTCTAATCATGGCATAAAGCCAACATGGCAAGAGCCAATATTAGTCATGGCATAAAGCCAACATGGCAAAAGCCAATATTAGTCATGGCATAAAGCCAACATGGCAAGAGCCAATAACTCAAATGCATATGACAGTATATTTGCAACCACAATCAATTTGGTCCCTCGTCTTAGGGTTTTCATCGCCACGTGTTAGCTTTCATCTAACACCGTGTAATATTATTGTCCTTAAGACTTTTATCTTCGCCACGTATTGGTTCTCTTCCAATACCGTGTAATATTATTGTCCTTAAGACTTTTATCTTCGCCACGTATTGGTTCTCTTCCAATGCCGTGTAATATTATTGAAAAATGTAAGTTTTATGGAAAATTCCGCTTTGAAATTAAATTTCTTCTTTAACTTTAACTCTCTAATTCTTATTATTTTTCCTTCTCACTTCTTATTAATTATTAAAAACCACATAACTTGTTAAAATTTCATTTTGACCACAAAACGTCCAGTCCCTGCGTCCAGTCTGCGTCCAGTCCCTGCGTCCAGTTCCTGCGTCCAGTCTGCGTCCAGTCTCTGCGTCCAGTTCCTGCGTCCAGTTTCTGCGTCCAGTTCCTGCGTCCAGTCTGCGTCCAGTTCCTGCGTCCAGTGTCTGCGTCCAGTTCCTGCATCCAGTTCCTGCGTCCAGTCTCTGCGTCCAGTTTCTGCGTCCAGTTCCTGCGTCCAGTTTCTGCGTCCAGTTTCTGTGTCCAGTTTTCACGTTTTCTACCCCCGAACTTTTATAACATGAGTGTTATCTTGAATCCTAATTAATTTCTTTGTTTTCATTTGTAAAACTTTTTCATTAAAGTTTTTAACTCCTCTTACCACACTTAGTCAAATATTTTCAAACCAATCCCAATCACATAGAATTAAATCATGTGAAACATCGAAGAATCAATATTCATCCATTTAGGCAAAAACACCACCAAGCCATAAATCAAACATACACTTAGGCATTCCAAATCACTCCAAATCATACATATGATTTTTCCAACAACACATAGGCTTATCAAAAATTATCATGCCTCAACCAAAATCATACTTTCACTCATATACATAAATATATAAAAATACATATTAGTAAAGAATGATTTCTCATTCAAACACCCAATATGAAAACTCAAGTCTTTGAGTTTTTCATGAACATACAACATACACCACACACATACACATCCTTCCCAACTTATTGAGAAAATCCCCTTACCTCTTGAAGACTTGAAAATGGGCTAACTCCAAAATCACCTCCTTCACACCACACCAACACCAAGTGGTCTACTCAACACCTTGATGTTCCCACACTTAGAAAAATTTACCTTTTTCAAAATACACCAAAATACAACCATAGAAATATGAGTTTTATGAAAACCAAGCAACTCTAAAGAGTAGAAATTTGAGAAGATGAATACTTACTCAAATCTTGAAAGAAAATAGATCCAAGATAGTTTCCAAGCTTGTAGGTTCCAATGGAGTGAACCTAAACCAAAGAAGAGCTTATTTTTAGTGAAATGAAGAACTCAAGCTTTCATGAAAACATGAAAGTGGTGGAAATGAAAAAATGAAAGAAGTTTATGGATTAGAATGATGATCCAAACCTTTTTTGTGAAGCTTGGGTATGGAAAATCTTACTAGAACTTGGTCTTTTTGTGTATGGAAAAACTTGGAAAAATGGAGAGAAAATGGAGTTTGTATGATTCAAGTGGAGAAGATGAAGTGAAAAATGAATTTCTCTCTCTTCCCTCTCCCAAGTAGAATTCGGCTGACTCAAGGAAGGTATGGGGGAGGTATGGGCTTGCATGCTTTGGTGGTTGGGAGCCATACCTCTCTCACCTAATTTTGGGAAAAATTCAAAATTTGACCCCTAATTGACCATTTGACTTTTGGAAGAATTTTTAGACTTGGATCAGCCCCTCATGCGCCCAGATCTGACCAGAAAAATGGTGGGATTAAGTCCCATCAAGTTAGGGTTTAATCGGCAGTTCGAAGCGGTAAAAACGCATAGTTTTCGAACCCCTTTTCGATAAATATTTTTCTAAAATGAGTAAAACTATGAGGAATAAATTTTATGATTTGAATATGTCATAGAAAAATTTAGAAACCCAAAACTAAATTTTTGGACTATTTTTCATGTCCCGGTTGCGCCCAATTACCCGTAAAGCACCAAACGCGAGTAAAAATAAAATTTTTATGAAAAATTTTCCGAAAATTTCTAAAAATCAAAAATATTATAAGAACCATTTTTGGTTCGTTAAAATTTTATTTTGGAGTAAAAATGACCTCCGGAAAAAAAATACTGAACTCTATCCCCGCATCAGGAGAGAATGCAGTTCCCGCAAAAACTTAGTTTTGCAAACTCTACTACTCTAAACCCTTCAAAATCAAACATAAGATATTACTATCACTATCCTCACCTCTAGATCCCAAAAATCATTAATTAAATAATTTTAATTAAATGAAATAGGATTAAAAAATCAATAAAAACTATATATAAAAATCAGGGTGTTACATGTAACACAATACATTTCACAAGAATATATCATATCAGTGTTCTACTAATGCATGACACACCAATATCTCTCTAATCACACCGGTGTATTGCTCCCAGGGAGACTTATCCAACCTCACATCATAGAGCGATCGGCTGCAGTAAACTTAACAGCATAAACAGGGAATCCCTTCAGGACCCCTGAAGATACTTCGGAAATACTGCATTTAAAACTTAATACCAAATCCTAAATAGATCTGCCAGTCAGATTTATCCAAGTCGGGTATACGATTCGTCTCGACTCAGGGGGATTCACCTACAAGGCCATTGAGACTTTTGAAACCTGGATAATCCCAGTAGACAATTGTAGTCCAACAGAACCTATTTGCAACCCCGTTCTCTCGAAGGTTGTATGCTCATCATCTATAATGCCAATGCTCATCTTAGATTTACAAACCATTTCCTCTTGAAATCTCTATCTCTGTAAAACTCTCTCTGTTTTACTGTAACTCCTCTTTCTCAAAAATCTCAGATCTCTTAAAAACTCCTTGTAAGAAATAAGTCAAATCCTTTTATGGACAGACCACTAGTATAAGTAGATAACTGTTTATAAGTCACTGTTTCTCATAAAAACTCTCTCTTCACTGTATACCTTGAAAAATCATAAAACTCTTGTCTCGTTTTACTGCCTTTTACGAACTAATTTATTATCTCGGCTTTATTTATTTTAAGTTGCTCAACTGAGTGAATCGGTATAAAAAGAGTTATTTAACTGTATTACAAGAAGATCAAAACGGGGCATAACCACCTAGGATTGATCAAGAGAGAAAAGGTCAACAGTATTTAAACTTACTTTCGCTTTTGAAATAATAGATGTCTGTTCTCAGTTTTTAGATAACTTCTTGGTAATGGAATAATCACACGGCGACTGAGCCGACGGTGGTAATCAGTGTCCAGTTTTCTTTGAAAACTTGATACAAACTTTAGTGATCGAAATTACGTTTAATTAGGCACGGCTTAGTTTATTTTTGAAGATGAATGGATTACACGACGGCAAAGCCATCTTTGGTAATCAATACTCCACTGAAAAATCAATCCTATACACTAAGTGAACATAGGCATTTTATTTCTCTTCTAAAACACTTAAGCACTAATTATCTTCTAGGAAAAAGGCCCGTTGAAAGCCTATCTCACTAATTTCCACTGCCGTAGACATTGGAAATTAAACTGAGTTATGTGCATACATATACAGATTGGATACCCACTCGATATTTCCCACTAATAATATAACGATAGAATTCACCGAGAATCCATTACCGTTATATTATATTCCGAAAAATGCTATAACAGTAGGATTCACCGGGAATCCATTATTGTTACACTATTTAATCCTTTCCAATCCATTTATATATACGGTATTAAGAAAATTGCTTCTTTCCCAATCTTATCTTGTCACGTATATACCAGGTTTCCACTGTTAAGATTTCCCCAAACAGCGTATCAGCACAGATCCTAGGCCAGAGTGAGACGGACTGCTTTAGCCCCTTCAAAGGTCTCACTTCCTTTCTAGACAGATCCATACTGATAACCCATCTATCTTAACTACAACCTTGCATATAAATAACTGATACTAATGGGGTTTTCAAAAATAATTATTGTTTGCTTTACGGTAAACTCTTGTTTGCAGTACGTGTAAAATTTGCCATTATAACGGTATGTTTACTAAAGTTCAAAAGTGATTTTGCCATAATCTCTCCTCTTACTCGAATTCTTAAATAAAATTGGGCATTATGACTCTACAATTTATAATTAGCACTAAACAATTAAATTAAGACAATAAAACAATCATAAAAGCATACTAAACAAACAAAAAGCTATAAACAACCAAACAAGCAATTCCACACACAAACAAGATCAAACTCATACTACTAAAATTAAGATGAGAAGAGAAGCCCCTTACCTTAGCCAAAATCTTGATGAAGAACTACCAAAAACACCAAGAACACCACACAAAGAAATTTAAGAAACTAGAGAGAAAAATGAGAGAGAACTTTGTTGCCTTGCTTCTTGATTTGTGGTGTGTGAAAAATATGAAGCAAGGACCCCTTTATATAGTGGTGGGGCGGCCAAGGGGTGGGGACCAAAAGGGAAATATAAATTTGTGACCTCATGCCACTTTTTGATGCAAATGTCATAAACCATAAATATATAATTCATCCATTTTTCTAATTGGTTAGTACATGTGACTAAGGCTATGAGTCATAAAGCCAAAAGCTCATCCAAGGGTCCTAATCCATGATGGATGTCGACCAACACCAAGGGGAAGGGGGACCATTTGATCAAATAGTGAAAAATTTTATGGTTTCATAAATAAACCTAAAACTGGTGGCATTTACGTCCTTTTGCAAAAAGATCTTAAAAATAATTAGTAGAAAGGTGAGGACCCATTAGAAAATTTCAAAAATAGTTTCTAATATTCATAAGGACTTTATACAAGAGTTTCTGGATTTTTACGGTAAAGGGTAGGCTTTACGGTACGTACTAATGAAGGAAAACGGACGCGCCGTAAGCTCAAAACAGTAATTTTTCATAAAATTCAAGAAAAATTCCCAGAAAATCACAAATTTAATATAAACACCAATGGTCTCTCTTAAAATTTGATTTTGAGCCTTCCCTGACCACTGAAAATCCATCCTGGTTTCCGTAAAACTTCGTCTTACGTGCTTATAGGGACCGAAAACGTAACTTTTTATCTGTCCTTCGAAAAATTCCAAAATAAATTTCATAATTCTTTAAAAATATAAGAACATGGTGTACAGTTCCAGTTTTTCATTTTGACTCCGTTTTGGTATCCGTATTAGTTTTTTAACTCTTACCGTAACTTTGCAAAAAACCGAAACGGTACTTTTGAAAATTAGTTTCTCCAAAAATTCTAGAAAAATTTCAGAAAATCATAAATATTATAAGAAACAACTTTTGTGAAGGAAGATAATTTTTTGGGTTGTTTTAAGATATTTTTATCAATTAAATTCTTTTCCGTCTATTACGGTAAGTACAGTTTGCAACCGTCATAAGAAAATGACTGTTTTAGTAAAATAACTTTAATAAGTATCTTAAATTCTTAATTATAAGACTACAATAATTTTCTTATCACTTAGTTCCTACCAGAACATTTAAAACAGACAAAAGACAGAAATACCGAAAACAGAAACCTATAAAAACGTAACTATTTTACTATTCACTTTGTAACACTTAACCGTAACGGGTCTTTCTACCTTTCTTAGATTTCTATCAAACCCATGCAATCCCTATCTTATCTATTTTTCTATCTCTGGTATGTATCCTTTTTCTAACTAACAGATTATGGAGTTCTGTCTAAAAAGGACTAAAACCGTAATTTCCTTTATTTCTTCCTCTTAAAATCCAAACTTAATTTCTAAAACCCTCATGTATTATCCATACTACTATGTCTTCCTTTAAATACCTTTTGGAAGTGTCATATGAATTTTCCAAATTCATTTCACCATTTATCCAATAATCGGAATGTCTGTAGATAATCCTCTGACTTCCGTATTTAATTCTAAACTACTAAGTTTTTATCCAGAAAACTTCAGAGTAATCCTAATCCTCTAAAATTAACACTCTGTCTCTTAGAGTGAAATTTTAGGATGTTACAGGCTTCATATTTTTACACACACCAACAAGGATCCCAGAAGACATACAAGTTCTCTCTCTTTTACCTCTTAGTTTCTTAAATTTCTTTTGGTGTTCTTGCTTGTTCTTCATCAAGTTTTGGCCAAGGTAAGGGGTTTCTCTTTTCAATATTAATTTGAGAAGTATCTGCTTTGATTCTTGTTTATGCTTGTTTTGTATGCTTTATGTGTTTTTGCTTTTATGCTTTAAATAATTGTTTTATAGCTTTAAAATAATTATTTTGTGCTAATTATTAATAGTAGGGTTATAATGCCCAAATTTTCTATTAAATTTCGTGAAGCAAGGAGGTTATGTTAAAATTAATTTTGAACTTTGTAAACATACTGTTATAATGGCAAATTTTAGTCTTACCATAAAAATGATTTTGCCGTAGAGAAAATGAAATTATTCTTTTGTGAAAACCCTTTTATTATCTATCATTGATATACAAGGTCATGGTTAAGATAAATGGTTTATCAGTGTGGATCTGTCTAGAAAGGAAGAGAGACCTTTGAAGGGGTTTTTATTTAGTCCGTCTCTTTCTGGCCTGGGATCTATACGGATACACTGTTTGGGGAATTCTTAACTTAGGGACTCGGTATATACGTGACTAAGATAATTGGGGAATATAATAGTAATGGATTCTCGGTGAATTCTACTGTTATATTTTTTTGATTCAGTATTCTCTATGTTTTTAACAGTGGAAATTTGTGGAATAAGCTTTCAATGAGTTTTTTCTGAAAATAAACCGACATTCAAGTGTTTTCGGAATATTTCAGTTTTGAACCTTTTCAATGAATTAATCACTTTTAGTACTGTTATATACCGATTTATTTTTGAGGGACTTGAATATAAATGAAGTATGAGTTATCTGGGATAAAAAGGTTCTATGTTCTATCTGAGTGGTGAAACTCTGTGTTTTTCCTGAGATGTGTGATTTGGTGTTCTTATCTGTTAAATGTGATTTTGTATTTTCTGGTGATTCTATGTGGTTTGAGATAAGTGATTCTGAGTGGGTTGGAAGTGAAAGGTGATGTTCCCATATGCTAGTACTAATGCAATGTTCATACACGACGTTCTCATATGCTTTGTTGAAAGCGATGTTCATACTCGATGTTCTCACATGATGTTCCTACTTGATGTTCCTACTCGATGTTCCCAAATGCTTTGTTTAAAGCGATGTTTCCACTGGATGTTCCCAATGTACTGTGTTTTAAGCAAAGTGCTTATTGTTTGTTATGTTAGTATACTGATTAATTAGGTATATTTCTTGTGTATTTGAGTGATGTATGTTGCTGTGTGCCTGTACTTTTCCTATTAATTTCTTTAGAGTTTCACCCTTGCCTACTTTGTTGTGTTTATGCATGACGGAGTAGATATTTTACCCAAGAAGTGGGCTAGCTCTTAGGACCTGAAGAATGTTGCTGTATAGATGAATGTGGATTCCGAGAAGACTAGATGATTACTGTATTATCGTGGGTAGAGGTTTAGAGACTAGACTAGCTCAGATGTTCACTATCTTATTTTCAAATTTTCCCTATAAAAACTCTGATTACTTTATATATATGAGATGAGATCGTTTTCGCATAAGTTTTGTTTTACGCTTCTGCACTTAAAACCTTTTAAAGAGAATTAATACATATTCTCCATCCTTCTCATCTTTGTTTGAAAGAAGAAAAAATTTTACACACATTTTCGGAGAAGGAATGTTGAGTTTTTCTAAATATTTTCTAAGTTATTCGAAATTCATTGGTAACTATGGTGTAATATCCTTTTTGGAGAAAGAGTGTTACAAAAGGCATTTCACAAGGATTGGATCCAAGTGAAAAAGCAAATCCAAGGCTCCAAAATGCTTCATCGAGGGAGTGTAAGGATCTTCTTCAATTATCTCCCATAGATCAATATCTTGAGATTTCAAAAACAATCTCATTTTGTCTTTCCAGTAATAGTAGTCTTTTCCATCAAATGTTGGAGGTCTATTTGTGGAAGAATCTTGAGGAATGAATGTTCCAGGAACTTGAGCAGCCATCACTTCTTCCTGAATCTTTTCCTCTTACGCTGTTAAGTGTAGCTCAACCGAGAGGTCGAGCTCTAATACCAAATGAAGTGGCACAGAGAGTCACAAGGAGGGGGTTGAATTGTGACCCTTTGAAACTTTTGGCCTTTCCTACAAATTTTGATCCTTTCTCAAGCTTAATCAACTTGGAGTTCATAGAAGGTTTAAACAAACATCAGTATATAAGCTCTTCAACTAGAGGAGGTCAACAATGCTAAGTGTATTTTTTTGTTTAAAAAGATCTTCTCAACTAGAGACGGTTATCAGAAAATCAAGTTCCTTATTTTCAGAAACGTAAGCAAAAGCTTCTCAGCTAGAGTAGGTTGATCAAAAGATCTTCTCTAGTGGTTTTTTGTTTATCTTCTTTCTGAGATACAATTTCACAAAGCTTCTTTAGAAAATATTTTCTTTAACAAGTAAAATAAAGATTGTACGAGCTTTGTTGATAAAACAATTTTCACAAACTTGTATAGACCTCCTCAGCTAGAGAATGTGTTTCAGTGCAGTGAGACTATGAAACAGAAAACTGTAAAAGAGATAGGGAGAAGAATATCACACATATATTTTATCCTGGTTCACCCCAAACCTTGGGCTACGTCCAGTCCCCCCTTCCAGTGAGATTTTCCACTATTCTCTCAAGTATTCTTCAATGAGCCTCTTCAAGCCTTACATAGTATTCTTGTACATGCCTCCATAGACTCACAACCAGTATTCTTGTACAAGTCTATGTAGGCTTACAACCAGTAGTATTGTCCTAGCCTTTGCAAGCTAACACAGTACAAGCTATCTCACAGATTACACAACCGTTCCCTTTCACACGCTTAGCTCTCACTAGCTAACTTGAAAGGAATCACAACAATAAAGATTAGATTTTTTTTTGTGTTACAGCTTTAGATTAACGATTACAGACCGAAATCTAACAAGAATAAAGTTATATTACACTCTTATTTTTCTGTCAAAACACACTGAATAGGTTGGAGTGTATGGGTGATGTTTGTGATGAGAAATCTTTCATAGCAATGGCGTTTTTCCAAGCTTGATTGTATTTCTCACACTTTGGTTCACTTAGTTCTGGTGTAATATAGTGCTTCCATCCCTTCTTTTGCGTTTGTAACCGTTAGAGAGGTAGAAGAGAGAGAAACATCACTATCAGGTTCAGAAAAAGTACAGTACAATTGTACTTTATCACCTTTTTGCAGAACTGTGACAACTCACATTTTTTGCTATCATATGGACCTTCTCTAGAACTTGTTGCTTGAGTAGGTTCCTTTTCACAAGCTTTCTCGGGAACCTCCTCTGGTTCTAGTACGGACCTTCTCTGAACCAATGTGGATTTTCTCTAGAATCTCCCCTAGTCCTAGCATGAGCCTTCTCTGGAACCTCCTTTGGATACTTGTTGTCAGAGTAGGTTCTCAGCATAGTTGTACTTAAGTTGCTCATGGCTTAAAAGTTCTGCACTTGTGATATTCTCAGCATTCAGAACTTGAATGTCTTCAAGGTTTTCATACTATGTAGAATGAAGAATGTTTTGATGTAGAGAGATCTTATGTTCTTGAGATTTATTTATTGATCAACCATGCTGTAGGTTTTGAGAAGCTTCTTGTCTTTGGAAATCTTTTCAACTTGTGATTCTGTTTTGCATACTTCAATCTCATGGATAACTTCAATCAATGAAGAGGCTTCTTGTCTTGAGGAGCTTTTTCTTCATATATGAGTTTCTCTGCTTAAGTAGCTTAATGTCTTAGTAACCTTCTTTGCTAGAGAAGTTTATCTTCTCAGTAGCTTCTTAGAATGATATTGATCTTCTCAAGGTTCCTCTTTACTCCTTTGTTGAAGATTATCTTCCCTTGTGTATTGGAAGCATATCTCTCTTTAAACCTCATTTATCTCTTAGCTTCATGTGTGTTCATATGGATATTCTCAGTCTTTATAACATCAATAGCCTTGATTCTAAGCTTACCCTGTTTCCATACTTTCATACCTGCTATGTCTTTGAATAATCTCAAGAAAACCATTAGTACATGACATGCGTAGAAGACATAAGCTATTATTCAGAAGGTTTGTCATTATTGAAACAACAAGCTTGAGAGGGTCTTGTTTCAACAATGTAGAACCAGGAGGTCTTACTCAGTGACTTTGTCAAATGATCCAGCACGAGGCAAGAGATAATGTACACACATATTATGCATTGTTCTCTCAAGGGGATGTAAGTTAATGGACTCTACCTCTTGTTTGGGATCTCTGATGAGCCATTCCAGCACTTGGCTCCTTCTCACATTTGTTGTTGAACACCACTGGTTTTCAAACAGAAGAATCCCATGTTCTGAAATCCCTCAGGCCTCAACAATCTTGTCAGGGGTTAGAACAATAGTCACTCCCTTTATTGTACTTTCCAAGTACAGATCTTCCTTGTGACCAGTTGCTGCAGTATATGAAGCTCTAATCAATCTGGAATAATTTGGTTCTTTGATCTCTAGAAAGTCAGTCCATTTGACAGCATCAGTGTTCTCCTTTGTTGTCTAGCCGATGGCCTTTAACTCTTGGAACAGAAACATTCTTCCTGCTAAAGTGGGTTTGTGAACCTATTTGCTTTGAAAGACTTTCTCTGTCTCTGCATCCTTAAACAGAGAAACGTCACTTATCTTTGCTTTCCCTTTTTCCTTCTTCTTCTTTTCTCTTTTGGAGGAAACTTGTTCTTCTGAAACAGATTCTTCAGTGCTTTTCTTGTTCTGTTTCTCAGGCACAAATCTCTCAGAGTCGTTATCAGACGAACTTATTTTGATAACTTCTCCTTCTTCTTCTTTTGAAGAACCCTTCTTTGCCTTCACCATTCTTGAGATGATTCTCTCAGATCGTCTATTAGGTGTAGAAGAAGTCCTTGAAGATTTGGGCTTCTTCTTTTGAGTGGGCTTACGAGGAGAGCTTGGCTTTGGTGGAGACGAGGGTGAAGTGTTTTTCTCTGACGAAGCTTCCTGAGAAACTGATGGAGAAACTAGTTCAGGATCACCCAGCGTATGAGGATTGCCATGGGTAGTCCTTTTGATCCTTCGCTTTGGAGGAGAAGAGGGAGGAGGAGTATTCTCCTTAGATGAACTTTGAGATGGAGATGGAGAGGATGAAGATCCTGTGTTTGGTTTAGGCATGTTGCTAGGATTCTTTCTTGCAACAGTTTTGGTTTTTCCATTTTCTCAGAGAGTTTGAGAGAGTTTTGAAAGTACGCAAGACAACGTATGAGAGGGAAAGAGAGGATTGAGAGTTTCGAAACTTGTTTCAAACGACCAAGGGGTCCTATTTATGTTTGGATTAAAGAACCATTTGGAGGTACTAGCCGTTGAGGAGACTAGCCGTTGTATCCTTGGAAATAACTATCTAAACAGTTATTATTTTTCCTGTTTTCTACAACAGTAACTTTTCCTAGGAATTAACTCCCACTCTCTTGATCACCTTTTACCCAGGGAATAGATATTCTCTGCTAGAGAAGGTCCAGTGCTAATGTTTTGGGTTCAGACCTACTCAACCAAGATTTTAGTCTGCTACCAATCTACTCAAAATTGAATTCATTAAGATATCACACAATAATCACATAATTCAGTATAAAGTTGACAAATCAAGCATTTCATATTTATGACAAGGAGATCATATTCAATTTATCTTTGATATAATTGAATCTTTTTTCCAAAAGAGGTTTTGTAAAAATATGACAAAGCTGATCTTTTGTATCAACATACAATAACTCAATATCCTCTTTCTGAACATGATCACGAATAAAATGATGCTTAATGTCAATTTTGAATATTGGATAGGATTTTTTGACAGAATAATTACACTTGTATTGTCATAAAATATAGGGATTTTGAAATACCTTAATGATTTTTGATCCAAAGAATTTGTAAGCAATAGCTTGCTGCATACACATATTCAGCTTCTGTTGTTGAGAGAGCTATGGTGTTTGCTTTCTACAAGACCATATGATCATAACCTCTCCTAGGAAGTGTCAACTTCCACTTGTACTTTTTCTTTCAATTTTATCACCAGTATAATCAGCATCACAGAAGCCTATAAGATCAAAATTCATTCCCTTCCTTTTTCATCCTTGTTAATTTCCACTGAAGGATGCACTAGAGTGCCATAGACTTGGCTTTTCCCATCTAATATTTCTTTAAGAGGTCTCTGATGCATTTATCTTGGTGAATAAAAATTCCTTCTTTTGATTGTCTTATTTGAAGTCCAAGAAAGAACTTTAATTCACCCATCATACTCATCTCAAATCACTTTTCATTAGATTTGAAAACTCCTTGCACAAAGTTTCGTTAGTAGTTACGAAGATAATATCATCAACATATATCTGAACAACTAAAAAATATTTTTGGTGAATCTTTCTAAAGAGGGTAGCGTCTACTTTACCTCCTGAGAATCCATTGTTAATTAAGAAGGTGCTCAACCTTTCATACCAATCCCAAGGGGCTTGTTTTAACTCATAGAGGGATTTTGTTAATTTAAAAACATAATTGGGCTTCTTTTGATCAACAAAGCCAGGAGGTTAATGAACCTACACCTCCTCATTAATAAAACCATTTGAGAAGGACTGGAAGCCTCTTTTCCATCTTCCAGGAAAAGATCTGGAAGTCTCTTTGGTTGAAGTGTCAACTCAAAACTCTCAATAAATTTTAAATGAAAACAAATTTTTAAAAGAGAGAGTAAATGAGTTGACACAAGACCTATCCAATTTTGTTGAAGGAACTTCGAATTTAGAAAGGATCATTGGGTCTCAGAACAATCTCTCTAATAAGACTGGTTTGGGATTCGACAATAATTAAAAGCAAACAAATCAGAAAACGAATTTTGTCACTGCCAAAAAGCCATGGAAATATTGCCCTGATTGTAAAATGTATGGCCACTTACCTTTGGACTGTGTTTATAACACAGAAGGTTCATGAAGAACCAAGAAAGTTCATAAACTTAGTAAGAAGAAGTACTTTTCTTACTGTAATCTACATGGCCATACAAATACAGAGTGTTACCATCAAATCAGAACTCAAAAAGATCAAAAGAATGTTTCCAAGTTCAGTAGAGGTAAAAATTTTTGTTCTTGTTACAACTTGTATGGAAATATTGTTCTAGAATGTTGGTACAAGAACAAAATACCTAAGATAAAGCTAACTAACCATGAATGACCCAATAGAATCTGGGTACCTAGGTCTCTTTTTGTGAATAATGCAGGAATGTCTTATGACAACCAAGAAAAGAATGCAATGGTTCTTGGACAATGACTGCTCAAGACATATGACTGGAGATAAGAGTAAGTTTCTTACTCTTGAAAAGATGAATGGTGGAGCCGTTACCTTTGGTGATAACAGAAAAGCTTGGATCAAAGGTATAGGTAAAGTAGGTAAGGAAAACTCCACCAAAGTAGAGAATGTATACTACGTTAAAGTGTTGAAACACAACCTTCTCAGCATAAGTCAACTATATGACAGTGGCTTTGAAGTATTCTTTCAACCTATAGTTTGTGTGATTAGAGAAAAGTCCACAGGCAACATTATGTTCTGTAGAACAAGAAACAAAAATCTTTATAGCATATGCATTGAAGAACTTTATGATCAAATATGCTTTGCATCTTTTGAAAATGATAAATCTTTATAGCACTATGCCGAGAAAACATTTCAACAACGTTTAAATTTGATTCCAACAATTTCCCCCGATCAAAACGGTTTTCCACGTCAAAATCGGTGCGGGTTAGGGCGGGTACCCATGGGTTCGGTGTAACGTCCGTAATTTTATGTTTATGACTTTATTACATTTTAATATGTGGATATGTGATTCATGTGAATTAAATATATTTTAGGAAGATTAAGTTGGTAGATGAAGTTTTCCTGACGTTAGAAAACAGTAGTTTAAGTCGGACGTTGAGATACAAATAGAGTTATGTTTACTGTAAATAGACGGAATGGTGACTTTGTGAAATAGAAACCCTAGATTGAGGTTAAGATAAAGATTTGAAGGTACAAATAGTTTATTTTACAATATTTGAGGATTTTAGAAATTTGTTCGGGAATTTTCTGAGAGACAAATAAAAATGTTACCGTTTTGGTCCCTGTAGTTTGACTAGGTTGAACTGTGAGTTGGTTTGGAGACCAGAAGAAGTTAAGAAATATTTTTGGAGGTGCCAAATGATGTTTTATATTATTTTAGAATTTTAGAAATTATTTTGGGAATTTTTAGAATAACAGACCAAGAATTACGGTTTTGGTCCCTGTAGACTGAGAATAGGGTAACTGGGAGAACAGGTGAATGCCAGAAGCTTGGAAAATGATCCAAAATCAATCAAAAGAGTAACCAATGGTGTTTTTATAATATTTATGATTTTTAAAAATTTTTTGAGATTTTTCTGAGAAAATTCATTTTTACCCTAATTTACGGGTTACGGTAAAACCAAAAAATTACAATAATGCTTCTAAACTTAATTTCTGTGAACCAAGACCTTTGTGGCACCTTATTTTCGTGGCCTAGGACTTAGTTTAAGATTCATGAGTTTTTACTTCAATAGGTTATTTTTGGACAATTTTTACTATGAAACTCAAAAGTTACCACACTTAATTACCTTGGGGACTTACCTTTTACCATGGTTAAGGTGAAAAAATATTTTTACCCCACTAGGACCAGCTGCAGCGCCTTTGACATGGGTAGAAGAGTGTGGAAAATTCTAAATATCTATGACTCATAGTTTTTAGCCAATAAGAAAAATCCTTGTTTTATTTTTACTAATGACTCATTTTTAGTCATGATTAACTTAAAAAAAAAAAAATCTTGGACAAGTGTATAGGAGAGGGGGAGGCCGAAATTAGGAGGGGAAGAAGGAGAGTCTTGCTTCATATTTTTCATCTTGCTCTTACACCATAGTCATACTTCAAGCTTTTCTTTCAAAAATTTTCATCCAAGTTAATCAAATTTTCCAAGGGTTTGCTCTTGATTTTGGGACCTACAAGCTATCAAGTTATTTGGTAAGGATTCCATAGGTTAGGTTTTTATTGTTTTCTTCATGGTTTATGAGCTTAGGGTAGAGTTTGGTTTATCTTAAGTTCATCTTTCAAGTGCTAAAGATTATCCATGGATGAGGAAATTTAATTGGTATTTGGATTGTGTTGTGTTTGATTTGGAAGGAGCCAATCAAGAAGGAGAAAGATAAGCAAGAAGAAGGGTTGGAGGTTAGGGTTTTCTTACACAAGCAAGAGGAAGGAGGTAAGGGAAAATTTTCTTATACAAGATTTTTAAGGCTTAGTTGACATATGAGTGCTATGTTTGTTGTGGTTTGTTCAAGATGGTTTTAATCTAATCTAGAGTGCATGTTGATTATCAAGCTATGTACTCTTTTGTTCCTATGGTGATGGATGATCCAAGAGTTGTCTTATGCTTAATATGAACTCTCTTGAGTGACTTGGTTATGAAAGATTTGCTTCATGGTAGTTTTGGATTGTTTTGACCTAGGTGTGAATAAGATTAGTTTGCCTTTGATGTGAATTGCTCTTTGTTGGGAAAAATAGTTGTGTTGTGTGAGATGATCTTGCTCTATGTTGTATGCATGATGATCTTTGCTCCATGTTTGATTTGAATTGATTGAGTGGTTGAGTTGTGACTATTTTCTCAAGCTTGGTAATATGAACTTGATCTTGGTGTGATGGAATAATATGCTTGGAGTGTGATGATCTTGCTTTATGCCTTGATAAGTTTGGATTCATGGCTTGATGTTGAATGGTTGTGCTTTGTGATGGATCCAAAGATTGTAAATTTTGTTTATTTTTATTCATTTGTTCTTAACTATGTAAAGAAAAGATTTACTTGGGTTGAACTTTGAAAAATCGAGTTTCTGTCATGCCCTGGGTGTGGTCATTTTCGAAGTTGTGAAAACCTGGAAAACAGGGGACAGAACTGTCTGCACCGCGGGTGTGAAAATCCTCGCGCCTGTGAACAGTTCTGGATCCTGAAATATAAACAGCCCAGGATTTTGCGAAAATCATCTTTTTCAGCTTTTTAAAACAAATATGTTTAAGAGAAAAATGTCATTTTTGAATCTAAAGGTTGGTAAGTATTTTGGTTAATTTATTTTAGAACATAAACAATAGATTTGGTAAATGTCTTTTGTTAAAAAGACAAAGATTGATAAAGAGTATGAATGAAAAAGAAAGAGACATATTGTTTGAGAAGAATCACAAAGAGAATTTATAAATGACCAAGAGATAAGGTCATGTGGTGTTGTTACAAGAGGTAACATAATGATGAGTATATAACCAAGAGAGGGTTATATGGTGATTGTTACAAGTGGTAACATAGAGAAGTAATTGTGGTGTTATTGTGTATGCAAAATATGCCATATCATTTGCATAAAGAGATTTTCTTGGCTTTGCCAAGTGGTCATACCCAGAGAGGGTTGTGACGTGAGCTACAACCCAGAGAGGGGTTGAAAATAGGGTACAGTTGGGCTACAATTGTCTACTGGGATTATCCAGGTTTCGAAAAGTCTCAATGGCCTCGTGGTGACTCCCGGCGAGCCGAGATCGAGTAGAGCACCCGGCTTGGATAAATCTGACTGACTGACCCATTTGTGATATGGTGTCGCTGAGTGCATTAAATAATTGTTACTTGGACTTTACTGTTTGTTTAGTCTTGAACAATTTTGACTTAAACATGGTTTTCCTGAATACTGTCTTGGACTTTACTGGTGGTTTAGCCTTGAACAATATGTTAAGGATTGACTGTAGCCTATCGCTCAAATGTTGTTGAGGAAGAGAAAAGTCTCCATGGAGCATTACACCAGTGTTGAGAGGCAAATAGAAGTGTCATGCATTTTAAATATATCTATGTAATGATATATTGCTTGATGCTGAGTTATGTGCTGTAACTATGATGATTTTCCTTGTGTATATGAGAATGTCTCATTAGAAGAGAGAGTATATACTTTTGTGCTAAGAAAAGGTAAATGGTACTGTAATGTTTAATGTAGGTTATGTTTGATAAGTCTGATTTACTTTATTCCTATCTGTTGCCACTATGCTTTATAATCTGTGTATGAGGATTTTTCACCCTTGCCTATATGTTTTGTGCTCTTTGGAACATGATTCATATAGATGTGCCACCAGTCAAGTGAATTGACCAGGACGGAGGAATGAAGAAGACTACCGTCTGGAGTGGCTTTTGGCTACATAGTCTTTTGGGGGTGATCGGAGACTCGACCGGCCTAGGCTCATTTGGGTAGACTGTTATTATTATCCTTGCCGGATGACTGTACTATTTTATATGACATTACTAGCTGTTCGGTTTGATGTACTTGTAAAACTTTGGACCAGTATTATATATGATGTATATTATTCATTCAGATGAGGTTTATCTCATTTTTCAGTAATACGTTATGACATAAATAAGTTTCGAAATCTAAACAACGTAAGTGGGAGTTTCAAGTGAAAATAATTTTCAGGAATTAAAAGGAAAAATTTTTACTCATTTTCGAAATAGACTTGAAACAATTAAAAGAGAATTTTTTTTTAAAAATAAAGATTAATATTATTTTCGATAGATAAGGTTACTTATGTTGTAATATCCTTTTATGAGAAAGGGTGTTACAGATCCTCCTCGGGGCCCTCCTCCTCCTCGGACACCTCAAAGAACACACGATCTGGCTCGTCTCTAACCTTCCTCTTCTCCCTCTCTGCGTGTCCCGATGGTCCGGCAGAAGTGTTAGAAGAACAACGCACAAAACGTCCAAAAGGTACGACGTATAGAACAGGAAGTGTCGGCCTCACGGTCTCGGGTGGTGGAGCTGGTGTTGCCGATGGAGCCATCCTAGGCATGCGTGCCCTCTCCAAGGAACTCTTCCTTGGAGTGCGACGAATCAAACGGCGGCGATCAAAAACCGGTTCGGCTACCCGCTGGGGTATAGGTCTCTGGTCCTCCCTCGTCTCTCTCCTAGGCTGTGCCGTGGGCGGAACTCTGGCCTCCTGGCTCCCCAAGGTGATACTGTGTGCAAAGGGTGCGTCTGCCAGCCAGCTGCGCATCCTCTCGATGGGTATGTAGACGTCCAAAACCATATCTCTCTCAAAAACCTCTTCAGGTCCCGGCACCCCTCCTCTAGTCCTGACCACGTGTCCACACACCGTGGCCCATTGGGAGATGAAATCGTAAGTCCATCCCCCACCATCGGCCTCAAGTGGCCGGAAACTCTCCCTCACTCGGGCTACCAGAGGTCTCGAAGTGGACATCTACGCATAGCGTACATACAGATAACAGGAAAACATACAAAGGTGAATTTCTTTGCACAAGTTGAAATCCACGAAAGGGTGCATATGAAAAATAAAATACTACATAATACATTCCAAGAATATATATATATAGAGTTACTCTTTCGCAAATCTTTATCTAAGATATTCAATCACACAAAGAGAACACATCATCAAGTTAAACACACATAGCACTCTAGCATAATGCATGTCACTTCAATATCTCTTTTCATACACTGGTGCACTGCTCCGTGGAGACTTCTCTTCCTCAACTAAGTAGAGCGAAATGGCTATAGCGTAAACCTAACATAATAAACCAATCAGTCCCCTTTTTCATTGACTTGGTAACCACCGGTCCCCTTTTTCATGGACTGGTTTTACAATTATTTAGTAGAGCTACTATCACTATAACATAAATAAGGCAGGCCGGTCAGGATCATCCAAGCTGGGTATTACGACTCGTCTCGGTCTGTTTGGGCTACCAATCGGCCATTGAGAACTTCGTAACCTGGATGCCCTCAAAGACTTATAGTCAGACCATACTTATTTACAATCCCCACATAAGATTGTATGCTCTAATCATGGCATAAAGCCAACATGGAAAAAGCCAATATTTCAAATGTGTATCACAGTACAATTCACACACATACAAGGAAAGTAATGCAATCCTTCACTTAGGATTTTCATCGTCACGTGTTAGCTCTCTCCCAACGCCGTGTAGCATTATTTATCCTTGAAACTTCAACTCGCCACGTGTTGAATCTCTCTCAACAATGTGTAAATCTTTTTGATTAAGATCGTTTTAAAGAACACCTCTATAAATCCCTCTTTAGTTTTTAAGCCTCAAATCTTTAAACACTTGAATCATGAAATACCTCATTAACATTTTTAAATATAAACCAAGAATAGTTCTATGAAAGTCATTTGAAAACTTAAATGCTTTTATTGAAACCAAACTTAGTATTTTTCAGTGTAAAAGCTTGACTTACAAGTCTTAATTAAAAACTCAAGTTACACCTTTGAAAAAACTTTTCTTAAATTCATTTACTTCTTTTTAATTCAAATCTGAACCCTCAAGTATCCAGTTTCACGCTTTAGCCCTTGATTTCCAAAAACTTATGATTCTGCCCCAAAAAGATCTAGTTTTTCGTTTCGGCCTCTAAACTTCTAAAAATTGTGTTTTCTGCCAAAAACACCCAGTTTTCGTTTTTAATCCCAGAACTTCCAAAAATTATAGTTTTGCGCCAAAATGCATCTAGTTTTTATTACAGCCATTTAAAAATTTTAAATTCTATTTTTTTCCCTTTTCAATTAATCCCTTAACTTAATTAGGGCTTTTGAAAAGTAAAATTTGTAAAAAGTCCATAGTAAAAAATTCGAAAGTCACTTGTATTGGAACCAAATTGTTCAAAAGCATTTTGTAATGCATAAATTTCCTAAATGATTTTGATGATAACAATAATTATTAAGATCTTTACAAAGTCTGCTGATAAGCTCTTGTAGGTACACTAAAAGATAAGTCCATCGTCCAATAGGACTTTGGCAAACTTATGTATATACCAAGAGTAGATCGTCCAATGGACTCTGATACTTGACCTCGGGTAAGTATTGTCCAATAGACTCTGGAAGCAAAGCGTCCAATAATGTCTTGCGTCCAAAGAAGCAGAATGATAAAAGTCCGACAATCAGCATGAAGTTATACATCTTAAAAAAGAGCCAAGTCATAAGTCCGATATGGTAAGCAATAAGTATGCATCCATATGAATGGATATACTTAACGTACAAATGGTAAGCAAAGGTATGCGTCCATTTGCTAAAAGGACTGAAAGTCCAATATGATCTACATGTTGCGTCCAAAACACAGAATCCATAACTTGCTATTTATTGCTCTTGCATTTAATATGAGACATATTTAATGAACAAATGATTTGAAATAAATAGCTGTATACAATGCCTTTTCTATGCAACATTGTCAACGTTTCTGAAACGTGCATTAAATAAAAAGGATAAAGCACTGTGGAAAATGTACTAAGAGAGAGAATGTACTCTGATCTTTTATGTGTCTGTCTGAACACATCTTTTTGTTTACACAGTGTATTCTCTCTGTCTCAATAAAATATTGTTATTAACCTTTGTGTAATTGAGACTGTGAGTACAGATTGCTTCTGATTTAGAAGAAAGAAATGCAGACAAATACGCTGAAATTGAACTCCTCAGAGCAACGAAAAAATAGCATTTAATGCTATCAAAGAACGGTAACATTTATGAAGGCTGAAGCTGAGCTATTCAAAGAACAAACCTAAAGCTTCATCAAAGTCTATAAATACCGTGAACAAGAAGAAGAATACAAGAGACTAAACCACGAAAAAGAAAATGCAAAAACGCTGTGCAAACATTGTCATACTCTGTGTATTATAGAAAGTCTTGTATATTTTCTATCTTCTTGTAAAATAGAGTTTGCTTAACTTTTGAAGTGCTTAAGTTTTTCATATCCTCACTTGTGTGAGTTAGATAGCACTTTAAGTCAAAAACACTCTTCTGAGTTGTTTGAGCCTAGAGAGGCTTGTTTAGAAAGAATACTTGTTTGAGCCTGGAGAGGCTTGACTGTAAAAGAATACTTGGGATATAGCCTGAAGAGGCTGCATGCAAAGGATGTAACACCCTGATTTTTATATATAGTTTTTATTGATTTTTAATCCTATTTAATTTAATTAAAATTATTTAATTAATGATTTTTGGGATCTTGAGGTGAGGATAGTGATAGTAATATCTTAGATTTATTTTAGAGGAGTCGAGAGTAGTAGAGTTCGCAAAACTGAGTTTTTGCGGGAACTGCATTTTCTCCTAATGCGGGGATAGGGTCCAGTATTTTTCTGGAGGTCATTTTTACTCCAAAATATTTTTTTAACAAACCAAAAGTGGTTCTTATAATATTTCTGATTTTTAGAAATTTTTCTGGAAATTTTTCAGAAAAACTTTATTTTACCCGCGTTTGGAGCTTTACGGGTAAACCAGGCGCAATCGGGACATGAAAAATAGTCCAAAAATTTTAGTTTTGGGTTTCTAAATTTTTCTATGTCATATTCAAATCATAAAATTGATTTCTCATGATTTTATCTATTTTAGAAAAATATTTATCTAAAAAGGGATTATAAAACTAAGCGTTTTTACTACTTTGAACTACCAATTAAACCCTAACTTGATGAGATATAATCCAACCAATTTTTGATTAGCCTTGGCCAAACCCTTGACCAAAAATCCACTCTTGAAATTCAAATACTCACATTTGACCAAATTGGAAATATCTTTGATTTTTCTAATTAAAAGCATGAAGTAGGTGAACAAATCAACTCAAGCCATGCTTCCCCCATACCTTGGAGTGGGCTGGCCGTGTATCTTCAAGGGAAAGGGAGAGAGAGAATTCATTTCTCAACTTCATCTTCTTCCTTGCATCAAAGAAAACACCATTTTCTCTCATATTCCAAGCTTTACTCCATAACCAAAAGCTTGAGTTTTATTGAGTGTTTGGCTATTCAAGCTTCACAAAAAAGGTTTGGATCATCATTCTAATCCATAATCTCTTTTCATTTTTCCATTTCCACCACTTTCATTTTTCTATGAATCTTGTGTTCTCCATTTTTCTAAAAGAGAGCTTTTTCTTGGTTTAGGTTCAAACCCTTGGAACCTACAAGCTTGAAATCCTTCTTGAGCTCTTTTTCCTTCAAGTCTTGGGGTTGATTTTTGTAAGTGTTGGAGCATCAAGGTGGTGAGTAGATCTCTTGGTGTTGGTGTTGGTGGCTTGTTGGCAAGAAGACCTCTTGGTGGTCTCTCTTTAAGTGCTTCAAGAGGTAAGGGAATTTTCTCAATAAGTTGGGAAGGATGTGTATGTGTGTGGGTTATGTTGTATGTCCATGAAAAACTCAAAGACTTGAGTTTTCATATTGGGTGTTTGAGTGAGAAATCATTCTTTAGTAATATGTATTTTTATATATTTATGTATATAAGTGAAAGTATGATTTTGGTTGAGGCATGATAATTTTTGATAAACCTATGTGTTGTTGGAAAAATCATATGTATGATTTGGATTGATTTGGAATGCCTAAGTGTATGTTTGAGGAAGTATGTTTTATGTTATGTTCATGATGTATGTTGGTATGTTATGAATGATTACTTTGACTGGATGTATGGTTTATGGCCTGATTGTGTTCTTGCTTAGTTGATGTATGTTGCTTTCTATGAATATTTCCATATACCTTGATTTCCTTGTGATTGGGATTGGTTTGGAAATGATTGACTAAGTGTGGTAAGAGGAGTTAAATGCTTTAATGAAAGAGTTTTCTAAAAGAAAACAAATAAATTAATTGGGATTCAAGTTAATACATACATAGATAAATTTCATTAAATTACTAAGTACAAGTCTTAAATCAATTTCATACTAAGTCCTTTATATCCATAAGACTCTAAGTGAGCTAGAAAATGAATTAAAGAGGGAGAAAAATCAAATTTTAGATTTTTAGGGATCAAAAACGAAAACTGGATGTTTTAGGAGCAAAAATGCAAAATTCAGGTATTTTGGGCACAATTTCGAAAATCTAGGCACTTTGGGCCAAAAGTATAATTATACAAAAGTTCTGGGATAGAAAACGTGAAGTCTGGACAACTCTGGGGCAGAAACGTGAAGACTGGATAATTCTGGGGCAGAAACGTGAAGACTGAGCAGTTTTGGAGCAGAAAACTAATTTTCAGAAAAATAAGGGCTGAAACTTGAAACAGAATATTTTTGGGGGTCAGATTTTTAAATACTTAAAGTAAAGGAACTTAAGTAAAATTATCAAGGAACTTAACTAAGATTTTTAATTAAATCTTTTTACAATGAAGAGTGGGAAGCAAAATAATAAAGATTTAAGAGTTGGAAGTTAAAAGAAGAACTTTAATTTCAAAGAAGAGGTTCCATAAAACTTATGTTTTTAAATAATATTTTTACACGGTATTGAACGAGGATCAATACGTGGCGACGATGAAGTATTGAAGACAATAATGCTACATGTAACGCCCCTTTTTCCCACAAGGAACGTCACGTGAAAAACTAAAAACTTAATGTGGAAAATCGTCTTTCATAAATCAAGGTTACCAAAATTGGTGGCTAATTTTTTTTTTAAAAGAATCTTACACGAAAAGATTACACACATCTCATTTAGCCATCTAGAAAACTCAAAAGAAAAGAAACATCATACATAAATATGTACATCATCATGTCAAAGTACACAAACCTTGCGCTCGCAATGTATAGTTATAAACCACAACAGAGTGGTCAAACTACAACAACCTGACATCAGGAAATAAAACGATAAGTCTAAACCGATTCGGCTATCTGCTCAAGTGTAGGCCTCTGATCCTCCCTCACCTCTCGCCTAAGTTCCGCCGTTGGCGGAACTCTGGCCTCCTGGTTCTCCAAAGTGATACTGCGTGCAAAGGGTGAATTTTTTTGCACAAGTTGAAAGTCCACTGAAAGGATGTATATGAAAAAGAAAATACTACATAATACATTCCAATAATATATATATAGTTACTCTTTCGCAAATCTTTCTCTAAGTTATACATACACTCAAAAGAGCACACAGTCATCAAGTCAAACACACATAGCCCTCTATTGAAATGCATGTCACTTCAATATCTCTTGTTACACCGGTGTGCTGCTCCATGGAGACTTCTCTTCCTCAACTAAGTAGAGCGATGTGGCGGAATCGTATACCTATCATTAATGCAAACTGACCTTCACTCTCGGCCATCGTTTGTCATTTATTCGGTACAGACCCATTGTGCTACGTCGTACACCCCATCTCAAATAAGATAGCCCTGGTCAGGATCATCCAAGCTGGGTATTACGACTCGTCTCGGCACAAGGGAATTCCTTTCAAAGGCCATTGAGAACTTCGTAACCTGGATGCCCTCAAAGACTTATAGTCGGACCATACTTATTTACAATCCCCGCATAGGATTGTGTGCTCTAATCATGGCATAAAGCCAACATGGCAAGAGCCAATAACTCAAATGCATATGACAATACAATTTGGAAACACACACACAAGACAAATAATGCGATCCATCATCTTAGGATTTCGTCGTCACGTGTTAGCTTTCTTCCAACACCGTGTAGCATTATTGTCTTCAATACTTCATCGTCGCCACGTATTGATCCTCGTTCAATACCGTGTAAAAATATTATTTAAAAACATAAGTTTTACGGAAACTCCTCTTTGAAATTTAAGTTCTTCTTTTAACTTCCAACTCTTAAATCTTTACTATTTTGCTTCCCACTCTTCATTGTAAAAAGATTTAATTAAAAATCTTAGTTAAGTTCCTTGGTAATTTTACTTAAGTTCCTTCACTTTAAGTATTTAAAATCTGCCCCAAAATATTCTATTTTTCAAGTTTCAGCCCTTATTTTTCTGAAATTTAGGTTTCTGCCCCAAAACTGTCCCGTCTTCACGTTTTTGCCCCAGAATTGTCCAGTCTTCACCTTTCTGCCCAAGAATTTTCCAGACTTCACGTTTTCTACCTAGAACTCTTGTAAAATTATACTTGTGGCCCAAAGTGCCCAGATTTTCGAAATTAAGCCCAGAATTCCAGAATTTTGCATTTTTCACCCCAAAACATCCAGTTTTCATTTTTGACCCCTAAAAATTCGAAATTTGATTTTCTCCCTGATTAATTCATTTTCTAGCTCACTTAGAGTCTTATGGATAAAAAAGATTTAGTATGAAATTGATTTAAGACTTATACTTAGCAATTTTATGAAATTTATCTAAGTAAGTGTTAACTTGAATCTTTATTAATTTATTTGATTTCACTTTGGAAAACTTTTTCATTAAAGCTTTTAAACCTCTTCCCACACTTAATCAAATACTTCAATCCAATCCCAATCACATTGAATTAAATCATGTGAAACATCCAAGAATCAATATTCATCCATTTAGGCAAAAACACCACCAAGCCATAAATCAAACATACACTCAAAGTCATTCATAGCATATGAACATACATCATGAACATAGCATAAAAATTATCAACACATCAAGCATGCATTCTTTTCAGACATACTCATCCATCAACCAAAAATCATGCTTGAACTCATATATATATATATAGACATATGAAAATACATATTACTAAGAGAATGATTTCTCACTCAAGACACCCAATATGAAAACTCAAGTCTTTGAGTTTTTCATGAACATACAACATAAACCACACACATACACATCCTTCCCAACTTATTGAGAAAATCCCCTTACCTCTTGAAGACTATGAAAATGGGAAAACACCACAAATCACCTTCCCTCTACACAATCACCAAGTGGCCTCCTTGAAGCCTTGATGTTCCCACACTTAGAAAAATTAACCTTTCACAAAATACACCAAAATCAAACCATAAAAATGAGTTTTATGAAAACCACCAAACCCTAAGGTATAGAAATTTGAGTAGAGGAATACTTACTCAAATCTTGAAGCAAAATAGATCCAAGGTAGTTTTCAAGCTTGTAGGTTCAAATGGAGTGAACCTAAACCAAGAAAAAACTTACTTTTAGTGAAATGAAGAACTCAAGCTTTCATGAAAAAATGAAAGTGGTGGAAATGAAACAATGAAAGAAGTTTATGGATTAGAACGATGATCCAAACCTTTTTTGTGAAGCTTGAATGGTCAAAAACCCAACAAAACTCAAGCTTTGGCTATGGAGGAAAGCTTGGAGAATGAGAGAAAAATGGAGTTTTGGCAAGATGAAGAAGATGAAGTGAATGAGAAAATGAAACCTCTCTCTTCCCTCTCCCTATGCAGAATTTGGCCAGCACACAAGGGGACAAGGAGGCATGGGTTTGCTTACTTGGAGGGAATGGGAGCCATACCTCACTCACCTAATTTGGAAAAATTCAAAAATCAACATTTGACTCACACTTTGACTTGGGATATTTTTGGAACTGCATTCTTCCCCCCCTTATGCGCCCAGCTGACCAAAAAAATTGGTGGGATTAAGTCCCATCAAGTTAGGGTTTAATCGGTAGTTCGAAGTAGTAAAAACGCGTAGTTTTCGAACCCCTTTTTAGATAAATATTTTTCTAAAATGAGTAAAATCATGAGAAATGAATTTTACGACTTGAATATGTCATAGAAAGATTTAGAAACCCAAAACTAAATTTTTGGACTATTTTTCATGTCCCGGTTGCGCCCGGTTTGCCCCGTAAAGCTCCAAACGCGGGCAAAATAAAGTTTTTCTGCAAAAATTTCCAGACAAATTTCTAAAAATCAAAAATATTATAAGAACCACTTTTGGTTCGTTAAAAAATTATTTTGGAGTAAAAATGACCTCCAGAAAAATACTGAACCCTATCGCCACATCAGGAGAGAATGTGGTTCCCACAAAAACTCAGTTTTGCGAACTCTACTACTCTAAACCGTTCAAAATCAAACCTAAGATATGAATATTATTATTCACACCTTAAAATCCCAAAAATCACAATTAAATAATTTTAATTAAATTAAAGCAGATTAAAAATCAATAAAAACTATTTAAAAATGAGGGTGTTACACTACACGGTGTTGGAAGATAGCTAGCACGTGACGACGAAATCCTAAGATGATGGATCGCATTATTTGCCTTGTGTGTGTGTTTGCAAACTGTATTGTCATATGCATTTGAGTTATTGGCTCTTGCCATGTTGGCTTTATGCCATGATTAATATTGGCTTTTGCCATGTTGGCTTTATGCCATGATTAGAGCACACAATCATATGCGGGGATTGTAAATAAGTATGGTCTGACTATAAGTCTTTGAGGGCATCCAGGTTACGAAGTTCTCAATGGCCTTGAAAGGAATTCCCTTGTGCCGAGACGAGTCGTAATACCCAGTTTGGATGATCCTCACCAGGGCTATCTTATTTGAGATGTGGTGTACGACGTAGCACAATGGGTCTGTACCGAATAAATGACAAACGATGGCCGAGAGTGAAGGTCAGTTTGCATTAATGATAGGTATACGATTCCGCCATATCGCTCTACTTAGTTGAGGAAGTCTCCATGGAGCAGTGCACCGGTGTATTAAAGAGATATTAAAGTGACATGCATTATGCTAGAGTGCTATTTGTGTGTTTGACTGTGTGTTTAATTGGGAGATATTCAAGGAGAAATTTATCGAGAAGTATTTCCCACAGAGCGCAAGGTCGGAGAAGGAGCAAGAGTTTCTGCGGCTGCAGCAACGAGATATGTCGGTAGGAGAGTATGCGGCAAAGTTTGAATCACTTGCCAAATACTTTCGGTTTTTTCCAAGTCCAACCGGACGAAGGATGGAACTGCGAGAGGTTTGAGGCGGGGTTGAGATATGAGGTACGTCAATCGGTGGCTCCGCTTGATATTCGTCAATTTCCACTACTGGTGGAAAAGTGCAGAAAGATGGAGAACCTTATGAAAGGGAGAGTAAACAAGGGAAACGTGGGTGGACCATCTAGGTCATATCAACAAGGACAAAAGGAGAAGCAGACTCAACACAAGCCTTACTTTAAGAACCAGAAGAATCAACAGAACGGCAATGTGACATTTGCTACTGAGGGCACTAACCAGGGTTATCAGGGAGCGGGCGCTCCAATGAGATGTTTCAAGTGTGGGAAACATGGACACTCATACACTACATGCAACCAGAAGGGGATGACGTGTTTTAGCTGTGGAAAAGTTGGGCATATGGCAAAGGATTGCCTTGCGCGCAAACCAAAGCCAGAGGTGAACACTATCAGAGCCGGAAGGCCGACGACAAAAGGACGTGTCTACACTATGAGCGGTGTTGAGGCTTCACCCTCAGAGGACCTCCTACAAGAAGGAAATGATATGACTGGTAATTTTCAAGACTAGGAGCTTCATGGATGATTGGAGATGGGTGGTCTTCTGTAAGTTTTTGGAAGATTCTGGAGGACTAGTTTTGTTTTGTTAGGAAACCTTTTGTGTAATGTATGTTTTAGTTCTTATATGTCTTAATTTCAAAATCTGACTCTGTATTTAAATTTCTTTCGCTACTTCCTAAGTATGTAACCTCCTAGTAACTCTTATGTCCATCTGTTTCCAAAACTTTTTGCAATCTGTGTATCAAGTTATTCAGTAATTTCATCTGTCTATTTTCTCACCTAGCTGTTTTCTATCTCTCTATCTAATTGTCTTTCTGACAGTCCATCATGTCCAATTATTTCTCCTCAGTAATGGTAATCTTGTTAGTAAATCGATTATCCTATTTAGAACCAATATCAATGATAGACAATACCAGGGCTTTCACAAAATAATTAATTGTATTCGCTTCACGGTAAAATTATATTTGTGGCAGTATAAATTTCGCCATTATAACGGTATGTTTACAAAAGTTTAAAAATGATTTTAACATAACCCTCTTGCTTTACGAAAATCTTGAGAAAATTTGAGCATTATAACTCTACTATTAATATTTAGCACAAAATAATTATTTAAAGGCTATAAAACCATTTATTAAGGCTTAATAGTAAAAACACCTAAAGCATACAATCCTAACACAAACAAGAATCAAAACTCATACTTCACAAATTAAATTGCAAGATTAACCCCTTACCTTGGCCAAAATATTGATGAAGAACAAGCAAGAACACCAAGAACAAATAGTAAGAAATTTAAGACTAAAGAGAGAAAAGTGTTTGTCTTCTTGATTTCCACTTTGGATGAGTGAAAATTTATGAAGCCAAGGGGGTCTATTTATAGGTGAGGGGGCTGCCAAAGCTTGGGGAGAAGAAAGGAATTAAGAAAGTTTGTGATGCGTGCAATGACTACATAAATCCATATTTATTAATTAGGTTTAATCAATCTTTTTCCTAATTGGCCTAAACCATTTCACAAGGATTGATGACTCCTAAGAAAATCTGATCCAAGGCCCCTAAATTGATGAGGATGTCGACCAACACAAGGAGGGAGGAGAGCCATTGGATTGCTTGGTCAAAAGTCTAGGGTTTAGGTAGTTTTAAATGGGAACTAAGTGCAAAATGGTCTTTTTACTTGCCCACCTTAGTATTCAAGGCAATCATGATGTTCCCCACTCTTACATACTTCTTAGAATTGTATTCAAACCCCTCAAAGTTCCTAAGTTTCCATATCATGACCACTATACATCTATTCGTCTCTATTTGGCTTATTCCACAATTAAGGGTTAAAATAGTTTGTGTACTAATCTAACACTCAAAAACAATTTTAAATAGTAAGAATAAATGAGGAATCTCGAAAATGACATGTAAGAACCTCATGGAAGAGTTTTGGGAATTTTACGGTAAGAATAAGCCTTGCAGTTTGTAAAAACAGCGAAAAAACGGACGCGCCGTAAGTGAAAAAACAGCACTTTTTCAGAAAATTCCAAAAAAATTCCAGAAAATTGGCAAATTGAATTTAATTATAAATGGCCTCTTTAAAAAATGATTTTGAGCCCTCATTGTTCGACATAAATCGATTTTGGACCAGAAATCTCCGCTTTCCGTACTTTATAAGCGTCGGAAAAGTAGCGTTTTGACCTGCTTTTCAGAAAATTACGAAATAATTTTCAAAAATTTCAAAAAATATAACAATATGAATCAGGTACTCAAAATCTTTTTCTGACCTCAGGTTGGTCTCCGAATCAGTGTTTTACTTTTTCCGTAAGTAACAGGGTCAAGATAGTAATTTTCAAAATTTTCCAAAAATTCTAAGAAAATTCCAAAAAATCAGAAATATTAAAAGAACCAACTTTTATGAAGGAAGTTTGTTTGGAAAAGTTGGGTTAACATACTTGTGTTATTAAAACCCTTTTTCGTCAATAACGGTAAATACGGATTGCAAACAGTACGAAAAAAGTTACTGTTTTAATAAAATAATTTCATAAGTGTTTTATACTTATTATTATATGACCAAAATAATTTTCTTAGCACTTAGATCACATTGTTTCATATAGAACACATAATTGACAGAAAGTAACAAACAGACGTCTATATGAGACTAACTATCTTACCGTTTCTAAACTGTAATTTCAACAAGACTTATTTCTTCCATACTATCCAAGGTATACTAGATCCTAAAATCTCCATCTTAACTATTCCTCCATCTCCAGTATTTATCCATTTCTTAACTAACAGTTTATGGAGTTTTCCGTAGAGGGACTAAAACTACAGTTCCCTTTTATCTTTCTCTAAAATTCCAAACTTAACTTCTAAAACCTTTATGGAATATCAAGTCACCATTTCATATCATCTAATACCTTTTGGGAATCAAGTATGAATTTTCCATATTCATTTATCAGCTTATTCTAACTGTTAAGAATATCCGTAAAATGCCTTTTGACTTCTATGTCAGCTCTAAACCATTATTTATTATCCGAAGATCTTAAAGGTAATTCTAATCCTCCAAAATAAATACTCTATCTCATAGAGTGAAAATTTTGGGATGTTACATCCCTCATACCTTGGAGTGGGCTGGCCGTGTATCTTCAAGGGAAAGGGAGAGAGAGAATTCATTTCTCAACTTCATCTTCTTCCTTGCATCAAAGAAAACACCATTTTCTCTCATATTCCAAGCTTTACTCCATAACCAAAAGCTTGAGTTTTATTGAGTTTTTGGCTATTCAAGCTTCACAAAAAAGGTTTGGATCATCATTCTAATCCATAATCTCTTTTCATTTTTCCATTTCCACCACTTTCATTTTTGTATGAATCTTGTGTTCTCGATTTTTCTAAAAGAGAGTTTTTTCTTGGTTTAGGTTCAAACCCTTGGAACCTACAAGCTTGAAATCCTTCTTGAGCTCTTTTTCCATCAAGTCTTGGGGTTGATTTTTGTAAGTGTTGGAGCATCAAGGTGGTGAGTAAATCTCTTGGTGTTGGTCTTTGTGTTGGTGTTGGTGGCTTGTTGGCAAGAAGACCTCTTGGTGATCTCTCTTTAAGTGCTTCAAGAGGTAAGGGGACTTTCTCATATGTTCATGAAAAACTCAAAGACTTGAGTTTTCATATTGGGTGTTTGAGTGAGAAATCATTCTTTAGTAATATGTATTTTTATATATTTATGTATATAAGTGAAAGTATGATTTTGGTTGAGGCGTGATAATTTTTGATAAACCTATGTGTTGTTGGAAAAATCATATGTATGATTTGGATTGATTTGGAATGCCTAAGTGTATGTTTGAGGAAGTATGCTTTATGCTATGTTCATGATGTATGTTGGTATGTTATGAATGATTACTTTGAGTGGATGTATGGTTTATGGCTTGATTGTGTTCTTGCTTAATTGATGTATGTTGCTTTCTTTGAATATTTCCATATACCTTGATTTCCTTGTGATTGGGATTGGTTTGGAAATGATTGACTAAGTGTGGTAAGAGGAGTTAAATGCTTTAATGAAAGAGTTTTCTAAAAGAAAACAAATAAATTAATTGGGATTCAAGTTAATACATACTTAGATAAATTTCATTAAATTACTAAGTAGAAGTCTTAAATCAATTTCATACTAAGTCCTTTTTATCCATAAGACTCTAAGTGAGCTAGAAAATGAATTAAAGAGGGAGAAAAATCAAATTTTAGATTTTTAGGGATCAAAAAGGAAAACTGGATGTTTTGGGGGCAAAAATGCAAAATTCTGGAATTCTGGGCACAATTTCGAAAATCTGGGCACTTTGGGCCAAAAGTATAATTTTACAAAAGTTATGGGGTGGAAAACGTGAAGACTGGACAACTCTGGGGCAGAAACGTGAAGACTAGGCAGTTTTGGGGCAGAAAACTAATTTTCAGAAAAATAAGGGATGAAACTTGAAACAGAATATTTTTGGGGGTCAGATTTTTAAATACTTAAAGTAAAGGAACTTAAGTAAAATTATCAAGGAACTTAACTAAGATTTTTAATTAAATCTTTTTACAATGAAGAGTGGGAAGCAAAATAATAAAGATTTAAGAGTTGGAAGTTAAAAGAAGAACATTAATTTCAAAGAGGAGTTTCCATAAAACTTATGTTTTTAAATAATGTTTTTACACGGTATTGAACGAGGATCAATACGTGGCGACGATGAAGTATTGAAGGCAATAATGCTACACGGTGTTGGAAGAAAGCTAACACGTGACGACGAAATCCTAAGATGATGGATCGCATTATTTGTCTTGTGTGTGTGTTTGCAAACTGTATTGTCATATGCATTTGAGTTATTGGCTCTTGCCATGTTGGCTTTATGCCATGATTAATATTGGCTTTTGCCATGTTGGCTTTATGTCATGATTAGTGCACACAATCCTATGCGGGGATTGTAAATAAGTATGGTCTGACTATAAGTCTTTGAGGGCATCCAGGTTACGAAGTTCTCAATGGCCTTGAAAGGAATTCCCTTGTGCCGAGACGAGTCGTAATACCCAGCTTGGATGATCCTGACCAGGGCTATCTTATTTGAGATGTGGTTTACGACGTAGCACAATGGGTCTGTATCGAATAAATGACAAACGATGGCCGAGAGTGAAGGTCAGTTTGCATTAATGATAGGTATACGATTCCGCCATATCGCTCTACTTAGTTGAGAAAGTCTCCATGGAGCAGTGCACCGGTGCATTAAAGAGATATTGAAGTGACATGCATTATGCTAGAGTGCTATTTGTGTGTTTGACTGTGTGTTTAATTGGATGATGTGCTCTCTTTTGGTGTATGAATATCTTAGAGAAAGATTTGCGAAAGAGTAGCTATATATATTCTTGGAATGTATTATGTAGTATTTTCTTTTTCGTATACATCCTTTCAGTGGATTTCAACTTGTGCAAAGAAATTCACCCTTGCGTGTTTTTCTGTTATTTTATGTACGTTACGCGTAGATGTCCACTTCGAGACCTCTGATAGCCCGAGTGAGGGAGTGCTTTCGGCCTCGTGAGGCCGATGGTGGGGGATGGACTTATGATCCCATCTCCCAATAGGACACTGTGTCTAGACACGTGGTTAGGACTAGAGGAGGGGTGTTGGGCTCCGACGAGGTTTTGGAGAGGGACATGGTTTTGGACGTTTACATACCCGTCGAGAGGATGCGCTACTGGCTGGGAGATGCACCCTTTGCACGCGGTATCACCTTGGAGAACCGGGAGGCTAGAGTTCCACCCACGGCGCAGTATAGGAGAGAGGCGAGGGAGGATCAGAGGCCTACACCTCAGCGGATAGCCGAATCGGTATCTAACCGTTGTCGTCTGATTCGTCGCACTCCAAGGAAGAGTTCCTTGGAGAGGGCACGCTTACCAAGGATGGCTCCACCAATGACACCAGGGCGTTTTGTGCGCTGTTCTTCGGACACTTCTGCCGGACCTTCAGGGCACGTAGATAGAGGGAAGAGGAAGGTTAGAGACGAGCCAGATCGTGTATTATTTGAGGTGTCTGAGGATGAGGAGGACCCCGAGGAGACGTCATCGTCTTAAGTCTTTAGAGGTGGGGGTGTCTAGTGCTATGTTGTAGGATGTCTGTTAGTGACCAGCCTAGGATTGGGATGTAGATGTTCAGTGTCGTATATTTGACACACCTTTTGATTTACAGCTTTCCTAGGTTTAGACTTATCGCTTTATTTTCTTTGTATCAGGATGATGTATTTGGGCCACTATGTTGTGGTTCCAAACTATACTTGCGGGCGCAAGATTTGTGTATATTGACATGATGATATATATATGTGTATGATGTTTCTTTTCTTCTGAATTTCAGGATGGCTAAATGTGATGTGATAAATCTTTTCGTAAAAGTCTTCTTCTTTTAAAAAAAAAATTAGCCACCAATTTTGGTAACCTTGATTTATGAAAGACGATTTTCCGCATTAAGTTTTTAGTTTTTCATGTGACGTTCCTTGTGGGAAAAAGGGGCGTTACAAAAGATACTTGGGGTTGAGTCTGGAGAGGCTTGTCTGTAAAAGAATACTTGGATTGAGCCTGGAGAGGCTAGGTGTGCAAAGAATACTTTTTGTAAGGCCTGAAGAGGCTATTGAAGAATACTTGTATTCTATCTGGATTGATAGTGAAATCTCTCTAGTTTGAGGGGACTGGACGTAGCTCTTAGGAAAGGATGAACCAGGATAAAAACTTGTGTGATTTTCTCTTTCCCTTATCTTGTGTTATTTTATTGTTTATACTAACTAAGAGGATTGAATTGATCTTTAATTCAACAAGTTATTCATACTCTTTAATCGCACAAAGAAAACTAGTTTTAAACTAAGTGGACGTTTGTGCGTCCAATATCTCAATTACGCTGTGCGTCCAACGTTTTCACAGCCAGCGTCCAACATTTGCAAAAAGTTTGAAACACAATTCAACCCCCCTTCTTGTGTTTCTCCCTGTTACCCACAGTTCGTATCAGAGCCTGGTTTCTAGGGGTTGAGCACCTAACAGTGCAGAGAAGCAAATATCCATGGAGAACGAGGGACAAGCTGTGAACATACCACCACTGTTCAATGGAGACGAATACGATTATTGGAAGCAAAGAATGATCACATTCTTTGACGCACAGAATATGGACATGTGGGATGTCGTGGAAACTGGTTACACTGCTCCAGTAGGTGAAGCAGGTCAACCAGTGCCAAGAGCTCAGTGGACGCAAGATCAAAGAGCCAGATTCCAGCTGAACTCAAAGGCAAGGCACTATTTGATGTGTGCCATCAATAAGTCAGAATATGACAAGGTGCACAGCTGCTCCACTGCCAAAGAGATATGGGACACTCTAGCTTTGTCGCATGAAGGATCATCTCAGGTTCGTGAGTCCAAAATCAGCATGCTAGTTCATCAATATGAACTATTTAAAATGGACGATCACGAAACTATTGATCGGATGTTTGGATGATTCCAAACAATCATCAACAACCTGAGATCTCTAGGAAAAATCTACACAACCCAGGATCACATCAGGAAAATCCTAAGGAGTCTGCCTAGACAATGGAGACCCAAGGTAACTGCCATACAAGAAGCAAGGTATCTTTCCACTCTTGCTATGGAGAATCTCCTAGGCTCACTTAAAGTGCATGAGCTTGATCTCAAAGAAGAAGGAACAGAAAAAACGGCAAAGTCCATTGCTCTTAAAGCCCAAAAGGGAAGCACCTCAAAAGCACTAAAGGCAAATGACTCTGATGAGGAGTCGTGTAGCTCAGAAGGAGAAAAAGGATCAGATGATGATGAACTTTCCTTCATCTCCAGGAAGATAAAGTCCATGTGGAAAAAGAAAGGTGGCTTTAGAAGAAAGCAATTCAACAAAAGAGTTCCACAAAAGGAAGCTGAACAAAAGGAGAAAAGTCCAGTAGTGTGCTATGGATGCTAGAAACCAGGCCACTACAAGGCAGACTATCCTGAGACTGAAAAGACAAAGAAGAAGTTCTTCAAGAAGAAGAAGTTCTTCAAGAAGAAGAAGGGTCTCATGGCAACAATATGGGAATTCTTGATAAATCTTCTGATGATGAGGATGAGGAAGAAGCAAATCTTTGCCTAATGGCAAGTCTACCCTCCACTGACAGTGAGGATGAAGAAGAGGTACTTTCTTATTCTGAACTAAGAGACAATTTTAATGATCTTCTTAGAGAATCATCCATTTTATCTTATGAGTACAGATCTTTGAAGAAAAAGTTTTCACTCATAACCAAAGATTTTGAAAAACTCACTTTAGAAAATAAAGTACTCAAATCAGAAAATGAAGAGTTAAGACTTCAAGTAAGTCAACTCAAAGATGAATCTCAAAAGGATTCTGAGTCCAATACTTCCTGTGAAGTACAACTGCTTCAACAAAAAGTAAATGAACTCACTGGACGACTGTCCAGATTTTTCAGTAGCTCTGAAAAACTTGATCAAATTTTAAAAATTCAGAGAAAACCTTCTGACAAAAGTGGTTTGGGTTATGTTCCTAAGGAGCAAGAAAAACAAAAACCAAAGTTTTCTAAAAGTCCTTCTAAATTTAATATATATTGTGGTCACTGTGGAAAGGATGGACATGTCACCTCGACATGCGTCCATAACAAGAGGAACATGCCTGGACGCAGACCAAGGACTAACAAGAAACGACCCAAGTCAATCTGGGTACCTAAAAGCATGATAATTCCTGTTGCAGATATGCTTGATGGGAGGAAGACAACTCCAGTCATGGTACCTGGACAGTGGCTGCTCACGGCACATGACAGGAGAAAGGTCTATGTTCCAAGACCTAAAGCGTAGATCAAAGGGCTGGGTCACCTTTGGTGGAAACCAGAAAGGGAGAATAGTTAGGATAGGTAAAATTGGTAAGCATCCTTTTTCCTCTATTGAAAATGTCTTATTGGTTGAAGGACTCAAACATAATCTGCTTAGCATAAGTCAATTATGTGATAGTGGATTTGATGTTTCCTTTAACAAGGATAAATGTATAGTCAGAAATTCTGATAAGTCCATACTTTTTCAAGCAAAGAGGCAGGACAATGTTTACAAAATTGATTTCGAAAATTTGTCCAAACAAAATGTCTCATGTTTCATATCCTTAAAGGATGAACAATGGATATGGCACAAGAAACTTGGTCATGCAAGCTTAAGAACCATCTCAAAGATAAATAAGCATAACTCGTGAGAGGACTACCAAATCTTGTGTACAAATCTGAAGTTCTGTGTGAAGCATGTCAGAAAGGGAAACAAGTGAAAAATTCTTTTAATTCCAAAAATATTGTTTTCACTTCTAGACCTTTGGAACTTTTACATATGGATTTGTTTGGACCCACACAAACTGCTTCTTTAAACGGAAAGAAATATGGATTAGTTATAGTTGATGACTATACTAGATGGACATGGGTCAAATTCCTTACACACAAGGATGAGTCTTTTAAAGTCTTTACTATATTCTGTAAAAGAGTCCAAAATGAGAAAGGAGTTTGTATCAACACTATTAGAAGTGATCATGGAGGTGAGTTTGAGAATGCAAACTTCCGAAGATTCTATGAAGAGAATGGAATCCTTCACAATTTCTCTACACCAAGAACACCTTAACAAAATGGTGTGTTGGAGAGAAAGAATCGATCTTTACAAGAGATGGCCAGGTCCATGCTCAATGATCACTCATCCTCTAAGAGGTTTTGGGCTAAAGCAGTAAACACTACTTGTTATCTACAACACAGAATATATGTAAGGCCCATATTGAAAAATACTCCATATGAATTGTGGAAAGGAAGTAAACCCAACATTTCCTACTTCCATCCCTTTGGATGTGAATGTTTTATTCTTAACACTAAGGATCAACTTGGCAAGTTCGATTCTAAAGTGGACAATGGAATTTTTCTAGGATACTCTGAAACTTCCAAGGCTTACCGAGTCTATAACTCAAGAACCTTGACTGTTGAATAGTCAATTCATATTAAATTCAATGACAAAAAGCATGAAAAGGAATTGTCAGAGCTAAGTGATTCTCTTGCAGATATGAGAATAAAAGCAGAAGGTGAAGAAATATCACCCAAGAATGAAGAAGATGGATCAGACGTAGAAACTGAGGATGCGTCCAATCCAGAAAGAAGAAGAAGCTGGCACTTCAAGACCTATCATCCTGAAGATCAAATTATTGGAAATGCAAAAGATAGAGTCAGAACAAGGTCCATATTCAGAGAACAAACTGATGTTGCATTCATTTTTGAATTGGAGCCCAAGAATGTTGATGAAGCCCTATTGGACGAAGGATGGATTTTAGCAATGCAGGAGGAGCTGAATCAATTCAAGCGTAATGATGTTTGGACACTGGTAGCCCCACCTGAAGATAAGTCCATTATTGGAACCAAATGGGTATTCAAAAACAAACTGGACGAAGAAGGTAAAGTGGTGAGAAACAAAGCAGGGTTAGTTGCTCAAGGTTACTCACAACAGGAAGGTATTGACTTTACTGAAACCTTCACTCCAGTTGCTAGAATAGAAGCCATTCGCATCTTACTTTCATTTGTTGCCCAACATGATGTGAGGCTTTATCAAATGGATGTAAAGAGTGCTTTTCTGAATGGTATAATAACTGAAGAAGTCTATGTTGAACAACCTCCTGGTTTTGAGGATCAAACTTTTCGTAATTATGTTTTTAAACTGAAAAAGGCTCTTTACGGCCTCAAGCAAGCTCCTCGAGCTTGGTATGAAAAACTAAGTTCATTTCTGATGGAAAATGGTTTTTCAAGAAGAAAAGTTGACACTACTCTTTTCAGAAAATCCATAGACACACATTTCATCATAGTACAAATTTATGTGGACGATATTATTTTTGGTGCTACTGATGAATCTCTGTGCGGAGAATTTTCTGAGTTAATGCAGAAGCAGTTCGAAATAAGTATGGTGGGAGAATTGAAATTCTTCCTTGGACTTCAAGTAAAACAGACTTAAGATGAGATTTATGTGCATCAGTCCAAGTATACAAAGGAGCTTCTGAAGAAGTTTAATATGGACGATTGCAAGCCCATAAACACTCCTATGCACCCAACTTGCATAATGAACCTGTGTGATAAAGATAAAAAGGTAGATCAAAAGGCATACAGAGGTATGATTGGATCTCTCTTGTATCTTACTGCATCTAGACCTGATATCATGTTCAGTGTTTGTTTATGTGCAAGATTCCAATCGGATCCTAGAGATTCTCACTTAACTGCTGTCAAGAGAATCTTTAGATATCTGAAAGAGACTACTAATCTTGGTTTGCTGTTTAAGAAATCAGATGAATACAGATTAGCAGGGTTCTGTGATGCTGATTATGCTGGAGACAGGCTTGAAAGAAAAAGCACCAGCGGAGAATGCCATTTTATTGGGTCCAATCTAGTATCATGGACAAGCAGGAGACAGAGCACAATTGCATTATCTACAGCTGAAGCTGAATATGTCTCTGCTGCAAGTTGTTGTTCTCAGCTCTTATGGATTAAACATCAACTAGAGGACTACAACATCTTTGAGAGTAAGATTTCTGTTCTTTGTGATAATACTACTGCAATCAATTTATCTAATAAACCAATCTTACACTCAAGAGCTAAGCATATAGAAATTAAACATCATTTTATTAGAAACTATGTGCAGAAGGGAACATTTGATATTCAGTTTGTAAACACTGAAAATCAATGGGTAGATATATTTACAAAACCCCTCTCTGTAGATAGACTCACTTTTATAAGGAAGCATTTAAATATGCACTTTATAAAAGAATGATGTTTAGCGTCCAATATGCTCAAGCTGAATCTGAGTCCAATATGACTAGCATCCAATAGGATACGTCAGTCTATTTGAGACTTAGAATTTTCTTTCTTAGTCTTCCCGCGCTGAGTCTAACTTTTTCATAATATATTTTTATCACAAACTGTCCGCCTGCTCTGTAGTCGTTTTCCCATTTAACAATTACGTTGGTTCTCAAGGTTTCTTGAAAGTTGAAACTGTCTTTATTAAAAAGAGATACCATCTGTTTCCAAGTCTTTTCAAACTGTTACTTGCACGTCTTCTCTGCTCTTCTTTTTCTCTCTCTTGCAAAAGTTTTTGTTAAGACTTTCAAAGCCGTGCTTGCTCTTCAAAATCCTATCTCAGAACTTCCCTAAATCCTCAAACAAGACAATGTCAAGAATCAACCATATGGAAGTAAAAGTGGAAACCTTCATCGACTTCTCTATATCCTCTGAGTTCGGCATCGACGTCATAAATGAAATCACTGCAGCTGGGTGGTCTAGGTATTTCGATGAAAACGCCAAGGTTTTTCCCTCCTTGGTCAGAGAATTTTGGAACTCAAGAGAAACATTGGATGACAGCATCAAGGGAACGGTGCTAAACAGGGAAGTCTCGGTATCATGTGACTCGATCGCTCATGCCATCGCCTACGAGCAAGAAGGAGAGGCCTACAGACCTGACTGGAAAGCTGAGTCTGGTGGAGACTCTGAAGTGCACAGACTCTTGCTTAAAAATACATGTAATGGCCCCTTTAGTGCGTCAAGAATGAATGACAAAGCTCGTGTGTTGCACTTGCTGTTAAACAAGACAGTCATTCACAAGGTTGGATCAAGGGACTTTATCTCAGATTTGCATGAATTTATGCTGGTACATCTTATGTCTCTAAACCGGATCAACTTGCCATCCATTCTGTTCTTTTGCTTCAAAAGAGACTCAACAAGCATGGGCAGAAAGAATGCTATTCCCTTTGGAGTTCTTCTTCAAAAGGTGCTGAACAACCAAATCCCAGATGCTATCACTGAATAGCTGATAACTCTACAAGGACTCTTTCAACCGAATCTGGAAAGACTCAGTTTCGTGAGGATGTGACTGAGACCAGTGGAGAATGTTCAAAGAAATAACTCTATTGTTGTTCAAGAAGGATCTGAAGAAAAAGAAGAGAGTGAACGGAACTCTCGAGCTGCAGAAACTGAAGAACATCGTGAAGCTAGAATCACCAGAGCAAGAGAAAAGATCAGAAAATTCAAGGAGGATCAGATGGCTGCTGAACGAAAAGAAAGAGAAGCTAAAAACAATAAGAGAAAAGGAAAAGAAGTTGCTAAGCATATCCTAAACCTCTTGGATGAAGAGAATAGAAAGAGGAATGCTGAGGACATGCTCACTCCGTCTCAAGCTGAAGAATTTGCAATGAGTGTAGATTCTTTTGAAGTTTCTACATCTCCGATAAATATGGACACTTCTCCTCAAAAGGTTGGTGATCCTCATCAATCTCAGTCAGGAATAGTAATAAGGCCTTTTACCAGGTCACTAAGACGAGAGCAGAGTCAGTTGCCTGAAACTTCTTCAAGGGACAAAGGTCCAAAAGGGGAGCTGAGCGACTCTCTCAAATCAATCAAGGCAATCAAGAACATGAGGCTGTAGAAGACAACACTCCAATGCCAGAAGCTGCTGCTGTAGCACCTGAGGCAGGATATGGTTCCCAAGGTCCTGGCCTGTATCCAGAGAAGAGTTTCTACAGCTATAGGCCAAAGTGGATAGTCTGATAGCTCTGGTTCAAGATTTTGTCAAGAACAAGGATTGAAGGATTTTCTGGATATTTTTTCTTCAAATTTTTTTTTGGACTATGATATTCTGTGAAGCTTTTTGTCTGATGACAAAAGGGGGAGAAATTGGGAAGATATAAGTTTTATATTAATAAAATGAGATTGAGTCTAATTTGCATTGCAATAGTCTTATTATTTATGCATGCTCTGATTATGCTATATTCTATGATGGACTAATCTGCTCTATAAGAAAAAGAAATTTTTCAGGTACTCTGAACATATTGAATATCCAAAACCATGAGATGTTTATCTCAGGGAGAAAAGAGTAAGAAAAACTGAGACATATATCTCAGGGGGAGTTTTCCCTAAGAAAAGTTTTTCTTTAAAAGTATATGTTGACTGACTATTGGTTTTATCTGCTTTATTGCTTGTAAAACTTAATAACATTTGTCATCATCAAAAAGGGGGAGATTGTTGGAACCAAATTGTTCAAAAGCACTTTGTAATGCATAAATTCCCTAAATGGTTTTGATGATAACAATGATTATTAAGATCTTTACAAAGTCTGCTGACAAGCTCTTGTAGGTACACCAAAAGATAAGTCCATCGTCCAATAAGACTTTGGCAAACTTATGTACAGACCAAGAGTAGATCGTCCAATGAACTCTGATACTTGACCTCGGGTAAGTATTATCCAATGGACTCTGGAAGCAAAGCGTCCAATAATGCCTTGCGTCCAAAGAAGCATAATGATGAAAGTCCGACAATCAGCACGAAGTTATACGTCTTAAAAAAGAGCCAAGGCATAAGTCCGATATGGTAAGCAATAAGTATGCGTCCATATGAATGGATATACTTAACGTACAAATGGTAAGCAAAGGTATGCGTCCATTTGCTAAAAGGACTGAAAGTCCAATATGGTCTACATGCTGCGTCCAAAACACAGAATCCATAACTTGCTATTTATTGCTCTTGCATTTAATGAGACATATTTAATGAGCAAATGATTTGAAATAAATAGCTGTATACAATGCCTTTTCTACGCAACATTGTCAACGTTTTTGAAACGTGCATTAAACAAAAAGCATAAAGCACTGTGGAACATGTACTAAGAGAGATAATGTACTCTGATCTTTTATGTGTCTCTCTGAACACATCTTTTTGTTTACATAGTGTATTCTCTATATCTCAATAAAATATTGCTATTAACCTTGTGTAATTGAGACGGTGAGTACAGGTTGCTTCTGATTTAGGAGAAAGAAATGCAGACAAATACGCTGAAATTGAACTCCTTAGAGCAACAGAAAAATAGCATTTAATGCTATTAGAGAACGGTAACATTTATGAAGGCTGAAGCTGAGCTATTCGAAGAACAACCCTAAAGCTTCATCAAAGTCTATAAATACCGTGAACAAGAAGAAGAATACAAGAGACTGAACCACAAAAAAGAAAGTGCAAAAACGCTGTGCAAAGATTGTCATACTCTGTGTATTAAAGAAAGTCTTGTATATTTTCTATCTTATTGTAAAAGAGAGTTTGCTTAACTCTCGAAGTGCTTAAGTTTTTCATAACCTCACTTGTGTGAGTTAGACAGTACTTTATGTCAAAAACACTCTTCTGAGTTGTTTGAGCCTGGAGAGGCTTGTTTAGAAAGAATACTTGTTTGACCCTGGAGAGGCTTGACTGTAAAAGAATACTTGGGATATAGCCTGAAGAGGCTGCGTGCAAAGAATACTTGGGGTTGAGCCTGGAGAGGCTTGTCTGTAAAAGAATACTTGGATTGAGCCTGGAGAGGCTAGGTGTGCAAAGAATACTTATTGTAAGGCCAGAAGAGGCTACTGAAGTATACTTGTATTCTATCTGGATTGATAGTGAAATCTCTATAGTTTGAGGGGACTGGACGTAGCTCTTAGGAAAGGGTGAACCAGGATAAAAACTTGTGTGATTTTCTCTTTCCCTTATCTTGTGTTATTTTATTGTTTATACTAACTAAGGGGATTGAATTGATCTTTAATTCAACATGTTATTCATACTCTTTAATTGCACAAAGAAAACTAGTTTTAAACTAAGTGGACGTTTGTGCGTCCAACTTGTATGTGCGTCCAATATCTCAATTACGCTGTGCGTCCAACGTTTTCACAGCCAGCGTCCAACATTTGCAAAAAGTTTTAAAAAAGCTTTGAAACACAATTCAACCCCCCCTTCTTGTGTTTCTCCCTGTTACCTAAAGTTGGTATCAGAGCCTGGTTTCTAGGGGTTGAGCACCTAACAGTTGAGAGAAGCAAAGATCCATGGAGAACGAGGGACAAGCTGTGAACAGACCACCACTGTTCAATGGAGACGAATACAATTATTTTAAGCAAAGAATGATCACATTCTTTGACGCGCAGAACATGGACATGTGAGATGTCGTGGAAACTGGTTACACTGCTCCAGTAGGTGAAGCAGGTCAACCAGTGCCAAAAGCTCAATGGACGCAGGATCAAAGAGCCAGATTCCAGCTGAACTCAAAGGCAAGGCACTATCTGATGTGTGCCATCACTAAGTTCGAATATGACATGGTGCACAGCTGCACCACTACCAAAGAGATATAGGACACTCTAGCTTTGGCGCATGAAGGATCATCTCAGGTTCATGAGTCCAAAATCAGCATGCTAGTTCATCAATATGAACTATTTAAAATGGAGGATCACGAAACTAATGATTAGATGTTTCGACGATTCCAAACAATCATCAACAAGTGAAAGCTAAACAAGCATAACCTCGTGAGAGGACTACTAAATCTTGTGTACAAATCTGAAGTTCTGTGTGAAGCATGTCAGAAAGGGAAAACAAGTGAAAAATTCTTTTAATTCCAAAAATATTGTTTCCACTTCTAGACCTTTAGAACTTTTACATATGGATTTGTTTGGACCCACACAAACTGCTTGTTTAAATGGAAAGAAATATAGAGTAGTTATAGTTGATGACTATACTAGATGGACATGGGTCAAATTCCTTGCACACAAGGATGAGTCTTTTAAACTCTTTACTATATTCTGTAAAAGAGTCCAAAGTGAGAAAAGAGTTTGTATCAACACTATTAGAAGTGATCATGGAGGTGAGTTTGAGAATGCAAACTTCCAGAGATTCTGTGAAGAGAATGGAATCCTTCACAATTTCTCTACACCAAGAACACCTCAACAGAATGGTGTGGTGGAGAGAAAGAATCGATCTTTACAAGATATGGCCAGGTCCATGCTCAATGATCACTCATCTTCTAAGGCTATGTTTGGATGGGGGTTTTTGGAGGGAAAGGGAGGGGAGGGGAAAATTTATAATCTCCAATTACATTGTTTGGGAGTTTTTAAAATTAAAAAAAGGTTTTACATCTTAGTGTCTGTTACCTTCTAAAATAATATTTTCTTTGTCTTATTAAAACTAAACAAGATAATTAGGAATTATAAGCCATTTCCTCAACTCCCCTCCCCTCCCTTCCCCTCCAAAAACCCCCATCCAAACATAGCCTAAGAGGTTTTGGGCTGAAGCGGTAAACACTGCCTGTTATCTACAAAACAGAATATATGTAAGGCCCATATTGAAAAAGACTCCATACGAATTGTGGAAAGGAAGAAAACCCAACATTTCCTATTTCCATCCCTTTTGATGTGAATGTTTTATTCTTAACACTAAGCATCAACTTGGCAAGCTCGATTCTAAAGTGGACAATGGAATTTTTCTGGGTTACTCTGAAACTTCCAAGGCTTACCGAGTCTATAACTCAAGAACCTTGACTGTTGAAGAGTCAGTTCATATTAAATTCAATGACAAAAAGCCTGACAAGGAATTGTCAGAGCTAAGTGATTCTCTTGCAGATATGAGCATACAAGCAAAAGGTGAAGGAATATCACACAAGAATGAAGAAGATGGATCAGATGCAGAAACTGAGGATGCGTCCAATCCAGAAAGAAGAAGAAGCTGGCACTTCATGACCTATCATCCTGAAGATCAAATTATTGGAAATGCAAATGATAGAGTCAGAATAAGGTCCACATTCAGAGAATAAATTGATATTGCATTCATTTCTGAATTGGAGCCCAAGAATGTTGATGAAGCCCTATTGGACGAAGGATGGATTTTAGCAATGCAGGAGGAGCTGAACCAATTCAAGCGTAAGGATGTTTGGATGCTGGTAGCCCCACCTGAAGATAAGTCCATTATTTGAACCAAATGGGTATTCAGAAACAAACTAGATGAAGAAGGTATAGTGATGAGAAACAAAGCAAGGTTAGTTGCTCAAGGTTACTCACAACAGGAAGGTATTGACTTTACTGAAACCTTCACTCCAGTTGCTAGAATAGAAGTCATTCGCATCTTACTTTCATTTGCTGCCCAACATGATGTGAGGCTTTATCAAATGGATGTAAAGAGTGCTTTTCTGAATGGTATAATAATTGAAGAAGTGTATGTTGAACAACCTCCTGGTTTTGAGGATCAAACTTTTCGTAATTATGTTTTTAAACTGAAAAAGGCTCTTTACGGCCTCAAGCAAGCTCCTCGAGCTTGGTATGAAAAACTAATTTCATTTCTGATGGAAAATGGTTTTTCAAGAGGAAAAGTTGACACTATTCTTTTTAGAAAATCCACAGACACACATTTAATCATAGGACAAATTTATGTGGACGATATTATTTTTGGTCCTACTGATGAATCTCTGTGTGGAGAATTTTCTGAGTTAATGCAGAAGGAGTTCGAAATATGTATGATGGGAGAATTGAAATTCTTCCTTGGACTTCAAGTAAAACAGACTCAAGATGGCATTTATGTGCATCAGTCCAAGTATACAAAGGAGCTTCTGAAGAAGTTTAATATAGACGATTGCAAGCCCATGAACACTCCTATGCACCCAACTTGCATAATGAACCTGTGTGATAAAGATAAAAAGGTAGATCAAAAGGCATACAGAGGAATGATTGGATCTCTCTTGTATCTTACTGCATCTAGACCTGATATCATGTTCAGTGTTTGTTTATGTGCAAGATTCCAATCAAATCCTAGAGATTCTCACTTAACTGCTGTCAAGAGAATCTTTAGATATCTAAAAGAGACTACTAATCTTGGTTTGCTGTTTAAGAAATCAGATGAATACAGATTAGCAGGGTTCTGTGATGCTGATTATGCTGGAGACAGGCTTGAAAGAAAAAGCACCAGCGGAGAATGCCATTTTATTGGTTCCAATCTAGTATCATGGACAAGCAGGAGACAGAGCACAATTGCATTATCTACAGCTGAAGCTGAATATGTCTCTGCTGCAAGTTGTTGTTCTCAGCTCTTATGGATTAAACATCAACTAGAGGACTACAACATCTTTGAGAGTAAGACTTCTGTTCTTTGTGATAATACTACTGCAATCAATTTATCTAAGAACCCAATCTTACACTCAAGAGCTAAGCATATAGAAATTAAACATCATTTTATTAGAGACTATGTGCAGAAGGGAACATTTGATATTCAGTTTGTAAACACTGAAAATCAATGGGTAGACATATTTACAAAACCCTTCTCTGTAGATAGATTCACTTTTATAAGGAAGCATTTAAATATGCACTTTATAAAAGAATGATGTTTAGCGTCCAATATGCTCAAGCTGAATCTGAGTCCAATATGACTAGCGTCCAATAGGACACGTCAGTCTATTTGAGACTTAGAATTTTCTTTCTTAGTCTTCCCGCGCTGAGTCTAACTTTTTTTAATAACATATTTTTATCACAAACTGTCCGCCTGCTCTGCAGCCTTTTTCCCGTTTAACAATTACGTTGGTTCTCAAGGTTTCTTGATAGTTGAAACTGTCTTTATTAAAAAGAGATACCATCTGTTTCCAAGTCTTTTCAAACTGTTACTTGCATGTCTTTTCTGCTCTTCTTTTTCTCTCTCTTGCAAAAGTTTTTGTTAAGACTTTCAAAGCCGTGCTTGCTCTTCAAAATCCTATCTCAGAACTTCCCTAAATCCTCACACAAGACAATGTCAAGAATCAACCATATGGAAGTAAAAGTGGAAACCTTCATCGACTTCTCTATATCATCTGAGTTCGGCATCGACGTCAGAAATGAAATCACTGCAGCTGGGTGGTCTAGGTTTTTCGATGAAAACACCAAGCTTTTTCCCTCCTTGGTTAGAGAATTTTGGAACTCGAGAAACATTGGATGACAGCATCAAGGGAACGGTGCTAAATAGGGAAGTCTCGGTATCATGTGACTTGATTGCTCGTGCCATCGCCTGCGAACAAGAAGGAGAGGGCTACAGACCTAACTGGAAAGCTGAGTCTGGTTGAGACTTTGAAGTGCACAGACTCTTGCTTAAAAATACATGTAATGGCCCCTTTGGTGCGTCAAGAATGAATGACAAAGCTCGTGTGTTGCACTTGCTGTTAAACAAGACATTCATTCACAAGGTTGGATCAAGGGACTTTATCTTAGATTTGCATGAATTTATGCTGGTACATCTTATGTCTCTAAACCGAATCAACTTGCTATCCATTCTGTTCTTTTGCTTCAGAAGAGACTCAACAAGCATGGGCAGAAAGAATGCTATTCCCTTTGGAGTTCTTCTTCAAAAGGTGCTGAACAACCAAATCCCTGATGCTATCACTGAACAGCTGATAACTCTACAAGGACTCTTTCAACCGAATCTAGAAAGACTCAGTTTCGTGAGGATGGGACTGAGACCAGTGGAGAATGTTCAAAGAAATAACTCTATTGTTGTTCAAGAAGGATCTGAAGAAAAAGAAGAGAGTGAACGGAACTCTCGAGCTACAGAAACAGAAGAACAGCGTGAAGCTAGAATCACCAGAGCAAGAGAAGAGATCAGAAAATTCAAGGAAGATCAGCTGGCTGCTGAACGAAAAGAAAGAGAAGCTAAAAAGAATAAGAGAAAAGGAAAAGAAGTTGCTAAGCATATCCTAAACCTCTTGGATGAAGAGAATAGAAAGAGGAATGCTGAGGACATGCTCACTTCGTCTCAAGCTGAAGAATTTGCAATGAGTGTAGATCCTTTTGAAGTTTCTACATCTCCGATAAATATGGACGCTTCTCCTCAAAAGGTTGGTGATCCTCATCAATCTCAGTCAGGAGTAGTAAGAAGGCCTTTTACTAGGTCACTAAGACGAGAGCAGAGTCAGTTGCCTGAAACTTCTTCAAGGGAACAAAGGTCCAAAAGGAGAGCTGTGCGACTCTCTTAAATCAATCAAGGCAATCAAGAACCTGAGGCTATAGAAGACAACACTCCAGTGCCAGAAGCTGCTGCTGTAGCACCTGAGGCAGGATATGGTTCCCAAGGTCCTATATCCAGAGAAGAGTTTCTACAGCTATCGGCCAAAGTGGATAGTCTGATAGCTTTGGTTCAAGACTTTGTCAAGAAGGATTGAGGGATTTTCTGGATATTTGTTCTTCAAATTTTTTTTTTTGGACTATGATGTTCTGTGAACCTTTTTGTCTGATGACAAAAGGGGAAGAAATTGGGAAGAATTAAGTTTTATATTAATAAAATGAGATTGAGTGTAATTTGCATTGCAGTAATCTTATTACTTATGCATGCTCTGATTATGCTATATTCTATGCTGGACTAATCTGCTCTATGAGAAAAAGAAATTTTTCAGGTTCTCTGAACGTATTGAATATCCAAAACCATGAGATGTTTATCTCAGGGAGATAAGAGTAAGAAAAACTGAGACATATATCTCAGGGGGAGTTTTCCCTAAGAAAAATTTCTCTTTAAAAGTATATGTTGACTGAATATTGGTTTTATCTGCTTTATTGCTTGTAAAACTTAATAATATTTGTCATCATAAAAAAGGGGGAGATTGTTGGAACCAAATTGTTCAAAAGCATTTGGAATGCATAAATTCCCTAAATGGTTCTGATGATAATAATGATTATTAAGATTTTTACAAAGTCTACTGACAAGCTCTTGTAGGTACACCAAAAGATAAGTCCATCGTCCAATAAGACTTTGGCAAACTTATGTACAGACCAAGAGTAGATCGTCCAATGAACTCTGATACTTGACCTCGGGTAAGTATTGTCCAATTGACTCTGGAAGCAAAGCGTCCAATAATGCCCTGCGTCCAAAGAAGCAGAATGATGAAAGTCCGACAATCAGCACGAAGTTATACGTCTTAAAAAAGAGCCAAGTCATAAGTCCGATATGGTAAGCAATAAGTATGCGTCCATATGAATGGATATACTTAACGTACAAATGGTAAGCAAAGGTATGCGTCCATTTGCTAAAAGGACTGAAAGTCCAATATGGTCTACATGCTGCGTCCAAAACACAAAATCCATAACTTGCTATTTATTGCTCTTGCATTTAATATGAGACATATTTAATGAGCAAATGATTTGAAATAAATAGCTGTATACAATGCCTTTTCTATGCAACATTGTCAACGTTTCTGAAACGTGCATTAAATAAAAAGCATAAAGCACTGTGGAAAATGTACTAAGAGAGAGAATCTACTCTAATCTTTTATGTGTCTCTCTGAACACATCTTTTTGTTTACACAGTGTATTCTCTTTGTCTCAATAAAATATTGCTATTAAGCTTTGTGTAATTGAGACTGTGAGTACAGGTTGCTTCTGATTTAGGAGAAAGAAATGCAGACAAATACGCTGAAGTTGAACTCCTCAGAGCAACGGAAAAATAGCATTTAATGCTATTAGAGAACGGTAACATTTATGAAGGCTGAAGCTAAGCTATTCGAAGAACAAACCTAAAGCTTCATCAAAGTCTATAAATACCGTCAACAAGAAGAAGAATACAAGAGACTAGACCACAAAAAAGAAAGTGCAAAAACGCTGTGCAAACATTGTCATACTCTGTGTATTATAGAAAGTCTTGTATATTTTCTATCTTCTTGTAAAAGAGAGTTTGCTTAACTCTTGAAGTGCTTAAGTTTTTCATATCCTCACTTGTGTGAGTTAGACAACACTTTAAGTCAAAAATACTCTTCTGAGTTGTTTGAGCCTGGAGAGGCTTGTTTAGAAAGAATACTTGTTTGACCCTGGAGAGGCTTGACTGTAAAATAATACTTGGGATATAGCCTGAAGAGGCTGCGTGCAAAGAATACTTGGGGTTAAGCCTGGAGAGGCTTGTCTGTAAAAGAATACTTGGATTGATCTTGGAGAGGCTAGGTGTGCAAAGAATACTTGTTGTAAGGCCTGAAGAGGCTGTTGAAGAATACTTGTATTCTATCTGGATTGATAGTGAAAACTCTCTAGTTTGAGGGGACTGGACGTAGCTCTTAGGAAAGGGTGAACCAGGATAAAAACTTGTGTGATTTTCTCTTTCACTTATCTTGTGTTATTTTATTGTTTATACTAACTAAGGAGATTGAATTGATCTTTAATTCAACAAGTTATGCATACTCTTTAATCGTACAAAGAAAACTAGTTTTAAACTAAGTGGACGTTTGTGCGTCCAACTTGTATGTGCGTCCAATATCTCAATTACGCTATGCGTCCAATGTTTTCACAGCTAGCGTCCAACATTTGTAAAAAGTTTAAAAAAATCTTTGAAACACAATTCAACCCCCCTTCTTGTGTTTCTCCCTGTTACCTACAACTTGGTGTTCAGAAAGGTTTCAAAAAGGACAGTTTATATGAACTGTTAGCGTAATTCAAAAAGGATACCTTTTTGAGCGAAAAACACCTTTCTGATGCAAAACAGAATATACAAAATTGATTTCTGTAAACTGTTTTAACAGGATATTTAAGATCAAATAAAACAGTTATCTTTCACAACCTTTCTTTGTTTATAAAAACAATTTCTTTCTTTGAAAACAAGTTGAGAAAGGTGTCTTGCACACGTATTCAGAAAGAGTACCTTTCTGAGCAATTTAAATCAATTAGAAATCAAGTGCAAAGTATGAGAAAGGTTAAGGGATAGAAGATAATATACAGGGATTTATCCCGATTCACCCAAACAGTCCTTGAGCTACGTCTAGTCCTCACACTCAGTGAGATTTTTTCACTAATTGCAAATCACAATACAGCCAACAATGGCACAACCAGTATTCTTTCCCCCAGCCTCTACTGGCTTTACTGTAGGTAACAAGGTGAAACACAAGAAGAGTGTTGAATTGTGTTTCTTAGCTTTTAAAACTTTTCGCAAAACATTGGACGCTGCTTATAAAAGATTGGACGCACAACGTATATAAGTATTGGACGACAGTTAAGCTGGACGCAAAAACGTCCACTTTGTTTAAAACAAGTGTTAGTGCGATTTAAACGTTTAAATAACTTGTTAAAAATAGTTTCAATTCAATCTCCTCAGTTAGTATATAAGCTGAAAATAAAAGAGTTCAGGGATAGAGAAAATACACAAGTATTTATCCTGGTTCACCCTTTCCTAAGAGCTACGTCCAGTCCCCTCAAACTAGAGAGATTTCAGTATCAATCCAGATAGAATTACAAGTATTCTTCAACAGCCTCTTCAAGCCTTACAACAAGTATTCTTTGCACACCTAGCCTCTCCAGGCTCAACCCAAGTATTGTTTTACAGACAAGCCTCTCCAAACTCAAGCCTAAGTATTCTTTGCACGCAGCCTCTCCAGGCTAATCCCAAGTATTCTTTTACAGACAAGCCTCTCCAGGCTCAAACAAGTATTCTTTTCTAAACAAGCCTCTCCAGGCTCAAACAACTCAAAAGAGTGTTTTTAATGAAAGTGTTGTTAACTCACACAAGTGAGAATATGGACTCTAAAGCACTTCGAGAGTTAAGCAAACTCTCTTTTACAAGAAGAAAGAATAATACAAGATTTTCTAAGAATTACAGAGTATGACAATATTTGCACAGCGTTTTTGGTCTTTCTTTTGCTTGGTTCAGTCTCATGTATTCTTCTTCTTGTTCACGGTATTTATAGGCTTTGAGTGAAGCTTCAGAATTGATCTTGAATAAGCTCAGCTTCAGCCTTCATAAATGTAGTCATTTCCTAATAGCATTAAATGTTATTTTCCATTGCTCTGTAGGAGTGTCTCTTCAGCGTATTTTCTCTGCAGTTCTTTCTCCTATGTCAGAAGCAACCTGTACTCAAAGTCTCAATTACACAAAGGTTAATAGTAATATTTTATTAAGACAGAGAGAATACACTGTGTAAGAGAAAAGGTGTCTTCAGAGAGATACAGAAATGTTCAAAATATATTCTCTCTCTAAAGTACACTTTTCACACTATCTTTTCACACTGTTTTATGCTTTTCATTAAATGCAAGGTCAAAACATTGATAATTATGCATAGAAAAAGCATTGTATACAGCTATTTATTTCAAATCATTTGCTCATTAAATATGTCTCATATTAAATGCAATAACAATTAAATAGCATGTTATAGACTCTGCGTGTTGGACGCAGCTTGTAGAACAGAATGAACTTTTTGTTCACTTACCAAATGGATGCATACCTTTGCTTACCATTTGGACGCAAGGCTTCTCTGGTCATATGGACTTATAACAATTCTCACCATATGGACTTATGACAATTCTCACCATATGGACCCATAGCTTTGCTTCTCTGGACGTATAGCTTTACTGATTACTGGACATATATCATTCTGCTTATTTGGACGCAAGACATCCCGAGTCCATTGGACGATACTTACCCAAGGTCAAGTATCAGAGTCCATTGCATGCTCAGCTCTTAGACTGTACTTATAAGTTCCATGGTCATACTGGACGATGGACTTATCTTTGTTGTACCTACAAGAGCTTGTTAGCAGACTTTGTAAAAACCTTAATAATCATTGTTATCATCAAAACCACTTAGGGATTTAAGCATTTGAAAATGCCTTTGAATAATTTGGTTCCAACAATCTCCCCTTTTTTTATGATGACAAACATTATTAAGTTTTACAAGCAAAACAAGCAAGTAAACAGAATAATCAGTCAGCAAAAGTATTTTAAAAGAAAACTTTTCTCAAATACAGGGAACTCCCCCTGAGATAAACATCTCATTGTTTCTTACTCTTCTCCCCCTGAGATAAACATCTCATGGTTTTTAGATTTTTCAATCTGTTGAGTACCTGAAAAGTTCTTTTTCTCAAATAACAGATTAGTTCATCAATATATATATAATCAGAGCTATCAAAACTCAGAGTATAGAATAATCAGAGCATATATATATATATATATATATAAGCAATAAAACTATTACAAATTCAATCGTGACTCAATCTCATTTTATTAATGACTTGAGCTTTTAAAACTAAAACTTAATTCCCAATTTCTCCCCCTTTTGTCATCAGACAAAAAGGTTCATAGAACATCATAGTCCAAAAAGAAATTTTTAAAAAGAAATAATTTTTTTTTTGGAAAACAGGAGATCATGGCTTCTTCCTTGAGTCCAAATACTTTTGAGATACTGGCCCAACAGAAATATAAGGTCTTCAATTTCTTCTCTTGAAGGTGAAGCTTGAGCGGATGCAATTCTTGGTTCCTCAATTGTGGAGACCACAGCATCTTCTGGCTCAAGAGGTAGCTCGATGATGGGCTGAGTGGATCGAGTTGGGGCACCAAAGAGATCATCAAACATAAATCTCAGATGCTCCTTGTTTTCTGTAATCAATCCCCCAGTAGGCGTTGCAGCCTTCTCAGCAGCAGAGACCCCTAAAGATGATGCTTCTTGTTCACAGAGACTGAGGTATCTTTCCCAGACTGTTCGTGCATCATGTTTTGTTGTTTGACCAGTTTTGGACATGAACATCAAGAAGGCCATATCAACATCTTTATGTGCCTTCTTTGCCCAATCCTTATCAAACATGATAGGATTTGGCATCGGACCTGTAACATCCGTTTTTCTTAGTTACTGTTTAAAATTTGTTTTATATGAAACTTTGTGATCTAAGTGCTAAGTAAATTATTTTAGTCTTATAATGAAGGTTTTAAAATGCTTATCGAGTTATTTCATTAAAACAGTCACTCTTTCCTTGACGTTTGACATCCGTATTTACCGTTTTTAACGGATAAGGTTTTAAATAGCATAAGTATGTTAAACCAACTTGGACAAACAAACTTACTTCACAAAAGTTGGTTCTTTTAATATTTCTGATTTTCTTAGAATTTTTGGAAAATTTTAGAAATTGCCGTTTTGACCTTGTTACTTACAGTAAAAGGTAATAACTGATTCGGAGACCAAACTGAGGTCAGAAAAAGATTTTCAGTAGCTGAATCATGTTTTTATATTTTGTGGGATTTTTGGAAATTATTTCATAATTTTCTGAAAAATAGATCAAAACGCTACTTTTTCGATCCTTATAAAGTACAAAAAGCAGGGATTTCTGGTCAAAAATGGATTTTTACTGATCAATGAGTGCTTAAAATCAAATTTACAATTAGTGTTTAAATTCAAATTGTGATTTTCTGGAATTTTTTCTGGAATTTTCTAAAAAATTACTGTTTTTCACTTACGGTGCGTCCGTTTTCCTTTATTTTTGCAAATAGTAAGGCTTACCCTTTCCATAAAAATCCAAAAACTCTTCCATGAAGTTCTTACATGGTATTTTCGTAATTCCCCATTGGTTCTCACCATTTTACCCTTGATTTTCACCTGTTTTCACTTGAAAACCTTAGGGGCAAAGATGTAACTTCACTCCCTCCCTCTTTTAGCCCTCAAAACCGTCCTACCATCAAGTCAAGAAGGGGACTAGGTTGATTTGGCTAGGTGAGTCATGGTTTTGGACCAATTAGAAAAAAGATTGATTTAACCTAATTTGTAATTAATCATTTTTGGAGTCATGACTTACATCATGGAATCAAATGATCAAATGGTCCCCCTTTGCCCTCATATTGGTCGACATCCACACTCCTTAAGGGCCCTTGGATGAGTTTTTACTTCATGACTCATATGCATTGTCACATGAAATGGCCAATTAAATAAAAGCATGATTAAACCTAATTTATAAATATGTATTTATGTAGTCATGGCTTACCACACAAATCACTTTTATTCCCTCTTGGTCCCTCCTTGGCCGCCCCCTCCCCATCTATAAATAGACCTCATGCTTCATAATTTTAACTCACACCAAGCCAAGGATCAAGAAGACAAACACAAAGCTCTCTCTTTTTCTTCTTAGTAGTCTTAAATTTCTTTGGTGTTCTTGCTTGTTCTTCATCAAGTTTTGACCAAGGTAAGGGCTTAATCTTTCAATATTAATTTGAGAAGTATGAGTTTTGATTCTTGTTTATGCTTGTCTTGTATGCTTTATGTGTTTTTGCTTTTATGCCTTAATAATTGTTTTATAAGCTTTAAATTAATTATTTTGTGCTAATTAATAATTGTAGAGTTATAATGCTCAAATTTTATTAAATTTTCATGAAGCAAGATGGGAATGTTAAAATCATTTTTGAGCTTTTGTAAACATACTGTTATAATGGCGAAATTTAGACTTACCGTAAATACAAGTTTACCGCAAAGAAAATACTAATTATTATTTTGTGAAAACCCTGATATTATCTATCATTGATATACAAGGTCATGGTTAAATGGTTTATCAGTATGGATCTGTCTAGAAAGGAAGTGAGAACTTTGAAGGGGCTTAAGCAGTCCGTCTCTCTCTGGCCTGGGATCTGTACGGATACGCTGTTTGGGAATTCTTAACCTAGGGACTCGGTATATACGTGACTAAGATGATTGGGGAATATAATGGTAATGGATTCTCGGTGAATTCTACTGTTATATATTTTTGGTTTAGTATTTTCTATGTTTTTAACAGTGGAAATTTGTGAAACAAGCTTTCAATGGGCTTTTTCTGAAAATAAACCGGTGTTCAAGTATTTTTGAAATATTTTAGTTTTGACCCCTTTTCAATAAATTAATCACTGTTAGTACTGTTATACCGATTTATTTTTGAGGGACTGGAATATAAACGGAGTATGAGTTATCTAGGATAAATGGTTTTATATTCTATCTGAGTGGTGAAATTCTGTGTTTTTCCTGAGAAGTGTGATTTGATATTCTTATCTATTAAATGTGGTTTTGTGTTATCTGGTGATTCTATATTGTTTGAAATAAGTGATTCTGAGTGGTTGGAAGTGAAAGAGATATGTCTAGTGAAAGGCGATGTTCCCATATGCTTTGTTGAAAGCGATGTTCATACTCGATGTTCCCACATGATGTTCCTACTCGATGTTCCCAAATGTTTTGTTTAAAACGATGTTTCCACTGGATGTTCCCAATGTACTGTGTTTTAAGCAAAGTGCTTATTGTTTGTTATGTTGGTATATTGATTAATTAGGTATATTTCCTGTGTATCTGAGTGATGTATGTTGCTGTGTGCCTGTACTTTTCCTATTAATTTGATTAGAGTTTCACCCTTGCCTACTTTGTTGTGTTAATGTATGACGGAGTAGATATTTTACCCAAGAAGTGGGCTAGCTCTTAGGGGAAGACCTGAAGAATGTTGCTGTATAGATGAATGTGGATTCCGAGAAGACTAGATGATTACTGTATTATCTTGGGTAGAGGTTTAGAGACTAGACTAGCTCAGATGTTCACTGTCTTATTTTCAAATTTTTCCTATAAAAACTCTGATTACTTTATATATATGAGACGAGATCATTTTCACATAAGTTTTGTTTTATGCTTCCGCACTGAAAACCTTTTAAAGAGAATTAATACATATTCTCCATCCTTCTCATCTTTGTTTGAAAGAAGAAAAAATTTTACACACATTTTCGGAGAAGGAATGTTGAGCTTTTACTAAATATTTTCTAAGTTATTCGAAATTCAATGGTAACTATGGTGTAATATTTTTTTGGAGAAAGGGTGTTACAGGACCCTTATTGGTGTGCTTCCTGGGGAACTTGTCCTTGTTCCTGTCCACAAGGTAGACCCTTGGTACTATCCTGTCAGGCTGCACTCTTATTGTTGTTGTAGCCTTTATCCTCATAGACGGAGGAACATTGAATTTATTCTGAAGCTTAAGTCTGTCCGCTATGTTTCTGATGAACATTTCATCATAGATTGAGAGGAAGGGACCCATCTCTTCTGCAGTCAAAGGAGAGTACTTTGGCTAATCGCAGTAGAGTCGCATCCTAGCATGTCCTGAGAAGCTGGATGAATTGGATTTGGCCCTTATCTCCTCCAAGGACAGATCCTTGTCCTTCCTCTTTTCCTCCTGAAGGGGAATTTCTACTGTCTTGATCCCCTTTGTTAGGATAGAAGGCTTCCTGATTGTGTAGACATATTCAGAAGGATGCAAGGGTACTTCTGATATATCTTGGCTGGGAGATGGTGAGGATGGTTTAGATTGGTCATGTGAGGGTGAAGGTGTGTGTGTTTGGATAAGTTTGGACGGAGGTTCAATGTCAAGAGGTGATGAGGGAGTGGGTTCAGGTGGGGCAGATGGTATGGGTGTTTGAGGTCTTGGTTGAGTGGATGCAAGGGGTGATGGCAGTTGAGTTTGTGTTTGGGTAGGTGGTTTTGTTTGAGGTTGAGGAACTGTTTGGTTTTGTGGTTGTGGTTCAGGAATTGTATGGGAAGGTGTTTGAGGTTGTGTCTGAGGTTCAGGGATTGGACGAATGGGTGAGGGAATGGACTCTGGTGGTGGATTGGACTCAGTGGTCTCCATGATGGATGCAATGACCGATGCTACTACCTCTTGAACTGGTCTGTCAGAGGTAGTAAAAGCAGATTCTTCAGGTACCACTGTTAGTTTTCTTTCAACACCTTTGGCAGTGGACGATTTCCTTAAAGTTCTGGCTTTCTTTGTCGTTGGTCCAATGGCCACTTTTTCGGCTACCTTGGACTCAGAAACATTCCTCTTTTTGCTTGCCTTTTTCTTAGTAGCAGACTTGGCTCTTTTGGAGAGAAATTCTTCAACAGTTTCTTCATCTGATTCAACCAGGACTAATTTCCGTATGGCCTTCCTTGAAGTAGTCTTCTTTTCTGCAACAGGAACTTCACCAGGGTCTTCCCTTGTTGGTTTTGCTTGTTCATCACGTATTTCACTAACCCACTTTCTGATTTTAGCCCTGATGGCTTCTTTGTCATGTTCCTCTTTTTCTTTGAGTTTAGCCAGATGTTCCTTGACAGTTTCTAGGCTCATTCTCAGAATATGTACTCTTCCAAAAGGCAGTTGATGATACCTTGTAGACAAAGCATGTAACACCTTGATTTTTATATATAGTTTTTATTGATTTTTAATCCTATTTAATTTAATTAAAATTATTTAATTAATGATTTTTGGGATCTTGAGGTGAGGATAGTGATAGTAATATCTTAGATTTATTTTAGAAGAGTCAAGAGTAGCCAAGTTCGCAAAACTGAGTTTTTGCGAGAACCGCATTCTCTCCTGATGCGGGGATAGGGTCCAGTATTTTTCTGGAGGTCATTTTTACTCCAAAATAAATTTTTAACGAATTAAAAGTGGTTCTTATAATATTTGTGATTTTTAGAAATTTTCTGGAAATTTTTTTAGAAAAACTTTATTTTTACCCGCGTTTGGTGCTTTACGGGTAAACCGGGCGCAACCGGGACATGAAAAATAGTCCAAAAATTTAGTTTTGGGTTTCTAAATTTTTCTATGACATATTCAAATCATAAAATTCATTTCTCATGATTTTACTCATTTTAGAAAAATATTTATCTAAAAAGGGGTTCGAAAACTACGCGTTTTTACCACTGCGAACTACCGATTAAACCCTAACTTGGTGGAATTAAATTCCACCATTTTCCAGTCAGTTTGGGCGCAGAAAGGGGGGCTGATTCACTCTCCAAAAATATCCCAAAAGTCAATTGAGTCAAATGGGAATTAATTGGAATTTTTCAAATTAAAAGAATGGAGTAGGTGAACCAACTCAATCAAAGCCCATGCCTCCCATTTCTCCTTGTCATGGCCGTGTACTTCTTCAAGGAAAAGGAGGAGAAATGCTTCATTTCCTATTCACTTCATCTTCCTCATTTTTACAAAAACTTCATTTGCTCTCATTTTCCAAGCTTTTCTCCACACCCAAAAGCTTGAGTTTTATTGAGATTTTCCATACCCAAGCTTCACAAAAAAGGTTTGGATCATCATTCTAATCCATAAACTTCTTTCATTTTTTCATTTCCACCACTTTCATGTTTTCATGAAAGCTTGAGTTCTTCATTTCACTAAAAGTAAGCTTTTCCTTGGTTTAGGTTCACTCCATTGGAACCTACAAGCTTGGAAACTACCTTGGATCTATTTTCTTTCAAGATTTGAGTAAATTTTTTCTAAGTGTGGGAACATCAAGGTGTTGAGTAGACCACTTGGTGTTGGTGTGGTGTGAAGGTGATTTTGGAGTTAGCCCATTTTCAAGTCTTCAAGAGGTAAGGGGATTTTCTCAATAAGTTGGGAAGGATGTGTATGTGTGTGGTGTATGTTGTATGTTCATGAAAAACTCAAAGACTTGAGTTTTCATATTGGGTGTTTGAATGAGAAATCATTCTTTAGTAATATGTATTGTTATATATTTATGTATATGAGTGAAAGTATGATTTTGGTTGAGGCATGATAATTTTTGATAAGCCTATGTGTTGTTGGAAAAATCATATGTATGATTTGGAGTGATTTGGAATGCCTAAGTGTATGTTTGATTTATGGCTTGGTGGTGTTTTTGCCTAAATGGATGAATATTGATTCTTGGATGTTTCACATGATTTAATTCTATGTGATTGGGATTGGTTTGAAAGTTTTACAAATGAAAACAAAGAAATTAATTAGGATTCAAGATAACACTCATGTTATAAAAGTTCGGGGGTAGAAAACGTGAAAACTGGACACAGAAACTGGACGCAGGAACTGGACGCAGAGACTGGACGCAGACTGGACGCAGAAACTGGACGCAGAAACTGGACGCAGAGACTGGACGCAGACTGGACGCAGAAATTGGACGCAGGAACTGGACGCAGGAACTGGACGTAGACTGGACGCAGGAACTGGACGCAGAAACTGGACGCAGGAACTGGACGCAGACTGGACGCAGAAATTGGACGCAGGAACTGGACGCAGGAACTGGACGCAAACTGGACGCAGGGACTGGACGTTTTGGGGTCAAAATGAAATTTTAACAAGTTATGTGGTTTTTAATAATTAATAAGAAGTGAGAAGGAAAAATAATAAGAATTAGAGAGTTAAAGTTAAAGAAGAACTTTAATTTCAAAGAGGAATTTTCCATAAAACTTACATTTTTCAATAAATAATATTACACGCTATTGGAAGAGAACCAATACGTGGCGAAGATAAAAGTCTTAAGAACAATAAAATTACACGGTGTTGGATGAAAGCGAACACGTGACGACGAAAAACCCTAAGACGAGGGACCGCATTGATTGTATTATTTGTGTGTGCAAATATCATGTCATATGCATTTGAGATATTGGCTTTTGCCAGGCTAGCTTTATGCTATGATGAGAGCATACAATCCTATGCGATGGATTGTGAATAATTGTAAAACCTGTCCATGAAAAAGGGGACCGATGGTTACCATGTCCATGAAAAAGGGGACCGATTGGTTTATTATGTTGCTCTACCGAATAATTGTAAAACCTGTCCATGAAAAAGGGGACCAATGGTTACCATGTCCATGAAAAAGGGGACCGATTGGTTTATTATGTTAGGTCTCATAGTAGCCTACTAAATAATTGTAAAACCTGTCCATGAAAAAGGGGACCGATGGTTACCATGTCCATGAAAAAGGGGACCGATTGGTTTATTATGTTATGGTGTTAGTAGCTCTACTGAATAATTGTAAAACCTGTCCATGGAAAAGGGGACCGATGGTTACCATGTCCATGAAAAAGGGGACCGATTGGTTTATTATGGTCGGTTTATGCTATAACCATATCGCTCTACTAAGTTGAGGAAGAGAAGTCTCCATGGAGCAGTGCACCGGTGTATTAAAGAGATATTGAAGTGACATGCATTATGCTAGAGTGCTTTGTGTGTGTTTGACTGTGTGCTTAATTTGATGATGTGCTCTCTTTTGGGTTTATGAATATCTTAGAGAAAGATTTGCGAAAGAGTAGCTATACATATATTCTTGGAATGTATTATGTAGTATTTTCTGTTTCGTATACATCCTTTCAGTGGATTTCAACTTGTGCAAAGAAATTCACCCTTGCGCGTTTTTCTGTTATTTTATGTACGTTACGTGTAGATGTCCACTTCGAGACCTCTGATAGCCCGAGTGAGGGAGTGCTTTCGGCCTCGTGAGGCCGATGGTGGGGGATGGACTTACGATCCCATCTCCCAATGGGCCACTGTGTCTGGACACGTGGTTAGAACTAGAGGAGGGGTGTTGGGCCCGAAGAGGTTTTGGAGAGGGACATGGTATTGGACGTCTACATAACCATCGAGAGGATGCGCTACTGGCTGGGAGATGCACCCTTTGCACGCAGTATCACTTTGGAGAATCGGGAGGCCAGAGTTCCACCCACGGCGCAGCCTAGGAGAGAGGCGAGGGAGGATCAGAGGCCTACACCTCAGCGGATAGCCGAATCGGTATCTAACCGTTGTCGTCTGATTCGTCGCACTCCAAGGAAGAGTTCTTTGGAGAGGGCACGCTTACTAAGGATGGCACCACCAGTGACACCAGTTCCATCACTCGAGACCGTGAGGTCGACACTTCCTGTTCCATACGTCGCACCTTCTGGACATTTGGTGCGCTGTTCTTCTGACACTTCTGCCGGACCTTCGGGACACCTAGATAGAGGGAAGAGGAAGGTTAGAGACGAGCCAGATCGTGTACTATTCGAGGTGTCTGTGGTTGAGGAGGACCCCGAGGAGACGTCATCGTCTTAGGCCTGTAGAGGTGGGGGGTGTCTAGTGCTAGGTTGTAGAGTGTCTGTTAGCGACCAGCCTAGGTTTGGGATGTACATGTTCAGTGTCGTGTATTGGACACACTTTTTGATTTATCGTTTTCCTAGGTTTAGCTTTATCGTTTTATTTTCTTCGTGTCATGATGATATATATATATGTGTATGATGTTTCTTTTCTTCTGAGTTTTCAGGACGGCTAAATATGATGTGAGAAATCTTTTCGGATAAGATTCTTTTAAAAAAAAATTAGTCACCAATTTTGGTAACCTTAATTTATGAAAGACGCTTTTCCCGCATTAGTTTTAGTTTTTCACGTGACGTTCCTTGTGGGAAAAAGGGGCGTTACAAAGCAGCCTTATCTTCCCCTGTGTATGCTTCCAGAATCTCCATTATTCCTTGAGTGTTGAAAATTTTCTGAAGCAATGTTCCATAGGGAATAGCTGTCTTTCTACCTTTCCCTTTTGCATCTCTTTTAAAGCAGAAGAACAGGGTAAAAGGAAGATTGATTTGTTGATGGGTTAGAAGATGTACCAGGAAGAACCCATGTAGTGAAGATACTGAGTCTTTTGAACCAACTTTATGAAGCACCATCTTGTTGAGTATTTGATGAAGTATTCTGGCCTTGTCATTCATCTTTGCAGAAATTAATTTTCTTCCTTCTTCTCCTTCCTTCATCAGAATTCTGTTCATACTTGATCTTCCACCAGCTTTATGAATCCAGCTTTTGTGAAAACAAACCCCAATAGAAGCACATCCAATAGCCTCTGAGATGTTATCTACGGATACATAGAGTTCCTTTCCCAAAACTGTTCCTGTGATTTTATTGTCCCCAATCTTCATGATTCTCCAGAACTGACAAACCAACTCAGGATAAATATCTATCTCCTTTCCAAAGATATTTTCCCAACCAACAGCATAAATTTTGCTTGTAATGTCTACTCCTAGGTTAGCCAATACTGCAAGGTCTGCCCAAAACTCCATATAGACTTCCAGATTGTCAATGTTCTCCATTTTTTAAAGTAAAGATTTGATTTTTAGAACGAAAAAGTTTTGGGAGGGTTTTGGAAACGAGAGCAAAAACAGAGAGAGTTTTTCAGAAACTTGGAGAGTAGAAGAGAGAGTGGAAAGAAAACGTGTGTAAGAAGGAAGTTTTGGAGATAGAAAACAGTAACTATTTCTTGAAACACGGCGTAATCATTAAACGTGACACTACTTCAGAGCAGGTGTACAGGTTTTGATAAGAATATATTATTTAAAAATAACTAAGACTCAGCGCGGGAAGACTAAGAGTTAAAAGCCTTTAAACCTTAATAAAAATTCTAAGTCTCAATTAAACTGACGTGTCCCATTAGACGCTAGTCTTATTGGACTCAGACTCACCTTAAGCATATTGGACGCTAAACATCATTCTTTTATAAAGTGCATATTTAAATGCCTCCTTATAAAAGTGAATCTATCTACAGAGAGGGGTTTGTAAATATATCTGCCCATTGATTTTCAGTGCTAACAAACTGAATATCAAATATTCCCTTCAGTACATAGTCTCTAATGAAATGATGTTTAATTTCTATATGCTTAGCTCTTGAGTGTAAGTTTGGGTTCTTAGTCAAATTGATTGCAGCAGTATTATCACAAAGAACAGAAATCTTACTTCGAAAATGGTGTAGCCCTCCAATTGATGTTTAATCCATAGGAGTTGAGAACAACAACTTGCAGCAGAGACATATTCAGCTTCAGCTGTGGATAATGCAATTGTGCTCTGTCTCTTGCTTGTCCATGATACTAGATTGGATCCAATAAAATGGCATCCTCCGATGGTGCTTTTTCTTTCAAGTCTATCTCCAGCATAATCAGCATCACATAATCCTACTAATCTGTACTGATCTAATTTCTTAAATAGCAAACCAAGATTAGTAGTCTCTTTCAGATATCTAAAGATTCTATTGACAGCAGTCAAGTGAGTATCTCTAGGATCTGATTGGAATCTTGCACATAAGCAAACACTGAACATAATATCAGGTCTAGATGCAGTAAGATATAAGAGAGATCCAACCATACCTTTGTATACCTTTTGATCAAACTTTTTATCTTTGTCACTCAGGTTCAGTATGCAAGATGGATGCATAAGAGTGTTCATGGGCTTGCAATCGTCCATATTGAACTTCTTCAGAAGCTCTTTTGTATATTTGGACTGATGCACATAAATCCCATCTTGAGTCTGTTTTACTTGAAGTCCAAAGAAGAATTTTAATTCTCCGATCATACTCATTTCGAACTCCTTCTGCATTAAATCAGAAAACTCTCCACACAGAGATTCATCAATAGCACCAAAAATGATATCGTTCACATAAATTTGCACTATGTTGAAATGTGTGTCTATGGATTTTCTAAAAAGAGTTGTATCAACTTTTTCTCTTGAAAAACCATTTTCCATTAAGAATGAACTTAGTTTTTCATACTAAGCTCGAGGAGCTTGCTTGAGGCCATAAAGGGCATTTTTCAATTTAAAAACATGATTAGGAAAAGTTTGATCCTCAAAACCAGGAGGTTGTTCAACATAGACTTCCTCGGTTATTATACCATTCAGAAAAGCACTCTTTACATCCATTTGATAAAGCCTCATATAATGTTGGGTAGCAAATGAAAGTAAGATGCGAATGGCTTCAATTCTAGCTACTAGAGCAAAGGTTTCAGTAAAATCAATACCTTCCTGTTGTGAGTAACCTTGAGCAACTGACCTTGCTTTGTTTACAACTTTACCTTTTTCGTCCAGTTTGTTTCTGAATACCCATTTGGTTCCAATAATGGACTTATCTTCAGGTGGGGCCACCAGCGTCCAAACATCATTACGCTTGAATTGGTTCAGCTCCTCCTGCATAGTTAAAATCCATCCTTCGTCCAATAGGGCTTCATCAACATTCTTTGGTTCCAACTCATAGATGAATGCAACATCAGTTTGTTCTCTGAATGTGGACCTTGTTTTGACTCTATCATTAGCATTTCCAATGATTTGATCCTTCGGATGATAGGTCTTGAAGTGCCAGCTTTTTCTTCTTTCAGGATTGGACATGTCATCAGTTTCTGCATCTGATGTATCTTCTTCATTTTGGGTGATGCTTCTTCACCTTCTTCTTGTATTCTCATATCTGCAAGAGAATCACTTAGCTCTGACAATTCTTTGTCAGGCTTTTTGTCATTGAATTTTATATGAATTGATTCTTCAACAGTCAAGGTTCTTGAGTTATAAACTCTGTAAGCCTTGGAAATTTCAGAGTAACCCAGAAAAATTCCTTTGTCAACTTCGGAATCAAACTTGCCAAGTTGATCCTTAGTGTTAAGAATAAAACATTCACATCCAAAAGGGTAAAAATAAGACATGTTGGGTTTTCTCCCTTTCCACAATTCATATGAAGTTTTTTTCAATATAAGCCTCACATATATTGTATTTTGTACATAACAGGCAGTGTTTACTGCTTCAGCCCAAAACCTCTTAGAGGTTGAGTGATCATTGAGCATGGATCTGGCCATCTCTTGTAAAGATCGATTCTTTCTCTCCACCACACCATTCTGTTGAGGTGTTCTTGGTGCAGAGAAATTGTGAAGTATTCCATTCTCTTCACAGAATCTCTGGAAGTTTGCATTTTCAAACTCACCTCCATGATAACTTCTAATAGAGTTAATACAAACTCTTTTCTCATTCTGGACTCTCTTACAGAATACAGTGAAGACTTTGAAAGACTCATCCTTGTGTGCAAGGAATTTAACCCATGTCCATCTAGTATAGTCATCAACTATAACTAGTCCATATTTTTTTCCATTCAAAGAAATAGTTTGTGTGGGTCCAAACAAATCCATGTGTGAAAGTTCCAAAGGTCTAGAAGTGAAAACAATATTTTTTGAGGTAAAAGAGTTTTTCACTTGTTTCCTTTTCTGACATGCTTCACAAAGAACTTCATATTTGTACACAAGATTTGGTAGTCCTCTCACAAGGTTATGCTTATTTAGCTTTGAGATGGTTCTCAAGCTTGCATGACCAAGTTTCTTGTGCCATATCCATTGTTCATCCTTTAAGGATATGAAACATGAGACATTTTGTTTGGACAGTTTTTCAAAATCAATTTTGTAAACATTGTCCTGCCTCTTTGGTTGAAAAAGTATGGACTTGTCAGAATTTCTAACTATGCATTTATCCTTGTCAAAGGAAACATCAAATCCACTATCACACAATTGACTTATGCTAAGTAGATTATGTTTGAGTCCTTCAACCAACAAGACATTCTCAATAGAGGGAAAATGAAGCTTACTAACCTTACCTTTCCCAACTTTTCTGCCTTTCTGGTCCCCACCAAAGGTGACCCAACCCTTTGTCCTAGGCTTTAGGTCTTGGAACATAGATCTTTCTACTGTCATGTGTCGTGAGCAGCCACTGTCCAGGTACCATGACTGGAGTTGTCTTCCTCCCATCAAGCATATCTGCAACAGGAATTATCATGCTTTTAGGTACCCAAATTGACTTGGGTCGTTTCTTGTTAGTCCTTGGTCTGCGTCCAGGCAGGTTTCTTTTGTTATGGACGCATGTCGATGTGACATGTCCAGCCTTTCCACATTGACCACAATATAGGTTAAACTTGGAAGAACTTTTAGAAAACTTTGGTTTTGGTTTTTCTTGTTCCTTAGGAACATAACCCAAACCACTTTTGTCAGAAGGTTTTCTCTGAATTTTTAAAATTTCATCAAGTTTCTCAGAGCTACTGATAGATCTGGACAATCGTCCAGTGAGTTCATTTACTTCTTGTTGAAGTACTTGTACTTCACAGGAGGTATTGGACTCAGAATCTCTTTGAGATTCAACTTTGAGTTGACTGACATGAAGTTTCAACTCTTCATCATTTTCTGATCTGAGTACTTTATTTTCTAAAGTTTTTCAAAATCTTTGGTTATAAGAGAAAACTTTTTCTTCAAAGATCTGTACTCATCAGATAAAATGGATGATTCTCTAAGAAGATCATCAAAATTATTTCTTAGTTCAGGATAAGAAAGTACCTCTTCTTCATCCTCACTGTCAGTTGAGGGTAGGCTTGCCATTAGGCAAAGATTTGCTTCTTCTTATCCTCCTCATCCTCATCTTCAGAGGAATCATCAAGATCCTCCCATGTTGCCATGAGACATTTCTTCTACTTGAATAACTTTTTCTTTATCCTTTCAGCCTCAGGACAATCTGCCTTGTAGTGGCCTGGTTTCTTGCAGCGATAGCACACTACTGGACTTTTCTCCTTTTGCTCAGCCTCCATCTGTGGAAATCTTCTGTTGAATTGTTTCCTTTTGAAGCCACCTTTCTTTTTCCACATGGGCTTTATTTTCTTGGAGATGAAGGAAAGTTCATCATCATCTAAACCTTCTTCTCCTTCTGAGCTGCATGACTCTTCATCTGAGTCATTAGCCTTCAAAGCTTTTCAGGTGCTCCCTTTTTGATCTTTAAGAGCAATGGTCTTTGCCCTTTTTTCTATTCTCTCTTCTTTGAGCTCAAGCTCATGCACTTTGAGTGAGCCTAAAAGTTCTTCCATAGCAAGAGTGGAAAGATCCCTTGCTTCTTGTATAGCAGTTACCTTGGGTCTCCATTGTCTTGGCAGACTCCTTAGGATTTTCCTGATGTGTTCCTGGCTGTGTAGATTTTTCCCAGAGACCTCAGGTTATTGATGATTGTTTGGAATCTTCCAAACATCCGATCAATTATGTCGTGATCCTCCATTTTAAATAGTTCATATTGATGAACTAGCACGCTAATTTTGGACTCATGGACCTGAGTTGATCCTTCATGCGCCAAAGCTAGAGTGTCCCATATTTCCTTGGCAGTGGTGCAGCTATGCACCTTGTCATATTCTGACTTTGTAATGGCACACATCAGATAGTGCCTGGCCTTTGAGTTCAGCTGAAATCTGGTCCTCTGATCCTGTGTCCACTGAGCTCTAGGCACTGGTTGCCCAGCTTCACCTACTGGAGCAGTGTAACCATTGTCAACGACATCCCACATGTCGATATTCTGTGCGTCAAAGAATGTGATCATTCTTTGCTTCCAATAGTCATGTTCGTCACCATTGAACAGTGGTGGCCTGTTCACAGCTTGTCCCTCGTTCTCCATGGATCTTTGCTTCTCTGCACTGTTAGGTGCTCAACCCCTAGAGGCAGAGCTCTGATGCCAACTGTAGCTAACAAGGTGAAACACAAAAATGGGGTTGAATTGTGTTTCTTAGCTTTTAAAACTTTTCGTAAAACGTTGTACGCTGCTTAAAAAAGATTGGATGCACAGCATATATAAGTATTGGACGCACAGTTAAGCTAGATGCAGAAACGTCCACTTAGTTTAAAACAAGTGTTAGTGCAATTTAAACGTTTACAAGAAGAAAGAATAATACAAGACTTTCTAAGAATTACAGAGTATGACAATATTTGCACAGCATTTTTGCTCTTTCTTTTGCTTGGTTCAGCCTCATGTATTCTTCTTCTTGTTCATGGTATTTATAGGCTTTGAGTGAAGCTTCAGAATTGATCTTGAATAAGCTCAGCTTCAGCCTTCATAAATGTAGCCGTTTTCTAATAGCATTAAATGCTATTTTCCCGTTGCTCTATAGGAGTGCCTCTCTTCAGCGTATTTTCTCTGCAGTTCTTTCTCCTATGTCAGAAGCAACCTGTATTCAAAGTCTCAATTAGACAAAGGTTAATAGTATAATTTTATTGAGACAGAGAGAATACACTGTGTAAGAGAAAAGGTGTGTTCAGAGAGATACAGAAATGTTCAGAATATATTCTCTCTCTAAAGTACACTTTTCACAGTGCTTTATGCTTTTCATTAAATGCAAGTTCAAAACGTTGACAATTATGCACAGAAAAAGCATTGTATACAGCTATTTATTTCAAATCATTTGCTCATTAAATATGTCTCATATTAAATGCAAGAGCAATTAAATAGCATGTTATAGACTCTGCGTGTTGGACGCAGCTTGTAGGACGCATGCCTTTGCTTACCTTTTGGATGCAAGGCTTTTCTGGTCATATGGACTTATGACAATTCTTACCATATGGATCCATTGTTGACTCCAAAACCCTTGGAAAATAGTTTTAATGACAACAAACCTTCTGAACATAATTTAAGCATTTTAGAATGTTATAAGAGCTAATGGTGTGCTTGAGAATGTTTAACAAGAACAGGTTAAGTAAGAAGAGCACGTAAGAATGTTTCTGAAGGAACAAGTCAGAATGTTCTGATGAACTCAGAATGCTCAACATTCTCATGAGAATCAAGTACACAAACATGAACGTTCTCAAGGACCAGAGTCAAGACATCCAATGATCAAGATAAAGATATACTATGATAGGATAGTCAGTGATCTAAGGAAAAGATTATCAAGTCAGAATCCACAAGTATCTTAAAGATCAAAGCTCTGGTCAGTATCAAAGAATGTTCAAGCAAAGACAACCTAGTAAACCTTCTCAGAGGACAAAGCTATACATATCAGAAGGTTCCAAAGGAAGGACAGAAGAAACAAAGTACCACCACGTCTAAGGTACAAGTGTTCTCACACAAAAGCTCGAGGAATATCAAAAGAAAGAACACATCTGATATCAGAGAAGATCATCAGAAGGTTCATCGAGAACATTAGAATGTTCATCAGAAGGATGGACAGTAGAACATTCTGATGAACAAGTACCAAAAGCAAGCTGTCACTGTCAACTTTTGGTAAAAGCAAGGGAGCGTCCAGTTGTACGAACAGAGGCCTGTTGCTATGTGTCTAACAGCTAGTTTCACTATGGAACTTCATTAAAAGCAAAGGCAAACACATTTGGATAACTTGGAAGAACTCATTGCGATATTACAAAATCTGAACCAAGATTAATCTTCCCATCAAGTCTGAACTTGAAACACTCTTTCTGCGAAATACTTTTCTGTATCTATTAGAGAGTGAATACAGTTTTTCATTTGTTCGTTTATGAATGATTTGTAAGCTGTAAGATAGTGACACAACCAATATTTTCAAATCTGTAAAGGTTGTTCTTTTACTATATAGTGAGTGAGCACTAGTGTGAGTAGAAGAAAGATATAGAGTCTGGGAGGCTAAGTTCTAAAGATTACTCAGTTGCTGTGCCTGAAGAGGCAAGTGGAAAGAATACTTGTAAAGGTCTGAAGAGGCTGTGTGAAGAATACTTGTACTGGTGGTTAAGCTAGTGGAAAATCTCACAGGGAGTGGGGACTGGACGTAGCCCAGGAGTTAAGGGTGAACTAGGATAAATCTGTGTGTGGTATTCTCTATCCCTCTCACTTTTACTTGTTATTATCGTTCTGTCAAAACCTTTTCAAATACGTATTCTAATATAACAAGAACATATATTCTCTGAACAAAGGAATAGAACTTCAAAGGATGTTATCTGAGAAAGTTCATCAGCTTAAGAATGTTGAAGAATATCAGAAGGTTGAAGAACCTCAGAAGGTTCATATTCAACAATCACATCAGAACGTTCTCAAGAGTGAACATTCTTAAGTAAACAATCTTAATCAGAAATATCATACCTACTGTTTTGGATAGATACATAAATCAATTGCATGTTAAACAACTCTTTATCAATACCTGTTTATAACTAACAAAGGTAATCTATTCTGACTTCCAAGTTATTATACTTGAGAAGGTTTAGTCAGAAGGTTCAATTAACATTCTTGTAGGCCAAAAGTTTAAAAGGGTAACAATTCAACCCCCCTTCTTGTTATCCTTTGGTTCACTTCACCCATAGCTTTGCTTCTCTGGACGTATAGCTTTACTGATTACTAGACGTATATCATTTTGCTTATTTGGACGCAAGGCATCCCGAGTTCATTGGACGATACTTACCCAAGGTCAAGTATCAGAGTCCATTGGATGCTCAGCTCTTAGACTGTGCTTATAAGTTTCATGGTCATACTGGACGATAGACTTATCTTTATTGTACCTACAAGAGCTTGTTAGCAGACTTTGTAAAAACCTTAATAATCATTGTTATCATCAAAACCACTTAGGGATTTAAGCATTTGAAAAGGCCTTTGAATAATTTGGTTCCAACATTTACAACCAGTATTATTTTACCCCTAGCCTCTGTAGTATTAACACCAGTAGTTCTTTTACCCCAGCCTCTACATGCCCCAGCTTCTACAGGCTTAACCACTCAACAAATCCTAGAATAACCCCTCTAGATCAGAAGTAGCAAACAAAGTGTATAAAGAGGTTTTGTTTGATATAGCTCAAATCACTCAAAGAGTACTAAGTAAAATGAAATCTGAGCTAAAATCACTCCTCACAGTTTACAAATAAACCAGCAAAATAGAACTTGAGAAGTGGGTGCCTAAGAAGAAGGATTCTATTGATTTTCATGAAGTTGAGAATAATCTTTTTCTTTGATAATGCAAGCAACCAATCTTGTAGTTGTTAATCCAGCTTCTTTAGTAGCGAAAACCTTTAAACTAGTTGTTACTAGCCGTTAGACACAAACCCCAAACATTTCTCTATTGTTTCTACAGTCTGTTTTACTTAGGTGACACTGTGGCACATTTTGAATAACATGCCAACAAGGATTCTAAGCACCTTTCTGATGAATCTTTTTTGAGCAAGAATTGATCCTTATTTTCTGTGGTTCAAGCTTGGAGATAGAGCTGGCAAACGGGCCTACCCGGCGGGCTTCGGGCCGGCCAAAAAAGCCTGGATTAAAAATAGGCTCTAATTTAGTTGTCCAAGCTCGGCCCGCATAGTGTCGGGCCACACCGGGCTCGGGCTTTTACTTTGTTATTTTTGGGTCGACTCACATCGGGCTCAGGCTAAAAAGACACAGATTGAAAACGGACTCGAATTTGTATGCCTAAGCCTGGCATTTTTTCGGGCGGGCTCAGGCCGACCCGGCAGGCTAAGCCCATTTTGCCAGCTCTACTTGGAGACATATAAGATTGTTTCCTTTAGATACTTGAATGTCCATGAGAAAGTGTAAGAAAGAGCTTCAACAACCTTTCTCATAACCTTGTATGGGAGATGAATGGTTGAGTGATTGTTTAGTTACTTTTAGAGAGAGATTTTAATAATATTGAAAATGTGAAAATAATTCAATGTTTCAGGAATATGAAAACTCTTAAAGAATAATTATAATGTATTATATTTTTCAAAAATGACATGTTATATTTTTAACGTCGCCAATTATATTTATAAATATTGCCCTCACAACTTAAAATTTCTGGATCCACCACTGGCCATGACTTGCAAATAATCTTTTCCCCAAGTTAGTTCCCTATTTGATCATGTAAAGAATTCAAACTTAGAGAAAGCATAAAGTTTAGACCAGGTTGATTAGTTTAACAAATTTATCTGATTGGAAGATTAAGATTAATGTTTAATCATGCATTAACCCAAATCCGGATTATTTAGGTCTATCAATTAATTACGGTACAGAGGCTGATCAATTAATCAATTGAAACATGTCAATGATGATCAAATCTCAACAATAATTAAAGCAACAGAACAATCTATTTAACGAAATAAATAAGAATTTAAATAAACTTTGGGAAAAAAGGTTTCTCAATCCCCAGTATGGGATTTAACTATCCATAAAAGTGAAGGAAACTAAAATCATAAAAGAGTTCATGAAGAATAACAGAAAGAGAACCCTTTAACAATAATGATACCAATTAAACCTATAAATCTACATGTGTTGTAATATTATTTTATATTTTGTTAACTAAATGCCTAAAAACATACCAATTAAACCTATAAATCTACTAAATGCCTAAAAACATACCAATTAAACCTATAAATCTACAAAGTGACCAACGAAAAACACGAGTTGAGGACCTATTAATAATTTCCTATCTGTCAAGGACCAAAGTGACACCGTCTGACACTCTCAGGGACCAAAATAGTTATTTACTCCAAAAAAAATAGAAAAGAAAGAGTCTGTGTACGTGCAAATCCTCAATGAAACCTTCTGAGTGTCCAATTTTTTTTCCCAAACTCTGATTCTCAAAACTTTCTCTCTCCCAAATATCTCGTTTGCCATTTTCTCTCAAATCCCCAAAGTACCAAAGCCCTAAATCTCTCTTCTGTAAGATGGTTCTGCAGATTTTTTTGCTTTTGATGTTAATCATTTGATGCCAATAATTCTTCTGCTTCCAAAAATGCACAAGCACCTGCAGATTTTACACTAAGACGCACAAGCAGCTGTCAATGGAGGCTCCGACAGTGGATACTATAACATCCGTATTTTTAGATTTCTGACTTTATTATATTTTAATATATATGGATATGTGATTCGTGTGAATTAAATATATTTTAGGAAAGCTAATTCCATAGATATAGTTCCCTTGAGCTTAGACATCAGTAGTTTAAGTTCGACATCAAAATTCAAACGGAAATACGATTGCGTTTTAATTGACGAAATGGCTGATTATGAAGTAGAAACCCTAAATTGAATTCAAAAAATAGATTTGAGGATACCAATAGTGATTTTATAATATTTGAGGATTTTAAAAATTTATTTGGGAATTTTATGAGAAACGGATCAGAAATAGTACCATTTTGGTCTCTTTAGTATGACTAAGGTGAACTACGAGTTGGTTTGGAGACCAGAACGAGTTAGAAAAATATTTTGATGACCCAACTAATGTTTTTACATTATTTTAGAATTATAAAAATTATTTTAAAAATTTTTAGAATAGCAGATTAAGAATTGCTGTTTTGGTCCTTGTAGGATGAAGAACAAGGTAAATTAGAGAGCAAATGGATACCAGAAGGTTAGGAAATGATCAAAATCAAAAGTGAGGGTAACCATTAGTTTTCTTATGGAATTTATGATTTTTAAAAATTTTCTGTGCATTTTTAGAGAAACGTCAGTTTAACCCTAGTTTACGTGTTACTGGGGAAACTGAAAAATTACTGTTTTGCTTCTGAGCTTGATTTCTATCTATTAAGACCTTTTTGGCACATGAATTTCGTGGTTTTGGCTAATCATGCGAGCATTGAGAGTCTTTTACTTCAATAGATCATGTTTGGATAGTTTTAACCATGAAACAAAAAAGTTACCACACTTTATTACCTGTAATTTACCTTTTACCATAATTAAAAGTGAAAATTTATTTACCCTACCTCTTGACCAGCCCTGTACCGCGTAGAAGCTAGGAGAAGAGTTTAGAATTTTCTACAATTTTCATGAGTCACAATTTGTGGTAAAATACCATTTTACCCTTAGGTTTTATACTTAACTACCAACTTGCATTAATTTGATCTTACCCCTTTTATCTCCAATGGACCAGCCGCCCAACACCTTTAAATGGATAGATTGTAATCATTCTTAATCTTGGTGAGTCATATGGCTTAGTGATGGCTTTTGGCCAATAGAAAAATAGATAATTAATTCATTTCTTTATCTATTATATCAAGTAATCATTCCAATTTATCCAAGCTTATCCCAAGCCTTCCTTTGGGAGGGCTGAACCGTGATGCTAAAGGAAAGAAGGGAGGAAGATGTTATTCAATTGTCTTTTGCTCATTTGTTCACTTGCACTTTCTTGCCTAAGTCCAAACTTCTTCATTTTCTCTCTAACTTCTTCTTCTTCCTCAAGCTTTTTCTTCCATTTCCATGGAAGTTTTTCACCATCTCCAATCATATGTTTGATCCTTTACACAAGCATCAAGTGTAGAGGATCCATTTTATATACTTTTTAAACACTAACCTTCATCAAAATCATCAAGTTCTTCACAAGTTTTGCTCTTTTGGATTTTGAATCTTCAAGTTACAAGGGTGCTTGATGGCGGTAAAAGCTTCATGAACCAAGTTTCTATTATCTTCTCTTTGGTTCATATGTCTAGGGTTTGATTTATATCTATTTCTTTTCAAGTTCTTCCCTTGGTATTTTAAGGATTGTACAAGAGATAGGAGAACTGACCTTGGTATTTTGGATATGTTACGCTTGTTGGAAGGTGGTGATCTAGGTATAGTAGGAGATCAGGAAACTAGGATTTTTCTCAACAAGCTAGGAGACAAAGTAAGAGGAAATTTCTTTTACAAAAGTTATTAGGGTTCTTGAGATGCATGTGATATGTTTGTTTGTGGATTTTCCATGACGTTTGTAAACCATGTTTAAAGAATAACTTGATTGTTACAATAAGTGATTTTCTTGCTCATGTGATGATTTTTGGAGTGTTTGAATCATGTTTGATTGATGTGGATCTTGATTGTTTTATGACAATGATATTGATGTGAACTAATACTTAACTTGTGATGATTTTGCTTCCTATGTCTTGTTTTAGAGCTTGAACAAATAGCTTGTTGTTGTTGTTGTTTTGCTTCTCTATGTCAACTTCTATAATATTTGGTGGTGGAAGATTTAAATTAAGTTTATGGCTTTGAGTATATTGTGATTGATGAATTTGGTTTGGTTGAAGAGGTTGTGAAATCGTGGGTTTTAAGAGAAAAAAATCATGTTTTCTTATAGCTTGTGAAGCCTTTAAATTGATTCAAGAACACATTTTACCTTTTCATTCTAATTATTTTTTAATTATGTAAGAAAGAAAATTTACTTGGCTTTAACTTTGTGACAACCGAATCTGTCATACCATGGGTGGATTTATTTTCAAAACTGTGAAAATCGCAAGTTCTGTTCAAAAACCAGGAACCAATCCTGTTCACGCCTCGGGTGTGAAAATTTACACTCCTGTGAACAGCTCTGAACTCTGCAAAAAATCAACCCAAAATATTATGAAATTTATGTTTTTAGCTTATAAAATGAAGTCTTTTTAAGGAAAAAAATACCATTTTTAAGTTTAGAAATCAATATGTATTTTAGTTCTATTTTCCTTGAAACGTAAACATTAAATACGGAAGATACTGTTTTTTTTTTTTAAGAAACAGAGTTATAATTGAGTAAGAGAATTGAATGAAAGAGAAAGAGATATTTTGATTGAGAAAATAAAAAAGTAATGAGTATTTCATAACCAAGAGAGAAGGTTACGTGTGATTGTTACAAGTGGTAACATAGTGATGCGATTGGGGTAATTACAAGAGAAACCAAAGTGAAAGTGATTGTGATTAATTTTGTGTGCAATATATTATGTCATTTGCATAAAGAGAAAGAGATTTGGCAAGAGGCCATGAGATGAGCTACAACCCAGAGAGGGATTGAAAATAGGTACGGTTGGACTACAATTGCCTACTGGGATTATCCAGGTTTTGAAAATCTCAATGGCCGTGTGGTGGATCCTAGCGAACCAAGAACGAGTAGAACACTCGGCTTGGATAAATCTGACTGGCTGACCTATTTATGATATGGTGTCAATAGAGATGAGTGAATTGTTTTTACAGTGTAGAATCAGGAACAATTATGACTTAAACATGGCTTTCTTGAATACTATTACTTGGACTTCACCGTGTGTAGCCTTGAACAAGTATGTTAAGGAATGACTGTGGCCTATCGCTCAAAAGGTTGTTGGGGGTTGAGAAGTCTTCATGGAGCACTACACCGATGTTTGAGAGGGAAATAGAAGTGACATGCATTCTAAATATATCTTGTACAATGATATGTTACTTTAATGATAAGTTGCATGTTATAAACTGTGATAATATATTATTGTGATGATGCTATATGTGTGTGTGATCATACACTACTGTCATTAAATTTAATGTCCCGGTGATAATATATTATGGTGATAGAAAACTGCATGTTGTAAAGCAATGAGATATTAATTATATATGGCATACATGAGCTTCTTTTATTCTTTACTTTTGTCATTGTTGTGATATAACTTTTGTACGGGGATTTTTCACCCTTGCCTATATATTTTGTGGTCTTCTGGAACATGATTCATATAGATGTACCATCAGTCGGGTGCGTTGACCGGAACAGAAGAAGAAAGAAGGCTATCTTTCGGAGTTGTATGTGTGTAGACAGTCTTTTGAGGGGATTTAAAACTCAACTGACTTAGGTTTGTTTTGGGTAGACTTTTGTTATTATCATTGTTGGATGACTGTATTAAAAATTCTTAAGTGCCAATGTAATCTGTTGTAATTATGTACAATGTTATATAATAATGAGACCTATTTTTGTAAGAATGAATTGGTATAATTTTTGGACTGTTTCTTTTTGAAAGAATTTTTTTATATGGCATAATTCTCACTCTTTCATTTTTCTTAAAGAAAAAAAATTTACTCACTTTTGGGGAAATAAATATAAGTTTTAGAAAGTATATTTTCCCGAAAAGTAAAATTAACAATATTCTAATTGTCGCGATAAATGGTTACTTATGTTGTAATGTTCTTTTGAGAAAAAGGGCATTGCAGATACAATAGTTGTTTTGATTAAACATACTCTCTCTCTCTCTCTCTTTCAATTATCAACAATGATTTTCGCTGAATTTAACCATTTTCATCTTCTATTTGAAGAGTGAAGTTAATGCATTTTTTTGTTAGGGTTCATATTGACCAATCTTTCATGCCATTGAATTTCTAGATTTTCCTATTCTTTCATTATTGATTTTTTAGTTGCCCTAAATATTTTTTAATTATTGATTTAATTATAATTATTTATTCTAGTTATTGTTTTTGTGTGTCTCAAGACAACCGAGGACAGGAGTAGAATTTTTTATATGATTGGAATTGTTGCAAAGTTCTGCAATCCAAAGGATCACCTGGATGCTCAAGTAACAGAATTCAAATGTCTTGATGCATCATATGCTTGTAATATCAATCTCAAGTGTTGGTGAGTAGTGGATTTTGATTTTTGAAATTTGATTGCATCAATGTCCATTAGCTTCCTCCATTATATCACGATACATATCAATTGTTGATTTAATTAGTTGTGTTCAGATGTCACAATTGTTGGTCCACTAATTATGTGGGGTTCATTGGCAGGCAGAGTGCAGCACTCTTTCTCTAAAAAAGATACTACATCATAGTAACCAAAAGTTTCGTAATAACTTAGAAAATATTTTGACAGAACTTGGAAAATCCTTCTCCAAAATTGCGAGTAAAATTTTTCGCCTTTCTTAAAGATGAGAAGGACGGGGAATAAATCCCTTTAAGACTTTCTCTTTGTAAATGTTTAGGCGTGAAAAGTAAAATATAACTTCGTACAAAATTTTTCATCGCATATATGTAATCATCAGAGTTTACAACAGAAAATCTGGTATTCAAAAACACTAAAATGGTTTATTATACAGCGAACACCTGAGCCGGTCAAGTCTCTAGACCTCTACCCAATCTAAAACAGTAAATATAAATTCTTCTCGGAATCTCTATCAATCTATGCAGCATCCTCCTTCAGATCCTTCTTCTAAGAGCTAGCCCACTTCTTGGGTAAATCATCTACTCAGTTATGCATCAACACAACATAAAAGTAGGCAATGGTGAAACACTAAATCAAAGTAATAAGAAAAGTACAAGCACACCAAAATACAAATCATACATCACCCAATTCATACATCAAAACATATATATGTCAGAACAGTAAGTCATCTAAGACACATATGTCAAAATAGCAAGACATACAAGACAGATATATCATAATAGGAAGTCATATAAGATAGACACAAGTCTCACTCAAACAGGTCATACAAAAGCAATGTACAGTCAAGAATATATCATCAAGTCAAGTTATATTTATGCATGTCACTTCCATATCTCTTGAAATCACACCAGTGTATTGCTCCAAGAATACTTTTTCCACCAACACCATTGAGCGATTGGCTGTAGCAAACTTAACAGAATAACCAGACAGCCCCTTCAAGATTTTCGGGGATCCTTCGGTAATACTAACATTTTTTACTTAATACCAATTTATGAATAAGTCAGTCAGCTAGATTTATCCAAGTCGGGATACGAATCGTCTCAACTCGAGGGTATTCACCTACTCAGCCACATAAGACCATCGAAACCTGGATAATCCCAATAGGCAGTTGTAGCCCAACCGTACTATATTCTCAACCTCACTACTTCGGGTTGTAATGCTCAAAAACTCTTTATGCAAATGACAGTCTAAATTTGCACATAAATTCTCTTTAGTATCTCTTTGTAAAACTTCCTCTGTTTTACTGTACCTGCTCTTGAAATCTTTAAATCTCATTAAAAAATACTTTATATGAAATATCTCATCACTTTATGATAAAAATCTTATGAACAGATAACTGTTAAAACCACATCATTCACTTCATTTTAGAAAAACCTTTTACCGTAGTATTAAAAACTTTTTGCCCTCTTTTACTTATTTTACCGATCATTATGAGTTAAGTTATTTTCCCGACTTCAATAATTCAATTAATGACTGATCACACCGTTGCAGAGCCAAACTGAGGTGATCAATCCAACAAAGTGATTCGGTATATCAAACTAAAAGTTATTAATTCATTTCAAGCAGACCAAAACGGGGCAGAGCCACCTGGGATTGATCAAGAGAGAAGAGATTAACAGTAATTTAAACCCCAAGTAAACTTATTAATTGGTAAGTGATTTATACCGGCTTAATTAAATTTGAAGATGAAAGGATCACACAGCGGCAGAGCCAACTACGGTGATCAGTGCCCAACTTTAAAATGATTCGATATAGACTAAGTAAACGAGACCAAGCTGATTTATTACTAAAATACTTAAGCACCAGTTTACTTCCAGGAAAGAGACCCGTTGAAGGCCTACCTCACTAATTTTCACTGCCATAAACATTGAAAATTAAACTGAGTTTAATTGTATATATATACAGATTGGACACCAACTCGAGATTTCCAACTGATAATATAATAGAAGAATTCACCGAGAATCTTTTACCGTTATACTAAGTTTCTGATAGATGCTATAACAGTAGAATTCACCGAGAATCCTTTACCGCTATACTCTTTTACCCAATCCAATCTATTTATATATACGTTTATTTAGAAATCACTTCTTTCCCAATTTATCTTAGTCATATATATACTGAGTCCCTAAGTTAAGAATTCCCTAAACAGCATATAGGTATGGTTCCCAAGAAAGAGAAGTGAGCTAAGGCCGTTTGTATGACCTATGTCTTTCCTAGACAGAACCATACTAATAAACCAATTATCTTAACCATCACTTTGTATATAAATGATAGACAACTTCGAGATTTTCACAAAACAATAAATTGCACTTGTTTCACGGTAAAACCATATTTGCGGTAATCTAAAATTTGCCATTATAATGGTACAATTATTAGAGCTCAAAATTGATTTTGCCAGCATAACAATACTTGTAGGTAACAAGATGAAACACAAGAAGGGGGGGTTGAATTGTGTTTCTAAGCTTTTAAAACTTTTCGCAAATGTTGGACGCTGGCTGTTAAAACGTTGGACGCACAGCTTAGTTCAAATATTGGACGCACAGTGTTTTCTGAAATATTGGACGCACAGAGTGCTTAAAACACTCGACGCACAGAATTGTAAAATATTGGACGCACAAAAGATTGGACGCTGAGGCTTCCCTCTTAGTTTAAAAACCTGTTTTCTTTGTGCGATTTAAGATGTATGAAAAACTTGTTTAAACAAAATCAATTCAATCCCCTTGGTTAGTAATAAGCACAGATATAATAAGAGATAAGGGAAAGAAGAAATAACACAAGTTTTTATACTGGTTCACCCTTTCCTAAGAGCTACGTCCAGTCCCCTCAAACTAGAGAGATTTCACTATCAATCCAGATAGGTACAAGTATTCTTTGCACACAGCCTCTTCAGGCTAAAACCCAAGTATTCTTTGCACACAGCCTCTCCAGGCTAAAACCCAAGTATTCTTTGGACGCAGCCTCTTCAGGCTAAACCCCAAGTATTCTTTGGACACAGCCTCTTCAGGCTAAAACAAGTATTCTTTGAACACAGCCTCTTCAGGCTAAACAACTCAGCAGAGTTTTGATTCAAGTGCTGTCTAACTCACACAAGTGAGGATATGAAAACTAAAGCACTTTGAGAGTTAAGCAAACTCTCTTTTACAAGAAGATAAAGAATTACAAGACTTTCAATACAGAGTATAAAAGATTGCACAACGTTTTTGCTCTTTCTTTTTCGTTGTTCAGTCTCTTGTATTCTTCTTCTTGTTTCTCAGTATTTATAAGAGTAGTGAAGCTTCAGACTTGTTCTTCAGTTGCTCAACTTCAGCTCTCATAAAAGTTACCGTTCTCAAATAGCATTTAATGCTATTTTCCCGTTGCTCTGAGGAGATCTACTTCATTGTGCATGTCTGCGTTTCTTTCTCCTAAATCAGAAGCAACCTGTACTCAAAGTCTCAATTGTACAGTGGTTAATAATAATATCTTATTGAGACAGAGAGAATACACTGTGTAAAGCAGAAAGGTGTGTTCAGAGATATATAGAGTAGTTAAAAGTACATTCTCTCTCTTAGTACACTTTCCACAGTACTTTATGCTTTTCAGAAGTACATTCACACACGTTGACAAAGATGTACAGAAAGCATTGTGTACAGCTATTTATTTCAAATCATTTGCTCAATAAATATGTTCCATATTAAATGCATGAGCAGTAAATAGCAAGTTTATGGATTCTGCGTATTGGACGCAGCATGTAGAAATCATTGGACTTTCAGTCCTTTTAACAAATGGACGCATACCTTTGCTTACCATTTGTATATGATATTCATTCAATCATTGGACGCATCCTGATGCTTATCATTTTGTTCCATTTGATGCAAGGTAGTATTGAACTTATTGCCTCATGCTGATTATTGGACTTATGCTCCATTGGACGCAGAAGCAGTTGATTGTTGTACTTTTGTTCTTCTGCTTCATTGGACGCAGAGCAGTTCTTTTGTTCAGTTTTATTGGACGCAGAGTTGTACTCTTGCTCACACTGAACATTGGACTTTTGTCCTTCATATGCATTGGACGCTCACTGAATCTGTTCCTTTGAAAATCATTGGACTCTTACTGCAATTCTGCTTCTCATACAAACATTGGACTCTGCCAGTATTGCCTTGTTCTTATCATTGGACTTATGCCAGTCTTGCCTTATTGGACGCTTACTGATTCTGCTTCTTTGGAAAACATTGGACGCAGAAAGTAGCATGTCTTCAAGACTTGATTTCTTCTACTTCTGCGATTCTGCTTCTTCAAAAGACATTGGACGCATAACTTTGTTCTTGCCTTGTGCTCAAACATTGGACGCTGGATGCAGAATTCTTCCTTCTGCTCAAACATTGGACGCAGAATTCTTCCTTCTGCTAAAACATTGGACGCAGAACTTTTGTGTCCATTCCAGTGCCAACATTGGACGCAAGGCTCACTTTGAATGCCAGCCAATGTCATGAAGAACTTATTGGACGCAGACTGCAATCAGCTTAGTTAGGCAGCATTTATTCATTGTACAGCTTAATACAAATTGATTATCCTTTGTAAAAACCTTAATACATTTTGTTATCATCAAAACAATAAAATCACTTAGGGAGTTTTTGTATTAAAAACACTTTTAACCAATTTGGTTCCAACAATCTCCCCCTTTTTGATGATGACAAACATTATTAAGTTTTACAAACAATAAAGCATATAAACCAGAATCAGTCAGTAAAAACAGAAATTTTCTAAGGGAAACTCCCCCTGAGATAAACATCTCAGATTTTCCTTACTCTTCTCCCCCTGAGATAAATATCTCATGGTTTTGGATATTCAATATACTTAGAGTACCTGAAAATTTCTTTTACTCATAGAAACAAGATTAGTCCACAAATAGCTTATCAAAATAACAACATGGTAATAAGACTAATGCAATCAGACTTAATCTTTCTCCCCTTTTGTCAAAATCTTTCCCCTTTTAGTCAAGATATAAAAACTTAATCCCATTCTTTCTCCCCCTTTTGTCATCAGGCAAAAAGGTTCATAGAACATCATAGTCCAAAGAGAGTTTTGAAAAGACTTGGAGCTTTTAAAAACAGAAACCTCTTTAAAACTAAAAAAACCTTTTTCTTCTCCCCTTTTCTAAACAAGCTTTCTCAAACAGAAAAGATTTTAGAAAAGATGCCAAACGAAGAGAAATCTGAATCAAGTTTATAGAGAAAACATAAGTTTTTCTTGAAAGCTTGAATAATCATCAAACTGAAAAGATACTGCAAAGCATTTGTAAGAAACCAACTGTAAGATATATCTTTATGAAAAAAAGTTTGGACTCAGCGTGGGATTACTAAGAGGTGAAAGCTTTCTTTTAAAAAATTCTAAGTCTCAAATAGACTGTCGTGTCCTATTGGACTCTAGTCACATTGGACTCAGACTCAACTTAAGCATATTGGACGTTAAACATCAGTCTTTTATAAAGTGCATATTCAAATGCTTCCTTATAAAAATGAATCTATCTACAGAGAGGGGTGTTGTAAATATATCTGCCCATTGATTTTCAGTGTTAACAAACTGAATATCAAATGTTCCCTTCTGCACATAGTCTCTAATAAAATGATGTTTAATTTCTATATGCTTAGCTCTTGAGTGTAAGATTGGGTTCTTAGATAAATTGATTGCAGCAGTATTATCACAAAGAACAGAAATCTTACTCTCAAAGATGTTGTAGTTCTCCAGTATTGGACGCATCACAGTTTTCCTGCGTCTGGTCCATCTTCTTCACTCTTAGGTGATCTTAAGATTTAGGTCTTGGAACATAGACCTTTCTCCTGTTATGTGTAGTAAGCAGCCACTGTCCAGGTGCCATGACTGGAGTTGTCTTCCTCCCATCAAGCATATCTGCAACAGGAATTATCATATTTTTTGGTACCCAGATTGACTTGGGTCCTTTCATGTTAGTCCTTGGTCTGCGTCCAGGCTTGTTCCATTTATTATGGAAGCATGTCGATGTGACATGTCCAGCCTTTCCACAGTATCCACAGTATATATTAAATTTTGATGGACTCTTGGAAAACTTTGGTTTCGGTTTTTCATAACCCAAACCACTTTTGTCATCAGGTTTTCTCTGAATTTTTAAAATCTTATTGAGTTTTTCAGAGCTGCTGACAAACTTGGACAATCGTCCAGTGAGTTCATCTACTTCTTGTTGAAGTACTTGTACTTCACAGGAAGTATTGGACTCAGACTTCTTTGGAGATTCTTCTTTCAATTGACTTACTTGAAGTCTTAAATGTTCATTATCCGATTTGAGTACATTGTTTTCTAAAATAAGTTTTTCGAAATCTTTGTTTATTTGAGAAAACTTTTTCTTTAATAATCTGTACTCATCAGATAAGATAGATGAATCTCTAAGAAGATCATCAAAATTATTGCTTAATTCAGAGTAGGAAATTACCTCTTCTTCATCCTCACTTTCAGTTGAGGATAGACTTGCCTTTAGGCAGAGATTAGCTTCTTCTTTATCCTCATCATCAGAGGAGTCATCAAGATCCTCCCATGTTGCCATGAGACCTTTCTTCTTCTTGAAGAACTTCTTCTTTGTTCTTTCTGCCTCAGGACAATCTGACATGTAGTGGCCTGGTTTCTTGCATCCATAGCACACCACTGGATTTTTCTCCTTTTGCTCAGTTTCTTTTTGTGGAAATTTTCTGTTGAATTGCTTCCTTCTGAAGCCACCTTTCTTGTTCCATATGGCCTTTAACTTCTTGGAGATGAGGTAGAGTTCATCATCATCTGAACCTTCTTCTCCTTCTGAGCTGCATGATTCTTCATCAGAATCATTGGCCTTCAAGGCTTTTGAGGTGCTCCCTTTTTGAGCTTTAAGAGCAATGGACTTTGCCCTTTTTTCGGTTCCCTCTTCTCTGAGCTCAAGCTCATGTACTTTCAGTGAGCCTAGAAGATCCTCCATGGCAAGAGTGGAAAGATCCCTTGCTTCTTGTATGGCTGTCACCTTGGGTCTCCATTGTCTTGGCAGACTCCTTAGGATTTTCCTGATGTGCTCCTGGGTTGTGTAGATTTTTCCCAAGGAACTCAGGTTGTTAATGATTGTTTGGAATCTTCCAAACATTTGATCAATGGACTCGTGATCCTTCATTTTGAATAGTTCATATTGATGAACTAGCCTGCTGATTTTGGACTCACGAACCTGAGATGAACCTTCATGTGCCAAAGCTAGAGTGTCCCACATCTCCTTGGCAGTAGTGCAGCTGTGCACCTTGTCATATTCTGACTTTGTGATGGCACACATCAGATAGTGTCTTGCTCTTGAGTTCAGCTGGAATCTTGTTCTCTGATCTTGTGTCCACTGAGCTCTTGGTACTGGTTGACCTGCTTCATTTACTGGAGAAGTGTAGCCAGTTTCCACAACATCCCATAGGTCCATATTTTGAGCATCAAAGAATGTGATCATTCTTTGCTTCCAGTAGTCATATTCGTTGCCATTGAACAGTGGTGGTCTGTTCACAGCCTGTCCCTCGTTCTCCATGGATCTTGCTTCTCTGCACTTGTTAAGTGCTCAACCCCAAGAGACCGAGCTCTGATGCCAACTGTAGGTAACAAGATGAAACACAAGAAGGGGGGGTTGAATTGTGTTTCTAAGCTTTTAAAACTTTTCGCAAATGTTGGACGCTGGCTGTTAAAACGTTGGACACACAGCTTAGTTCAAATATTGGACGCACAGTGTTTTCTGAAATATTGGACGCACAGAGTGCTTAAAACACTGGACGCACAGAATTGTAAAATATTGGACGCACAAAAGATTGGACGCTGAGGCTTCCCTCTTAGTTTAAAAACCTGTTTTCTTTGTGCGATTTAAGATGTATGAAAAACTTGTTTAAACAAAATCAATTCAATCCCCTTGGTTAGTAATAAGCACAAATATAATAAGAGATAAGGGAAAGAAGAAATAACACAAGTTTTTATACTGGTTCACCTTTTCCTAAGAGCTACGTCCAGTCCCCTCAAACTAGAGAGATTTCACTATCAATCCAGATAGGTACAAGTATTCTTTGCACACAGCCTCTTCAGGCTAAAACCCAAGTATTCTTTGCACACAGCCTCTCCAGGCTAAAACCCAAGTATTCTTTGGACGCAGCCTCTTCAGGCTAAACCCCAAGTATTCTTTGGACACAGCCTCTTCAGGCTAAAACAAGTATTCTTTGAACACAGCCTCTTCAGGCTAAACAACTCAGCAGAGTTTTGATTCAAGTGCTGTCTAACTCACACAAGTGAGGATATGAAAACTAAAGCACTTTGAGAGTTAAGCAAACTCTCTTTTACAAGAAGATAAAGAATTACAAGACTTTCAATACAGAGTATAAAAGATTGCACAACGTTTTTGCTCTTTCTTTTTCGTTGTTCAGTCTCTTGTATTCTTCTTCTTGTTTCTCAGTATTTATAAGAGTAGTGAAGCTTCAGACTTGTTCTTCAGTTGCTCAACTTCAGCTCTCATAAAAGTTACCGTTCTCAAATAGCATTTAATGCTATTTTCCCGTTGCTCTGAGGAGATCTACTTCATTGTGCATGTCTGCGTTTCTTTCTCCTAAATCAGAAGCAACCTGTACTCAAAGTCTCAATTGTACAGTGGTTAATAATAATATCTTATTGAGACAGAGAGAATACACTGTGTAAAGCAGAAAGGTGTGTTCAGAGATATATAGAGTAGTTAAAAGTACATTCTCTCTCTTAGTACACTTTCCACAGTACTTTATGCTTTTCAGAAGTACATTCACACACGTTGACAAAGATGTACAGAAAGCATTGTGTACAGCTATTTATTTCAAATCATTTGCTCAATAAATATGTTCCATATTAAATGCATGAGCAGTAAATAGCAAGTTTATGGATTCTGCGTATTGGACGCAGCATGTAGAAATCATTGGACTTTCAGTCCTTTTAACAAATGGACGCATACCTTTGCTTACCATTTGTATATGATATTCATTCAATCATTGGACGCATCCTGATGCTTATCATTTTGTTCCATTTGATGCAAGGTAGTATTGAACTTATTGCCTCATGCTGATTATTGGACTTATGCTCCATTGGACGCAGAAGCAGTTGATTGTTGTACTTTTGTTCTTCTGCTTCATTGGACGCAGAGCAGTTCTTTTGTTCAGTTTTATTGGACGCAGAGTTGTACTCTTGCTCACACTGAACATTGGACTTTTGTCCTTCATATGCATTGGACGCTCACTGAATCTGTTCCTTTGAAAATCATTGGACTCTTACTGCAATTCTGCTTCTCATACAAACATTGGACTCTGCCAGTATTGCCTTGTTCTTATCATTGGACTTATGCCAGTCTTGCCTTATTGGACGCTTACTGATTCTGCTTCTTTGGAAAACATTGGACGCAGAAAGTAGCATGTCTTCAAGACTTGATTTCTTCTACTTCTGCGATTCTGCTTCTTCAAAAGACATTGGACGCATAACTTTGTTCTTGCCTTGTGCTCAAACATTGGACGCTGGATGCAGAATTCTTCCTTCTGCTCAAACATTGGACGCAGAATTCTTCCTTCTGCTAAAACATTGGACGCAGAACTTTTGTGTCCATTCCAGTGCCAACATTGGACGCAAGGCTCACTTTGAATGCCAGCCAATGTCATGAAGAACTTATTGGACGCAGACTGCAATCAGCTTAGTTAGGCAGCATTTATTCATTGTACAGCTTAATACAAATTGATTATCCTTTGTAAAAACCTTAATACATTTTGTTATCATCAAAACAATAAAATCACTTAGGGAGTTTTTGTATTAAAAACACTTTTAACCAATTTGGTTCCAACAATCTCCCCCTTTTTGATGATGACAAACATTATTAAGTTTTACAAACAATAAAGCATATAAACCAGAATCAGTCAGTAAAAACAGAAATTTTCTAAGGGAAACTCCCCCTGAGATAAACATCTCAGATTTTCCTTACTCTTCTCCCCCTGAGATAAATATCTCATGGTTTTGGATATTCAATATACTTAGAGTACCTGAAAATTTCTTTTACTCATAGAAACAAGATTAGTCCACAAATAGCTTATCAAAATAACAACATGGTAATAAGACTAATGCAATCAGACTTAATCTTTCTCCCCTTTTGTCAAAATCTTTCCCCTTTTAGTCAAGATATAAAAACTTAATCCCATTCTTTCTCCCCCTTTTGTCATCAGGCAAAAAGGTTCATAGAACATCATAGTCCAAAGAGAGTTTTGAAAAGACTTGGAGCTTTTAAAAACAGAAACCTCTTTAAAACTAAAAAAACCTTTTTCTTCTCCCCTTTTCTAAACAAGCTTTCTCAAACAGAAAAGATTTTAGAAAAGATGCCAAACGAAGAGAAATCTGAATCAAGTTTATAGAGAAAACATAAGTTTTTCTTGAAAGCTTGAATAATCATCAAACTGAAAAGATACTGCAAAGCATTTGTAAGAAACCAACTGTAAGATATATCTTTATGAAAAAAAGTTTGGACTCAGCGTGGGATTACTAAGAGGTGAAAGCTTTCTTTTAAAAAATTCTAAGTCTCAAATAGACTGTCGTGTCCTATTGGACTCTAGTCACATTGGACTCAGACTCAACTTAAGCATATTGGACGTTAAACATCAGTCTTTTATAAAGTGCATATTCAAATGCTTCCTTATAAAAATGAATCTATCTACAGAGAGGGGTGTTGTAAATATATCTGCCCATTGATTTTCAGTGTTAACAAACTGAATATCAAATGTTCCCTTCTGCACATAGTCTCTAATAAAATGATGTTTAATTTCTATATGCTTAGCTCTTGAGTGTAAGATTGGGTTCTTAGATAAATTGATTGCAGCAGTATTATCACAAAGAACAGAAATCTTACTCTCAAAGATGTTGTAGTTCTCCAGTATTGGACGCATCACAGTTTTCCTGCGTCTGGTCCATCTTCTTCACTCTTAGGTGATCTTAAGATTTAGGTCTTGGAACATAGACCTTTCTCCTGTTATGTGTAGTAAGCAGCCACTGTCCAGGTGCCATGACTGGAGTTGTCTTCCTCCCATCAAGCATATCTGCAACAGGAATTATCATATTTTTTGGTACCCAGATTGACTTGGGTCCTTTCATGTTAGTCCTTGGTCTGCGTCCAGGCTTGTTCCATTTATTATGGAAGCATGTCGATGTGACATGTCCAGCCTTTCCACAGTATCCACAGTATATATTAAATTTTGATGGACTCTTGGAAAACTTTGGTTTCGGTTTTTCATAACCCAAACCACTTTTGTCATCAGGTTTTCTCTGAATTTTTAAAATCTTATTGAGTTTTTCAGAGCTGCTGACAAACTTGGACAATCGTCCAGTGAGTTCATCTACTTCTTGTTGAAGTACTTGTACTTCACAGGAAGTATTGGACTCAGACTTCTTTGGAGATTCTTCTTTCAATTGACTTACTTGAAGTCTTAAATGTTCATTATCCGATTTGAGTACATTGTTTTCTAAAATAAGTTTTTCGAAATCTTTGTTTATTTGAGAAAACTTTTTCTTTAATAATCTGTACTCATCAGATAAGATAGATGAATCTCTAAGAAGATCATCAAAATTATTGCTTAATTCAGAGTAGGAAATTACCTCTTCTTCATCCTCACTTTCAGTTGAGGATAGACTTGCCTTTAGGCAGAGATTAGCTTCTTCTTTATCCTCATCATCAGAGGAGTCATCAAGATCCTCCCATGTTGCCATGAGACCTTTCTTCTTCTTGAAGAACTTCTTCTTTGTTCTTTCTGCCTCAGGACAATCTGACATGTAGTGGCCTGGTTTCTTGCATCCATAGCACACCACTGGATTTTTCTCCTTTTGCTCAGTTTCTTTTTGTGGAAATTTTCTGTTGAATTGCTTCCTTCTGAAGCCACCTTTCTTGTTCCATATGGCCTTTAACTTCTTGGAGATGAGGTAGAGTTCATCATCATCTGAACCTTCTTCTCCTTCTGAGCTGCATGATTCTTCATCAGAATCATTGGCCTTCAAGGCTTTTGAGGTGCTCCCTTTTTGAGCTTTAAGAGCAATGGACTTTGCCCTTTTTTCGGTTCCCTCTTCTCTGAGCTCAAGCTCATGTACTTTCAGTGAGCCTAGAAGATCCTCCATGGCAAGAGTGGAAAGATCCCTTGCTTCTTGTATGGCTGTCACCTTGGGTCTCCATTGTCTTGGCAGACTCCTTAGGATTTTCCTGATGTGCTCCTGGGTTGTGTAGATTTTTCCCAAGGAACTCAGGTTGTTAATGATTGTTTGGAATCTTCCAAACATTTGATCAATGGACTCGTGATCCTTCATTTTGAATAGTTCATATTGATGAACTAGCCTGCTGATTTTGGACTCACGAACCTGAGATGAACCTTCATGTGCCAAAGCTAGAGTGTCCCACATCTCCTTGGCAGTAGTGCAGCTGTGCACCTTGTCATATTCTGACTTTGTGATGGCACACATCAGATAGTGTCTTGCTCTTGAGTTCAGCTGGAATCTTGTTCTCTGATCTTGTGTCCACTGAGCTCTTGGTACTGGTTGACCTGCTTCATTTACTGGAGAAGTGTAGCCAGTTTCCACAACATCCCATAGGTCCATATTTTGAGCATCAAAGAATGTGATCATTCTTTGCTTCCAGTAGTCATATTCGTTGCCATTGAACAGTGGTGGTCTGTTCACAGCCTGTCCCTCGTTCTCCATGGATCTTGCTTCTCTGCACTTGTTAAGTGCTCAACCCCAAGAGACCGAGCTCTGATGCCAACTGTAGGTAACAAGATGAAACACAAGAAGGGGGGGTTGAATTGTGTTTCTAAGCTTTTAAAACTTTTCGCAAATGTTGGACGCTGGCTGTTAAAACGTTGGACACACAGCTTAGTTCAAATATTGGACGCACAGTGTTTTCTGAAATATTGGACGCACAGAGTGCTTAAAACACTGGACGCACAGAATTGTAAAATATTGGACGCACAAAAGATTGGACGCTGAGGCTTCCCTCTTAGTTTAAAAACCTGTTTTCTTTGTGCGATTTAAGATGTATGAAAAACTTGTTTAAACAAAATCAATTCAATCCCCTTGGTTAGTAATAAGCACAAATATAATAAGAGATAAGGGAAAGAAGAAATAACACAAGTTTTTATACTGGTTCACCTTTTCCTAAGAGCTACGTCCAGTCCCCTCAAACTAGAGAGATTTAACTATCAATCCAGATAGGTACAAGTATTCTTTGCACACAGCCTCTTCAGGCTAAAACCCAAGTATTCTTTGCACACAGCCTCTCCAGGCTAAAACCCAAGTATTCTTTGGACGCAGCCTCTTCAGGCTAAACCCCAAGTATTCTTTGGACACAGCCTCTTCAGGCTAAAACAAGTATTCTTTGAACACAGCCTCTTCAGGCTAAACAACTCAGCAGAGTTTTGATTCAAGTGCTGTCTAACTCACACAAGTGAGGATATGAAAACTAAAGCACTTTGAGAGTTAAGCAAACTCTCTTTTACAAGAAGATAAAGAATTACAAGACTTTCAATACAGAGTATAAAAGATTGCACAACGTTTTTGCTCTTTCTTTTTCGTTGTTCAGTCTCTTGTATTCTTCTTCTTGTTTCTCAGTATTTATAAGAGTAGTGAAGCTTCAGACTTGTTCTTCAGTTGCTCAACTTCAGCTCTCATAAAAGTTACCGTTCTCAAATAGCATTTAATGCTATTTTCCCGTTGCTCTGAGGAGATCTACTTCATTGTGCATGTCTGCGTTTCTTTCTCCTAAATCAGAAGCAACCTGTACTCAAAGTCTCAATTGTACAGTGGTTAATAATAATATCTTATTGAGACAGAGAGAATACACTGTGTAAAGCATAAAGGTGTGTTCAGAGATATATAGAGTAGTTAAAAGTACATTCTCTCTCTTAGTACACTTTCCACAGTACTTTATGCTTTTCAGAAGTACATTCACACACGTTGACAAAGATGTACAGAAAGCATTGTGTACAGCTATTTATTTCAAATCATTTGCTCAATAAATATGTTCCATATTAAATGCATGAGCAGTAAATAGCAAGTTTATGGATTCTGCGTATTGGACGCAGCATGTAGAAATCATTGGACTTTCAGTCCTTTTAACAAATGGACGCATACCTTTGCTTACCATTTGTATATGATATTCATTCAATCATTGGACGCATCCTGATGCTTATCATTTTGTTCCATTTGATGCAAGACAGTATTGAACTTATTGCCTCATGCTGATTATTGGACTTATGCTCCATTGGACGCAGAAGCAGTTGATTGTTGTACTTTTGTTCTTCTGCTTCATTGGACGCAGAGCAGTTCTTTTGTTCAGTTTTATTGGACGCAGAGTTGTACTCTTGCTCACACTGAACATTGGACTTTTGTCCTTCATATGCATTGGACGCTCACTGAATCTGTTCCTTTGAAAATCATTGGACTCTTACTGCAATTCTGCTTCTCATACAAACATTGGACTCTGCCAGTATTGCCTTGTTCTTATCATTGGACTTATGCCAGTCTTGCCTTATTGGACGCTTACTGATTCTGCTTCTTTGGAAAACATTGGACGCAGAAAGTAGCGTGTCTTCAAGACTTGATTTCTTCTACTTCTGCGATTCTGCTTCTTCAGAAGACATTGGACGCAGAACTTTGTTCTTGCCTTGTGCTCAAACATTGGACGCTGGACGCAGAATTCTTCCTTCTACTCAAACATTGGACGCAGAACTTTTGTGTCCATTTCAGTGCCAACATTGGACGCAAAACTCTTGTGTCCATTCCAGTGCCAACATTGGACGCAAGACTCACTTTGAATGCCAGCCAATGTCATGAAGAACTTATTGGACGCAGACTGCAATCAGCTTAGTTAGGCAGCATTTATTCATTGTACAGCTTAATACAAATTGATTATCCTTTGTAAAAACCTTAATACATTTTGTTATCATCAAAACCATAAAATCACTTAGGGAGTTTTTGTATTAAAAACACTTTTAACCAATTTGGTTCCAACAATACTATCACAAAAATCACATAACAATTTAGGCATTATAACACTACGATTAATTAAAGCTCAAAACAATTAAGTGAAAGCCATAAAACAAGTATAAAGCTTTAAATAAACAATTATAAAGCATAAACATTACCATCACAAAATCACATAAACAATTCATGCATTAAAACAATACAAATAATAAAAGCATATGATAAATATTTTTTTTTTGATCAAGAAGAAAGAAAAAAAAACAAGCGAAACAAGGAAAAACTACAAACGCAATCTAATAAGTCCTAGAGCATCAGCTAATAAGGAAGAACTCAGCTGACAGGGACTCTGGTCCCAAATCACCAAAGGCGAATCACAATTCACTCCCGTTTTAGCCAACCAATCAGCGCAAGCATTCGTTTCACGAAGATTATGCTGAAGCTGAACATTCCAGTCTCTAGCCAGCAGGTGATTAATGTGAGCCAACAAAGGAAAAAGAGGGTGGAGAGTATTTGTTGTGGCCAGCAAGTCCAAAGCACATTTAGAGTCAGATTCCAAGATACATTCCTATACCCTTTAGTCCAAGCAAGTTCCAGCCCATGGTTGATAGCCTATAACTCAGCAGTAGTATTGTCTGCAAAACCACAGGAACCAGAAAACCCACAGATCCATTCCCCCACATTGTTCCGAATTAGACCCCCAAATCCAGCTTGTCCTGGGTTCCCCAAAGAGCTACCATCAACATTGACTTTAACGGTATCACCGAGAGGAGGAGTCCACACCACTTCACGAATAGCATTGGTAACTGTAACAGAACCATACACTTGAGAAGTGACAGCAAATTCAGATTTAATAGAATTAATAACAGCCCACGGTTGCAAACAATTATCATTGAAAACCTCTTCATTCCTAGCTCGCCAAATAAACCAGCAAGTCAAGAGGAAAAGGACACCATAATCCTTGGCTGCATGAACATAAATCCAATCCTGCACAAGGTGAACCGAATAATCAAAGTGCTGGTCCAAATTCATCATCTCCCATATTCTCTTAGACTTAGGACAGTCTCTAAGAGAATGAATAATAGTCTCTTGTGGGGACCCACAACGCTGGCAAGAAGCATCAGTAGACACATGATGATTCAATCGAGTGAGATTAGTAGGGAGATGATGATTCATCAGTAGACATATGATAAATAAATTAAAGGCATAAAACAATTATAAAGCACAAATAAATAAATATAAAGCTATAACACATAATTCACCTAAGTGAGTAGTAATCAAAAATCAAACTTATATCTTTTCAAACTATTTTGCAAGAGGTTCCCCTTACCTTGAAACTCGAAGAAGAGGAGAGTTTGAAGATCAAAGCTTCAAAACTCATGAACTAAAGCAAGAACACTTTGAAGAAAACTATAAAGAAAGCTTTAAAGAGGGAGAAAGAAGAAACTTGGTATTGCATCATGTTTTAGGGTAGAAAAAATATAAAGCATGGAGGGGGGTATTTATAGGTAAAGGGGCAGCCAAGGGCTTGGGTTAAACAGCCAACCATAGTTGACTTTAACTTAACCATGATTCAAATTAAATAAATCAAAAACTAATTAACTAAATCCTAATTGGTTTAACCTAATGACTCATGGCATGACTCAAAAGTAAGAAGCATTGAGAAGGTGCTAGACTCATGTGAGTCACAAGGGAGGGGGCGGCCATGAGGCAAGTGGGAAGGAAGAGATAAGATGACTAGGTAATTAGGCATAATTAGGTTTAATCCATCTTTTTCCTAATTGGTTCAAAGGCTTTCACAAGGATTGAATCCAAGTGAAAAAGCACATCCAAGGCTCCAAAATAAGGTGAGTATGTTGACCAAATGAGGAGGAATAAGGGCCATGGTATAGCTTGGTTAAAAACTTTAGGTTTTAGTAGTTTAAGTGTAAAATCAAGGGTAAAATAGTAATTGTACATGCCCCTATACTATTCATTGTCAACGATTCCGTCTACAGATATTTTAGGCTTCTTATAATTTCATTTGAGCCCCTCAAAAACCCTAAATTCCTATATCATGCCCATTATGCCTCTATTTGGCTGATATACCGCAAATAAGAGCAAAAACAGTAGAAAAATAATCTTGTCTAGGAATATTTTTAAAAATCCTAAAAAATAATAAAAAATAAAATATAAATTGTTTTGGACCTTTGTCACAAAATTCTTACACTGTAAAACAATATCTGTACGCTATACGTACCGGTGATGCATATTTTTTGGTAAATTTTGAAAGTTTTCCAAAAATTCCATAAAAATTTCAAAAAATCACAAATATTAAAATAACCAACTTTTGTGAAGGAAGATAATTTTTCTGGGATGGTTTGATATACTTTTGATATTTAAAATAGGGTTAAATATGTTTTTAGTCCCTCATATTTGGCTTAAGTTTGTTTTTAGTCCCTCAAATACCAAGAATATTATTTTAGCCCTTAATCTTTTGAAAATCAGTCACTTTTTGTCCCTCACATGATTATTTTAGTCCCTAATATTTTAAAAATATGTCACAATTAGTCCCTCATATTTTAAGAAAAAGGACCAAAAGTGACTGATTTTCAAAATATTAGGGACTAAAATAATATTCTTGGTATTTGAGGGACTAAAAACGAACTTAGGCCAAACATAAGGGACCAAAAATATATTTAAGCCTTTAAAATATTATCCGTTAGTTATGGTAAATATGGTTGTCTGTAAAAATCCAAACGTTAAAGGAAAAACGTCTGTTTCAATGAAATAAATAAGCATATTAACACCTTAATTATAAGACAAACATAAATCACTTAAAACCTAGATCACAAAGTTTCATGTAAAACAGAAAACAGACAGTAAACAGAAAAAGAAATGTTATGTAAGACCTAGTTGTCTTACCGTTTACGATAACACCAAACAAAAACTTAGTTTTTCTACACTATCTAAAACTCTACTTAATCTTGTAGTGTTTATCTTGATCATTCCTTAATCTCCGGTATTCATCCATTCCTCAATTTAACAGATTACGTAGTTTGTCTTAGAGGGACCAAAATCGTAATATTTCTTTATGCTCCTCTCTAAAATTCCAGACTTAATTTCTAAAACCTTCATGTAACACCAAGTTACTATTTATATCCTCAAATACCTTTTATGAATCAAATTTGAAATTTTCATATTCATTATAAACATTTTTCTGACAGTCAAAAATGTTTGTAAAACATCGTTTGACTTCTACGTCAGCTCCAAACCATTACGCTTTATCTGAAACCCCTAAGGATAATTCTAATCCTCCAAAATTAATACTCTGTCTTGTATAGTAAAATTTTGGAATGTTACACAGAGGCAGAACGTTGAGGATTTCAGGGCACCCAAGAAAAGTACAACAAGGGAAAGCCAATTATCAATAGCAAAGAAGCAGCTTATAATTATGGTGGGATTAATGTTGTGAATTATCCAAAGACCAAACCACAGAACCATTAGGGTAAAATCTTTAAAGCCTTCAAACCTTGAAGATGTGTGTTCGTATGTGTGTATATAAATATACCAAACGGCTTGGGCTCTTTGATTAACTAGACTCCCTTGTATATCTACGTTTATCTTTAACTATGTACTTCAATTAGAAAAGATAAGATGTAACGCCCCTTTTTCCCACAAAAAACGTCACGTAAAAATAAAATAAAACTTAATGTGGAAATAAATGAAACTGGCTTGCCTTCGTAAATTACATCTTTCACAATTAAAGATACCGAAATTCGTGGCTAAATTTTTTTTTTTAAAGTCTTATAAGAATAAGAAGAAGTATGCTCACAAATATTTTAGCCATCCAAAAAATCAGAAAGAAGAAACATACATCATATATACATATTCTCAAGTCACTGTACACAAGTCTTGCGCCCGCAAGTATAGTCAATATACAACGTCATGACATAAAAGGAATAAAGCGACAAACTAACCTAAAGAACAACAGTAAAGCAAAAGATGTGTCAAATACACGACAAAAACTTATACTCCCCAAAACCTAGGCTGGTTAGCTGACTAACAAACCCACAACCTAACACTATACACCCCACACCTAGAGATCTAAGAAGATGTCGTCTCCTCGGGGTCCTCCTCGGGATCCTCCTCCTCCTTTGACTCAGACTCCACAAGCCAACTGCATCCAGGCTCGTCTCTGGTCTTCCTCTTCCCTCTCCTTGCATGTCCCGACGGTCCGGCGTGAGTGTCCTAAGAGCAACGCACGAAACGTCCAGATGGCTCTACGTAAGGAACGAGAAGCGTCGGTCTCACGGACTCAGGTGGTGGAGCTGGTGTCACTGGTGGAGCCAACATAGGAAAGTGTACCCTCTCCAAGGAACTCTTCCTTGGAGTGCGACGAATCAGATGGCAGCGATCAGAAACCGGTCCGGCTACCCGCTGGGGTGTAGGTCTCTGGTCCTCCCTCGTCTCCCTCCTAGGCTCTGCCGTGGGCGGAATTCTGGCCTCCCGGCTCTCCAAGATGGTACTGCGTGCATAGGGTGCGTCTGCCAGCCAGCTGCGCATCCTCTCGATGGGTATGTAGTGGTCCAAAACCATGTCCCTCTCCAAAACCTCTTCGGGGCCCAGCACCCCTCCTCTAGTCCTGACCACGTGTCCAGACAACGTGGCCCATTGGGAGATGGGATCGTAAGTCCATCCCCCACCATCGGCCTCAAGAGGCCGAAAACTCTCCTCACCCGCGCTACCAGAGATCTCGAAGTGGACATCTACGCGTAACATACATAAAAATAACAGAAAAACATGCAATGGTGAATTTCTTTGCACAAGTTGAAATCCACGAAAGGTGCATATAAAAAAATAAAAATACTACATAAATACATTCCAAGAATATATATATATATAGGTACTCTTTCGCAAACCTTTCTCTAGGATATTCATACATCAAAAGAGAACACATCATCAAGTTAAACACACATAGCACTCTAGCATAATGCATGTCACTTCAATATCCCTTTTTACATCGGTGTGCTGCTCCATGGAGACTTCTCTTCCTCAACTAAGTAGAGTGATATGGTTGGAGCTTATACCTAACATAAATGCAACCTGACCATCTCTCAGCCCTCGTTGTCATTTATTCGGTACGACCCAATCGTGCTAACTCGTGCACCATATCATAAATAAGGCAAGCCGGTCAGGATCATCCAAGCCGGGTTTACTCTTCTTCTCGGCACAAGGGGATTCCCCGCAAGGCCATTGAGAATTTCGTGACCTGAATGCCCTCAAAGACGCATAGTTAGACTATACTTATTCTCAATCCATCACCTTAGGATTGTATACTCTAATCTTGGCAAAAGCTAACGTCTCAAATGTGTATGACAATATAATTTACACACACATACAAGGAAAATAATGCAATCCTTCATCTAAGGATTTTCATCGTCCCGTGTTAGCTCTCTCCCAAGATCGTGTAGCATTATTTATCTTTAAAACTTCAACGTCGCCACGTGTTGACTCTCTCTCAACACCGTGTAAAAATCTTTCTATGAAGATTGTTTAAAACATAAGTTTTAAAGGAAACTTCTATAAATTCCTCTTTAGTTTTAAGTTTCAAAATCTTTAAATGTTTGACCAATGAAAATACCTCTTAACATTTTCGAACACAAACCAAGACTAGCTTTATGAAAGTCATTTGAAAACTTAAATGCAATTTTATTAAAACCAAACTTAGTATTTTTCATTGTAAAAAATTGACTTAAAAGTCTTAATTGAATACTCAAATTACACTCTTTGATAAAACTTTACTTAAATTCATTTACTTTTAATTATTTAATTAACCCCAAACTGTCCAGTTTTTCGTTTCAGCCCTTGACTTACGAAAAATTATGATTTTGGCCCAGAAATGTCCAGTTTTACGTTTAAGTCCCTGGGTTTCTAAAAATTACGATTTTGACCCAAAATACCCAGTTTTCATTTTTCAGCACCAGGACTTCTGCAAAATTATTCTTTTGCCCCAAAGACACCCAGTTTTCGTTTTGTGCCCCAAAAATATCTAAAATTTCACTTTTTCCTTTATCAATTAATTTCCTAACTTACTTAGGGCATTTTGAAAATAAAATTGATTATAAAGTCCATTAGAGACTTATTTTCAAAATCAAATGGAGATTACCTAATCAAGTGTTGACTTGAATTTTAATTAATTAATTCTTGATTTCCTTTGGAAAAACTTTTTCTAAGATGTCCTCTAAAATCCTCTTCCAAATGCTTGGGTAAAGTGCCTTGGATACAATCACCAATCACAACCACAATCATAATAATTAAAGTTTTACACTACTTTAAATATTACAATCCAATATCGTAAAACAAATCACACAAATTACCCAAGAAATCAAATACAATCAATACATCAAGAATACAACTCAAATCATGAAGCACACATACATTTAAAGTAACCATTTTTAGCACTTCCAATACATCGAGAATACTAAACAAGACATTAGGCATAAACCACTTCAAATAAAATTATTCTTCTAAGGGTCCTTAAATTTCAAAAATCACCTTTTATCAAACCAACATCATATATTAAAACCCTAAGTCATACATATGTAAAAATAGATATTACTAGGAGAATGATTTCTCATTCAACACGCAATATGAAAACTTAAGTCTTTGAGTTTATCATCAAGCACACAACACACAATCACACAGATATACAACATTTCCAACTTATTGAGAAAATCCCCTTACCTCTTGAAACACTTGAAGAACACAAAGTGGTCACCTTTAAATCTCTTTGCTCCCACACTTAGAAAATCAAACCTTTTTCAAAATACATAAAACACATAACCATAAAAATGTAAGTTTTATGCAAATACTCAAACCCTAATGTGTAGAAATTTGAATAGAGGAATACTTACTCAAAGCTTAGGAGAAGAGTAACTCTATGAACCTAAACCAAGAACAAAGCCTTCACTTAGCAAACATGAAGAACACAAGATTCTTGAAAAAAATGAAAATGATGATAATGGAAAAATAACAAGAGATTATGGATTAGAATCATCATCCAAACCTTTTTTGTGAAGCTTGAATGACTAAAACTCAAGAAAACTCAAGACTTTGGCTTTGGTCTCAAGCTTGGGAATGGAGAGAAAATGGAGTTTTGACAAGATGAAGAAGATGAAGTGAAGAAGAAAATGAAATCTTTCTCTTCCTATTGCCCTAGACAAAAACTCGGCCAAGACATCCCAAGAGCATGGGTGTGATTGCTTTTGATTTCATTTGGCTACTTACTCCATTTCTTTTAATTGAAAATTCAAGGATATTTTCCCTATTTGGTCAAAGGTGGATTTTGAATTTCAAGAGTGGATTTTTGTTCAAGGAACTCGGCCAAAACCAAAAAAAAATGGTGGGATTATGTCCCATCAAGCTAGGGTTTAGTTGGTGGTTCAAAGTAGTGGCATTGATTATGAATGTATCTGATTTCACTTTTCTGAGAGTCCTTAGCATTCTTCTTTGAAGTACCATTCTGAGTCATATCATAATTGACCTTTCTAAGCTTTCTTCAGTGTTCATAACTGATGCTTTCTCGTCTACTTCATTGATGCTCTTTCTTGTCATGTTCATACTTCTAGTTACAGAGTGTCTTCTTGTAATCCACTTAAGTTTGGTCACTTTTGTGATGAGGGTTTCAACCATTACAACTGCAACATTTCTAATGGTGAATGATTCACCGTTCTAAATGACACCTTTCTGATAACTTAGCATTTTGACAATGTAATAACAAGCTTGAGAAACATCTACTTTCTGAACATACTTAAACTCATATTTGTTAGATACTAAGCAACTCAAAATACTTGGAATTTGTCATAATTAAAATCACAGGGTTCTGAACTCAACATTCTCTCCCTTTTTTATGATGACAAACTTTGAACAAATTCAAGTTCTCTAAGGCCAATTGAAATATCTTTCTATACCAGAAATACTTAAAGAGTTTTAGAAAACTCCTCCTCAATTTATGCATAAGGTTCAATTGATCAGAAAGTAGAGATAAAATCATATTATATCAGTTCAAGTGTTCAATCAACGCATAATTTGTTCAATCCAAAAAATAGATCATTTATTAATCAATTTGAGATATACTTGAAGCTCATATTAAAAATAAAAAAATACATTTATTTTGGTCAAAAGATTTTCTGTCATCTCCCCCTTTTGTCATAAATCAAAAAGACAATAAAGCACAAAGAGGGATCCTAAACCTATCTGCCTAGGCACTAGGAGTTGGATCATCAGTTGAGGTTGATGATTCAGGTCTAGGAGTGACATGATGAGGAGGAGGAGGATTGTGTTCCATAGGCCTCACTTCAGGACACATAGCATGCCTGATCCTATCATTAAAGAGCTCCCCATACGGAATGAATCTCTCTTAGAATTCATTCAAAGTCTTCTAGATCAACTCCAACCCAATGAAGACAAGCTTCAAGTCAGTCTTCATTTTCTTCATGTCCTTCTCTAAGCTTCTCAGCCTTTATTTTTTGGGATTTTCCCTTCTTTTCCTTAGAGGGCTTGTTGTCAAATCCTCCAGCCTCTTCACCTTTGAAAAGAGATCTCAAAGATCCCATTTGAGTGGAAATATCAGGCGGTTGCACAAAGGTTTGCTCAGCTTGTGGTTCAGAAGGTTGCAGGGCAGATGAATCAAAATTAGGAGTCAAACATGTGGGTGTTGTAACATAGCAGTTATATTACATTATATACTAAATTCCTTATTTTGTTTTAATCCCTTTGGATTCAAATATACATAAAAAATAATTCAAGTGAGGTGGATTCAAATATAAGTAAATATTAACTAACTTTAACTTATTTAATGATTTTTCTACAAAATACCTTTAATTAAATATAGATTTTAGTTTCAATGACCCATTTTACTAGGGGCAGTTTGGGAAATAAAATTTATTTTTTGATAAAATGAAGAAAATTAAATTTGAATTACATACTTTGCTCTACGTGGCTCATCGCCACTTCTTGTATATATTTTGGGTTTGGCTAAATTTGGACATATATTGCACTCCTATTTAGTTAAGCTCTTGTATTAATACATTATTTAGCTTATCCAAAAAAAATAACTAACTTTTTTAATCAATGTAAATTTAGATATTTATGCTAAATTTGAGTCCTGAAGAGTAAGTTGCAATAACTAGTTACTACCTCCATTCCTTTTTAATTGCCCATTTTTAAGAAAAATTTTGTTACTATTTATATTTTTTATAATTTAAGGTTATATTTTGTCAAATATACCCTCATCATCATTAATTATTTTACACATTTTTCATAGAGAGAGTAGATGGGTATAGTGGGCTAGTGAAAATGTGAGGCTATATAATAGGAAAATTTTTGTCAACAAAGCTACTTCTTGATTAATGTGAAACAACCTTAAAAGACAACTTATTAAGAAACAAAAGGTGTAATATTATATTAATACAATTAATATTAACGAAGTAAAAACTAACATAGATCAACCTTAAAAGACAAATTATGAAGGAAAAGGAGGGGTAATATTATTAATATTAATAACAATTAATGTTAATTATTAATACTGGCTTTAGGTCTTTTTTATGAGAAACATAGGACAAAATCATTAAGACCAAAAAAGTGCATTTAAATAGTTTAATTGTAATTAATGATACTATAATTTAAAAAAAATTCTAAAAATACTCTTTGTGGTTGTGGAATTGATGTCTTTTCATTTTTTGTGGTAAATAGGTAAGCTCTTTGTTAAGTGGTCTCATAATAAATAAGGGTAAAGTTAAAAATGAGTCATTAATATTGTTAAAAATAAGACATTATTTCTTATAAAAGGGACTATAAAAATGAATCATTTTGTTTCTTATAAAAAAAATACCAAAAATAATATCAACGAAACTAAAACTAACATAGATATCAAACAAATTGAGGAGTGTTAGCAACACACCCTTTCCAACATACTCTCTATGATTGGGTGAAATGCATGTGAGTCTTACTATTTTGGAAGTGGGTCCCACAAGGGGTGTTCAAAACCGAACCGATCCAAAAAATAACCACAAACCGATATAAAAAAAGAAAAAAGAAAATTGATCAAAAAACCATTTTTTTGGATTTCTTTTGGCTGACTTTTTTGGAGCGAACCAAACCGCTTGGATTTCGGATCTCTTCACTAAAATCAAACCGAGCCGCAATTTATACAAAAAATCAAACATTTTTTCATAATTTATTGGCTTAATTGTATTTTTTGTCCCCCTAATATAGTGGTTGGGCAATTTTGGTCCCCCAATTTCTAATTGCTCAATTTTGGTCCTCATACTTTCAAAATGTGCAATTTTTGTTCATCCGTTAACTTGACATCCAAAATTTAATGGAGATGTTGACGTGGCGATGTAGTGTTGACTGTAGGTAACAAGGTGAAACACAAGAAAGGGGGTTGAATTGTGTTTCTTAACTTTTAAAATCTTTTCGCAAAACGTTGGACGCTGTTAAAGAATATTGGACGCACAACGTGTTGTACGCAACAAGTAAATTGGACGCTGAACGTCCACTTAGTTTTAAAAACAGTTTAGATGCATTTAAAACGTTTAAAGTGCTTGTTAAGAAAAACCTCAAATCAATCCCCACAGTTAGTAATAAAACTAAATGTAAAGAAGTTAAGGGATAAGAGATTTACACACAGAGATTTTATACTGGTTCACCCTTTCCTAAGAGCTACGTTCAGTCCCTTCCAACTAGAAGGATTTCACTATCAATCCAGATAGACTTTACAAGTATTCTTCAGCAGCCTCTTCAGGCCTTTACAACAAGTATTATATGCACACCTAACCTCTCTAGGCTCAACCAAGTATTCTTTTATAGACAAACCTCTTCAGGCTCAACCCAAATATTCTTTTCAACCTAGCCTCTCTAGGCTCACACTACTCAAAAGAGTTTAAGTGTTTACAAGTGCTTCTACTCACTCAAGTGAGAATATGAAAATCTTAGCACGTTGAGAGTTAATCAAACTCTCTTTTTACAAGAAGTAGTATACAGACAGCTTTTTCTAAAAATACAAAGAGTGTGAATATTTTGCACAGTGTAAACTTGATATCAGTCTCTTGTTTGCTATCTCAACTTTCTTCTTCTTTCTTCTTCTTCTTCTTCTTCTTCTTCTTCTTCTTCTTCTTCTTCTTCTTCTTCTTCTTCTTCTTCTTCTTCTTCTTCTTCTTCTTCTTCTTCATGGTATTTATAGGTTTGATGAAGTTTTGAATTAGATCTTCAATTTTGCTTCTGCTTCAGCCTTCGTAAATAGTCGTTCTCTAATAGCATTAAATGCTTTCTTCCCATTGCTTCAATGGAGTAGTACTTCATCGTAGGTTATTCAACTCTTTCTCCAATGTTAGAAGCAACCTGTACTCGGAGTCTCAAATATCCAGTGGTTAATAATAGTTGAAACAAAGAGAATACACTGTGTTATAGAAAAGGTATGTTTAGAGAGTGCCAGATTTGTTCAGATTACATTCTCTCTCAAGTACACTTTTCACAGTGCTTTATGTTTTTCATTAAATGTGATCTCACAACAGTTATATACTAAGTCCGAGAAAAGCATTTGTACAGCTATTTATTTCAAATCATTTGCTCATTTAATATGTCCCAAATTAAATACAAGAGCAATAAATAGCTTAACGAAAGTTAAGAGCAACGTGCGTATTGATGCAGCGTGAAACAGAATGGTCGCATAGTTGTCTTACCACTTGAACGCATAACGTCCTGAGTCCATGGAGGATACTTAGCATAGGTCAAGTACCAGGGTCCATTAGACGCTTAGCTCATAGTTTGTACATATAAGTACCAAAGTCACACTGGACGATGGACTTAACTTGGTTGTACCTGCAAGAGCTTGTTATTAGACTTTGTAAGACCCTTAATAATAACTGTTATCATCAAAATCTTTAGGGATTTAGACATTGTAAAATGTCTCTGAACCATTTGGTTCCAACACTGACATAGGTGTGCTGACGTAGTCTTAGAGTGCTGACATTGTGCACTAACGTGGATTTAGAATACTGACACATGCGAACATGTGTGGAGCTTATGTGATTTTAGAAATTCGGGGTTTTAGAGAATACAAAAATGTTAATTCTAGGACTTGAACCCATCACCACATGGATAGAAATAAACAACAAAGCCACTTTTGGCAATCACATGACAAAACCACTATGTATAGAGTTCTTAAAGAGTGTTTGGAGTACATAACTATTAGAGGTCAAAAATAATAAACCACAAATAAAATAAAAAAATCCAAAAATGAAAAAAAAATTCCCTATCTTGATAGAAATTTTTAAATTTGATTAATGTAAATAAAAGAATAAAAATAAAAATGAAAATAAATTATTTTAGATTAATTGATGAAAATAAAAGGATAAACTAAAAAAACGTGAATAAAGTTTCTTTAGTTAAAATAACCTTTAATATTATTTTAAAATTTTATACTAGAATTATTATAATTCTATTATTATTAAAATATGTGCCCTTAATTATATTTAACACTATAATTCTAGTATTACTTAAAATATGAGTGTTAACATTAGTATTATTTTTTAATTATTTATTCAATTGATTTTCTATTTTTAATTTATTTAAACAATACTTGAGATATTTTCAAATAATATTGAATATAAAATTATCTATTAATTATTTTATTTTTGAATTATTTCTATTTTGTAAAAACATTTATAAATTATCTTTTTAAAATTACTTTTTCATTTTTATCTTTATTTTTTTATTCACATTAATCCTATTTAAAAATTTCAATAAAGATAAAGAAGAAATAATTTTTATTTTTTGGGGGTTAATTATGTAGTTTATTATTGTTCACACTCTCATAGTTGTGTACTCTCTCCCAAAAAAATTAGTTGAATACTTTATAAACTCCTTTAAGAACTCTATAGTCTATCTGTTGTGATTTTGTCATATGTATAACAAATGAGTCATGTGGTGTAGTGGCACCATTGTTTTATTTGTATTCATGTGGTCATGGGTTCAAGTCTTAGAATTAGCATTTTTGTATTTTTTAAAACCCCAAATTTCTAAAGCCACGTAAGCTCCACACGTGTTCGCATGTGTCAGCATTCTAAATCCACGTTAGTGTACAATGTCAGCACTCTAAGGCCATGTTAACACTACATCACCATTTTGAAAGTATGAGGATCGAAATTGAGCAATTAGAAATTGGGGACCAAAATTGTCCAACTGTAACATCCCAAATTTTCACTCTTTAAGACATAGTATTAACCTTGGAGGATTAGATTTTATCCTTAAGATTTTCAGATGATAAGTAATGGTAGAACTGACGTAGAAGTGCAAAAAGGTGTTCTGTGGACATCTTTGACTGTCAAAATAAGTTTATAATGATATGAAAACCTGCAAATTGGATTCAGAAGAGATATTTGAGGATTGGAATAGTGATTTGACATTATTCAAGGATTTTAGAAACTAAGTCTGGAATCTTAAGAAAAGCATAAGAAAGATTTCTGTTTTAGTCCCTCTGAAATGAATCACGTAACACGTTAAATAGGGAACGGGTATATTCCCGGAGACTAGGAAATGATCGAGACTACAAGGACAAATAGAGTTTGATCTAGTATAGAATAAGTAGTTTGTTTGATGTTGTAATTCAAACGGAAATCGGTTTAAGTCTTTTTGTAAACATTCGTTTCTGTGTTAACTGTCCTTATTCTGTTTTATTTGAATTGTTGGGATATAAATGTTGAGTGATTTATTTTTAGCTTAAAATTAGAGTTTAAATATACATGTTTAAGATTACTTCTGAAAATGGATAATTTTCAGCTACCGTCAGGTTTATTTGCAACGTCTATTTCTTTGTTTATCCGTCTCTATTCTGTTTTATATGAGTTCTTATGGCAAAAATGTTTTGTGATTTATTTTTGGCTTAAAATTAGGGATCAAATATACATATTCCGGAATACTTCTGAAATGGTAGTTTTTCTGTCAACGTCAGGTCTTTTTACAGAAAACGATTTACGTCTAACTGACGGAAAAGGATTTAAATAGGTTGAACTTATCAAATCAACCCAGAAAACAAACTCCCTTCACAAAAGTTGATAATTCTAATATTTATAATTTTCTGGAATTTTTATGGGATTTTTGGAAAACTTTCAAAAATTACTGAAAAATACGCTATATGGGAGCGTATAGCGTAAAAATTGTTTTGCAGTGTTTAATTTCGTGACATAGGTGTAGGTAACAAGATGAAACACAAGAAGGGGGGGTTGAATTGTGTTTCTAAGCTTTTAAAACTTTTCGCAAATGATGGACGCTGGCTGTTAAAAATGTTGGACGCACAGCTTGGTTCAAATATTGGACACACAGTGTTTTCTGAAAAATTGGACGCAGAGAGTGCTAAAACACTGGACGCACAGAACTGTGAAATATTGGACGCACAAAAGATTGGACGCAGAGGCTTCCCTCTTAGTTTAAAAACTTGTTTTCTTTGTGCGATTTGAGGTGTATGAAAAACTTGTTTAAACAAAATCAATTCAATCCCCTTGGTTAGTAATAAACACAGATATAAAAGGAGTTAAGGGAAAGAAGGAATAACACAAGTTTTTATACTGGTTCACCCTTTCCTAAGAGCTACGTCCAGTCCCCTCAAACTAGAGAGATTTCACTATCAAACCAGATAGGTACAAGTATTCTTTGCACACAGCCTCTTCAGGCTAAAACCCAAGTATTCTTTGCACACAGCCTCTCCAGGCTAAACCCCAAGTATTCTTTGAATACAGCCTCTTCAGGCTAAACAACTCAGCAGAGTTTTGATTCAAGTGCTGTCTAACTCACACAAGTGAGGATATGAAAACTAAAGCACTTTGAGAGTTAAGCAAACTCTCTTTTACAAGAAGATAAAGAAATACAAGACTTTCAATACAGAGTATAAAAGATTGCACAGCGTTTTTGCTCTTTCTTTTTCGTTGTTCAGTATCATGTATTCTTCTTCTTGCTTCTCGGTATTTATAAGAGTAGTGAAGCTTCAGACTTGTTCTTCAGTTGCTCAACTTCAGCTCTCATAAAAGTTACCGTTCTCAAATAGCATTTAATGCTATTTTCCCGTTGCTCTGAGGAGATCTACTTCATTGTGCATGTCTGCGTTTCTTTCTCCCAAATCAGAAGCAACCTGTACTCAAAGTCTCAATTGTACAGTGGTTAATAATAATATCTTATTGAGACAGAGAGAATACACTGTGTAAAGCAGAAACGTGTGTTCAGAGATATATAGAGTAGTTAAAAGTACATTCTCTCTCTTAGTACACTTTCCACAGTACTTTATGCTTTTCAGAAGTACATTCACACACGTTGACAAAGATGTACAGAAAGCATTGCATACAGCTATTTATTTCAAATCATTTGCTCAATAAATATGTTTCATATTAAATGCATGAGCAGTAAATAGCACGTAATGGACTCTGCGTTTTGGACGCAGCATATAGAATCTATTGGACGCATACCTTTGCACTTACCAATTTGCACAGAACTCATGCAAACATTGGACGCATCTTTATGCTTACCAATCTATTCCATTTGAATGCAAAGCAGTATTGGACTTATTGCCTCATTCTGGTTATTGGACTTTTGCCATTTCCCTATAGTTCCATTGGACGCAGAGTTGATTGTTGTACATTTGTTCTTCTGCTTCATTGGACGCAGAACAGTTGTTTGATGTACCTTTGTCAATCTGCTTCATTGTGTTCCATTGGACGCAAAGCAATATTGTTGTCCTTCTTATTTATTGGACGCAGAACAGTACCTTTGTCACTCTGATTTCATTGGACGCAGAGCAGTTCTTTTGTTTGTTCAGTTTCATTGGACGCAGAGTTGCACTCTTGCTCACACTGAACATTGGACTTTTATCCTTCATCTGCATTGGACGCTCACTGAATCTGTTCCTTTGAAAATCATTGGACTCTTACTGCAATTCTGCTTCTCATAAAAAAACATTGGACTCTGCCAGTATTGTCTTGTTCTTATCATTGGACTTATGTCAGTCTTGCCTTGTATATATCATTGGACGATCAGCATTCTGTACCTTGGTCAAGAGCACATCCTGAACATTGGACTTAAGTCTTCAATGCCTTCTTATGAATCATTGGACGTATGAAATTGTCCTTGTGCCTTGTACTAATTTATTGGACGCACAATCATTGTTTGCCTTTGTGCTGAAACATTGGACGCAGAACTCTTCCTTCTGCTCAACCATTGGACGCAGAATTCTTGTGTCCATTCCAGTGCCAACATTGGACGCAAAATTCTTGTGTCCATTCCAGTGCCAACATTGGACGCAAGGCTCACTTTGAATGCCAGCCAATGTCATGAAGAACTGATTGGACGCAGACTGCAATAAGCTTAGTTAGGCAGCATTGTTATGCATTGTACAAGCTTAATACAAATTGATTATCCTTTGTAAAAACCTTAATACATTTTGTTATCATCAAAACCATAAAATCACTTAGGGAGTTTTTGTATTAAAAACACTTTTAACCAATTTGGTTCCAACAATAGGTCCACAAGCATTTTATATTTTATTTTTAATTATTTATTTTATGATTTTAGAAATTATTTCTGTGTAGGTTTCGAAAATCCTATTTTTTGCACTTTTTCGGGGTTATACCTGCAAAAAGGCAAAAACCGAAGAGTTTGCACTATCAATAAATTTCAAAAATGATACCATGAATTTATTTAAAGCTATCATGGCATTTTTAAGCATTCTCATTGGTTCTCACCAATTAAATTAATTATTTCAATTTTTGATTTATGAAAAGACAAATTTACCCTTGGTTTCCATTCCTTTTTCATCCAAACCCTAGGGATATTTTGGTAAAATCCTCTCCCTCTCCTTCCAGCTCTTCTTGGCTGCCTCCCTCATGACTCATGGAGGATCTAGAAGCTTCTCAATGCTTCTAGGGCTTTAGATATTTTGTGAGATATTATTTTTAAACCAATTAGATAATTAGGGTTTTTAATTTTGGTTAAATGAAAAATCAAGGATTATCTCTTCCTCCCCCACTTGCTTGGCATGAAATTTTGGCTATAAATAGGGGGGTTGCTCTTCATTTTTCTTCACAACAATTCCATGAAGCAACACCACAAAATCTCTTTCTTTCCTTTATAGTTTTCTTCAAGTTTTCTTTGGTTTTCCTAACAAACCTCTTGCAATTTTGTTTTGTGTTCTTAGTGTTCTTCCAAGTTTTTGAGGCCAAGGTAAGGGGAAATTCTTCTAAAGTTGGTTTGATCTTGTTTTGATGAGTATTTTGTGGTTTGGGTGTTTATAGCTTTAATTAAATTGTTTTTTACTTGTTTTATTGTTTTAATGCTTTATTTAAATTGCTCTATGCTTTATTTTTATTTAAATTGTGATTTTATAATTAGTAAAGTTATAATGCCCAATTTAATTATGAAGTTTAATAATTGTACCGTTACGCTGGCGAAATTTTAATTATAAAGGCTTAATCACTCAGTGGGCTATGCCTCTGTGATCTACAAATCTAAGAATCAGTAAAATTGAATCTCTGTAGTTCTTTCAGCTAATGGGGAATACTGTGGTTGGTCAGGCAGGAGAGTGCACCCTTAGTGTACTGTCAGATCAGGCTCAGGGGTCGTATCTCTATTAGACATTAGTACGTTGAGAAAGTGATTAAATACGCTAAAATTTCTGAATCAGTGTTTCCTTTCATTGCAATATACTGCTTTCGAAAATATATATATATACAGGTTGATTAGGTAAAATAATTTAATAGTAAAGGGTTCTCGATGAACTCTGCTGTTATGTTATTTGGTAGAAATTCCTGACTTGGGATCCTGATATATATAAAAACTTACAATTTTTACTGTTTATATACAGACTGATGGTTGGGTTAAAGTAGTTCATTTGTATGGTTCTGGCTAGGAAAGACAAAGGTCATCCAAGCGGCCTTAGCTCATCTTCTCTTTCCTGGGAACCATACCGATGCGCTATTTTTCCTATCCTAAGGATTCGTATATACGTGGCGAAGATTACTTGATCAGCTTCGAAAGGGCTTTTTCAAAGAGAATAAGCTTAAGTTATGATTTTTATTAATATTATTACATTTATGATGGGTTACCGCAGTCAGCTCTGCCGCCGTGTAGCTATTCCGTAGCAATTTTTCTCCAGAACGAGAAAAGTCACTTACCGATTAAAAATGAACTTGGGTTTAATCATCGATAATCTCTTCTCTCTTGATCAATCCCGGTGGCTTTGCCCCATTGTGACCTTCTGTTGTTGCTTTGCTCACTTTTATTCTATACCGATTCATTTTATCTGTTTCAGGTAATCACCTCAGTTCGACTCTGCCGCGGTATGATTATTCTTAAAATAAATGAGTAAAGCCGAAAAGAGTAACAAAGCAGATAATTTCAAGAGATAAGTTTGTGTTGATAGAATAAGGTTATTCTATGTGATTTTGTATTAAGAGAGTTAATACAGTAAAACCGAGAAAGTTTTACAAGCGAATTTATATGCAGTTTGCACTGTCTTTGCATAAAACGTTTTGAGTAAATACTACAGATTGGGGTTGAGCATACACTCCAGATTGGGGTTGAGAATAGAGTTTTGTTGGGCTACAATTGCCTTCTGGGATTATCTAGGTTTCGAAAGTCTCAATGACCTTGTAGGTGAATACCCTTGAGCCGAGACAAGTCGTATACCTGGCTTGGATAAATCTGACTAACAGACTTATTTCATGATATGGTTGAGATGCACATTACCGAATGATTTCCAGGGGTCTGGAGGGATTCCCTGGTTATTTTGTTAAGTCTTGTCGCAGGCCTATCGCTCAAAGGTGTTAAGGTTGGAAAAAGTCTCCTTGGAGCATTACACCGGTGTATTTTCAAGAGATATAGAAGTGACATGCATTAATATTTCTGATTGAGTGATATTCTACTGAGTTGTGATGTGTGTGTCATGTTCTGTGTTTGTCTGTACTTCTTTTAAAGTGATATATTCTGTGTTTGTCTGTGCTTTTGTTAAAGTGATACGTTCTGTGTTTGACTGTACTTGACATAAGGTGATGTGTTATGTGATAAAAGATATATTTCTATGTATGTGTTGTTCTGAGAATATGAGAGGTAAATGTTGTGTGTATATTTCTCAAGGTAGTCAAAACCAGACCAGTAATTGAACCGGTGAGGGCAGAGGTTCAAGGTTTAAAGGTTCGACCGGGGTTCAACCGGTTGAACCGAGATATAATTAAATAATATTATTTTAACTATAAATATAATATATAATATTATTTTAAATCCTAAAACCAATACAATATTAAGCAAAAATTAACAAAAAATCATAACTTTATAAAAAAAATTAACCTTTACTACTAAATGTCATAATTCATAACATAAAATATTCAAAATTATAAATAATTGAAGAAAGTGATATCTATTTCTTTTACAAAAATAAAAATAATAATTTTTTTGATTTTTCTTTTTAGAAAAAAGCTCGAACCAGTCCAACCGATTTTTGGCTGGTTTTCCCAGTTTGTCCGATTTTTGACCAGTTTTCTCGGTTCTCGCGTAGGCCGGTTCTCAGGGTCTTCCGGATCGGACAAGGGCCCTGTTCCGGTCGACCGGCCGGTCCGGTCCGGTTTTCACTACAATGATATTTCTTGTACTGTTATTCTTAACTTGTGAAGTTTTTCACCATTGCCAACTTTCCATGTTGTGTTGGTATGTGGTTGAGTAGACGTTTTACTCAAGGAGTAGGCTAGCTCTTAGGAGAGGATCTAAAGGAGGTTGTTGCTTTTATTATCTTGTTTTGGGTAGAGGTCTAGAGACTTGACCGGCTCAGGTGTTCACTATATAAATATATTTTGAGTATTTTAGAACATTGAATTCTCTTTGTAAACCTTGATGATTTCATATATGAGATGATGTTACTTTCACAAAACTGTTGATTTATATTCCGTATTTAAATCTCTTCGAAAAGAGTTATAGGGACATATTCTCCATCCTTCTCATCTTTCAGAAAGGCAAAAAATTTACCCACATTTTCGGAGAAGGAATATTAAATTTACATCAAATATTTTCTAAAGTTATTTTAAAAATCTTAGTTACTATAGTGTAATATCTTTTTTGGAGAAAAAGTGTTGCACCAACCATTATACTAGGAGAACAAAAATGCAATTAAGTCTAATTTATTTTGTTTACTAAAGTGATGACATTCTTGCATGAGATTAGTGAGTTAGATGAACACTACTACCATGATATTGACTTGAAACATTGGAATAATGGAAATAAATATGGACAATTTTTTCAAATAGTGATCAGATACTTAAATATTGAATAGATTAAATGTATACATTGAAATAAATAGTAAACAATGAATATATTGTCATAGCCAAAAAATTTAATAATAGACATAAATTAATATTTAATTATTTATTTTAAAAAAATTATAACCGTAAAAAAACTCAAACCCGATTCAATCCAAAGAGTATGTTGAAAAGACTCTGTAGAAATTTTAACCCTTTATTTTTCTCACAGGATCCGATGCTGTGGTGCCCAAACTTCCAACGGAAGCGTGTGCCGTTCGTTACTCGTCAATTCATGCTGCTGGGCACCGTTTGGCAGACCTATCCAACGTGAACACGATCACGATGCCAAACGGGGTCACATCAGAACCTGGAGCCAGAACCAAACGACCTGTCGTGTGGCCCACGGGAATAATAGGGTTCTTCAAGGTACTTCCCTAACGACAAAAAGTTTGCAACGGCTATCTCTTAAGTACCGCAGTCCCGCAGCGTTTTGTTGCTTTTCTGCGCCCACCGGAATCGTATTCTATTTACGCGTTTCTAACTCGTGACTCACCACCGATTCAATCGTACTCGGTCACGCCTCTCACTCAAGAGTCACCCAATGCGAGCTTCTAACGCGTGTCAATTAGTTGCTCCTCTCACCATTGTCAAATCTCAACTATTTGACTTGCATTTTTCCGATGATTGGGGAAAAAAACAATGGAACAGTAATGTATAGTTTTGTGTCAGCTTTCTAGCAGGCTCGTTTCTTTAATTAAATTTTAAAAAAATTGATTTAATTATATTTTCCACAAATTTTAAAAAGCTATTTTTAACCTTTAAAAACTATTACATATTTGAGGAGTTTATTTATTAAAAATATTTCTTTGAAATAAAAAAATAAAAAATTATTATAAATTAAAAACCAATTGGTCTTACATTTTTGTTTCACATATTCCAATTGCGTTATTTCGGTCACTAGATATCACTATTAAATAATTTTGGTCTCTATGTATCATAATTGTTATAATCAGTCATTTTTTCTTTGTGTCATTTTTAAACACCATAGACTTATATGTAACTCACAAGTGACTTGGTTTAGTTTCAAATTAGTCACATGTGTAATGTGTAGGTTTGGTGTTGAAAATGACATAATGACAAAAAGACTTGATAGTAACAATATATTGTGGGATACTGGAACCAAAATTGTACCGTCATAATACCTAAAAGAATCAAAATCATGCAATTGAAATCTGAGTAACGATAGTAACACAACAATAATAATTGAAGGAGGAAAATTGCAATTCAACCTTCTTTTAATTGTTAATACATACATCTCCTTTAGCAAAACACTATTACTAAGACGTGAAGTTTTGACCTTCTCTTTAATTTATGACTGAATCTAAGATTCTCTAGCTGTAGAAGAAATTAAATTCTCTTGTAGTAAGAAATAATATTAAAGGTCTGGATAGTTCATGTATCACTTCAGACAATTGGTTTATTTTTCAGAATTTGCATGTGCTGAATAAGTCGAGCTGCGACACTAGAGGTCTGTTTAGATTGGCTTATGTAGAACTTATGAATACAGCTTATGACTGATTCATAAGCTGTTTTGGGCTTATTTTTCATAAACTACCCAGGATAGTTTATCAAAACAGCTTATGACTTATATAAACTAAGTTTCACTATAATTTTTTTTGAATTATAAAAGTAACTTATACAGCTTATACCATAAGCAGTAGATAAATTTGTTATCCGACCTTGCTGTAAATCCAAATGCAGAGGAATTGGCTACAATTATAAAACTTGTATATATGTGATTGAGCTTTCCCAAAAGAAAGTTGACAGTTATATGAAAGATCTTAGAACAAAGCTCGTACGTGGAGATTTACAAATGCATTTAGGATGTTAGTCAAGATAAAAAAGTATTAAAAATAAAGTATTTTATATAAAATAAAATATTTAATATTTATGTCATTAAGTAATTAAAAATTTCAATAATGTTGTATTAAATGATGTTAACAAATTAATTTTGGCTCCGTTTGGCAAAAAGTAACGGATAACTGATAGCGGATAGCGGATAAACTAGCAGATAGCGGATCAGATAGATGATTGCGGATGAGCTTTATAACGGATAGATAGTGAATAAGCTACCAAATTAAATTTAAAGTGTTTGGTAAAATTAGCGGTTAAACTAACTGATAAATGTAAAATGACATAAAAGGATATATTTAATTATTGCTAACATTTCTTTAATCAATATTAAATATGGTAAAATATTTACAAATAATAAACTAATTATTATGATATATAGAAGTTAAAATTTTAAAATTTATATTTTAATGATATTATTTATTTGTTTACTTATTTTTTATTTATTATCTATCACTTCCTCATTAAAATAATTTTTATTGGATAAAATAATTATATTACATTACATTAAATTTATTTTATTTTATTTATAGTTGTATTTATTTACTTGTTTATTTATTATCATTAAAATAATTTAGTTATTGGTTAAAATAATATATTTACTTGCTTATTTATTGTTATTATAATAATATGTTATTTTATTTAATAGAGGATAGAAAAGAAATTTAATAAAAATAATGAGGGTAAAAATGAGAGGCAAGATCATACACTATAAGCTATAAGTCCAAATGCTACTTGAAGTAGCGTCTGAAATAACGTTATACGCTACTCAAAAAATGCTATAAGCTACCTGTTGCCAAAGTGAAACACACACCTTTTAATATATCTTTAACTTTTTTCTATTTAGTTCTTTTTTCCTTTGTAGTGGGTCTTACAATTACAAAGAACAAATAATATTCAGTCAAAAGAAAAGAACAAATAATATCTTTGCATTGCACATTCTTGTTTTATATTTATAGTACAATATTTTAAAAGAATATTTGGTCGAAATTGGTGAAATTTAGATTTTATTAAGTAAGATATTGAGTTCGAGTTTTGTGAATTAAAAAATATAATTGATAATGTGACTCTCATAAACAAAGAGTCTATACAAAAAATTATTTATAGTTGTGATTTTTGTTTCGAAAAATTAGAAGACACCATCTTTAAAAATGTAACCCAAAAATCATAATAAATTCTAAAAAATTGCTATAATATCCGAATGTATGTGTTCTTTATGATAAAAATATTTATTAAATATTGATATTATTGATTTCATAACGAATATTTTTTTTGGCAAAATTTCATAATGAATATTTAGAATCCTATTAAAATATGTAATAAAAAAATCCTATTAAAATAACCATCAAAGCTTATGAATATAAAAAAATACACACGAGTTCACCCAAAGTAATCTCTACCCAAATAAACAGATTAAGTGATATTGAAAAATTTAAGAAAAATGTGTAGAAAGTTAGCTATACGTTTTTTTTTGTGTAGATGCTTTTGTTTTGATTAGAATAGAAAGAATGGATTGATGTTACTCTTTCGCTTTATAAAAATTGCCAAAAATGTGCCTTGAGCCCTTGACCAAACAAATATTATATGTTAATGAGTGAACTGTCATTTTAGCTCTTGAAATTATGAAACAGTCTCATTTAGGTCTCTGAAACTAACGAAAGGGTAATTTGGTCCTTGAAATTGTAAAATATCGGTCAAGTTAGTCCCTAAAACTGTAAAACGACGGACTAACTTGACCGTCGTTTTACAATTTTAGGGACTAGTTTGACCGACGTTTTACAATTTCAGGGACTAAATTGCTTTTTCGTTAGTTTCAAGGACCTAAATGAGACCGTATTACAGTTTTAAGGGCCAAAATGACAATTAACTCCTATATTAATTTATTAATTTATAGGATAAGACGTGCCTGTCCATGTGAATGCGGTTGCCGCTGCAATTTCGCAATCTGAAATTTCAGTGTTTCTGAAATTTATATCACACAACTTGTGTCCTAGAGATCCTAAAGACAAGTTCTAGTACCAGAGGGGTCTGTCTAACATCACATGTAAACAACGTGTCTCTATGGGATTATTTTTTTCACATACGGTCTTCCTCCGCTCATATTAACCATGATTTCAGTTCAAAATATAAATTTCTCTATTAATAGGATATATGTAAATTTTAACCCATGAGGTTGTTAGTTTTATTTGGCTTTATATAGAAGTGTGTCTCTTTTAATTTAATTTTTTTTAATAAAAAGATAGATCAAGGAATATATTTATCAATTTCTAATATAGTGTAAAATATAGAAATAAAGTTATATAAAACATTTTATTCTTCAAGATTGTATTTAGTGAAAGTATCAATTAAACCGATTCAAAGATTGCACTCATCCCCAATGGATATGCCGGTGGCTCCTTGATTCTAATCATTGATTTATTATTAAAAGAAATTAAAAGAATAAAGGGTGAGATCAACAAATTTGACTTTTATTTTAATTTAATTTTTAATCATCAACAATACTATTTGTGCAATGCGCAAAATGGATTGAATTGTTGATCCTCCGCTGAGAGTAAAAGTAAATCAAAATGTGGAGGGCTGGCATGAGTGTAGATTGAAGCAATCTTGACTAGAGAATGATTGACAAAGAGAAAGCAATGCAAATGCAAGACTTGCATTATAAGGTAATGATGGACAATCAATCAATTTGGATACGACCAGAAGGCTCTAGCTTGTGAGGAATGGCAAGAGTTGGAAAAGGAGTAATAAAAATATACTATTTTTGGTCCAAAATATAAGCAATAAATATACTTTTTTTTTGTCCAAAATATAAACAATATTCACTAATTTTAAATAAATTAAATGCTAGTTTTTCAATTATACCATTTATTTAATGCAATATTCATATTTACGAGAGACACCAAAAGGGATATTTTTGAAAAAAAATTTAAAACTAGTGAGTATTAATTAAGATTACCACATTTTCAAAGCATTCCTTGGTCTGTATATTTTTGTACTATGTTATTTATATTTTGGACCGGAAGGAGTATATGGGAAAAGATTCGTGAATGGGGGTCTTTTTTTTTTTATTCTACTCAATGTAGAATCAATTTTGGGAGAAAAACAAGGTTAATAGAATTATAAATTAATGTTCTTGTATTTGGGTGACAAAATTGTAATGGATAAGATTGATTATGAGTGGATAAAATAGATTTTGATAGAAGTAAATTTTTTTAATTTCTGTACATTAAACAATTCTTAATGTGAGACAAACAAAATTTTAATATTTAGACATAAAAAATAATTCTACTTTTATAATCCAAACGAAATCAATTCTTTTACTATTATTATTAAATACAAATCAATTTTGAAACTCAATTAAGTTTTAGAAATCAATTCTATCAAAATCAAAATCTAAAACAAAAACTAACATTGTGATTATCCATTCTATAGCAAATAAATGGTGGATGAATACTTTTCATTTGAATCAGTTGAATTGACGCTTTCACTAAAATACAATCTTAAAGAATAAAACGTTTTAAATAGCTTTATTTTTATATTTTACACGATTTTATTTGCATTAGAACCTCTCACACTATCCGATTTGCTTGCCCGATAGAGATGTAATCTGACAAGAAATGGATTAAATATATATTCCCTTTTTTTTTTTACAAAAGATAAAAATATATATTCCCAGATATACTGAAAACCTAATATTAAAATTATCGTTGACCCTTTAACCTGTTATTACATGGAGAGACAACGATATATTCCATTACACACGCTAGAGTCCGTATAATGATATACTCCTTTCGGTCTAAATTTTTTGTGATTTTATTTTTTTATTTTTATTTCTAAATTTTGGTTATTTTAGAATTTCAAGAGATAATTTTTCATTTTTTTTCAACTATACCCTTAATATAATTAATAAATTTTGAGTGAAGAAACAATTAGGATAATTGAGAATGATGAATAATAAATAAGGTTATTTTAATGTAAAATTTATTCAATTAATTATTTTTTAATTTATGTGTCAAAACTTTAAGCAACCAAAGATTTAGACCAGAAAGAATTTTTTTTAAAGGTACACTTTGGATCAACCCTTAATAATTAATTTTGGTAATAAAACCATGGACGGCTCAATAATTATGTATATCTGTTAAAAAAAATAAGAAAACTCAAAATGGCATTCAATTCTTGTTAATTTGGCATTTCAATCCGCGTATAATTAACCGGCTATTCCGGTCACCACTTACGATACCACACCGCGCTCCTTCCCTCTTTTATTATCTGCAAGCAACAGCCAACAGACACACTCATCCAAACCCCACCAGTCACCGTAACCTCTCCGAATGACACTGCTCCATAGAAAAAACACTCCTCCATTCTCACATCCATGAAAATCATGAATTCCCATTTTGCCCCTCACCAGCCTCTCTATTTCCCAATCCCTGCCATCACAAAAACACCTTGTTCCCTCATCGGCGCCAACCACACCTCCGCTCGCTTCTGCTCCCGTTAAAGAAATAAATTAAAAAGAAAAATAGAGAGAGAGAGAGAGAAGAAAATAAAGGAAACGTCTCTTTTTTCCTTTTTCTTTTTTGAGTTTTATTCATTTTTGTGAATTTTTCTGATTATTATTATTATTTTCTGTAAAAAAAAGTGCACCATTTGTTTCTATGGAGCCTGCCGCAGGCAAGCCTGGCTTTCTCAGGAACGTTCTGGTACGGTTACTTCTCTTCGGCGTTTTCATCGTCATCGTTCGGTTCGCTTACGTCATCACCATCGCCGGCGAGTCCTGCAACGTCGGCAACTTCTGCTTCTTCTCTCTGCCGGAAAATCTCAACGTGGCAATCGCCGGAGCCGGCACCGGCGCTCTCGCCGCCCGTTCCTCCGTCGCTGGTGCTTCGCCGGAGCTCTACGCTACTAGGGACTGGATCAACGGCGTCCGTTTCTATTCCTCCGTGTTCCAGGACCTGGTCGCCGGTGGCTACCTCTCGCCGGAATCGAAGTCTCTCTGCGTCGAAACGCCAACCGGCCGCGACGTCTTCGCGCTCCGGGAGATCGGCGTCGCGGATTCCGTCGGGATCTATAAGAAGGCTTCGAAGCCGCTGGTGAAATCCGGCGAAGCTCGCCGGATTCCGTTCGGAGACAAGACCTTCGACTTCGTATTCTCCGGCGACGGCGGTCTCGAGAGATCAGCGTCGCCGTCGGAATTCGCCGCCGAGATCGCACGGACGCTCAAACCCGAAGGGTTCGCCGCGTTCCATGTAAAGGCTAAAGACTCTTACAGTTTCAATTCATTCGTTGATTTATTCAAATTTTGTTGCAAAGTAGTGAAATTCAATGACATTGAAGGTTTCGATTCATCGATGCCTAACGTGAGAGAATTCATTGTGAAGAAAGAAGGTTATTATGGAATTGGTGATTCTGATTCCAATACAAAGTGCTCTTCTGTTCCAGGGTATAAACTTGAGTTGGTTAAGAATGCTGAATCTCTGATTGAAGAGGAACCACTGAAGCCATGGATCACACTCAAGAAGAATGTGAAGAACATAAAGTACCTTCCTTCAATGGTTGATATAAGTTTTAAGAATAGGTATGTGTATGTGGATGTTGGGGCTAGAAGCTATGGGTCTAGTATTGGAAGCTGGTTTAGGAAACAGTATCCAAAACAGAACAAGACCTTTCATGTGTATGCAATTGAAGCTGATAAAAGGTTCCATGAAGAGTATGGTTTGAAAAAAAAGGGGATAACCTTGTTGCCTTATGCTGCATGGGTGAGGAATGAGACCTTAGTGTTTGAAATCAACGGTGACCCGGGGGAGAAAAATCCGGTTAAAGGGAAAGGGATGGGAAGGATTCAGCCATTGCAGTCAACTAGGGGGGATGAGGTAGTTGAGAAGATACAAGGGTTTGATTTTGCTGATTGGTTGAAGAACACGGTTTCGAAGAATGATTTTGTTGTAATGAAAATGGATGTGGAAGGTACCGAGTTTGATTTGATTCCAAGGTTGTTTGAAACTGGGGCTATCTGTTTGATTGATGAGATTTTCCTTGAATGTCATTACAACAGATGGCAGAGGTGTTGCCCAGGGCAGAGGAGTCCTAAGTATGAGAAAACATATGAACAATGCTTGGAGCTTTTCACTTCTCTCAGACAAAGTGGAGTTCTTGTTCATCAATGGTGGTAGTTTAATGATAGGTGAAATACTGAAATCCTTTACATTTTCTGTATCATTCTTATTTTTTTTTCCATTTATTACCTTCTACATGTTTCTTCTTCATAGTTTTCTTCATTTTTCTTCCTGGCCAATAGAGAAGATTCCTTTTCATTTTTGTTATTTTCGTTACTTGTAACAGTTGCAACTGAACAATGAAAATCATCCCTTTACATCAACTGTATTTGTTACACATGTTATAGCAATGGATATTTTAATCTATTATTTTGTGTCTTGAGAAGAATTTGACAGTTCATATTCATCAGAGTATTATTGAGGTGTGATAGTGTTTTTCTTGGGCATAACTAGACAATGGTTGTGTTAGACTTGAAACCATTAATCATTATCCCAGAAAACACCCATTTCTGAGAATTCAGTCAATCTACAATATCAACCAAAGGGATTGAACTAAAATATTCCTTCATAGTGAACTTGTAATCTTTGGCAAATGTGATCAATTTTGGTTCCTAAAGACACTGGTATGTTGTTTTTTCTTTCCTTTATTTTCTTGAGTGCTTATTCGCAGTTTATGAGCGATTTATTAATACTCTAGCTGTGATATCCACTAGCAATTATTTTTTCAGACGTGAATAGTCTTAATTTTGTGATATAGCTGTTTATTGGCTGTGTCGTTTTGAAACTCTGCTTGTTAATAATTAATAAAGAGAAAGCAATATGTCATTAATCAACGCTGCCATGTGAGAAAGTACAATTGTTGTTTTAAGGGAGATCTAATCCACCTAAGTGGGGTTGTTAAAATGTGATTTTCTTTAGGTGGGGGTTTCTGCTCATTTATTGAAAGCTAAGTAATGAGCATGGACATGCAAAACAGTAAGATGTGAGATTAACACTTGATTTTTGAACTGTCACTTCTTGTGTCTGGACATGTTTTTTTTTAGTGCTTTTGTTGATATATAAGAAGACAATACTGTTCCTCAATGTAGCTTAAAGCATCATCCAGTGTCATTATCATCTTGCATTCAACAAACTTGCAACGGGAATGAAAGTAGTTATTTCAGTTATAAGCTCCTTTCTATTGTCTGTGTAAGTGTTCATTCAGAACCCGGACTCCCTTCAATGCTGGTTCCAGCAATCCAATTTTTATCCATCTCATTGCAGATAGATTCTATATAGTTAGGAGAGTAGATCAAATGGAGGACAACTCAATTGTTAGAGGCAGAGGAAGGCCAAGAAAAACTATAGGAAACACTATTAAGAAAGATTTAGATGCCAATTGTTTGGCGATAAACATGATTTATGATAGAATATTATGGTGTCGTTTGATCACGGTAGGCAGGGGTGGCCCTGAGTATGCGCAGGGTGCGTGATCGCACAGGGCCCCATTTTTAGAGGGACACCAATGCACACAATCAAACCTTGAGTTTGCTTTGGAGTATTTTAAGATCTATTATTTTTTTATATATTGTAGATCAAGCTATTGACTCGCTTAATAGAATATTTGAGCAATATAACACATATATATGAGGAGATTTTTGGATTTTTGTTTAGTATTGAATGTCTAAAGTCATTCTCTCATAAGGATTTGAAATTATGTTTGAAAAATATTGAAATTTATTTATACGTGATAATTTTTGTGATCTTAATGGTGAAATTTTATTTGAAGAACTAAAAGTCATTAGAGAGGTTATAACAGTTGAATCAAAATCAAGCTTTATGATATTGAGTTCTTTGAAGACATTTAATTGTTTTCCTAATACATGCACAACTTATAGAATAATATTAACTATCCTTGTTACTATTGCATCTGTTGTGAAATTTTTTCTAAATTGAAATTAATAAAATCTTATTTGCGGTGTACTATGGCACAATATAGATTGCTTTGATATTTATAGAAAATGAATTTTAAAAAAATCTTGATTATGAAAAGATTATTTATGATTTTGCAGCAATAAATACTAAAAGAACAATATTTAAATAATTATAAGGGCACTATTATCAAAGTTCTCATAGGGCCCCCAAAATTCCAGGGCCGGCCCTGACGGTAGGCTATGCCAGATCCCACCTAGTAAGATAAGGCTTGGTTGTTATTGTAAAGATAGGGATTGGTGTTGAATGTCATTGTAGTGAAAGTAAAAGTGTGATACTTAAACTGTAGCTAAACCTTTTTCTGGACCACTGTTCCTAGTAGGGATGGGAAGATGGGTTCTAGAAGGGGTTTATAGACCGTAGAAGTGGGGCTCTATTAAAGGCTTCTGGTAGTTGAAAAACTTCATGGGGGAGAAAAGAATCGCATGGTGTGACTTTCTGATACTATTATTGATAGCGAAAATTGCGCACAAAATTCTCGATAATGAGTTGCATCATCATTGATTAGACAATAAAATTCCACATATCAAGCGCGTAGATTAGCAAATAAAAAGGAAAAGCAAAAGAGCTTGAAACTATATTTTAATAATCTATTGAATGGTATAAACTTACAAGAAAGGAAAACAAAAAAAAAACTTTGTTACTTTAGATGCATTCGATTTATATAGGGTCATTATTATTTCCATAAATGGATAAGAAGCATCTATGGAATGTATGAATGAAGTTCCTTCCATACAAGTCAGAAAAGGACATAATTGTGGCGCAGACACAGGGAATTAACCTTGTCTTGTCTTGTAATAACATCTATTAACGGGCAGAGTCGTGTTTGTCTGTGGAATGTGGGGTTATGACTTGTGACAATGAGGGTTCTCTATCTGCCCTACTTGTGTTATCTTTATAAAAATTCAGAGCAAAACAAAAATTAGAATCTAAAGTGGTTAATTATTGTTCTTATTATTATTGGAAACAAAATGAAATATTTTTGCTGAAATTCATATTGAATTCTAGAACCACGAAATTTTCACAATGCAATGGTTCCCAGTGTATGAAGACCTGATGAGCAGTCATGTTTGCATCGCCATTTTTTTACACGTGTCACATTCTTATACCCTCAACCTCAATCTCTTGAAGCCGCAATTATCTTACCCGTTATTTGTTGGTTATTTCTTTTTTTTTTTCTCATTCAAATTCAAATATAAGTAATTAAGATGTAAAAAAGGCTTTTTTTCAAGCCCTATCTTTTATTTTTGTTTATGCTGTAAGTTGGTGACTCAAAATCAAGTCTCACTGGACGCAGCCTACTGGACGCAGAACATTGGACGCAGGAGTTGGATGCAAGATGTTGGACGCAGGCGTCTCACTCAGACATTGGACGCATGCGTTGGACTCAGACATTGGACGCGTGCGTTGGACTCGGACATTGGACGCAGGCTCCTTACTCAAGTGTTGGACGCAGACGCTGGACTCAACCATTGGACGCAGGCGTCTTACACAATCATTGGACGCAGACGTTGTACTTAGACACTGGACGCAGACTTTAGTTCACTGACTCAAATCCGCTTAAGTGGAACTTCCAGCTCAAGCGAGCAGCTTGTAACAGAATCAGTTATAAGTTTGTTTCGAAGCCCGTTTTCTATAAAAGAGTTAGTTTTGGGACTTTGAAGAGGAGCGAGAGGTTTTGAGGGACTCTGCGAGCAGTTTCAATCGGGGCTTAAACACTTAAGGGTCTTTGAGTGAAAATTAAGAGTTTGGTGAGATTGGGGATTAGTGTTCTTGCGAGTGTGATTCACCTTGAATCAGTTTAGAAACTAAGAACCAAGAGGTTATCATCAACTGCTGTAATCTGTAATCATTGATCATATAGTGAAGAATTTGGTTGCTCTCTCCCGTGGATGTAAGCTACACTGGCTGAACCACGTAAATCTTGGTGTTCATCTCTCTTCTATCTTAATCTCTGTTTTGAATTTTACGTTTAATTGTTCTAGTGTTCAATTGCGTTAATTTCTGGGTTTAAGATTACTGCAATTCTGTTTCGTTCCTTTGTTCGTTCTACTCGCGCTTTCTTTATTGCTTGATCGTAGGATTCGTTCCTATTCCCACACAACTCGAACCAACATATGCGATGTAACATATACATAATAATTCGGTTTTTTTATTGGGGAGAGATGGCTGAGTAGACTAAAGTGTTGGATTGCTAATCCGTTGTATGGATTTTTGTACCGAGGGTTCGAATCCCTCATATATATATATAGGAAGAGATCAACTCACTCTAAGAGTAACTATAAAGAGTTACTCCAGATCTTCACTCTTAATTTTGTTTTAATCCAATGGGTCATGTTAATTTATAATTAGTGGTGACATGATTTTCTTTGCCGCACCCGTTTCTTTTCTATGCCTTTGTCACACTCCTTTCCTATTTTTTCTGCTATAGAAAAAAAAGCACTCGCCTTCTCTCGCACCTCGTTCCATTCCCTTGTCATTTTGTCAAAGGAAAATCAGACACTGCAATTCTTTAGCATCATTGGATTCTTTCCCCCACATTTGAAATCAAGGGCACCCACATGCTCTCGCAAATACTGTTTTGGGTCTTCAATTTTTTGCCCCCTTTTTTCTCTTCATCCCAGGATATTCAAAGATTAACTGACGATTTTTTGCTAAAGCACAAATGGTATGGACACAAAAATAAGAAGAAAAAAACACTTGAAAAATGACCAAACAAGAATGAACACTTTGATCTAAATCCTCCTTTGAAAAAGGTATTATGCTTGAAGTGTAACAATTTTTATTGTTACAAAGGAAAACAAAAAACTAAAGAAATCAATCAACATAACGGGGCAGACACACGCCCCTACTGTCATCACTAAGCTAAGGCCGCAGTTGCGAAGGAGGATCATCTAATCGAGTGCACTGAAACCCACTAGCGTGTCCTAAGCCTGCAAGGAAGTCGGCACAGCAATTTGCTTCGCGATAGATGTGACGGGTCGAGCCAGTCCAAGACTGAGAGTTCACTATAGACACAGCCTCATGTACCAGCGGTTGAAGGATCTGGCAATTGGACCGGCGAAGGACGATCATGTTGCAGACAACTCGCAAGTCCAGTTCCACATGGAGGATCCGATGTTCATAGACATGGCAAAGCAAATCTCAGGCCCAAAACTACACCCCATAATTCTGCAAGCAACAGAAGTAGAAGCGCCAAAGGTTACAGAAAGGAGGGAAGAATGAATTGGTTCAACTTGTCCGAGCAGCTTGGGGAGGAGCAACTCCGAGGCAGTTGGATGGCCAGAGAAAACCATGTGGTTACGTTTATTTACTTTTTGTTTCCATAATTTGCTTCATTTGGTATATTTGGGTTTATTTGCACTCACTTGATCCAAATCATTCATTTCTTTTGGTTTTTTATGTAAGGTTATCACTGTTGCGCCAACCCCTCCATCATCTAACTTTTAATCAAAAAATTTAGAAGAAAAAAACTCCATTAACCCGTCGAAGGACTGTCCTGTTTTCAGATGTTTGAGAAAGGGGCGTGGCAAAGAAATCGGGGTGCTAGAGAGAAAGCTAATGTCACGTGACCATTAATTATTAATTAACATGAGCCATTGGATTAAAAGACAATTAAGAGTGAGGATATGGAGCAACTCATTAGAATTACTCTTGGAGTGAATTGTCTCTTCCCATGTACATATACTAGCATATGTGACCCGTGCAATGCACGGGCTAGAAATTTCTTTTATAGGTGAATGAGAAATGAATAATAAGTTTAATAATAAAAAAATATTTGCATATGATGTAATAATTAGAATCATATTAACCTTAATAGTAAAGAAATTATTGCATATGAATTAATAATTAATAATAAAAAACACAATGTATTTTGGACACAGTGTACTCCCTCCGTCCCATAAATATAGATACTTTTGTGCCAAATAAAAATTAAATTTTCTTAGATTAAGAAATTCTTTAATAAATTTGTTGATGATTAAATAATAAAAATGTATTTATATTAAAATTATCATAAAGTAAAATAGAAAAGTATTTAAATTATATTATACAATTTAATTCTTTAAGTGATTCACGTGTCGATGAGATTTCACATAAAAATATTTAACGCAGTGATATAGTTTCAAGTAAAATGTTTATCACACGTGGTATGTTTTATTTTTAATTGTTACATTAATCAATTTACAGATATTATTTTATAAAAACATCAAAATTTCTCAAAAAAGTAAAATGATCAATAAATTAGTTACATGGTAATATAAAAATAAATAAAGAAATATCTATTCTCATTTTTTGTATTTTATTCATACTTTTTATTTTATCAATTTATTTTTAGACATTAATGAGAGAAAATTCAAATTTATTTGGACAAAAGAGAATATTTAATGAATTTATTAGGTAAAAATGCTAAATGAAAAAAAATATTGATTATAACATTGAATAAGATGAAAAAAATATTTTTTTATATCTTTTATTACTTGATTTTAAATATCAAAATTAAAATTAAAATTCATACTAATTTTGAAGAGACAATTTTTGTGTGTGACCATATTAGTGCAAAGTATCCACCACATTGTATAAAAAAAATATATATCCACCACATTCTTTTATTTATTATATGATACAATCTTGACAAAAATCAAATTCAAATAAAGATCAAATAAAATTATTTTCAAAATTTTTAAATCAAAATCAAATCAAGATGGAAGAGATAATTTTGATTTATTATATAATTTTAAACATTTTTTTCACATCCTAAAATCGAATCTTAATCTTTTTTTGACATCCTAAGATTATTATATAATCTTAAACGTTAAGATCAAATCTTTTTTAAATTTTAATTTTTTTCTAATCCTAAAATGATCAAATTTGAACTCATCAACTATTTTTTTACCCTCTAAAAAATTCAATACTGGTGTCGCCTTTAGAGTCTAGACCTTTCATGTCTGCCCATTTTTTTTTACACATATCACATTCTCACTTCCTCAACAACCTCAATCTCAAGAAAGGAATCAATTAATCAACTAATGTGTTTAATTTACATACTTCTTTTCATTTCAAAATATTCATTACATGCCTAACAAAACGTCCGAATAATAGAATAAACTAACAAACAAAAAATAGAAAGGAATCAATTAATCAATTAATGTGTTTAATCTATATTCTATTTTTTATTTCCAAATATCCATTGCATGTCTAATAAAACCAATAAAGGAAATCAATCAATTAATGTTTAATTGATTGTGATTCTTCGAAATACTCTTTGGAAGCCTAATAAAATCGATAAAGGAAATAAATCAATTAATGTGTTTAATTGCGTGTGATTCTAATTGCACAATTCTCTTTCCAATTTAAGCAAATCATTCTAATGTTCCATTCTTTTATTGCAATTTTTCCTTCGTGTTTCTCTTTGTAATTTTTCATTTCCATTTTCAGCATATTCTTCACTTATGAGGTAGCTATCATTTTGAATTTCACATTCTATGTTTCTATAAATTAAAGTTCTTTCCTTTTTTAATTTGTTTGTTATAATATTGTTCTATTTGATTTACTATTACAAATGATTAGCTTGATACACAATTACAAATTAAGGGCATACAATTTATATCAAACTAAATTTACCAAAATAGAAATATAGAACGAAAAATTTAAATAATTTATATGTATTTGTAATTATATTAAAACAACTAATAAAGTATTACACATATTTTCCAAAATAAACATAGTAATATATACAAATTATAGTTTTTGTTATCCCGTACATAATTTTTTGAAAAATATTAAAATTAAATAACTAAATTTTTGTGATCCATGATGCTTCTCCTTATTTGATAAAGAAGAATAATGTATCTGCAAAAAAAAACTAATCACAAAAGAAAATAGAAAATAAAAAAACTTAATAGCGCAAAATATAAAAACATTAATTCTAAAAAAATAATCAATAACTAAAAATGATTAATATAAAATATACTCAACTTAGGGGAGAAGTTTGGCTTAATGAATATATAAAAGAGTAACGATAGTCTTCGAAAAAATCAAAACAAAAACCTAACAACATCAAGAAAATAAATAAATACTAAAAAGTAATAAGTAAAAATGATTAATAGTAAAATAAGAAATAGCAATAATTACGAACTCAGCTTTGATAAGAAAGTGTTGATGGATATAGGAATGACAATAATACAAATACTAAAACAAAGTGAACATATAAAAAATATCAATACATACATATATATTAAGATTTAAGATTAAAAATACAAAAAATGAAACGTATAAACGATTAAGTATGAAAAAGAAAACATAAACTAACTTTTAATCGAAAGTTTCAAGAGCACTAGTCACCGCAATGGAGGAGAATAATAAAGAAAAAAATGTCTATGAAATAAAAGAAGAAGAACAAAAGAGAGAGAAGATAGAAAAGTCATATGAGCATCAGCGAAAGAAGAATTGAAGAGACACGAACGTTTGCCAATGGAAAATTGGAGGAGTTGAATAAAATCTTAGAAAATAAATAGGTAGAAAGATAAGTATTAAAATATTCTCTAAAAATAAACCAATAAAAAGAGGAATGAGATGATCTTTTGAGATCTTTAGAGATCATTTTAAAATTGAAAAGAAGCAAGTATTTATTATAAGAATCAATTTAAATACAGTTGATAATCAATAAATATATTCAAATCAAATCAATTAAATTGAGCCGTGAAATGCTCCCAGAGCGACACGTGTAAAAGTTTGCCTTGAGATGGTTGGTCTTTATATATATATTATAGATTATAGATTATAGATATATATATATACTAATTTGAGATAAAACTTAATTTCTCTTAGATTAAACAAAATCTTTGATTATGTATGAGTATCCTCCTTTTTTTTAAGGTCAGCTGCTGCAAGGTGACTTGTTGGGAGTTTATACTCCTCGTAGTATTATCGTGTAGTTAGTTTTTTTTTGGCATTGACCCCGTTTTATTCCAAAATAAAAAGTCTTTGATAAATTAGTTTTTGAATAAAAAATAAAATAAAAATATATATTAATATTAAAGTTTAATTCTTTAAGTAATTCACATGTCGATGAGATTTCACGTAAAATATTTGGCACAATGTTATATGTACAATTTTTTCTTGTATATTTTCACATAAAATGTATATCACATGTGTTATATTTTATTTATAGTTTTTAAATTAATTAATTTACATCTATATATTACTTTATAAAGTCTCCTAATTTTCTTAGAAAAATGACTTGTCCAATAAATTAGAAGTTAGATGAAAATGTAATAATAAAGAAAAAATATTTATTCTCGTTTGTTACGTTTTATCCACAGTATTTATTTTAATATGTTTATTTATAGACATTAATCACAGAAAAATTCAAATTTGATTGGGCATAAGAAAATATTTAATTAATTAATTAGGTGAAAAATGCTAAATGAGAAAAAAATAATGATTACGACGTACATCTAGTAAGATGAAAGAAAAAAAAAATATTACCATTTAAGGTTCCACATTTTAAAAGTAGTCACTATCGCGAAGATACAATGTTGTCAACTACGATTTTAAATTAATTGCTACAATAAAGATACACTTTTTACGAATTTCAACATGATCCTTAGAGATACAATTTGTATCATTTGAAAATTGAAACATTTATTATGATTCCTATAATATAAATTTATGAAATTGGTCGGTCCCTATCACAAAGATACAATTTCTTTCAACTACGATCTTAAATTGATTTCAGCAATAAAAATGCACCTTTAATGAATTTCGACACAATCTCTACAGATATAATTTGCATCATTTGAAATTTGAAAAATTTATAATGATTCTTATCATAGAGATTTTTAAAATCGGTCCCTATCACAAAGATATAATTTTTTCATTTAACATTTTAAATTGTTTCCTATAATAAACACATTTCTTTTATGAATTTCAACCTGATTTCTAGAGATACAATTTGCAGAAAATCAAAATTTGAAAAATTTATAATAATTTCTATCATAGAGATTTAGAAACCAGTCTCTATGACACAAATACAATTTTTTATCTACGATTTTAAATTAATTCCTATAATAAACACACTTCTTTTATAAACTTCAATGTAATCCTTAGAGATACAATTTGTATCATTTCAAATTTAAAAAATTTATAACGATCCCTATCGTACATATTTATAAAATTAGTCCCTATCACAAATATACAATTTTTTTCAGTTATGATTTTAAATTAATTCCTAAAATAAACATGCTCCTTTTATGAATTTGAACCTAGACCCAAGAAATACAATTTGTATCATTTGCAAATTGAAATTTTTTATAATTATTTCTGTAACATCCGTTTTTTTGAGTTACCGTTTAAAATTTGTTTTATGTGAAATTTTAAGATCTAAGTGCTAAGTAAATTATTTTAGTCTTATAATAAAGGTTTTAAAATACTTATCAAGTTATTTCATTAAAACAGTCACTTTTTTCTTAACGTTTGAAAATCGTATTTTTCGTAATTGACGGATAAGGGTTTAAATAGCCAAAGTCTATCAAACCAACTCAGAACAACAAATTTCCTTCACAAAAGTTGGTTATTTTAATATTTCTGAATTTCTGAATTTTTTTTTAGAATTTTTGAAAATTTTGGAAATTACCGTTTTGTCCCTATTACTTACAGTAAGAGCTAAACACTGATTCAGAGACCAAGCTGAGGTCAGAAAAAGATTTTGAGTAGCTGAATCATGTTTTTACATTTGTTGGGATTTTTGGAAATTATTTCGTAATTTTCTGAAAAGCAGGTCAAAAGCTACTTTTTTCGATCCCTGTAAAGCACGAAAAACGAGGATTTTATGGTCAAAAAAGAAATAGTAGTGGTCAGTGAGTGCTTAAAATCAAATTTCAAGAGCGATCATTAGTGATTAAATTTAATTTTTTATTTTCTGGGATTTTTTCTGGAATTTGCTAAAAAATTACTGTTTTGCACTTACGGCGCGACTGTTTTCCTTTGTTTTTACAAACCGTAAGGCTTGCCCTTACCGTAAAAATCCCAAAACTCTTCCATGAAGTTCTTACATGTCATTTTCGAGATTTCTCATTGGTTCTTACCATTTAAAATTGTTTTTGAATGTTAGATTAGTAAAAAGACGATTTTGACCATTGTATATTAGTCGAATAAAGGCAAATAGAGACATAGTGTCTATGATATAGAAACTTAGAAACTTTGAGGGGTTCAAATGCAATTCTAAGAAGCATAAAAGATCTGTGGACATCATCATTAGCCTTGAATAGTGTAGGGGCATGTATAATGACTATTTTATCCTTAATTTTCACTTAAACTACCTAAACTAAAGCTTTTAACCAAGCAATCCAATGGCCTTCCTTTCCCCTTGCTTTGGTCGACATCAAGGATCAATTAGAGGCCTTGGATCAGATTTCTACATGAGTCATCAATCCTTGTGCAAGCCTTTGGACCAATTAGAAAAAGAATAGATTAAATCTAATTAATAAATATGTATTTTAGGAGTCATGGCTTACATCACTCCAAATTTCTTCTTCCCTCCTTGCCCTCCATCTTGGCCGCCCCTCTCCCTATAAATAGGACCCCTTGGCTTCATAAAAACACTCACAACACAAATCCAAGAAGCAAGGCAAACACCATTCTCTCTCTTTTCTCTCTTTAGTCTTAAATTTCTTACTACTGTGTTCTTGGTTCTTCAAGCTTGTTTTTCATAGTTTTGTGGACAAGGTAAGGGGTCTCTCTTTCAAGTTAATTTGATAAGTATGAGTTTGATTCTTGTTTGTGTTTGAATTGTTTGTTAGTATGTTTATAGCTTTGATTTATTTAAATATGCTTTATAATTGTTTTATAAGCTTTAATTTAATTATTTTATGCTATTTAATAATTGTAGGGTTATAATGCCCAAATTTCCCTAAATTTTCGTGAAAGTAAGATGGCTATGCCAAAATCATTTTTAAGCTTTTGTAAATATACCGTTATAATGGCGAATTTTAGATTACCGTAAAAACAATTTTACCGCAAAGAAAATAAAATTATTCTTTTGTGAAAACCCTGATATTATCTATCATTCATATACAAGGTCATGGTTAAGATAAATGGTTTATCAGTATGGATCTGTCTAGAAAGGAAAGAGACCTTTGAAGAGGCTTTTATTTAGTCTGTCTCTATCTGACCTAAGATCTGTATTGATACGTTGTTTGGGGAATTCTTAACCTAGGGATTCGGTATATACATGGCTAAGATGATTTGGGGAATATAAGGGTAATGGATTCTCGGTGAATTCTCCTGTTATATATTTTTGGTTCAGTATTCCCTATGTTTTTAACAGTGAAAATTTGTGAAACAAGCTTCAATGAGCTTTTTCTGAAAATAAACTGGTGTTCAAATATTTTTGGAATAATTCAGTATTAAACTTCTTCAATAAATTAAATCACTTTTAGTTTTGTCAAATACTGAGTCATTTTAAAGGATGTGAATAGAAATGAAGTATGAGTTATCTGAGATAAATGGTTCTATGTTCTATCTAAGTGGTGAAATTCTATGTTTTTCCTGAGATATGTGATTTGGTATTCTTATCTGAGAAATGTGATTTTGTGTGTATTTGTGATTCCGTGTTTATTTGAAAGTTAAGTTGTAAGTTGGGGTCTGTGGTTACTAAGTAAAATCTCCAGGAGTAGCGGGCTGAATGCTCGTGGCTGTGTTTCGAAATTTCCAACGTAAAATCTCCAGGAGTAGCGAGTGACTTACTCGTGGGTGTGTCCCGAATATAAGTGGTAAAGTCTCCTGGAGCAGCGGGTTCTTTTCCCGTGGGTGTGTCCCGAAATTTTGTCGTAAAATCTCTCGGGGTAGCGGGTTATTTACTCGTGGGTGTGTCCCAAAATTATTTAGTAAAATCCCCAAGAGTAGCGGGGAGGGTGCTCGTGGGTGTCTCCCGAAAGTATAGAAAGTCTTGTGTGAAATTCCCTGTTTAAGATATTGAATGATTCATTTGCTGCGTGCATTATACCTGCTGTATGTTTCTTATATGTCCTTGACATATGAAGTAAGACCTGCATTTGTTTTAGTGCTTGTACTTTTCTTATTATGTTGTTTAGAGTTTTACCCTTGTCTGCTTTGTTTTGTTGATGCATGACGGAGTAGATGAGTTACCCAAGAAGTGGGCTGAGTCTTAAAAGAAGAATTTGAAGAGGATGCTGCGTAGGCTGATATGGATTCCAAGAAGAATAGATGGGTACTATATTGTTTTGGGTAGAGGTTAAAGACCAGACTGGCTCAGATGTTCACTATATTGTTTTTGAATCTTTCCTTGTAAAAAAATTCTGATGATTATATGAAATAAAATTACACTCATACAAGTTTTGTTTAGGCTTTCGTGTAACATCCGTTTTTTTTACTAACTATTTAATTTCGTCTTATATGAATTTTTGTGATATAATTATTGAGTTTTATTTTTAGCTTAAAAATAGGATTTAAATATGTATGTTTAAGAATACTTTTGAAAGTGGTTGATTTTCAGCTTTTGTTAGGTCTAGTTTCAACATTCGTTTCTTTGCGTTTTCTGTCCTTTTTCTGTTTTGAGTAAAGGATCATTTTAGTCCCTGAGAGATATAGGCAGTGTCACATTGGTCCCTGAGAGATAGGAAATTAAAATTTCGTCCCTGAGAGAGACAAACATTTTTCAGTTTGGTCCCTAAGTAATACTTTTAAGGACTAAAATGACAGTAAGTAATCACTTTTCAAGGACCAATACGACAGTAAGTAATCACTTTTAAGGACCAAAATGACTAACGAATGACAGTCGAGGACCTTTTTTTAGTTTCACATCTGTCAGGGACCAAAGTGACACCGCCTGACACTCTCAAGGACCAAAGTGACTGTTTATTCTTCTGTTTTATATGAATTTTTGTTCCATAAATGTTTTGTGATTTATTTTTGGCTTAAAATTAGTAAAAATACATATATTTCGAAATACTTCTGAAATGATGGTTTTGTAATCAACATCGGGCCTTTTTATAGAAAACGGTTTATGTCTAACTGACGGAAGAGTTTTAAATAGGCAGATCTTTGGATTAGTGCTTATGTTTCGGGTTAACTTATAGGCAGATGGCACGAAACAAGGAAGCAATGGAAAGGGCAATAGGGGCAATGAATTAGATGGCTGCAACTATGGCACAACAGGCTGAGAGAGCAGAATAGAGGGATCTGCAAAAGCAGGCTAGATCTGAGATAGCAGCTATTGGGAAAGGGCTTTCAGACTTTAGGAAGCATGATCCCCAGGAGTTTAAGGGAGAACCTGATTCGGAGAAGGCAGATCTTTGGATTCAGAATATAGAGAAGATTTTCACATCTCTTCGTTGTGAAGAAGGTGTGAAGGTATCTATGTATCTTACCTGCTGATAGGGGATGCGGAATACTGGTGGAAAGGGCAACAACAGCTCTTGGAAGCAGAGCATCAGAAAGTTACTTGGACGATATTTCGTACAACATTCTTAGCGAAGTATTTTCCACAGAGTGCTCGAAGTGAAAGGGAGCAGGAGTTCCTAAGTCTGCAGTAGAAAGACATGTCTGTAGATGTGTACGCAGCCAAGTTCGAATCCTTGGCCAAGTACTTTCGTTTCTTCCAGCTTCAGCCTGATGAGTCATGGAAGTGAGAACGTTTCGAAGCAGGGCTTCGTTACGACATTAGGGAAGCTGTGTCAGCCTTAGAGATCCGACAATTCCAACCTCTAGTTGAGAAGTGTAGGAAGATGGAGATTCTGAAGAAGGGTAAGGTAGAAGGAAAGACCAATGTTGGCGGACCGTTTAGGTCCCAGCCACAGAATCATGAAGGAAGGCAATTTCAGAATACGCCGTATGCAAGAACTCAGGAAATTTTGGGAAACACCATAATGCACCTGTTAATGGGAATGGAGGATATGGCTACCAAGGGCCAAATATGATTAAGTGTTATAACTGTGGGAAGCTAGGACATCATTCTAGCAAATGCACTCAAAGAGGGGCGACTTGCTACAAGTGTGGCAAGATTGGACACCTGGCTAATAGTTTTAGAGAGCAAAACCCAGCATTAGTGGTCAACCGTCAAATATCGCAGCATAAGGGTTCTGGAGCAAACAAGTGAAGATTTTCCTACGAGTTGTGAGTTCTAGGACGTCGCTTTGTTTGTTTTCTGTATTTTATATATAAATCTAGTTACTAGTAGGCTTGAATCATGATACCCGAAGTTGGGGCCTAGTCTTTTTGGAGGCACTTATAGATATAGAGCCTATTAGCACTGCTTGTAAAATAATTACTATATATAAATATGAGTGTTTGCTTACATTGATATGGTGTTGACTTTATATATATATATATATATCTGTATGTTTTTAGTATATTCTTTTATAGGTAGATACCTGCCCTTACAACTAAGTATATGATCCGGACGATGATACGATTGGTCATAAAATTTTTATTATTTTCTTACTACTTAAGGTCAAGGTATGGGAGTAATTAACCCATTAGCTTGCCGGTAGTAGAGAGATAATAATAAACATTGGTATGAACTGATAGGTCAAATCCTATGATTGAAGAATTTGAGGTTTGGATTTCTGATGGAAAGTGAGAAAGTACTCTGTAGTTGGAAAAGGAATGCGATTATATTTCTAAGGTTAGTAGTTGGACATATAGGTGAGTAGAGTGGCAATGGGGATTTTCATCATATAAAGGTTTTTCAGGTAATAAGGGTTATTTCACTAAGAGGATAATATGCGCAAGTTATGTTCAACGTTGTTCTAGGTACGTAATTTCGAGGACGAAATTATTTAAGGGGGGTAGAGTTGTAACATCCCTTTTTTTACTAACTATTTAATTTCGTCTTATATGAATTTTTGTGATATAATTATTTTGAGTTTTATTTTTAGCTTAAAAATAGGATTTAAATATGTATGTTTAACAATACTTCTGAAAGTGGTTGATTTTTAGCTTCTGTTAGGTCTAGTTTCAACATTTGTTTCTTTGTGTTTTCTGTCCTTTTTCTGTTTTATATGAATTTTTGTTCCATAAATGTTTTGTGATTTATTTTTGGCTTAAAATTAGTAATAAAATACATATATTTTGAAATACTTCTGAAACGATGGTTTTGTAATCAACATCGGGCCTTTTTACAGAAAACGGTTTACGTCTAACTGACGAAAGAGTTTTAAATAGCTTAAAAATGTTTAACAAATCCAATAAATAAACTTCCTTCACAAAAGTTGGTTATTTTTATTATTTTAGATTTTCTAGAATTTTTCTCAAATTTTTGGAAAACTTTCGAAAAATACCAAAAACTACGCTACCCGGGGGCGTTTAAACGCAAAAACCTTGTTTCACAGGTATAATTTCGTGTTAAAGGTCCATAAGTATTTTATATTTTATTTTTAATTATTTATTTCATGATTTTTAAAAAAATTTCTGTGTAAGTTTTGAAAATCCTATTTTTCTGCATTTTGCGGGGTTATACCTGCAAAACGGTGAAAACCGAAGAGTTTGCACTATTTATAAATTTCAAAAATGAGTGCCACGAAATTATTTAGACTTCTTATGGCATTTTCTAGCATTCTCATTGGTTCTCATCAATTTTAACTAATTATTTCAATTTTTGATTTATGAAAAGACCAAAATACCCTTGATTTTCACTCTTTTTCATCCAAACCCTAGGGGTATTTTTGGAAATTCACATATCCCTCTTCCCAGCCCTGATCTGCATGCCTCACCCATGCCCTAGGGGAGTCTTGAAGCTTCTCCATTGTTCTAGAACATAGATATTTATTAGGGTTTTGTTAGATATTTTTAATAAATTGGATTTTAGCATTTTTGTGAAAAATAGAAAATAAAATATCTCCCCCACTCCCCCACTTGTGCTGGCTGAATCCCTCCCCTATAAATAGGGAGGGGGTGCTCTTCATTTTCACTCATCATCCACTTGAAGATTCACTCACAAATCTCACTCCAAAATCCTTTTCTTTTCCTTTGTTTTTCCTTTAAGCTTTCTTTGTTACTAATCAAGTTTTCTTGTGTTGTTCTTGCTTTGTTCTTAGTGTGTTCTTCCTCATTCATAAGGCTAAGGTATGGGGAAATTCTTTCCAAGTTGGTTTGATCTTTGTTTTGATGGATTTTTGTGTTTTGGGTGTTTATGCTTTAAATAATTGTTATTTATTTGTACAATGGTTTTAAAAATTATATTATGTCTTATTTTTATTTAAAATGTGATTTTTCAAATAGTAAAGTTATAATGCCCAATTTAATTATAAAGTTTAAAAATTATACCGTTATGCTGGCGAAATTTTATCTATAAAGACTTGATCACCTAGTGGGTTATGCCTCCGTGATCAACAAATCTAAGAATTTGTAAAATTGAACCTCTGTAGTTCTTTTGAGGGATATGGATGGGGTGCTTTGGTCAGGCGTAAGAATACATCTTCAGTGTACTCATACGGTCGGACTCAGGGGTTGTATCTCTATTACGCCATTGGGACGTGAGCAAGTGACTAAAATACGCTAAAATTTCTAAACTGGTGTTTTTCTTCCATTTCCATGTTTTTTTCAAAAATATATAAAACTTGTGATTTTTACTGTTTATATACAGACTGATGATTGGGTTAAGATAGTTCATTTGTATGGATCTGTCTAGGAAAGACAAAGGTCATTAAAGGAGCCCAAAAGCTCACCAAGATCTTTCCTGGGAACCATACCGATGCGCTATTTTTCCTATGTTAGTAAGTTTGTATATACGTGGCGAAGATTACTTGACTAGCTTCCAAAGGGCTTTTCCAAAAAGAATAAACTTAAGTAATAATTCCCGTTAATATTATTCTAGTTAAGTTCGTTACCGCATTTGACTCTGTCACAGTGTAATTATTATTAAAATAAATGAGTACAGCCGAAAAGAGTAATAAAATGGTTAAGTTTTCAAGAGTATTTATGTGGTGATAGAATAAGTGTATTTTATGTGGTTTTGTATTATGAGAGATAATACAGTAAAACAGAGAAGGTTTTACAAGAGAAACCAAAGTGATATTATGCAATGTTTGAGTTATCATTTGCATAAAGGTTTTTGAGCTTACAACCTAGAGGACGGGTTGAGAATAGAGTTTGGTTGGGCTACGACTGCCTTCTGGGATTATCCAGGTTTCGAAAGTCTCAATAGCCTTGCATGGTGAATACCCTTGAGCTGAGACGAGTTGTATACCCGGCTTGGATAAATCTGACTGACGGACCTATTTCATGATATGGTTGAGATGCGCATTACTGAATGTTTATCCAGGAAATCTGAGTGAATTCTGGGTACTCTGTTGGGTCTTGTCGCAGGCCTATTGCTCAATGGATTTTGGTGGGAAAAGTCTCCTTGGAGCAGCACACCGATGTATTATCAGAGAGATTGAAGTGTCATGCATAAATATACCTATGGTTGATGAGATAGCTGTGATTGATAATATAGCTGTGATTGATGTTATATCTGTGATTGACGTTACACCTGTGATTGATGATATATTCTGTGTTTGTCTGTACTTCTTTGAAAGTGATATATTCTATGTTTGTCTGTGCTTCTGTGAAAGTGATACGTTTTGTGTTTCACTGTCCTTGACATAAGGAGATGTGTTATGTGACCAAAGATATATTCCTGTGTTTGTGAGATTCTGATAGTATACTGTATAAATTTTATATTCCTTAAAACTATCATTCTTAACTTGTGCAAGTTTTTCACCCTGCCTACTTTCCATGTTTTGTTCATATGTGGTTGAGTAGATGATGTTGCCGAGGTTTAGATTGGGTACGGGTTAGAGGTCTGGTAACCATCGTTTTAAGGTGGAGGAGCAGAAGTCTTACTCCGACTTATAGAGGAGAAAGATGAGGAAGGTGCCAGCTCTGGAGGCACCATTCATATCGTTTTATGGAAGGCGTAGGAAGCCAGTAGGGAGATCTACTTTTCGTTTTGGAGTAGGAAGGATGCGTCTGCTGTTATACTTTCGGATGTGAACAGATAATCCGGGTAGATGTTAGAGATTGAACCTGACTTTCTTATTACTTAGTAGCTTTTTATTCCAGTCATTTTATTTGCTTAGACTTTTACTACTTTTTGATGTACAGTAGTTTCAGAAAACTCCTTGCTTGTACTAATGCAAGCTTTTGGTTATATATATATATATATTTGAGGAGGTTGATTTTACTTCAGTGTTTCTTCTAATACTGTTCTTGTTTTACTACGCAATGGAAAAGGAAAGAATGGACTCCCCATTCTTCTCATCTTTTAAAAAGGCAAAAATTTTATTCACATTTTCGGGAACAAAACTCGTTTTTTATCAAAGGTTGATAAGGAATATTTTGCGAAAATACTTGTTACTATGGTGTAATATCCTTTTTGGAGAAAGGTGTTGCACTCTGCACTTAAAAACCGTTTTGAAAAGAATAAAGACTTATTCTCCATCCTTCTCTTTTTGCTTAAAAGCAGAAAAAAAAATTTACTCACGTTTTCGGAGAAGGAATATTGAGTTTTCATTAAATATTTTCTAAGTTACATTCGAAATTCTTGGTAACTATGGTGTAATTTCCTTTTTGGAGAAAGGGTGTTGCAATTTCTATCATAGAGATTTGTAAAATCTGTACAAATTATTTAAAATGCTTTTATTAATACCTAAATATTTCACAAAAACCCAAATAGTATTAAAAATATATACATTTTTAAAAATTTAAATTAATTAATTTAAGACAATCCAAAAAAGTTTAAGGGTATAACATTTATATCAAACCAAATTTTCCATAATAGAAAATTTCAATTGAAAAATTAAATAATTTATATGTTTTTCAATTAAAAAACTAATAAACTATTACATATATTTTCTAAAATAAATCTATCCTAGAAGATACAAAAAAATCACAGTAATATATATATAATTATTGTAATCTCATGCAAAATTTCATGAAAAATATTGAAACAAATAATAAATAACAAAATTCTTGTAATACATGATGCCTCTTCTTGTTTGAGAGAGAACAATATTGTATCTGAATAGAATAAAAAACTACTCACAAATAGAAATCAAAAATAAAAAACTTAGCAATGCAAAATATAGAAACATTATTTTCAAAAAACAATCGATAACTAAAAATGAATTAATAAAAAAGAAGAAGAAATATTTGCCTTAGAGGAGAAAAACAAAAATCAAACAACATCGATGGTTTGGAAGCTATAAGAATATTAATAAACTCTAAAAAATAATAAATAAAAATAATTAATAGTAAAATAGAAAATAACAATAATATGAACTCACCTTAGATGAGAATTCAGTGTTGATGAACAGGTAAATAACAATAATACAAATGCTAAAATAAAATAAACAAATAAAATATATTAATACATGCAGATATTAAGATTTAAGATTAAAAATCCCAAAATTGAAACATATAAAGTATTAACAATGAAAAATAAAACAAAAACTAACCTTTAATCGAAAGTCTCAAGTGTTAATCAATGTAATGGATGAGAATAATGAAGAAGAAATTGTATATGAAATGAGAGAAGATTAACAAAAAAGAGAGATGATAGAAAAATCATACCATAGAATGAAGAGGAGGGATCAAATTACACCGGTGTAACTCTTGGACGATGTTACACCGCTAATAACTATTAACCTAATAATTATATTCTAAAATTACACCGCTAATAACTAGCTGAAGAAATATGAATATTTGCCGACGCGGAATGAAATGAATTAAATAGAATCTTAGAAAATAAATATATAGAGATATAAGACATGTAAATATTCTCTAATAAATAGGCAATTGAAACTACAATTTTAAATTGATTGAATCGAATGCAATCAATACAATTTCAAATAATAATTAGGCACATTAAATTTGATTCATGAAATAATCAATCAATAAAATCTTTTCAAAGCCAATCAGTCCAATTGAGTATTGAAACGCTCCCAAAGCGACACCTGTAGAAATTTGTCTCGAGAGGGTTCGTCTTTATATATATTATAGATATATAGGGGGAATATCTAGTGAGAATGAAATTTTTATGTGAGAATGAGAGGAGTTATTTTCATCCATTGGATTAAAATAAATGGCTGAGATTAAAAGGTTCCATTAGTGACTCACGTGCTCCTCTCCTACTCTCTATTCCCACCCAAATCTTCTTTTTATGTTCAGCACCGTGAAGAGGCTGTCTGAGGTTGTCTCCATTGATGAACTTGCAGATGGCACCGTCAGAGAAAGAGGTGGTGTTGGGCCTCGACGACGACAAGGTGGTCCTTGGGGTGTGGTGGGTAGTGGTACTGCTGCATTGTCAGCATTGAGTTCGAGCGTTTGAGGTGGGGTTGGAGGTGTCGATAGCCATTTTTTGAAATTGGAAGTTTGAAGATTCAACGAGAAGGCACATTAATAACAAATTAACAACACAAAAAGGGGTAAATAGTGAAAACTGATTGTGATAGTATTGCTCTGGCCTCTCTTGGTGAAATGATAACAAAGAGATGGAAGTGGGAGCTGCGACACCCTTTCTCCAAAAAGGATATTACACCATTGTAACCAAGATTTTTGAAATAACTTAGAAAATATTTAGATGTAAATTTAATATTCCTTCTCCGAAAATGTGGGTAAAATTTTTGCCTTTTCTAAAAGATGAGAAGGATGGGGAGTATGTCCCTTTAATTCTTTTCGAAGAGTTTTAAATGCGAAAATATAAACCAACAATTTTGTGAAAGCAACCTCATCTAATATATGGAATCATCAGAGTTTACAAAAAGAACTCAATATTCTAAAATACTCAAAATATGTTTGTATAGTGAACACCTGAGTCGGTCAAGTCTCTAGACCTCTACCCAAACAAGACTGTAAACACCAATTCTTCTCAGAATCTCTATAAATCTGCGCAACAACCTCCTTCAGATCCTCACCAAAGACTTAGCTCACTCCTTGGGAAAACTTCTACTCAACCATGTACCAAAACAACATGGAAAGTAGGCAAGGGTGAAAAACTTCACAAGTTAAGAAAACAGTACAAGAAATATAACATTTATACAGTATATTTTTAGAATCTTACAAACACAGATATATATATATATATATCTTTTGTCACATAACACGTCACCTGTATGTCAAGTACAGTCAACACAAAACATATCACTTTAACAGAAGCACAGACAAACACAAAAGATATCACTTTTCAAAGAAGTATAGACAAACACAAAATATATCACTTTCAAAGAAGTACAGATAAACACAGAACATGACATGCACATCACAACTCAGTAGAATATCACTCAATCAGAAATATTGATGCATGTCACTTCTATATCTCTCAAAACACATTGGTGTAATGCTCCAAGGAGACTTTATCAACCTCAACACCCTTGAGCAATCGGCTGTAGCAAACCTAACAGAATAACCAGACACTCCAATCTGAACTTCCCGGGATTCTTCGGTAATACTAACATTTATTACTTAATACCAAATTATGAATAAGTTAGTCAGTCAGATTTATTCAAGCCGAGTATACAACTCGTCTCGGCTCGAGGGTATTCACCAACTCGGCCACATAAGACTATCGAAACCTGGATAATCCCAGAAGACAATTGTAGCCCAACTGTACTATATTCCCAACCTCACTACATCAGGTTGTCATGCTCAAAACTCTTTATGCAAATGATGGAGAGAATAAATTACTTTATATTCAATGCAAACAAGACATAGAATAACTCTATCCTCAACCCCAATCTGGAGTGTATGCTCAAAACACTACATGCAAAGACAATGCAAACTGCATATAAATTCTCTTGTAAAACTCTCTCTATTTTACTGTATTATATCTCATAATACAAAAACACATAGAATACTCTTATTCTATCAACACAGAAATAACTCTTGAAACTTATCTGTTTTATTACTCTTTCCGGCTTTACTTATTTATTTTAAGAGTAACCACACTGCGGCAGAGCCGAACTGCAGTAATTACCCGAAAATGAATCGGTATAAAATAAAAGTGATCAAAGCAATAATAGAATATCAAAACGGGGCATAGCCACCGGGATTGATCAAGAGAGAAGAGATTATCGATAATTAAACTCAGATTCATTTTTAACCGGTAAGTGACTTTTCTCATTTTTGGAAAAAATTGCTATGGAATGGCCACTCGGCGGCAGAGCCGAACGCGGTGACCAACCATAACTGCTATAATATTAATACAAATCATAACTTAAACTCATTCTCTTTGAAAAAAACCCTTTGGAAGCTGATCAAGTAATCTTCGCCACGTATATACGAACTCCCTAGGATTGGAAAAATAGCACATCAGTATGGCTCCCAGGAAAGATAAGGTGAGCTTTTAGGCCCCTTCAATGACATTTGTCTTTCCTAGACAGATCCATGCAAATGAACTACCTTCACCAAACCATCAGTCTGTATATAAACAGTAAAAATCACAAGTTTTTATATATAACAGAACTCCAATCCTAGAATTTCTACCAAATAACATAACAGTAGAGTTCACCGAGAACCCATTACTATTACCAGTCAGCCTGTATATATATATTTTCGAAAATAGTATATTGGAATGAAAGAAAACACTGATTTGGAAATTTTAGCATATTTAATCACTTTCTCAACGTACTAATGTCTAATAGAGATATGGCCCCTGAGCCCGACTTGACAGTACACCGAGGATGTACTCTCCTGCCTGACCAACCACAGTATTCCCTATTAGCCAAAAGAACTACAGAAGTTCCATTTTACCAATTCTTAGATTGGTTGATCACGGAGGCATAGCCCACTGAGTGATCAAACCTTTATAATTAAAATTTCGCCAGCGTAACGATACAATTATTAAACTTTATAATTAAATTGGGCATTATAACTTTACTATTTATAAAATCACAATTTAAATAAAATATAGCATAAAGCAATTTTAAATAAAGCATTAAAACCATAAAACAAGTAAATAACAATTAATTAAAACTATAAACACCCAAAACACAAAACACTCATCAAAACAAGATCAAACCAACCTTAGAAGTAATTCCCCTTACCTTGGCCTTAAGAACAAGGAAGAACAAACTAAGAACACAAGAAAAAACACAAGAGTTGATTAGAAAACCAAAGAAAACTTAAAGGAAATAACAAAGGAAGAAGAGAGTATTTGAGTGAGATTTCTTCAAGTGAGGGATGAGAAAAATAAGAACACCCCTCCCTATTTATAGGGAAGGGTCACAGCCAAATGATCAAGGGAGGAAGAAAAGATCTTTTATTTTCATTTTAGGAAAAATACTAAAAACCATAATTACCAAATAAATATCTAACAAAAATATCTTGGCTCTAGAAAATTTGAGAAGCTCCTAGACCCTTCAAGAGACATGGGGAGGCGGCCAGAACTGGGCTGGAAGGAGGAGAAGTGATTTTACCAAAATATCCCTAGGGTTTGGATGAAAAAGGATAGAAATCAAGGGTAATTTTGTCATTTCATAAATCAAAAAATTTGAAATAATTAATTAAAATTGGTGAGAACCAATGAGAATGCTAGAAAATGCCATGATAGCTCTAAATAATTCCGTGGCATCTTTTTTTGAAATTTATTGATAGTGCAAACTCTTTGGTTTTCACTGTTTCGCAGGTATAACCCCGAAAAATGCAGAAAAATAGGGTTTTCAAAACTTACACAGAAATAATTTCTAAAATTATGAAATAAATAATTACAAATAAAATATAAATTACTTATGGAGCTTTGTTGAAAATAATACTGTGAAATAAGATTTTTACGCTATACGCTTTCGTTTAGCGTATTTTTCGATAATTTTCGAAAGTTTTCCAAAAATTCCAGAAAAATTTCATAAAATCAAAAAATATTAAAAGAAAAAACTTTGTGAAGGAAGTTTATTTATTGGGTTTGTTTGACATACTCAAGCTTTTTAAATCTTCTTCCGTCAGTTAGACATAAACTGTTTTTTGTAAAAAGACCCGATATTGATTGGAAAACTACCGTTTCAGAAGTATTCAAGAATATGTGTATTTTATTCCTAATTTTAAGCCAAAAATAAATCACAAAACATTTATGGCACAAGAATTCATATAAAACAAAAAAAGGATGGTAAAAACAAAGAAACAGACGTGGTAACTAGACCTGATAGAAGCTGAAAATTAACCGTTTTCAAAAGTATTCGCAAACATGCATATTTAAATCCTATTTCTAAGCTAAAAATAAACCTCAAAATATTTATATCACAAAAATTCATATAAGACGAAATTAAACAGGTAATCACAAAAACGGATGTTACAGGAGCTAGTGAGGAGATTTGGGGGTTCGAAGGCGCAAACAGCGCACAGTACCCCTCTCCCGCTTTGTGCTTCTTCCTTCAACAAATTGGTGATTGAAGAATTTTGAATCGCAGACATGCCAGTTGCCCGCTCATATATTAAAGATTTTTGAAAGTGTGGTTTTCGATTGGGGTTGGTTTTGTCGTTTCTGCAGTGGTTCAAATTGGCGATTGAAGCTATGGAGCAATCTTGCTAGAGTAGTGAGGAAAAAAGCGTGCTTGATCGACTTTTTCTCCCTCAATTTTACAATTGTAATTGGCTAAAGGGACATGAGATGATGGAGGCGCTGCCCATGGTAGTGACAGCCTCGATTACAGTCGTCAGTGCATTATGGGTTCTCTAAAGAAGATAGAAAATTGAAACAGCTCATAGGAGAAGTCACGTGAATTTTTTTATTTGCCTTTTAATCAAGGCCGTTTATTTTAATCTGAAGGTTGAGATTAATAGTCCCTCTCACTCTCACATAAGAAGCACCATTCTCACTAGATATGGCCCCTATATATAGGGCATATCAGGTGAGAGGAGTGTCTTATTGTGAGAGATAGGAGGAATAAATAATAGCCCTTAGATCAAAATAAATGGTCCAGATTTAAATTCTCATTAAAATTGCAAATCCACTCTCTTTCTTCTCTCCCACGCTCACAAACTGCTATTTCTCACTGTTCTCTCCCTTCTTCTCTCGGTCTTCATCCCGATTGTTCCATATTCAAAGCGAAAAAGGAAGAAAAAAAAACTCCTCCGCACCCAACTATACCAAAAAAAATTCCTCCAAGATCAACACAGAATACTTTTTCTGTTAATACTACTGATAGTTCCATTTTTCTGAAGCTTGAAAAGTTGTTCCATTTTCCTGCAATTTGTCTAACTCTCTTCATCTTCTTCCTATGCTAATCCTCCAAATGTGATAATTTCCATATAATGTCCACCATTTTTGAAAAGTAGTAAATCAGTAGAAAAAGAGCAACCCATGGGAGAAAGTGATATGGAGAGGCCCAAAAATCAAAAAGTTGGAGCTTTGTTCCCCATTACTGCGGAGGCATAAAAAGATCAAAAGCTGGATTTTTTTTATAATGGTTATCACAAATAAAACATGGAATGGAAGACGAAGGGACAGGGAAGCACAAAATGGGATTTGCGCGTGAAAGAAGGGAGAGAAGAGTGAGAAAGCAGTGCGCGCGTTGTAACATCCTTTCTCCAAAAAGGATATTACACCATAGTTACCATGAATTTCAAAATAACTTAGAAAATATTCAGTGAAAATTGAAAATCCTTCTTCTAAAACACAGGTAAAAATTTTCCGCCTTTTAAAGAAGATGAGAAGGATGGGGAGTATGTTCCCTTAATTCCTTTTTAAATGTTTTCTAAAAGGTTTTCAGTGCGGAAACATAATTAAAACTTGTATGAGTGTAATCTCATTTCATATAACCAACAGAGTCTTTACAAGAAAGATTGGAAATGATACAGTGAACATCTGAGCCGGTCTAATCTCTATTCCTCTACCCAAAATAATACCATGACCATCTACTCTTCTCGGAATCCATATTCATCTATACAACAACATCCTTCAGATCCTCTCCTAAGAGCTAACCCACTTCTTGGGTCAAACATCTACTCCGTCATGCATAAACACAACAAAGCAGGCAAGGGTTAAACTCTAAACAAATTAATAGGAAAAGTACAGGCACACAGAAACATACATCACTCAGATACACAGGAAAATACTTAATTAATCAGTATACCAATATAACAAACAATAAGTACTTTGCTTAAAACACAGCACGTTGGGAACATCTAGTGGGAACATCGCTTTAAACAAAGCATTTGGGAACATCGAGTAAGCAGGAACATCAAGTAGGAACATCGCTAGCATATGGGAACATCACCTTTCACTAGGCATATCTCTTTCACTTCCAACCACTCAGAACCACTTTTGACAGATAAGAATACCAATCACATGTTTCAGGTAAAACACAAATTTCACAAGTAAACACAGAATCACGAGTAATTGTAGAATCAAAACGTATTCGAAATAGACTAAGTGAAATCAAACTTTTATTTTATGGGAACACTTAAGCACCATTTATTTTCTAGGAAAAAGGCCCGTTGGAAGCATACCTCACTAATTTCCACTGTCTTAAACATTAGAAATTAAATTGAGTTACGTGCATACATATACAGATTGGATACCAGCTCAATATTTTCCACTTGCTAAAATAACAGTAGAATTCACCAAGAATCCATTACTGTCATCTTAACTTCCAAAAGATGCTATAACGGTAGAATTCACCGAGAATCCATTACCGTTATACTCTTTTATCCAGTCCAATCTATTTATATATACGTTATTAAGAAATCACTTTTTTTCCAAATTATCTTGATCACGTATATATCTGGTCCCTAGTGTTAAGATTTTTAAATAGCGTATCAATACAGATCCCAGGCCAATTAGAGACGGACTTTATAATAGCCCCTTCAAAGGTCTCTTTCCTTTCTAGACAGATCCATACTAATAAATCAATCAAATCTTAACCATTACCCTTGAATATATAAATGTTAGATAACATAAGGGTTTTTACAAAATAATAAATTGTATTTTCTCCACAATAAAATCGTTTTTACGGTAATCTAAAATTCGCCATTATAACGGTATGTTTACAAAAGCTCAAAAATGATTTTGGCATAGCCACCTTACTATCACGAAAATTTAGGGAAATTTGGGCATTATAACCCTACAATTAATAATTATCATAAAATAATCATTTTAGAGCAATAAAACAATTTATAAAGTATAAACAACCATTTAAAAGCTATAACACCCAAAGCATACAAGTCAAGCACAACCAAGAATCAAACATATACTTCTCAAATTAATTTGCAAGAGGTTCCCCCTACCTTTCACCAAAAATGGATGAAGATCCAAGAACACCAATATAGAAATTTAAGACTTAAGAAGAGAAAAGAGAGAAAAGTGTATTGCTTCTTGATTCCTTGGCTTGGTGTGAGTTTAATGAAGAGTGAAGGGGGGTATTTATAGTGGAGGGGGCAGCCAAGGGGTTGGGTTAAAGTAGCCATGGTTAGCTTAGAAAGTAATCATAGTTTAGCTTTAAAAATAAACCAAAACATTTATCTAATTCCTAATTGGTTTATACTACTTCACAAGGATTGAATCCATGTGAAAATCATCATCCAAGGGCTCAAGACAAGCAAGAGGGGCGGCCAAAGAGGTTGAGGAAGAAAGAAGGAAGTTTGGTTCATGATGTAAGCCATGACTACTAAATTAACCATTTAACTAATTAGTTTTAATCAAACCTTTTCCTAATTAGTTAAAAACCATGACTCATGTACCAAATGAACCTAGTCCCCTTCTTGGCATGGTGGTAGGACGGTTTATGAGGGCTGAAAAGGGAGGGAGTGAAGTTACATCTTTGCCCATAGGGTTTTCAAGTGAAAAGGATACAAATCAAGGGCAAAAATGACTTTTTACTAATCAAAAATTCTTAAAACGAATTTGAAGGATGAGAACTGATAAGAAATATTGGGAATACCATGTAATAGCCCTAATAGCTTCATGGAAGAGTTTCTGGAATTTTACGGTAAGTGTAAGCTATGCGTTTATTTTAAAGAACGAAAAAACGGACGTGCCGTAAGTGAAAAACAGACATTTTTCAGAAAATTCCAGAAAAATTTCTAACAAATTGCAAATTAGTTTTAATCATCAATGGTCTCTCTTAAATTTTGATTTTGAGCTCTCATTGATCATTATAAATTCATTTCGGCTCAGAAATTCTCGTTTTACGTGCTTTACGAAGTTTTAAAAAAGCAATTTTTGGTATGTCTTTCAGAAAATTCTGAAATAATTTTCGTAATTCATAAAAAAATAGAAAAACATGTTTTGGCTATTCAAAATCTTTATCTGACTTTAACTTGAGCTCTGAATCAGTCTATCAGCTCAAGCGGTTTACTATTTGGATCAAAACAGATCTTTTAAATCTTTTTACTTCCAAAAATTCTAGAAAAATTTCAGAAAATCTAAAATATTAGAAAAACCAACTTTTGTGAAGGAAGTTTATTTATTGAAGTCATTTGATACTTTTAAGCTATTTAAAACTCTTTCCGTCAGTTAGATGTACTGCTTTCTGTAAACAGACCCGATTTTGACTGTAAAATTTCTGTTTCAGAAGTATTCCAGAATGTGTATTTTACTCCTTATTTTAAGCTAAAAATAAATCACAAAAAATTTATGGCACAAGAATTCATATAAAACAGAAAAAGTACATTTTAAACAGAGAAACGGATGTTGAATCTAAACCTGACAGAAGCTGTGAATCAACCATTTTCAGAAGTAATCTTAAACATGTATATTTGAATCCTATTTTTAAGTCAAGAATAAATCTTAAAAGATTTATATCGCAAAAATTCATATAAAATAGATTTTTAAATAGTAACTCAGAAAAACGGATGTTACACGCGTGGGACGGAAGAAAGAGAGTCTATGTGCAATTTTAATGAGAAATTAAATCTGGACTCTTTATTTTGATCTAAGGGCTATTATTTATTCCTCCCATCTCTCACAATAAGACACTCCTCTCACCTAATATGCCCCCTATATATATATAAGAGATGGATTCAAACCCTTGGTACAAAAATTCGTACTATGGATTAGCAATCCAACACTTTAGTCCACTCGGCCATCTCTTCCCAATAAAAAAATTGAATTATTATGTTTATGTTACATCGTATAAACAAAAAGAAAAGGTAGGGCTTGAAAAAAAGTCTTCTTTACATCTTACTTGATCGATATCTTTTCCCTTTTTTTTTTATTTGATTTCTATTCATTATTATACATTCTATATAAAATAGAATTATCAACACACAAATGTATAACTCCCCTGGAATTTCAATTGTGCTTATATTCATCACTGCAGGAATTGGGTTCAAGCTTTCCCTAGCCCCTTCTCATTAATGGACTCCTGACGTATACGAAGGAGTGTGGTTCGTTCAAGAAATTTTGACCTCTCTATCTATTTCTGAGATGTTTGGATTTTTCTAAACTCCATGGACATGCAGAAGAGAAATGCCATTGCCACTCGGACCAAGACATAACTTTACTTGTTTAAATAATAATTAAGGTGAGGCAGAGTTAGGAACAACGAATCCCTTTATAATAAACAGATTCATTTTGCAAGTTCACACACACACACACGATATATCCAGTGATAAAGGGGTCTCTTATGTGAGAGTGAGAGGAACGAATCTCCGCCATCAGATCAAAATGAAGGGCTGAGATTAGAACACCCAATTTAAAAGAATCACGTGCAATCAAATTCATGTCTTTTCACTCATTGCTTCAACCCTTTCTTCTTCCCCTTCCATCAAACGTGATAAAATCCTTCTCTCGCTAATGGGATCCTGGACCATCAAGCACACCAACAGAATTATAAAGAAATTTCCCAGGGATTGAGATAACCAAATATATTACATTAGTCTAAGTATTTTATGTTGTGTAACACAAATATATTTTGGATGAGATAACCAAAGAGAAGAGTATATAATATTTTGGTTGAGAAAACCAATGAGAAGAGAATTTAAAAAATGACCAAGAGATAAAGGTCATGTGGTGATTGTTACAAGAGGTAACATAGTGATGAGTATATAACCAAGAGAAGGTTATGCGTTGATTGTTACAAGTGATAACATAAGAGAAGTAATTGTGAAATGATTGTGTGTGCAAAATATTAATTGCCATTTGCATAAGGGGAAAGAAATTTGGCAAGAGGCCATGAGCTTACAACCCAGGATTGTCAGGTTGAAAATAGGATACGGTTGGGCTACAATTGCCTGTAATGCCCCTTTTTCCCACAAGGAACGTCACGTGAAAAACTAAAACTTAATGCGGAAAAATGTCTTTCATAAATTAAGGTTACCAAAATTGGTGGCTAATTTTTTTTTAAAAGAATCTTATCCGAAAAGATTTCTCACATCATATTTAGCCATTCTGAAACTCAGAAGAAAAGAAACATCATACACATATATATATATCATCATGTCAATATACACAAGTCTTGCGCCCGCAAGTACAGTTTGGAATCACAACATAGTGGCCAAAATACATCATCATGACACGAAGAAAATAAAGCGATAAAGCTAACCTAGGAAAACGATAAATCAAAAAGTGTGTCCAATACACGACACTGAACATGTACATCCCAAACCTAGGCTGGTCGCTAACAGACACTCTACAACCTAGCACTAGACACCCCCCACCTCTACAGGCCTAAGACGATGACGTCTCCTCGGGGTCCTCCTCAACCACAGACACCTCGAATACTACACGATCTGGCTTGTCTCTAACCTTCATCTTCCCTCTATCTACGTGTCCCGAAGGTCCGGCAGAAGTGTCAGAAGAACGGCGCACCAAATGTCCAGAAGATGCGACGTATGGAACAGGAAGTGTCGGCCTCACGGTCTCGGGTGATGGAACTGGTGTCACCGGTGGAGCCATCCTTGGTAAGCGTGCCCTCTCCAAGGAACTCTTCCTTGGAGTGCGACGAATCAGACGACAACAGTTAGATACCGATTCGGCTATCCGCTGAGGTGTAGGCCTCTGATCCTCCCTCGCCTCTCTCCTAGGCTGCGCCGTGGGTGGAACTCTGGCCTCCCGGTTCTCCAAAGTGATACTGCGTGCAAAGGGTGCATCTCCCAGCCAGTAGCGCATCCTCTCGATGGGTATGTAGACGTCCAATACCATGTCCCTCTCCAAAACCTCTTCGGGGCCCAACACCCCTCCTCTAGTCCTAACCACGTGTCCAGACACAATGGCCCATTAGGAGATGGGATCGTAAGTCCATCCCCCACCATCGGCCTCACGAGGCCGAAAACACTCCCTCACTCGGGCTATCAGAGGTCTCGAAGTGGACATCTACACGTAACGTACATAAAATAACAGAAAAACACGCAAGGGTGAATTTCTTTGCACAAGTTGAAATCCACTGAAAGGATGTATACGAAACAGAAAATACTACATAATACATTCCAAGAATATATGTATGGCTACTCTTTCGCAAATCTTTCTCTAAGATATTCATAAACCAAAAGAGAGCACATCATCAAATTAAGCACACAGTCAAACACACACAAACCACTCTAGCCTAGTGCATGTCACTTGAACATCTTTTTAATACAGCTCAAACCGTCCTCCTCTCGCAATCCCCCAAGCTGGATTGCACAATCCTCCAAGCTGGATTGTAGCTCAAATTTGGCAAAGCCAATCATCGATTACAATTGACATCTATATATGTAGATTGCACGATCCTCCATACTAGATTGTGGCAATGACATCTACGTACGTCCCGCACAATCCTCCAAGCTGGATTGTAGCAACGTCCTCTACATTTATTGCACAATTCCTCCAAGCTGGATTGTAGCAACAACCTCTATATTTATTACACAATCCTCCAAGCTGGATTGTAGTAAAAACATCCACATTTATTGCACAATCCTCCAAGCTGGATTGTAGCATGGCCTCAATATATATTGCACAATCCTCCAAGCTGGATTGTAGCACTGACATCTATATTTGCACTCACAAACAATCCAATCAACGCGGTCCCTCGTCTTAGGGTTTTTCGTCGCCACGTGTTAGCTTTCATCCAACACTGTGTAATATTATTGTCATTAAGACTTTTATCTTCGCCACGTATTGGTTCTCTCCCAATACCGTGTAATATCGTTTATTGAAAAAATGTAAGTTTTATGGAAAAATTCCTCTTTGAAATTAAAGTTCTTCTTTAACTTTAACTCTCTAATTCTTATTATTTTTCCTTCTCACTTCTTATTAATTATTAAAAACCACATAACTTGTTAAAATTTCATTTTGACCCCAAAACGTCCAGTTCCTGCGTCCAGTCTGCGTCCAGTTCCTGCGTCCAGTTCCTGCATCCAGTCTGCGTCCAGTTCCTGCGTCCAGTCTTCACGTTTTCTACCCCCGAGCTTTTATAACATTATACTTTTGGCCCAAAGTGCCCAGACTTTCGATTTCATGCCCAGAATTCCAGAATTTTGTATTTTTGAAATTTATCCAATTAAGTGTTATCTTGAATCCTAATTAATTTCTTTGTTTTCATAAAACTCATATTTCTTTTGTGGTATCAGAGCCAGGTCCTCTCCCAGTACGGTATGGTTCGGGGACGAACCAGACGAAAGCTGGTGGGCATGTAACACCCTGAGGCCGACGAGGGCGGGAAGTGATCGCCGGTGCAGAGAGGCACGGACAAGGAGCGGCTCCTGGCAGGCTTCTAGGCGAAGGGGGTACATGAATGAACCGAAATCATACCCGAATGAGAGGATTTCTGAGACTGTGCAGGTATGAGACTATACAGTTGAGGAAAGCTTAACAGAATTGATTGGTACTACTCATACCAACAAGATGTATCTTCTTTTCGGCAGCCTATCACTTAAGAACTCCATAGTTAAGTGTTCTTGACTTGTAGCGATTTCGGGATGGGTGACCTCCTGGGAAGTTTCCTGGGAAGCATGTGAGTGAGGACAAAGCATGTTAAAAAGACTCATGTTGGTGTGTGGGGACAGTCGTCGATCCGAAAAGCAATCGGGATGTTACATTGCCTACTTGGATTATCTAGGTTTCGAAAGTCTCAATGGCCGTGTGGAAGATCCCAGCGAGCCGAGACGAGTAGAATACTAGGCTTGGATAAATCTGTCTGGCTGACCTATTTATGATAAGGTGTCGCTGAGTGCGCTGAATAATTGTTACTTGGACTTTACAGTTTGTTTAGCTGGGAACAATTATGACTTAAACATGACTTCCTGAATACCGTTATTTGGACTTTACGGTTTGTTTAGCCTTGAACAAGTATGTTAAGGATTGACTGTGGCCTATCACTCAAATGTTGTTGAGGAAGAGAAAAGTCTCCATGGAGCATTGCACTGGGGTTGTGACGGAAATAGAAGTGACATGCATTTTTAAATATATATTGTGTGATGATATATTACTTTGCCGAGGAGTTGCATGTCATAAATTGTGATAATATAATACTGTGATGATATTAAATGTGTGTGTGATCATACATTACTGTAATGAAATTAAATGTGCTTGTGGCAATATATTATTGTGATAGAGAATTGCATGCTATAGGGTGAAGAGATGTTAATGATGCATAATTTTCTTTTATTCTTTTCTTATGTCTCCCTTGTGATATAACTTGCAAAAGAGGATTTTTCACCCTTGCCTATATGTTTTGTGGTCTTTGGAACATGGTTCATATAGATGGACCACCAGCTAGGTGAATTGGCTAGGACTCGAAGAGGAGGGAAGAAGACTACCATCAAAAGTTTTAGTTGTTTAGATGGTATGTTGGGGGTGTTTTAAGACTTGACTGACTTAGGCTCGTTTTGGTTAGGCTGTGATTACAGTCTTTGCTGGAGAATTGTATTAAATTGTTAATTCTTGTTTAACTATGTGATCTGTTGTGGTTATGTACAATGTAATACGAATATGAGACATATTTCTATAAGAATGAGTTTATGTACTTTTTGAACTGTTCCTTTTTGGGAAATTTTTTCATTCAATGTATTTTCTATTCTTCTCATCTCCGCATTTAGAAAAAAATTTACTCACATTTTTGGACAATAAATAAGTAAATTAAAATAATATTTTTTGAAAATAAAATTGACAATTATAATGATTTCATAAAAATGTTTTATTACCTTGCAATATCCTTTTATAAGAAAGGGTGTTGCAAGCTGCAGGTGTTGGATGTGTTTGTGCTTGCATCAGTGTCTCTAGCTTCCTCGTAATGGCATCTAATTTAATTTCTAGAGCTGTATTTGACTCCACATGGTACATCCCAGTTGGCTTCTTGACCACGCGTCTGTCTCCTGTTGGCCATTGACAATTATTAGAAGCCATATCCCCAATCAAGGCATAGACTTCCTCAGCTGTCTTCTTATTATACTACCTCTGCAAGCAGCTTCGATACTAGATCTAGTTCGCTTAGATAACCCGAAACAAAGGATCTGGACTGGATAGTCTTTTTGTGAAGCCATGGTGTGGACAACTCCTGATGAGATCTTAGAAGCACTCCCATAATTCTAGTCCAGATCCCTGATCAAAAGTTGCAATGTTAGCCCTGATTTGAGCAGTGTTCGCTGGAGGGAAGTACTTAGAGAGTAAGCGTCGAGTCAGTTGCTCCCAATTGGTGATGGTGCCATTTGGTAGGGAGGACAACCATAATTCTCCCTTGTCGACCAGCGAGAAGGGGAATAACCTCAGCCTGATAGCTTCGACTAAGACGCCATTAGCCTTGATTGAGTCTGCTATTCTGACAAACGTCTTTAGGTGGACGTTGGGGTCTTCGGAAGGTTACCCCCTAAACTGCAGAGAAGTTTGTACCATGTTAATTAAGGCCAGCTTAAGCTCAAAGTTGTTGGCCTCCACGACCGGATTCATGATGCTATCAGCCAAGTCCATCGTGGGGGTGAAGTAATCCTCTAGAGTCCTTGTTGCAGCCATAACTTGTGCTTGTTTTCGGTTCCTATGAGCTATTCTTTCAATTTCAGGATGAAATTGCAATTCAGGGCTACAAGAGCGCGTTAGCATACAAAAAAGACTAAAGTAACTAGAACTTCTTTTGTTTAATATCATTGAGTTAATCCCCGACAATGACACCAAAAACTTGATGCGTTCAAGACACACTTAAGGGCAAATGCACCCTGTTGCAAGAGTAATATAGGACAAGGTCCAGATATCGAACCCAAGGGATTACCTAATAAGTACCAAACTCCAGAAATTCTTATGTTATTTAGACAATAAAAAGTTATGATTTAGAAAGAGAGAGAGAGTGGAAGAAAAAGGAGAGCAGTAACAGTAATTGACAAAAATCAAGAGATAGAGTCCTGAGGTTATGAATTCACTTGTACCTTTAATCCTTTATTACGAAATTCATATGAGTTATACTTATTCCTAAAATACCAATCCCTCTTCTAATTATATTAGCAATCAATTGTCATGACTTGCAATATTCTTTTCCCTAAATTAATTCTAAGTTTGATCATACAAAGAATTCAAATTCAGAGAAAGCATAAATATCAGAGAAAGCATAAATATCCTATGGGTCTACTAATTAATTGCGGTACGGCTGCCGATCAATTAATCAATTAAAACATGCTAAGGGTGATCAGATCTTAAAAAGAGTATTAAAATAATAGGATAATCTATTTAACAGAATTAAATAATAACAGATATACATTTAGAGAATAAAATTTAGCAGATAACAAGCTTCATCATAACCCCAGTATGGGGATTTAGTTCACCGTAAATATAGTAATAACTAAAATAACCATAAAAGAGTTCATAAAGAGAAACAAAGAAAAAAACCCTTTTACAAGAATAGTCTCCATTGTAGATCTTCTAAACTCCAACTCTAATACAGAAGGATATCTGAAAAAATCTCAATTTACTATCTATTGCTCTCGGTCTGAGGCGGTGTGCTTTGGGTCTCTTCCCACTACTCTATTTATAGGGGTTGCACAATATTTCAACAAGGAAAGTGAGAACAAATCCTAATTTGAATATGCTAGAGATAAGTATCTTATCTCTAAATCATAACAAAATTTGATCATTATCTTAAATAAGACAACTTTCCTATCCTTAACAGGAAGCAAAATCTAAATTTTAAATTTTAAGATAACAATAATCCCAACTTCATAGGGGTAATATTTTTTAGATAATTTCTTCCCACTTTCTCTTAAAAACAATATCTTTTAAGATGTGCAACAAATTCATAACAAATATATAACAAATTTTGCAACAAATCTGTTATAAATCTTCAACAGATTCTTCTTATCCATGCTTCTCTAAATTTGCCCCTTTTTTCCATAAAACTTCTAAGAAGATGACTTTTTCAATAATTTTCTTTCTTTTGCCAATTCTACATTAAATTCAGGAAAATAAGTGAGTTCCAAGTATAAACTCTAAAAATATATTAATTTTCACCATAAATTCCACACCCCTGTTGTGACCACTGTCCCATCGCCCTTCAGTATCCATTGTTACCGTCGCTGTCGACGTCATTGTCACCGTCACTATGCTTTACTGGTTTGTTTCTCTTTACCTTCTCTCTTTTGCGTTCCCCTGCTCTCTTTCGCCATTCTCTATCTACAAAAATGTCATCTTTCGTCGTTCTCTTACAAGTCACAGATTCTGGCCTCACGCATTCTCTCCCTCACTTGCAAGTAAAAACGATAGCTCACCCGTTCTCCCTCTCTTCCCTCGTGCCCTAATATCTTCGAGAGTAACTGATAAACCGGGATTCTGTGTACTTTATATGATGAATTTATGGTGAAAACTAATATATTTTTAGAGTTTATACTTGGAATTCACCTATTTTCTTTAATTTAATGCAGAATTGTCAAAGGAAAATAAATTATTGAAAAAGTCATATTCTTAGAAGTTTTCCAGAAGATAAGGGGCAAATTCGGAGCAGTATGGATAAGAAGAATTTGTTGAAGATCTATAACGGATTACTTATCTGTTATGAAATTGTTGCACATCTTAGAAGATATTACTTTTAAGAGAAAATAGGAAGCAATTATCTAAAAAATATCATCCCTATGAAGTTGGGATTTTTGTTATCTTAGAATTCAAAATTTAGATTTTGCTTCCTGTTTAGGATAGAAAAGTTATCTTATCTAAGATAATGATCAAATTCGCGTCTAGCAGATAAGATTGTAGCTATCCCTTTTCTAGATGGACTGAAACTCCTCCCTTACAAATACAGCAGTGTGGCAAGACCCAAAGTAGACCACCAGAGCCTCAGGCAATTAATAATAGTTAGAGAGTTTTAGAGTAGATTTAGGGAGCTTTGGAGCAAGTTAGAGGCTGGGGATCTATAGTGGAGATCAATCTTGTAAAGAGGGTTTTTTCTCTGTTTCTCTTTATGCACTCTTATTTGTTTAGTTTGGCTTTTACTATGTCTTTAGTTGGCTAAATTCCCCCTACTGGGGTTATGGTGAATCTTGTATTTGGTTGAACTTATTATCTATATTTATTTGAATTATTGTTTATTTCGTTAAAAATAGAATTATCCTAATGCTTTAATATGCTTGTTAAGACTTGATCACCCTTGGCATGTTTTAATTAATTAATTGATTGGCGGCCGTACCGCAATTAATTGGTAGACCCATAGGATAATCGGGATTAAGATTAATGCATGATCAAACTTTAATTTAATCTTCCAATCAGATGAATTTAATTAATCCACCTCTTTGATCTTTATGCTTCTTTTGAATTCAAATTCTTTGCATGATCAAACTTAGAATTAATTTAGAGAAAAGAATATTGCAAGTCATGTCCACTGATTGTTAATAGAATTAGAAGAGGGATTGGTATTTTTGGAATAAATAATATTCAGATAAATATAGGAATAAGGAATTAAAGGTACAAGTGAAACCATAACCCCATGCTCTATCTATTGCTAAATCTCTTAACTATTATTGTTCTCCTTTCTTCTTCTTCTTCTCTCTCTTCCTCAATTACATAACGTTTTGATTGTCTAAATAACTTAAGAATTTCTGGAGTTTGGTACTTAATAAGTTAATCTCTTGGGTTTGATATCAAGACTTTGGTCCTATATTACTTGCGACAGGGTACACTTGCCCTTAAGTGTGTCTCAGACGCATCAGTAACTAGGTTTCACTCCTTTTCTTTGAACTTCGTTTGCATGTAACTTTCTTTTTTCCTTACTTCGTTGTGATACAAAATGGTCTCTGTAAATGTATGTATCTAGTTTTCACTGAGAATGATAACTCTCTAGACACTTTTAGTAAGATTGAAAACTCTTACTACATAATAGCTTGTTTTGAACTGAAGGTATGGATCGAAAATGGACGTCAGTTGATAGAATGACATAAGAATATGAGGATGGACGTAAAAAGTTTATTAGGTTTGCTATTGAGCATGCTGAAAACCCAAGAAAAATCACTTGTCCTTGTATAGAATGTTGTTATTCAAATGGAGTCAATGCAGATGATTTGTTAGATCATTTAATTATATATGGAATTGATAAAACCTATACATTATGGAAAAGGTATGGTGAGAAAGAACGCAGGTATGCTGATTCTAGACAAATTAGAATGGGTGCATCAGCTGACTTTGGCACAGACACATATGACTACAACCGGGTTGTCGATATTCCAAATGTGATTGAAGATGAGCTTTGGGATTATCCTCAGATGTTTGAGAGACTAAAAAGTGATGCAGAGATACCACTGTATGCTGGTTGTACTAAATTCATGAGACTCTCGGCGGTGTTGAAGTTATATAATTTGAAAGCGGCCAATGGATGGTTCGATAAAAGCTTCACAAAATTGCTAACTCTTTTGAGAGATATGCTGCCTAAGGAAAATGTGCTTCCTGGTTGGACATACGATGCTTGTAACGCCCCAAATTTTCACTCTATGAGACAGAGTGTTAATAAGGGAGGATTAATGTTAATATTAGGATTTCGATGATATTAACAACGGTTTAAAACTTACGTAGAAAGTCAAACGAAAATTATGTAGACGTCTGTCAAAATAGGAACATAACGACATAGAAACTCTAATTGGAGTCAGAAAAGATATTTGAGGATAACAATAGTGATTTTATATTATTTGAGAATTTTAGAAATTTATTTGGGAATTTTCTGAGAAACAGATCAGAAATAGTATTGTTTTGGTCCCTATAGTATATATATGATGAACTGCGAGTGGACTTAGAGACCAGAACAAGTTAGAAAAATATTTCGACGAGCCAAAAAGTGTTTTTACATTATCTAGAATTTATGGGAATTTTTCTGAAATTTTTGGAAAAAATTCTCAAAAATTACCAAATTGCCACTGTTATTGGCAAAAGATCAAAATAACCCTAGCTGGAATAGTTTAGTTACTATTCATAAAACCAAAAATGGTAATTTTTATTTTTATTTTTATTTATTTGGAGATTTTAGAAAATATTTCTAGAAGAATTTAGTGAGATTACCATTTTACCCTTGGTGCGGGGAAAAATCGAAGAACGGGTAATGTCCGGGTACCAGAATTTAGATTGCAGGGAAAGTGGGACCCATGTAGCATAGTATAGTTGACTTTTATTGTGTTGACATGAGAAGTTACCACAATATCCTTGATTTTATTCTTTAATTACCAAAACCATAGAAAATACATTTTTATCCTTTGTCCTTTTTGGTAATTTCCACCCAAGTGAATTTAATCTTATCCCTTCTTCCTTGTTCAGCCCAAAACCGCCCCATATATGCCATGAAATGGTCTAGGTTCATCTTGTGTTGGAGAAGCTTGGAAGCCAAGAGAGATATTTAATTTTCAAAGCATTATTTGATAATGGTTTGAAATCCAACCACAGGATTTGGACAAGTTTTGGCTTTTGATTTGTCATTCATCCACTTAGGTGACAAGCAATTCTTGGCCAAGTATTGGGGGAGGAGTGGTGTGAGGTTAAGGGAGAGAGGAAGAGAGTTTATTCATTTTTCATGACACTTTCTCTCTCTAAAAGCTATTTTTCTCTAACTTCTCTCTAAGCCTTCATCTCTTCCTTCATCCTTTTCTTCCATTTTCATGAGCTTCCATAACCTCTTAACATATATTTTTGATTATCTACACAATAATCAAGTGTAGAGAATCCATTTTTAAACACTTTAAACACTAGCCTTCATCAAAGCTTTAGAATCATCAAGTGTTCATACTTTTCAAGAACACCAAGCTAAGGATTTTTGGACTTTGGGTAAGCCATCAATCTTGGTATCTTGTTTGCAATCAAAGGTTGTGTACAAGTTACTCTATTTTATTCCTTTTTGGGGTTAGATAATTTTAGTAAAGGGTGAAAACCCTTTTGATTGATGTTTTGTGTTCTTGTATGTGTTTATGAAGGAGTTTGAGTTCTTGGACTTGGGGACCACGAAATTTTTGAAGGAGAAAGTGTAAGAGGTAGGGGGAAAATTCTCTAGTTATCATAGTTACACAAGCATGTGTTCTATGTGATTTTTTTATGTTCTTGGTGATTGATTTCTTATATTTTTGGTGAATGATTTCTTATATTTATTTTTGTGATTGATTTCTTATGTGTGGGTAATGATTCCTTATGTTGTGATGGGTTGATTTCATATATAGTGATAAGGTAATTTCTCATGACTTTGGTGATGTAAAATATTCAAGATGATTCCTTGCTTTGATATTCTCATGTTGTGTGATTGGTGATTGGAGAAGTTGAGAGATTGAATGAACTTAAATCATGATAATTAAACAAGTGACCCAAGCATATTGGAGATGATGTAGAGGACATGGGAATAAGGTGATTGTTTTGAAAAGAATAAAATTAGAAAACAAAGTCCAAAGCTTTGTTTAGGATTCTTCTTAATTCAATCATTTACAACAAAACTAAGTCTCCAATAGACTTTTCAAGCAAAGTTAAGAAAAGTAACTTTTAAAGGTATTGTAACACCCCGATTCATATCAGAGTAATTACTGATTTTTATCTAACTTTAATTCATATCTCTCATTAAAATATGAGAAGGTGACAGCGGAAAATTAAAAACCCTTTAATAAATAATTTCTCAGAATTAATACCATGTTAAAATGATACTTAAAAGTTAGAGATTACATTCTAATACACAACTAATAACACTCAAACTCCTAAATCTAGACATGATCCGGTCTTGACTCTCTTGAATGAGCATCCTCATGGATTGGTATCCAAATACTCTTCTATGTAATGTACCTGTAACAAAACTTAAACTGGTGAGATAACAATTACCTCAACGAGTCCCTTAAAACAACCCAGTAAGCAATGATAAGGGTTTATGGTCACCTTATCACATTTAACAATTCCATTAATATCAAATTAATTTCATAAGCTTATACTTTGCCACACTTCAAGTTCATAACATGTTACACTTGGCACTTAATCCTTGAAATGCTTTATTTATAATAAACATACTTATAGTATTATATACATACTCTATCGTTTCTCATGATTTCCCTTAGGGTCTATGATTATCAAAAACTAGGAACTATGTCGCCGGGCCTGAAGGTCACCGGACCGACACCATGAACTACGCCGCCGGGCCTTATCAAACACCGGACCGACGTCATGAACTACGCCGCCGGGCCTTATCGAACACCGGACCGACGTCATGAACTACGGCATAAGTGATTAAACGTCTTTAATCCGTAAGTGGCGTCCCATCTTACCATGAAATACCGTAGCAATGACATTCTTGTCAATTAAAGAATGTTAGCAAGATTTCAATGACATTCTTATCAATTAAAGAATGTAAACATGATTATAATATGATATTATAACATAACCAGAGTACAATTTACTTAGTAGATATCCAGTCAACATGTCATAACTAATGTATAGAGAATTCAATATTTTTCATTAAGATTATCAATCTTTGACAATATGCAACTCACATACATGATCATTCAAGATTTCTAAGATTCAGCTGCAACTTGATAGAATCAGTTAAAACTCAATTTTTAATCAAATCCAATCAAACCGAGCTAACCTGTAGATTTATATGTCTGGTTTCATTTGGTACAAAGAGCACAACAATTCAGTAAATACACATTTAGCTATGCACAGTTTATCAGGCTATGCCTGTAAGACAGAATTTTCAGCAACTCTGTCAAGATTTTAATTCATAATCGGAAACTTTGAAGGATCATAACTTGGAGAATTATAATCTAAATTAAACCATTCCAAAGCCTAAAATACTTCATTTTAAATCTATTTTAATATTCCACATAAACCAAATCAATTGGACACATACACAGAGAGATTAGTCTCTCTTATCACACACTGCCAGAGTAATAGTTTTATCAGGACAGCATCAGAATGCATTTCCAAAACGGAAACTTGTAAGATCCTTAACTAAGCCTTCACACATCCAAATCAAGTGCATCCAAAGGCTAATCTATTCCATTTTATGTCTAGTTTAATATGGCACAATATTCATATCAATTGGGCAACCACACAGAGAGTTATAGGCATTTTACCACACACAGTCCGAATACAATATGTCCAAAACAGTATCAGGAATTTATTATCTCAACCGAGACTTTAGTGAATGATTTCTAATTCAATTCTTAACCAAATGGAGTCAATCCAAAGCCTAAATTGAATAGATTTTTGTCTATTTTCAAATGGCATAGAGAGCACAGAAATTCGGTAAACACCCAGGCAGGTAGACAGGATTTACTACCTACTGCCATAGCTGGAAACCAGAAAAAAAAAAAATCAAACAACAATGCTATCCAATTCTGTTAGAACGAAATTCATCTCCTAAATGAACATACAAGCATTATTCCAGTTTAAACCCTCAACTGTGTTCTCATCCATAACATGCAAGATTTGTGAACCTTTTAAAAACCTAATCCTGTCTCAGACCATAGACTATGGTGATGCTCAAACACCATCCACATGAGGAAAAAGGACTCACTTGTTTGAAGAACACAAGATGGATGTTGAATCTTTTGATCCCTCTACTTGCTTGAGCTCTTCTCTAGCTTTGAGATGATGGAGATGGTGCTCTCCTTGCTCCAAGCTTCTACCTCTATTCTAGCTCCACTCTTGAAGAGAATGATGAGTGGTGGTGTATGGTGGTTTTTGAGTGGTGGCTGAGTTTGACAAGAGGGAAGAAGTAGTGGTGTTTCTTTCTTCTTTACTCTCTCGTCCCTCTCTTCCTCTCTCCCTTTTAGTCAAATCTGATGGTGTGGGTGTGAGTGTGTGTTTTGGGTAAGTGAGGTGAGGGTAGCTGAGAGTAGGTGAGTGCATGTTCATGCATTGGTCCTCCTTGGATTTCATTTGGATAGATTAAGATAAAGAATGTGTGTGTGAGTATGTGTGTATGACCGTGAATGTGAGTGAAGAGGGATAGAAAGAAAATTTCAAATTTTTTCCCTTAATTCTAATTTAGTCCCTCATCTTTTATACTTCTATATAAACGGCCACTCAAATAATGTTATTACTACTACTAACCCATAACATTTAATCATAGAAAACACATATCTATATGTATTTGTATAAAATAATTATAACAGACAATCCATTTTAATAAGCTAAAATATCTCTATGGTTGGGATGTTACAGGTATCATATTTAACCTAAAATTTTATATATCAAGTTTTAGTTTTGTGAAAAATGCTTCCAAAGGGCTATGTAAAGGACTTTTGAAAATCTAAGTAAATGAACCAAAGGTCATGAAGATAAAATCTGGGTTTGATACTTAAAAATGTTGGAAATAAATCAAGCAATCAAATTCTAAAAGAAAGTTAAATTTTTGGATTTTTGATAATTTTTCCCAAACTGTTCACACCCCTGCTGTGATAACTTTCACAGGCTGTGATCTTTCTATTTGCAAAAAATACTCTTTTGAAAGTACAGGGACCAAAAGTGTAATTCTTGAAATTTTAAGGACCGAAAGTGTAATTTTAAAGTACAAGGACTGAAATAGTAATTTGAATATTTAGAGGACCAACAATGTAATTTTTTAAATATAGGGACTAAAAATGTAATCTGGATACTTCGAGGACAAAAAATGTAAATTTTGAAAAAAAATTTAACATTTTAGATAATTAATTAAAATAAAGGGATATTTTTACTAAGGTGATGAACAAGGTGGTTTTAAAATTTATATTAATAATAAAATCAAGTGAGGGAGAGTATTATCATGGAGTTTTCTCAAAGAGGCCAAAGCCTAATTGATTGAGTTTTTCCAAAGTAAGTTCCCAAATGAATTCTTAAAAGTTGAAGAGGGGGTAATATAAGCCTAGTGTACCAAAAAAGAATGGACCTAGCATTTAAAAACAATGAGATGTGAGGCCGTGGATTGAGTGTCCGTAACGATGAGATATTTTTGTACTAAGTATTCAGGGTGTGGAAATTATATTGGGACTGAGTGTCCAAAGTAGTGAAAATGACGTTCCTAAAATATGAGTAAATAATGGTGTGAAAAGTCTGTGTGACTTAAATATGTTGAATAAAGATGAATTAATGCGAGTGACGGAAGATGGGCTGTGTGCCGTTGGGTTGTGTGCCATTGGGCTGTGTACCGTTGGGCTGTGTGCCGTTTCATTGGTTGTGTGCCGTTCCACCAAGCTGTGTGCCATATGAGTTACAATTCACGTTATACGTGGTTGGAAATTGATACGGTTGGGCTACAATTGCCTACTAGGGTTATCCGAGTTTTGAACTTCCACCAATGGCCATGTTTTTGCATCCTTGAGCCGGGGAAAATCGTACACTCGACTTGGATAAACCTGACTGACCGGTCTTTTCAGGATAAGGTGAGAGTGGCTTTTATGGAATGGTTGTGAGAGCAGACCCGAAGTTGTGCAATCATGTTAAGTATTTAGCTGCGCCTATCACTCAAACGTTGTTGGGATAAGTCTCCATGGAGCATTGAGAAATGATGTTCTTAAAGAGCTCTTAAAAGTGTCATGCATATATATTTCTAAGTGAAATTGATGTGATTCTTGAGTGTGATCTCTTTTGAGGATAAGTATAGCACTGTGTGTGCAAAATATTTATTGTATGCATTATATTTGTTGTGTGTTGCTTGTGTAACTGTGACGATATAACTGTGAATGAGATTTTCACCCATGCAATGTATTATTTTCCTATATGCAAATATGTTTTCCTAAGTCGCTACGCCGGAGATTAAAGTGGAGGTCAGGAGGAGGCAAGGACAGGTGGTATGTTGACACCGAGGATGGACGTGCGCATTTTAGATTAAGGGTTAGGTTTTCCCATTTGAGTCCTTATGGAATTTTCAATGGTTGACCAGCATAGGGAGTCTGTATTTAATTAGTTTGGGGGAAAAGTATATTTTATTGTATTGGATATTATTATTATTATATGAAAGAATGCTTCATGTTTCCTAAATTGAGTTTCTCGGAGTAATGTGTTGACATATTTTCATCTCTAAAGAAAAAAATTAACTATGAAAATCATTTGTGAAAATTAAATAACTTCGACATATTTTTCTGAAAGAAAGTCAGTAATTAAATAAATTTATTTTCGCATTTGGGTTGGTTACTAAATGTAATGCCCTTCGAGAAAGATGGTGTTACATTAGTGGTATCAGAGCTGGTCGAGTATTTCGGGAAAGTTTGGGTTGTAGGCTTGTTGTGTTTGTGTTGTGTGAAATCTGATATGTTGATGGATTGTGTGAATTCTGATTGAGTGGAGAATTTTGTGTGAATTCTGATTGATTGATTGATTTGTTTTATTCTAAAAAACCTGGTGCCGAGGTTGTACTGGAATGGGACAGTACAGCTGAGGAAAATCGAGACTGTATTGGAATGGGACAGTACAGTTGAGGGGAACTTAATAGAATTAATCGGTACTACCTATGCCAACAATACTGTATATGTATGGGACTGTACAAGAAAGGGTGACCTTCTGAAAAGCATGTGAGTGAGGACAAAACATGTGGATGGGATCTGTGTTGGTTTGTAGGGTTAGTCGTAAATTTGAAAGGTAGCCAGGCAATTCAGAATAGTGTAGACTTTAGTTGAATATCTGTAATTGTTTTCTTTGTGAAATCACTGTGTGTGAATGCGTGGTGGTGAGATTTCTTGGATGGGTTCTAACTGGTTTTACCTGTGTGGTTGCCTTGTAGGAAACCATGGCAAGAAGGGCAAACAACGATGATGGGGATTTGGGAATTGCTATCTGTAACATCCTAAGAATTTCACTCTATAAGACAGAGTATTAATTTTAGAAGATTAGAATCATCCTTAAGATTTTCAGATAAAGTGAAATGGTTTTGAACTGACGTAGAAGTCAAACGGTACTTTACGGATATTCTTGACTGTCAAAATAAGTTAATAATGAATATGGAAAACTCATATTTGATTCCCAAGAATTATTTGAGGAGATAAAATAGTAACTTGATGTTCCATAAAGGTTTTAGAAATTAAGTTGGAATTTTAGAGAAAGATATAAAGGGAATTATAGTTTTGGTCCCTCTAAGAGAAACTCCGTAATCTGTTAGTTAAGAAATGGATAAATACCGGAGATGGAGAAATAGTTAAGAAAGAGACACTAGAATCTAGTATACTTAAGATAGTATAGAAAATAATAAGTCTTGTTTGGTATTATAGTTTAAAACGGTAAGATAGTTAAGTCTTATATAGACTTCTGTTTTCTATTTTTTGTCTATTATCTGTTTTATATGAAATTGTGTGATATAAGTGTTAAGTAAATTATGTTGGTCTTATAATTAAGGTTTTAAAATACTTATCAAATTATTTCATTGAAACAGACATTTTTCCTTCGACGTTTAGGGTTTTTCTAAACAACCGTATTTACTGTAATTGATGGATAAGATTTTAAATAGCTAAAGTATATTAAACTAGCCCAGAAAACAAACTATCTTCACAAAAGTTGGTTCTTTTAATATTTATGATTTTCTGGAATTTTTCAGGAATTTTTAGAAATAATAAGTTTTAGAAATTACCATTTTGGTCCCTATAGTTAACAGCAAGAACTGAGAACTAATTTAGAGACCAAGTTGAGGTCAGAAAGAGATTTTTCGAAAGCTAAATCATATTTTTATATTTTTTTAGGATTTTTGGTATTTATTTTGAAATTTTTCGAAAAGTAGATAAAAAATTACTTTTTCAGTCCCTATGGACACGAGAAACGAGGATTTCTAAATGGAAATGAATTTTTAGTGATCAGTGAATACTCAAAATCATTTTTCAAGAGGGATCATTAGTGTTTATATTCAATTTGTGATTTTTTGGGAATTTTTCTGGAATTTTCTGAAAAATGTCTATTTTGCTCTTACGGTACGTCTGTTTTCCTTTGTTTATGCGAACCGCAAAGCTTACCCTTACCGTAAAAATCCAAAAACTCTTCCACAAAACTCTTACATGGAATTCTTGAGATTCCCTATAGGTTCTCATATTTTAAATTAATTTGGGAATTTTTTATTAGTGAAAATACTATTTTACCCTTGTTTTGCACATAAACCCTAGGGGCAAAGATGTAATTTCACTTCCCTCTTCTAGAACACTGTTGGCTGCCTCCCATGGTGACTCCCCAAGGTCTAGAGGCTTCTCAATCCTTCTAGATTTTGAGTCATCACAGGAGTCATGAAGCTTGGCAAATTAGAAGTTAGACCTTTAATTTTTTATTAATTTAACTTAGAACCACGGTTGCTTTCCAAGCCAACCATGGTCATCTTCTAACCACCCATTGGCACAAAATTTTGGCTATAAATAGGAGGGGAGTGCCTCATAAATTTCTCACATCCAAGAAGCCTTGTGTTGACAAGCAAAATCTCTCTCTTTTTCTCCTTGAAGTTCTTAGTTTTCTTGCTTGGTGTTCTTGGTTCTTCAAGCCTTGTTCTTCCAAGATTTGTGGCAAAGGTAAGGGGAACCTCTTGCAAATTAATTTGAGAAGTATGAGTTTGATTCTCGTTTGTGTTTGAATTGTTTGTTTGTATGTTTATAGATTTTATTTATTTAAATATGCTTTATAATTGTTTTATAGCTTTAATTTAATTATTTTATGCTATTTAATAATTGTAGAGCTATAATGCCCATATTTTCTGTAAAAATCGTGTGAGTAAAGTGGCTATGGCAAAATCATTTTTTAGCATTTGTAAACATACCGTAAAGAAAATACAATTTATTCTTTTGTGAAAACCCTGATATTGTCTATCATTGATATACAAGGTGATGGTTAAGATAAATGGTTTACTAGTATGGGTCTGTCTAGGAAAGACAGAGATCTTTGAAGGGGTTTTAAGTCCATCTCTCTTTCTTAGGAACTGTACTGATACGCTGTTTGGGGAATTCTTAACCTAGGGACCCGATATATACGTGACTAAGATAAATTGGGAAAGAAGTGATTTCTTAATAAACGTATATATAAATAGATTGGATTGGATAAAAAGAGTATAGCGGTAATGGATTCTCGTGAATTCTACTGTTATAGCATCTATCGGAATTTAATATAAACAGTAATGGATTCTCGGTAAATTCTACTATTATATTATCAGTGGGAAATATTGAATGGGTATCCAATCTGTATATATATATATACTTAACTCAGTTTAATTTCCATTATCTACGGCAGTGGAAATTAGTGAGGTAGGCTTTCAACGGGCCTTTTCCTAGAAGATAATTGGTGCTTAAGTGTTTCCATAAATAAATAGTTGATTTCGTTCACCTAGTCTATGTTTTATCTGAGTGGTGAGATTCTGTGTTTTAACTTAAGATATGCGATTCAGTATTTCATCTAAGATACGTAATACTATGTTCTTAGTGGTTTGGAAATGGAAGAGATGTGCTTAGTGAAAAACAATGTTCCTATATGCTTGGTAAAAGCGATGTCCCTATATGCGTAGTACTAATGCGATGTTCCTACACGATGTTCTCAAATGCTTTGTCTGAACCGAGGTTCCTACACGATGTTCTCAAATGCTTGGTCTACAGCGAGGTTCCTACACGGTGTTCTCATATGCTTTGTTTAAAGCGGTGTTCTTATCCGATGATTTTCATGAAATTTCCTTGATCTGCTGATATGTCTTGCTTGATCTGCTATTTTGATATCTGTTTTAGATAACTTGCTGTGTTGACATATATCTGGTTTGATGTGCAAATTGGATGATGTGTAGTCTGTGTTTTGGATGTGCTTCTACTTTTCATGTTACTTTGTTTGAGAGTTTCACCCTTGCCTACTTTCTATGTTGTTGGTACATGGTTGAGTAGATGTTTTTCCCAAGGAATGGGTTAGCTCTTAGAAGAGGATTTGAAGGATGTTGTTGTATAGATAAATATGGATTCCAAGAATAATAGATGGTCACTATATCAATTTGGGTAGAGTTCTAGAGACCAGACTGGCTCAGATGTTCACTGTATTATTTTAAGCCTTTCCTTGTAAAAACTCTGATGATTATATGAAATGAAATTGCATTCATAAAAATATTATTTTATGCTTCTGCACTTAAAACCTTTTGAAAAGAATTAAGACATATTCTCCATCCTTCTCTTTATTTAAAAGAAGAAAAAATTTTACCCACATTTTCGAAGAAGGAATGTTGAGCTTTCACCTAATATTTTCTATGTTATTTTGAAATTCTTGGTGACTATGGTGTGATATCCTTTTTGGAGAAAGGGTGTTACATTTTGTGGTATCAGAGCCAAGTCGAGTCTTTTGGGGTGCTATTGGGTACAGGTTTACTGTGTTTTCATTGTGTGAACTCTGATGAGTTGTTTGTGCTGTGTGAAATTGTGTGAATTCTGTGTGAATCTTGGATTGTTTGTTTGGTTTATATTGTTCTGGAAAAATCTGGTGTCAAAGTTGTATTGGAATGGGACGGTACAACCGAGAAATCCGCAACTGTGCTGGAATGGGATGGTACAGCTGAGGGAAACTTAGTAGGATTAATCGGTACTACCTATGCCAACAATACTGTATAGGTATGGGACTGTACAGGAGAGGATGACCTTCTGAAAAGCATGTAAGTGAGGACAAAACATGTGGTTGGCATCCGTGTTGGTTTGTAGGGATAAAGTCGTAAATCTGAAAATAACCAGGTGATTTCAAGATAATATAGACTTGGGTGAATCTATTTGATTGTTTTCTATATGAAATCTTTGTATGTGAATATGCGATTTTGTGACTTCTTGAATGGGTTTAGATTTGGCTTTACCTGAGTATCTGTTTGTGTTATGTTTGCCATAGATAGAAACTTACCTTTACAATTAAGTTATGACTTGGATAATTGTAACACCCTGTTTTTTATATAGTTTTTGTAGGCTTTTAATCTGTTTTAAAATATTTTAAAATTATTTAATTAATAATTTTGGGATCGTAAGGTTCGCAAAACTATTTAAAATTATTTAATATAATTTCCTCTTGAAGGGTTTAGAGTGGTATAGTTCGCAAAACTGAGTTTTTGCAGGAATCGCATTCTCACGTGATGCAGAGAAGGGTCCAGTATTTTTCTGGAGACCATTTTTACTCCAAAATAATATTTTAAAGAACCAAAAGTGGTTTTTATATTATTTGTGAATTTTAGAAATTTTACTGAAAATTTTTCAGAAAAACTTTATTTTAACCGCGTTTGGAGCTTTACGGGTAACCCGAGCGCAACCGGGACATGAAAAATAGTCCAAAAATTTAGTTTTGAGTTTCAAAATTTTTCTATATCATATTCAAGTCATAAAATTGATTTCTCATGATTTTACCTATTTTAGAAAATATTTATCTAAAAAGGGATTATAAAACTAAGCATTTTTACTACTTTGAACTACCAATTAAACCCTAACTTGATGGGATTTAATCCCACCATTTTTCTAGTCTGATTTGGGCGAGTAAGAGGGCCAATTCTCACTCTCAAAAATATCCCAAAAGTGAGATGGGTCAAAGGGGTTGATTTTTGAATTTTCTTTCAAATTAGGTAAATGAGGTATGGCTCCCATCCACTCAAAGCATGCAAGCCCATACCTCCCCCATCCCTCCTTGTGGCTGCCGAGTTTGAGTAGGAAGAAGGGAGAGAGAAGTTTCACTTTTCACTTCATCTTCTTCACTTGAATCAAAATCCTCCATTTTTCTCTCATTCTCCAAGCTTTCCTCCATAGCCAAAGCTTGAGTTTTATTGGGTTTTTGGCTAGTCAAGCTTCACAAAAAAGGTTTGGATTATCATTCTAATCCATAAACTTCTTTCATTTTTCCATTTCCACCACTTCCATTTTTCCATGAAAGCTTGTGTTCTTCTTTTTATTAAAAGAGAGTTTTTTCTTGGTTTAGGTTCACTCCATTGGAACCTACAAACTTGAAAACTACCTTGGATCCATTTGCTTCAAAGTTTGAGTAAGTATTCCTCTACTCAAAATTTTTACTCTTTAGGGTTTGGTTGTTTTCATAAAACTTGCATTTTTATGGTTGTATTTTTGGTGTATTTTGTGTAAGGTTGATTTTTCTAAGTGTTGGGAACATCAAAGCTTCAAGGAGGCCACTTGGTGTTGGTGATTGGTGTGAAGATGATTTTGGTGTTAGCCCATTTTCTTTAGCTTCAAGAGGTAAGGGGATTTTCTCAATAAGTTGGGAAGGTTTTATATGTGGGTGTTGTATGTTGTGTGCTTGATGATAAACTTAAAGATTTGAGTTGTCATGTTGGGTGTTGAATGATTTATCATTCTCTTAGTAAAATATATTTTTACCTATGTATGATTAGAGTTTTAAATATATGGTTTTGGTTGATGAAATGGGATTTTCGAAATTTAAGGACTCTTGGAAGAAATGATTTTATTTGAAGTGGTTGATGCCTTGTTTAGCATTCTTGATATTTGTAAAATGCTAAAAATGGTTACTTTAAATGTATGTGTGCTTCATGATTGGAATTAGTATTCTTGATGTATTGATTTATTTGATTCTTGGGTGATATTGTGTGTTTTGATTATGTTATGGATTGTAATAATTAAAGTAGTTAAAGCTTTAAATTTACTATGATTGTTGTTGTTGTGATTAGTGATTGGTTTCAAAGAGGACTAACACTATGTACCCAAGCATATGGAAGAGGATTAAAGGACTTTAAGAAGAAGTTTTCCAAAATGAAAATCAAGATTTAATTAATTAGAATTCAAGTCAACGCTTGATTAGGTATTTTCACTAAATTTTGAAATTTAGTCTCCAATGGACTTTATCACAAAATTTTCTTTCCAAAAAGCCCTAATTAAGTTAAGGAATTAATGAATAAGGGAAAAAGTGGAACTTCAAATTTTAAAGGGGCAAAAATGAAAACTGGGTGCATTTTGGGGCAAAATTATAATTTTCGAAAGTTTTGGGATCAAAAACAGAAAACTGGGTGTTTTGGGTCAAAAATATAATTTTTTGGAAACCCAGGGACTGAAACGTAAAACTGGACGTTTCTGGACCAAAATCATAATTTTTCCAAGATAGGGGCTGAAACAAAAAAACTAGACAGTTTGGGGGCTAAATTTGAAATAGGTTGAAGTAAATGAATTTAAGTAAAGTTTTATCAAATGTGTAACTTGAGTTTTAATTAAGATTTTAAGTTAAACCTTTACTATGAGAAATACTAAGTTTGGTTTTAATAAAAACACTTAAGTTTTCAAATGACTTTTATAGAACTCTTCTTAGTTGTATTTAAACAAACGTAAAAGGTATTTCATTTGTTAAGTATTTAAAGATTTTGAAACTTTAAAGCTAAAAAGGATTTAATGGAAGTATTCTTCAAAACTTATGTTTTTAAATAACGTTTTTATACGGTATTGAAAGAGGATCAATACGTGGCGACGATGAAGTCTTGAGGACGATAATGCTACACAGTGTTGGAAGAAAGCTAACACGCGACGACGACAATCCTAAGACGAGGGACCGCATTAATTGTCTTGTTTGTGTTTGCAAATTTATACTGTCATTTGCATTAAAGACGTGGCTTTTGCCAAATTAGAGCATATAATCCTATGCGGGGATTGTAAATAGGTATGGTCTGACTATAAGTCTTTGAGGGCATTCAGGTCACGAAATTCTCAATGGCCTTGAGGGGAATCCCCTTGTGCCGAGAAGAGTAGTATACCCGGCTTGAATGATCCTGACCGGCTGCCTTATTTATGATATGGTGTATGACGTAGCACAATGGGTTTGTATCGAATGAATGTTAAACAAGGGTTGAGAGATGGTCAAGTTGCATTTATGTTAGGTATACGGTTCCGCCGTATCGCTCTACTTATTTGCGGAAGAGAAGTCTCCATGGAGCAGTGCACCGGTGTATGAAAAGAGATATTGAAGTGACATGCATTATGCTAGAGTGCTATGTGTGTTTAACTTGATGACGTGTTCTCTTTTGATGATTGAATATCTTAGCTAAAGATTTGCGAAAGAGTAATTCTATATATATATATATATTCTTGGAATGTATTATGTAGTATTTTCCTTTTTCATATGCACCCTTTTGTGGATTTCAACTTGTGCAAAGAAATTCACCCTTGAATGTTTTTCTGTTATCCATATGTACGCTATGCGTAGATGTACACTTCGAGACCTCTGGTAGCCAGAGTGAGGGAGAGCTTCCGGCCTCTTGAGGCCGATGGTGGGGGATGGACTTATGATCCCATCTCCCAATGGGCCACGGTGTGTGGACACGTGGTCAAGACGAGATGAGGGGTGCTAGGCCCCGAGGAGGTTTTGGAGCGTGACATGGTTCTGGAAGCTTACATTCCCATAGAGAAGATGCGCAGCTGGCTGGCAGCCGCACCCGATACACCAGTGGAGCAGCCGAGGAGAGAGACTCAGGAGGAGAGGCCTTTACCCTCGCGGGTAACCGGATCTGCTCGGGAGTACCGTCGTTGCTTTCGTCGTACTCCAAGGAAGAGTTCCTTAGAGCGGGCACGCCTACCGAGGATGGCTCCACCAGTGACACCAACTTCACCACCGGAGACAGTGAGACCGACGCTCCCCGTTCCTTACGTTGCCCCGTCTGGACGTTTCGTGCGTTGTTCTTCTGACACTTCTGCCGGACCGTCGGGATACGCAGAGAGGGGGAAGAGGAAGGTTCGAGATGAGCTAGAGCGGGTATTCACTGAGATATCCGAGGATGAGGAGGACCCGGAGGAGGATCCCGAGGAGGACCCCGAGGAGACATCATCGTCTTAGGTCTGTAGAGGTGGGGGTGTCTAGTGCTAGGTTGTGGGTTGTCTGTTAACGACCAGCCTAGGTTTGGGGTGTACATGTTCAGTGTCGTGTATTTGACACATCTTTTGATTTACTGCTTTACTAGGTTTAGTTTCATCGCTTTATTTCCTTTATGTCAGAATGTTGAATATTGGCTACTCTATTGTGGTTCATGACTATACTTGCGGGCGCAAGACTTGTGTATATTGACATGATGATGTATATATCTATGTATGATGTTTCTTTTCTTCTAAGTTTCTGGATGGCTAAATGAGACATAAGTAATCTTTTCATTTAAGACTTTTACAAAAAAAAAATTAGCCACGAATTTTATAAAGGCAAACCAGTTTATATTAATTCAGCATTAAATTTTGTTTAGTTTTCATGTGACGTTCCTTGTGGGAAAAAGAGGCATTACAATAATGACATTATTAGTCATAAAATTTTATTGTTTTCTTACTACTTAAAGTCAAGGTACGGCTCTAGCTAACTCATTAGCTTGCTGGTAGCAGTGAGATAACAATGGTATTTAGTATGAACTGATAAGTTAAATCTCTAAGTGTATCCACGAATTTCGAGGACAAAATTATTTTTAGAGAGGTAGAATTGTAACATCCCAAAATTTTCACTCTATAAGACAAAGTATTAATTTTAGAATATTAGAATCATCCTTAAGATTTTCAGATAAAGTGAAATGGTTTAGAGCTGACGTAGAAGTCAAACGATACTTTACGGATATTCTTGACTGTCATAATAAGTTGATAATGAATATGAAAAATTCATATTTGATTCCCAAAAGGTATTTGAGGAGATAAAATAGTAACTTGATGTTCCATAAAGGTTTTAGAAATTAAGTTGGAATTTTAGAGAAAGATATAAAGGGAATTACAGTTTTGGTCCCTCTAAGAGAAACTTCGTGATCTGTTAGTTAAGAAATGGATAAATACCGGAGATGGAGAAACAGTTAAGAAAGAGACTCTAGAATCTAGTATACTTAAGATAGTATAGAAAATAATAAGTCTTGTTTGGTATTATAGTTTAAAACGGTAAGATAGTTAAGTCTTATATAGACTTCTGTTTTCTATTTTTCGTCTATTATCTGTTTTATATGAAATTTGTGTGATCTAAATGTTAAGTAAGTTATGTTGGTCTTATAATTAAGATTTTAAAATACTTATCAAATTATTTCATTGAGACAGACGTTTTTCCTTTGACGTTTAGGGTTTTTCTAAACAACCGTATTTACTGCAATTAAATAGCTAATGTATATTAAACCAGCCTAGAAAACAAACTTCCTTCACAAAAGTTGGTTCTTTTAATATTTATGATTTTTTGGAATTTTTTAGAATTTTGTAGAAATAATAAGTTTGAGAAATTACCGTTTTGGTCTTTATAGTTAACAGCAAGAATTGAGAACCGATTTAGAGACCAAGTTGAGGTCAGAAAGAGATTTTTCGAAAACTAAATCATATTTTTATATTTTTTTAGGATTTTTGGTATTTATTTTGAAATTTTTCGAAAAGCAGATCAAAAGTTACTTTTTTAGTCCCTATGGACACGAGAAACGAGGATTTCAGAATGAAAATGCATGTGATCATTGAATGCTCAAAATCATTCTTCAAGAGGGATCATTAGTGTTTATATTCAATTTGTGATTTTATCGGAATTTTTCTAGAATTTTATGAAAAATGTCCGTTTTGCACTTATGGCGCGTCCATTTTCCTTTGTTTATGCAAACCGCAAAACTTACCCTTACCGTAAAGATCCTGAAACTCTTCCACGAAGCTCTTGCATGGCATTTTCGAGATTCCCTATATGTCCTCATATTTTAAATTAATTTTGGGAATTTTTGATTAGTGATGAAACACAAGAAGTGGGGTTGAGTTGTGTTTCTAAGCTTTTAAAACTTTTCGCAAACGTTGGACGCTGATTATGAAAACGTTGGACGCACAGCGTATTTGAGTTATTGGACGTACAGACAAGTTGGACACAGAAACGTCCACTTAGTTTAAACAAGTTTTCTTGTGCGATTAAAGCGTATGAATAACTTGTTAAAATAAATTCAAAATCAATCCCCTCAGTTAGTATATAAAAAGATATAAACAGAGATAAGGGATAGAGAAAAAGACACAAATGTTTATCCTGGTTCACCATTTCCTAAGAGCTACGTCCAGTCCCCTCAAACTAGGGAGATTTCACTATCAATCCAGATAGAATCCAAGTATTCTTCAATAGCCTTTTCAGGCCTTACAACAAGTATTATTTGCACACCTAGCCTCTCCACATGTATTTCGGAATACTTCTGAAACGGTATACCTGCGAAACGGTGAAAACCGAAGAGTTTGCACTATCAATAAATTTAAAAAATGAGTGCCACGAAATTATTTAGACTTCTTATGGCATTTTCTAGCATTCTCATTGGTTCTCATCAATTTTAATTAATTATTTCAATTTTTGATTTATGAAATGACAAAAATACCCTTGATTTTCACTCTTTTTCATACAAACCCTAGGGGTAAAAATGAAAATTCACATTCCCTCTTCTTCCAGCCAGTTTTCACTCCCTTTTCATGATCTTGGGGGGATCTAGGAGCTTCTCAATTGTTCTAGGGTTTTTTAGATATTTTTGTGAGATATTTTTAAAACCTAACCATGGTTTTGGATGAAAACCATGGGCTCTTACTACTTGGTTTGCACGAAATTTTCTCTGTAAATAGAGGGGGTTTCTCTTCATTTTCTTCATCCTTCACTTGAAGCAAATCACTCACAAATCTCTTTTCTTTCCTTTGTTTTTCTTATGTTTTCTTTGAGTTTTCTTTGGTTTTTCCTAACCAACCTCTTGTGTTCTTAGTTGTTCTTCATTGCTCTTGAGACTAAGGTATGGGGAAATTCTTTTCAAGTTGGTTTGATCTTTGTTTTGATGAGTATTTGTGTTTTGGGTGTTTGTGGTCCAAATAAATTGTTATTTATTTGTAAAATGGTTTTAAAAATTATACTATGTCTTATTTTTATTTAAAATGTGATTTTTCAAATAGTAAAGCTCTAATGCCCAATTTAATTATAAAATTTAATAATTGTACGTTACGCTGGCGAAATTTTAATTATAAAGGTTTGATCACCCAGTGGGCTATGCCTCTGTGATCAACAAATCTAAAAAATTGTAAAATTGAACCTCTTGAGTTTTTTTGGCTACTAGGGAATGCTGTGGTTGGTCAGGCATAAGAGTGCATCTTCGGTGCACTGTTACGTCGGGCTCAGGGGCCGTATCTCTATTAGACATTAGTACGTGAGCAAGTGACTAAATACGCTAAAATTTCTAAACTAGTGTTTTCTTCCATTTCCATGTTCTGATTTTGAAAATACATATATATATACAGGTTGATTGAGTAAAATAAGTTAATAGTAATGGGTTCTCGGTGAACTCTACTATTAAGTTATTTGGAAGAAATTCCAGATTTGGAACCCTATTATATATAAAAACTTGTGATTTCTACTATTTATATACAGACTGATGGTGGGTGAAGGTAGTTCGTTTGTATGGATCTGTCTAGGAAAGACTAAGGTCATTGAAGAGGCCTAAAAGCTCACCTGATCTTTCCTGGGAACCATACCGATGCGCTATTTTTTCTATCTTAGAAAGTTCGTATATACGTGGCGAAGATTACTTGATCAGCTTCCAAAGAGCTTTATCAAAGAGAATGAGTTAAGATGATTTTTATTAATATTATTACAGTTAAGGTTGGTTACCGCAGTTCGGCTCTGCCGCCGTGTGGTTACTCTTAAAATAAATTAATAAAGCTGAACAGAGAAAAGTGACAAGAGTATTTTGGAGTATGATGTTTTACCTGAGATTCTATGCTTTATCTGAGTTAAGGGATTCCGTATTTTTTTTGCTGAGAAGTGTGATTTTATTCTTATCTGATTTTGATGTTATCTGAGTTATGTGATTTGATGTTCCTATTTGAGTAGTGTGATTCTGAGTTTTATTGAGATATGTGACTCTGGGTTTTTATCTGAGAAATGTGGTTTTGTGTTTGCTTGCGATTCCGTGTTTATTTGAGAGTTAAGTCATAAATTGGTGTCTGTGGTTACTAAGTAAAATCTCTCGGAGTAGCGGGTTGAATGCTCGTGGTTGTGTGCCAAAATTCCTATGGTTAAATCTCCAATAGTAGCGAGTGACTTACTCGTGGGTGTGTCCCAAATTTAAGTGAGTAAAGTCTCCAGGAGCAGTGGGTTGTTATACTCGTGGGTGTGTCTCGAAAGTCGTTAAGTAAAATTCCCAGGAGTAGCGGGCAGAGTGCTCATGGGTGTGTCCCAAATGTTTAGAGAGCCTATGTGAAATTACTGTACTGGCGATGTTTGTGTTGTTTTTGCTATCACGGTACAGGCAAGGACTTGGCATTTGTGTTTATTTTGAGGATGAGTATAACAATATTATTGCGTGATAATTATCGTATGAATTTTATTTGCTGTTTGTATTATACCTGTTGAATGTCTTAAATGATGAAGATTTTCACCCATGCCTACTTTTCATGTTTTGTTCATATGTGGTTGAGTAGATGTGTTCCCAATGAGTGGGCTAAGTCTTAGGAGAAGAGCTAAAGAAGGTTGCTACGTGGATTCCGAGAAGAATCGGTGTTTACTGTATTGTTTTGGGTAGAGGTCTAGAGATTTGATCGGCTCAGATGTTCATTGTTCAAAGTATTTTGAGTATCTTGATTTTGCTTTGTAAGCTCTGAATATTTTTATATGAGATGAGATTCTCTTCACAAGTGTATTATCTTACGTTTCCGCATTTAAAAACCTTATGAAAAGATTTAGGAAAACATACTCCCCATCCTTCTCGTCTTCTTTAAACAGGAGGAAATTTTTTACCCGCATTTTGGAAGAAGGATTTCTAACTTTAATCAATATATTTTTCTAAGTATTTCAAAAATTCTTGATAACTATGGTGTAATATCCTTTTTAGAGAAAGGGTGTTACAAGAGTCATCCTAGGAATTACAGATACTATGTTGCTAGCCATTTGAATCTTCTTTAGGACGAGAAAGAAGCAAGAGAGAAGCTCTAGATGAGTGAGAAACTTAAAGAAGTTTGAGAAAGTAGAAAAGGAAGCCTCAGAGGGGGGTATCTATATGCTCTGAAGTTTTGACTTTGAGGTCAATAAGATAAGATTGTCTTTTTCAAATGTCAATGATGAAAAAGCCCTGGAATAGCTATAACAAAGTGCACGTTAGAGTGATAGTAACGTGACACGTGACAAAGTTGTTATAATGTATTTTGTTGCAGGATTATTTTCTTCGAAATTTAAAATATTTGTTTATCATTAAAACAAATATTTTAGGGGGCATCTGTTGGGGTGAAAATAATCCTTTGAGGGTGAGTACATCAATTCGAAGCTTATGTTAAGTTTTTATTAAATGTGGCCTAAGTTAGAAGGCGCAATAAAGACTCACTCAAAAATATTGGGATATTAAGAAAACTAAAGTGGGCAGTCGAAATTTAGGTTGAAGGTTTTAATACAAATTAAAAAATGGCAATTTGAGAGCAGTTGACATTTAGACAAGAAGTTTCACGACAGTTCGGAGTCGTTGCAAAGGCATGGATCATATGAAGCAGTAGTTGCATGGAGGTCCACATGTTGTTTCGTCATCGAAGTAGCAGTTTACAAGATTCATCTATAAATATAGGATTTAGGCATAGCTTTATGGGTCTTTGGATTCATGCACACACACACATACTTTGGTAAAAATTTTGATATGCCTATAACATTCGTCTTATTAGGATACACAGTTCTAGGGATGAATCCATGCGTGTTGTTGATTCCATTGCCATCTAGTGTAGTTTTTACTTTATTGTAATCTTCATACATTTGCTCTTTTTTGTTTGTCTTTGTATTTCGATGCCTTTACGAAACCAATCTATTTTAATTGCTTCACTTTGTGTATGCTTTATTCTATTGAATGTGTGTTTCATATTTCTTCACTTCTTTGTTTATTTCTTATATTCATTGTATACTACACATTTTACTTTGAGGGTTATCCTTTGAGAAAACATACCATTAACACACCATAAACCTATCAACTTGAGCACTCCCAAGAGGATATGATTCGAGTCCTAGATTGCTCTTCGAATCGAAACGATAACCAAAAATCGCCATAAGAGTAAAATAGGACTGTGTCCAGATATCGAACCCAAGGGATTAACTTGCTAAGTACCAAACTCCATAAATTCTTAAGTTATTTAGACAATAAAAAAGATATGAATTAAGAGAGAGAGAGAGAGAGAGAGAGAGAGAGAGAGAGAGAACATCAAGAAGAAGAGCAATAATAGCAGTTAAGAGTTTTAGCAATAGATAGAGCCTTCACTTGTACCTTTAATTCCTTATACCTAAATTTATTTGAATATTATTTATTCCAAAAATATCAGTCCCTCTTCTAATTCTATTAACAATCAATGGTCATGACTTGCAATATTCTTTTCTCTAAATTAATTTTAAGTTTTATCATGCAAAGAATTCAATTTCAAAGAAAACATAAAGATCAGAGAGGCTGATTAAATTAATTTGATTGGAAGACATAGATTAAAGTTTGGTCATGCATTAATTTTTATCCCTATTATCCTATGGGTCTACCAATTAATTGTAGTAGGCCGTTGATCAATTAATTAATTAAAACATGTCAAGGATGATCAAATCTTAACAAGTATATTAAAGGCATAGGATAATTCAATTTTTAACAGAATGAACAATATTTCAAATAAATATAGACAAGAAGTTCAGGCAGATATAAGATTCACCATCACCCCAGTAGGGGGATTTAGTTAAGCTAAAGACATAATAAAAACCAAATCAAACAAATAAGAGTGCATAAAGAAAGAACAGAGAAAGAACCCTTTTTACAAGAATGATCTTCGCTGCAGATCTTCAACTTCTAACTTGCTGCAGATCTTCTACTTTAAGATTCTCTAACTACTATTGATTGCCTTGAGGCTCTGGCGGTGTGTCTTGGGTGTAACGTTTGTAATTTTTGATTCTATCTTTATTTTATTTTATATGTGTGATATGTGTTTTGTGCATGTTAGATATATTTTAGGAAAAATAGTTTCATAGATAGAGTCTACTTGATCTTAGAAATCAGTAGTCTAAGCCTGAAGTGGGTATTTGAACCGAATTCTGTTTGAAATCAGATTGACTGAATGACTGCGTTATGAAGTAGAAACCCTAGATTGAGGATAGAAAAGGGATTTGAGGATATCAATAAAATTTTTATAATATTTGGGGATTTTAGAAATTTATTTTAGAATTTTCTAAGAAATGGATAAAAAGAATTATAGTTTTGGTCCCTAAGGTATGATTAGGATGAACTGTGAGTGGTTTGGAGACCAGAACAAGTTGAGAAATATTTTTGATGAGCCAAATAATGTTTTTACATTATTTTAAAATTTTAGAAATTATTTTGGAAATTTTTATAATAGCAGATCAAGAATTGCTGTTTTGGTCCTTGTAGAATAAAGGACAGGATAAATGGGAGAACAAATGGATACCGGAGGAGTAGAAAATGATCCAAAATAAAATGTGAGGATAACCATTAGTGTTCTTATAAGATTTATGATTTTTAGTAATTTTTTGGGATTTTTCAAAGAAAGTGTAATATTACCCTAATTTATGGGTTACGGGAAAACCGAAAAATTACCGTATTGCTTCTAAACTTCATTTCTAGATACCAAGACCCTTTTGGCACTTTAATTTCGTGGTCTTGGCTTATCATAAGAGTCATGAGAGTTTTTCACCTCAATAGGTTATTTTTGGACAATTTTAACCATGAAACTCAAAAGTTACCACACTTTATTACTTTAAAACTTAGCTTTAACCATGGTTAAAGGTGAAAAATGTTTTTACCCACTCCTAGACCAGCTGGGCCGCCCCTAGAAGCTTGGAGAAGGGCTTGGAAATTTCTTGAATTTTATGACTCATATTTCTCATCCAATGAGAAAAATCCTTAATTATTATTTTCCAAAATTATCTTTAATGTAATGATGACTTGAGGGCAAAATTGTCCAAGAACCCTAAGGGAGAGGGGGAGGTCGACCCAGCCAGCCAAGAGGGAGAGGGAGAGAGTTTCTATCTCATTTTCCATTTTCACTCTTACACCAAAACACTTCTCTCAATTTTTCTCTCTAGTTTTCTTTCAAAAATTACCAAGGTTCTCAAACTTTTTCTTCTTGATTTTCAACCTTCAAGAATCAAGGGAGATAGGTGAAGGTAAGAGCTTCATGGATTAAGTTTTGGTATCATCTCTTTAGGGTTCATGAGCCTAGGGTTTGGTTTGGTTTGGCTTGATTCCATCTTAAGTTTTCTCTTGATGTTCTAAAGATTTTTCTTAATAGATAGGAAAACTTACTTTGATTTTGGATATGATGTGTTGATTTGGAAGGTGATCATCAAGGAGGGATAGAGGACCAAGAAGTTAGGGTTTCTCATTCAAACAAGAAGGCAAGGTAAGGGGAAAATTGCTCTCACAAGGTTATTAGGGTTTTGGAATACCTATGCTATGTTATCTTTGGATTATTCACTAAGTTGGAGAGCTATATTAAAAGAAGTGTTTGATTGACCTAATGGATGATTTTTCTCTTCTATGTTTTATTGGATGGGTCAAGATGTTGTTTATGCTTGATAGTAATTTTCTTGAATAGCTTTGCTATGATTGAATGTCATGTTGATGATTTTTGAAAGACTTGAGCTTGGTATGATTGATGTGTGTTATATGATTCTTATGACAATGGTTTTGGGTGTGAGATAATAATTGACTTGTATGATGACCTTGTCTCTATGTCTTGATTAGAGTTTGATTGAGTGGTTTGAGATTGTTATCATCTTTGCCTCTATGTCCACTTTCTTGCTCTTGGTGACATGAGAATATAGTGTGATGGTGATTGTCTATGCTTGTTAAGCTTTGATTTGGTTAAAGAACATGTCCTTCTACTTAATTGATCCTAATTAGGTTAAATCATGTCAAGAACAATTTTAATTGGCTTCAAATTGGTAAAACCCGAATCTGTCATGCCCTGGGTGTAACTATTTTCAAAATTGTGAAAATCGCATACTGTTTTAGAAAACAGGGGACAGTCCTGTTCACGCCGCGGGTGTGAAAATTTACACTCCTGGGAACAGTTCTGGACTCCTCGAAAAACCAGCTTAAAATTTTTGTAAAAATTTATATTTTTCATCTTATTAGATAAATCCTTTTAAGGAAAAAATATCATTTTTGAATTTAAGAATTAGCAAGTATTTTAGTTCTATTTGCAACGCCATTTCTCATAAAAGGAAATTGCAATGTGAAAGTTATTTTTGTGAAAATAGTGAAGTTATTTATTTTAATTTCAAAGAATATTATTTTATTAATGTATTAACTTTCCAAAAATGTGAATATTTTTTTTTCATTTTATAGTAGAAATACCTTATTAAATTAGAATCCTTAATTTGAAAGCTTTAGCGTATAAGATAAATCAAACACAACGTATACAGAAACATACCTCATATATATATATACATCTACATACTGTACATCAGACTACATGTTTGCCCATGAAAACTAGGATATCACACCATATTTACAAACGCTGAAAAGCAATAAATAAAGTAAAGTAAAGTAGTGTTATAAATATTTTACAGTCATCCAAAGTAAACAAAAACCACAAACCTATGCCCGTAGAGTCATCATCAAAAGAAGTGGGATCCTGAATGAATCAGTCCCAAAGTCTCCTGCAAAAACCCTTATCTGATTGGGCTTGCCAAGACACCTACATCCTCGGTCCATCAGACCCTTGTCCCACAGGACTATCTCCTAAAATCCCTTTCCCCTTCTCCCCTAGCATCGTTGCCTCTCTCTTAACTCTGGCCCTCTAGACAACCAGGTCCTCAGGGGTAACAGGGGTAAAAGGTCGGGGACTACCTCCAGGTAAAACATACGAAATCGGAACAGCACCAACCACTGGATCCACCACCATGGCAGTTGACTCTTCAACAGGTGCTTCCCTCGCTGGCACCTCCGGAATGGATCGGGGTCTTCTCACCGTACTCTTCCTTGCAGTCAGCCGGGTCCTACGTGAGTACGTCCGAAGAGGTGGAGTACTAGGTCCTCCATGCGCTACCTTTGGTCCCACCGATTCTTCTAGCACTGGCTCGGGTCGCCTTGCTCTCTGAGACTCTAAGTCTTGTCTCCTCCAACGCTCTCTCAACTCATTGAGAGGCATCTGTACATCCAGCACTAGGTTTTCTTCCACCCACCTTTGAGGTCCTCCTGACACGGTCTCTAGGGACATAATGTTTCCAGCATACGTCCCCCATTGAGTGTGTGGATTAATCATCCACCCACTCCCCGCTCCCCCTCGAGGGAAGTAACTAATCCGCTGGGTGCGGAGCAACCCATTCGGCTGCAGGTCCATCTATATGAATCATGTTCAGAAGAGCACAAAACATATAGGCAAGGGTGAAAAACACTCCTTAAGCAAATCAATAAGATATCACAGAAAACATATATATATATCAAGAAATTAAGAAGAAATCATGCATAGCATATACAGTTATTATCTCATAACACATATCATTTATATCCTCACCAAACAACTCATCATCAAACAAGACATATCACAATACATGTCACTTCTATTTCCCTCTCAAACACTGGTGTAATGCTCCATGGAGACTTCTCTCTTCCTCCTACTACCTTGAGCGATTGGCCGTAGTAGACTTAACAGAATTATCAGATAGTCCCTCCAGACTTCATGATAAACATTCGGACCTGCTACATTTAAACCATCGTACCGTATCATGAATAGTCAAGTCAATTAGTTTTATCCAAGCCGGGTTGTGCGACATGCCTCGGCTTAGGGGATATCGCCTACCTGGCCATCTGAGGAGTTTCGCAACCTGGATAATCTCAATAGGCATCTGTGGCCCAACTATCCCTATTCTCAACCCACTCTGGGTTGTAATGCTTATCACATGGCCTCAGCCAAATCTCAACACATGGCCTCTGCCAAATCTCTTTTAATGCAAATGCCATTCAGTATTTTTGCATATATAACAATCATGTTGCATTTATTTCTCTAGGTTACCTCTTGTAACCATTATCACATGACCTTCTCTCTTGGTCATTAAATCATCACATGACCTTATCTCTTGGTCTCATATAAATTCTCTTTAATGCAAATAACACATAATATTTTGCACACGCAATAACGTTGTATCCAAGCCGGGTTGTGTGACATGCCTCGGCTTAGGGGATATCGCCTACCTGGCCATCTGAGGAGTTTCGCAACCTGGATAATCTCAATAGGCATCTGTGGCCCAACTATCCCTATTCTCAACCCACTCTGGGTTGTAATGCTTATCACATGGCCTCAGCCAAATCTCAACACATGGCCTCTGCCAAATCTCTTTTAATGCAAATGTCATTCAGTATTTTTGCATATATAACAATCATGTTGCATTTATTTCTCTAGGTTACCTCTTGTAACCATTATCACATGACCTTCTCTCTTGGTCATTAAATCATCACATGACCTTATCTCTTGGTCTCATATAAATTCTCTTTAATGCAAATAACACATAATATTTTGCACACGCAATAACGTTGTAATTATCTCTTTTTTTGGATTCTCTTGTAAATTCTTGAATCTCTTTCCTTTGTTACTTCTTGTAACATTCAATATATGATTTTATCTCTAGTCATTTCAAATGCTCTTTTTCTTTAGTCAATTCAACCAAATATCTCATTATTTTTCAAAAATCGATTAATACGTATTCACTGTTTTACTTTCAAAAATTAATATAAAATACTTAGACTAATTTAATTTCAAAATAAATATTTTTCCCTTAAAAATACATTAATTTAGATGCCTTTAAGCATAAAATTTAGAGTTTTCGAATTTTAAAACCCCTGACACTTTCACAGGTGTGGTAAAAATCACAGCGCTCGGGTGTGAACGATTCTGTTTCTCTGTTTTCTGATTTCTATACAAAAATCTGATTTTCACATCGTTTTCTGAAATCCACACCAGAGGTGTGACTGGTCTGTTTTTCCTAAGTTTATTGGATTTAGAAACTTCATTTTGATTTTGAAAACACCATACCCCTTAACTTAAAATTAATTAAATTAAAAACAATATATTTGAGTTAAGAATGGTTACTTTTCTTCTAACAATTCATTTTTAACTTATTAAGTTATGTTTTAAACCTTTACCAAAGTCCATTGGAAACTTTATTTTTGAAAGACTCTTAGCCTTAATGAATCCTAACAAAGCTTTGGACTTTGTACTAATTAATTCATTATGGAAAATTCCTTTTTGTCCATGTCCATGTCCTTTTCACCTCATTTCATAATGCTTGGGTCATTAGCCAATTTGCCATACTTTAATCTTTTCATACTCTTCTCCAATCATCAATCACCAATCACCAAGCATCAAGTATAATAATAATAAAGCAATAACCTACTTTAAATATTACATTCCCAAATTGAATAAAAATAAGAAAAAGAAGCATAAAACATAGAGGATAGCTAGAAGACAATCCCACTCAATCCAAGGAATATCAAGCACAAAATATATCTCAATCAAATGTAGCAAAGTATCACTATCAAACAAAGGAAAACATCCACATAGAACAATGTGATCTTTAATCATGAAGACAAAGTTACATACACCAAGATGTCATTATCCAATACTTTTTATTCAATGATCAATTGATAAAAATAATCTCTTTTAGATTAAAGAATCATATCCTTTTCAAAAAGGTCATCTTTTTGAAATAAAAATTATTACTTTCCAAAGAAAGATTGTCTTTTCATGAAAGTTCATACTTTTCAAAGAAATCACCACTAGATCATGATTATTACTTAGGTAAAAACCAATGATTTTCCATAAAGGTTACTTATTGAATAAAAATATATATCTTTTCATAAAAATCAAGCTCTTAGAAGAATCAAGTCCTCTTTTGTTTGTAGTAAGATTTTCAAGCATTTAAAAAATATCATAGACAACACATAGCACTCCATGAATCTTATAATTCACAAAAAGAGAGATTTCCCCTTACCTCTTTCTTTCCCTTTTTGAGCAAAGATCCTTGCCTCTTGGCTCCCTAGCCTTACTTGATCACCACCTTAAAAATCAAGGTATGAACATAGCCATACAAATACTACAAATAAGATCCTTTTAATCTTAAAGAGAAGAAGAAAAAGAGAAGAAAGATTATTTTGTTCAAACCCTTGATAGTTATGAACCAAAGGAAGAAGAAAGATCAAAGCTTGGATCAAAGATCCTTTACCTTTACAAGCTTGGGTTCCTTCAAGACAAATAGAAAAAAACCAACTTTTAGAAATATGAACTTTGATAATCATGAAGAGGAAGAAAGGATTTATGGATTAGAAGAGAAAACCAACCTTGGTTCTTGAAGATCAAAGATCAAAAGTCTTAGAACAAAGAAGAACACTTAGAAGAACTCTTGGAATTTTTGAGAGAAAGTGAGAGAAAAATGGAAGAGATGTGTTTTGGAATGAGATAGGAAATGAACAAGTGAAGCAAGACTATCCTCTTCCTTCCTCAATACACACACACGGCCAGCTCTCTCTCTCTCCAAGGCTTGGATAAGTTTTGCTAAAAAATCATCATTACACATAAATTAATTTTTGTAAAGAGATAAATCAAATAATTACCCTATTGGCTCTTCTCCATGACTCACCTCTCTTCTAGAAGAATCTAGGCTTGTTTTAAGAGCACATGGGCGGTTTTGGCTTAAGAGAAATGAGGGAGATAAGATCAAACACAAACCATGGTTTAGGCTAGGTTAAAAATCAACTAAGATGAGGTAACTTTAATCCTACTTAGTTAAAACTATTCATTCAAGGCTTGTTTGTGTGCATGGCTCACATGGCTCATAGGGAGCAGCCCAGCCACGAAATTAACAAGCTATAATGGCTTTGAGTTGGCTTGCTTTATGGCTTAGCAGTTAAATACCAGACTTAGGAGCAAAACGGTCTTTTCATCAAAAAAGTAATCATTGCTATTTTTCCTATTACATCACTACCATTCCTCTACTAATAAATGATTTAAAACCTCCTAACTTCATTTTTGGGGTTTTACTAATTTTCCTAATATTGTTATTCTTAACCGTAAACCCGTATTTAGGTCAAAATAGTCAACTTTTCCAAAAATTCCAGAAAAATTTCTATAATTTCCAAATATTAGAAAAACACTATTTGGTTCGTCGAAATATTTTTCTAACTTGTTTTGGTCACTAAACACACTCGCAGTTCAGCCTTTTCAAATTACAGGGACCAAAACGGTACTTTTTCTTACCCGTAACTCAGAAAAATGCCAAATAAATTTCTAAAATCGTCAAATATTGTGAAATGACTATTGGTATCCTCAAATCAATTTTCTGACTTCAATTCAAGGTCTTTGTCTTTCAACTCAGCTATTCCGTCAATTTACCGTAAACCGTATTCTGTCTTATTATCAAAATTCAACTTAAACTACTGACTTCTATGCTCACTAGGGCTTTATCTAAGGAATTAACTTTTCTAACAAAATATTTAATATACATAAATCACTCATTATATATTAAAACGGAATAAAGACAAAAATCTAAAAATACGGACGTTACACTATTTATCTTTAGAAATTTAAACATTGGATATAGAAAAAAACTATTTTTGTTAAGAAACAAAGATAAATGAGGTAAGAGTATTGAATGAAAGAGGAATAGACATGTTGACTGAGATAGTCACCAAGAGATGAGAATAACATACCTAAAAGAAAGGTTATGTGTGATGGTGACAAAGAGTAACAGAGAAGAGATTGATTATGTTACAAGAGAAACCAAAGTGTATTGATTGTGTTTGAGCTTGAGTGCAAAATATGATGTCATATGCATACAGAGAAAGAGATTTGGCAGATGGCCATGAGATAAGCATTACAACCCAGAGGGGTTGGGAATAGTGATAGTTGGGCCACAATTGCCTATTGGGATTATCCAGGTTGTGAAACCCCTCAGCCAGTGTAGGTAATAACCCCTGAGCCGAGTCAAGTCGCACAACCCGGCTTGGATAAATCTGACTGACTTGACTATTCATGAAACGGTATAGTGGTTTAAATGTAGCTTATCTGAATGATTATCATGAAGTCTGGAGGGACTATCTGATAAGTCTGTTAAGTCTTCTACAGCCAATCGCTCAATGGTGTTGGAGGTAGGAAAGTCTCCTTAGAGCACTACGAGGGTGTTGAGAGGGAAATAGAAGTGACATGCATGAGATTATGCTATGATGATGATGATGTGTGTTTGGTGATGAATTGTATGCCCTATTTGTGATAATTATACACGTGAGTATGAGAATAGATTATTTCTTGTGTAACTATATAGTTCTGGTAATGAGAAAAGTTATATGGTAGAGAAATTCCTGATATATAAATGCTATGATTGATTGTGTGTGATATGCCTGATTTTATTTTCTTCTATTTGTTGTCACTGTATTATATGACTTGTGTGCGAGATTTTTCACCATTGCCTATATGTTTTGTGCTCTTTGGGACATGATCCATATAGATGAGCCACAATTCGGGTGGATTGACCCGAGTTCGGAGACTTAGTTTGCAATCCAGCGGGGGTGAGGGGGTCGGGTGGGTAATAAACCCGAGCACCCAATGGGGGACATATACATGGTATGTGATGTACATTTGCCGATGCAACAGCTTTGGGATACTTGGAGAGAATCTGGGAGACAGAGGCAGAAGTCCTCTCAACAAGAGCAGAGACAGACCGAGTCCGGATAGCAGGAGTCAAGTAGGACTGAGCCACTGCAGGAGAGACCTAGTACTTCTCCATATCGTAGGTATTTTGGGAGATGGAGACATACTGCTCGCAAAAGTACTATTCGTCGTACACGCCAGGCTAGAGAGACACTAGCAGGATCGGTGTCTACTGGGGTGACACCAGCGGTGGGAGCTGATACTCCTATTGCAACTGTTCTGATTTGATATGTGGTACCTGGTGGGAGACCGATGCCTTTTCCTCCTGCTGTCATGCAATCCTGGAGAGTATGAGCTCGTTCGGAGGTTGTGGACAGGAAGGGGAAGGGGAAGGTAGGTGAGGAGTGTGAGGGTCAGATCTCAGCAGAGTCTGTGAGGCGGTATCCGGGAGCTGATGCAGTTTGAGGGGGAGTTGTGGTAGACCGACTGTTGGGTTCTTTTGTTTGTATTTTGTAGTTGACTCAGCCGAATAGGTGATAGTTTAGATCCTTTTTTGGGAAGACTGTACTACACTATATGACACTACTTGATGTACACTTTATCGGTTCACTTACTGTGCTTTAGTGATTTATATGATGTAGATTATGTCTATGTACAGATGAGATATGTTACTTATACGTAATGCGTTGTGATGTAAGCTAATTAACGAAACGTGAAAGTTTTAAGTGAGAGTTTCAAGTTAAAAATAATCTTTAGAGTTTAATAAAAAGAAAAAAATTTATTCACTTTTTTAGATAACGAATAATTTAATCAGAATTAATATTGCTATCCGATAAAATTGGTTACTTAAATTATGATATCCTTTTATGAGAAAGGGTGTTACATTAGGTCTCCTCCTACTGCCCTATTTATAGGGGAGAGCCCCAGTTCAACTAGAAAAGTAGGAACAAATCCTAATCTGAATACGATAGAGATTATTAGTATCTTATCTTCCAATCATAACATAATTTAGTCATTACCTTCAACAAGATAACTTTTCTTTCCTAAACAAGAAGCAAAATCTAAATTTTAATTTCAAAAATCCCAACTTCATAGGGATAATGTTTTATAGATAATTGCTTCCTACTTTCTCTTAAAAATAATATCTTCTAAGGTTTGCAGCAAATCCATAATAGATATGTAACAAATTTTGCAACAAATCTGCAATAAATCTTTGACGGATTCTTCTAAATTTCTTCCAGAAAACTTCTAAGAAATTAACTTTTTCAATAATTTCCTTTCTTTTGCTAATTCTGCATTAAATTCAAGAAAATAGGAGAATTCCAAGTATAAACTCTAAATAGTAATTTTCACCCTAAATTCTCCATATAAAGTACATAGAATTTTGGTTTATCAACCTCCCCACACTTAAACATTGCTTGTCCTCAAGAAACAAACCTGGCTTAAAAGAGATTCTCAGAAAAATAAAGATACCAACCAATCAGGATCCAAAATCTTCAGGTATCAATGACTAGGGGGTGTCAAAAGATTGCCAATTAGAGGCTCGAGTATCTTAAAATCAAACCTTTTAATGAATATAGGGTCACTCCTCTCACCACTGTTAAAGTGTTTAAAGTACAGACAATAACACTCACGTTTCCCAAGAGAGTACATTACCATTGGCTTGTGCATTGATCAAATCTCCACTAAATAATTCATATGCATGCAAAAGAAAGGGGCCGTTCATGGGTTGTAATGTGGCCATGAGAGTAATGTCTGGCAGGGTAAATAAAGGAGGGGAATATGCAAAGGGCTACATCAAGTTATCAAATATGCAATTAACCCTTGAAGCATAAATGGAGCATTAAACAAACATTTTTCCACTAGAACTCCATATTTCCACATCCTTTCATTTTGTTGCATTTCTTCTTCTTTTCTTTTTGCTTAGAAGCTTTTGAAAATATTTTTTTATTTTCTTGTTTAACTTCAAAACTTCAGATGAAAAAGCAAATTTATATATTTTTTTCTTTTCATGGAGTCCCATTTCAATTAGCCATACCATGTTTTTGCTTTCAAAAGGTTACCTGTTACAAATCATAATTTATAGCAAAGTACCAAGGAAAATAAATATTCAATTAAGCTAAAAATGGGCAACTAGGGGATATATAACAACAATAAAATGAAGGCCATAAGAATGCCTACAAATGCCCCAACCATATTTTCATATGCAAGCAAATTTTGATACGCCTCGAAATGGTCTCAGAACAAGTTCTAGAATGCACATACTTGAGAAAACACTAATACAAAGAGAGGGGTACATGTTATAGATTCAGGATGACCCCTGTAATGGTCCAAATCTCACATTTAGAAGCTTAATTCGGAGAAAGACAATCAAACCAGAAACTTCATGCTAATTTTTAGCTTTCAAATGACAACCCCATTTATTTATTAATCTATCAAAACATTTTTTTTGGGTTCCTTCATGGTATAGAAATTATTTTCTCAGATCAACGAATCTAGCTAGGTAAGTGTATGCAACAGATAAATCAGATAAATACGTGAACTATATATAGAAGTGATAAGCTTCCCTTTCCACATTTAGAATCTAGCATAGTTCCTAATGCTATGAATAAGGAAAAAAGAAACTCTGTAATTAGCACAAGTAGACCATTTATAAAACAATAGAGAAAATCACATACCTGTATAAGGCAATGCAGATGCAGAGAGTAGTATGAGATTTAGAGAGTCTGGGTTTTTTTTATCCTAATAAAATCCTAAAAAATTAAATAAAGGATACAACCACAGGTTGTATCTTGTAAAGCACTTGTTTAACGTCCCGAGCTTGACGGATGTATAGATCACCCACTCTCTAAGCTAGAGGCCTCCATCCCTTTGACTGTCCAAACCTAGGGTGCTCTTTTCTTCTTCTTTGCCAATTATAGTTTTTCTCTTTTTGTCATCATGCCATGGGGGCTCACATGAAGTAATCATAGGGAGAGCATGTTTCACAATGTTCTTTCTTTTGGCTTTTGTTGGGCCTGCATTTTTTTGACCTCTTTGTGAATGGTGAGCTTAAAGAAACATCAATATTTCTCCTTCTTTGCCACCCAATGATATGTTAGGATCCTGTAGGGTGAGTTTTTTTTCTATAGGAACCTCCATCTTTAACTTAGGAAAATTGTTAGAAATAATCATATCAGTACTAGCATCAATATCCTAAATAAAGTAACAGGAAGCGGAAGAAGAGGAATTTTTAAGAGAATTAAAAACTTCAAAAACAACCTGTTCATCCTCTAATTGTAAGGTCAGCTTCCCCTATTGGACATCAATTAGAGCCCTACCTGTGGCTAGGAAAGGTCGCCCAGAATAATTGGGATGTCTTCATCTTCTTCTATGTCTAAAACAACAAAGTCAACAAGGAAAATGAATTTACCAACTTTTAGGAGAACATCTTCCATTATACCGCATGGGTGGGTAATGGTCCTATCTGCCAGCTGCAAGGAGATGTTAGTGGGTTGTGGTTCCTGCATACCATTTTTTATAAACACAGATAACGTCACTAAATTTATGCTGGCACCCAGACCACGTAGTGCTTTCTCAAAACAAGAGTTACCGATAGAGAAAGGTATGTAAAACTCCCTGGACCTTTTAATTTTGGTGGCAATTTCTTGAGCTCGATAACAGAGCATTCCTCATTTAATCTTACTAGCTCAAAGCCCTCTAATTTCTTTCAAAAAAATTTGCATATTTGGGCATTTGAGCAATGGCTTCAGCAAAAGGAATATTAAAATGTAATTTCCTAAAGATTTCTAAAAATCTAGCAAATTGCATGTCATTATTCTCATTTTTCAGTCTCTGCAGAACAGCTCGCAGGAATGAAAGACAGGAACAAGCTATGGCTGCAAGAAGGACTCTAGAGGATTACTTGACCCCCATGGTGGACTTGGTCAATAGCATCACGAATCCTATCGTGCAGGCCAACTACTTTGAGCTTAAGTTGGCCTTAATTAACATGGTACAAGCTCCTCTGCAGTTTAGGTCCCCCTCTGAAAACCCCAACGCCCATCTAAAGAAGTTTGTTACAATAGCAGACTCAATTAAGGCCAATGGCATCTCAATCGATGCTATCAAGCTAAGTTTATTCCCCTTCTTGCTAGTCAACAAGGAGGAATTATGGTTGTCCTCCCTGCCAAATGGCACCATCACTAATTGGGAGCAACTGACTCGACATTTCCTCGTTAAGTACTTCCCTCCTGCGAAGACTGCTCAGCTTAGGGCCAACATTACTAACTTTGTCTAGTTTGAGTATGAACCTCTATATGACGTTTGGGAGCGCTTCCAAGTTCTGATCAGCAGTTACCCACACCATGGCTTCCTTACTGACTACCTAGTCCAAATTCTCTATTTTGGACTCTCTGAGAAGAACAAATCCAGCACTGAAGCTGCCTGCAGAGGTAGTATAATAAAAAAGATAGCTGAAGAAGTCTATGCCATGATTGGGGATATGGCTTCTAAGAATTGTCAGTGGCCAATAGGAGACAGACGTATAGTCAAGAAGCCCACCGGGATGTACCAAGTGGAGGCAAGCACTAGTTTAGATCTTAAATTGGATGCCATTACAAGGAAGTGATTGGAGACATTGATGCAGGCACAATCTCAGCACCTCCTCTCCATTTGAAGCACAAGAGCCAGATGCTCCTCGTAATGGCATCCAATTTAAGATCTAAACTAGTGCTTGCCTCCACTTGGTACATACCAGCTGGCTTCTTGACCACACGTCTCTCTCTTACTGGTGATTGACAATTATTAGAAGCCATATCCCTCATGAAGGCATATACTTCCTTAGCTGTCTTCTTTATCATATTGCCTCCGTAAGCAACTTCGATACTGGATCTAGTGCGCTCAGAGAACCTGAAACAAAGGATCTGGAGTAGATAGTCAGTTGGGAAGCCATGGTGTGGACAACTCCTGATTAGATCTTGGAAGCACTCCCATGCCTCATACACAGATTCATGCTGAAACTGGACAAAATTTGTAATGTTGGCCCTGATCTGAGCAGTCTTCGCTGGAGGGAAGTATTTAGAGAGAAAGCGATGAGTTAGTTGCTCTCAAGTAGTGATGGTGCCATTTGGAAAGGACAACAACCATAATTCTGCCTTGTCGGCCAGCGAGAAGAGGAATAACCTCAACGTGATAGCTTTGATTGAGACACCATTGGCCTTGATTGAGTATGCTATTCTAACAAACTTCTTTAGATAGGCGTTGGGGTCCTTAGAGGGTGACCCCCTAAATTGCAGGGAAGTTTCTACCATGTTAATCAATTTTGGCTTAAGCTAAAAGTTGTTGGCCTCCACGACAGGATTCGTGATACCATCAGCCAAGTCCATCGTGGGGGTGAACTAATTCTTCAGAGTCTTTCTTTCAGGCATAGCTATTGTTTGTTTCCTGATCTTTTAATTTCAGGATCAAATTGTAACTCAAGACTACAAGGCCAAGTTAGCATAAAAAACATCTAAAGTAACTAGTAACTAGAATTTCTTTTGTTTAATGTTATTAAGTTAATCCCCAGTAACGGCACTAAAAACTTGATGCGTCGACACACTTACGGGCAAGTATAACCCGTCACAAGAGAAATACACGACTGAGTCCAGATATCGAACCCAAGGGATTAACTTGCTAAGTACCAAATTCTAGAAATTCTTAAGTTAATTAGACAATCAAAAGGTTATGAATTTGAGAAAGGGAGAAAGAGAGAAAAACAAGAAGAAGAGCAATAATAGCATTTAAAGTTTCAGCAATAGATAGAGTCTGAGGTTATGGTTTCACTTCCTTATTCCTAAATTTATTTGAATATTAATTATTCCAAAAATACCAATGCCTCTTCTAATTCTATCAAGAATCAATGGTCATGACTTGCAATATTCTTTTCCCTAAATTAATTCTAAGTTTGATCATGCAAAGAATTCAAATTCAAAGAAAGCATACAGATTAGACAGGTTAATTAAATTAATCTGATTAGAAGGTATAGATCGATGTTTGGTCATGCATTAATCTTTATCATGATTATCCTATGGGTCTACTAATTAATTGTAGTACGGCTACCGATCAATTAATTAATTAAAACAAGCCAAGGGTGATGAAATCTTAACAAGCATATTAAAGCAATCAGATAATTCTATTTTTGACAAAATAAACAATATTTCAAATAAATATAGACAATAAGTTCAATCAGATACAAGATACAACATAACCCCAATTGACGGATTTAGCTAACTAAAGAAATAGCAAAAATCAAATCAAACAAATAAGAGTGTAGAAAGAAAGAGCAGAGAAAGAACTATTTTTACAAGAATGATCTTCGTTGTAGATCTTCAGCCTCTAACTTGCTCCAAAGCTCTCTAAATCTACTCTAAAATTCTCCAACTACTATTGATTGCCTGAGGCTCTGTTGGTGTGTATTGGGTCTCCTACTGCTGCTCTATTTATAGGTGGAGGGCCCCAGTTCAACTAAGTGGGAACAAATCCTAATCTAAATATGATAGAGATAAGTATCTTATCTACAAATCATACCAGAATCTAATTATTATCTTAAATAAGATAACTTTTTTATCCTTAACAGGAAGCAAAATCTAAACTTTAAATTCAAAAATCCCAACTTCATAGGGCTTTCTACTTTTTCTTGAAAATAATATCTTCCAAGATTTGCATCAAATTCATAACAGATATTTAACAAATTTTGCAACAAATCCATAATAAATCTTCAATAGATTCTTCTTATCCATGCTGCTTCAAATTTGTCTCTGTCTTCCAGAAAACTTTTAAAAAATTGTCTTTTTCAATAATTTTATTTCTTTTGACAATTATTCATTAAATTTAAGAAAATAGGTTGTATCAAAAAAAAATTTAAGAAAATAGGTGAGTTCCAAGTATAAACTCTAAAAATATAGTCATTTTCCATACAAAGTACACAGAATTCTTGTTTATCATCTGGGACAATATTGACTGATAGAAGTTTCTTTCAGGGACGAGTTTTTAATTTCTTGGCATCCAGTGATTATCTTGACAACGCGTGACACTTTTAGGAACTAAAATGATATTTACTCTATGTTTTTCTAAGGGGTATGGGTGTAAATTCATAATGGACTCTTTTTCTCATCTTTCTTCTTAATTTGGAGAGAGAAAAAAAATACTTCTCTCTAAATTGGGAAGAAATTAAGATGAGCATCTCTCTCTTTCTCTTATCTTTTGCTTCTCTCTTCTTATTTCTTTTGTTCCAAACAAAGGATTAATATATTTTCGTAGAATATGAAGCTAATTAATCTAGCTATTAATTTGAAAATTCATATGAAATTGGTCAAGTTTATAAAAGTTTATGCAAATATTAATTTTTTCATAACATATTATTTAAAATATAAATAAATTTTCATTATTAGATAATACACGTACGAATGTCTAAATTCTACAAAACTACCAAAATAATATTACATGATCCAAGAGTTTGATTTGTTGATACGCCACATTCTACTTAAAATTATTAAATAATGTAAAAAATAATGTTGAATATGCGTTGTCAATTGTTGATATTATCTATTCTTGGTGGCGTTTTATCTGGGAAAGTGAGTTTTGCTCCCACCAATAGGAATTCGGTCAGTTACCTACTATAGAAGGTTTTACCAGTTTAATATAATTGTATTGCATTCCCTGGAAAATATAGTTATTATTATCATGCATCATCTAGAAAATATAATAAAACTTGGCATTTTAAACAACTTCTCCTCGGTATAATTTCACCATATGAGATTGTTTTATTTTTTCTATTTTATTACGTTTGTCAACAAATATAATTGAACTACAAGCTAATGTTATCTTTTTAATAAAAAATTATTAATATATTTAACTACATTGGTCCTTTTTAAAATATTATTAAATGTTCATAAATAACATATTCGCTCATTTATATTGAATATAGATTCTAGAGGTGTTTAAAACCAAACCGATCCAAAAACTAACCGCAAACCGATCCAAAAAAACAAAAACCGATTAAAAACCAAACTTTCTAATTTTTTTTGGATGACTTTTTTGGAGAACCAAATAGAACCGCTCGGATTTTGGATCTTTTCACTAAAACTGAACTGAACCGAATCAAACCTAACTGCACTTTATACAAAAAAAATCAAGCATTTTTCCATAATTTATTTTACTTACTAAAGTGATGACATTCTAGCATGAGACTAGTGTGTTGGATAAACACCACTACTATGATATTGACTTGGAACTTTTGAATAATGGTAATAAATATGGATAATTTTTTCAAATAGTGATGAGGTACTTAAATATTGAATAGATTGAATTTATTCATTGAAATGAATAGTGAACAATGAATATATTGTTATAGCGGAGAAAATTTAATAGTGAACATAAGTTGATATTTAATTTTGGCTTAAATAAGTTTTTGGTCCTTCTAAATTTTGGACTTTTGATTTTAGTCTCTGCGAAAAAAAAGTCAAACTTTTTTAGACCAATAAAATTTTTTTTTTTGAGTTTAGTCATTTAAGTCATTTTCGGGTGATGTGGCACCTACGTGGCATCCCACTTAGCTGACGTGTCATATAATAATTCTATGTCAGTCTGCCACGTAATATAATTTTTGGAGGGACCTAACACGTCATCATCTTCTTCCTCTCCTCTCCTCCTTCCTCCACCACCCCACCCTCTCTCTCTCTCCACCCGCCACCACTCCCTCCCCCCTCTCTCTCTCTCCTCCCTTTTCTCTCTCTCTCTCCTCTCCTCCCACCCCCACCACCGCCACCACCCCACTGTCACATAAGACATATTTAGGGACTGGATTAAAAAATTCATATATTTGTAGGGACTGGATCCAAGAGTTCATATATTTGTAGGGACTAGAAAAGTTTGACTTTTTTTTACAGAGAGTAAAATCAAAAGTCCAAAATTTGGAAGGACCACAAACTTATTTAAGCCTTTAATTTTTTATCTTAAAAAATTATAACTGCAGAAAACTGAAAAACCGATCCAATCTAACCCGCATTATTTCATATCGGATCAGATTTTTTTTTAAGAAAACGAACTGAACTGAACCGAACTACATGTTTTTTTCAACTTTGAATTGAATGACATTTTATCTCAAAACCGAACCGAGCTACAAATACCCTAATAGATTCACACTTTAACGAAATATACATACATGTTAAATACAAGGAGTATAATGACCAATGACAATACTTGACATAATAAAAGAATTTCAAATTAAGAAAAAAAAAAGCCAACAACTTTTTTTCCTCAACAAATCGAACAACATTTTTTTTCCTCAACAAATCTAACAACTTTTTTTGTCAAAAAATGCAACAACTTTGGATACCTAGCCATTTCATTTTGTTTGATCCATCGGCTCAACACTTTACACTCATCACAAAAAAAAATCGTTAATGACCACGTTAGTTGTTTTTTAAGACTGGGGCTTTTAAACATTTATAGACTTACATTTGCAAATATATAACAATATTACCTTTCTCTTAATAGCAAGTTGCGAGTAACAAATCTGGTCCATTGGATCAAAATCAGACTTTTTTTCATATATACCTAATCTACATCAAAAACACACTTTCCCATTGGTGGGAGCAAAACTCGCCTTCCCAAATTAAATGTCACCTTCTTTTATAAAATTATCTTCTTGTCATTTATTCTCGCTTAAAATTTCCTATTTATCTTTCCGCATTTTATCCAAACCAACTCGAGGATACATAGAACAAAAAAAAATTAAATGGAGCTGTCAAAGTGAGTTTTCAATCCAATTTTTCCTACAAAAATAGAGCATATGAAAATCATAATCTAAATTAGAACAGAGCCAGCTCAACTTAGTCCAATAGACTTATCATCACAGCTGCACACAAACAAATTAACAAGCAAAGATATAAATAACAAAGCATAAGCAAAAAGTTTTATCCAAGTCAAAAGGTTTCAATTCATCATCCTTTTTCTTTATCAAAAACACAATCTTTTCCTTGTCACACTTCCTTTCTTTCAATTCCTTGCATGCATATATTTGAATCAATCTAACCCACATTTGTCCTGAGAAAATGTCATTATGTTTTCCTTCACTTTCTCGCTTGTATTCTCCATAAATTAGTTGGGTATTTGTTAGAATTTTGTGGGGCCCTATTTATACTTTGGAGTTGTTGTTGTTGGGTTGTGCATGCAATATGGGAGGTTGTTGTAGCTGCCATGTTTCGATTGTAGGAAAGGTGCATGATGTGGAATCTGAATGTAGCCAAAAGGGTCGTGCTATATGTGAACATGGTGGGGGGCGGGTCATGTTGGAAGGGTCTTCTAAGTTTGTATCAATGTACAGCCAAAAGGGTACAAAAGGAGTTAATCAAGATGCATTGACGGTTTGGGAGGTAAGATTCTTCATGTATTGGTTTGCAGGTTTTATTTCGTTTTCTCTTTTCAATTCCATCAATTTTGTTCTTGTTTTTGGTTTTTCGGTGAAATAATTAATTTTGTTGGGTTTTCAACTTTCAAGTTTTCAATCAATTCTTGTGCGCGCCCTGTTTGTGTTTGTTTTTCTTTTCTTAGTAGGTCGCTTTATGCTGGATTTTGTTTCATTCCTTTAATTGTCTTTTTTTATTAATATTATAATAAAGGATAATGTTCTCTAAACCATATTTTGTTTATTTATTGTTACTCTCTACAATAATTTTTAAGTAATTACATGTTCATGGAATTATGAGTTGGTTGTACACTGCTTGTCCACCCTGTTTATTCTCTTTGGCCCTACATCTGACTTGATTACCCATGTTCTGTATCTTCCTTTTCTTTTATAATTGAACCAAAAAACAAAGATGGAAGAAAAATGGAGGATTCATTGCTAGGCATGAATATGGATCATGAAGCATATATGAATTATATGCTACTCTTCACCTTGTACAAAAAATATTTTCCTTAAACAAAACATCAAGATGATGTATTAAGTTAAAATGCTAAGAGGGCCTGAGTTTACTTCTGGATTTGTACAGTTCTTACCTTGGCTCTCACGAATTGCTACCAAGATTCTTCAATTAGTTGCCATTTATAAGCATGAGCTATTGAGTCTCACATCTACTAGAGACATGGCCAATGTAGTACTTATAAGACATGTCGTCATCACCTTAATAGTCAGTTTTGTGGGGTTGAGTTAGGCCCTAAGTTCATATTCTAAGAACCTTGATGGCAAAGCTCAATTTTCTACCATTGATAGCCAGCTTTAGCTGTATGATTAAATTTCTTTGGTAAGTCTTTCCTATGGTTTTTTTTATTAAAGCATGATGACTCTTAATTGACGAAATTCATGGCTTGAATTATTAGGACTTCGCGGGAGAAAAAGACATGATCTTTTGTGGTGTGTTCGATGGCCATGGTCCTCTAGGACACACCATTGCACATTGTATACGTGACAATCTACCTTCAAAACTCTCAGAAGCAATCAAACTGTCACAACAAAAGGTCTGCAAACACAATGGTTCTAATGCTGCAAACATAGGTAGTTATGGTGAGGATGAAAAACACTTGTCCTTTGCTTCATGGGAGGGAAGCTTTCTGAGGTCCTTCAATGTAATGGATGAAGACCTTGTTAGGAACATTGACATTGATGGCTTTTGTGGAGGTAGCACAGCTGTAACATTAATTAAACAGGTATAACTAGACTTTCATAATTGTATTACCTCCTTGTCAGTGTCATGGTTTATACTTATAACCACGTCCAAGGTTTTAAATTGCGGTCACGGTTACGGTTATTCGCGATCCTTGATATTGCGCAAAATATAGACAAATGCGGCTAATGCAGCCACAATTGCGGTCGTGATTGGCTTCAAAGTCTTCCTAAACCATGATGTCGCGGCCACACTTGTAGGTTCAGACCTTTATTTAAGACCTTGACCATGTCCTTTTACAACAACAACAACATGCCTTATCTCACTAGATGGGGTCGGCTATATAGATCACTCGACGCCATAGTTGTCTGACATGAATCATGTCTATAGTGAAGTCAGATACCTCTAGATCATTCTTAATAGTTATAACCACATCCTTTTACTTCTCTAAAATTTCAGGGTGATCAGTTGATAGTTGGCAATTTGGGGGATTCTCGTGCGGTTCTTTGCACAAGAGCAGATGATAACCATCTTATTCCAATTCAACTCACTGTTGACTTGAATCCAGAAATTCCAAGTAGGTCTTAGTTTTGAATATTGATCTCAATTCCCAAAACTTACAAGATTATCAAGTCTATTAATTTCTAGCTAGCTTTTTCTCTTCATTGTAACTTAGGTGAAGCTTCGAGAGTCATTAATTGTGGGGGTAGAGTTTTTGCAACAGAAGAAGATCCAAGTGTAAAACGAATATGGATGCCTGAAGGTGATTGCCCTGGACTTGCTATGTCAAGAGCCTTTGGAGATTTTTGCCTAAAAGACTATGGCCTCTCCTCAGTTCCTGATTTATCTTATAGAAAACTTACTAAGCAAGATGAATTTGTGGTTTTGGCTACTGACGGGGTAAGTATTTTTAGCTTAGAATATCCACTTTGAATTTCTTGAATAATCGGTCACAGAATAAACATTGTTGGTATTTACGTTACGAATTTAATTAGTATTCACTAACAGTGTAAAAAGGTTTTATAGAAACGTCCAATCATATCTCACTATGTAGATTTTTTTGCAGATATTTTAGGAATTATTATAATTATGAGGTTGCACTATTATAGGATATGATTGGATGTTTGTGTAAAACATTTTACACTGTCAGTACATAATAATTAAACTCTAGTGCAAGAAAGGAAATAATCAGGGGCCAATAATTCATAGTAGTTTCCACATGAAATGATTTCAAGCATGAATTATTATTGATATGCACACTAACATATGAACTTACCTGCTGTATGCATTTAGTTAAAGGCCCACTTCTCCATTTTACAGGTATGGAATGTGTTAACAAACAATGAAGTAATAAACATAGTTGCTTCAGCTCCAAACAGGTCCATAGCAGCCAAATTGTTAGTAAAGCGTGCTGTTCAGGCTTGGAGACACAAGTGTCCTTGTTTCCATGTTGACGATTGCACAGCCATATGCTTATTCTTGAATGATCAACCCAGTAATGTGAAAGCGAACAATAGAAATCACAGGAAGCACCTGCATTAATGCTCTTTGATCTAGAAAACTAGGCATCGATATGTAAATGTAAAGAGTATGGTAGAATAAAAGGGAAAAGTGGAACAGCACTTGGGTTATCCAGAGCCAACTGTAAATCACAACTCCCCATGGCTTGCAAGGCAGTGTTAAGAAATTTTGAGGCCTTAGTCAAAATTATATTTGAGGGTGCCGTCTAGCATGGTGACCGCTAAATGGTCACCATGGTGGCGATGGTTGACTTTTACCTATTATCTCCTGTTAGAGCCAATTTTATTAAATTAAAATTCCGTCCCCTAAATTTTGTTAAATGTAGAAATTTGCCGAAAAATTTTATAAAATGTAAAAATTTGCCCCATAATTATATTTCAACCACCATTATCGTTTTCCCCATTATTGAACTATATCTAAAAATATTCCAAAAGCCTTCTGCCGAAAGCACCGTGGCCTTCGATAACCATTCCAGTAGCAAGGTCGTTGTCGAATCGGTTTGCGGTTGTGGAAATCGATTCTTAAACGATAGAAACACCAATTTTCTTCTTACATTTTTTGATAAATTTGATTTTCCTTATTACTAAAAAGCTAGAAATATCAAATTATGCAGCTAGTAAGAAATACTATTTTTGCTAATAAATTCAATTATGACGCTACAATCATCAAATTATGATGCTAACTAACTCCTGCACTGCAATATCATCATATTTTGGACAAAAAAAATACATATTTACATTATACATGGAAAAAGAACCACAAACTGTAAAACAATTTTAATTCTAATCACTGTACTTTATAATTTTACAAAAAAAGGTAAATTACTTTTTCAACATTTTCTAATAATTTCTCGTAAATATAGACCCACTTTTGCATTTCTTAAATGTTACTCCCTTCGGTCCAAAATATAAGCAACATAGTACAAAAATACACAGACCAAAGAATGCTTTAAAAATGTGATAATCGTAATTAATACTCACTAGTTTCAATTTTTTTTCCAAAAATATCCCATTTGGTGTCTCTCGTAAATATAAATATTGCATTAAATGAATGGTATAATTGAAAAACTAGCATTTAATTTATTTGAAATTGGTGAATGTTGCTGATATTTTGGACAAAAAAAAGTGTCTTTGTTGCTTATATTTTGGACTGGAGGTAGTATTACATAAAAGGTTCAATGGGTAGCCCATCATAGATCTCAGCCGTTGGTTTTTTTTTCAAAGAATCCAAGGCCTCTATTTAACGTCGCCACCATGGTGGCCATTTTTCGGTCACCAGGCTAGACATCACCTATATTTGAGATCTAGTCTTTTTTTGGTAACAGGGGAGAAGAAAAAGGAAAACAAAACCAAAGGAAAGCAAATAAAACAACTACATCCCTTGCAATCCATCACCATATGCCTTGTCAATGTCCGAAGCCAAGGACGCCGCTTTACAGGCAAGCACAGCAGGAGGCGTCTTTTCATTATCAAAAACCACTCTATTCCTTGCAATCCAAATGGTCCATAGGATAATGACCACAATAATGCCATGGTTACAAATGGTATCCTTCATCCAAAGAGGAAGGGAGCTCCGATCGAAGGGGGTAGGGGTCACGAGTGCCAATCCAAAAAGTTGCCAAACCTGTGCCGCTTGAGGGCAAGTGAAGAAGCAGTGTGCCAGGGTCTCGGGCAAAGCATTACAACAAGGACAATCTCCCACCAGCTGAACTCCACGAAAGCTGAGGACTTCCCGCACAGGTGTGGAGGCGTGGCAGAACTGCCAAAGGAAAAATTGGATGTTGGCTGGAATGTGAAGCTTCCAAAGCCAACTCCAATTGCCATCAATGTGGGGGTGATCTGAACGGTGAAGCCAGTGATAAGCGGTCTTGACCGAGTATTGGCCAGTAGGACTAGCTAACCACGTCCAGGTATCAGTCATATCTTCCACTAAACAGGGAGCAAGCTGCTGGATGGCGGTAACAATATCTAGTGGAAGAGTAGTATGAAGGCGATGCAAGTGCCAAGAACCCTCCCTCCACACATCCCTTATGCGAAGCTCTAAGTCATGAACATCCACATATGGCACCAGCATGCAAAGAGGCATCTTACACAGCCACGGATCAAACCAGAAGCTTGTATCCCCATTCCCTATTTTGAAGTTGAAGCCCTCTTGAAGTAAATTCTTAGCTTTCATGATACTGTTCCTAGCGGGCGATCCTTGCTTTTTCTGGACCCCAAAGATATTCTCCTTACACAAGTATTTATCACGCAAAACCTGGACCCACAACTTGTTAGGATCGTGCATGAGCTCCCAAGTGAGTTTTCCAAGCAAGGCCGTATTTTGAGAGCGTGCTAAGCGCACACCCAAAGCCCCCACTTTAGTTGGCTGCGTGATCCTCTCCCAACTAACCATATGCATACCATGATCTGCATGTCCTTTCCATATGAAATTTCGAACTGTCCGGTCAAGGTAGTCACACACAGATTGTGGATACCAGCAAAGCTGCATGCATAGGTGGGAGTGGCGGAAAGAACAGACTTAGCCAAGGTGAGTCTGCCTGGTTTATTAAGCAACCTCCCCTTCCACGATGCCAGCTTGGACTCCATCCTCTCCATGACCTCAGCAAAATCATCCCGCCATTGGCGTCCATGGATAATTCGAAAACCCAAATACTTCCCCAAATCATTGGTAAAGTTAATTTGAGTTATTTGTCGGATTTTATTCTTCCTGCTCGTAGTAACCCCCTTAGAGGCAAGCGCCCGGGATTTCTCCAGACTCACCTATAAACCTGAAGCAGCACAAAACTCATGCAAAACATTAGCCACTAGGTGAGCCTAAGAGGGCTTGGCCTTAGAAAACAGGAGAACATCATCAGCAAAAAATAAATGAGATATCTTAGGCCCCGTCCGAGAGATGGATATCGGGGACCATTTGCCATCACAGACCACTTGGTTTACAATATCACCCAAGCGTTCCATGCAAAGGACAAAGAGATAAGGTGACAAGGGGTCCCCCTGCCGAAGGCCCCTCGCAGGGGTAAACCCTGGTGTCCTGGCATCATTCCATAGAAGAGAAATGTGCGTAGAAGATATGCCATGCATGATTAAGGAAACAATCACAGGAGGGAAACCAAAAACCTGGAGGGTATGACGGAGGAAGTCCCAGTCCACCCTATCATAAACTTTCTCCAAATCAAGTTTGAAAACAATGTCCCCTTTCTTCTTTTTTGACTTCTGCATGTGGTAGACAATCTCCTGAAGAAGAATAGCGTTGTCCTTCGTGCCCCGGCCAGGAATGAAGCTGCTTTGGAGAGGGCTAATCAAGTCCCCCAAGAATGGGCGAAGCCTATGGACCAGCACTTTGGTGACCAGCTTGTATAAGACATTACATAGACTAATAGGACGAAAGTCTTTAAAAGTATGAGGATCATCATGCTTGGGAATAAGCACCATCAGAGTTCAGAGACTGGTTCCGTGAACTGACCACACGCAAAGGAGTCACGGACAAAACGCCAAACATCATCCCCCACGTCCTCCCAAAACATCTTGTAGAAGATGGGTTGGAAGCCATCTGGGCCCAGGGCCTTGTAGGACTTCATGCTCATTAGCGCTCTATGCACCTCTGCCTTAGTAACTGATTGTGTGAGGGCATTCTTACCTGCATCACTGAGAGGACAAATGTTAGGTAAATAAATAGAATTCCTTACCACCTCCTTAGTGCAAAAGAGATCCTTGAAGAAGGACACGACCTCCTCTTGAAGGATGGTAGGTTCGGTACACCACTCGCCGGAAGGCAACTGTAGGCCATGAATTTTATTCCTCTTTCTTTTAATAACTGTTTGGGCATGAAAGAACTTAGTGTTCCGACTCCCTAGCCGAATCCATTTTTCCCGAGATTTTTGGAACCATATAGACTCCTCTTGGAAAAGGATTTCCTCATACTCTCGCAGTAAGTCCCGCTGTAGGTAAAACAGAGAGGCCGAGTCAATAGATTCCATGGTGCGTTGGATCCCAAGGAGTCGCGCCTCGAGGCGTCTCTTACTGGCAAAGACATTGCCAAACTTCTCCTTGTTGAACTTGATAGATTCCTGCGTGACTTTGTGGAGAGCTAGAGACACATCCCCATTTTGGTTCCTCGAAGTGTTACGAACAATATCAGGATAATCAGGATGGGTACACCAAGCGGCCAAAAAGCGAAAAGGCCTATCCTCCCTAGCACCCACTAGATTGCTGCAACGGATAAGTATAGGGTTGTGATCCAAGTATCTCCTCACCAGGTGCTCCACCGTAGCTTCAAGAAAGGCCATACACCACGGATCACAAATGGCCCTATCCAACCGCCTCGACACCAAACGGCCACCCCGGCAAGGATGTTGCCAAGTATACTTCCCACCAAAGAAGTTTAGGTCCAACAAGTCGCACCGATCCATGCCTTGCAAACATGTCTGCACGAGCCCTTGAGAAGACACCCCCCTGTTGCTCCGAGGGGAGTAGAATATCATTAAAGTCACCAATAATTAAGGACCCAAGGGTCCAATATAGTAGGACGAAGGGCCGCCAGGTGGTCTCACATTTGGCATCGAAGCGAATTAGTGGGACTCGCGTAGACGGCAGTGCAAGCCCAAGTCTGTCTCCCTCTGGAGATAGTGAAGGTCACAACCTGGTGCATACTCTCTCTTACAGAAACATTGAAGGTAGTGTTGTTGTTCTTCAACACCCAGATTCCCCCCGCATGGCCCTGAGCCTCCTCAATCCCCACCAAGCTAAATGCTGCACGATCCCAAAACCGCTTAGCCCCTGAAAAAGCCGTGTGTGTCTCGTAAAGCAAAACCAGGTCCGGTTTAAGCCGACTCAACAAATCCTGCATGTGCATATGACTCCTGCAGCTAGCAAACCCGCGAACATTCCAAGAAAGGACCTTAAAATCATCAAACACACCCATAGAGAAAGATGGAAAGAGACAGCCAACACATGCAAGGGCTAGTTGGGAGTCTCCTCAACCATGATGACCTCTTCCTCTGACTTGATGTCGTCATTCTCTTGGTGGGGGGTCTTCACTCTCCATGTCCATGTCTCCTACATCATTATCCTTCGGATCAGGGGGTTTGGGAGGATCCACAAATCTCAACCTGTTGGGTGCAAGTATTTGCACAGGCATCATGGTAGAGATGCCATGCGCATGAGTAACTTCGGCTGTGGGTCCTTCAGTAGCTACATTCTCGATACGCCCAGCAGATGCATTGTTCCCATTCGGGTTACCTATCACCGGCTGCTGACTTCGCTGATCCATACGCTGGGGAGGTGGCATAGTGGATAAAAGTTGTCGGCCATCCTTGGTAATGATAACCTTATCCATGTGAACAGGTTCCCTACGTGATCCTTTTTTTCGCGTCCAATTCTTAGCCGCAAGTGGTTCTTTCCCCGTGTTGCTTGGTCCCACCGTGTTCTCCTTAGAGTAACCAATCTCGTGAGCACTAATATCCTGAGTACCCAACGCATTAAATTTGTTACCAACAAAATTAAGATTCTTTCCTTCATTCCCGCTTGAATTATTACCACGCCTATCATTGGGGATACGATCACGCAATTTTTGATGTCGTTTCCCTTTATTCACCACTAACCAATCACCATACTGATCTTTGGGAATCGAATCTTCATCATCAATGCTAGGGTTCACCTCTCCCCCCACGTGCTCCTTGGATGCTACACCCTCAGCCGCCGCACCATCAGCGTTGACCTGGTTAGTCACCTCCATGGAAGCCGAAGTATTGGACGTGCATGAGCGAGCTGTATGTCCAAAGATACCACACTTTTTGCACAAGAGATGTAGGCCCTCGTACTCTGTAACGCCTCTTTTTCCCACAAGGAACGTCACATGAAAAACTAAAACTTAATGCGGAAAAACGTCTTTCATAAATTAAGGTTACCAAAATTGGTGGCTAATTTTTTTTTTAAAAGAATCTTATCCGAAAAGATTTCTCACATCATATTTAGTCATCCTGAAACTCAGAAGAAAAGAAACATCATACACATATATATATATATCATCATGTCAATATACACAAGTCTTGCGCCCGCAAGTATAGTTTGGAACCACAACATAGTGGCCAAAATACATCATCATGACACGAAAAAAATAAAACGATAAAGCTAAACCTAGGAAAACGATAAATCAAAAAGTGTGTCTAATACACGACACTGCACATGTACATCCCAAACCTAGGCTGGTCGCTAACAGACACTCTACAACCTAGCACTAGACACCCCCCACCTCTACAGGCCTAAGACGATGACGTCTCCTCGGGGTCCTCCTCAACCACAGACACCTCGAATGGTACACGATCTGGCTCGTCTCTAACCTTCCTCTTCCCTCTATCTACGTGTCCCGAAGGTCTGGCAGAAGTGTCAGAAGAACGGCGCACCAAATGTCCAGAAGGTGCGACGTATGGAACAGGAAGTGTCGGCCTCACGGTCTCGGGTGATGGAACTGGTGTCACCGGTGGAGCCATCCTTGGTAAACGTGCCCTCTCCAAGGAACTCTTCCTTGGAGTGCGACGAATCAGAAGACAACGGTTAGATACCGATTCGGCTATCCACTGAGGTGTAGGCCTCTGATCCTCCCTCGCCTCTCTCCTAGGCTGCGCCGTGGGTGGAACTCTGGCCTCCCAGTTCTCCAAAGTGATACTGCGTGCAAAGGGTGCATCTCCCAGCCAGTAGCGCATCCTCTCGATGGGTATATAGACGTCCAATACCATGTCCCTCTCCAAAACCTCTTCCGGGCCCAACACCCCTCCTCTAGTCCTAACCACGTGTCCAGACACAGTGGCCCATTGGGAGATGGGATCGTAAGTCCATCCCCCACCATCGGCCTCACGAGGCCGAAAGCACTCCCTCACTCGGGCTATCAGAGGTCTCGAAGTGGACATCTACACGTAACGTACATAAAATAACAGAAAAACACGCAAGGGTGAATTTCTTTGCACAAGTTGAAATCCACTGAAAGGATGTATACGAAACAGAAAATACTACATAATACATTCCAAGAATATATATATATAGCTACTCTTTCGCAAATCTTTCTCTAAGATATTCATAAACCAAAAGAGAGCACATCATCAAATTAAGCACACAGTCAAACACACACAAAGCACTCTAGCATAGTGCATGTCACTTCAACATCTTTCAATACAGCTCAAAACGCACTCCATTCGCAATCCCCCAAGCTGGATTGCACAATCCTCCAAGCTGGATTGTAGCAACAACCTCTATATTTATTACACAATCCTCCAAGCTGGATTGTAGTAAAAACATCTACATTTATTGCACAATCCTCCAAGCTGGATTGTAGCAACAACCTCTATATTTATTACACATTTCCTCCAAGCTGGATTGTAGCAACAACCTCTATATTTATTACACAATCCTCCAAGCTGGATTGTAGTAAAAACATCCACACTTATTGCACAATCCTCCAAGCTGGATTGTAGCAAAAACCTCTATATTTATTGCACAATCCTCCAAGCTGGATTGTAGCACTGACATCTATATTTGCACTCACAAACAATCCAATCAACGCGGTCCCTCGTCTTAGGGTTTTTCGTCGCCACGTGTTAGCTTTCATCCAACACCGTGTAATATTATTTTCATTAAGACTTTTATCTTCGCCACGTATTGGTTCTCTCCCAATACCGTGTAATATTGTTATTTGAAAAATGTAAGTTTTATGGAAAATTCCTCTTTGAAATTAAAGTTCTTCTTTAACTTTAACTCTCTAATTCTTATTATTTTTCCTTCTCACTTCTTATTAATTATTAAAAACCACATAACTTGTTAAAATTTCAGTTTGACCCCAAAGCGTCCAGTCTGCGTCCAGTCTCTGCGTCCAGTTTCTGCGTCCAGTTCCTGCGTCCAGTCTGCGTCCAGTTCCAGCGTCCAGTTCCTGCGTCCAGTCTGCGTCCAATTTCCGCGTCCAGTCTCTGCGTCCAGTTCCTGCGTCCAGTCTCTGCGTCCAATTTCTGCGTCCAGTCTCTGCGTCCAGTCTCTGCCTCCAGTTCCAGCGTCCAGTTCCTGCGTCCAGTCTGCGTCCAATTTCTGCGTCCAGTCTCTGCGTCCAATTTCTGCGTCCAGTCTGCGTCCAGTCTCTGCGTCCAGTCTCTGCGTCCAGTTTCTGCGTCCAATTTCCGCGTCCAGTTTCTGCGTCCATTTTCTGTGTCCAGTTTTCACGTTTTCTACCCCCGAACTTTTATAACATGAGTGTTATCTTGAATCCTAATTAATTTCTTTGTTTTCATTTGTAAAACTTTTTCATTAAAGTTTTTAACTCCTCTTACCACATTTAGTCAAATATTTTCAAACCAATCCCAATCACATAAAATTAAATCATGTGAAACATCCAAGAATCAATATTCATCCATTTAGTAAAAAAAACACCACCAAGCCATAAATCAAACATACACTTAGGCATTCCAAATCACTCCAAATCATACATATGATTTTTCCAACAACACATAGGCTTATCAAAAATTATCATGCCTCAACCAAAATCATACTTTCACTCATATACATAAATATATAAAAATACATATTACTAAAGAATGAAAAATCATTCAAACACCCAATATGAAAACTCAAGTCTTTGAGTTTTTTCATGAACATACAACATACAACATACACCACACACATACACATCCTTCCCAACTTATTGAGAAAATCCCCTTACCTCTTGAAGACTTGAAAATGGGCTAACTCCAAAATCACCTCCTTCACACCCCACCAACACCAAGTGGTCTACTCAACACCTTGATGTTCCCACACTTAGAAAAATTTACCTTTTTCAAAAATATACCAAAATACAACCATAGAAATATGAGTTTTATGAAAACCAAGAAACTCTAAAGAGTAGAAATTTGAGAAGATGAATACTTACTCAAATCTTGAAAGAAAATAGATCCAAGGTAGTTTCCAAGCTTGTAGGTTCCAATGGAGTGAACCTAAACCAAGGAAAAACTTATTTTTAGTGAAATGAAGAACTCAAGCTTTCATGAAAACATGAAAGTGGTGGAAATGAAAAAATGAAAGAAGTTTATGGATTAGAATGATGATCCAAACCTTTTTTGTGAAGCTTGACTATGCAAAATCTCAATAAAACTCAAGCTTTTGGGTGTGGAGAAAAGCTTGGAAAAATAGAGAGAAATGGAGTTTTTGCAAGAATGAGAAAGATGAAGTTGTAAAACTGAATTCTCTCTCCTTCTTTTCCCTAGATGTTACACGGCCAAAAGCAAGAAGGAATGGGGGAAGCATGGCTTTGATTGAATTGGTTCACCTACTCCATTCTTTTAATTAGAAAATCAAAGATATTTCCAATTTGGTCAAATGTGAGTATTTGAATTTCAAGAGTATATTTTTGGGTCAATGGTTCGGCCAAATGCAGACGAAAAAAAATGGTGGGATTATGTCCCATTAAGTTAGGGTTTAATTGGTAGTTCAAACTAATTAAAACACTTAGTTTTATAACCCATTTTTAGATAAATATTTTCTAAAATAGGTAAAATCATGAGAAATGAATTTTATGATTTGAATATGTCATAGAAAAATTTAGAAACCCAAAACTAAATTTTTTGACTATTTTTCATGTCCCAGTTGCACCCGGTTTACCCGTAAAGCTCCAAACGCGGGTAAAATAAAGTTTTTCTAAAAAATTTCCAGAAAATTTCTAAAAATCACAAATATTATAAGAACCACTTTTGGTTCATTAAAAATATAATTTTGGAGTAAAAATGACCTCCAGAAAAATACTGAACCCTATCCCCGCATCAGGAGAGAATGCGGTTCCCGCAAAAACTCAGTTTTGCGAACTCTACTACTCTAAACCCTTCAAAATCAAACCTAAGATATTACTATCACTATCCTCACCTCAAGATCCCAAAAATTATTAATTAAATAATTTTAATTAATTTAAAGCAAAACAAAAATCAATAAAACTATTTAAAAATTGAGGGTGTTACATACTCAACATGAAACCAATGATCACGAAATCAGACATGCCCCACAACCGGTTGATCAAGGTTGATCTCAACACAAACCCTTGCAAACTTACTTCCCTCTTGTAGCCTCCACAGTTCGGATGTCGACACGCACAGGCTTGCCCACCGCCGCTGCTAAGGCCAGGAGCACACTTTCGTCATAGTATTCCATCCCCAAGCAAGGGAAACGTATCCATACCATGCAAGGTTTTAAATTGCGGACCGCATCACGTGATGCGGCCGCAATATTGCAGTTGCGGTGGCCTCCGCAACCGCATCACACCGCAATTGCGGTGTGAAATCACACTAAACTGCTGCAACATAACGCCGCAACGGCCGCATCGGACTCGCATCAGACCGCATAAAGCCGCATCAGACTGCAATGGACCACAATGGACTCTGTTTTGTTCATCTTTCACATTAAAATAAAAAATTTCATATATAAAAGATATAGAAAGAATAAAAATAATTATAGAATTTATTTTGCATTCGGTGCAAATATAAAATAAATTCACGCCGCAGTGACCGCAATGCACGTCACAGCAACAGCATTAGCCGCAATCGCAGCGACCGCAACCGCAATTTAAAACCTTGTACCATAGTCTTGTCGATCTTGACCTCTGATGCGACGAAATCTGGGACGCAAGGCCTCACCGCCAAGTAGTGATCGAAGAGCATCCAAGGTCCACCATTGATAACGGTGTCACGGTCAGCCGCTAGGTCGAACTTCACCATAAAGAACCCATGCCCAATGTCCATCAAGTCGAAACCACCTGTGAGTTTCCATGCAGCCTTTAAACGGTCCCTCATAGCAAGGAAACCCACACTCTTCCCCAGCAACTTAACAATGATAGCGTCCTTCCAAGGCCTCCTCAAATCCTCTAGCACGCAGTCTTTGATATAACACTTCGGCCATAACCTGTCCCCCTTGGCATGCTTGATATGAAACAACCCCTTCTCTATGAGATCCACCCGTTCCCTCCGAGGTAAAGCTTCCTCCTGGCCCAACAACTTGTCTCTAAAAGAAACTCTCTGAGCTGCTTGACCACCACCACCATCTGGCGGTTTTTGGGGGGGGTGGGTGACTGCTGGTGCGATTGCAGAGAACCAGAGAACGTGAAACCCTCCATCTTGCCCAGTCAAAAAATATAGTTTTGAGATCTAATCTAATGTAATTCGTCACTCTTTATTTTATTTTTTACTTTTTGAGCTGCAGACACATAAGTCTTGGAAGTCCAACCAAAATTAAAAGTTGTATTCTCTTTCTGTCCCAAAGAAAAAAAAACACAAAATAGCACAACCACGAATCCATTATTTCAATTTTCTTTTGTCATACAGTCATACTATGAATTGTAATAAGTAATAACAAAAGTTGCAGGCTTAAGGCAATTACCTAGGGAAAATATGGCCATGACGTATACCAAGCCCTGGTATACTAACTACTCTTCACTCAGGCAATGGCGCCATTGTAATCAACTTGATTACGTGCCCAAACGCAACTATAATCCTTTTGACTATGGGCCTCGTCTATACCAAACCCGGTATAGGAATATCAATTATGTATTTTTTTCCTCTAGCCACCCCAAGCTTTCACAATCACCTTTTGCAAAGATTGAGTGAATAAAACATGTAACACCTGTGTTTTTAATTTGTGATTAATGTTAATTTTTTGTGCTAATTAATCTATATTTTCTAATATTATTAAGAGTGAAACTTAGAAAATGGATTTCATAATTAGGGTTTTCTATAGCATAGTAGTTAGTGGTTCAAATTTTAAATTGAAATTCAAACGGGCCCAATTCTCGTTTATGGTCATCTGTATAGGTTTATACTGACCAGGAGACCAAGATTTGGCCCAAAGATAAAAATAATATAATTTTATTTATCCTTGATTTATTTTTTATTTATTGGTAAATTTTTATATTTTTCTAGGTAAAGTTTTATTATTATTTTATCCAATACCGATTCTACGGGAAAAAAGTGTCAACCAGATAAAACCTGAGTTAAGAGATGAGTTAGCAGATATATACAAGTTAGAGGAGAGTGTCTTAAAGTGAGGGAACACAAAGACAAGTTTCATGACACAATTAATACTGATTAAAATTGATTTGATGCTTAGGATTTATGAAAAGACCATTTTATCCTTTGCCTTTGATACATTTTCTTCTTCAAAGTTATTTTCTTAAAGTATCAAGTAAGGGGAAAATTCTTTCAAAGTATTTGGTTTGATCTTTGTTTGCAAATGACTTAGGTGATTGATGTGTTATAAGCTTTATTTAATTGTTTTTAAGCTTTCCTTAATTGTTTATGAGCTTTTATTAATTGGTTATGAGTTTATTTATTTATGAGCTTTAGTAAGGTTATAATGATGAAATTATTTATAAGTTTTAATAATTGTACCATTATAATGGCAAAATTAATTGGGAGTTTTAAGAATCGACTGTTATAATGGCAAAATTTTAACTATTAAGGTTTGATCACCTCAGTGGGCTATGCTTCCATGTGATCAATACAAACAAATCAACTTTAAGCTAAAAGCTCTGTAGTTCTTTTGGCCACCAGTGTATATTGCGATTTGTTATGAAATTGCATTTCTGATGTATTTTTCCACCTGTTTCGGGTACGTAACACTTTTTGGACATTATTACGTGAGAAAAGTAATTAACATGTAAAGACTTTGTTGCTTTAATTATTTTGAACTGTTAAATGATTTCGCAAATATATAGAGGCTAACTGGGTAAAATAGTATATGCAGTAGTGTTCTTTGGGAACTCTACTGTTGTACTATTTGGAAGAAATTCCTGGTTTTGGGGTCCATCTATATATTACTGTTAAATGATTTCGAAAATATATATATGAAGGCTGACTGGGTAAAATAGTGCAAATTGTGAGATTCTCTGGGAACTTTACCATTGTACTATTTGGAAGAAATTTCTGGTTTTTGGGTCCTTCTATAAGTATAAAACCTGCAATTTTTACCTTAGATATACAGAAAGATAGTTGGGGTCGAATAGTTCGTTGGTATGGTTGTGCCTAAGGAAAGACCTGGTCTCTAAGAAGTTTTAACTCGCCCCTCTTTCCTGAGAACCTTGCTGATGTGCTATTTTTCCAAAACTTAGGGGTTATGTATATACCTGGCGAAGATTATTTGGGTATAAGCATTCAAAGGGCTTTTTATGAAAACGGACTTAAGCTATATTATTATCGCTTTTAAACTACTATGGTTTGGTCACCTCAGTCAGCTCTGCCGCCATGTGATCATTCCGTCATCAGATTTATTGAAATTCGAGAAAAATCACTTACCAAGTAAAAAATACTAACAGAGATAATGCGTATGATAATTTATTCAGTGTTGAAAGAGTAAGAGTATTTTACGAGATTTTGTATTACAAGAGCTAATACAGTAAAACGGGAGAAAGTTTTACAAGAGAAACCAAAGTGAATTTATATGCAATTTGAATTGTCATTGCATAAAGACGTACGAGCTTATAACCTAGAGAAAGGGTTGAAAATAGAGTCTTGTTGGGCTACAATTGCCTACTGGGATTATCTAGGTTTCAAAAGTCTCAATGGTCGGGTAGGTGACAACCATTGAGCTGAGACGAGTCGTATAACCGACTTGGATAAATCTGACTGACGGACCTATTTATGATTTGGTATTCATTTTAAATGTAGTATTACCGAATGATTTCCAGAGGTCTGGTGGGATTCTTTGGTTATTTTGATAAGTTTACTACAGCTAATCGCTTATTGGAGTTAAAGTTGGAAAAGTCTCCTTGGAGCAGTGCACCGGTGTGTTTTCAAGAGATATAAAAGTGGCATGCATAATTTATCTTGTATTGATGATATATTTCTGAGTATGCATTGCTTTGCAGTATTTAAATACAAGACATGATCTATCTATGTGTAGTTCTGAAGATATGAAGCATGACTGTTGTGTTTTATATCTCTTGTATTTTCCTTTATGACTTTGTGAAGATTTTTACCCTTGCATTTTTTTCTTGTGTTTATTGTATGTTTAAGTAGATGAGTTACCCGAAGACTGGGCTGGAGCTTGTGAGGCGCGACTTAGTATTTTACCCCTCAATAGGAGATGAGGTGAAATGGCAGATAAACCATTTCACTCAATGGGGCACGTTTGTGGGACATGTGCTCTGTAACACCTTTTCTCCAAAAATGATATAACACCATAGTAACCAAGAATTTCAAAATAACTTAGAAAATATTTGATGAAAACTCAGCATTCGTTCTCAGAAAATGCGTGTAAAATTTTTACCTTTTAAATAATGAGAATGATGGAGAATATGTCTCTTTAATTCTTTTCGAAAGGTTTTAAATGCGAAAACTTAAAACGATACACTTGTGAAAGTAATCACATCTCATTTATATAATCATCATAGTTTTTACAAGGAAAGATTCAATATACTCAAATACTCAAAATAATTTATACAGTGAATACCTGAGCCGGTCAAGTCTCTAGACCTCTACCCCAAAACAAGACAGTAAGTACAGATTCTTCTCGAAATCTCTATCAATCCATACAGCATCCTCCTTCAAATCCTCTCCTAAGAGTTAGCCCACTCCTTGGGTAAATCATCTACTTAATCATGCATCAACAAAGTAAAGAAAACACGCAAGGGTGAAAACCTTATCATCAAGTTATATCATAAGAGAGACACAAGTAACACACAACAAATATAATGTACACAGTAGATAGAATACACACAATAGATATCACGCACAAATAATGCTATACTCATCCTCAAAATACACACATGCTAACGATAATCACATTCATGTAAGCACCCCATATGAACCGCATAAAAACACATTATGAGAATATTATTTGAACATCATATGGAAACATCGTTTCTAAAACAACATTTAGAACACCGTCTCTCATAATCCTCACCGGTACTGCATTGAGACCATCGCCGGTTAATTAACCGTATTTTTGAAACATCGCCAGTGTCATATTCAAAATCATTCTCGATTAAACAACCGTGTTGCCAAAAATTCTCGTCTGTACCGTAATGGCAAAAACAACACCAAACATCTCCAGCACAGTATGTAAAACACTGCCAAAATCCTCGCCTGTATCATAATGGCAAAAACAACATATAACCTCGCCGGTACAGTATGTAAAACATCGTCGGTTCTACAACCGTATCTCATTTCTTAAATAAACATAGCATCACATATCTCAATTAAAACACAAAATCACTCAACACAAATAAAAACATAGAATCACAGATTTCAAGTAAAACATAGAATCTCATAACTCAGATAGCACAAAATCATATCCATCAGATAAGCACAGAATCATAATATCACTGCAAAACATACCTCTTTAATCCTTTTATAACAACCGGAAAAGCAAGAGCGTTTTACCAGCACAGAATTAATTAATGAAAGTATCTCAATAAAATCTTTCCCAATTTATCTTAGTCACGTATATACAGAATCCCTAGGCTAAGATCTATAAACAGCGTATCAATATGGTTCACAGGAAAGAGAGGTGAGCTAAGGCTGCTTGGAAGACCTTTATCTTTCCTAGTCAGAACCACACTAATAAACCATTCATCTTAACCATCTTTGATCTGTATATTACTGGTAGACAATTTTGGGGTTTTCACAAAGAAACAAATTAGCATTTTAGTATAAGATCAATTCTTGAAATTCCCCATTATATCACTACGTTTCGGCTTTTACAGTGATTTTAACTCATGTTTATATATAATTGTGAAATCATTAAGCAGCTCGAAATAATTTAAAAGCAAGGACCGAGTTTTCCGGTAGAGCCGTCATCACACGATCCAGAGAGAGAAGTGAATGACAGAGTAGTAATAAATAAAAGCAAGAATCGTGCCAGCGGCAGAGCTGTCCATAAACAACGATCCAAAGAGAGAAGAGATAAAGTGATTAATACGGCGTGTTAATTACTTTTCTCATGCATTGATGTCCAAAAAGTGTTACGTATCCGAAGCAGGCAGGAAAATACATCGAAAATGTACTTTCATATCAAATCGTAATATACACTAGTGGCCAAAAGAACTACAGAGGTTTTAGCCTATTTTCGTTTGTCTTGATCACACGGAGGCATAGCCCACTAGGTATGATCAAATCCTTAACGGATATAATTTTTCCATTATAACAGCACAATTAATAATTCCCAAAACCAACCTTGGTATTATAACCTTACTAATAATAAATCACATAAACAATTAAATAAAAGCTATAAAACAATTAAATAAAGCTTTAAAACAAATAATAAAGTTATAACACATAAACCACCTAAGTGGCTAGATCACACAACTTATGTGATCTCTCATAACTCTCAGAATTTTCCCCTTACCTCAAAAGATGAAGAAATGAGATTTTGAAGAACAAAGCTTCAAAACTCAAGAGCTAAGCAAGAAATCCTAAAGAACTAGAAAACTATAAAGAGGAAGGAGAGAAATTTTGCTTTGTCAACACAAAGGCTTAGCGCAAAAATAATGGTGACCCCTCCCCTCTATTTATAGGGAGTGAGGTGAGCTTACAAGGGTGTAGGAAAACATGGAATCTTTATTTCCTTTGCTTAATAGTTAAGATAGGTAATTTAGGAAAATAATTAATCCAAACTATTTTCCTATTGGTCCAAAGGGATGACTCATGGTGGTGACTCAAAATTGAATGTCTCTCCTTGCTCCATGGAGGCGGTTTTCAGGCTGGAAGAGGGAGGGAGTGAAGTTACATCTTTGCCCCTAGGGTTTTATGTGAAAAAGAAGTGAAAATCAATGGCAAAATAGTCTTTTCATAAATCATAAATTCAAAAAATTAATTTAAAATGTGAGAACCAATGAGATTTCTTGAAAATGCTATGAGAGATTTAAAATAACCTCAGGGTATTATTTTCGAAATTATTGATACTGCAATCTCTTTGGTTTTCGCTATTTCTCAGGTATAACCCCGCAAAGAGAGTAGAAAATGGGATTTTCAAAACTTACACATAAATAATTTCTAAAATCCCCAAATAAATAATTAAAAATAAAAAAAAAATTTAGGACTTGTGTCAAAAAAATTAACACGGAAATACGATTTTTGGGCTATACACGTCCGTTAAGCGTATTTTTTGGTAAATTTCAAATTTTTTCTAAAAATTTCAAAAAAAAACTCAGAAAATCACAAATATTAAAAGAAACAACTTTTGTGAAGGAAGATAATTTTCTAGGTTTGTTTGACATACTTTTGCTATTTAAAACCTAACCCTTCAATTACGGTAAAACCGTTGTCTGTATAAAACCCAACGTCAAATGAAAATTGTCCGTTTCAATGAAAAGAATAAATAAGCATATTAAAACCCTATTTTTAAGATAAAAATAAATTGCTAAACACCCATATCTCAAAATTTCATATAAAACATAAAATAGACGGTAAACGAAAAAATGGATGTTACATGCTCACTACCGACGGGATAGTTAGAGGGAACGCATGCCAGAGACAGGAGCCGATGGTGCTTCACGTGAAGATACCTCTGAGGCAGTTGAGAGAGGCACCTATAGAGTCAGGGAGTAGCCCTGACGATACTCCCGGAGTTCCACCTGTCCAGCATGTTTGCGGAAGGTGGAGGAGTTATTTTGGCAGGGGGAGGAGGACCGCTAGTAGGTCTTCACCCTCTCACCCGAGTATTGAAGTCATTACTACACATGAATTTTCTTCTGAGATGAACCCGATGGCATACACCCTACGATCACCTCTTGTAGTACTGTAGAGAGAAGGGAGAGCTGTTAGCGTCGAAAGGAACCTCCCCAAGTCGCTAGCTTTTTCTAGAGAGATCTGTCTTTCCGAGAGACCTTCTTCTGCATAGATTTGGCAGCTAAAGCTCGATCTGGGATTCTTGAGCGTCGTAGGAAGGGGAAGTTGGTAGAGGGACATGAGGGATACGTCCCGAGAGACTCGTCTATTGAGTCTTATTATTAATAGAGGTTGTAGGGCTAACCTGGCTTATGTATACATAGTAGTATTTATTTCTGGTTTATCTAACTTATATTTTCTTTTTAGTTTCTTAATATTTTACAGCTTATTTTAGTTTTCAGCATGTTCTTATGTACAGTTTCTTTGTAAAATCTCCATGCTTGTACTGATGCAAGCTTTTGATATATATATATATATATATATATATATATGAGAAGGTTGTTTTTATACAAGTGTTTTAATTTTAAATTTTCTATTCTTAACTTTCAATAAAAAGAATTGGAAAGAATGAATTCCCCACTCTTCTCATCTTTTAGAAAGGCAAAAATTTTTCTCACATTTTTCGGAATAAACTTAGTTTTTAAATCAAGGTTACTTAAGAAAGTTTGCAAAATTTTTGATTACTATGATGTAATATCCTTTTTGGAGAAAGGGTGTTACACCAACCGTTAAGATTGCTTCTAACAACTTAAGACAATCTATGTATCAGAAACAAGCCTTAAGTCATTCATACTATCCATCAACTTATCTCTCTAAACTTCTTTCCTCTCACTTCTCACTAAAAATCTCTTGAGTTCTTGAAAGAGTTCTTTCACGTTATTAAGTTCCAATACTTCAAACTTCTACAAGCAAGGTGGGTTTAGTGTTTCTATTCTATAGATTTCCAACTACTACTACTCTTTCTTCTTCTTATGGTTTCTAAAATTCATTTTCTCTTCCAAATCCATGGAGGGACTCTTGTCTTGTTGTTGAGTTCTAGATTCCAAAGAGAGTCATCAACCTTGTTGTCTTGTTTCAAAGAACGGTTTGTAAACAAGTTACTCTACTTCATCTTTTCTTTGGGTGAGAAAAACATTTTTATGAAGGGTTATACCCTTTTGCTTGATTTTCTTGTTTTTGTTTGTGTTCTTTAAGGTATGTGAGTTTCCAATTTGAAGAGCACTACACAATTTTAAGGATCAAAGACACAAGAAGAAAGCTTGCGGTAAGGGGAAAGATATCTAATAAGTCATGATAATTACATAAGTGTTTGGTAATGTCTTTGATGTTGATGAAACTCGAGACTTTGAGTTTGATCTTTGTTGAATGATTTTTGAGTAAATCATTCAAATATATATGACTATGTGTGATGGGGAAGAAACACTAGATTTAACATTGGTCATTTTCGCAATAGATGTTAAAGCAAAACGCAGTGGCATTTTTGTAAATAATGTTTGATCTTTAACATCGGTTGTTCTTATACCCGATGTAAAAAGTGAGTTTTAAATTGCTGAACTACATTTTACATCGATTATGCTCATAACAGATGTAAAAAGGGAAATCAAAACCTCACATATGTTGGCTTGAAAAGCAACCATGGTTTATGTTTAATAAAAATCAAAACAATTATCTAAATTCTAATTGGCTTAAACAAATGACTCATGGCATGACTCAAAATTAAGAAGCCTTGAGAAGAAACTAGACTCATGTGAGTCATGAAGGAGGGGGCGGCCAAGAGCAAGTGAGAAGGAAGAGATGAGATCAAAGCTTTAATGACTAGGTTAATTAGGATGATTAGATTTAATCCATCCTTTTTCCTATTAGCTCCAAGGCTTTCCCTAGGATTGTGATCCATGTGACAAGCTCATCCAAGGCTTAAAAATAGCCTAAGTATGTCGACCAAAAGGGGGAGAAAGAGAGTCATTGGTGTAACGCCCCTTTTTCCCACAAGGAACGTCACGTGAAAAACTAAAACTTAATGCGGAAAAACGTCTTTCATAAATTAAGGTTACCAAAATTGGTGACTAATTTTTTTCTTTTTAAAAGAATCTTATCCGAAAAGATTTCTCACATCATATTTAGCCATCCCGAAACTCAGAAGAAGAGAAACATCATACACATATATATATATCATCATGTCAATATACACAAGTCTTGCGCCCGCAAGTATAGTTTGGAACCACAACATAGTGGCCAAAATACATCATCCTGACACGAAGAAAATAAAGCAATAAAGCTAAACCTAGGAAAGCTGTAAGTCAAAAGGTGTGTCCAATACACGACACTGAACATGTACATCCCAAACCTAGGCTGGTCGCTAACAGACACTCTACAACCTAGCACTAGACACCCCCACCTCTACAGGCCTATGACGATGACGTCTCCTCGGGGTCCTCCTCAACCACAGACACCTCGAATAGTACACGATCTGGCTTGTCTCTAACCTTCCTCTTCCCTCTATCTACGTGTCCCGTAGGTCCGGCAGAAGTGTCAGAAGAACAGCGCACCAAACGTCCAGAAGGTGCGACGTATGGAACAGGAAGTGTCGGCCTCACGGTCTCGGATGATGGAACTGGTGTCACTGGTGGAGCCATCCTTGGTAAGCGTGCCCTATCCAAGGAACTCTTCCTTGGAGTGCGACGAATCAGACGACAACGGTTGGATACCGATTCGGCTATCCGCTGAGGTGTAGGCCTCTGATCCTCCCTCGCCTCTCTCCTAGGCTGCGCCGTGGGTGGAACTCTGGCCTCCCGATTCTCCAAAGGGATACTGCGTGCAAAGGGTGCATTTCCCAGCCAGTAGCGCATCCTCTCGATGGGTATGTAGACGTCCAATACCATGTCCCTCTCCAAAACCTCTTCGGGGCCCAACACCCCTCCTCTAGTCCTAACCACGTGTCCAGACACAGTGGCCCATTGGGAAATGGGATCGTAAGTCCATCCCCCACCATCGGCCTCACAAGGCCGAAAGCACTCCCTCACTCGAGCTATCAGAGGTCTCGAAGTGGACATCTACACGTAACGTACATAAAATAACAGAAAAACACGCAAGGGTGAATTTCTTTGCACAAGTTGAAATCCACTGAAAGGATGTATACGAAACAAAAAATACTACATAATACATTCCAAGAATATATGTATAGCTACTCTTTCACAAATCTTTCTCTAAGATATTCATAAACCAAAAGAGAGCACATCATCAAATTAAGCGCACAGTCAAACACACACAAAGCACTCTAGCATAGTGCATGTCACTTGAACATCTTTTAATACGACTCAACCGTCCTCCGCTCGCAATCCCCCAAGCTGGATTGCACAATCCTCCAAGCTGGATTGTAGCTCAAATTTGGCAAAGCCAATCATCGATTATAATTGACATTTATATATGTAGATTGCACGATCCTCCATGCTGGATTGTGACAATGACATCTACGTACGTCCCGCACAATCCCCCAAGCTGGATTGTAGCAACGTCCTCTACATTTATTGCACAATTCCTCCAAGCTGGATTGTAGCAACAACCTCTATATTTATTACACAATCCTCCAAGCTGGATTGTAGTAAAAACATCCACATTTATTGCACAATCCTCCAAGCTGGATTGTAGCATGACCTTAATATATATTGCACAATCCTCCAAGCTGGATTGTAGCACTGACATCTATATTTGCACTCACAAACAATCCAATCAACGCAGTCCCTCGTCTTAGGGTTTTTCGTCGCCACGGGTTAGCTTTCATCCAACACCGTGTAATATTATTGTCATTAAAACTTTTATCTTCGCCACGTATTGGTTCTCTCCCAATACCGTGTAATATTATTGTCCTTAAGACTTTTATCTTCGCCACGTATTGGTTCTCTCCCAATACCGTGTAATATTATTGTCCTTAAGACTTTTATCTTCGCCACGTATTGGTTCTGTTCCAATACTGTGTAATCTTGTTATTTAACACCATAAATTTTTAGAAGAATTTCCTCTTTGAATTCTTAAGTTTTTCTTTAACTCTAAAATCTTTAAGCTTCATTTGTTTTTAATAAAAGAATTATCTTTTATCTAAAACCCACTTTATTAATTTCTTCCCACTTATTCATCATAAAAGGATTTAATTAAAAACCTAATTAAATTCTTTGATAATTTTACTTAAAATCTTTTACTTTAAGTATTGGTAATTCTGACCCCCTAAGAAGTTCAGTTTCACAGTTCAGCCCCCAATTTTCTGAAAAATTAGGTTTCTGGCCCAAAATGCCCAGACTTTACGTTTTCTACCCCCCAACTTTCGTAATTTATAATTCTGGCCCAAATGTACCAGACTTCGCGTTTCAGCCCCAAGTTTTCGTAAATTATACTTTTGGCCCAAAAGTCTCCAGACTTCTCGTTTTCTGCCCCAAACTTTCGTAAATTATAATTTTGACCCAAAAGTCCAGATTTTGCAATTAAAACCCAGAATTCCAGAATTTGCATTTTTGACCCCAAAAACCTGCAGTTTTCGTTTTTAACCCCTAAACATCCAAAATTTGATTTTTCTCTCACATTAATTAATTCTCTAACTCTCTTAAAGTTTTATGGATAAAATGATTTAGTATTAAATTGATTTAAGACTTATGATTAGAATTCTAATTAATTCATTTGTAAACTTTTCATTAAAGCTTTTAAACTCTCTTCCCACACTTAATCAAATCTTTTCAATCCAATCCAAATCAAAGTATATGAAATACACATACATCACTATACATCAATTAGGCAATAATACAACCAAGCCATAAATCAACATACACTCAAAATACTCATTCATATTATATCAACATGCATCATGAACATAGCATTAAATCATACTTCACCAAGCACACACTTAAGCATCCAAAATCACCCCAAAGCATACATATGATTTTTCCAACAACACATAGGCTCATCAAAATTTATCATGCCTCAACCAAAATCATATTTTTACTCATATACATATACATGTAAAAATACATATTACTAAGAGAATGAAACTTCATTCAAACACCCAATATGAAAACTCAAGTCTTTGAGTTTTTCATGATCATACAACATAAACCACACACATACACATCCTTCCCAACTTATTGAGAAAATCCCCTTACCTCTTGAAGCTTAGAAAAATGGGCAAACACCACTAATCACCTTCCCTCTACACAATCACCAAGTGGCCTCCTTGAGCCTTGATGTTCCAACACTTAGAAAAATTCACCTTACACAAAATACACCAAAAATAAACCATAAAAATGCAAGTTTCATGAAAACCACCAAACCCTAAGGTATAGAAATTTGAGTAGAGGAATACTTACTCAAATCTTGAAGCAAAATAGATCCAAGATGATTTTCAAGCTTGTAGGTTCCAATGGAGTGAACCTAAACAAAGGAAAAGCTTATTTTTAGTGAAATGAAGAACTCAAGCTTTCATGAAAACATGAAAGTGGTGGAAATGAAAAAATGAAAGAAGTTTATGGATTAGAATGATGATCCAAACCTTTTTTGTGAAGCTTGAATAGCCAAAAACTCAACAAAACCTAGCCTTTTGGTGTATGGAAAAGCTTGGGAAAATGGAGAGAAAATGGAGTTTCTTTGAACCAAGGAAGAAGATGAAGTGAAAAATGAATTTCTCTCTCTTCCCTCTCCCAAGTAGAATTCGGCTGACTCAAGGAAGGCATGGGGGAGGTATGGGCTTCAATGCTTTTGGTGGTTGGGAGCCATACCTCTCTCACCTAATTTTGAAAAATTCAAATATTAACCCCATTTGACCCAATTGACTTTTGGAATGTTTTAGAGAGTGGGATCAGCCCTTCACATGCGCCCAAGGCTGACTGGAAAATGGTGGAATTTAATTCCACCAAGTTAGGGTTTAATCGGTAGTTCGAAGTAGTAAAAACGGGTAGTTTTCGAACCCCTTTTTAGATAAATATTTTTCTAAAATGAGTAAAATCATGAGAAATGAATTTTATGATTTGAATATGTCATAGAAAAATTTAGAAACCCAAAACTAAATTTTTGGACTATTTTTGATGTCCCGGTTGCGCCCGGTTTACCCGTAAAGCTCCAAACGCGGGTAAAATAAAGTTTTTCTGAAAAATTTCCAGAAAAATTTCTAAAAATCACAAATACTATAAGAACCACTTTTGGTTCGTTAAAAATTTATTTTGGAGTAAAAATGACCTCCAGAAAAATACTGGACCCTATCCCCGCATCAGGAGAGAATGCGGTTCCCGCAAAAACTCAGTTTTGCGAACTTGGCTACTCTTGACTCTAATAAAATAAATCTAAGATATTAATATCCTTATTCTCACCCCAAGATCTAAAATTCATTAATTAAATAATTTTAATTAATTTAAAGGAGATTAAAAATCCATAAAAACTATTTAAAAATGAGGGTGTTACAACTCTACCCCTCTAAAAAGAATTTCGTCCCCGAAATTACGTACCTAACTACGTTTAACCATCAATATAGAAAAACTCTCATCCGATAAAATTTTCCTTTTTACTGTTACTTCTATTTTTAGGAATAACATACTCTCGTTCCTTCGAGTGTCCCTACTCTCATTACAGAGTATTCTCACACTATCCATCAAGGCTCATCACTATCCAATCCAAACTTTAAGATCTCAACAATGTTAGTCCATATCAAATATTATTGTCCCCTCTCTACTACCGGCAAACCAATGGGTTGATCAGTCCCACACCTTGTCCTTAAGTAGTTAGAAAACAATAATAAGTGTATAGCTACTCACATTATTGCCCAAATCATCCCTGAATATACTCACCAATACATATCTACTATTCTTTATCCGATTTTTCCAAAAATTCTTTCCCTCTTATTACATCTTCAAGATCTACTAATGTTTTGCCACTCCTTCAGTGTATTATCTTTTTCTCATACTCGTCCCTCAATACTCGTTACAGTACTCCTAGATAACTGTCGACTATTGTTCATACGCCACCCACTCTTTGCTAAAGGATCCTTGACAAAATTTCCTATGAAAATTTCTATTACAACTCGCACTATCATCTATAGGGTTCTAGTTTCCCTCAAAGTCGACCCAGAATAGGAAAATCATTTTACAAACGAGATTATCACTACTAGTGAGAGTTGGTTTGACAAGATGGACAATCAGAAAGATTATTAGATAGGAAGATAGAGAAATAACTAGGTAAGAAGATAGACAGATGAGATTACTGAATAACTTCATACATAGAGTGCGGAAAGTTTTGGAAACAGATAGACGTAGGAATTTCTAGAAGGTTACATCATTAAGTAGTAGCGGAAGAAATTTAAAACATAGTGTCAGATTTTGAATCTAAAACTTATAAGAAACTAAAACATACAATACACAAAAGGTTTCTTAACAAAACAAAACTAGTCCTTCGTCGTCCACGAAGCCCCTAGTCTTCATAATTACCAACTATGTCATTTCCTTCTTGTAGGGAATCCTCTGAGGGTGAAGCCTCAACACCGCTCATACTATAAACACGTCCTTTTGTCTTCGGTCTTACGGCTTTGACAGCGTTGATTTCCGGCTTGGGTTTGGGCATAAGGCAATCCCTTGCCACATGTCCAACCTTTCCGCAATTATAGCACGTCATCCCTTGCTGGCTACAGGTATTTATATAATGTCCTATTTTTCCACACTTATAACATCTCACTGGAGCGCTCGCTCCTTGACTCCCCTCGTTGGTAATGTCCTTTTGTTGGTTCCCCTGATTCCTATGGTAGGGTTTGTTCTGATCCCGCTTTCCTTCCTTCCCTTGTGGATATGACCTAGACGGTCCACCCACATTTCCCTTGTTCACTCTTCCCCTCATTAGGTTCTCCATTTTCCTACACTTCTCCACCAGTAGTGGAAACTGACGGATATCAAGTGAAGCGACAGATTGGCGAACCTCATATCTCAACCCAGCTTCGAACCTCTCACACTTCCATCCTTCGTCCGGTTGGACTTGGAAAAACCGAAAGTACTTGGCAAGTGACTCAAACTTTGCCGCGTACTCTCCAACAGACATGTCTCTTTGCTGCAGTCGCAGAAACTCTTGCTCTTTCTCCGACCTCGCGCTCTGTGGAAAATACTTCTCTAGAAATTTATCCTTGAATATTTCCCAAGTCACAGCTTGGTTTCCAGCTTCCATCAGTTGTCGGACTCCCTTCCACCAATATTCCGCGTCACCCAACAGCAGATAGACCGCGTACTGTACCTTCTCAGCTGCCGTGCAGTGTAGAATCTCAAATATCTTCTCCAGCTCTTGTATCCATAACTCCGCTTTCTCCGGATCAGTCTCGCCATAAAACTGTAGCGGATTATGGTGTCGAAAATCAACCAATCTCTTGGCTTCAGCAGCTCTCTCAGCCCTCACTCTATCCTCAGCATCTCTTTGTTGTCTCTCAATGTCCCTTTGTTCAGCACGAACAGACTGTTGAGCCATCTGAGCCGCCATGTTGGTCATAGCCGCGATAGCCCTTTCCATCGTATCATCACGGTCCTCAGCATCAACGCGATTCATTGGTCGTCCTCGACGTGCCATGGGTTTCTACAAGTCAGCCAATTAAGTTGCACTATTCAAAACCCATTCAAGAAAACAATCAATTTCACACATTGTTTCATAAGGAAACAATACAAACAATGTCACACAATACTAATCAGAGATCACACAACTTAAACTTAATAACCCTACAACCTAAGCTTAGTACCTAAGTAAACTCCATCAGAGTTCACACAACTTAGACACAGTAGACCTATAACCTACAATCCCGACAGACATCGACCAGGCTCTGATACCACAAATGTAACGCCCCTTTTTCCCACAAGGAACGTCACGTGAAAAACTAAAACTTAATGCGGAAAAACGTCTTTCATAAATTAAGGTTACCAAAATTGGTGACTAATTTTTTTCTTTTTAAAAGAATCTTATCCGAAAAGATTTCTCACATCATATTTAGCCATCCCGAAACTCAGAAGAAGAGAAACATCATACACATATATATATATCATCATGTCAATATACACAAGTCTTGCGCCCGCAAGTATAGTTTGGAACCACAACATAGTGGCCAAAATACATCATCCTGACACGAAGAAAATAAAGCAATAAAGCTAAACCTAGGAAAGCTGTAAGTCAAAAGGTGTGTCCAATACACGACACTGAACATGTACATCCCAAACCTAGGCTGGTCGCTAACAGACACTCTACAACCTAGCACTAGACACCCCCACCTCTACAGGCCTATGACGATGACGTCTCCTCGGGGTCCTCCTCAACCACAGACACCTCGAATAGTACACGATCTGGCTTGTCTCTAACCTTCCTCTTCCCTCTATCTACGTGTCCCGTAGGTCCGGCAGAAGTGTCAGAAGAACAGCGCACCAAACGTCCAGAAGGTGCGACGTATGGAACAGGAAGTGTCGGCCTCACGGTCTCGGATGATGGAACTGGTGTCACTGGTGGAGCCATCCTTGGTAAGCGTGCCCTATCCAAGGAACTCTTCCTTGGAGTGCGACGAATCAGACGACAACGGTTGGATACCGATTCGGCTATCCGCTGAGGTGTAGGCCTCTGATCCTCCCTCGCCTCTCTCCTAGGCTGCGCCGTGGGTGGAACTCTGGCCTCCCGATTCTCCAAAGGGATACTGCGTGCAAAGGGTGCATTTCCCAGCCAGTAGCGCATCCTCTCGATGGGTATGTAGACGTCCAATACCATGTCCCTCTCCAAAACCTCTTCGGGGCCCAACACCCCTCCTCTAGTCCTAACCACGTGTCCAGACACAGTGGCCCATTGGGAAATGGGATCGTAAGTCCATCCCCCACCATCGGCCTCACAAGGCCGAAAGCACTCCCTCACTCGAGCTATCAGAGGTCTCGAAGTGGACATCTACACGTAACGTACATAAAATAACAGAAAAACACGCAAGGGTGAATTTCTTTGCACAAGTTGAAATCCACTGAAAGGATGTATACGAAACAAAAAATACTACATAATACATTCCAAGAATATATGTATAGCTACTCTTTCACAAATCTTTCTCTAAGATATTCATAAACCAAAAGAGAGCACATCATCAAATTAAGCGCACAGTCAAACACACACAAAGCACTCTAGCATAGTGCATGTCACTTGAACATCTTTTAATACGACTCAACCGTCCTCCGCTCGCAATCCCCCAAGCTGGATTGCACAATCCTCCAAGCTGGATTGTAGCTCAAATTTGGCAAAGCCAATCATCGATTATAATTGACATTTATATATGTAGATTGCACGATCCTCCATGCTGGATTGTGACAATGACATCTACGTACGTCCCGCACAATCCCCCAAGCTGGATTGTAGCAACGTCCTCTACATTTATTGCACAATTCCTCCAAGCTGGATTGTAGCAACAACCTCTATATTTATTACACAATCCTCCAAGCTGGATTGTAGTAAAAACATCCACATTTATTGCACAATCCTCCAAGCTGGATTGTAGCATGACCTTAATATATATTGCACAATCCTCCAAGCTGGATTGTAGCACTGACATCTATATTTGCACTCACAAACAATCCAATCAACGCAGTCCCTCGTCTTAGGGTTTTTCGTCGCCACGGGTTAGCTTTCATCCAACACCGTGTAATATTATTGTCATTAAAACTTTTATCTTCGCCACGTATTGGTTCTCTCCCAATACCGTGTAATATTATTGTCCTTAAGACTTTTATCTTCGCCACGTATTGGTTCTCTCCCAATACCGTGTAATATTATTGTCCTTAAGACTTTTATCTTCGCCACGTATTGGTTCTGTTCCAATACTGTGTAATCTTGTTATTTAACACCATAAATTTTTAGAAGAATTTCCTCTTTGAATTCTTAAGTTTTTCTTTAACTCTAAAATCTTTAAGCTTCATTTGTTTTTAATAAAAGAATTATCTTTTATCTAAAACCCACTTTATTAATTTCTTCCCACTTATTCATCATAAAAGGATTTAATTAAAAACCTAATTAAATTCTTTGATAATTTTACTTAAAATCTTTTACTTTAAGTATTGGTAATTCTGACCCCCTAAGAAGTTCAGTTTCACAGTTCAGCCCCCAATTTTCTGAAAAATTAGGTTTCTGGCCCAAAATGCCCAGACTTTACGTTTTCTACCCCCCAACTTTCGTAATTTATAATTCTGGCCCAAATGTACCAGACTTCGCGTTTCAGCCCCAAGTTTTCGTAAATTATACTTTTGGCCCAAAAGTCTCCAGACTTCTCGTTTTCTGCCCCAAACTTTCGTAAATTATAATTTTGACCCAAAAGTCCAGATTTTGCAATTAAAACCCAGAATTCCAGAATTTGCATTTTTGACCCCAAAAACCTGCAGTTTTCGTTTTTAACCCCTAAACATCCAAAATTTGATTTTTCTCTCACATTAATTAATTCTCTAACTCTCTTAAAGTTTTATGGATAAAATGATTTAGTATTAAATTGATTTAAGACTTATGATTAGAATTCTAATTAATTCATTTGTAAACTTTTCATTAAAGCTTTTAAACTCTCTTCCCACACTTAATCAAATCTTTTCAATCCAATCCAAATCAAAGTATATGAAATACACATACATCACTATACATCAATTAGGCAATAATACAACCAAGCCATAAATCAACATACACTCAAAATACTCATTCATATTATATCAACATGCATCATGAACATAGCATTAAATCATACTTCACCAAGCACACACTTAAGCATCCAAAATCACCCCAAAGCATACATATGATTTTTCCAACAACACATAGGCTCATCAAAATTTATCATGCCTCAACCAAAATCATATTTTTACTCATATACATATACATGTAAAAATACATATTACTAAGAGAATGAAACTTCATTCAAACACCCAATATGAAAACTCAAGTCTTTGAGTTTTTCATGATCATACAACATAAACCACACACATACACATCCTTCCCAACTTATTGAGAAAATCCCCTTACCTCTTGAAGCTTAGAAAAATGGGCAAACACCACTAATCACCTTCCCTCTACACAATCACCAAGTGGCCTCCTTGAGCCTTGATGTTCCAACACTTAGAAAAATTCACCTTACACAAAATACACCAAAAATAAACCATAAAAATGCAAGTTTCATGAAAACCACCAAACCCTAAGGTATAGAAATTTGAGTAGAGGAATACTTACTCAAATCTTGAAGCAAAATAGATCCAAGATGATTTTCAAGCTTGTAGGTTCCAATGGAGTGAACCTAAACAAAGGAAAAGCTTATTTTTAGTGAAATGAAGAACTCAAGCTTTCATGAAAACATGAAAGTGGTGGAAATGAAAAAATGAAAGAAGTTTATGGATTAGAATGATGATCCAAACCTTTTTTGTGAAGCTTGAATAGCCAAAAACTCAACAAAACCTAGCCTTTTGGTGTATGGAAAAGCTTGGGAAAATGGAGAGAAAATGGAGTTTCTTTGAACCAAGGAAGAAGATGAAGTGAAAAATGAATTTCTCTCTCTTCCCTCTCCCAAGTAGAATTCGGCTGACTCAAGGAAGGCATGGGGGAGGTATGGGCTTCAATGCTTTTGGTGGTTGGGAGCCATACCTCTCTCACCTAATTTTGAAAAATTCAAATATTAACCCCATTTGACCCAATTGACTTTTGGAATGTTTTAGAGAGTGGGATCAGCCCTTCACATGCGCCCAAGGCTGACTGGAAAATGGTGGAATTTAATTCCACCAAGTTAGGGTTTAATCGGTAGTTCGAAGTAGTAAAAACGGGTAGTTTTCGAACCCCTTTTTAGATAAATATTTTTCTAAAATGAGTAAAATCATGAGAAATGAATTTTATGATTTGAATATGTCATAGAAAAATTTAGAAACCCAAAACTAAATTTTTGGACTATTTTTGATGTCCCGGTTGCGCCCGGTTTACCCGTAAAGCTCCAAACGCGGGTAAAATAAAGTTTTTCTGAAAAATTTCCAGAAAAATTTCTAAAAATCACAAATACTATAAGAACCACTTTTGGTTCGTTAAAAATTTATTTTGGAGTAAAAATGACCTCCAGAAAAATACTGGACCCTATCCCCGCATCAGGAGAGAATGCGGTTCCCGCAAAAACTCAGTTTTGCGAACTTGGCTACTCTTGACTCTAATAAAATAAATCTAAGATATTAATATCCTTATTCTCACCCCAAGATCTAAAATTCATTAATTAAATAATTTTAATTAATTTAAAGGAGATTAAAAATCCATAAAAACTATTTAAAAATGAGGGTGTTACAATTGGATAGTTTGGTTAAAAACTTTAGATTTGGTATTTTAAGTATAAAATCAAGGGTAAAATAGTAATTGTACATGCCCCTACCCTATTCATGGTCAACTATTCTGTCCACAGATATTTTAGGCTTCTTAGAATTGCATTTGAACCCCTCAAAGTTCCTAAGTTCCTATATCATACCCTTTATGTCTCTATATGCTTCTATTCGGTTAATATACCGCATATAAGAGCAAAAACAGTGGAAAAATAATCTTGTCTAGAAATATTTTTAAAAATCATAAAAAATAATAAAAATAAAATATAAATTGTTTTGGGCCTTTTTCACAAAATGTTTATACCGTAAAACAAGATCTGTATGCTATACGTATCAGTTAAGCGTATTTTTTGGTAAATTTTGAAAGTTTTCCAAAAATTCCAGAAAATAAAAAATATTAAAAGAACCAACTTTTGTGAAGGAAGATAATTTTCTGGGTTGGTTTGACATACTTTAGATATTTAAAATCTTATCCGTCAGTTACGGTAAATAAAGTTGTCTGTAAAAATCCAAACGTCAAAGGAAAAACATCTGTTTCAATGAAATAATTTGATAAGCATATTAAAACCCTAATTATAAGACAAAAATAAATAACTTAGCACTTTGATCACAAAATTTCATATAAAACAGAATTTAAACGGTAACTAAAAAAATGGATGTTACAATTCTACCCCTCTAAAAATAATTTCGTCCTCGAAATTACATACCTAAAACAATGTCGGATAAAGCTTACACATGTTGTCCTCTAACTCCCACGTCGCATCGCCTGTAACCTTGTCCCAAATGATTTTGACCAAAGAGATTTGTTTATCCCTGAGTTGCTTGATTTTTCGATCCTCAACCCGTACAGCGTTTGCATCATATATCAAGTTTTCTCTCAATTGTACTATGTCTGGTTCGATTATATGAGATGGGTCGGCAACATACTTTCTCAATTGTGAAACATGAAAGACACTATGAAGATTTGAAAGAAAAGGAGGTAAAACAATTTGATAAGCTACAGGACCTATCCGACGAAGAATTTGATAGGGTCCTAAGAATTTTGGAGTAAGTTTCTTGGATTTGATAACTCTACCCACCCCAGTCATGGGTGTGACTCTCAAGAAAACATGTTCACCTCCTTGGAATTTAAGAGGTCTTCTCTGTTTACCGGAGTAGCTCTTTTGTCTGCTTTGTGATGTTCTCATTCTTTCTTAAATTTGCCTTACTTGTGTGTTGGTTTGCTGTAACAATTCTGGTCCTAAGGTTGTGTTAACCCCTTCCTGGTACCAACACAAAGGTGTTTGGTATTTTCTCCCATACAATGCCTCAAAAGGTGGCATTCTTATGCTAGAATGATAGCTATTGTTTTACGTAAACTCTATCAATGGCAGCATATCATCCCAACTTCCACTTTGGTCTAACAGACATGCCCTCAACAAATCCTCTAAGGAATGAATTGTTCTTTCTGTCTGACCATCCGTCTGAGGATGATAAGTAGAACTCAGTCTTTAACTTAGTTCCTAAGGCTTGATGTAAACTTTGCCAAAACCTCGAAGTAAACCAAGGATCTCTATCAGAAATAATACTAGAAGGTATTCCATGCAACCTAATGATCTCTTGAACATACAACTGAGTAAGCCTTTCTAGAGAATACTTCATGTTAACAGGTAAGAAATGCTATACTTTTTTCAACCTATCTACAATCACCCAAATTCCGTCGCATCCCTTTGAAGTCTTAGGTGACCCTGTTACAAAATCCATGGATATACTCTCCCATTTCCATTTTGGGATATCCAAATAATACATCATTCCTGCTGGTCTTAGGTGTTCTACCTTAGCTTTCTGACAAGTTAAACATGCTGTCACATACTCCTCAACTTGTTTCTTCATTCCTGGCCACCAAAATCTTTGTTTTAAATCCTGATACATCTTTGTGGTTCCAGGGTGAATACTCAACTTACTTTTGTGTGCTTCATCTAAAATCATTTTTCTCATTTCCATATTATCCGGCACATAAATGCTACCTTTACACCTCAAAATCCCATCACTTCCAATACTAAACTCTGCAACCTTCCCTTGCTCCAATAGCCATTTCTTTTCCATCAGGTGTTCATCAGTTGCTTGTTGCTCCTTAATCTCACTCATCAAATCACTAGAGATCTTAATCATATTCAGGCAAATCCTATCTCTATGTACATTAATTTTCAAATTCAAATCACGGAATTCTTCTATTAACTCCAACTCTTTTATCATCATGCCTGAAATATGCAAAGTCTTTCTACTTAAGGCGTCAGCTACTACATTTACTTTTCTGGGATGATACATCCAAGAAAAATCATACTCCTTTAGAAACTCCATCCACATTCTTTGTCTCATATTGAGTTCTTTCTGATCAAATAGGTATTTTAAACTCTAATGATCACTGAAGACATTAAATGTTGATCCGTACAAATAATGCCTCCAAATTCTTAAGGCACACACTACTGCAACTAACTCTAAGTCATGAGTGGAATAATTCTTTTCATAAATCTTTAACTGACGAGATGCATAAGCTACAACCTTTCCGTGCTGCATCAACACACATCCTAATCCTTGGTAAGAAGCGTCACAATACACTTCTATTGGTTCATCTAGGTTTGGTAAAACTAAAGCAGGTAAGGTTGTCAGTAACCTTTTTATCTTAGTGAAACCTTCCTCACATTCGTCTGTCCATACAAATGGTTGATCCTTCTTGGTTAACTTGGTTAACGGAGCAACAATCTTGGAAAATCCTTAGTAAACCTCCGATAATACCCTACTAATCCTACAAAGCTACGAATCTCTGTTATAGTTGTGGGTCTTTCCCATGCAAGTACTGCTTCCACCTTTGTAGGATACACTGCAATTCCTTCTTTAGAGATCACATGACCTAAAAAATGTACTTTACTTAGCCAAAACTAACACTTAGACAACTTAGCATACAGTTGTTTCGCACTCAACACTTGCATTACTTGCCAAATGTTGCTCATGTTCCTTACGGGTTTTGGAATAGATCAAAATGTCGTCGATAAATACAACAACAAACTAATCCAGGAATGAACTAAAGACTCTATTCATGTAATCCATGAATATTGCTGGTGCATTGGTCACCCCAAATGGCATTACAAGATATTCATAATGGCCATATCATGTTCTAAACGCAGTCTTAGGTATATCTTCTTTCTAAACTCTAATCTAGTGGTAACTAATCTGGTGGTAACCACTTCTCAAATCTATCTTAGAGAAAATAGTGGCTCCACGGAGCTGATCCATTAAGTGATCTATACGGAGCAAGGGATATTTATTCTTAATGGTCACTTTATTCAACTGCCTATATAGTCAACACATAACCTAAATGTCCCGTCTTTCTTCTTCACTAAAAGCACTGGTGTTCCCCATGGGGATGCACTTGGCCTAATGACCTGTTTAGACAACAAATCCTCTAATTGCTTTTTCAACTCAGCCAATTCCGTTGGTGCCATTCTATTATGAGCCATAGAGATTGGTCCAGAACCAGGTACTATATCTATTGTAAACTCGATCTCCCGTACCGATGGCAAACCTGGTATCTCTTTCGGAAATACCTCCGCGAAATTTTGAATAACAGACACTTTGCTCAATTCAACTTCCCTCTTGCCTTTCAACAAGGTTAACATCATGTTTTCCTGAGTTTCTTCTTTCGAATGAACATCAGATTGGTTGGTAGGTATAAATTCAGAAATCTCAGAATTGGGAAAAACGAAGGTTTTATTGGAACAATCTAAAAGGATATGGTTGAACGATAACCAATCCATGGCCAAAACCACATCTAATTGTGTTAAAGGCAAACATATTAAGTCTTTAAGGTACTCTTTGCTAAAAGTATGATAGGACAATTCAAACAAATAGTGTCTACGACAACTGGTTTACAAGTGGATAAAGAAGCAATTAAGTCGAAAGGCATTAAAGACATAGGCAGTTTTAATTGTTTCACACAATCAATAGAAATGAAAGAATGCGTTGCGCCCGAATTGTATAGTGCAACTAAAGAACTACCAGATATGCTACAATTACCTTGTATTAAGTCATCAGATTTAGAAGCCTCTTCACCACTCATGGTATAAACTCGCCCATTGGTTGCTGGTCTAGCTGGTTGTGCATTTTTTATGACTGGTGCCAGCCTCTGTCCTCTACAGTCATTTGCCAAGTGTCTAATCTTTCCACACTTGAAGCAAGTTGCTCCTCTCTATGTACAATTGCTAGACTGGTGTCTTGGAATTTCGCAATTATAACACCTCATCACATTTGGCCTTTGCTGACCAAAACGTCCACCCCCACCATCGGTGCATTATTCCTATTTGGTTGTGATGGCCTGAAGTTCACTAGATTCCTGCTGTAAGGCTTGTTCTGAAACTGCCTCTTATTCTGATACTAGGGTTGAAACCTAGACGGTCCGCCTACATTGCCTTTTCCTACCACCTTCTCCATCTTCAGTATTTCCAACTTTCGACATTTTTCAACCAAAGGTTGAAATTGACAGATCTCATGAACAGATACAGCTTCCTTGATATCGTAACAAAGTCCCGCTTCGAAACATTTGCACTTCCATGCCTCATCAGGTTGAAGCTAGAAAAAGCGAAAGTACTTGGCCAAAGTTTCAAACTTAGCCGCGTACGCATCCACAAACTTCTCTTTCTGCTGTAGACTTAGGAACTCTCGTTCCCTTTCAGTCCTAGCACTCTGAGGAAAGTACTTGATCAAAAACCTAGTGCGAAAGATTGCCCAAGTTACCTCTTGTTGTTCAGCTTCCAGCAGTTGCTGCACTCCTTTCCACAAGTATTCTGCATCACCAATGAGCAGGTACACAACATAAGATACCTTGACTCCCTCAGCACAGTTTAGAGCCACAAATATCTTTTCCAAGTCCTGAATCCAAAGATCAGCCTTCTCTGGATCAGGTTCCCCATTGAACTGTTGTGGATCATGCTTCCTAAAATCAGTAAGTCCTTTAGCCACAACAGCCCTATCTGCCCTTAACTGAGACTGCATGTCCCTTTGTTCTGCCCATTCAGCTTGTTGGTCCATGGTAGTAGCCATAGTGTTCATCGCTCTGATTGCTCGTTTCGTCGTCTCAACGTTACGTGCAGACATCGTTTTCTAGAATAAGACTAAGAAGAACACACCTACCCTCAAGAAAGCAAGATAACAAACAATTTCACACAATATCACACAACACAAAATATCAAACAATGTCAAATAGAGTTAAACAACTTAAGCCTAATAGACCTATAACCTACACTCCCCTAAAGATTGTTAACCAGGCTCTGATACCACAAAATGCAACACCCTTTCTCCAAAAAAGATATTACACCATAGTAACCAAAATTTTTTGCAATAACTTAGAAAATATTTTGATAAAAACTGAATAATCCTCTTCTGAAAATGCGGGTAAATTTTTTTTTTCTTTTAAAATGATGTGTAAGTGCAGAGTAACATCACCATACTTGTAAAAGTACTTCATCAAATGTATAGATATAAACCATGATATTTTACAAAGAGTTTGCTTCAGTACAAACTATGATTCAGATTCTGCAAAAGTAAGGAAAGCAAGAAATACTAATGAAAATCCCAGACTAACTACCCGACATAACCATCTTTAAACGAAGATGTAACAGCAGCAACAACCTTCTAACCCTAAAACGGTGTTTCCTCCTCTGACCAGTCTTCTTCTGCTTCTCCACCTTCCTTGTGTTGCAATCTTCTTTCCGAATGATACTCTTCATCTGCTCCAGGGGTAGCATAACGTCTAAGACTAACCAGATCTCTACTCTCCAGTTGGGTATATTAACCCTTCTCGCAGTGGTAAGTAATACCCAGAATACGTACCCCACTGTGTATCAGGGTTTATCTTCCACCCCGCCTTCCCAACCTCAAGGGGTTGAACTCTAAGACGCCTGACCGGGACTAACCCATTCCTTGGGTAAACCATCTACTCAGTCATGCATCAACACAACATAAAAATAGGCAAGGATGAGACTCTAAAATAAAGTAATATGAAAAGTACAAGCACACCAAAATCACAGATCACACAACATTCAAGTCATCCCACAAGGACATATAGATACTAGAACATCAAGTCGTCTAACACACATATAGCAGAATAGCAATTCATTTCAAGCATATAAATGGATTTCACTCAAACAGGTCTTACCTTGCGTTGTAAACCTACAAAAGTAATGCTTTCTCAGAAATAAATTATCAAGTCAAAGTATATTTATGCATGTCACTTCTATATCTCTCAAAACACACCGGTGTAATGCTCCAAGGAGACTTTGCAACCCTAACATCCTTGAGCGACCGACTGCAGCAAACTTAAAAGAATAATCTGGGAATCCCACTTAGACCCCTGATAATACTTCGGTAATACCTCATTTAAAATGAATACCAAATCAGAAATAAATCTGCCAGTCAGATTTATCCAAGCTGAGTATACGACTCGTCTCGGCTTGAGGGTTATCACCGTCACGGCCATTGAGACTTTTGAAACCTGGATAATCCCAGTAGACAATTGTAGTCCAACAAAACCTATTTTCAACCCCATCCTCTAGGTTGTATGCTCATCGTCTTTAATGCAAATGATAGTCTAAATTTGCACACAACTTCTCTTTAGCATCTCTTTGAAAAATAAAACTTCCTCTGTTTTACTATACTTCTCTTGAAAATCTTTAACTCTCATCAGAACACTTCATATGAAATGACTCATCACTTTGTGATAAAAATACTCTTGCCCTCATTTACTCATTTCTACTGTTTATTACGAGTTAAGTTATTTTCCCGGCTTCAATAATTCAATTAATGATTGATCACACCGCAGTAGAGCCGAACTGAGGTGATCAACCCAACAGAGTGATTCGATAAATAAGCTAGAGGTTATTAATTCATTTCAAGCAGACCAAAATGGGACAGAGCCACCTAGGATTGATCAAGAGAGAAGAGATTAACAATAATTTCAAACCCAAGTATACTTTATGTTTTGGTGAATGATTTATACCGGCTTAATTAACTTTGAAGAAGAAATGATTACACGGCGGCAGAGCCGATTGCGGTAATCATGTTTAACCTTAAAATGATTCGATATAGACTAAGCGAACAAAATCAAGTTGATTCTTTACAGAAATACTTAAGTACCAGTTATCTTCCAGGAAAGAGGCCCGTTGAAAGCCTACCTCACTAATTTTCACTGCCATAGACATTGAAAATTAAACTGAGTTAATTATATATATATACAAATTGGACACCAACTCGAGATTTTCCACTGATGATATAACAGTAGAATTCACCGAGCATCCTTTACCTTTATACTAAATTTTCGATAGATGCTATAACAGTAGAATTCACCGAGAATCCTTTACTGTTATACTCTTTTATCCAATCCAATCTATTTATATATACGTTTATTTAGAAATCACTTCTTTTTCAACTTATCTTAGTCACGTATATACCGGGTCCCTAAGTTAAGAATTCCCCAAACAGTGTATAGGCATAGTTCCTAAGAAAGAGAAGGGGAGCTAAGGCCGCTTGGATGACCTTTCTCTTTTGCCTTGACAGAACCATACTAATAAATCGTTTATCTTAACCATCACCTTGTATATCAATGATAGACAATATCAGAGTTTTCACAAAAGACTAAATTGTACTAGTTCCATGGTAAAACCATATTTACGGTAATCTAAAATTTGCCATTATAACGGTACGTTTATAAAGCTCAAAATCAATTTTGCCATTATAACCTTACTTCCACGAAAATCACATGGAAATTTGGGCATTATAACACTACAATTAATAAAAGCACATAACAATTAATTTAAAACCATAAAACAATTATAAAGCTTAAATAAATATAAAGCTTTAATGACTAGGTTAATTAGGATAATTAGATTTAATCCATCCTTTTTCCTATTAGCTCCAAGGCTTTCCCTAGGATTGTGATCCATGTGACAAGCTCATCCAAGGCTTAAAAATAGCCTAAGTATGTCGACCAAAAGGGGAGAAAGAGAGCCATTGGATAACTTGGTTAAAAACTTTAGGTTTTGGTAGTTTAAGTGTAAAATCAAGGGTAAAATAGTAATTGTACATGCCCCTACCCTATTGATGGTCACCTATTCTGTCCACAGATACTTTAGGCTTCTTAGAATTTCATTTGAGCCCCTCAAAGTTCCTAAGTTCCTATATCATACCCTTTATATCTCTATTCACTTCTATTCGGCTAATATACCGCATATAAGAGCAAAAACAGTGGAAACATAATCTTGTCTAGAAATATTTTAAAAAATAATAAAATATAATAAAATATAAAATATAAATTGTTTTGGACCTTTTTCACGAAATTTTTATACTATAAAACAAGATCTGTACGCTATACGTACCAGTTAAGCGTATTTTTTGGTAAATTTTGAAAGTTTTCCAAAAATTCCAAAACAATTCTAGAAAATCACAAATATTAAAATAACCAACTTTTGTGAAGGGATATAATTTTATGGGTTGGTTTGACATACTTTTGCTATTTAAAATCTTATCCGTCAGTCAGGGTAAATACGATTGTCTGTAAAAATTCAAACGTCAAAGGAAAAATGTCTGTTTCAATGAAATAATTTGAATATCAAAGCCGTAATTATAAGATAAAAATAAATCACTTAGCACTTTGATCACAAAATTTCATATAAAACAAAATTTAAACGGTAACTAAAAAAAATGGATGTTACACATCTGCCCCGAGCTTTTGTTTAACCTATCCCAGGAACCTTCATTGTCCTCGATATTTAACAAAGCCTTTGGTTAAAACAAGATTCTTCGTCCGTTGTTCAGTGCCAGACAAGATAGTCAAAGTTGAGATTCTACTTAGAAACGGGGAGGGGAAACAGAATCGTAATTCGTTATCTATGCATAAAAATTCATATATATGCATATAAAATAGCATAAACAAGAGACAAAACATTTAAATAGCATAATTCATAAGTAACAACTCACAAAACAACTTAAGCTAGTAGCCCCCTAGCACAAAACACAAAGACATGATCTAAAATAAGTCATATATGAACACCTAGACAGCTAGACCTAGACATATCCAAAATAGATATTGCAAATTAAAGTCATAATCACTCAAAAGATCCACAATTCATCCATCTTCTCCATCTCCTTCCCCCAAATTAGCAAGTTGTGCTTCATCTAGAGGTGGCTTAAGAAGACTACCCTCATCATCTCCAACTTGGACTTCAACCGTGTCTTCATCTTCATTTGGATCTTGAGTATCCAAATCCAAGTTGTCTACATCTAAACCTACATTCTTTCCCCCTCCTTCAACATTTTCCACACTCATCATCAGATGAAACATCTTCAAGATTTAGCTCCTCAGGTGATCTTCTAGCTTGCTTCTTCTTGGCTAATTTTGAATTAGCCCTGACAAAAACAATGTCATTCATAGTACTTTGCTTCCACCTATTTCTTCTCTTTGTGTGGACCTAAACAAATACAAATGCAAATATTTGAAGCAATTATTAATAGGTATTTTACAATTCAAATTCCACATTTTTGAAATCTTACCATCTCAAATGCACTCCAGTTATGCTTACAATCGGAGGAACTGCATGTCAAACTTAGTACACGAATAGCAAACTTTTGGAGCTCTGGATGTTGATCTCCATAAGACTCCTACCAAGCTGCTGGAGTCTTCTTACCAATTGTCTTAATGGCCAAGGGATTACCAAACAATCCTTTTTGGTTCTTGAAATCTTCAAGTTGAATATCAATCATAATTTGTTCATCGAGATTGGGAACCATTCTTTGGATACATCCAATTAGACCCATGTTAACTTCAAAATCAACTTTAAAATTAGGACTATAGTGCATTTTAGGGTTAAGAAACTAGCCTGAAAGCATACAAAGGCCTATGAAGCTGGTTGTCCCATCTTTCATCAATGATATTCCATAAAGGCTCATAACTAAATAATAGAATAAATTGAATTAGTGTTTAATTTTGAAATCAAGACCACAAAATAAGAGTTCAGATTTGATAATAAAAGACATAGGTAAGGGGTACCTTTTTTGACACCATTGAAGTCTTTTTGTATCTTCTCCTTAGCTTGGTCCATTGCCTCATAAATGTACCCCATGGATGGTTTCTCATCCGAATCAACCATTCAAAGCACTTTAATTATAGGAGTTGCACCTCTTAGACAAGTTATAATATCCTTCCAAAACAACCTATCCAAAACCACATCCTCAACCAATCTCCCATCCTTTGTCTTTGCAAATTGACTTTCTTTCTATTCAGTGCTTGTGAACATTCTAATCAAATATCCTTTGTTCTCATAAAGGCACCCTAAAGTTAGGTAAGATGTGGCAAAGCGAGTCAAGCCTGGCCTCACCAAATGTCTTCCTTTTGTGTAGTGCTATAATACAAAAATGAGAGAAGTCCTTGAATAAATATATGTTGTAATTTTTCTACCTTTTGGAATAGTGTCTTGATGAATGGGTATCTTTTTCTCAAAGTCTTTCAACATCAAGTCAATGCAATGTCCTGCACAAGGCGTCCAATACAACATTTTTCTTTTCCCCATCAACATCTCACCAGCAGCTTTGTAATTTGCTGCATTGTCCATCACAATTTGAACGACATTCTCTTCACCAACTTCTTTGACAATGTCGTTCATCATCTTAAGCAGCTTGTAAGCTATTTTGGAAATAGCAAATGCATCAATAAACTTTAGAAAGACTGTTCCTTTGGGACTATTCGCCAAGAAATTTAGTATCGTCCTCCTCCTCTTATCGGTCCTCCTATCCGTCATTATTGTGCACCCTGTCTTCTTCTATGCAGCTCTATGTGCTTCTAAAGCATATTTTGTAGCTTTAACTTCTTCCTTCAAATACTTCACTCTAATCTCATGATATGATGGTGGCTTAAATCCTAAGCCATGTCTTGAAACTGATTCAATCATAATAGTGAATTCTTCACTCCTTGCCACATTGAAAGGTATGGCATTGTTGTAGAAAAATCTTACAATGTTTCTACATGCATCCTCTCTCAAATTCTTCTAATAGATGGTATTAATTGTGGCTTGCGAGCTAACCCCCCTCTTCCTGAAAATACTATCAAGAGTCCCCACCTCATTAGCTTTTCTTTTTTCACCAACTTCTACTTCTATTTCCTCCTCCTCCTCCTTGCCACTGGAATTTTTGATCAAATTTAGTTGCAAACTAACAACAATGTCCCACATTTCCTTCCTCACATTATTAGGAACAGCCGTACAAATACAAACTTCCTTATTAGTTCCAGCCAAGTGATGTTTCAACCTATAAATCCCTGGTACTATCTTCATACAGTATTTGCACTGAGCTTGTTTAGTACCTTCAACTGGAAGGCCATGCTTCCAACCCACATCACTCCTGTTTCCCGGAGCATTCCTAGGCAGTATTTTCTTACGAGCTGCAGGTCTATTGGAGGCTCCACTAGATTTTCCAACGTCAGAAGGAGCAGAGTTTGGACTTGAACTAATTTTGGTCCACCCACAACAGAACCAGAAACTGAACAAAATTAGAAACAGACACAACCAGAAGCAGAGCAGACTACAGAAAGCAGAAACTAACCGAACAGAGAGACAGAACCAAAACATAATCGCACACTAGAGAAATAGAGAGAGGGGTGACGAGTCTGAGAGAACCGCGTGCACCAGCCAAGCCAACAGCCACGGGAGCATTGCCCAATAGAGAAATAGAAAAAGGAATGACGAAACAGAGAGATGAGAGAACGAGAGAGAGAGAGGGCTCGATGAAGAGACAAACAGAGGACAGAGTAAATGAGTAAGTAGAGGGGTTAAGGGTTTTTTACACTGTGGTAGAAAAACCTGGTTAAAATGGGTTTTTAAACTTTTGGGTTGAAAAACCCGTAACCCAGGAAAATACCCACAAAACCCATTTTGCTTGATTCGGTGGAGTTTACCACATCCACCGCTTCCACGCTTCAACACGGTGAATCTACCTGCATCTACGAAAAAGCGACTCTGCGGTGTAATGAGGACGCTGAAGGCCAGCAGAGTCGCGACTCCACCCGATTCTATGAATTGAGTCGCGAATTTGACTACCTTGACCATGGCACTAGGCACAATGTAATTATTCACTTGTGAAAGTGCTTGAGTGCATTTCTATTTGCAGTGAATCTTATGGATTTCTCTCTCTATTAGGTTGGATTTGAAATAATTGATAGCCTTTCTCAAACAAAAGGCATTCTGATGAACACAATACAATCAAAGACCTTGATTGGAATAGGTGCATCATATGCTAGCATTGATTTTATTTGTTTTGTTTTCCCCCTCCCAGTTATCAACTTCATATTCATAGTAACTATAACATTGACTTATATTTTCTTCTATGTTCTGTACAGTTTTTATAGGAGAAGTACCAGTTATGCTAGCAAAGCCCCAAACATACATGAATTTTAGTGGAGAATCGGTTAGTTTTCATCATACATAATAGCTAGGTTTTCCACAATACACACTGAAACTGGTTATGGATGAACTATATGATTCAGTGCTTATTTGTACATGTTGATATGACATTATTCATTTCATGCCAAAAAAAAACTATGGTCTGTGATCTCTGTGATTTGTCACTTTCTTTGTTACCTTTCTATTCCTGATCTATCTTATTTTTAATATTCTTAAAGGTTGGGCCACTTGCTGCATATTATCGAGTACCCTTGCATCATATTCTACTAGTATGTATTTCTTACCTTAATCGTATTCAAAAATAGTTACAATTTACAAATTTGTTGAAATTTTCCCTTGGATGATTTCTTTTTACCTTGTAGAATGCTAGAGGTATTGACTGCACAATTAACCCTCCTGCAGGTATTGACTTTTGTGTTTGTTATTTGGACTAGGTATGTTCTCTTTCTAATTCTATCTTCTGAAGTTTTGGTTTTTTAATTATTACTTTGATATTTTGAGGTCTAACATTGTTCACTGGATCTTTTGATATAATTTTGATGTATTAGAGAAAATTGTATTATAAATTTCTATTTTTGATTTGTCTATATATAGAAACAATAACATTGTTCACTGAATCAATTGCATCTTCAAAGTGACATTTACTTATGGATTCTTGACTTATAGTGACGAATCGTCAGTCGGTAAAAATCATACTTCTACTGACGGATTTTTTCCATAGGTAAGAGTCCACTTTTAACATCAGTTATGGATATAACTGATGTTAAAAGTCTATTTTGATAGCTTTTTTTTAACGAAAAAGTGAATTTTCAATATCTGTTAAGGCCGTAACCGATGTTAAAACAGGTTTTTAACATCGGGTAAATAACCAATGTTAAAAGTGACACTTTTTACATCGGCTTAATCAACATCACAACTTTACCCAATGTTAAAAGTCAATTTTACCCGATGTTAAAAGTGTTTTTTGCACTAGTGACTTGATGAAGTTTATGCTTTTAAGTTTTGTGATGTGTAATGTTTAAAGTAAGGTGTGTTATTGCTTTGATAATATGCATCATGGAGCGTATGGTTGTATTATTATCTATGCTTGTGATGATATAATTAATTGTTGTGATTGGGGAGAAGGATTCAATAAATAATCTTTCAAGCCTATTTCAAGAGGGCTAAGAGTGTGCATATGTTTTATGAAGTAATTTATAACCATAGTGTTTTGAGAAGATAAAATAAAGTGGAAAAAAAAGACAAAGCTTTGAAACATTTAGCAAATCTTAATCAAGTCTTGAAAAGGATTAATGTTTTTTTACCAAGTTTGGAAAAGTTTAATGAACAAAAATTTATAAAGAGTAGTCACTTTTCATCACTAAACAGTGTTGTAGTAGAATAACGAAACCAAGTTTCAAAAGGAAAATCAATTTGAATTTAATTTGCCAAAAACCAGAATCATTCACACGGTGCCATTTACGGTGGACCACCCTTAAAGTGGTTCACCATGGATCAGTGAGTGTCTATGATGGACCAGCGGTTGTCAGAACTATAGATATATTAATTTTTAAATTCAATGGTCAAGATTGTTAAAGGTTGCCAATTTCTTTAAAAATAAAAAATTAATTGCTCTAGTGCCCTTGTAATTGTGGTATTTACAAAAATGAACAAAAAAGTAATATATTAAAAAAACTCTCCCTCTCCCTCTCTTTCACTCTCCCTTTCTCTCTCCCCCTCTCCCCCTCAATCCCTCCCTCTCTCTCTCTCCCCCCCATTCTCTCTTTCCCTCTCCCTCTCTCCCCCTTCTTGCCCTTGCTCCCTCTCTCTATGTCCCTCCCTCTCTCTTGCTCTCTCTTTCCCTCCCTCCCTTCCTATCTCGCTCTCCCCTCTCTCTGGCGCTCTCTAAAAACCTCTCCATCTCCCTCTCCTTCTCCCTCTGTCTCTCTCTCCCACTCTCTTTCTCACTCTCTGAGAAACCTCTTGACCCCTCTCTTTCTCTCCCTCTCCTTCTCTCCCTCTCTCTTGTGCATTCTATCACTCCCTCCCTCTTGTTCCCCTCTCTAACGAGAGGGAGGGAGGGAGCGGGAGAGAAACGGAGAGTGAAAGAGAGCGGGAGAGAGAGAGAGGGAAGGGAAAGAGCGAGAGAGAAAGGGAGGGAGAGGTAATTAATGAGAGATGGGGAGAAAGAGGAAGTGAGAGAGAGAGTGGGGAGGGAGAGAGTGATTGAGAGAGGGGGAAGAGAGAGAGGGAGATTGTGAGAGAGGGGGAAGAGAGAGAGAGAGGGAGAGAGCGAGAGAGAAAGGGAGATTGTGAGAGAGGGGAAGAGAGAGAGAGAGGGAGAGAGAGGGAGTGAGATAGAAAAGGAGGGTGAGAGAGAGTGGGAGAGAGGGGGAAAGAGTAAGCGAGATAGAGTGAGAGAGGGGGTAGGGAGAGAGCGATAGAGAGAGGGAGAGTTTTTTTAATTATTATTTTTTTGTTCATTTTTGTAAATACCACAATTACAAAGGGCATTAGAGCAATTAATTTTTTAATTTTAATGAAACTGGCACCCTTTAACAATCTTAATCCTTGAATTTAAAAATTAATATATCTATGATTCTGACAACTGCTAGTCCATCATGGACACTCACTGGTCCATGGTGGACCATTTTAAGGGTGGTCCACTGTAAATGGCACCCATTCACACCCCCTGTGTTAACTGTTCTGCAATTGTGAAAAAGTCGTACTCCTGTGAAAACAGAAAATAGAACAGTCAAACCCCCTGTGTGACTTTTATACAGTTGTGAAACTGCCAGTATTTTAAATTCAAATTTCCAACTTAAGTCTTCTAATCAAAAGCGACCGCAGCCCTAGTGTGGGATTTTTCCAAAGATGTAAATTTACTTTTTGAATAAAAACCTTAAGAAAATTTAATAGGTTTTTAACTATATGTTAATAGTCATGTAAATAAATGAAAATGATTTCAAATCGTTGATGTCATCTGGAGTATTTTAAATTTAAAGATTTTTATAAGGCTAAAGCCTGTTGAAGTGAACTTAGTAGATTTACAAAAAATAAAGAGTTGAGATGGTGACCCAATGTCTGACGTTAGTAAGTGAGCGAAGCGCTTACGTGAGTGAAATTGGTGTATACAAAGAGGAAATAGAAATTGTTCTATGTTTGCATATGAGAATTTTCATATGCATGAGATGAATTGGCTATGTCAAATGAGCTACAACCCTAATTGTGGTCGTGAATAAGTATGGTTGGGCTACAAATGCCTATTGGAGTCATCCGAATTTTGAATTTCTTGAATGGTCGTGTGGTAATAACCTCAAGCCGTGGAAAATCGTATGCCCTTCTTGGAAGAACCTACCTGACTGACTTATTCAAAATACAGTATTAAAATAGTAGTTTTATGGAATGATTGTAATATCAGATCTAATGAAGGAATGGACTAGACAATTATGTAAAGTTTATGCTACTGCCTATCGCTCAACTGTGTTGTGAAAGAGAAGTCTCATTGGAGTATTACATCGGTGTTATGCATGATTAAATATAAGTATGAATTATATATGAAATGTGTAATACTTAGTATTTTCTTTTCTTACGCAATTGTCCCGATATAACTTGTGAAACAAGGTTTTCATCATTTCTTGTGTGTTTCTTTTCCTCATTCTTCGGCATATAGATGTTCAATCTAGAAGGATGGTTGGCACCCTCAAGGAGGGTGAGTTATGGACCCCTCAGAGATAATGAGGTGAGCTGGGACGTTGACCCTGACGCCCAACGGATTACCTTCACGGGGTATGTACAAAAGATGTCAAGTAACGCAGAAGGCGCGACAAAGCAGTCATACCATAATATCACTTTGGAGCTGAAGTTGCCTCTTGAGAGGTGTGGAGGGTACCATCGGATGTAGACAACAATGATAGTAGTGACAACTACACTGCGAGGCCTACAACTGACGCTCCGAGGGAGGATTTAGTCACAACTCCCGTCTGTAGGTCAGGACCGAGGTTTAGGATGATGCCATGGAAGAGTATCTTGTGCCCCCTATGCCATAGATTCAACCAACAGTGTACCCTGCAGCTGGGTGAGAGGTTCCACTTGATGTCACCCCATTTTCAGTTGTTTATCAATTTGCTAATCCTGTCCCTACACCATATGTTCCCTGTAACGTCTGTAATTTTAGGTTTTCGACTTTGTTATATTTTGAATATACGGATGTGTGATTCATGTGAATTGAATATATTTTAGGAAACTAAATCCAGTAGACATGATTCTCTTGAGCTTAGAGATCAATAGACGACATCGAAAATCAAACGAAAAAGCGGTAGTGTTTTAACTGTCGAAATGACTGCGTTATGAGGAAGAAACCCTAAGTTGGAGTTAGAAAAGGGATTTGAGGATGCCAATATTGATTTTATAATATTTAAAGATTTTAGAAATTTATTTGGGAATTTTCTGATAAATGGATAAGAAGAATTACAGTTTTGGTCCCTATAGTATGACTAGGATGGACTGTAAGTGGGATTGGAGGCCAGAACAAGTGGAAAAAATATTATTATGAATCAAATAATGTTTTTACATTATTCTGGAATTTTAGAAATTATTTTTGGAATTTTTAGAATAGCAGATTAAGAATTACGGTTTTGGTCCCTGTAGAATTATGGACAGGGTAAATGGCAGATCAAATGGATACCAGAAGGTTAGGAAATGATCCAAAATCAAATGTAAAAGGTCACCAATAGTAATCTTATAAGATTTATGATTTTTAGAAACTTTTTGAAATTTTTCAGAGAAAGTGTAGTTTAACCCTAATTTACAGGTTACGATGAAATCAAAAAATTACCGTGTTGCTTCTGAATTTGATTTCTAGGTACCAAGACCCTTTTGGCACTTTAATTTCGTGGTCTTGGCTTATCATAAGGATCATGAGAGCTTTTTACATCAATAGGTTATTTTTGGACAACTTTAACCCTAAACCGCAAAAGTTACCGTAGTTTATTACCGTGATTTACTTTTTCCATGGTTAAAAGTGAAATTTTATTTACCCTGCCCCTTGACCAGCCATGGACCGCCCTAGAGTCTTGTAGAAGAGTGTGGAATTTTCATGAGTCATGGAAAAAGACCATTTTGCCCTTAGCTTAAATAGTTAATTACCAAGTAAAGAAATGACCACTTTGCCCTTTCGGTTTTGCCCTTAAAATTGGTTTAAATTACCAAAGAGCCATGCAGCCATCTTGTTCAATATGGACCCTTGATTAGGTACTTTATTTGGTGAAAAGAACATCTTGGCCATTGATTTCCTCTAGTTAATTAAATCTAGTCTTAAATCAACCAAGGTTGGTTTCAAGTGAATCGTGTTTTAACTCTAGTTAGATTGGAACTTATCTCCTTCACACTTGGCTGTTGCAAACCGTCCCCTTTGAGCCAAGATATTATAAGTCTCATCATTTCATTTTGTGACTCATGGCTTTTAGCCAATTAGGAAAAAGATCATTTATTTAAATAACTAATTAATAAACCAAGTGATAATTATAACAATTAAGGCAAACTTATTCAAGCCGAAAGGGAGGGGGGCTGAAACGTGAGGCTAAAGAGAAAAGGAAAAAAGTCTTATTCATTTCTTCAATTGTATTTTCTCTCCAAGATCAAGAACTCTCTCATTTTCTTTCATTTTCTTTCAAGCTTCATCTTCTTCCTTTAACCTTTGTCTCAATTTTCATGAGCTTTTAACCATCAACCACCATATATCTTGATCTTTTATACAAGCATAAAGTGTAGAGATTCATCTTAAAACAAGTCTTCGTCAAGATCATCAAGCTCTTTATAGATTTTGTTCTTTTGGATTTTGAATCTTCAAGCCACAAAGGTGTTTGGTATAGGTAAGATTTTCATGAACCAAGTTCCTATTATCTTCTTTTTGGTTCATATGTCTAGGGTTTGATTTGTAAATATTATATCTTAAGTTTTCTCTTGGTATTTTGGAGATGTTTATGCTTGATTGGGAGGTGATGATCAAAGGGTAGTAAGAGATCAAGAAGCTAGGATTTTCCTTCATCAAGCTAGGAGTAAGAGGTAAGGGGAAATTTCTCTTACAAAGTTATTTGTATGCTTGAGATGCATATGTTATGATTGGCTATGATTTTCTTGTCCATGTGAGGTTGTGGATAGGTTAATATGTATATTTTTGTATGATAGAGATTTTTATTGAATATAGATGAACTTGGATTTGCTTGAACCTTATGTTTCTTGTGATTGATTTTGTTGCTTCCATGATGAGGATTCTCCTTAGTGGTAGAGGAGCCTATGTTTTGTGTGTGATGATCTTGCTCTATGTTTGGGTGTGGTGATCTTGTTCCATGTTTGGCATTTGGTGATCTTGTTCCATGTTTGGTATGTGATGATCTTGCCCCATGTCTTGTTAGATGCTTGGATCCATAGCTTGATGTTGAGTTATTGTCTCTTGAGATTGAGGAGTAAATGGAGTAGTAGGAAACTTATGGTGTTGGTTTATAATTTGAAAAGCTTTGTGATTGATCTAAGAATATAATTTTTGCCCATTTTTATAGATTAGGTCTTAACCATGTAGAGAAGTGATTCATTTTGGTTGAACTTTGTGAAAATCGGATTCAGTCATGCCCTGGGTGTGTTTAATCTCGAAGCTGTGAAAATCGGATGTTTTTGGAAAGAACAGGGGACAGAGCCGTCCACGCCGATGGTGTGAAAATGACCGCGCCTGTGAACAGTTCTGGATTCTGGAAAATAAACAGCCCAGAATTTTACGAAAATCAGTTTTTCCAATTTTTTTTGAAGAAAGCCTTTTAAGGGAAAAATGTCATATTTGAATTTAAAAGTTGGCAAGTATTTTAGTTAATTTATTTTTAGAATTTAAATATTGGCTCTAGGAAGTGCTATTTTGTTAAAAGACAAAGATCAATTAACGGTATAAATGAAAGAGGAAGAGATATGTTAATTGAGAATAATCACAAAGAGATGAGTATTACATAACCAAGAGAGAAGGTTATGTGTGATTGTTACAAGAGGTAACATAGAGAAGAGGTTGAGAATGTTACAAGTGGTAACATAGAGATGTGCATGAGATAAATTATAAGAGAAACAATGTGAAAGTGATTGTGATTGACTTTGTGTGCAATATGTCATGCCATTTCCATAAAGAGATTTTCTTGGCTTTGCCAAGTAGTCATACCCAGAAAGGGTTGTGACATGAGCTACAACCCAGAGAGGGGTTGAAAATAGGGCACGGTTGGGCTACAATTGCTTACTGGGATTATCCAGGTTTCGAAAGTCTCAATGGCCGTATGGTGACTCCCAATGAGCCAACATCGAGTAGAGCACCCGGCTTGGATAAATCAGACTGACTGACCTATTTGTGATATGGTGTCACTGAGTGCATTAAATAATTGTTACTTGGACATTACTGTTTGTTTAGCCTTGAACAATTATGACTTAAACATGGCTTTCCTGAATACTGTCTTGGACTTTACTGGAGGTTTAGCCTTGAACAAGTATGTTAGGGATTGACTATGACCTATCGCTCAAATGTGGTTGAGGAAGAGAAAAGTATCCATGGAGCCTTACACTAGTGTTGAGAGAGAAATAGAAGTGTCATGCATTTTTAATATATCTGTGTGATGATATATTGCCTTGATGATGAGTTGTGTTTTATAAGCTGTGATAGCATATTGCTGTGGTGATATTATATGTGTGTAATTGTATATTACTGTAACTAAATTCAATGTGTTTGTGGTAATGTGTTATTGTGATAAAGAACTGCATGTTATAGGATAATGAGTTATGATGTACGATCTGCATGAGTTTCCTTTATTCTTTTTATTGTCATTGTTGTGAGATAACTTGTGTACGAGGATTTTTCACTCTTGTCTATATGTTTTGTGGTCTTTTTGAACATGATTCATATAGATGTACCACCAGTGGACCAAGATAGAAGGAGGAGGAAGACTACCTTCCGGAGTGACGTTTATCTAGGTTGTCTTTGGGAATGATCTAAGACTTGACCGGCTTAGGCTCATTTGGAGTAGAGTGTTTATATTGCCCTTGCTGGATGACTGGATTAAACACTCTTGAGTTGCAATGTAATCCATTGTAATTGTGCACAATGGTATATAGTAATAAAGTTTATTTCTGTAAGAATAGAAATGGGTGTAAATTTTGGATTGGCCTTTTTGAGAAAAACTTTATATGACAAAATTTCTATTCTTTAATCTTTAAAAAGAAAAAAAAATTCACTCACTATCTGGGAAGTAAACATAAGTTCAGAAAGTATATTTTCTTGAAATTAAAATGAACAATATTCTATTTTTATTAAATAAATGGTTACTTATGTTGTAAGGCTCTTTTGGGAGAAAGGGTGTTATATTCCCGACCCATCCCGTCGTATGCAGGCAACAGGAAGGTCTTGTGGGGCTAGGAGAAGAGAGAAGGTAGAGGCGATGGAGGTTGAGGATCCTTCTATGGTTGTCTAATTAGTTTTAGGTGTGTTGGTCCTAGAGTAGTGGTTGTAAGCCTTAGTGCTTAATTTTGGGATGGTTTTTCACTAACCCTTTTGCAGTGACTCTATCTGACGATATTGCAGTTTGATGCTTTGTGGTCGTTGTGCTATTGAATCTTAAGACTTAATTATTCCAGTCTATTTAGGAATTAGTTTACTACTTAGTAGGACTAATTTTTACTACTTTATTTAGTTTCACGCAATGTTTTGTAAAAGTCACTATGTTTTGGCTAAGGATGCAATGCCCTTTCTCATAAAAGGAAATTGCAATGTGAAAAGATATTTTTGTGAAAGTAGTCAAGTTATTTATTTTAATTTCAAAGAATATTATTTTGGTATTGCATTTACTTTCCAAAAATGTGAATAATTTTTTTTCTTTTTATAATAGAAATACTTTATTAAATTGAAACCCTTAATTTGAAAACTTTAGTGTATAATATAAATAAACAAACCTCATATATATATATACATCTATATGTTGTACATCAGACTACATGTTTGCCCATGCAAACGAGGATATCACACCATATATACAAAAGCTGAAAGCAATAAAGATAAAGTAAAGTAGTGTCACAGATATTTTACAGTCATCCCAAAATAAACAAAGTCATATACCAACGCCCGTAGAGTCCTCATAAAAAAGAAGTGGGATTCTGAACGAATCAGTCCCAAAGTCTTTAGCAAAACCCTTATCTGACTGGGCTTGCCAAGACTCCTACATCATCGGTCCATCGGAACCTTGTCCCTTAGGACCACCTCCTAAGATCCCTTTCCCCTTCTCCCCTTGCTCCACTACCTCTCTCCTAATTCTGGCCCTCCAGACAACCAGATCCTCAGGGGTAACAGGGGTAAAAGGTAAAGGACTACCTCCAGGTAGAGCATACGAAATCGGAACAGCATCAACAAGAGGATCAACCACCATGGCGGTCGACTCCTCAACAGGTGCTTCCCTAGCTGGCACCTCCGGAACAGATCGGGGGTCTTCTCACCGTACTCTTCCTTGCAGTTTGTCGGGTCCAACGGAAGTACGTCCGAAGAGGTGGAGTACTAGGTCCTCCACGCGCTGCCTCCGGTCCCACAGGTTCTTCTGGCACTGGCTCGGGACGCCCTGCTCTTGCGACTCTGAGTCTTGTCTCCTCCAACGCTCTCTCCACTCATTAAGAGGCATCTAAAAATCAAGAACAATGTTTTCTTCCACCCACCTCTGAGGTCCACCTGACACGGTCTCTAGGGACATAATGTTTCCCGCATACGTCCCCCATTGAGTGTGTGGGTTAATCACCCACCCACTCCCCATTCCCCCTTCGGGGCAGTAACTAATTCGCCGGGTGCAGAGCAACCCATTCGGCTGAGGGTCCATCTATATGAATCATGTTTAGAAGACCACAAAACATATAGGCAAGGGTGAAAAACACTCCTTAAGCAAATCAATAAGATATCACAGAAAAATAGGTATAAATCAAGAAATTAAGAAAGAAGCATGAATAATATACGCAGTTACTATCTCATAGCACATATCATTTATATCCTCACCAAACAATCCATCATCAAACAAGGCATATCACAATGCATGTCACTTCTATTTTCCTCTCAAACACCGGTGTAATGCTCCATGCAGACTTCTCTCTTCCTCCAACAACCTTGAGCGACCAGCTGTAGCAAACTTAATAGACTTATCAGATAGTCCCTCTAGACTTCATAATAATCATTCAGATAATCTACTTTTAAACCATCGTACCGTATCAAGAATAGTCAAGTCAGTCAGATTTATCCAAGCCGGGTTGTGCGACATGCCTTGGCTCAAGGGCTATCACCTACACTAGCCATTAGAGGAGTTTCGCAACCTGGATAATCCCAATAGGTATCTATGGCCCAACTGTCCCTATTCTCAACCCACTCTGGGTTGTAATGCTCATCGCATGGCCTCTGCCAAATCTCATCACATGGCCTCTACCAAATCTCTTTTAATGCAAATGACATACAATATTTTTGCATACATAAACATAACAATCATGTTGCATTTATTTCTCTTGGTTACCTCTTGTAACCATTATCATATGACCTTCTCTCTTGGTCATTAAATCATCATATGACCTTATCTCTTGGTCATTTCATCATCTTATGACTTTATCTCTTGGTCTCTTATAAATTCTCTTTTTGCTTTGATGATCTCAACCAAATATCTCTTTATTTCTCAAAAACCAATTAAACATATTTACTATTTTACTTTCAAAAATTAATATAAAATACTTAGACTAAGAAAAATTCAAAATAAATATTTTTCCCTTAAAAAGACATTAATTTCTGAGCCTTTAAGCATAAGTTTTCTTATTTCTATATAAAAATCCGATTTTCACATCCTTTTCTGAAATCTCTATTAGATTAGAAACTTCATTTTAATTTTTGAAAATACCATACCCCTTAATTTGAATTAATTAAATTAAAAATAATATATTTGAGTTAAAATTGTGACTTTTTTTCTAATGATTCATTTTTAACTTATTGAGTTATGTTTAAAATCTTTACTAAAAGTCCATTGGAGACTTTATTTTTGAAAAACTCTTGGCTTAATGAATCCTAACAAAGCTTTGGACTTTGTACTCATTAATTCATCATGAAAAATTCTTTTTTGTCCATGTCCTTTTCACCAAACTTCATAATGCTTGGGTCATTAGCCAATTTGCCATACTTTAATCCTGTCATACTCTTCCTCAATCATTAATCACCAATCACCAATCATCAAGCATAATAATAACAAAGCAATAACCTACTTTAAATATTACATTCCCAAATTGAATAGAAATAAGAAAAAGAAACATAGAACATAGAGGATAGAGGATAGCTAGAAGACAATCCTCACAAGCGAAATGACATCAAGCACAAAATACATCACAATCAAACATAGCAAAGCATCACCATCAAGCAAAGGAAAACATCCACATCAAGCATAAAATAATATCACAATCACACATAGAACAATATGAACTTCAATCATAAAGACAAAGTTACAAACACAAAGATGTCATCATCCAATACTTTTCACTCCATGATCACTTAATAAAATCATCTCTTTGATTAAAAATCATATCTTTTCCAAAAAGATCATCTCTTTGAAATAAAAATTATTACTTTTTAAGAAAAGATTGCCTTTCTCATAAAAGTTCTTTCTTTTCAAGGCAATCACCGCTTGATCAAAGTTATTACTTAGATAAAAATCAATAATTTTCCATAAAGGTTACTTCTTTAATAAGAAAATCTATCTTTTTATAAAGATCAAACTTTTAGAAGAATCAAGCCATCTTTTTGTTTATAGTAAGATTCTCAAGCTTTAAAAAAAATATCATAGACAAGTACAAAACACTCCAAGAATCCCATAACTCACAAAAAGAGAGATTTTCCCTTACCTTTTTCCTTCTCTTCTTGAATGAAAATCCTAGTTTCTTGGCTTCCTAGCCTTACTTGATCACCATCTTAAAACCAAGATATGAACATAGCCAAAAAAAATACTACAAATAAGATCTTTTTAATCTTAAAGAGACAAAGAAGATGAAGAGAAGAAAGATTATTTCCTTTAAACCCTTGATAGTTATGAACCAAAGGAAGAAGAAAGATCAAAGCTTGGGTCAAAGATCCTTTACCTTCACAAGCTTGGGTTCCTTCAAGACAAAAATAGAAAAAACCAACTTTTAGAAATATGAACTTGATGATCATGAAGAGGAAGAAAGGATTTATGGTTTAGAAGAGAAAACCAACCTTGGTTCTTGAAGGTCAAAGATCAAAAGCCTTAGAACAAGCAAGAACACTTAGAAGAACTCTTAGAACTTTGGGAGAAAAGTGAGAGAAAAATGGAAGAGATGTGTTTTGGAAAGAGAATGGAAATGAAAAATGAAGCAACACTATCCTCTCCTCTCTCTAATTCACACGGTCAAGTCTCTCTCCCTAGAGAGGCTTGGATAAGTTTTACAAAAATTCATCATTACACATAAATTAATTTTGGTAAAAAGATAAATCAAATAATTATCCTATTGGCTCTCCCTTATGACTCACCCCTTATGAATGTATCTAGCCCTCTTCTTGGCCTTGGGGAGGGTCTGCTTTGGGCTGGAAGGATAAGGGAGGATAAGATCAAACACAAACCATGGTTTAGGCTAGGTTAAAAATCAACTAAGGTGAGGTAACTTTAATCTTAACTAGTTAAAACTATTCATTCAAGGCTTGTTTGTGTGCAAGGCTCACATGGCTCATATGGAGTAGCATAGCCACGAAACTAATTGACTAAAATAGCTTTGAGTTGGCTTGCTTTATGGCTTAGCAGTTAAATACCTGACTTAGGGGCAAAGCGGTCTTTTCACTATAAAAGTAATCATTACTATTTTTCATATTACATCACTACCCCTACATCATCATTCCTCTATTAATAAATGATTTAAAACCTCCTAACTTCATTTTTGGGGTTTTATTAATTTTCCTGATATTGCTATTTTTACCCGTAGGCCCGTATTTAGGTCAAAATAGTCAAGTTTTCAGAAAATTCCAGAAAAATTTCCATAATTCCTAAATATTGGTAAAACACTATTTGTTTCGTTGAAATATTTTTCTAACTTGTTTTGGTCACTAAACCCACTCGCAGTTCAGCCTATTCAAACTATAGGGACCAAAACGGTACTTTTTCTTACCCGTAACTCAGAAAAATCACAAATAAATTTCTAAAATCCTCAAGTATTGTAAAATGACTATTGATATCCTCAAATCAATTTTCTGACTTCAATTCAAGGTCTTTGTCTCACAACGCAGCTATTCCGTCAATTTACCGTAAACCGTATTCTGTCTTATTATCAAAATTCAACTTAAACTACTGACTTCTATACTCACTAAGGCTTTATCTAAGGAATTAACTTTCCTAACAAAATATTTAATATACATAAATCACACATTATATATTAAAACAGAATAAGGACGAAATGCTAAAAAATACGGACGTTACAATTCTCCCCCTCTTAAAATAATTTCGTCCTCAAAATTACGTACTTAAAACAACTCTGGATGTTTCTCTTGAATTTTGTCCTGTAATTCCCACATTGCATCACCACTAACATTGTCCCAAATAACTTTGACCAAAGGAATTTGCTTATCCCTGAGTTGCTTGATCCTCCGATCGTCGATTCACACAGGGTGTGCTTCATAAGTTAGGTTCTCTTTTAATTGTACGACGTCAGGCTCAATCACATGAGACGGATTGGGTACATATTTTCTCTATTGTGAGACATGGAAAACATCATGAAGATTGGAAAGAAATGGGCAAAGCAATTTGTAAGCAACAGGACCTACCCGATGAACAATTTGGTAAGGTCCTATGAATTTCGAAGTGAGTTTTCTAGACTTGATAGCTCTACCCACCCCAGTCATCGGCGTGACTCTCAGAAAAATGTGTTCGCCTTCCTGAAATTCAAGGGGTCTCCTTCTCTTGTCAGAGTAACTCTTTTGTCTACTATGTGCCACTCGCATTCTCTCTCTAATCTGTTTCACCTTCTCTGTTGTTTCCTGCACAACTTCTGGTCCTAAAATCAGATTCTCTCCATCCTGATACCAACACAAAGATGTTTGGCATTTCCTCCCGTATAAAGCCTCATACGGTGCCATTCCTATGCTAGAATGATAACTGTTGTTGTACGTAAACTCAATCAATGACAACAGTTCATCCCAACTTTCTTTTTGATCTAACACACAAGCTCTCAGCAAATCCTCTAGAGATTGAATTGTTCTTTCCGTTTGACCATCCATCTGGGGATGATAAGCAGAACTTAATTTAAGCATAGTCCCTAGAGCACTTTGCAAACTTTACCAAAACCTAGAAGTAAATCTAGGGTCTCTATCAGAAACTATGCTAGAAGGCACACTATGCAACCTAACAATCTCTTTGATATACAACTGAGACAACTTCTCTAAAGAATATTTCATATTCATAGGAAGAAAATGAGATGACTTAGTCAGCCTGTCTACGATCACCCAAATTGCATCAAATCCTTTCGGAGTTCTAGGTAATCCAGACACAAAATCCATGGATATTCCTTCCCATTTCCACTCAGGTAACTCCAAAGATTGCATCATTCCAGCTGGTCGTTGGTGTTCTACCTTCGCTTTCTGACAGGTCAAACAAGATGCTGCATACTTAGCCACTTGTTTCTTCATTCCTGGCCACCAAAATCTTTGTTTTAGATCTTGATACATCTTATTGAGTCCAGGATGAATACTTAACTTACTCTTATGTGACTCATCAAGAATCAATCTCCTCATCTCCGGATTATTCGATACACACACCCTACCTTTACACCTCACGATACCATCATCACCTAGGCTAAACTCTGTAACATTTCCTTGTCCAAACAACTCTTTCTTTTCCAACAGATGCTCATCAGTTGCTTCTTGCTCTTTAATCTCTATCATCAATTCACTCATCACCCTAATCATTTTCAGAGATATCCTATCTCTGTGCACATCCATTGACAAATTCAAGTCACGAAAACTTTCTATCAACTCTAACTCTTTGATCATCATGATCGACACATGTACAGTTTTCCTACTTAAAGCATCGACTACAACATTAGCCTTTCCTGGGTGATACATCAGGTTAAAATCATAATCCTTAAGAAATTCTATCCATCTCCTCTGCCTCATGTTCAACTCCTTTTGATCAAACAAGTACTTCAAACTCTTATGATCACTAAACACAGTAAAAACTGACCCATAAAGGTAATGTCTCCAGATCTTCAGGGCAAAAACCACTGAAGCTAACTCAAGATCATGAGTTGGATAATTCCTTCCATGAGTCTTCAATTGACGAGAAGCATAGGATACAACCTTCCTATTCTGCATTAAAACACAACATAATCCCTGATAAGAAGCATCACAATATACTTCCATGGGTTCTTCTAGATTAGGTAACACTAAAACAGGTGAAGTTGTTAACCGTTCCTTCATCTCAAGAAAACTTCTCTCACACTCCTTGGTCCGCTCAAAAGGTTGATCCTTTCTGGTTAACTTGGTCAATGGGGCCATAATCTTTGAAAATCCCTCAATAAACCTTCTGTAATACCCCGCTAATCCTACAAAACTACGAACCTCAGTCACAATCTTAGGTCTGTCCCACGAGAGTACTGCTTCTACCTTTGTAGGATCTACAGCTATACTATCCTTAGAAATCACATGACCTAAAAACTGCACTTCTCTCAAACAGAATTCACACTTGGATAACTTAGCATACAATTTATTCTTACTCAAAATTTGCAACACTTGTCGCAAAAGTTCCTCATGTTCCTCCTCATTCTTAGAATAAACCAAAATATCATCAATGAACACCGCCACAAAACGATCTAAGAATGGACTAAAAACCCTATTCATGTAATCCATGAATATTGCTGGTGCATTAGTCACACCGAATGGCATTACAAGATACTCGTAATGACCATACCGAGTTCTAAAAGCAGTCTTAGGTATATCCTCAGACTTTACCCAATCTGGTGGTATCATGTTCTTAGATCTATCTTAGAGAAAACAGCAGCTCCCCTAAGCTAATCCATCAAATCTTCAATACGTGGCAAAAGATACTTATTCTTAATCGTTATCTTATTCAACTGCCTATAATCTACACACAACCTAGAAGTTCTATCCTTCTTTTTCACCAGTAGTACTGGCGCACCCCACGGAGAAACACTCGGTGTTATGAACTGTTTAGACAACAAGTCTTCTAATTGCTTTTCCAACTCAGAACTCAACCAATTCCATTGGCGACATTCTATATGGGGCAATAGGAATTGGACCGGAACCGGGTACTAGGTCTATGATAAACTCTATCTCTCTCACAAATGGCAAACCCGGAACATCTTCTGGAAACACTTCAGAGAATTCTCTAACTACTGCCACATTGTTCAATTCCTTATCACTCTCGAATTTCAACAAGGAAAATAACACGTATCCCTACGCTCCTTCTTTCAAAGAAGTCCTTGCTTGGCCGGTAGATATAAGTCTAGAAATCTCAGGATTAGGAAAAACTAAGGTCGTATTGGCACAATCTAAAAGGATATGATTGAAAGATAACCAATCCATACCAAGAATAACATCTATTTGAATCAAAGGTAGACATATCAAATCAACGGAATATTTCCTACCGAGAATAGTGACAGGGCAATTTAAACAAACAGTATTCACAATAACTGGTTCAGCAGTAGGTAGAGAAACAATCAAATCGAATGACATCAAAGAAACAGGCAAATTCAATCGTTTCACACAATCAAGAGATATAAACGAATGCGTCGCACCTGAATCATACGATACAATTAAAAGATAGCCAGCTATGTCGCATGTACCTTGTATGAGACCATCCGATTGCGAAGCCTCAACGCCATCCATCGTGTAAACTTGTCCCTTTGTCTCTGATCCCACAACTTGTTCATTATTGACCATTGATTTGGGCTTTGGCGCATTACAGTCCCTTTCTAAGTGTCCGATCTTTCTACACACATAACAAGTTTTCCCTTTTAGACTGCAGTTGCTAAGATAATGGCATGGTTTCCCACACTTGAAACACTTCAGTACAACTTTCACTCCTTGATTCCCTTTCATTCCAACTTTAACATTGTAATCGGCGTCATTTCCCGAACGTGATACTCCACGTACCATGGATTCCTACGAATTAACCAATACGGTACAATCCAAAATCCATCCAAGCAAGCCAAACAATACGTACATTGTTCCACAAGGAAACAATTCAAATAATGTCAAACAGAGCTCACACAACCTAAATTAATAGGCCTACACCCTAAATATCCCAAACATGACTCAACTGGGCTCTGATACCACTAATTGCAACGCCCTTTCTCATAAAAGGAAATTGCAATGTGAAAAGATATTTTTGTGAAAATAGTTAAGTTATTTATTTTAATTTCAAAGAATATTATTTTGGTATTGCATTTACTTTCCAAAAATGTGAATAATTTTTTTTCTTTTTATAATAGAAATACTTTATTAAATTGAAACCCTTAATTTGAAAACTTTAGCGTACAATATAAATAAACATACCTCAATATATATACATCTATATACTATACATCAGACTACACGTTTGTCCATGCAAACTAGGATATCACACCATATATATAAAAGCTTAAAGCAATAAAGATAAAGTAAAGCAAAGTAGTGTCACAAATATTTTACAGTCATCCCAAAATAAACAAAGTCATATATGTAACACCCTAAAATTTTACTCTATAAGACAGAGTATTAATTTTAGAGGATTAGAACTATCCTTAAGATTTTCAGATAAAATATAATGGTTTAGAGCTGACGTAGAAGTCAAACGGTATTTCACGGACATTCTTGACTGTCAGAATAAGTTGATATTGAATATGGAAAATTCATACTATAAGAAGTATTTGAGGATATGACAAATAGTTTAGTGATATATTAAAGTTTTAGAAACTAAGTTTGGAATTTTAGAGAACGGTATAAAGGAATTACAGTTTTAGTCCCTCTAAGAGAAACTCTATACTCTGTTAGTTAAGAAATGGATAAATACCGGAATTGGAGAAATAGTTATTATAGACTCTAAGATCTAGTATACTTTAGATAGTATAGAAATAGTAAGTCTTGTTTGGTATTATAGTTAAAACGGTAAGACAGTTAAAGTCCTATATAAACTTCTGGTTTTCCATCTATTCCCTGTCTTATATGAATTGTTGCAATATAAATGTTTTTTGATTCATTTTAGTTTAAAAATAGGATTTAAATGCGCAAGTTTAAGATTACTTCTAAAAATGGTTGATTCGCAGCTTCCGTCAGGTCTAGTTACAACATCCGTTTCTTGTTCTAAACCGTACTATTTCTGTTTTATATGAATTCTTGTGCCGTAAGTGTTTTGTGATTTATTTTTAGCTTAAAATTAGGAATGAAATACATGTATTCCGGAATACTTCTGAAACGGTAGTTTTACAATCGATAACAGGTCTTTTTAAAGAAAGCAGTACGTCTAACTGACGAAAGGAGTTTTAAATAGCTTAAAAACATCAAATGACTTCAATAAATAAACTTCTTTCACAAAAGTTGGTTTTTCTAATATTTTAGATTTTCTTGAATTTTTCTAAAATTTTTAGAAGTAAAAAGATTTAAAAGTTCTATTTTGGTCCAAATAGTAAACCGTTTGAGCTGATAGACTGATTCAGAGCTCAAGTTAAAGTCAGATAAAGATTTTAAATAGCTAAAACATGTTTTTCTATTTTATAGGATTTATGGAAATTATTTTAGAATTTTCTGAAAGACAAATCGAAAGTCACTTTTTCAAAACTCCGTAAAGCACATAAAACAAGAATTTCTGAGCCAAAATAGATTTATATTGATTAGTGAGAGCTCAAAATCAATTTTCAAAATGGACCATTAGTTTTTAAATTAAATTTGTGATTTTTGAGAATTATCTGGAAATTTTCTGAAAAATGTCTATTTTTCACTTACGGTGCGTCCGTTTTTCTGTTTTTATGCAAAACACAATACTTACACTTACCGTAAAATTCCAAAAACTCTTCCATAAAGCTATTAGGGCTATTACATGGTATTCCCAATATTTCTTATTAGTTCTCAACCTTTAAATTAGTTTTAGGAATTTTTGATTAGTGAAAAATCACGTTTGCCCTTGATTTGTATCCTTTTCACTTGAAAACTAAGGGGCAAAGATGTAACTTCACTTCCTCCTTCTTTCAGCCCTCAAAACCGTCCTACTCTAAAGCCAAGAAGGAGACTAGGTTCATTTGGATCAATGTGTCATGTTTTTAAGCCAATTAGGAAAAGTTTGATTAAAAACTAATTTGTTAAATGAGTAATTTGGTAGTCATGGCTTACATCATGAACCAAGCTTCCTTCTTTCTTCCTTCCCCACTTGGCTGACCCCTCTTCCTCCACTTGGACCCTTGGATGATGATTTTCACTTGGGTTCAATCCTTGTGAAAGTCTTTAAGCCAATTAGAAAAATGATGATCTAAAACTTAAGATTTAATCATTTAACTTTTGTCTTACTTTCCTTCCTTCTTCCTCTTGCCTTGACCGCCCTTCCTTCCCATGACTCACATAGTTTAGCTTCTTTCCTAAGTCTTCTTTGGTGAGTCATGCCATGAGTCACACCATGAGTCATTGGTTTAAACCAATTAGGATTTAGTTAAATGTTTTGATTTATTTAAAAGCCTAACCATGGTTATGTTTTAAGCCAACCATGATCACTTTAAACCCAACCCCATGGCTGATCCCACTACTATAAATACCCCCTCATGCTTCGTATAAATCTCACACCAAAGTCTTTGTATTGACAAAGCAAAATCCTTTCTTTCTCCCTTTGAAATCCTAGCCTTTTTCTCTCTTTGTTCTTGAGTTCAAGCTTGATCTTCAAAGCTTTGTTCTTCCCACTTTTGGCTTCAAGAAACCCGCCCCCTCTTCCTTTGTTTACACCCTCTTTGATTCATAAAAACTTCCCACACCAAAGAGCTTTGTGTTTCCAAGCAAAAACTCTTATTTTCCTCTTTGAAACTCTTGGTATTTTGCTTGTGTGTTCTTGATCTTCAAAGCCTTGTTCTTCATCAAAATTTTAGTGAAAGGTAGGGGGAACCTCTTGCAAAATAATTTGAGAAGTTTGTGTTTGATCTTGAGTGTTGTGTGCTTGAGTGCTTTTTGATGTTTACATGGCTTGAAAAGTGCTTGTCTTTGTTTTTCAATTGTTGTGGGGTTATAATGCCCAAATCTTCTTGATGTTTGCATGGGAGTAAGGTTGGAATGACAAAATGAATTTCTGAGCTTACTAAAGGTACTGTTATTATGGCGAATTTTAGTTTACCACAAATATGATTTTACCGTAAAGAAAATACGTTTTCTTCTTTTGTAAAAACCCTGATGTTATCTAACATTTATATATTCAAAGGTGATGGTTAAGATTTGATTGGTTTATTAGTATGGATCTATCTAGAAAGGAAAGAGACCTTTGAAGGGGCTAGTATAAAGTCCGTCTCTTTCTAGCATGAGATCTGTACTAATACGCTATTTAAAAATCTTAACACTAGGGACCAGGTATATACGTGACTAAGATAATCTGGGAAAGAAGTAATTTATTAATAACGTATATATAAATAGATTGGGTTGGATAAAAGAGTATAACGGTAATGGATTCTCAGTGAATTCTACTGTTGTAGCATCTGTCAGAAAAGAGTATAACAGTAATAGATTCTCGGTGAATTCTACTGTTATAGTATCTATCGAATTTAATACGACAGTAATGGACAGTAATGGATTCTCGGTGAATTCTACTGTTGTATTAACAGTGGGAAATATAGAGCGGAAATCTAATTTGTTTATGTATGCAATAAACTCAGTTTAATTTCCAATGTCTGCAGCAGTGAAAATTAGTGAGATAGGCTTTCAACAGGCCTTTTTCCTAGAAGATAATCAGTGCTTAAATATTTCAGAAGAGAAGTAATTGAATTGCGTTCACTTAGTCTAAGTTTTATCGATTTCTGAAAACGGGTACTGATCACCAAAGATGGCTCTGCCGTCGTGTGATCCTTTCATCTTCAAAATTAAGTAAGCTGGTAAAATGATTAATTCTATTTCGTTCATCAAGTTTATATCAAGTTTTTAGAAAAATTGGACACTGATTACCACAGTCGGCTTAGCCGCCGTGTAATTATTCCATTCCCTAAGATTGACTTAAAAACAGAGAACATACGTTATTGGATTAAAAAGCGGACGTAAGTTTAATTACTGTTACTCTTTTCTTTCTTGATCAAATTCAGTGGCTCTGCCTCGTTTTGATCTTCTTAATTGAGTTAATAAAATTAAGTTCATATATCGAATCACTGTGTTGGACTGTTCACCTAAGTTCGGCTCTGCCGCGGTTTGAACAGTCATAAATGAATTATTATAGCCGGAAGAATAACTTAATACGCAATAAAATAAGAGCAAGAGTATTTCTCAAAATTAGTGAGTGATTCCAAAAGATTTGTCAAAAGAGGGCGCTACAGTAAGACGGAAGAGTTTTTTTTAAGAGATGATGAAGAGAAGTGCTATATCATTTGCATTAAAGACGATGAGCTTACAACCCACTAGACGGGGTTGAGAATAGGGTTTAGTTGGGCTACAATTGCCTTCTGGGATTATTCAGATTTCGATAGTCTTAAGTGGCCGAGTGAGTGAATACCCTCGAGTCGAGACAATTCGTATACCCGGCTTGATTAAATCTGACTGACTGACCTATTCATGATCTGGTATTCATTTTAAATGCGGTATTACCAAAGTGATTCTCAGGGGTCTAAGGCGAGATTCCCTGATTATTCTGTTAAGTTTATTGCAACCGATCGCTCAAAAGGAGTGAAGAAGAGAAAGTCTCCTTGGAGCACTACACCGGTGTGACTTTTGAGATATTGAAGTGACATGCATAAAAATACTTGGTTTTGGTGATATATTATTGTGAATGAATTGTTTTGCAGGGTTTCAACACAAAGGTAAGATTTATCTGAAACAAAGTCTGTTTATAAGTCTTGATTGTTCTGTGTCTTGATGTGTGTGTCTTGCTGTGCAAAGTAATGTATATATATATAATTGTGTTTTTGATTGTTTACCTACTTGTCTTATTACTTTGTTTAGAGTTTCACCCTTGCCTGCTTTATGTTGTGTTGATGCATGACCAAGTAGATAATTTATCCAAGACGTGGGCTAGCTCTTAGAAGAAGGATTTGAAGAGAATGTTGTGTAGATTGATAGGATTTCGAGAAGAATTGGTATTTACTATTTTAGATTAGGTAGAGATCTAAAGACTTGACTGACTCAAGAGTCCACTATACAAACTTTGTTGTAAACTCTGATAATTTTTATATATGAGATGGTCAAATTTCGAGTACAAAGTTATATTATACTCTTTACACCTAAAATATTTTTCAAAGAGAAAAAGTTACAGGGGTTTAATCCCCGTCTTTCTCATCTTTTAGAACGCGAAAAATTTTACCCGCATTTTCAGAGAAGGATTATCAATTTTTATCTAAATACTTTCTAAGTTTCCTTAAAACTTTTGGTTACTATGGTGTAATATCCTTTTTGGAGAAATGGTGTTACAATATACCTACGCCCGTAGAGTCCGCATAAAAAAGAAGTGGGATCCTAAATGAATCAGTCCCAAAGTCTCTAGCAAAACCCTTATCCGACTGGGCTTGCCAAGACTCCTACATCATCGGTCCATCAGAACCTTGTCCCTCAGGACCACCTCCTAAGATCCCTTTCCCTTTCTCCCCTTGCTCCGCTGCCTCTCTCCTAATTCTGGCCCTCCAGACAACCAGATCCTCAGGAGTAACAGGGGTAAAAGGCAAAGGACTACCTCCAGGTAGAGCATACAAAATCGAAATAGCATCAACAACAGGATTAACCACCATGGCAGTCGACTCCTCAACAGGTGCTTCCCTAGCTGGCACCTCCAGAACGAATCAGGGTCTTCTCACTGTACTCTTCCTTGCAGTCTGCCGGGTCCTACGGAAGTACGTCCGAAGAAGTGGAGTACTAGGTCCTCCATGCGCTGCCTCCGGTCCCACCGGTTCTTCTAGCACTGGCTCGGGACGCCCTGCTCTTGCGACTCTGAGTCTTGTCTCCTCCAACGCTCTCTCCAGTCATTGAAAGGCATCTAAACATCCAGAACTATGTTTTCTTCCACCCATCTCTGAGGTCCTCCTGACACGGTCTCTAGGGACATAATGTTTCCCGCATACGTCCCCCATTGAGTGTGTGGGTTAATCACCCACCCACTCCCCATTCCCCCTCGGGGGCAATAACTAATCTGCCGGGTGCGGAGCAACCCATTCTGCTGAGGGTCCATCTATATGAATCATGTTCAGAAGACCACAAAACATATAGGCAAGGGTGAAAAACACTCCTTAAGCAAATCAATAAGATATCACAGACAAATAGATATAAATCAAGAAATTAAGAAAGAAGCATGCATAACATACGCAGTTACTATCTCATAGCACATATCATTTATATCCTCACCAAACAATCCATCATCAAACAAGACATATCACAATGCATGTCACTTCTATTTCCCTCTCAAACACCGGTGTAATGCTCCATGGAGACTTCTCTCTTCCTCCAACTGTTGGAACCAAATTGGTTAAAAGTGTTTTTAATACAAAAACTCCCTAAGTGATTTTATGGTTTTGATGATAACAAAATGTATTAAGGTTTTTACAAAGGATAAACAAAATGTATTAAGCTTGTACAATGTACAACAATGCTGCCTAACTAATCTTATTGCAGTCTGCGTCCAATCAGTTCTTCATGACATTGGCTGGCATTCAAAGTGAGCCTTGCGTCCAATGTTGGCACTAGAATGGACACAAGAATTCTGCGTCCAATGTTTGAGCAGAAGGAAGAATTCTGCGTCCAATGTTTCAGCACAAAGGCAAGCTATGTTGTGCGTCCAATAAATCAGTACAAGGCACAAGGACAATTTCATACGTCCAATGATTCATAAGAAGGCATTGAAGACATAAGTCCAATGTTCAAGAATAACCATAAGTCCAATGATCAGAACATAAGTCATAAGTCCAATGTTCAGGATGTGTTCTTGACCAAGGTACAGAATGTTGATCGTCCAAAGATAAGAACAAGGCAATACTGGTAGAGTCCAATGTTTTTATGAGAAGCAGAATTGCAGTAAGAATCCAATGATTTTCAAAGGAACAGATTCAGTGAGCGTCCAATGCAGATGAAGGATAAAAGTCCAATGTTCAGTGTGAGCAAGAGTGCAACTCTGCGTCCAATGAAACTGAACAAACAAAAGAACTGTTCTGCGTCCAATAAATAAAGAAGGACAACAATATTGTTTTGCGTCCAATGGAACACAATGAAGCAGATTGACAAAGGTACATCAAACAACTGTTCTGCGTCCAATGAAGCAGAAGAACAAATGTACAACAATCAACTCTGCGTCAAATGGAACTATAAGGAAATGGCAAAAGTCCAATAACCAGAATGAGGCAATACGTCCAATACTGCCTTGCATTCAAATGGAATAGATTGGTAAGCATAAAGATGCGTCCAATGATTGAATGAATATTCTGTGCAAATGGTAAGGACAAGGTATGCGTCCATTTGCTAAAAGGACTGAAAGTCCAATATTCTATATGCTGCGTCCAAAACGCAGAGTCCATTACGTGCTATTTACTGCTCATGCATTTAATATGAAACATATTTATTGAGGAAATGATTTGAAATAAATAGCTGTATGCAATGCTTTCTGTACATCTTTGTCAACGTGTGTGAATGTACTTCTGAAAAGCATAAAGTACTGTGGAAAGTGTACTAAGAGAGAGAATGTACTTTTAACTACTCTATATATCTCTGAACACATCTTTCTGCTTTACACAGTGTATTCTCTCTGTCTCAATAAGATATTATTATTAACCACTGTACAATTGAGACTTTGAGTACAGGTTGCTTCTGATTTAGGAGAAAGAAACGCAGACATGCACAATGAAGTAGATCTCCTCAGAGCAACGGGAAAATAGCATTAAATGCTATTTGAGAACGGTAACTTTTATGAGAGCTGAAGTTGAGCAACTGAAGAACAAGTCTGAAGCTTCACTACTCTTATAAATACCGAGAAGCAAGAAGAAGAATACAAGAAACTGAACAACGAAAAAGAAAGAGCAAAAACGTTGTGCAATCTGTTATACTCTGTATAGAAAGTCTTGTATTTCTTTATCTTCTTGTAAAAGAGAGTTTGCTTAACTCTCAAAGTGCTTTAGTTTTCATATCCTCACTTGTGTGAGTTAGACAGCACTTGAATCAAAAACTCTGCTGAGTTGTTTAGCCTGAAGAGGCTGTGTTCAAAGAATACTTGGGTTTTAGCCTGAAGAGGTTGCGTTCAAAGAATACTTGGGTTTTAGCCTGGAGAGGTTGTGTTCAAAGAATACTTGGGTTTTAGCCTAGAGATGCTGTGTGCAAAGAATACTTGGGTTTTAGCCTGAAGAGGCTGTGTGCAAAGAATACTTGTACCTATCTAGTTTGATAGTGAAATCTCTCTAGTTTGAGGGGACTGGACGTAGCTCTTAGGAAAGGGTGAACCAGTATAAAAACTTGTGTTATTTCTTCTTTCCCTTAACTCCTTTTATATCTGTGTTTATGACTAACCAAGGGGATTGAATTGATTTTGTTTAAACAAGTTTTTCATACACCTCAAATCGCACAAAGAAAACAAGTTTTTAAACCAAGAGGGAAGCCTCAGCGTCCAATCTTTTGTGCGTCCAATATTTCACAGTTCTGTGCGTCCAGTGTTTTAGCACTCTGTGCGTCAAATATTTCAGAAAACACTGTGCGTCCAATATTTGAACCAAGCTGTGCGTCCAACGTTTTTAACAGCCAGCGTTCAACTTTGCGAAAAGTTTTAAAAGCTTAGAAACACAATTCAACCCCCCCCCCTTCTTGTGTTTCATCTTGTTACCTACACCAACAACCTTGAGCGACCAGCTGTAGCAAACATAACAGACTTATCAGATAGTCCCTCCAGACTTCATGATAATCATTCAGATAAGCTACGTTTAAACCATCGTACTGTATCATGAATAGTCAAGTCAGTCAAATTTATCCAAGCCAGGTTGTGCGACATGCCTTGGCTCAGGGGTTATCACCTACACTGGTCATTAGAAGGGTTTCGCAACCTGGATAATCCCAATAGATATCCGTGGCCCAACTGTCGCTTTTCTCAACCCACTCTGGGTTGTAATGCTCATCACATGGCCTCTGCCAAATCTCATCACATGGCCTCTGCCAAATCTCTTTTAATGCAAATGACATACAATATTTTTGCATACATAAACATAACAATCATGTTGCATTTATTTCTCTTGGTTACCTCTTGTAACCATTATCATATGACTTCTCTCTTGGTCATTAAATCATCACATGACCTTATCTCTTGGTCATTTCATCATCTTATGACCTTATCTCTTGGTCTCTTATAAATTCTCTTTTTGCTATGACGATCTCAACCAAATATCTCTTTATTTCTCAAAAACCGATTAAACATATTTACTATTTTACTTTCAAAAATTAATATAAAATACTTAGACTAAGAAAAATTCAAAATAAATATTTTTCCCTTAAAATGACATTAATTTATGAGTCTTTAAGCATAAATTTTATAAATTTCGAATTTTAAAATATCTGACACTTTCACAGGTGTGAGAAAACCACATCGCGGGTATGAACGATTCTGTTTCTCTATTTTCTGATTTCTATATAAAAATCCGATTTTCACATCCTTTTCTGAAATCCACACCAGAGGTGTGACTGGTCTGTTTTTGCCAAAGTCTATTAGATTAGAAACTTCATTTTAATTTTTGAAAATACCGTACCCCTTAATTTGAATTAATTAAATTAAAAATAATATATTTGAGTTAAAATTGTGACTTTTCTTCTAATGATTCATTTTTAACTTATTGAGTTATGTTTAAAATCTTTACTAAAAGTCCATTGGAGACTTTATTTTTTAAAAACTCTTGGCTTAATGAATCCTAACAAAGCTTTGGACTTTGTACTAATTAATTCATCATGAAAAATTTCTTTTTGTCCATGTCCATGTCCTTTTCACCAAACTCCATAATGCTTGGGTCATTAGCCAATTTGCCATACTTTAATCCTTTCATACTCTTCCTCAATCATTAATCACCAATCACCAATCATCAAGCATAATAATAACAAAGCAATAACCTACTTTAAATATTACATTCCCAAATTGAATAGAAATAAGAAAAAGAAACATAGAACATAGAGGATAGCTAGAAGACAATCCTCACAAGCCAAATGACATCAAGCACAAAATACATCACAATCAAACATAGCAAAGCATCACCATCAAGCAAAGGAAAACATCCACATCAAGCATAAAATAATATCACAATCACACATAGAACAATATGAACTTCAATCATAAAGACAAAGTTACAAACACAAAGATGTCATCATCCAATACTTTTCACTCCATGATCACTTAATAAAATCATCTCTTTGATTAAAAATCATATCTTTTCCAAAAAGATCATCTCTTTGAAATAAAAATTATTACTTTTTAAGAAAAGATTGCCTTTCTCATAAAAGTTCTTTCTTTTCAAGGCAATCACCGCTTGATCAAAGTTATTACTTAGATAAAAATCAATAATTTTCCATAAAGGTTACTTCTTTAATAAGAAAATCTATCTTTTTATAAAGATCAAACTTTTAGAAGAATCAAGCCATCTTTTTGTTTATAGTAAGATTCTCAAGCTTTAAAAAAAATATCATAGACAAGTACAAAACACTCCAAGAATCCCATAACTCACAAAAAGAGAGATTTTCCCTTACCTTTTTCCTTCTCTTCTTGAATGAAAATCCTAGTTTCTTGGCTTCCTAGCCTTACTTGATCACCATCTTAAAACCAAGATATGAACAAAGCCAAAAAAAAATACTACAAATAAGATCTTTTTAATCTTAAAGAGACAAAGAAGATGAAGAGAAGAAAGATTATTTCTTTTAAACCCTTGATAGTTATGAACCAAAGGAAGAAGAAAGATCAAAGCTTGGGTCAAAGATCCTTTACCTTCACAAGCTTGGGTTCCTTCAAGACAAAAATAGAAAAAACCAACTTTTAGAAATATGAACTTGATGATCATGAAGAGGAAGAAAGGATTTATGGTTTAGAAGAGAAAACCAACCTTGGTTCTTGAAGGTCAAAGATCAAAAGCCTTAGAACAAGCAAGAACACTTAGAAGAACTCTTAGAACTTTGGGAGAAAAGTGAGAGAAAAATGGAAGAGATGTGTTTTGGAAAGAGAATGGAAATGAAAAATGAAGCAAGACTATCCTCTCCTCTCTCTAATTCACACGGTCAAGTCTCTCTCCCTAGAGAGGCTTGGATAAGTTTTACAAAAATTCATCATTACACATAAATTAATTTTGGTAAAAAGATAAATCAAATAATTATCCTATTGGCTCTCCCTTATGACTCACCCCTTATGAATGTATCTAGCCCTCTTCTTGGCCTTGGGGAGGGTCTATTTTGGGCTGGAAGGATAAGGGAGGATAAGATCAAACACAAACCATGGTTTAGGCTAGGTTAAAAATCAACTAAGGTGAGGTAACTTTAATCTTAACTAGTTAAAAATATTCATTCAAGGCTTGTTTGTGTGCAAGGCTCACATGGCTCATATGGAGCAGCATAGCCACGAAACTAATTGACTAAAATAGCTTTGAGTTGGCTTGCTTTATGGCTTAGCAGTTAAATACCTGACTTAGGGGCAAAGCGGTCTTTTCACTATAAAAGTAATCATTACTATTTTTCATATTACATCACTACCCCTACATCATCATTCCTCTATTAATAAATGATTTAAAACCTCCTAACTTCATTTTTGGGGTTTTATTAATTTTCCTGATATTGCTATTTTTACCCGTAGGCCCGTATTTAGGTCAAAATAGTCAAGTTTTCAGAAAATTCCAGAAAAATTTTCATAATTCCTAAATATTGGTAAAACACTATTTGTTTCGTTGAAATATTTTTCTAACTTGTTTTGGTCACTAAACCCACTCGCAGTTCAGCCTATTCAAACTATAGGGACCAAAACGGTACTTTTTCTTACCCGTAACTCAGAAAAATCCCAAATAAATTTCTAAAATCCTCAAGTATTGTAAAATGACTATTGATATCCTCAAATCAATTTTCTGACTTCAATTCAAGGTCTTTGTCTCACACGCAGCTATTCCGTCAATTTACCGTAAACCGTATTCTGTCTTATTATCAAAATTCAACTTAAACTACTGACTTCTATACTCACTAAGGCTTTATCTAAGGAATTAACTTTCCTAACAAAATATTTAATATACATAAATCACACATTATATATTAAAACAGAATAAAGACGAAATTCTAAAAAATACGGACGTTACAAAGGACAAATGCTTGTACTGAGGCAAGCTCTTTTATTTTCTACTATTTATTATATATAATGCAATTACTGTTTTCTGCAAATAATTTTCCTTAGTTACCAATGTAATATGCATTTAGGAGAAGGGGGTGTTATAGAACACTTCTTAACAACTCACAAAGTGAGGATAACAAATGAAGTTCAAGTGTTAGTAGCTCTAACTCTAATAACTCATAACATGTGAAGATATATCTTCCGTGATTGAGCGAGCCTTCAATACTTCTTCAGAGAATATTTCTTCTCTGCAATAAATGAATGAATACATTGAGAGCTTTTCTTGACAATTTTTCTTATTCAGAATTTTCAACCTTCAACTTAAATATTGTTGTGAGATATAAATTTCCCATTGTGAAATGACATTTTTAAAATTGGCACCAACTTCATAATCAGTCAAGTTTTTTTTTGTCAATTAATCAGTCAAGTTTTTTTTTGGTCAAATCAGTCAAGTTTTTAAAATTAAACAAATGCAATATCTAACCAATTTCCTTCTGGGCCTATTCCTTTTTTTTAAACATATGGGCCTATTACAAGACCTTAGCATTCCCTACGGACTAAAGCTGCTTCTTAATTATTGACCCAAAAAAAAGGCTGCTTCTTAATTTTAACCAAAAAAAAAAAAGAGCTGCGTCTTAATTCTACTGTCGACAAAGAAACCACATGACATGGACGAAGCAAACGCATTACACACACGAAAAGAATGCTGGAAATTTTGCCAATGCTTCTCTGCCAGATTTTTTTTATTTCCACCTGGTGAGGCAAATTCCTCAATATAAATTACGTAATCTATTTAGGGAAATTTGTATTTACATTCCTAAGGTATGTTTAAATGACATGTACACCTTTCATTGTTTTATTCACCCAAAAAAAAATATACACCTCTGATTTTTAAAGAGACATTCACCATTCTTATGAGAAGAATTACACTCACCTCCTCTCAGATCTATTTTAATGACACATGCACCATCTCTATTTTGTGAAATAGAGCTGAGGTGTGTGTAATTAAAGAAATGTCGATATTTTTAATAAACTAGAGAAGGTATATATATATCATTTAAGCAATTTAAGAGGCAGTAGTTTGTACATTTTCCTTGGGGGGTAGACATTCAATAACCCTCGAAACACTAAGCTTTATGCATTCTGCAACAGCACATGAGGAAATTGTCCAGGACCATTCTTGAGAAACATGAGATACTTTCATTGCTACTATAGAATTAAGAGGAGTACTAGTTAGCTGACTCCATGAGCGAGAAACTTTTGTGTGACAAATCCATTTTCCAACATTCATTTGTCAATGCTATTGTTGCTTTTTTTTTGGGTGGGTCAATGCTATTGTTGCTGGTTTGAATTAGAGGTGTACAATTATACCACAATCAATGCAGTCTATGATGAAAAGACAATACATGTACTAGTCAAGTAGACACAACTATATATATCATTCCAATAGATAGGACACCAAACCGCAGAAATAATTTACTCAATAATTACTTTCTTCCATTTTAAGCCTTGGCTTTCAGTGCTGGTACACTAGTAATGAAAGGCAGAAATCTAAATTTTGAGTTTCATTAAGGGGGAATAGGACAAAATACCAAATACCAAATATTAATATATTAATACTATCTCTGGCCCCTATTATAAGATAATATTATGTTATTTTCTTGGTTCAAAATATAAAAAATATAGACCCACTTTTAAATGTATTAATTGCTAAAAAAAATTTTATACCCCTACATTATTATGAGATTTATATTCCCCATACAAGTGGGTATAACTATTTTAACCATTTAATAAAGGTATTTTTAGAGTAAAATTTAAATTAATTAAAATTAACTAATTTAATTATTTTTCCTTAGCCTAGACGAAGAATGTATAAAAAGTAAAGAAGGATCACAGAAGAGAATCATAATTTAAGAAGAAAAGGTAAATGCCAAATTGGTTTACCAAACCAGAACAGACATCACACTCAACATTAGGAAAGTAGGGGGAAAAGGAGACACCACTATCAAATTTTAACTCCCTCAACACGTTACCTGTTACCACCCGTGAACCCTTTGGAACTCTAATACGTCACCAGCTTTGGTCCATGTATTCAAAATAGGTGGCTTTTAGGGTAGTCAAGCATAATTGTTGACTACTATAGAGAAGTGGGCCTTTTACCTACAGCTGCAGGTAAAGCCAGTTTTTAGGCAATATGACTTTTGTCCATTGATTTTGTATAATTATTGTTTGTCCCCAAAGTTTATAAAAATACCATTTGTGCCCAACATTAGTATAAATACAGTTTGGTCCCAAAATTTGCATAATTATCCTTTGTTTCCAAATTTTGTTGTTATTGATTTATTTCCGTAACAAAAGTGGTATATGCAGCTTGGATCGAGATGCAGCTCTTGCTCCGGCAACAAATATTTTTATGAGGGTAGCAGAAACGATGTCGAACTAAAAACGCTGGTGGTTTTCATTTAATGGACTAGTCTCGGACTAAAATGTCATTATTATAGTAAGTAAAATAAATTATGAAATAATATTTGATTTTTTTTTGTATTAGTTGTAGTTTGATTCAATTTCATTGAAGAGATCCAAAAATTGAAACCGGTATGATCAGTTTTCAAAAAATCAACCAAAAAAACAAAAAAAAAAACATTTTTGATCGATTTTTGGTTATTTTGGATCGGTTTGGATTTGAACATCCCAAGTTAATGCTTTTAGGAATTAGAATAAGAGCCTGTTTGGATGTAAAAGCTCTAACTTTTGACTTATATAGAAGTTAGTTTTATTTGCATCATATTTTTTTCATATATACACAAGAGAGAAAGTTGTTAATTAGTAATTTATAAATAGATAGGTACCAACTGAGGTTGGCGTGAGTGGTTAAGGTCTCGGGTTCGAGCCTTGAGTATAGAAAAAATCTCAGCTGGGAGAGATGCCACCCATTAGAGATGTCAAACAAACTCCTGCGGGAGATTAGTCCCTGTCATACAGGCAGTGGGATACTCCTTGATGTAGAATAAAAAAAATGTACTTTTGGAGAAGTTAAAAAAGATAGCTTTTGAAAAATGTGAATAATAAAAGTTAATTTCAACTTATGTGAAAAGTTAATAATTAAAAAATACATGTTAGAAGTGCTTATGGAGAAATTGATCCAACTGGGCCTAAACCTATTTATTTATACCTTTGTATATGGTTTATGAGATGAAGAATAAAAATATTTTTTTAATAAAATCTTTTGTCCATTTTAAAAATGCTTATAAGTTTTTTTAGAAAATAAAAAAAAATCAAATTTAAACCGAAATAAAGTTGATCGGATTATATCATATTTGATTTTAAAATCAAACTGATCAAATAGTCAAAAAGCGAAACCAAGTAGATTGGATCTCTCAAAACACTATGGCTAGTGAACTGAGGAAGCATGCACTATTTCTATTATTAAATATGATTGATTATTATATTTAATATTGTGGTATATTCAGAATTGTAGAATTTATATTGACCTATACACAAATAATTTCGTATTTATAATTTTTTTTACAAATCATTTCTTCAATTTTTATATATTTTTTTTCACAAATTAACTCTCACCATATAGTAAACCAGTACCCAGTGGACAAGTGCAACGTAAATAATGAACCAACGACATGATTTGTTCCAGTATAAGGGTGACGGTCAAAAACTGTAAAAAGGGAAACTGGGTTCAAGGCGTAAATACATTCTAATATTATGCACTTTAATAATTACAACAAAATGTTGTTGATCAACTTGATTACTTTGAAGTTAAAGACCCTTTTTGCAATAATATATATTTGATCCCTAAACCTTTACTACCAGTTGCCCTTCCTCCATCCTAACCCTTGGAGTTTTTTAGTATTATATCAGCGGCTAAAACCCCCCACTTCTCTATGGTGGTCAACAATTATGCTTGACTACCCTAAATGACACCTTCAAAATATCAAATGAAAGGGAAATACTAGTAGGTTGCTTTTCAGGTGGTCAAGTCCTTAAGTGGACCATGATGCTCTGGTGGGCCCATAATCTTTTATCAAAGGTAACTGTACTTATTTGAAAAATGCCCCATATGTTGTATTTAATTGTGTAAGTAACCCCAATATTTTTTAAATTTCTAAAAGTAAACCACGTAATAATTTTTTTACAATTATTAATTTAAGCAATTTTTGGTTAAAAAAGATATTTGTAATGTTTTAGAAAACAGTGTTTTATCTTGGTGATTATTTTGACAAAAAAAACATTAATACTGATTATTAAATATTTTTATAATAAATTAAAACATAATTCTAATTTAATTTATATTTCTGTGCTACAAAAATAACTTTATGCTTTCAAAACAAGTTAGAACATATTTTTCAACAATAAAACCTAAAACAAAATACCTACTTAATCTAATAATTTAATTTACCTGCAAGAAAAAACAAGACTATAACTTGATGATTTGTTGTTATAAAAGTACAATTGTTGATTTGTTTCCTTTTGTAATTGAAATAAAAATTTTAACCGGTCCCTTATAATATTTACACCAATTTTAACTACTGGGGCAACTTTTGTAAATATGAAATTTATAATTTAATTCCTATAATTTTATAACTCTTCAAGTCCTTTCTTGCAAATACTAAAAACTTGTAACTTTACTTGTGCAGCAGGTATCCCGTACGCAATCTGCACCGTCCTAATAATAAATTGTTGTATCAACGGCTATAACATGTACTTGTGTATCATGGTCCACGTAGGGACCACGTAGGGACCTAACCACCTGAAATGGCACCATACTAGTAATATACCGACACAATTTATATTAGTTAAAATTTATCTGAGTCCCACTAGTTTGAGACTATTTCGAGAATAAGGGTCTCTTTTTTCTTTTCATTTTTGTCAAAGAATAAGGGTCTCTTTGGATAATCAGTTTATGGCATAAACATTTATGATGTAAATGGTTATGTATAAACTATTTTTATAATTGAAAAGAGAATATTATGAAACTAATTTCACATAAATTATAAACTGTTTTGATAAACTATCCTAGTGAGCTTATGAAAATAAGCCCAAAATAGCTTATGAACTAGTTATAAGTTGTTTAAATAAGTTTTGCCAAATAAGCTGACAAGTGTTTATATCAGTAGATAAACCCAAATAAACTATACATAAATCAATCTAAACAGGGCCTAAGTCCTACAAAATAAAATATGAGACCTAAATAAATTTCATTCCACACAATTTCTATAACTAGTTAAAATTTATGAGTCTCACTATTTCGATAACAAGTCTTTGCAAAATAAGTTACAAGACCCACATAAATTTCATCCGACACAATTGCTATTATTAATTGAAATTTATATGAATCTCACTATTTCGATAATAACTCTTATAAAATAAATTACAGGACCCACATAAATTTCATCCACCACAGAGAATGTATTAAAAAGATCATAAAAGATTATGTTAATAACACTCCTCCAAATCAAGGTGGGACTTGCGGTGGTCCACGAACAAAACTTCACCACCATGGTGAAGTGGGCCCTTCACCTATAATAGTAGGTCATCCAATTTTATATCAAATTACATATTTCCCCCAAAAGTATGCATAATAGAAAATTTGCCCCATAACTCCATGAATGACTTTAATAACCCCTGAATTGTTTAAAATTAGCAATTACCAACTAATCCCTCTCTCTTGCTCTCTCTCTGCCCCCACTCTATCTCCCTTCCTCCCTCTCGCCCATCTCTCTCCCTCTCCCCATTTGTCTCTCCCCCTCTCTCTCGCTTTCTCTCCCCCCACTCTATCTCCCTCCCTCTTGCCCATTTTTCTCCCTCTCTCCCCCTTTCTCTCTCTCCCTCCCTCTATCTTGCTCTCCCTCTCCCTCTTCTCTCTCCCCTTCGCTCTCCCTCTCTCTTGCTCTCGCTGACTCGCTTGCTCTCTCCCTCTGTCTCTCTCCCCCTCTCCCCTTTCTCTCTCTCCCCCGACTCTATCTCCCTTCCTCCACCTTGCCCATTTATCTCACTCTCTCTTTCTCTCTCTCTCCCTTTCTCCCTTCTCTCTCTCTCCCTCCCTCCCTCCCTCTTTCATTTTGATATTATTGCTAGGGAAACTCAACTGAAACTTAGCGCGTGCTTGAAAACCAGTTTGGGGCTTGCAAAACTAGGTTTAGAAAAATTACGTTGGAAAGACAGAATTTACATTGGGAAAAGCATACGTAAGTCTGCAACTTGAATCCAAACACTTAAGCCAGTTGTCCAGTAGATTTATAAACTCATTCAGTCCTCTGGTACATTTATGCCCACAGACTAATTTGTGTTTGTCTAAGAGATAAGTAAAATATAGCTATCACAAGGGATGAAACTCGGGTACCAGCAGAATTTGTCCCTTTAAATAGAGTGCATTAACCACTTGCATTCAACCTTGTAGTTAAACTTTATCAATTTAATATTAAAATAATCTATAAATTGAAATATACGATCAACATGTAGTATGTGAAATTCAAAAATTCTAGACTATAACATTTTGATATATAATCCCCTAAATAACAAATTCACAAATGAATTCACTATTATAAGCATAAATTTTATCTCACAATAAAAAAAATTATAAAAAAATTCATTAGAAAATTTGGATAACAAACTTATCTACTGCTTATGGCATAAGCTGTATAAGCTACGTTTATAATCGAAGAAAAATTATAGTAAAACTTATTTTATATAAGCCATAAGCTGTTTTGATAAGCTATCCTGGGTAGCTTATGAAAAATAAGCCCAAAACAGCTTATGAATCAGTCATAAGCCGTGTTCATAAGTTCTGCATAAGCCAATCCAAACAGGCTCTATATCAAAGTGGTTCTATACAAAACATAGGATTTATATAATTATAATTTTTTGATTATATATATATAAACGAGCTATTCACGAGTCGCTAATGTCGAGCCTGAAAGATTTGGGATTGACTCATTTAAATATTCGAGTCTAATCTTAAGCTTGAGTTTGACTTGTCTAGTTAAACAAACGAGCAAAACAGGAATAATTCATGAATATCTCAGCTCATTTACACACGTACATACAAACACATGTGCATATATATAAGTATTAAATAAAGGAATGTTTTGCGTGGGATAGATAAGTACTTTTCAAACCTTTAAGTGGCAATGAACACTAATCTTCAAAAATTATTTAACAAATTTACAAACACAAAAAAAATTTAAGTTTTAAGTGAGCTAACAAGTAAGGTCAAACTTTGCTTTTTTAACAGTCATTTTTCTCACAAGCCAAACTCAAACTTTAGGTGTTAATCTTGATTCGTTTAAAGACCTACCTGCATCGAAATAGTATTTTTATTTTTATTTTTCTTTAAAAAAACTAAAAATACTAATACTAATTCCACACAAAAAGACAAAATAGGGCCAAAAAATAATTACATAAAGTATTGGGCCATGCTCATAATTACGTAAAACTTATGGAATTTTCATAAATATAGTACCCTCTAGACCCTCCTCTACAAATATAATAAATATTACCCTAAACCTTCTTAAAAGGCTACCAGGAAAGAATCTAAACCGTCCATTATTTTATTAATATATCAATGGTGTAGAACTCACTTCACCATGATGAAGTTATTGTCATTGACCACCGTAAGTCCCACCCCAAATCAAATCCATATAAAGTAATCAAACCCAGCTTACAACAACACATCCAATCAATATCTATCCCCACTCAAATTTCCTTTTCATTTTCTGTTAACACATCTCAAGTACTTTCCTTCAACCAATTAAACCCAACACAAACACAACAAAAACTATAGATTCAAAATCAAAATTCAAACCACAAACTATAGATTGCGCATACACAATGCCAAAGGACCAATGTCTGTCTCTGAATTGACACCGCAACCACTCTCAATACCCACGTGTCCCAAATTACAGTGCATTGGTATGCTATATAAGCAAACTTAATTGCTTTTCTTCTATACCAAGCGATCATATACTAGTACCCACCACCATTTTCCTCCTTTTTTACATTACACTGGAAACACTACTAGTTAATTAATTAATACCTGTAAACAGGTTATGACAAGTTCAGAAGCATAAATGAGACCCTCCAAAAAGAGAAAAGAAACAAAACACGAGCAAAACGTTAAAGAAAAAAGGCTCCTAAATGCTGCTATTTGAGGCTTAATTAATGGCATGGCCTTTAGTGGTGTTGCATTTGCGAACAACATAACGATAAGCAGCAACTTTTTTCTTCCTGGAGGCAGTGTTATCAACAGAGAGTACCATTTTGCCAGATTCTCTTGATGTGTATGAGTTGTGGATTGCTTCTTCTGAGGCCCCAATCTTCCTTGGCTTCTCAACTGCTATGGTGTAGCTTCCTTCAGCATTTGGCACAAACTCAGCACTGTATTCTAAGTCCCAGCCTCCTACCACAATGTCCCATGTGATTGTTGCACCAGCCTTGTTCACCCCCCACAACAAGTAAATTACCAATTAAACTTCCATGTGTATTAAAAAAAATAACATTAAGTGCATGTTTGGTAACATGGTGAGAGGAGCTAAACTTAAATTTGTGCGGTCAAACGTGATTTGCCTTTTATATAAAAATGTTTGGGATTTTGCAATAAAAGCAATTCTGTTGTCTAAAATTGATTTTAGTTTAAGCTATAATTTGTAGCTTTTTCGTTGGGTTGAAAATTTTACACTAAATTTTACCTCAAACTTGCTTTCAGAGTAAAAAATCTAAAAATATATCATTTTACTTTAAACTCAATTTTAACCAAAATCAATTTTACAAAATCAATTCAGTCAAAATCAATTTTCGCTAATTCATTCTAGAGTCAAAATCAATGATAATCGAGAATGCCCAAACATGTCAAAATCCCGTTTTGTCTTCGGAATCTCTTTTGCCTCTCACAAAAGTGAATCCATCCAATCAAGCACTAAGCTTGTGCTTGGTTCAAGTTTTATATTGAAAGAGAAAATCTAAAAAAGAAAATATTTTTAGATTAAAAGGAAACCACTTGCATGACAAAAGGACCAAATCATAATCAGCATAGGGAAGAGTAAAATGGATGGGGTGAATCATTATTACCTCAATTCCTTCAATTTGTATGTTCACCTTCTCCCCTCCTTTGACCCTGAATTCAGAAGCAGGTTTTGGGGGACCATTCTGCAAATCACTGGGACGATTCAGACCTCCATACTGAACAGGAATATCCTCAGGTCTCATGAATCTGACCATAAGAAAACAACTTTCATAAGAAATCAAACCCAAAATGGAAACACAAGGAAAAGTTGGAACTAATATTTGCTGATATGCTAAATGAAAGCCAGAGATCTCAGAGCCATTTTGAAATCTTAATATAGATAAAATATTAAGAGGAACAAACAAGGCCAACCAAAACATTATAGATTAGTGGTTAGAAAAAACAAGGGGGGGGGGGGGGGGGGGGGGGGGCGGGGACAGAAAAAGGTAACCAAATGGAACTATTAAGACTCACTTGTAGAGTATCTCTGCCGCATTTCCTTCCTTGGCAATCACAAACTTGCTCTTAGTTCTCTGAGTCAAAAATGGACTGAACATTGAATACAACATGCTGAAGTACCAAGGCACGTTGATGAAAATCTGAACAACCCACCAAAAATGAGAAAAAAGAAAACATTGAAAAATTAGTAAAGCAATATGAACACAAAGATGATATGAAATTGAGAACAAGAAAAGAAAGCAAATCCACTCAATTTACCAATTCAACATGCTCCTATTTCTAAGAAAACAAAAAAGAAACAGAAAAAAAGGCAAAACCTTGCGAGCCACCATTTCTGGGTAGTTGTCTTGGAAAAGTGAGAGGATCTGGTTAGAAGCAACCCTGAGTTCTCTTTTGGGCATGTCCTTAAGATCAGTGACCTGAATGAGAGAATTAACCCCACCAGGCTTAAAATGTAGAAGCTTGATCCCTCTCTCAAGTACTTGAACCCTCCACCTTAAAAACTTCTTAAGCTTCTCATCATCCCCAAAAACCCTCTCATACATGTCCTTATCCCTAAACACCCCATAAGCATTGTAACACACTGGGTGTCCCTCTCTGTCATACCCTTGCATATAAGCTACCACCCCTTCAAGTTCCTTGAACCCCAACAAGTCCTCTTCCACTATTGTGTCAGCACCAAACTCTTTCCTCCAAGCCAAGCACTTTTTAAGCATGGTGAGAGCATCATTAACCCTGAAGTCCCTTGCTCTTAGAAACTTCAAGAGTATCACATCAGCTCTATCATCACCATCAAGGAGAGGAATGTCCCACATCGAATAGGCTCCATTATCATCAGAAGAAGAAAAAGCAAGGAGCTTGTCCTTGAGGTCTTGAAGGGCTTTCTTTTCTGAAGATTTGAGAAGGGAAACGAAGTAGTTGTCTTCTTCTTTGAAGGAAGGGGTGCGGATAGAGGCAGAACTACCCATGAGAGAGGTCATTAAGCTTTTCTTGTAAGGTTTTGGGGAAGCTTCTGGAAGGTCTTGAAAGGGTGTTGTTTTTGTCTTCTGGTTGTTTTGGAGGGATAACATTGGGGATGAGGCAGAATCCATCATCAAGGAAGGGTTTGAGAGAGACCCAGATGGAATCTCTGCATGAAATGGAAAATGAAGAAGATGGGTATTTGCAAAAGTACAGAGCTCTATCTTTTCTGACTCAAAGTGTGTGTGTATGGGGTTTACAGTACAGAGAAAAAGGGGGAAGAGGGAAGAAAGAGAGAGTGGGGAACAAGGGACAGAGGATGGGAAGAGTGTTTTTGTGGAGAGATTTGAGTTTGAAAGTTGGGGAGTGAGTGAGGTGTGTTGTTGCTTCTTGTGGAGGGGAGAGGGAGCAGAGAAGGGGAATTTGAATGTGCTTTTGAGGGAGTGGGGGAGAGTGTGAGAGCACGCGCTGTTTTCGGGGGCGAGTGTGAGTTACTCAAGGGCATTGGCATTGCTTGCTGCACAGTTCATACTTCCGACTTCAAACAAGATGGATAATCTCATTATCATAGTAAATTTTTTTTTTTTGAGGATTGGAGAATGTCGTATTTTATACTTGGGTGGATAATCTCTAATAGTAATTATATTTTATTTTTATTTTTATTTTTATAAATATCATAATTTTTTAATAAAATTAAATATATTTTTACTCTCTATAAATATCTATTTTTTTGGTTTAGTCTCTACTGTCTACATAATTATACTCTTAAGTTTGATCTTTTATTTTTTTTTAATATTTACAAAAATAGTCTCTGCCATTAACTTATTTCTGTTAACTACTAACGTGGTAGACGGAGATCCAACTCACCATCAGTCATATAGATAAATGAGATGAGTCGGTAGTCATGTTGGACTGTAGATGGCAAGGACTATTTCGGTAAATGAGAAAAAACTAAGATATCAAACTTAGGAATAAAATTATGTAGAAAAAAAAATCAATATTTATAGAGACCAAAAGAATATTTAACTATTTGTAATATTAAAGTCTGCCAAGATTTTAATGAATGAGAATGTAAAGGAAAAAAAAGTTATTGTTTAGAATTTCTCTTCATAGTTCATACATAAGCCGAGCCGAAAAATAAGTTAACAGATAAAATTATCATTTTTTAATAAAATCACTTACATTATCATGTTTTTGCATACTAATTTTATTGTAGTTATTTATAAACTGAAATAGTGAGTTTTGTTATAAATACTCCTTAAAATTTAGATTATATAATACATTCACTTAGTATTTAAATATTATATTATCATTGAACAAAAACGGGTTATATTCATGTTAGTCACATTGAATAATTACATCAAACATGATTTGTTTTAAAAATTGTAATAAAACCCGACTACTGTGTTGTGTCCTTTTTACAGTACCCCATATAGAATTAGAGACCCCGCAAGAGTTGCTCCAGTGCTATGAGCAGAGGTGCTCCAGTGGTATGAGCATAGGAATACTTGTAATAGGTTGGAGGTTCGATCCCCCACCTCACCAAAAAAAATATAGAATTAGAGAAAACTACTAATCAATCAATACGATACGTACATGATAAGAAGTGAAATTTGGGGAGGAGATTGAATTCTTATTGAATAGAAAAGTCTCGGGGAAGAGAGAGATTTGTTATCAATTTTTCTTCTTATCTTATTCATTTTTTCATATTTTTTTTATAGACTTTCGACATTCATTTTCTTATTCCTAATTTTTAGGGTCATATGCCACCTAGCATAATAAACTTGCTAAAAGGAATAATAAACTAAACATAAAAGACAATAAAGTGCACATTCTATCTTATTTAGAAATTTTTTTTATTAATTTAATTGACATTTATAATATACTTTTGGGACTATTTTTGTGCTGTATCGTATCAGTACACTTTCCTAAATTTAAACTCAAAATTTAGTTTTAGTTTTATGGAGAGAAAAAATGTGCTACACGTAGTGAATAAGAAGATAGATAGAGTTGGAGCGGAGAGAAGTGTGATGAAAATAATTGAGGATTCAGATTTTGGTAGCAGCAATCCACATTGATTCGTCCTCTTGGGAAATTGCAGTGCACGGGTTTGCTGGCTCCGGTGTTTGGACCACAACGTTCCCCCTTTTGCATTTCATAAAATCAATAATCATTTTTTTAGGCTTAGATACGAACTTTGGCCTATTTGAATTGGCTTATGCAGAGTTTATGAACACAGTTTATGACTGATTTATAAGCTGTTTTGGGCTTATTTTTCATAAGCTACTCAGGATAGCTTATCAAAACAGCTTATGGCTTATATAAAATAAATTTCACTATAATTTTTCTTTGATTATAAAAATAGTTTATACAACCTATGTCATAAGCAGTAGATAAGTTTGTTATCCAAACAGGGCCTTAGTCCCTCTAAAACTTTGAGTTTTGAATTTAGTCTCTAAATTTAAAATCAACGGTTTTTAGTTCTCCCAAATTTCAAGTTTTGAATTTAATCCTTCATTTGCATTGACCCGTTCCATGTCACCCCAAAAACGTCTACGTGGCACATTGTTGGCCACGTCATTTGACATGTCATTTATTTACAGGGATTAAAATCAAAACATATAATTTTTATAGGGACCTCCACCACCACCCCCTCTCTCCTCCACCACCACCCCCTTTCTCTCTCCCCCTCTCTCACTCTCTCTCTTCAACCTCTCTCACAATCTCCCTCTCTCCCCACTCTCTCCCCCTCCCCCTCTCTCCCCACTCTCTCTCTCACTTCCTCTCTCTCCCCATCTCTCATTAGTTACCTCTCCCTCCCTCTCTCTCGATCTCACTCCCCCTCTCTCAGTCCCCCTCCCTCCCTTTCTCTCTCTCTCGCCCACTCTCATTCCCTCTCCCTCCCTTTCTCCCTCGCTCTCTCCCCCTCTCTCTCGCTCTTTCCCTTCCCTCTCTCTCCCTCTCTCTTTCACTTTCCCTTTCTCTCCCCCTCCCTCCCTCTTTCTCGCTAGAGAGGGGAACAAGAGGGAGGGAGTGATAGAACGTGCCAGAGAGAGGGAGAGACGGAGAGGGAGAGAAAGAGAGGCAGAAAGAGAGGTTTATCAGAGAGTGGGAGAGAGAGACAGAGGGAGATGGATAGGTTTTTAGAGAGCGGCAGAGAGAGGGGAGAGCGAGAAAGGAAGGGAGGGAGGGAAAGAGAGAGCAAGGGCAAGAGGGGGAGAGAGAGGGCAAGAGAGAATGGGGGAGAGAGAGGGAGGGAGAGAGGGGGAGGGAGGGGAGAGAGAAAGGGAGAGTGAAAGAGAGAGTGAGAGAGGGGGGAAGAGAGAGGGCTAGGGAGAGATTTTTAATATATTACTTTTTTGTTCATTTTTGTAAATACCACAATTACAAGGGCACTAGAGCACTTAATTTTTTATTTTTAATGAAATTGACACCCTTTAACAATCTTGACCATTGGATTTAAAAATTAATATATTTATGATTCTGACAACCGCTAATCCATCGTACACACTCACTAGTCTAGGTGGACCACTTTAAGGGTGGTCCACCGTAAATGGCACCATCGCCAACAATTCACAATGATTAGACCATCATCTCATATGTATCTTTCATTATAGTATTGCTATTTATTGCGAAGGTTTTTGTGGTGCGAACACATGAATAAATATGTGGCTGTTTTTTAACAAATGGAAAATAGTCCAGTGTACATTTTTGCACTTTACGGAAAACATGGGTGCAGGTTGGATATATAAAAGTGACTAATCACGTTCTTTTGTGCATCTTCGTGCAATATTTTTTCGTAAGAATTAACATTTCTCCTTTCATTATATTGAATGATCACTTTGTCAGAGACTTTTTTACCCTAGGATCCAAACTTGCAATCGAAAGCATTAAGTGGCTCTAACTAAGTATCTGAGCCAAACACTCATCGATCAATTATAGGTTTTGTAATACTCAGTTTACTAACAAGATACTACTACTAGCTAGCATATATACATATACATACTTAACAATTACAACATAAGAATACAACATCTTATAATAAACAAAACAATTGATTACAAAGTCATAATCTAAAACTATAGTACAAAAACTTTAAACTCCTAGCTAAGACTTTAATCCGGTCTTCAACTCTATTGAACAACTGTTAAGAAACTCTAAAGTTTGCTCTGGCCAGTTCTCAAAATGTACCTGTTATCTGAAACAATAAAGAAAACTAATGAGATATGAAATCTCAGTGAGTCCCTAAAAACCAAACATGACTCAATGATAGGGATTTATAGTTACCATATCACTTTATAGTCAAACTTACTTAATTTACAAGCACAAATAATTATATTATATACATACACATATCGTTACTTTATCAAGAAGTCAATACATACTAAAGGAAGACTAATAATAATATACATATTTTTATAAAATAGTCCACCCTTTCATCACTGGCTCTGAGACCGGGTCCTTACTTGGTGTGGAGTTCCTCCTACAAAATGTATCACGCTTATCTAAGTCATGAACTTTAACATCTTTATCTTTATTTTGAAAACTTCTATATCGCCCAAGTTGGGACGATATAGCCTCGTGTAAGGCAAGTCAGGCGTCTATGACCGCAAGTGGCGTGCCTAACTTGCTATGCACTTACCCTTGGCCTCCATAAAAAAATGACTAAAACTAACTCACACTTTATTGATAGCTTGCCTAAGTGGAATTGTTCATCACTTAGATTAAGACTATTGTCCTAGATGAAAGTTCATGACTTCTCCTTCAAATACAAACATAGTCCAACAATTTTAACTCATTACATACCTAATTTTAGGAACACTTCATTTCCAATGTATAGTAAAAAGTATAAAACTATCACAAGCTTACTAATTCTATTCTCACATATACCTCAGGCAAAACACAAAGTAATTACAAGGTACACAAAACAAATATCCAATTACTATATAAACTAACATACAACTAAGTTAATTAACCCTCTAATATAGTATCATAATCCATACAATGATATGAGATAATACTAGTTACAAATATAGTTCAAACATGCATATATATCTCAAAAATAGCTCAGAATTCACCTAGCGAGAGATCCAGTTCGCCCAGCAAAAATCCTGACAGGGAGCAATCAAGGCATTTCGCTTAAGCAAGCCTATAGGTCACCCAGGCAAAATTTGAGACAGTGAGCAACACAAACAATTCGCCCAAGCAAGCCTGACGTGCCTAGGCAAAACTACAAACCAGAAAATGGCATAACACAATTTTGAAAACAGAGACACTCCAAAACTCATCTAAAATCATTATGAACTCCATAATTCACTCAAAATCCTTCTTTCCCAGCTTGACAACACCTCCCAAACACATGCAAATGTGTTCAAGATAGACATGCAAAGAAGTTTACAACCCACAAACCATCAAACCACACACACAAACCTCAACCCAACTTCTAGCAACAAATTTAACTCTTTAGATATCAAACCAAACCAGAACAATAATCAAATAACTATAAAATCCAACATATCAACATGCAATTTGAATTTCATAAAAGAATCAAGAAGACAAAGAAGAGTTACATATAATTTCAGTCCATTTCAAGGCAAAACAAAGACAAAAAGAAAAGGGAACTCACAACAAGGTGAAGATAAGATAATAAGATGAAGATAAATCCTAAGCTCCCTTTTGGTTCCCCTTCCTTCTCCCTTCTCCTTCTCTTCTCTTCCTATATTCTTTTTCTCTCTTTTCTTTCCCCTCTTCTCTCGGCCCCTCCTCTCTCTTTTCTCTTTTTCTCTCTTCTTTTTTTTTTCCTTCTTCTTTTGGTGTGTAAGTGTGAGTGTGTGTGTGTAATAGGGAAGAATGATTTTCAAATGTAAGTGGGATTGTGTGTGATCTTATTTCCTCCATTACTAATTTAGTCCTCATACTTTCAATATCTCAAACAACCACTCTTAATTCTTTCTAAAACCAACTCATCTAATCTATTCATTTTCCAATCAAACATTTTGCAGCATAATATATATACAAAATTGTATTTTTTAAATAAAATAAAATAATTCATGAACTATCAAATTAACTGTTCATGGGCCACCGTGGAAAGAGGCTAAATTATAAATGTTAAGCTTTAATTTACTTTTCATTTAGGTATGATGAGATCAAGAAGCATCAAGCCAAGGCAAGGAGGAGGATAGCATGAAGAGACTAGAAAGGCTAACGACTAGAGCCAAAGCCAAGAAGCGTGAGGAGGCTATGCAAAAGGAGTTGGGCCAAACATTGTCAATTAGGCCTAATGAAAATATGATAATTATAAATTTGATACAAATTAGTGAAGCATATAATTAGGCTTGAAATTTGTAATTAGGATTTTTACTCGTAATTATGTGTTTTGGACCATATTTGGACCTTTGCATTTCATTTAGACTTTTTAGTATTATTTTTCAAATATGTGGATGAAGTCCCACAAAGGAAATGAAGGGAAGGGAGTCACCACTTCACAACAAGAAATTCGGGTGTTACCTACAACCAAAAGTCGTTGAAAGCGGTCAGTAAAGCAGCGTTAGCAATGGACTTTGTGACGGCATAGGTAAATCTTTTGTCAAAAACAATTACCGACGACATTTTAAAAATAGCTGTCGGTAATTACTATCACTAAAAGATGTTTCTAATTATTTGAATAGCTTTACCGACGGCGCATTTCGTCGCTAATGCTATCGGTATTAATTAATATAAATTTATTTTAAATAATTTAATTAAATAATTATTTTAAATTATTTTAAAACTCAATAATTATCAATTAATAAATTAAAATTATTTTAAATTTAGTTATTATCAGAAAATAAATAAATTTCATAATTTAGTTAATATAATTTAGAATTAAATAACTCAGTAATTATTAATTAATCAATTATGTTATTATTATTTTAAAATCCATTAATTAAATTAAATGTTTTATTTTAATTACTAATTTATTATTTTTAATAAATATTAATGTACATATAAGTCAAAAAATTTATAACATAATTAAAAGAAAATAGAATTTATAACTAAAATTATTAGGATTCATAACATAAGTAGTAAAAGTAAACAGAATCCGAATAAACGTGAAAACAATACAAGAAAATGTCAACTGAAATAACAAACATAAAAGTATCTAATAATCCCTATAATCCCTATAGAAATTACTATCATCATCTAAACCCTCAATGTTGCCGTCCTTGGGTTGTTGTCCCTGCTGAGGCGGCGGCTACTGAGGCAGTGGTTGCCACTAAGGCGGCGGTATGCCATGAGCCTACATTCTCTGAATGAACTCCATCAGAGACTACTGATTAGACAGCACCTTTGTCAATGCATCATTCGAATGTGCTAATCGCTACTTCACGTCCTGCAGCTCTCGTGTCTCCTTTGCATAGAATCGGCTCAACCCTGCACCAGAGGATGATCCAACCCCCTTCCGAGGATAGTCAGAGGCAAAGTTTGTAGCACCGTAGATACAACTCTTCTTCTTGCTGTCAGCAACCTGCACCCAAATGTTGAGCACTACCTCTTCTTCATCTTGTGGGGTACCTACGGCGATGGAGGCATCAGAAGACTCCAGCCTGAGTTTGCCTATATTGAGTCATCCTTTGCTCAAACTCCTCCTGGTTTTCATAAATAATCAAACAAATAAGATCAACTTTAATTTTAAATATAAACATAATAATAAGAAAAACATATAACCTATATATAATTACCTGAGTTTCCCATGATCTCTCATCTATACTGATATGGGTGAGACAATACAGCTCGTGCAATCCGACCTCTCAACCCAAACTCTTTCTCTGTATGTAACACAAACATATATATGAAATGGTAAATAATGATAATTGTACATCCATGTCAATGGTAATTAAGTTTAAAAAAGAGATTAAATTAAAGTTTATATATGTACCATTCAGACTAAATGTTGTGCCTGAGAGATAGAGCCTCCTGTGTGCAAGCTCCCTCCTTTATCCGATGCCCTATTCTTCTTGTTCTGGGCAGAGACCTCTAGAAATTTATCAGAGCCCCAATGTATTTCCAATCACTCCCAAGCATCATCTCCAATCCAATTGGGCTGCACCTGCGACTACTTATTACGGATCCTCCTGAGCATGTCAGAGAGAATGTGTGATGCCTTCGAATGGAAGTTCTTATCAATCACTGCACCGTGGTCCCTTTTCCAAGTAACCTTCTCCTGCATTAGGAGAACATAAATAACAGTATAAACATTATGATATAATATAGCTAGGTAAAACTAAGGTTTGAAGAAAATTAAAACTTACCTTGAAAGCGTTGTAGAAAATTTTTCGGTTATCAATACCCTTTTCATCATCCTTCATATCCTTCCATCTAAACCAAGGTTTTCTGATACTTCTCCTGAATAACAGTTGTGATACTTTTCGAAGCTGCTTTCGAAGGAAGGAACCTTAAAAATAAAAACATATTAATCAATAAATTAACATATATATTCTATATTGTAATTAAGATTCATTTTCAAATAATAAAGATAAAAAGTTGCTTACCCTCTACCAACTGGGATGATTATGATCCGACCATTAGGGTGACACTCGATCTTTCCCACGATGCCCATGTCGTCTTGGTCATCCTTGTGGGTGAATAGCCTTCACTATTGTCCTCCTTAGCTTGATCCTCAGCCTGACGAGTCTCAAACTGAGGCTCAGCTGCAACTGAAGGACTATGAGTACTAGGGTTGCAGGCTCCAATCCTGGGGTGGGCATGAATCTAAGGGAAGGCTCAGTCGGTGGAGGTGGAGGCGGTGCGTCCGGCGTAGGCTGTGCCGGTGGTGCAAACGAGAGTGATGTAGTTGGCATGGGCACAAAGTCATCATCCACTGCATCAACAACAACTCGTCGAGTCTTGACTGCACAACCAAGAGTAGCCTTGGCCTTCCCCTTCCCCTTATGTCTATCACATGATTTGGGTGGACTCAACATGTCTATATATAATGCAGTTAAATGAAAACAAGTATTAAATGACAATACTTGTATTTAACAATATTAAATCCAATCAATTGACATAGGCTTAAATAAACATAAAAGTTTAAATATTTTGCTCAATTGTAAGTTCTCTTCAGAAATTGAGATGTTATCTGGCCATTCTGCCTTAGAATCGTCTTCGGATTATAATGGTTCATCCAATGCTTTTTCATCATCCAATTACTCATCTCGTCATCCAATTCTTCACTTGGGATTGAGTTGCGAGTCACATAAGCCTAAAATATGTTCTACTTCATTTACTTGTTTTCATCCACATGATATGTCATTTCTTCCTCTACATCATCTGCTTCAATGCGACCTCGAGGTTTTCTCTTGATTGTGACATACCAACCTTGTTTGTCCGTTTGGGTTGATGGATAAGGGACATAATAAACTTGTCTAACATTCTGTGGAAAGATAAACGGATCATATGGCCTATACTTGTTGCACATAAGAATGTCCACGATATTATATTTTGGATTCCTTTTTGTGCTTCTACCCGATGGATCAAATCAATCATAATAAAATAACACTATTCTTTTAGTATAGTCAAAAGTATTGTATGCAAGTTCATAGATGTGTTATAGGACATCGTAGAAGTCACATTCACCTCCTTGTGAGACACCTTTTACGTGTATTCCACTGTTAACTGTTTGTTTGCCTTCCGTCCATGAATGCATATGGAATTTGTATCCATTCACAAAGAATGTGTGTCCTTCTTTGACTTTTGAGTGAGGACCATCAGATAGGTTCCTTAGGTGTTGGTTCATGGGAGTCGATATTTCACTGTAAACCTGCATTTACAACATGCAAACAATTTATTGATTGATTTACGTATACTTGTTGAAATTGACTTTCAGATGCATACTTGTCGATTAAACCATGTTGGAAAATTTGCATGAATATGTGCTTCTTGTTGTTGTTCGAGGACTAGCTCAGATGACAGGAATGCCCTGATAAAGTAAATAAGCATATATCCATAAATATGCATATATAGTATGTATGGACAATTGAACAAAAAAGATGTGATAAAACATATATAAGGTATGGTTTAACTTCGGTACAGTTGATCAACACATGAACATGGGTTGATTTCTGCTCTTTGTCTGATAACCAGTGAGTTCACTTATTCCCAGAACGACAACCAGGGAGGCCAAAGACTAATAACATTAGCGGATGTCTTCCATTTTAGTTTCTATTTCATTCCTTCCATGTCCTGATGCCAACATGAATTTGGTGAAATAATGGGAACAAAAATGGGTTATTTCGCGGTAGAAGTAAGACACACATATTGATCATTCAACCCTAGCCTTATTTTCATTGATCTTTTTGCATCACCCATGAATCTACAAAAGTACAAGTTGATGGAATTAATAGGTATATTATCTTTCAAATATATCATTAATTGTTATAATCAAGGATAGATATACTACCTTTCAAATAGAAACATCCACCTATATTGAACGGGTCCACCAAGCCAAGCTTCATGTGCAAGATGCACGAGAAGATGCTTCATAGAATCAAAGAAACCCAGGGGGAAACTTCTCTCCAACTTACATAGGATGAATGAGATGTTCTGCTCCATCCTAATAAGGTCATCCTCTCTCAACGTTGCAGAATACAAATCCTTAAAAAATATACTCACTTCAGTGAGCGGATTCAAAACATACACCGACAATGAACTAAAGGTGATAGGGAGTAAACACTCCATGAAGACATGACAATCATGGCTTTTCATCCCAGTCATTCTTTCGTTGTCCATATCTGCACATCTTGCCGAATTGGAGCGATAGCTGTCTGGCAACCTTAGCTCTTTTATCCACCGACAAACTGATTTTACTTGCTCAACATTTAAAGTGTAATTGGCTTTGGGTTTTGACATTTTTCCACTAGTCAGAGGCTTTAACTCCAAGTCATTTCTTCTACAATAAACAACCAAGTCCTTTTTGGCATTTTCATTGTCTTTGGTTTTGCCTTTTACTTTCATCACTATGTTAAATATATTGTCAAAAAAATTCTTCTCAATATACATAAAATCTAGATTGTATCTCAAATAATTATCTTTCCAGTAGAGCAGATCCCAAGAAATACTTCTTTCCAGTTATGCCATTGTCTGTATCCTTCTAATCTGGAAATTCTACCATCATCTGTTACTTTTGGGAGATCCATAATTTTTGTCCAAACCTGCAATGGTGTCAACCTAGGGGGAGGGTCATTTGTTTAAACTTCACCCTTCGTGAAGGCGACCTTGTTCCTTCTAAATGGATGATCACTTGGTAAGAACCTACGACGCGAGTCAAACCAAGAACTCTTCCCCTCGAATTTCTAGGTAAATCCTTTGTATGCTCCATGCAATGTGGACATGCCAATTTACCATGAGTCCCCCAACCAGACAATGCCATAAGCAGGAAAGTCATTAATCGTCCACATCAAAGCAGCCCTCATGTTAAAATTCAGCTTCTGTGCAGCGTCGCACGCCACAACACCATTCCACAACCTTTTCAAATCGTCAATCAGGGGTTTGAAGTAAACATCAATACCATCTTTTGGATTAGATGGGCCCTGTATTAGACAAGTCAAGAACATGTACGGTTGTGACATGCACATCTCGGGAGAAAGATTGTACGAGGTAACAATAACTAGCCATCAAGAATAAGGCGAAGCTGAGGCTTGGATGTATGGTGTAAAACCATTAGAGCATAACCCAAGTAGAACATTGTGTGGATCCACGGCAAAATCTGGATGCACCTGATCAAAGTGCTTCCATGGCCCTCAGAAGGTGGTGCAATACACCTGAACTTGATCTATTCTTATAGTGCCATGCCATTTGGCTTGCACTTTGCATTAATGCAAACATTATCTAAAGCCTTGGAATTTTTGGCAAATAGAACATTGCCTTCATTGGAAATGGTTTATGATTACTTGTCCTTTTGTTGCAGGCACAATATCTTGGAGCATAAAAAAATCTGCATTCAACCAGCTCATTGTCATTTTTGCCGAATTCATTGTCGTAATACAACATGCACCCATTCATACAACAATCAATCCTCTTAGCCTCCATATCCTGCTTGGACACTAACCTCTTAGCTTCACAGTAATTTTTTGGCAAATATTCTTTTATACGTGTCCCGTCCAACACCATTCTTGAGATAAAATCACAACACTGCTAGCTAATATTAAAATTTGACTTTGCAGCTTAAATCCTCACACACATTGATAATTTAGAGTCAGCAGATCCTTCAAACAATGGCTTATTTGCCTCTAACAAAAGATTATAAATTCTTTGTGCCGACTATAATAAGTTCATCAATGTCATCATACTGATGCTCTTTATATGGCACATTCACCTTAAGAGCATTACAAATCATCTCTTGCATCGACTCAAACTGCTCAACATTTCCCATGTCTGTGCAACTACGTGAACCTCCTATGTTATTATCCTCATCAACTCTCAAATAAATATCAGACACTATTTCACCATGATTAGTCCATATCCAATAATTAGGCTTGAACCCAAATTTATATAAATCAACCCTCGCATCATCCTCACTCTTAATCTTTCTACATTGACATTTAAGACACGTACATCTTGTCCCCCCTCTAACCTAAAATTTTCTTTTCTCTATGCGAAAGCAACAAACTCTTGAACCCCAAGACTATTTCAGACCCCTTCTCCCAGGATATAATCTATCATATATCCAACTACGGTTTGAAGGATAACAATCCATTTTCTGCATATGAATTACATTACGTGTTAGATACCGAGGTCACATGCCAAACAAAAATTCGACAGCATCACCCCTACATTTTGGATTTTCCCAAATTATTTTCTCAAACAATACAACATCTATCAATTCATATGACAAGTATAAAGCTATAAAAGATATCCTATTGAGCACTGCTATCCACTAACAGAAAATTCAAGTAGACAAACACATGCATAAATTCTAAGCTACCGGCACACAACCCAGCTTCCTACATAAGGCAGGAAGGCAAAGACTAGGGCTTCGCTCTCCACTAGCAAACGACACAATTGCATGCAATAATAAATTAATTTTTCTGCACACAATCATACCTATTGAGCTTTGCCTTCCACTAACAAACAACACACCAATTCAAACAACATGTTGCACTTAACATATTTAAATCTATATCAAAACATTGCAAACTCACCGCAAGCTCCTAACGTAAACTCCGAGTGTCATGAACAATCCTATCAAAAAAATCACATTGATCAACTAAAAATTTAACTAAAAATTATCATCAAGCATATTAGCATACTGCACAGATACATTACGTATTAATTCCAAAGACTATTAGGTAATAAGAATCGATTAAGCATGACAATCACAAAACCACCATTAATTTGATAATTGAGTACTATATATACTTAACATATCAACAAAGCATATCAAAATTGTAACTTAAGCACTTACATTGTATATTGTGTATCAAATTAAAGCAACAATGTTAAGCAGTATTTAGTACAAGCTCCGGCGCAGTGAACACGGGGCAGATCACTTGCACACACACAAACAGAAAGAGAAAGTGAGAGATACTAAGAGAGAAAATGACAGAGAGTGAGAGATAGACAAACATACATGTGGTGCGGGTGCAATAGAGGAAAGTTGGTCGCGGTGGTGGCACGGTAGTGCACAGTGGTGGCGTGGTGGAGGAGAGGAACACAGGGCTGAGACGAGGGAGAGCAGCGGGCTTTCTATTTTCGAGGTGGAGGAGACTGACAGAGGGCTGAGATGAGGGGAGGACGAAGGGGAGGGTGACGACGGTGGTTGGGTCGCCGAGACAGGACGGAGGGTTGCGACGGCAGAGGGACAAATAGAATAAAGAGAGGAGGAAACGAAAGTGAAAAAAAGAAATGAGGAAAATGTTTCAAATATATTTTCATTTAAAGTAAGCGATGGTGTTTTACCGACAGAAAAGGCCATCGGTAATTTAATTTTACATTACCGACTACCCTGGGTGCTTTAGCGGTGAACAATCTGAAATGGTCAAATTTCACATTTTCAATGTGCGGGGTACTTTTTCTTAGTGACAGCATGTTCATCAGTAATTTTTTTTACCCATTACCGACGGACGTAGCCATAGGTAATACTAACGTTTTTGTTTTTCACATGTAGCGACGGACAAATATGTTGGTAAAGGCCTTTTTTCCGACAATCTCTTGTTGGTAATTTCAATAGGTAAACACAGTTTTTCTTGTAGTGCTTTAAGGCTAAAATAACCTTCCATTTGTCTTGTATTAGAAACTTTGAATGAAATTAGAATTTCTCATATTTGAGACTTGTGAGTTGAGCATAGGGGCTCCTCTAGGGTTCTTCTTTGGAGCCAAGAATTGATCTTATCAAAGATCCTTGATCTTTGTGGTGATCCTCATCAAGACTTATCAATCAATCTTCTAAGGAGTTTGATTGCGGCGTCTCCTTTATCCCTTTCCCTTCCATCTTTTGAGTTTCTTTTTCACTTTTAGTAAGAATTCTTGTTCTTGAATTGTTCTATGTGTGTGAATCCAATCAGAGGTAGATCCTAATTTTCATCATGTGGTATCTTTGAGCTTGGCACATTTGATTTGGGTGGGTGTTTTTTGGCACAAATTTCATGTCGATATGATGAGAATCAAGAAGCATCAAGCCAAGGCAAGAAGAGGAGGATAGCATGAAGAGGATAAAAGGACCAATGACTAGAGCCACAACCAAGAAGCTTGAGGAGGCCATGCAAAAGGAGTTGGGCCGAACATTGTTAATTAGACTCAATGAAGATATGAAGATTATAAATTTGATACAAATTAGTGAAGCATATAATTAGGTTTGAAATCTGTAAATAGGATTTTACTCATAATTAGGTGTTTTGGACCATGTTTGGACTTTGTTTGCATTTCATTTAGACTTTTTAGTATTATTTTTCAAATATGTGGATGAAGTCCCACATAGGAAAGGAAGGGGAGGGAGCCACCACTTTAAGGCTATAAATAACCTTCAATTTGCCTTGTATTAGGAACGTTGACCGAAATTAGAATTTCTCGTATTTGAGACTTGTGAGTTGAGCATAGGGGCTCCTTTAGGGTTCTTCTTTGGAACCAAGAATTGATCTTATCAATCCATGATCTTTGTGGTGATCCTCATCAAGACTTATCAATCAATCTTCCATGGAGTTTGATTGTGGCGTCTCCTAATTCATTCCTTCCCCTTTCATCTTTTGAGTTTCTTCTTCACTTTTGGTAAGAGTTCTTGTTCTTGAATTGTTCTATGTGTGTGAATGCAATCAAAGATAGACCCTATTTTTTCATCAATGTATCTTATTTTTTAGGAAAAAAATATAAAATAAGTCTATGTTTTGAACCTTTTGCATTCTTACCAGAAATTTTTACAGTCTTTCTATTTAATCTTTAAATTATAATTATTCCATCCTTTCATCCATTTTTTTAACTTATTAATGGAATTATGACTCGATTTATTCGTAGCCATTCATTTATATGAAACTCATATATAACCGTTCATTAAAAATATAAGTATTAAATACTCTTTAATTAACATTTTTCTCTCTAAATAAGTGTATCCTCGCACACGTATAAAAATCAATCCCTTCAAGCTGGATAGAACTTGACCACTGGTTAAGCTGTGAGATATCCATTTTAGATCACCCAAGCCTACTGCTTGAGCTCATGAACAATATTCAAATCAAAACTAAATTTATGAGCTATTTCCTAATATTATGTATATTGTATATTCTAATATTTTAATAGAAGTGCTATACGACTCGACATATAGCACTCGAATATAACAGGAATTTGAAACAAACGGTTCATGATTATAATCAATGGTTGTGATCATTGACTCCGTGCTTTTTCGTATAAAAACCAATCGCGCCAGTAATCCCTTTTCCCATATTTTAATGATTAAGGGACCCCACACACAAGTGTATATATATATATAAAAGGAGGGATCAAGTTCCTCCAAGAGAAATTCTTTAGAGTTACTCCAAATTTTAGCCCTTTATTTTATCATAAATTAATGGCCAAGATTAATCTCTAATTAATCCTCATGTGGCCATTCCCATTGGAAACCTCCACCTTCAACCTTTTTCCTAAACTTGCGAGTACCCAGGATCGGTACGCTTCTCCAAGAACAACTTTTCATCTCGGAAAATAATCGGTTTTTATTGAAATTAAAGATCGGTAAACAATTGTTTGTGTTCAAATCTTCTTCCATGGCTTCGACCAAGAAACATCTTCTTCCATGGTGCACAGGCAGTGTAGCATATTCGTGATGTAAATTGTGTCTAATTCAGTGATTATCAAATTTATTTATTTTTTCATGTTCAAATTGAAAAACTCACACCATGTATATCAGATCTGATATCAAACCAAAGCGAAAATTTATAATTTAAACAAATGTTGTAACCATTGATTACTAAAACAAAAAATATATATTGATACGAGTGCGCTTTTCATTATATATACTTGTATTGATAATCAATTAATCATTGGTCAATCATTGATTATATTGGTATGAGACAAAATTGATTCCAATTTCAAAAGATGGAAATCCTCTACGAGAGAATAGCTGGGAATGAGTAGTGCCCTATTTCCATAGGATACAGTGTTCGAAGAAGAAAGCTAGCACAAAAAGAGAACGAGTAAGAATGAGATCTTTGTTAGAAAATAAATGAGGAACAATTGTTTGTCGAGATGAAAAATTAATCTGGGTCTAGTTTCTCAATCACCAGTTCTGGGTATAGATTTTGGGAAGAAAAAACAAAAAACATGGTTACGTGAGGAAGTTCTCGCAAGTTTAGGAGAGAGCACCGCTAATAATTATTAATTTATTGACGGTTTTTAATGATGAAAAGTTCATTATTTGTTACTATTTTAATGGTCACTAATTTAGAGACGGTTATAAATTTCATATAATTCTCGTAATTCATTTTCTAATCTAGTTAATCTATTTCCTCTTTTATTTAATTTATTTTGATGTTTTATCATAAATTTTGATACCATATCAATTTCATTTGTATTTCCATGTTCTATATGATAATCTAAATGTCTACAAATTAAACTTATATTTTCTCTAGTTCTGTTTATTTTGTCTCTTAAATCATTTATTTTATTTTCATTTTCAATTATTTTGATTTGTATATCTATGATGTTCATCTAAAAATCCATTCAAAGGTTTAAATTTTTCTTTTAATCTTAATTTTCCTAATTATTAGGTTTCCAAGTATTATTGTAGTTTCTGTAATCTTGGTGTTTATTTTAGTTATTTTTATTCTAGTGATCTTAGTGCTCGATATTTTTCTAAAATTATTTAACTGATCTTAGTACTCTGATACCAAATCGGAAGGGGTGTATTTTCAGGATTCATCTATATTGTTATTTTCTATACTTTTCATTAATTGTTCATAAGTTTTATCTATTTGCATCCTATTTAAGGCTAAATCAAATTTATAATCTAGTTCATTATTATATATTATAGTTTGTGCGCATAATTTTGTATATTCTTGACATATAATTCTTTTTAATTCTTTTGGAAGGTTTAATTTCCATATACATTCTAGTTTTTCATAAAAATCTTTTTTACGGTTTTTTATCTCATCTATATATACTACGTCACAGTAGTCTTTTATTTTTACTCATGCTATAATAATTTTATCTTTTATTACAAACTTAGCAATATTTTTATCTGGTTTATCTTTTATTATATATTTGGCAAGACTTGCATCTATCTTATTCATCTTAGTCTGAAAATTCATTTTCTAAAAAATTTAATAGTTCTTCAAGAATATTTAGATTTGTTTCTATGTTAAAACTTTTTTCAAGTTCTTCTTGCTCATCTTCTATTTCTAGTTTTATTAAGGTTGAAGTTAATTCATAATTCATTTCATCTTCGTATAAAGCAATCTGCCCACATATTTTTCCATATTCTTCACATATTTTTATTTCTTTTGGCAAATCCAATTTCTAAATATGTTTTAGTTTTTCTATAAAATCTTTATCAATATTTTTAATATATTCCATATATATTTTTTGAAATTGATTTCTTTCTTTTATCCAAATATTAATAATTTTATTTTTCAAATTAAATTTTGCAATATTTTTACTCATATCTTATTTTTCAAATATTGAGTTAAATCATTAACTTGAATTGCTAATTTATTAATTTTATCTTCTTCAACATCTTTTTCTGAAATATTTACTGGTAACGGTAATCTACACATTAGTAAATTTGTTTTATTTATAAAAGTTCCTAATTCAGTTATTTCATTTCTTTTAGGATAATAAATTTTTCCTATATTTTTAAATAAACTTGGTACATCAATTTTATCATTATTTTTGAAAGTAATACTATGATGTGAATTAGTTAGTGCATAATTTACGCAATAAGTTATTGAAAATAATTTGTCTCCTGTTCTCATTAGATTTTTTCTTAAAAATTTATGTTCAAGTGTTAATGATTGTTCTAATCTTTGAGTATTTAGCGGTATTCCAATATTTGGGTGGATTTCAAATTTTAATTTTACATAAGCTAAATTTCCTTCTATTACTCCCAATATTTTATCCTTTATATCAGTTATTCTAACATCTTTTAATATTAATTCTATAGGTGAATTTATTCCTTCTTGAAAAGTTGCTTTTATTAGTATCTGAATTGTACCTATATGTATATATCCAATTTTATTTCTGTGTTCTTCCTTTTTATATTCTTTTTTAATTCCATCAATTTTTTCTTATTTAATAACTGTATACTAGTATTTCCTTGAGCTTCTTCAATGTTTATAGGAGCTTCATTAATCAATTTTCCATAATATATAATATTTTCTTTTTTATTATATCTTTGTATAATTTTTTCAAGTTTTTCCTTACTTTTCATATTAGCATCTTTAGTTAAATTTAAATCTTCCTTCTGTATTTTTCTAAATAAAGCTGAATCAATTAAAATACTTCCTTCATAGTAACCATCTTGTTTAGTAATTTGCAAATGTTCTATATCATTATTACTAATTTTTTCACAATCCATGACAAATAAATAAATTAGATGCAAAATAACAACGTACCTGACTTAGTTTAGTGAATTTCGTGCCCGCTGCTGCTTCCGCAAATAGACTAAGTAGTGTAATAATTGAAGTCTAAAAATTGAAATAACTCAAGTGTATAAACTGAAATAAGTAGAGATTTTATTTCTGTGTAATATTGAGTACAACTGAGTTGTTAGGTACACTCTCAAGTACCCGACTAATCCTATAGGACTAGCACAAAGTTTCCAAAGGAAACATTTTCTCTCGGAAAAGGGATGACAGATTCTATGTTTTTTGCCGTGCTTTGCCTTTGCCTCAGTCCTCCTATTTATAGATACATAAGAGTTACTATTTACAAAGATAGATCTTAAACTACAGTATTTTTACATGATTGAGAGGCGGCCGAAGTTATCTTGCTTCGTTGGTTATCTTCTGCTGCTAAGTTTCCTACGTAACCTTTGCTACAAAGTTTCCTGCCACGTGATCTTATCTTTCTTCATTTTGTTACTTTTGACTTTTCAACTCCTTTTTTTTTTAAACTTTTACACGTGGTTTTTTTTTACACATAATGTACACTGATATTTTACATTGGGTCTTTTTACAAAGAGCCTTACATACTTACATCAGTTTCTACATTACTCTTCTACAATTATTTCATCTGAGCTGTTGTCCTTATCTTCTTTCTGGACTTCTGTCTTTGTCTTTATAGTGCATCTTTCACATGCATGGTTCCCATTCTGCCTTATCTTTTTGCAGAGTTGGTTGAGTATATCCGGATGGTACTCCATCGTGGGTCCCTCAAGTGCATAGTATGGGAATTCATATTCTGTTAATGTCCTCATATCTTTTTCTCTGATTATTTTTCCATTTGTTTTATTTAATAATATCAGATGAGGTCCTCTGTACATTATTCTGATGAAAGATTCTTTTCCAATAATTTGGCACTGGTTGTAAATACTTGCCAACTGATTTGCAATTATTTCCTTCATAAACTCCTCAGTATATGCTTCCTTTTTTGGATCATCCAGCAAAGGAAAGTTATTGTTACTGATGCCTATATACACGAAATGTTTTGCTTGTTGCCCAGTTGAGAAATCTGGGTAGGCTGAGTAGAACTTCAAGAAAATAGTCCTTTCTCGGGCTATATTCCTCTTAAAGGCCTGAACTGCATCTTTGAAATCATGTGGAAACAAACTGATTTCTTCAAGATTAGTACTTAAATAAAGACATTCAATAATCCCAAATTGGAATAAATTGAATACCAGTAATTGAGGTGCTCCTGGCGTAATAATTGCTTTAACACCATAAATATTTCTATCAACTATATAAAAACAATTGATTTTTTCAGATTCATTCCAATTAATTAATCTTTGAAAATGTTCTTCGAATTTTTCATGAGAGAATTGAATTCGAAGCTCATGATCTTTTCGACTAATTATTTGGAAATCATCTAAGGAAGAAGGAATTCTCCCTAGTATTTTCATTCCTGATTTAATTGGTGGTGAACTTTTCGCTGTTTCCGAAAAAGTTCTGGGTCCAAGATAAATCTCTTTCCCTTTTTTCTTTCTTTCTTCATCTTTATATTCTTCTAGTGTCTTTTTTGCTTCTTCTTCTGATGAGTATGATTTATGGATGACTCCTGAAATCTTTGTGCAATGTGGTGCTGTTTTGTACCAGTCATCATAAATTCCTGGAAATGGTCAATTAAAAATTACGTACCATTTTTTATTTTCTTCTTCGTCTTGATTCTTCAAATTTGCTGGAACTGCTTCCATCAATAATCTCAATTCCTCAATTTGTAGCTCTATTACTTCCATGTCTCTTTTGAGTAATTCTGCTTCTTGCATCTTTTGACCAAAGAGTGATTGTTGCATTTTTAATTTGCTCTCCAATTTCTTCAAGTCCTGCTCCATTCTCTTGACAGTATATCTGCAAGAACATTCTTTTCACCTTTAATATGAGATATTGTATAATTATATTCAGCTAACTTCATCTGCCATCTTATTAGTCTTCCCTGTCTATAAGTACCTTTATGGTTAATATTTTTAAAACCTGCAACATAAGTACTATCAGTTCTAACAATAAATTCTTTATCTAACACATAAATCCGATGCTTTTCCAACATTCGAATTAAAGCTAATGTTTCTTTTTCATGAGTAGGATAATTGATTTCACTATCTGAAAAGGTTCCAGACATGTATCGACATAGTAATTCTTTCTTTTGTCCAGGGGATTTTGCTTTCATAACACCTCCCCAACATTCATTTGATGCATCTGTTTCAATAATAATTAAATCATCATCTGAAAGATGATATAATTCAGGAAGATCTTGACATAAGTGTTTTAATTTTGTAATAATTTCCTCATCTTCTTCGGTCCATGACCAAAGAGCATCTTTCTTCAATTTCTGCTGGAGTTTTCTCCTTTCAGCTGCAAGATTCTTTATAAAACCTTCATTTGATATATATGTTAGTAATCCAAGAAATCTGTAGTTCTTTTTTATCCTTGAATTTTGTTGGAAAATTCTGAAGTTTAATTTTCTAATACATGTTTTTGCATTACTATTTTTCCTCTTTCTATTTATAATCCTAAATAGTTAATTTTTGTATGAGCTAAAACTGTCTTTTTCCTACTTAATACTACTCCATTTTCTAAACACTTTTTAAGAACTAATTTTACTTTATAAAAATGATCTTTTAAATTCTTATTAGTAAATACTAATATATCATCAATATATATGAGGCAAAAATCTTTATAATCCTTAAGCACAGAATCCATTCTTCTTTGAAAAATACCTGGTGATTGTTTCATACCCATTGGCAAAACATTCCATTCATATTGTCCCTGAGGACTACTAAAAACTGTTAATGCTTTTGATTCCTCTGTAAGCCTAATCTTATAGAATCCTGACTTACAGTCAAAAGTACTAAACCAATTCATATTCCTAACTCTTTCAATAATTAAATCTTTCCTCGGTAGGAAATATGCATCTCCTTCCATAGCATCATTCATCTGTTTATAATTTATTACCATTTTCCTTTTTCCTCTCTTAATTTCATTATGATTTTCAACATAAAATGTTGGTGCTGAATGTTTACTTTTTGATAGTCTTACTAATCCTTTTTCACACATCTGCTTTATATCTTCTGCAAATTCATCTCTATCCTATTTTGTGTAAATCATAGGTTTACATTTTATTTCTTTTGTAGGATCTTTTAGTTTTAATTATACTAACTCCATATTTTTATTATTAATTTTTGGATCTAGTGGGTTTTCACTACATATCTTATCTAAAAGTTCTTCAATATATGCTGGAATAATTCTACCTTCTTCTGCATTCATTAGTACATGTCTCATTTTTTTACATACTAATCCTATAATCTCACCACGTTTCAGCTGACTAAACTCTGAGTAATGACATTTTGTATAGTGAAGGATTGGTATCCTAATTATTTCTCTTATTTGCTTTCCTCTAATGTAAGGGATTCTTAATGTCATATATTCTAAGTATTGGCAAAAGGGTGCGTATAATCTAAGAAAATTATTTCCTAATATCATATCTACACCTGTTTGTTGTTGATATATAATAGGTATTATAAATAATTTATTTTCTATTATTAAAGTTGTTTTCTTTGCTATCCAGCCTAGAGAATGTACAGATCCATCTACAATTGATACTCTTGTTGGGTTTCTTACTTTTTTCCATTTATCAAATAATGCTTTTGTTGCTATACAAATAATAGCTCCAGTATCTATATAAGCTTCAGTTTCTCTACCATTATTTTTTATTATTATTTTAATATAAGTACTATTCTGATTCTGTCTGTGAATATAATTCATCTTCTGAATATTCATATATACTCTCTTCAGAATTACTTAATTCTTCTTCTAATGGCTCTAAATCATATATCTGGTATATTCTTTCTATTAATTTTGATTTTTCTCTTGCACCTTTCTCTTTTCTCTGAAGACATTCATTTGCATAGTGGCCTTCTTGGTTACACAACCAACACATACATTTTTTCTTTTCTTTCAGACAATATTTTCTAGGGACGTGTCTTTTCTTTCTAAAGTATTTTTTATTTCTATTTTTGTAAGCTCTTTTCTTTGGATATATTTTTCTTAACTTAGGTCTCTTCCTATAATATTTTTTCCTTTTTCTAGATTGTTTACGTCCATATTTTTCTGGTAATTCTAATTCTGGTAAATCACAACATATCTCATTTTTTCCCCTATTTAATTGTCTAATTGTTTCTCTGTTTAGGCATTGATTTCTCATTTCTTCATATACTATTCGTATAACTCCTCCTAGGGTATTGGCTATTTCACCTAATCTTGTTTTCCAAATATTTTTTATCTTTATATTAAGAGGGTATGGCAATTTATCCATAAATAATTCCTTGTATGTATCCTTTGATGTATTATCTAGTTGATAATAATATTTTTGATATTCGCAGATAAAATTTTCTATCTGACACATATCACATATTTGTATTTTATTTAAATGTGACTTTGCATTTTCGTGTAATAAGTTATTTACTCCTATTTTATTATGAAGATATTCATATCCAGTAAATTCTTTAGAAATTAGTTCACTAATTAATCTAGCAAAATCTTGGTTAGTATTTACAATAACTGCATATCTATACCACATTTTATCACTTATACTTGTTAAATATAATCTTACATCTCCTGCTGTTTTCATTAAAATTAATCCTTTTATATTATTTAAAGAAAGATTACTAAATTTATCATCTATTGAGATTAATAATATTATTTCATTAACCCATTCTATAATTGCATCTTCTTTATTTCTAACACAATCTAAGTTTAATATATTTCCAGATTTAGTATATTCATTATGAAGTTTAAATTCATCTGGTATTTTTGACCATTTTCCATCTTTTCTAGCATATCTTTTATTTTTCATTATTTCTTCTTCATATTTATCTCATGCACCATCTTTATTATGATAATATTCATCTCATTTTTTTTCTTGTTTTACTCCACTTGTTTCACATTTCTCCATAAATATTTCATCATATTCAGAATCTGATGGGCTATTATAGGCTAAAATTATTTCTTCATTTTCATTATTTTCTTTAGGGGTTTGGCTTTCTCAATTTTTTATATTTGATTATTATCATCTTCTATTATTTTTAATTGTTCTAACAATTGTTGAATTTCTTCTATATCATTTGATTTTCTTAAATTTTCCATATATTCCTCTTTTAATTCTTCCATGTAGATAATGGCTTACTAAAATTTATAGGTTTCTGTTCTCTCATTTTTAATAAATCTTCTAAATCCTTTCTAGTTATACATCTATTGTTTTCTTCGTATTTTAATAGATTTTCAAGTTGTTGGAGAATTTCTTTGATTTTTTCAATTTCATTATTTTCCTCAATTTCTTTTTCTTCATTTATATTATCTAAAGTTTCTATTATATTTTTTATATCATTATGTCCTTTTGAGATTCTCATATATGTATATTCTATAATTTCATTTGTGTTTTCTATTAATAAAACTATGTTTTTATTCATTTCTTCTAACATTTTAATTATTTCAAAAATTTCTTCTGATAATTTATTTCCGTCGCCATTTAATTATTTTCTAGTAGTGGAGGTTGAAGGTGGAGGGTTCCAAACTTCCAATGGGAATGGCCACATGAGGATTAATTAGAGATTAATCTTGGCCATTAATTTATGATAAAATAAAGGGCTAAGATTTGGAGTAATTTGATCTCTCCCCCTATATATAGAGAGAGAGAGAAAAAAATTGGGGGAGCCATGCCACTATGAATCCACCTCTAAATATGTTAGAAATAGGGATTAGAGAGTTATTACTAACATATTTCAAGGAGTAATAGCAGGATTGTTAAAAAATAGACCAAGAAACGAAGTATTTTCGTTGTAAAAACCTCAAGCCTCATGCGACATTCCCCCTCTTCCCACAAAAAACAAACTCTTGAGTTTGTTTAACCCATAATAAATGTTGCTATGTATAATAAATAAATCTGAGTTCATATGTGGTAGCAAATTTGCTTTACTATGATCAATGATTGGCAATTTTGCTTTTCCAGTATTGATAGTACCGAAGTTTCGCTTTGTAGTATTATAGAGTAAATTGTTTTTAATTTATAATATTATATATATATATATATATGTATAATAATGTTATTTAATCTCAACTTTTAATTTTAATTTCTTGAAATAACATTAACTTATTTTAATTATAAATAAATAGAAATAAAAATGATCAAATAAAATTGATTTTAATCAACTTTTTTTTATTATCATAAAAAATAAAACATGAAGTAAAATGCTTATAATATAATTCAATATTTTTTAATAAATACTTTAAGGCTTAATTATGTTTTTAGTCCTTTAAAAATTGCCAGATTTGAGTTAGGTCATTTAAAAAAAGTCAAACATTTTTAGTCCTTTAAAATTTTTTTTGTTTGATTTAGGTCCTTTAAGTGAGTTGACTTGCTAGGTCGCACATTTTGACCTAGTCATCATGCCTACGTGGCACGAAATGCTGACGTAGCAATATTAACTTTTGAATTTAGTCCCTCTAAAAATTGAGTTTTGATTTTAGTCCCTCTAAAAATTGATGAGTTTTGATTTTAGTCAATCTGATTTTTTTCTCTCTCTCACCTCCACCACCGCCACTCTCTCTCTCGTTTTCTCTCTCTCTCACCCCCACCACCACTCTCTCTCTCACCACCACCACCACTCTCTCTCTCTCACCCCCACCACCACCACCACTCTCTTTCTCTCTCTCTCGTTTTCTCGCTCTCTCTTACCCCCACCACCACCACACTCTCTCTCTCTGTGTCTCGTTTTCTTTCTCTCACGATTTGTTACATAACAAATCGTGAACCTTGATAAATCAATAACAAATCAATGGTGGTGGTGGGGTGAGAGAGAGAGTGGAGGGGGATGGTAGTGGTGGGGGTGAGAGAGAGAGAAAACAAGAGAGAGAGAGAGAGAGTGGCGGTGGTGGGGGTGAGAGAGAGAGAAAATGAGAGAGAGAGTGAGAGAGTGGTGGTGGTGGTGGGGGTGAGAGAGAGAGAGTGGTGGTGGTGGTGAGAGAGATAGAAAACGAGAGAGAGAGAGTGGCAGTGGTGGGGGTGAGAGAGAGAGAGAAAAAAAAAACTAGAGGAATTAAAATCAAAACTCAATTTTTAGAGGGACTAAAATCAAAACTCATCAATTTTTAGAGGGACTAAAATCAAAACTCAATTTTTAGAGGGACTAAATTCAAAAGTTAATATTGCCACGTCAGCATTTCGTGCCACGTAGGCATGATAACTGGGTCAAAATGTGCCACCTAGCAAGTCAACTCACTTAAAGGACCTAAATCAAACAAATTTTTTTTAAAGGACTAAAAAAGTTTAACTTTTTTTTAAAGGACCTAACTCAAATTTGACAATTTTTAAAGGACTAAAAACATAATTAACCCATACTTTAAAAATCAATATCATGTAACCATATTTATAGACAATATATATGAATGAGTTTTTTTGGGTGAAATTTATATGAATGACTTTATTACGGTATTTTAAAATTTATCATATTATTTCCTCAATTTTTTATATATTATAATATGTATACATATTGTGAAATTAAAATATATTATAAAATGCAGGAGTTAATAAAATTTATTATTATTATTGAACATCTAAATGAAATGAGATACTAATTATTTCCTAATATCTTAATATTACTGCTATAGAAATTTTAAAAACTATTATAAAATAATTTGTTTTATGTGATTTCTTTAGTGAACTGTTTCATATGATTTTTTTCTTGTTCGAGATAGGTTCCCATCAATTTACTGTTGGAAAAGGAAAAAGTGGAAAAACAATGTTCTAGTTCTAGTGATAAAAACAAAGGGAAACTTTCGGTCCTACGTTTTAACGGAAAGACAGAATTTGTGCATCGGTTTCTTAAAATAAAATAAAAGGCCTTTTTTTAGTCATTTTGATTTTTCAGAGTGTCATACAGTGTCATTTTGATCATTTATAGATGTAAAATTCAAAAAAAGTTATCAATTGGTATCAAGTGTTAGTCACTTTGGTCCCTGTCGTAAGAAAAATAATACTTTTAAGGACTAAAATGACAGTAAATAATCACTTTTCAAAGACCAAAATGACAGTAAGTAATCATTTTTAGGAACCAAAATGACTAATGAATGACAGTTGATGACCTTTTTTGAATTTTGCATCTGTCAGAGACCAAAATAACACTACCTAACACTCTCAGAGACCAAAGTGACTATTTATTTTTTTTTAATCAAGAAAAAAATGGCTTTGATGTTCAAGACAATGGACTAGAGAAATTTGTGGGAATATTTGGGGATCTGATTTTTTCTTTTTATATAAGGGGGATCTGATTATTTAACTACACAAAGCAAGACAAGGATGGGAACTAGGTTTTGTTTATCCTTAAATACAGGACACGTTAATGATTTTACCCACCTAAGCTTCATACTAGAGTTTCCTAATTCAAATTCTCTACGCGGATCTATCATATAAGATAGAGATTACAGATGAATCTGATGACAATAAGTATCATTTAAAGTAGAAAAAGCAGGCCTTAGATTCAAAAAATTAAGGATGCCTTTTTCTTTTTGTACCTTTGTTTGTTTAAATCCCAGAGTCACTTTTGACTTCCTCACTTGCATCGTGCCATTAAATACCCTTTAATCATCGACCTATCAAAAGGCCTTAGGTGTTCTAAATGGTAGCGTTTACGGTAGTATACTTTTAAAGTGACCTACAGTAGTACAATAACCTGAAAACCTAGGATGGCCTATATTCCATGTATTATGAAATTAACCCCAGTTTTTTAATTAAATAAATAATAAGCCCAAAACTTATAGATATTTAAAAAATATCTAGAATTCCTTTTTTTTATTTTATTTTATAATAACTGAAAGTCGTTTTTTATTATTTTATATTTGAAACTCATTTTTATTATTTTATAATATCTCTATTTTATGCTTCAATATCACAGTGGAGTGATAAATCGGTGCACAGGTATAAGTTTGAGATAACCCTATTTCACTTAATGTAAGATTTGGCCACAACACTGTTTACATCCACGGTGTGAATTTTTTCACAGTTGTGAAAATGGTAGAACTCGCATATCTATCAATTTTGATCTTCAAAATATCTTTGTTTCTATGGGTCCCGTGTATTATGCTTCTAAATGCTTCTATGGACAAAAGATTCCCTTGTAAGGGTTGCATTGTTTTTTTTATGTATTTTGCACATTATGGCTATTGTCACCTCTTGTATTTTGGGTTTAGCTAAATTTGGATATATCTTGTTCTTCTATTTAGTTTAACCTCTTTATTAATCAAATGTTTAGCTTATCCAAAATAAAAAAAGCAGGGTGTTTGCCATTAAAAATTTTTTATAACTTTTTTAATTAATCATGAAAAAAAAATCCAAAACAGAATTATAATAAAAAATTGAACGTGGGATTATTTGACATTAAAATAATTTTTTAGAACTTTTGTAATTGATATGTTCTTCAAACCCTCCTTTGCAATTAAATTTGACCTCAACCATTACATATTCAGCGGGTTACCTTTCCAAAATCTTAGCCCTCTAATTTTTTTACTAATATATCCATGGCTATAAAGCAAACTGTACTACCATAGTTCACTTTGAAAGTGTACTACTCCAAAAGCCACCGTTCTATATATCTGTATCTACCTCTTCTTTTTTTTCTAATTGCTGTGTAATGCTTTATCTAGTTGAGATAGAAAATTCATTCATTAGCTTGAGGTACATATATTAGGGTGCACTTAGCATGGACCACCGTCCATATTTACCATCATGGTGAAGTGTCCTTTTTAGCCATCGATATATTAATATAAAAAATGAACGGATGAGATCTGTTACCTGTTACCTAGTATATAGGTTTTGCATCGAATTTAACGTTATTGCAGAAAGGGTCACATAATGTGTTGCATTAATAATATTTGCTAGGCACTTAGCATAATCAAGAACAAGCCAATTTTTTTTCAAATATGAAATGAACCCCAGAATTATAAGTTAATTACACTGACTCTAGCAACCACCCATCTGCTCCATTTTAGAGACCCATAAGCAAATCCGCAGAGAACAAAGTTGCAGCAAAGGTGGAACTCCGACAGAAAATAGAATTCTGGAAACGTCGTCTTCTTCGCCCGAATGACAGAAAACGGGTTCGGCAACCCGCGATGACATCCCGATTCGTTCTCCTCGCATATGAGACGATTTTGTGTGCCGTTTGAGGGCTTTTGGTCACTTATCTCCGATCTATGGAACCCCTTAATCAATTTTGAGAAGCATCCAACCAGTTACGAGAAATCAAAGATTGAATAGAATTGGGGTTTTCTGTAAAACCGAACAAAGGACAATGCACGCGTTGCTTCAACATCACCAGAACGTACGTTTGTGCAAATAAATTGATTCCAAGGCAATAAAACAAAAACTTTTCCCGGATTTTTCTTCCCTGTCCCTTTCTATTCACACTTTACTGAAATGCGAATAAATAAAATAAGGAATCTTAGCGGCCAATGAACAAATAAGCCACGTTATAAAAGCGTAATTCATTCAATAACATAATAATTCATGGCATAATAATTAATGGATAAGCTTTAATTGATTTTTAATTTTTAAAAAGAAATAGCGGGAGGAACAGAATCAACATATCCTCTAGGTGGTGTCTTATATTTTATGGGTGTGTTGGTGTTACGATTGGAGCAGGTGAAGTATAGGGAGAGAATTAGAGAAATAAGGGATTGGTGTTCCATTTTGGGTTTCAATGGCAACTTCGTCAGCTTTCTGTTGTGTTTCTTTCATGAGGCCTGTGTTGGTTAATCACAGAATCGACGACAGAACCTACTCTATTTTCATGGAAATGAATAGTGGAAGTGGAAGAGAATATATTAATTTTACTGAGAATATTGGGAAGAAAGGTAATTTTCAAAAAATTTGAGGTATTTACTGATTATACACAATACTTATTTCCACAAATTTTGTGGATGAAATTATAATAACTCAAAAACTGGTATAACTGACAATAACAGGTAAAAGGGGCACTTCACCACCATGGTGAACAAGGAGGGTGGTCCATACTAAGTGCTCCCCATATATTAAAGCGTCCTTCCACATTTTAAAACAAGAAAGCCACTACAGACCATTTAAGTATTCTGCATTCTTTTAAACTATGCCTTTTAGCTTATGATTCCTCCGGACTCAAATATACAAAAATACCTAATTTTATATTGATTAATAAAGCTAATTAATTTCATTTAATTTTTTTATCTTATCAAATAATGAACTTCATTCTCTAAACTGCGCTCAATAAAGGAGTCATTGAAATTAAAATTTACAAAAAATGAAGGATATTTTATAGAAAAAATTAATCATTAAATATAATAGAATTAGTTAAAATTTGATTATATTTAAGTTCATTATACTTAAACTATTTTTTTTATATTTAAGTCCAGACTGTATAATTTAAAACAAAATGAACAGCCAAAAAAATACATATGCACAAAATTCTGCACATGGCACATGGGACTTTGAAGCAATCCCTGGCCTCCCTTCCTGTATCCCAAGTAATTTTTTTCTTTTCGGTGTATTGGTCATGTCCAAACTTTCTTTCGAAATTATAAATAAGTACAGCTTTAAGATCAATGTTAACGAATTAGTCGGCTTTAATTTTGAGTGTTTAATATCTATATCTGTAGTACTTAACCACATGAAGCCACTCCATCCATTTTTTTTCTTTTATTTTCATTAAAAGAAAAAGAACTTGTGTGGAGATCCTATCTCGATTATGACAAATATAATTCTTATAAGGTTCGAACAATCATCATTTTACAAGTTGATTTTATGGAATTGAATTAGACTCCAAGTCCAAATTCTAAGAGAGTATTAGAGCATATCCTATCAAATTATCAAATAAAACAACTAGCGAGAGAAACATGAGAGTTGGAGAAAAGAAAAATCACATAATAGAACAGTACATAACAGTACAACATTGTGTCCTAACAAGTCTTTTGTCCCCACCCACCACAACAATTAAGACCACAAACACATGAGAAGTAAAGCTTATGCATAATCAAAGATACAAGTATCTGGACTTTTACAAAAGCAAACAAATTTGAATTCATTGAGTTGTGAAGCATTATTTGTTTTTGCTGGGAAGATGTGGAGCATTAAAGTTAGTTAGGAGTATATATATAATTCCCGGGGCTTCTTAAAAGGCCAGGTTGTATCGATTAGGGAATACCGACAGCCACGAAAAGAAGCAAAATATGAAGTGGCTAAAATGATAAAATATGTGTATTTGTGTTAGAAAGATACATTTGGTTTAAAAGAAAAGAATAATAGAAGCAAATTATGAACATTAATTTTGACGGTAACACTTAGAGCTGGCAAAATGGGTCGAGTCGGGCCGAAAAAGCCCAAGATATAAAGGTTCGGACACATAAATTTGAGTATATTTTTAATATGGACCTTTTTGCCCCGGCCCAATAAAGTCCGAACCCAAAGCGGGTTGGTCCAAAAATATAGGCTAACGCCCAAGTCCGGCCCGAAAAAAGCCCAAAAAATATAGGATCGAACACACAAATTTGAGTTCATTTTCAATATAATTTTTTTTTTGGCCCAACCGAGCCTAGCCCGAAAGCCCCTCTTGCCACTAACACTAACTAATAGACAAATTAAGGGGTCATTTCAATTTTCAAGTATATATCTAGAGTTGTAAGCTAGCAACAGGTCCATCATTTGTTGAACTTCTCATTTGTCCTTATGTAAAACAGGAAATGGAATCATTACTTCAGTAATCAATATCAGAGGGGACAGACTCTCATGGCTCAATCATTAATGTACATAATCACCGTTTGGTTTTGAAGCTGATCAGAATCTAATGCAAACATTTTCATTTCTTTTTTCTTTTGTTTTTTTACACAATCAGAAACTTTTCCAAGCAATTAGAGGACATAAAATTTCATTATAGCTTCTTGATTGGTAAGCACCAAGCCAACATGTGCATTTTTCGTCCTTAATCCAATGAGCATAAAATAAAATGACTACATTAAATTTGGACCAAGTTGGATCTAAACAAAAAAGTGTTTTATTGGGTTTCTGGAGAATGATATGGAAGGAACAGAACCTACAAGGTGTTACTTTCTTCATCTATCTTTACATGTGATTTTCTAACAGGGAAGGTAATGTAAGTAATTAATAATTTAATTACTTCATCATGCCTATGTACACTTGTCTTGTCTTTTCTTCTGTAAAACCACACCTAGGTACTTAATATGTATAGTAGTAGCATCAATTTGTACCAAATAGCAACTCTGTCCAATTAGAGTCTGAAGATTTTGAGCAATTTTCCCGGGCAAACAAACAACGGAATTTTTTTTTTGCTCAACACAAACAACGGAATCAAAAGGTGTGGAGCTGTTACGGATGAGGTTTTCTCTACTTGTGATATTGGGCCTGTTGACGCGGATGGGGCTGGTTTAGTCAATGACATTGGATCTGCGCTGGAATCTGTTAGGCCTCTTATTAGTAAGCAGTATAAGAGGAGGCCCAAGATAGATGGGCCAGTCTGAAGTTATGTTTATGTTTTAGGAGTTATGTTAAATGTTAAATAAATAGGGTAGTTAAGAAAAGGGGTGGTTAGACAGTTATTGAGATGGGAATTGGGAGGGAGAGACCAAGCTCTCGAATCTTGGAGGGAAACCCATTGTAATCTGTCGCCTACTACTCAGAGTTCCTTTCTTCTCTATATTTCTCTAATTCTGTTGTTGTAATCAGTTTCTACTCAGTTATATAATTCAGATATAGTCATATTTCTCATCTATGAAAACTAGTTTCTATCAACTGGTATCAAAGCTATAAGATCTCAGTGGCCTTGATGGTTTCGACAAGAGGTATGGAGGCACGAATCGAAATTCTGGAGCGCGGGTTTGAAGGGTTGCTGGCTATGAAGGAAAACCTGGAGAAAAGCCTTGAACAAGAGAGGCTTGAACGCCTTGAAACAAGGAGGCAGTTGAACGAATTGTTGAACGCAGTGCGGCGATCTGTTCGTTCTGCAGAGGAAGAAAGTGTTAATGAAGGGAGTCAATCCGAGAATGAAGAAAATCCTGACACTCAAGTTAATTCTCGGAAGTGTGAGGAGCGATGGAGGAAATTGGAAATCCCAGTTTTTGAAGGAGTTGATGCACATGGATGGCTGAACCGTGTGGAACGGTATTTCGATTTGAAGAAAATGAATGAGGCAGAGAAGTTACAAGCGGTTATGGTGGCAATGGAGGGGAAAGTGTTGTCATGGTATCAATGGTGGGAATTTTCTGCGCAAAGTCCAACATGGGAAGAATTCAGATCTGCAGTAATTCGCAGATTCCAACCTTCCATGCTTCAAAGCCCATTTGAATTGTTGTTAAGTCTCAAACAAATTGGATCCGTTGAAGAGTACAGGGAACAGTTTGAACTGTATGCAGGCCCTCTGAAATGCACTGAACCATCTTATCTGAAAGGAATTTTCCATAATGGACTGAAGGAAGCAGTAAGGGCAGAACTGAAACTCCATCCAGTGGAAAGGCTATCTGAATTGATGGATTATGCGCAGAGGATTGATGAGAAAAACAGTTTGCTGAGCAAAGGGAATATGGGCGCAAGTTCTGGAGGAAGACCAATCAGAACTTACAACAACACTCGAACTGTAACAAGGGAACCAGGGAATAAAAGTCAGTCACAGGCGGTTTCTGGGGCTGGAAGTTCAGTGGGAGAGGTGAGTCATACGAAACCTGTTTCATCTTTTAGAGGAAGAGGGTTTAGAAGATTGACTGATGCAGAAATGCAAGAGAGATCTAAAAAGGGGCTCTGTTTTAGATGTGATGAAAAATTTAGTCCTGGTCATGTGTGTTCCAACAAGCAATTACAAGTACTATTGTTGGAAGAGGATATTGAAAATGAGACAAAAGAAGAAAATTCAGAAGAACCAGAGCAAGAACTTGAGATGAAAACCCTGCAATTGTCCATGTATAGCATCACTGGACTTACTTCAAAGAAATCTATTAAATTGTGGGGAACCTTAGAAGATAAGCAAGTGGTGATTTTAATAGATTGTGGAGCCTCACACAATTTTATTTCTTCACTATTAGTCAAGGAAAGGGGATTGGGAGTGAATGAAACCCCACCCTATACGGTGGAGGTAGGAGATGGAAGAAAAATTCCTTGTCAAGGGGTCTGTTCTCAAATAAAACTGTTAATTCAAGGTTTAGAAGTGCAACAAGACTTCTTTATTTTTGACTTGGGGGGTGTGGATATGGTGTTGGGGATGGAATGGTTATCTAGCCTTGGAGAAATCCGAGCTAATTTCCGGGAATTAACACTCAAGGTTCCCATTGTTGGAGGATATCATGTATTGAAGGGTGAACCGGGTTTGGCTCGTGCAGTGGTTTCTTTCAAATCCATTATCAAGGCAATTAATGAAGAAGGACGAGGCTTTTTGTTGGAGTACCAGAACTTGCAGGCTGAATCTGAGGCTAATACAAATCTGCCTGACTGGTTAAATTCCATTTTGGGAGAATATCATGAAGTGTTCCAAGAGCCAACTGAATTACCTCCACCCAGAAGACACGATCATGCCATTATTTTGAAGGAAGGAGCCAACATTCCTAATCTCAGGCCTTACAGGTATCCACATTACCAGAAAAATGAGATTGAGAGGTTAGTTGATGACATGCTTAATTCTGGTATCATTAGACCGAGTGTGAGTCCTTATTCTAGCCCAATCATATTAGTCAAAAAAAAGGATGGAGGGTGGCATTTTTGTGTGGATTATAGGGCTTTGAACAAGATTACTGTACCAGATAAATTTCCTATCCCAATTATTGATGAATTGCTTGATGAATTGGGTGGAGCTGTCATATTTTCCAAATTGGATCTGAAATCTGGTTATCATCAAATTAGAATGAAGGAAGAAGACATACCCAAGACTGCTTTCAGGACTCATGAAGGGCATTATGAGTTTGTTGTCATGCCCTTTGGGCTTACTAATGCCCCGTCTACTTTCCAATCTCTTATGAATGAAATGCTTAAACCATATTTGAGAAAATTTGCTTTAGTTTTCTTTGATGACATTCTGGTTTACAGCAAGACTGAGGAGGATCATAAAAGGCATCTACGAGCAGTTTTGGCTTTATTGAGGGAGCATCAGCTTTTTGCCAACAAAAAAAAGTACTTTTGGCCAAACTCAGTTGGAGTATCTTGGTCACATTATTTCGGCTCAAGGAGTGGCAGCCGATCCTCATAAAATAGAGGTGATGTTGGGGTGGCCTACACCAAAAGACCTTAAGGCTTTAAGAGGATTTTTAGGTCTTACTGGTTACTACAGGAGATTTGTGAAGGATTATGGCAAAATGGCACGACCTTTAACCCAACTTTTGAAGAAAGATAATTTCCAGTGGACTGCAGAAACGCAGGTTGCTTTTGAACAACTTAAAAAGGTCATGGCAGAGTTACCAATACTAGCTGTACCAGATTTCTCAAAGGTTTTTACTACTGAAACTGATGCTTCGAATAAAGGATTAGGTGCAGTCTTGTTACAAGAAGGGCGGCCAGTTGCATTTCTTAGTCAAACACTTTCAGATAGAGCTCAATCCAAGTCTGTTTATGAAAGAGAATTGATGGCTATAGTCATGGCTGTTCAAAAATGGAGACATTACCTACTTGGCCGCCACTTTATCATCCTTACTGATCAGAAAAGCCTCAAATTTTTAACTGAACAAAGGATTTTGGGGGAAGAGCAATTCAAGTGGACTTCCAAATTGATCGGAATGGATTTTGAAATACAATACAGGCCAGGAAGTGAGAATAGCGCTGCTGACGCTCTCTCTAGAAGAATGACTTATGCAGCATTGTCCAAAGTTCAGTTTGATGATTTGGATGCTTGGGAATCTGAAATTCAGAATGATTCCAAGTTGCAAGGTATCATACAAGGCCTTCTGCAGGATGCTGCCTCTCATCCAGGTTATAGTTTCAAGAACCGTAAACTGTTTTACAAAGGGCGATTAGTGCTACCCAAAGGCTCTTCTCGAATTCCTATCCTCCTTGACGAATTCCACAATTCGGCCATGGGAGGACATTCAGGGTTTTTTCGAACTTACAAGAGGCTTTCGGCTATAGTTTATTGGGAAGGCATGAAGAAAGATATCCAACGTTATGTAGCCACTTGTGAGACTTGTCAATTGAATAAATACCAAACTTTGTCTCCTGCTGGACTGTTACAACCTCTTCCTATACTAACTTAGGTTTGGGCGGATGTGTCCATGGATTTCATAGAGGGCTTACCTAAAGCTCAAGGTAAGAATGCAATTCTGGTTGTGGTGGACAGGTTCACTAAATATGCTCATTTCCTAGCACTAAGTCACCCATTTTCTGCTAAAGATATTGCTGAGTTGTTTATGCAAGAAGTGGTCAAGCTACATGGTTTTCCTTCTACCATTGTCTCGGACCGGGACAAGATATTTCTCAGCCATTTTTGGACAGAGTTATTCAGGATGGTAGGCACCAAATTGAAATTTAGTTCTGCATATCATCCACAAACCGATGGCCAGACCGAAGTAGTCAATCGATGCTTGGAGACTTACTTGAGATGCCTCACAGGGACAAAACCGAAACAATGGCCTAAGTGGCTCAGTTGGGCTGAGTTTTGGTTTAATACCAACTATAACAGCTCCACAAAAATGACTCCTTTCAAGGCCCTTTATGGACGTGATCCTCCCCACTTACTTAAAGGCACAACTATTCCATCAGTAGTTGAAGAGGTCAATTTGATGATTCAAGACAGGGATCAACTTCTTCATGATTTAAAGAGCAATTTGTTGAAGTCCCAAAATCAAATTAAGGCCTATGCAGATCAGTCAAGACGCCCTGTTAACTTGGTTACGGGTGATTGGGTTTATTTGAAGTTACAACCCTATAGGCTCAAATCTCTTGCTAAAAAGCGAAATGAAAAATTGAGCCCCCGTTTCTACGGCCCTTATCAAATCATAAAGCAAATCGGTCCAGTGGCATTTGAGTTGGCCCTTCCATCTGACAGCAAAATACATCCTGTGTTTCATGCTTCATTGCTCAAGAAAGCTCTTTCTCCTTCAGTCACGCCTCAGCCACTTCCACCAATGCTTTCTGATGACCTTGAGTTACAAGTTGTCCCTACTGCAGTCAAGGCTGTCCGCAATAAAGTTGATGGTACTGCAGAAGTTTTAATTCAATGGCAAGATCTTCCAGATTTTGAAGCCACTTGGGAACCAGTTGCAACTATTATGGAGCAGTTTCCTTCTTTTCACCTTGAGGACAAGGTGACACTTTTGGGGGGGAGTATTGTTAGGCCTCTTATTAGTAAGCAGTATAAGAGGAGGCCCAAGATAGATGGGCCAGTCTGAAGTTATGTTTATGTTTTAGGAGTTATGTTAAATGTTAAATAAATAGGGTAGTTAAGAAAAGGGGTGGTTAGGCAGTTATTGAGATGGGAATTGGGAGGGAGAGACCAAGCTCTCGAATCTTGGAGGGAAACCCATTGTAATCTGTCGCCTACTACTCAGAGTTCCTTTCTTCTCTATATTTCTCTAATTCTGTTGTTGTAATCAGTTTCTACTCAGTTATATAATTCAGATATAGTCATATTTCTCATCTATGAAAACTAGTTTCTATCAGAATCCTCAAGGCCCAAAAGGACTCACAAGATGCCACCCCGTTACAACACCCAAGAATAAATGTGACTAAAACAGAGGAATTATTCAGACCAAAAAAAAAACAGAGGAATTATCAGTCATCGACCAAAAAAAAAAAAGAATTATCAGTGTAAGTACAAAAAAGGAAGAAGGAATTATCAGTGTCGACTGTTGAACAAAAAAAAGAAGGAATTTTACCCCCCCAAAAAAAAAGAGGAATTATCAGTAGGAATATTAAAAAATTATAGTAATTATGTTATTTTGTTTCAGCTTTTTATTAAGAAATGAGATGTTGATAGATGTCAATAGATCTTGTAACTAGGAGATTTAGAGTTAAGGTTGTTTGTAATACAGTATTGTAGTATTGAAGTAATGAAAAGATGTAAGAAAATTTACAAAAGCTTTTATCTATCTCTTCCTCCTAGGATTTCCCAGGAAATGGGAATTCAGTTCTCCCTACTTTGTCCTTAACATTGGGTGCTCTTGTTGCTGAACCATGAACACTCCCTCTTAGCTTAGAAGTCTGAATTAGCGTAGCTGCACGATTCCATTACCACCCTCACTAAAGTTCTTACTGAATTTAGAGCTTCCCAGGATCATAGACACGAATCCTACTTGCAGACTTTCCAAATTATGCATTGCAAACATAGCTCCAAGATATCCATAACCAATCACCTACGGTGTTTACGACATCCCCCTCACTGCCACCAACTCAGCACAAGAAATCCCAAAAATTGCTCCTTCATAATCCCCTTGAAAGGATTTTCCAGGCAGAGCAATGTTTCTCCCACTATTCCATTGAACCACCTTTCCGCCTCACTCATGTTTCAGGCTATATGAGTGGTGATGCTCTAAGTTGGTATCAATGGATGCATAATAATGGCTTATTGTCTACTTGGGATGCTTTTACTCGCATATTGGAGTTATGTTTTGGCCCTTCCTCATTTGAAACAAATAGCTACTGCCAGTGATTATTGAAAGAATTTGAATGCCTATGCAATAAAGTGATTGGCCTTTCACAACAAGCTATTCTCGATTGATTTGTGCGTGCCGGGTCTAAGGGCTGATATCCAGAATGAGATGGCCATCCTTTAGCTTACCTCGGTTCTCAAGCTATTGGGTTGGCCATCCAATGGTGCTAGACAAAGAAAGCTTCCTTTCACTGTTAGCTTTACCCGAGCTGCTCATGCTTTTGATTTAATACATTTGGATGTATGGGGGCCATGTTCTATTTCTTCCATCCATTCCTATAAATACTTTCTCACTATAGTGGATGACCATACACGGTTCACTTGGGCTATTCTGTTAAAAACCAAGTCTGAAGTAAAGGGTAAGTTGACAGATTTTCTAGCTATTGTGGAGAATCAGTTTGCTAGCAGGGTCAAGGCCATTCGGACAGATAATGGTACTGAATTTCATCTAGATGACTTGTGTAGAATGAGAGGGATTGTACATCAATATAGCTGCGTTGAGACACCTGAGCAAAATGCAAGGGTGGAGAGAAGGCACCAACATATTTTAGGGGTTGCTAGAGCCTTATTGATGCAGTCCTATGCTCCTAAATTTCTGTGGAGTTATGCTATCTTACATGCAGTTTTCCTCATTAATAGAATGCCTTCTAAAGTTCTCCATGATGCTTCTCCATTTCAGTTGTTACATGGTACCTTACTAGATTTTAGTAGCCTGAAAGTATTTGGATGCCTTTGTTATGCATCAAGCAATGTGGTTGGCAGGTCCAAATTTGACATGAGGGTCCGAAAGTGCATTTTTCTGGGTTTCAAACCACACATAAAAGGAGCAATTGTCTATGACCTTATCCGGAAGCAGATTATGATATCAAGGAATGTCATCTTTCATGAATTGATTTTTCCCTATAAGTGTTCTCAACACCCTGATCAATCACAGTGTTGGGAACCTTCCTCAATGCCACATCTTTCCATTCCACATCATGATACCACCACACCCCATTTATTCCCATCTGATCCCCCTTCCTCACCAATGCCCATCACACCCGATCCTTCCTCATCCATCCAACCAACCCCTGATCCTTGCACTTCAGGTACCACTCTTCCTGACCCCACTCCCCTTCCCACTACACCCACACCACCCCTTCGACACTCCAGACCTCCCTTGTACTTGCAGGACTATGTTTGCAGCACCAAATCCTCCTCTTATCCCATCCAGCATTACCTTTCCTATGCTAATCTTTCATCTAGCCATAAAACTTATGCTCTCTCCATCGACACCATACCTGAACCCACATCATATAAAGAAGCTAGCAAAGATCCTTGTTGGGTTGAGGCTATGCAAAAGGAGATCAGTGCTTTGGCAGCCAATAAAACATGGGTTGTGGTTGACAAACCAGATGGTGTCTCCCCAATCGACTGCAAGTGGGTCTACAAAGTCAAGAGGAAAGCAGATGGATCTCTTGAAAGATACAAAGCACGTTTGGTAGCCAAAGGATATACTCAGACTGAGGGCATCGATTTCTTTGACACATTTTCTCCCGTTGCTAAGATGGCCACAGTGAGGATGCTCATTGCTCTTGCTGCAGTCAAGCATTGGCACATCCATCAATTGGACGTTAACAATGCGTTTCTTCATGGTGAATTAAAGGAAGAAGTTTACATGACCATGCCACCAGGATTTGATTCAGTCGGCCCTGTAACACCCCTTTCTCAAGAGGCATTACACTTAAGTAACCAACCCAAATACGGAAAATAAATTTCATTAAGTCTGGTTTTCTTTCGAAAAAATACTGACAAACTTAATCAATTTTCACAAATGGATTTTCATTGCCATTTTTTTTAGATATTAAAAGAAGACATAAATAAATTAACATTTAACATATAAGAATGGAATACAGTCATTGGATACAATTTACATGTTTCTTTATAAACCAATGTTGAGAAATAATATATCATACAAGAAACTTTTCCTTCCCAAAAGAATTCTGACTCCCTATGCTGGTCAAGCACTAAGAACTTCTGCAAGAAGTTCTAACAAGAAAACTCTAACTCGAAACTAGGACTCGTACGTCCTTCCACTTGGTTAACTCATCTTCAGAGTACGTCTCAATCTTTGAGTCCTGACAGGTCCACCCAGCTAGTGGTCTATCTATATGAATCATGTTCCAAGGAGCACAAAACATATAGGCAAGGGTCAAAATCTCTTTCGCATTTATCACCATAATCACACAAGTAGCACACCACAAGAATTCATGCAAATTCATACAATAACCATTTATAGCAGAAATCACTCACACATGCATAAAGCAATATATCCAGTATAAGTCACACAGACACACCTTACCAGCCTCACACAAAAGTAACGTCTTATCTTCACACAGAAGACATATCACAAGAATTCAATATATATATATATATATATATACATACACACAAGACACTTCTATTGGCCTTTTCTTTATAACAGATTTGACACACAGTCACGAGCACGTAGCCTGCACTCTATGGAGATTACTTTTCCCCAAACTTCTCATTTATTCGACAATCAGTCACGAGTATTTAGCCCGCACTCCATGGAGATTACTTTTTCACATAGCACGAAATGTCACTTAGCATTTCCAAGAGCACACAACTCTTCTCACACAGCATTTGACACACAACCCTTTTCACACAACTCATGGCACACAGGCCTTTGTACACAACACACAACATTTAAAATGACACATAGTCTATGGCACACAGCCTCCCACATAGCATACAACATTTATATCACATAGCACTTTTCACATCACAAAACATTTCTCAACTCACATAGCATTTATATTCTACAGAATTTATGTCACACAGACTTTATACCATACAGATTTATATCACACAAAAGTTATCACATAGAATGCATATCACATAGAATTTATTTATCTCCCATTATTGACATAGAGTTCCACAATCTTTTCTCATCGTTCATTACTCAGCCTCCTTAAACATATAGCTTTCTCTTCGTTGATACTTTATTCTAAAACTTTCTTTTAAATGCTAGGTTCATTACTCTTGAAATTCTAGACTTACATTATGTCTTCTTTTACTTTTACCAACCACATAGGAAAAACCTTTTTAGAAAACTCATTTCCTTTAGGCCTAGCCTTTCTAGGAAAACTTTTTAATAATTATGTTTCTGACCCCAGAATATCTATATTTTTATTTCTGCCCAAAAACTTCTGAAAATTACATTTTTGGCCCAAGAACATTCCTTTTACAGATTCAGTTCTTATATTTTCGAAAATCACATTTTCACTTTCTGTTTCAGAACTTTCAAAATTACACTTTTGCCCCAAACTTTTCAAAAATTACATTTTGACCCCATGAATTCTAGAATACAGTGTTTTCCAAGGCAGAGGAGTTCACACCGGTGAAAACACTCACACCCAGGACGTGAACAGTTCTGGAAACTTATCCAAAAATCCGAAAATTTAAATTTTTTTGGGATTTGATTCTTTAATCCATTCCTATCACTTTTAAGCACCAAAACCAGATTTTAGCCTCATGAAATTTAGTCCATTAAATTGATTTTCAACAAGATAACTAAGTAGGTATTTAGAGATCAAAATTGCTTAGAAAACATGGTTTAAGCTTACTAATCTCTCTCTCATCCATATCAATTTTACCATACATCATATCCCCTCTCCCTTTACAACATACTTCAAGCTTTTAAAAACAATCATCCATTTCACATGATCCACAAATTAAAACAATAGTCCATCCACTTTAAAGAGTACCCACCTCAAGCATTGAAACAAATCCAAGCTTCAATCCAACATATATATACATATCAAACATTCACAATCACATAGGAAGATCATCACCCAACAACTCACAAGGAACCAATCCATTCCAAAGTGCATCACATCAAGATATAGAAGAAATCACTTAATAACCTCTAGGAAATTACTTCAATCAAACATAATCATGTGAATGATAATAACTAGCCAGAGAGAGTTTCCCCTTACATCTTCCTCTAGCCAGTGAAAGAAAGCCCTAACTCCTAGCCCTCCTTCTTCCTCTTCTTGATTGACTCCTTCCAAATCAAACACAATCCAAATACCAATTAAATTTTCTTATTCCATGGTTGATCTTTAGCACTTGAAAGATGAACTTAAGATAACCCAAACTCTACCCTAAGCTCATAAACCATGAAGAAAACAATAAAAACCTAACCTATGGAATCCTTACCAAATAACTTGATCGCTTGAAGATCCCAAAATCAAGAGCAACCCTTGGAAAATTTGATTAACTTGAGTGCAAATTTGGAGAGAAAAGTATGAGAAAAGTTTGTGGTGTAAGAGCAAAGTGAAAAAATGGACAAGAAGCTCTTCCTCTTCCTCTCCCTACTCGGCCTCTCCCCCTCTCCTTGTGCCTCTTGTACAAGATTTTTATCAAGTTAATCATGACAAAAAAATGAGTCATAATCAATTAATTCCAAGATTTTTCTAATTGGTCCAAAATTGTGAGTCAAGGATATTTTAAAGCTTCCACACTCTTCCACACTAAGGCTGGCGCTGCAGCTGACCAAGGAAGGGGTGAAAATAATTTTTCACCTTAACCATGGTAAAAGGTAAGTTTCCAAGGTAATAAAGTGTGGTAACTTTTGATTTTCATGGTAAAAATTGTCCAAAAATAACCTATTGAAGTAAAAACTCTCATTAATCATAAAATAAGTCATAGATCATGAAATTAAAGTGCCACAAAGGTTTTAGTTCATCAAAATAAAGTTTAGAAGCATTACGGTAAATTTTCGATTTTACCGTAACCCGTAAATTAGGGTTAAAATCAACTTTCTCTGAAAAATCTCAGAAAATTTCTAAAAATCATAAATATTATAAAAACACCATTGGTTACTCTTTTGGTTGATTTTGGATCATTTTCCAAGCTTCTGGCATTCATCTGTTCTCTCGTTTACCCTGTTTTCAGTCTACAAGGACCAAAACTGCAATTCTTACTCTGCTATTCTAAAAATTCTCAAAATAAATTCTAAAATACTATAAAACATCATTTGACATCTCCAAAAATATTTCTTAACTGGTTTTGGTCTCCAAACCAACTCACAGTCCAGCCTGGTCAAACTACAGGGACCAAAACGGTAACATTTCTATTTGTTTCTCAGAAAATTCCCAAATAAATTTCTAAAATCCTCAAATATTGTAAAATCACTATTGGTATCTTCAAATCATCTTTCTGACTCCGATTAGGGTTTCTATATCATTATATTCTTATTCTGACAGTCAAACGTCTACAGACTCTTCCGTTTGACTTTCCACGTCAGTACTAAACCATTGTTAATCCGATCAAAATCCTAATATTAACAATAATCCTCCTTATTAACACTCTGTCTCTTAGAGTAAAAATTTGGGGCGTTACAGGCCCAAACAAGGTTTGCAAATTACTTAAGTCCTTATATGGCCTTAAGCAAGCTAGCCGTTAGTGGTATGAAAGACTCACTACCCTTCTCCTCACTCTTGGCTACAAACAAGCTCATGCTGACCACTCTCTCTTCACTCATATCACACCCTCTTCTTACACTGCTCTCTTGATCTATGTAGACGACATCGTTTTGGTGGGAGATTCCCTAGCTGAGATCACTAAAATAAAACAGCTCCTTGATCAGTCTTTTGGAATCAAGGACCTAGGCCTCCTCAAATTTTTTCTTGGGCTTGAAGTTGCTCATTCTTCCAAGGGCATATCTCTCTGCCAGAGACAGTACTGTCTCAATTTACTCAATGACTCAGGCGTTCTTGGGAGCAAGCCTGCATCCACCCCCATGGAACCGGGTTCCCATCTACATCAAGATAATGGCCCTCTTTTCCATGATATCCTTTCTTATAGACCACTTGTTGGCAGGTTGCTCTATTTAACAACCACGAGATCGGACATCACCTTTGCAGTCCAACAATTGTCACAATTCCTTTCCAAGCCCACTGTTCTGCACTACAAGGAGCTCACTGTGTGCTTCATTATCTGAAAGGCTCCTCGGGCACAGGCTTGTTCTTTAGCCACAGCTCCCCCTCATCTTGCAAGGTTTTAGTGACTCGGATTAGGCCGGTTATCCAGACTCTCGCCGTTCTATCAATGGATACTGTTTTTTTCTTGGTGATTCACTGATTTCGTGGCGCTCCAAGAAGCAATCTACCATTGCGCGTTCCAGTTCAGAGGCAGAATATGAGCTCTTGCAGCTGCCACATGTGAGCTCCAGTGGTTACAGTTCTTATTAGATGATTTGTAGATCACATGTTCCAAACATTCTGTTCTCTACTGTGATAGCCAGAGTGCTCTCCATATTGCTGCCAATCCTGTGTTCCACGAACGCGCGAAGCATCTTGAGATCGATTGCCATGTTGTTCGCGAAAAGGTCACCACAGGCCTCATGAAGTTGCTGCCACTTGCCTCATCTCTTCAAGTAGCTGATTTATTCACCAAGGCTCTCCTCCCAAATATCTTTTTCAGGCTGGTTTCCAAGTTGGGTTTGGTTAACATTTACCAATCCTCAGCTTGCGCGGGGGGGGGGGGGGGTGGGGGTAACATATGGTTAGAAGTTAATTAGCTATGTAATAAATTGGTTAAGAGTTAGTTAGTTAGTTTACTACTTCTGTTAGTGATGTGGCGCCAATATATAAGGCCTGCACTCAGTTGTAACAGATTCATTGAATCTCAATCAATCAGTTTGAATAAGATCTCTATCTGTTCCTCTCTTTTCTTCTGTTCATAATAAAAGTCAATCTCGTGAGCGAGCCAAGGATCACAAAAACCAAACAAGAATCACTAGGTTGTTGCGTTTACCTCTTAAAATCGTGAGCCTTTCGATTACTAGTGATGCGAAGGGGAAGCACCTCTACTCAATCCACGCGAACAAATCACCAAATTGGAGAAAACAGTGCTAGTTTACAAGGTGGGCGCAGCTACCAATCTGTGCCAGGCTGAGGGAGGCTCTCTAGCTTAAAAGGTATTAGGGCTCCCTCTCCCTGCTAACCATAAATCTAATGGGCTTATACAATATGGGCCAAACTTTAATAATTAATTATTCCTCTCCAATTTATTTACTCTATATGTGTGACCCTATAGGTTTCTATCAAATTGACAATAATATTAAAATAATATAAATATTAAATTAATATTTAATCATTATAAATAATGAGCGACATTTAGTAATACATCATTGCTACTTAATTTATGAGAAACATAATTACTGTAAAATCTTGGTCCCTTCGTCCATGTGTCATAATTAAACACGAGTCATAAATGTGTTATCCTTGTTAAGTTTAATTATTTATTCATCGATCCCCGAGTAGATGTGTAGTCACAATTGAGCTCAATATTTGATATGGGCCCAATCTCATTATGACCATAAATTCTCCCATCTCACTCTATCAAGAGGCCTGGGACACTCTTGTTATGAAGGAGGGATGGATCTTATCCACATCACTCATATCCCTCCACATGATTTATTGCAGGCCCAATAAATATATGTATAGTTATTCTATTACGGATATTGATTGATAGCACTAAAGCCTACATTTCTTCATGTAGGAATCATAATGACTTTAAATCAAACGACTACTTTGCTATGGTTGCCATGGGAAGCGGTTTTGACACTTACATAACTATTATCAAGCGTTCTCATAGCGGGTTAATCCAGCATAAATATTACTCCAATATTTATATGTATTCGTAGACTTAATATTGGTGTTATTAAACTCGGCTCAGACCGGGAACCGGTGCTATAATCGGTCTGAGTTGAGTACTGGATCGGAAATGTTATCGAACTAATGCGAACTAGATAGAACCGACCGGCTTTGTGGTTAAACCGATGTCCCAACGGTCATTAACCCGAACCAGGTTGTATATATTTTTTCAAAAAAAAAATGGAAAATGAGAATTCTCTTCCCAACTTGGTCCATGCATTGCCAAAGGAGCAGCTTATCTATTCACACGTTATCCTACGTTTGTGCGCCTGTCGCACATTCTCCAAGATGAGTTTTCTGTTGTCCTGTAGGCGCATGCAAATCCGCTGTCCTACTGCCTCTACGAGAGTATAAATCCAAAAAATTTCAAAAAAGCATACAAACCACCTTGCTGAGAGTTGAACCCATGTCCTCAGCATGCTTATTGGTGTGTGATGTAATTAGTGTAATATAATTAGGAGATATTTAAACTCATAATTAGGGGAGATTTGATTGTACAACTTTTATTCTCTTTTGACTTCCTTAATTAGGTGATAGATAGTATAACACCCCAAATTTTCACTCTATAAGATAGAAGAGGATTAGAATTATTCTTAGAATTTTCATACAATAAGTAATGGTTTAAAGCCGACGTAGAAGTCAAAACGATATTCTGTAAATGTTTTTGACTATCAGAATAAGTTTATAATGATATAAAATTTGAAGTTGGCTCAGAAAAGAAATTTGAGGATTCAAATAGTGATTTGATGTTATTTGGGGATTTTATGAATTTATTTGAGAATTTTTAGAGAAACGAATAAGAAATGATACTGTTTTGGTCCCTATAGTATGGTAGATTAAGCAAAGGATTTATTCCGTTTTAATTAAGTATTGTGTGATAGGGGTGATAATTAAATTATTTTTATCTTAATTAGAAAAATGATTTTAATATATATATTTGTTCTTAGTATAAAATTTGGTAGTTTTCATTTGGCGTTGAGTTTTAAACAGAAAACGGTTTATATTTTAACTAACGGAATAGGGTTTTATTAGCGGACAAATCCTAGACGAAGTCAGAAAAATATTTTACTTGTCAAAATAGTGGTTTCCATTATTTGTGATTTATAGAAATCTTTCTGAAATTTTTGTAAAATTTCTGAAAAATGACCTGTCGTTGACAAATGATGGAAATACCCCTAGTTTTACCGTTTAAATCGTTTTATTTACTATTCATATAAACAAAAATGTTCTTTTTTATTTTTAATTTATTATTTGAGGATTTTAGAAATTATTTCTATGTAGGTTTTTGAAATTATCATTTTGCCCTTTCGACTTATACGCGTTAAGCGGTATATACCGAAGAGTTTGTGCTTTCTGTAATTTCCAAAAAATCTTCCATAAAACTATTTGGGCTAATATGACATTTTCTAGCATTCTCAGTGGTTTATGTGTTTATAAGCTTTATAATGCTTTTTGTGAATATTTTGATTATGTTGTGTGAAATTATTTAATTAAATTTGGTGTTGCTGTATTCATATCTAATTAATAGCTTTGATGATGGTACTATTATAATGGTGAATTTTAAAGAGAGTGGTTCAAAATAATTATCGTGTTGAAACGCATTTTTGAGAAAATTTTTGATAGATCCAATACCAAAATCGAATTTAATTTTCTTTGTGTTTAGATCTCTATAAATTGGCCATCCATATATACAAAGATTGATTGGGTTAGTCAGTGCATTATGGGTAAATTCTGGCAAGAAAAGACTTGGTATTTAAATAGTCTTTGACTCACCTCTCTTTCCTGGAAACTCTCCTGGTGTACTGTTCTTCCTGATTTAGGGTTTGTATATATTTTTGGGTAAGATTATTAGAGAAACACTAATATAATTCTTTTGTGCAAAATCTCTATAATTTCATTGACCATCTGTATATATAAAGGTTGGCTAGGTTAGATAGTGCATTTCTGATGTACTTTTCTTTCTGGCTTAAGGTTTGTATATACTTTTGGACAACAAACAAATTAATAGAGAAAAACTTCCAAAGGTTTTTTTTTAATTAAAACAATATAATTAGTTAAAAAAACTTGTGTTTAAAATTATTACAGTTTTGTAAATATCTTCTCTCCTAAGATCGTTTGAAGACGGCTATGCAGGAAAATTTGATCTTTGCTTTTATTATTTTATTTTTATCATCACGTACCGATTCACTTTAACTACTATGGTTTGATCGCCTCAGTTCAGCACTGCCGCATTGCGATCATTCTATAATTAAATTATTAAAGCCGACGAAAAATCACTTATCATGTAGAAGTCGATAAAGTAAAAAATGAGTACAGGAATTAGTTATATGTCGATAAAATGTGTTTTCTTAAAAAGGCCAAAGCGTAAAGTGGATGAATTTTCCTAAGATGAGTTTTCTTAAGGAGTTTTCCCAAAATATTTTTTTAAAAGATTGAAGTGAGAAATTTTTGGACTGAATGTCCAGGGGTATGAGACAATTATGGACTGAGTGTCCGGGGTTGTGAAAATGGTGTTCTTAAAATATAGGAGAGAATATTGGGCAGAAGCATGTGCATAATTAAGGCTGAGTGCCAATTGAGTTAAAACCCATATAGTAAGTGGTTGAGAATTGATACGGTTGGGCTACAATTGCCTAATGGGGTTATCCGAGTTTTGAACTTCCACCAATGGCCAAGCATTTGCATCCTTGAGCCGAGAAAAACCGTACACCCAACTTGGATAAACCCCACTAACCGGTCTATTCGCAATAAGGTGAGAGTGACTTTTATGGAATTATTGTTCTGTGTGAAAACAGACCGCTGAGAATGGCTGTGCAATCATGTTAAGTATTTAGCTACGCCTATCACTCAAACAAAGAAGAAAAAAATCTCCATGGAGTAGCAAGCTGAGTGCTCGTGGCCATGTGTCGAAAACACAGAGAGTTCTTGAAGTGCCATGTAGACATACTGATTTCTTATGATACATTTCTGTGTTAAGTTGATGTTATACGTTTGTGTAAATTTGATATTGTGTGCACCTTATATCTATTGTGTGTTGCTTGTGCATTCTCTTATGATATAACTTGTTCATAAGTTTTTCACCCTCGCGTGTTTTCTATGTTATGTTTATGTATGTTCGAGTAGATAAACTACCCGAGACGTGGGTTGATTCCAGTCCTTGTTGCTTTTCTGTTTATTTTGGGAGAAGTCTAGAGACTTGAACCGGCTCAGGTGTTGACAATGTAGTGTTTAAAACTTTATACTTGTACTGATGTAAGCCACTCTATTATGAAAATGATGAATATATTAGACGAGGTCTATTTCTATATGAGCTTATATATTTAAATTTTCAGCATTTAAATTCTACGAAAAATCTTGAAAGGAATGAATTCTCCATTATTCTCATCTTTAAAAAGGAAAAAAAATTTCATTCACATTTTTGGGAACAAAGATTATTTAAGTAAATATTTTAAAAATAAAATTAATTGCAAAAATCTTAGTTACTATGGTGTAATATTCTTTTTGGAGAAAGGGTGTTACAGACAGTCTATATATATGTATTGTAATCACCTTTTGAATTGAAATAATATTCTGATCCTCCTTTTTATGTTGGTATCAGAGCTTCCGATCCTATGGGGTTCTGCTTTCGCGTTTATCCGTCTAAAGTTACGACACTTTCAGGTAGCCTTTATTGCTGCGAATAAACTTGTTTAACAGGGCCCAATCACTGTCTCCTCTGTTTGCCGTCGGCCGCCTCAATCCACTGTCGTTCACTTCAGTCAGTCTAGCTTGAAACACAGCTCAGTTTGCCGAACCCTCCCCCTTCCATTCCAAGGGTCAGTTTGCCCCAACTCCGGTGTCCTTGTTAGCTGTTTGAGCACCCTAATTTCTGTTGTTTCTTTGTAATGTCTGTTGTTGCATTTTTTTTCTCTATCATGGCAGATGATCAACCCGTTGCTCAGTCTTTGGGACCCAATGACCTACTACATGGGTCATTTTGCATTATGGACTCTCTTAGTAAGCAATCTAGCTCTTGCTCCCTAACCATGACTGGTAAGAGTTCTAGCTTCTTATCCTGTAATGATCGACTATGGTGCTACTTATCATATGACCCCTCATCCCTCTTGGCTTTCATCTTACACAACTTTATCTGGGAGGCAACACATCATTGTAGCTAACTGGTCTAATACCCCAGTTATCGGTCGTGATAACATTCAACTTTAGCATTCTCATCATTTAAAAAATGTGCTTCATGTTCCCAAACTATCAAACAACCTTTTATCTGTTCATAAACTCACCCAAGACATAAACTGTGTTGTGACATTTTTCCACTCCCATTGTGTTTTTCAAGATCTTGTCATGGGGAAGACGATCGGAGTTGCCAAGGAGAAGTGCGGGTTGTACTACATACAACAGGTGAAAAATAATGATAGTACTAGACATAAGGTCCTCACTTCCAATCATCAAACAAGTTCAGAATATACATCCTTCCAAATATGGCTTTAGCACAAGCATCTTGTGTAATACCTGTAATTTTCACTATATAAGATAGTGTCTCAATATTATAGAACCAACTCATATTTGGAGTTTATTACATCATAGAAACTAGTAGTCCGAATTTGGCTTCAAAACTCAGACGGAGCCCGGTCTACGTTCTAACTATTTGTGTAGAATAACGACGACGAGCAAAACCCTAATTTAATCCAAAAAAAATATGATGAGTGTAACACCCGCATTTTTAGATCCGTAATTAATTCTATACCACTGAGTAAGTAGATCAAATTTACATATTATAAGATGATATTAGAGAATGAAATGTCATGATTATAGTTCATCAAAGTAAAGCAACTAGGACTTTGAGTTAGAATTGAGAATTTCAACAAAAAAATGATTCTTATTATAGACGACGAAATAAGATTATACTGATATGAAGGTTACGACAAGGTCATCACGAGGAATTGAAGAGACAGATAGTATTTTTATATTATTTAAGAATTTAAGAATTTTAGTTTGGAATTTTCTGACATTAGGATAAAAATGTTACCGTTTTGGTCCCTGTAGAATGGAATACATGACACATAGTGAACGGTAAGGGTGTTCAAAACCGAACCGATCCAAAAACGAAACCGAAAATAGATCCAAAAAATCGAAAACCGCAAAGAACCATTTTTTTTTTATTTTTTTGGACTTTCATTTTTCAGAATCGTTCGATTTAGTTTGCGGTTGGACACTCAGGAATCGAACCGAACCGCTGATTATATAAAAAAAATACTTGGGGTGTTATATCCTACATGTGCAGTCACTGCTGTGCACCATAAGACAATCAAAACCCTCACCTCACGCACGCCTTCAGTCCTTAGTTCCTTTCCGTTCCAGTCTTGCAGCCATAATTAGAAAGAAGAAGAAGAATCCCTTTCCTTTCTCGCCGTCGCCCAGAGTCCAAACCACCGTCCCTTTTGCTCCCCCCATCCGCCGTCGCTCCAGCTGCTCCTTCCTTCTGCAGATCGGTGTCCCGTCCCTTTCTCGCTCAGTCTTCACCGCGAGTTCAAGCCTAGTCACCGTGACCACTGTCCCTTTCGTTCTTACCATGGTACAGTATGAAGTTTTGTGTCACTAACTTGGTTTCTTTCTAGGAAATCAAAGAATACATTAGCCTTTTATTTATTTCCCTTTTACATTTTCTTTATGTTTACTTGTAATCTAAATGGTTCTTAATCTGAATTATCATGAGGTTCATGAAATATATAGACAATATTCTTATTTACCACTGCGAATTAATGCTAGTTTCATTGATCCCTCTCTGTTTCATTAATGTTTGATTAAAGTTGTGTTTGATACGTTGATTATTGTTATTTGGAATTGGTTCTTGTTCGTAAAAAGGTAGTATAATTACTGATTTGAATTCATTTTAATATGCTTCTCTATTACTTAATTTTGCAGGCTGAAAATAGTCAAAGTGGTGAGAGAATCATCCCTTCAATTGTTCAATCCACTCCCTCTACAACTGAATCACCGACACCAGCTATGGAGGGACAACAACATGATTTGATCAAATGATGAAGGTTCCCAAGCTCAAAAGAAAAGGAAAGTTGGAGAAGCATCCGCAACCAATGATCCTAATGATGAAGATTCAGGTAACAGAAAAGCTATTAAGCCTAGATCTTGGGCTTGGGATCATTTTACAAAAGATGTTTTATCTAAATCTAAACCTAGAGCTAAGTGTAATTGGTGTACGACAACCTATGCTGCTGATTCACATAAAAATGGTATAAGCAATCTAAGAAACCATTTGTTGAATCAATGTAAAAAGTTTCCCAAAGAGGCTCTTGATCCTACTCAACAAACTCTTATACTTCAACAGTTAAAAAAAATAAGATGGGAAAGGAACTGGTAGTGCTCTTGCTGGTGTCCATTTTGACGCTGATGCATGTAGGCAAGCTTTAACTAGGATGATAATTGTGGATGAGTTGCCTTTTAAGTTTGTTGACAGAGAAGGATTTTGTTATTTTATGAGTGTTGTGCAACCTAAACTTTCAATTCCGGGAAGGATTACAATTGCCAGGGATTGCTAGAGTATTTACAAGAATGAGAGACACAAGTTAAAAAGTATGTTTAATAATTCAAATCAAAGTGTCAGTCTCACAACTGATTGCTGGACTTCTGTGCAAAATTTGAGTTATCTTTGTCTTACTGCACATTTCATTGATCAAAATTGGAAGTTGCATAAAAGGATTCTTAATTTTTGTCCAGTTAAGAATCACAAGGGAGAGACAATTGGCAAAAAAATTGAAAAATGTTTGGAGGGTTGGCTAATAGGTAGAGTTTTGACCATCACAATTGATATGCTAGTTCGAATGATGTTGCTATCTGTTACTTGAAAAGTAGAATGGAGGATTGGAATTCACATCCATTAAAAGGGGAACATATGCATGTTAGGTGTTGTGTGCATATTTTAAATCTTGTGGTCAATGATGGACTAAAGGACATGGATCCTTCAATTACAAAGATTAGGAATGCAGCTAGATATTTTCGTGCATCTCCTAGTCGTTTGCACCTTTTTAGAACTTGCATTTAGGAAGCTAGGATACAAGACAAGTGTTCTTTGCAGTTGGATGTTCCCACTAGATGGAGCTCCACCTACCTTTTGCTTGAAAGTGCATTGAAGTTTCAGAAGGCATTTAAGAGATTAAGTGAGAAGTGTGTTGATTTTGTGGTCACGGGTGGTATCCCAACTGATGATGATTGGGATCAAGCAAGATGCTTTGTTAAGTTCCTGAAATTTTTTTATGGTATCACTAACAAGGTGTCTGGTTCAACCGTTGTAACTTCTCAATATTTCAAAGAGCATTGTTTGATATTGACCACATTGAAGAGTTGGATAGGGAATTCTGACAATTTGTTTAGTACCATGGCTGAAAAAATGAAAGCTAAATATGATAAGTATTGGGGGAATGCTAAAAATATGAATATGTTGATCTTTATTGCTGTGGTGCTTGATCCTCGACATAAGTTTCATTTTATTAAGTGGGGTTTGAGAAAGGCTTATGAGAGGGATGTTGCTGATTTTTTGTGTGAAAAGATACAGGAGACATTATACAAAATGTTTGATAGCTATAGGCTTTTCATTAATAATGCTTAGCAAGAAAATGCTCCTCAATCCTCTCGTGAAATGGAAATGGTGGAACCTGATGCACCAGAGGATTCATTTGCTTTGGAATTTGAGCAAGACATGAATCTTAATGAGAATATGAATAAAAATGAAGTGGATTTGTATCTGATGGGGAAATTGGAGAAAACAGATAAAAAAAATTAGTTTTGACATCTTGAATTGGTGGAAGGTGAATTCCACCAAATATCATATTCTTGGTCAAATAGCCAAAGATGTATTGGTCATGTCTGTGTCTACTGTTGCTTTGGAGTCTACTTTCAGTACCGGCGGTAGAGTGCTTAATTGCTATAGGAGCTCTCTAACACCTAAGACGGTTGAGGCTTTAATTTGTACTCAAAATTGGTGTCGATCCTCCGCAGTGTCAATGGATGTTGAAGAGCTTGTGGAGGACTTAGAGAAGATGGAACTAGGTATTGTTTGTTGTATTTTATTTATTAAATTCAATTAAAGTTGATTAATATTGATTAATATTTTTTATTTATACATTTTTAGATCTTGCCCCAATCCAACAACTTAATGAGGAGGCATATGATATTGAGTCTGATTAGTTGCTGCAGTTGGAGTTGATTCTATTGAAATGGTATGAGTTAGTATCGATGCACTTGTTGTACCTAATAGTACTATGATGTGAGTCTAATATTGAGTTTCATTCTCATTTTATTGTTGAACTTGAACTTATTGTACATGCAGGTTGTAAGAGAAATTGTAACACTTGAATGCTGGGAGGCGGGAGCAAAATATCAAGTCCATTTGAATGTTGTAATAGTTGTCCTTATTACTTGTCTACTGTTTAGAGTTTAGACTTTATGTTGTACCCATTGTTGTCTTTATTTCCTGTCATGTATTGTTAAATTGTTTAGAGTCAGACTCTATATTGTAATTTCCTTTAGTGAGTCTGATTATGACTTATGAGAGTGAGGGATGTGATCTTTGTATTTTCTTTGTACTATTGCAATGCACTAAATAAACGGAAATGTTTAAATTAATGTCCGTGATTGGTCCTATTTGAACCGCGGTTAAACAGAAAACCAATTCAAACTCAACCGCGTTACTTTGGATCGGATCAGATTTTTTTAGAAAGCCAACCGAACCGAACCGCATGCCTTTAAAAACTTCGGATCAGATGGTTTTTTGGCTCAAAACTGAGCCGAATCGAGCCGCGAACACCCCTAGTGAACAGATAATTACCAAAGGACTAAGAAATGATCCAAATGGAAAGTTAGGAATATCATTAGTGTTTTTAGATTATTTATGATTTTTAGATAGGTAGATCAAGGTTTTAAAAAACAGACAGCATCACGCATTGCGGCCGCAACAAAACGGTAGCGGTGGCTACCGAAACCGAAAACGTCCAAAATAATGGAGTGATTGAAAAACGCGTAAAACGGCCGCAACGGAACGGTGTTGCGGCCGCAACGGAACCGAAAAAACGCCGTTCAAAGGCAGAAAACCGCAACAGCAATTTTTTTCAACAAAACTCCGTTTCAAAACCAATAATGTAAGAGAGAAAGAATAAAAATGCAATCTTTTCAGATGTAAAAGAGCTCTAACCTCATTGCATTCTCTCTCCTTGACTTATCTCTGCTCCACGCCTCTATTATTGGATCTCTCTGTCTCTGGTTCGCCGCTTTTGTGAGTGAGAGATTGCAAGTCCGTGACTCCGTAACTTAGACAGCTCGACCTCGATCTCGTCCCAGATATCTACAAGACTCCATCTTTCTTCTCCTCTTCTGTGAGTGAGAGACTGCTAGTCCGCGACTCGGCAACTTCGACGGTTCAACCTCGATCTCGTCCCATATCTCTGCAAGACTCCGTCTTTATTCTCCCCTGGTTAGCAGGTAACTCGTCCAGCCCCCAGAAATCTGATGTATTGTGTGATGAGAGTTGGGACTGTGAGAAAGGGAAGGTCTGAGGTTGTGTGCTTGCGGTGGCTTGTTGTTTGTGGCTGCTACTGGCCGCTGGCCTTGCACCCTTGCCAGTTGCCATTCGCGGGAGAGAAGGAAGGGTGGGAACTTAGAAGTGTGTGTGAGTGGGATTTCAAAATTGCGGGTGTGTGGGCGTGGCTTGACGGTCGTTGCAAGCCTGCGAGAGTGAGAAACTGAGTCGGTGAGGTGAGGGTGAGAAACTGTTTGGTCCTTGCATTTTTTACAATCTATTTCAAGCAATTTTTTTAATTATTATTATGAGTTTTTTTTATCAATTAATTATTATTATGAGTGGCAGTGGAGGGAGATCACCCGCTCAAATTTTGGGTTTTTGTGTTAGTGGGTTTGGTCCTTGCGTTTTTTTACTCTATTTCAAGCAATTTTTTTTAATTATTATTATGAATGGTAGTGGGGGGAGATCACCTGCTCAGATTTTTGGTTGTCCTTGCGCTTTTTTCAATCTATTGCAAGCAATTGTTTTTAATTATTATTATGAGTGGTAGTGGGGGGAGATCACCCGCTTAGATTTTTGGTTTTTGAGGTAATGTGATTTTTGTAAAAAGTGTGGTAGTGAGATTTTAATTGTAATCTATTTTGTCTTTTACATATATTTGATTTGATTAATATTTATTATGTGCAATTAAGTGAAAAAAAAATTAAAGAGAGTGGAACAAAGGAAGTCAGGGAAAAAATTATATTTTTTGTAAACAATTTTTTGATAAAAGAAAATTATTAGATAATTGACATTTGGTTTTCTAATAGAGAAGAATTTGGTTTTCTAATTTAAAATCACATCATTTATTTGTAGGTTAGTTAAACAATGCCTCCAAGAGAAGAATTTCGAACTGGTAGAGCAGAAGGTGCTCCAAGTGATGATATTGGTTGGCATTTTGGAACTCTTGTACCAGGTAAAAATACAAACAATATAAAGTGCAAGTTTTGTGATAGAGTAATCACAGGAGGAATTACTCGGTTAAAAGAGCACCAGGCACACATATCTGGAGAAGTTAAAGGTTGCGCTAGAGTATCAACTTTTGTTAGAGAAAACATGATGAAGCTTTTACAAGACAACAAAGCAAAAAAAAAAGGATCTCAGAAAAAGAAAAGAAGAATTTGTTTCCCGTTTAAGAGGGGACGATGATGATAATGATGAAGTTCAAGGTTTTGTTGATGAAGACGCAGCTCTAAGACAAGCTACACAAGAAAGCATACTGTCACAGAGACAATGGGAAGATAGACAAAGATTTAGACAACAAATAGGAAGGTTAGAGTCTGTGTATGAATCTGGAGGTGGTAGTGTTGGTAGTGGAGCTTCTTATCAGAATCAACGAAGCAATGTTGAACAAAGACTGAGGGTTGTGGATGTTGACCTAGTGAGAAGTAAGAGTATGAAACAGACAAAAATTGGTGCAGGGATGATGAAGACACTGAGAAAAAAGTTAGGAGAAGCAGTGTCCAAGTTGATAATATATGAGCGCCTTCCGATGAACTTGTGCAATTCTCCATGGTTATACAATTTGTTAACAGCGGCTACAGAGCTAGGACCAGGTGTTAAACCGCCTACTCCTTATGAGGTTTCAGAGATTTATTTGGAAAATGAATATAAATGTATGAAAGATTGGATAAATGAACTGAAACCAACATGGAAGGAAAGAGGGGTTACTATAATGTGTGATGGCTGGACAAATAGCATAAATCACATGCACATCATGAACTTTCTTGCATATTGTAGTAAAAGAACAGTGTTTTTAAAGTCTATTGACGTCTCTGGTGTTGCTAGCAGAAATACTGACTATTACTTCAAGTTGCTTGATAAAGTTGTAGATGAGGTAGGGGAAGAAAATGTTGTCCAAGTTGTCACTGATAATGAGGCAGCATTGAAAGCCGCTGGTTTAAGACTAATGGAGAAAAGACCTCGTCTTTATTGGTCTGCATGTGCAGCACATTGTTTAGATTTATGCTTGGAGGATATTGGAAAAAAGTCAAATGTACAAAAGGTACTGGAGGATGCAAAAAGAGTAACATTGTTTATATACAACCACATTTGGACAATGAATCTAATGAAGAAGTATACTGGTGGTAGAGAAATTATTCGTCTAGCAATCACTCGTTTTGCCACGCAGTTTATTCAAGTTGAATCCATCGCCAAAGAGAAACAAGCATTGAGAAATATGTTTGATTCTGAAGAATTTAATAAGTCCAAATGGGAAGGGAGAAGTCAGGACCTGCACATGAGGCCAAAAAGATTGTCATGAGCAAAGACTTTTGGAGTAAGGCTAATGATATAATAAAGGTGTTTGAACCAATTGTCAAGGTTTTGAAATTGGTTGATGGCGATGAAAAACCCACAATGGGTTTTGTTTATGAAGCAATTGATAGAGCTAAACAAGCAATTGCACAGAATTGTCGTTATCCTGCCCATTACAATGGCATCATTGACAAAAGATGGTGGTTCATGCATTCTGATTTGTATGCGGCAGGTATTTATCAATATATTTCATTTAATTTTAAGGCTTTTATTTTATTTAAAAATACTAATTATTCCTTTTTACCTTTAAGGTTATTTTCTTAAGGAAACCATGGATGGAACCACAAAAGTAATAAGCAAGTTAGAACCAGATATTGATAAGCAAATAAGAGCTATTAATCAGGTGTGTAATTTGTAAATGTTTTGTTACATTAAATTTTAGAAAAAAATTATTCATCCAAAACTTATGTCATTCATTGCTGCTAGTAGTTGTTACTTTTTTGGGAGAAGCAAGAGACATTTGGAACGTTACAAGCTCAAAGAGCTTGGTCTCAAATGAATTCTGATATGATTTTATAATTTATTCTTTTCCATATGCTAGTGTAAGAATATTTTTTTATGATATATTGTTTTACACAATAATTTACTATTATTTTTGTTTTTAACTAGCTGAATGGTGGTTGATATATGGATCATGTGCTCCTGAACTTCAAAATATAGCTGTAAAAGTTCTCAGCCAAACAACATCAGCTTCAAATTGTGAAAGAAATTGGAGTACATTTAGCTACATACATACAAAGACAAGAAATAGACTGAAGTATCAAAAGTTGCAAAAACTTGTCTTTACATTTTACAACATGAAGCTGAAAATGAGGCACACCATGAGAAGAAGTCAGGAAGAGATTAAAAATAGCTTCAATCCTGTTAATCTTGATTATATATTTCAGGAAGAGGATCCTTTATCTCCATGGCTCGAGGAGAGAGAGGGACCATTGTTGGATGGAATACAAAACTCAGAATGGCTCCCTATTGATTCTGATGATGACAATGATGGAGGAAATGTTGTTGGAGATGACCCAGATTTAAGTCCAACACCTAGTCAAGGTAGTGACGGTGGTTTGAGCCCACCTAGTCATAATAATAGTAGTGGTGGTGATAATATAGAACAAAGTCAAGGAAGAGGTGGAGGTGGAGGGTCATTTCATTCTTTTCAAGAAGAAGCATATGTTAGACGTGATCAAAATCTAATGCCTCATAGGATGGATGAAGACTCTATTAGTGATGTAGTTGGCGGTGGTAGCAGTAGAGGACGTCCAAGACATGGGAAAAGTAGAAGGCATCAGGAGACTACATTGGATGATTCTTCCTCATCTAGTGTGGCATAATCATTTGGTAATTTTGGAATTGCTGCACCTTTTGAAGGTAACCAAGGTTATTATCCACCATACTATCAACATCCTTCTTACATGTCACATGGATACGATCAATATATGCCAAACCCACCATATTTTCAGCCTCCTATTAATTACCAAGACTCTGATGCATCAACAAGTTTTTCCTATGACCAACAACAAATGGAACAACCAAGAAGCTCTGGAGTTTTTGATTATGTCTTTGGAGGAGACAAGATATAATGATGATCAAGGTGATAGCGGAAGTTATGATCCTGCACGTTGTTCTACCATGTGGTGATCACCACTTCAATGAGATGATGACTTTTATGTATTAGTGGTTTTTTTATGTTGAGAATTTGAGATAAAGAATTTGTCCATGAACTTTATATAAATATATGAACAGTTATTAATTAATCTATGTTGAATCATTCAAATATGTAGTATTTTGTTAAACATATTAGTAATTATTAAACTATTCATATTTTCTATTTATTTTATATACTTTGGATCTCTTTTAATAATGAAAAAAATATTAATTATAAGTTAATATAGATTACATAATAATAAAAGCAATTTTAATATAATATTTGCAATGTTGTGAACAATTCACGTTGTGACAACCGCAATACGCGCCACGACATTCGCAATATCCGTGATCGCGAAAATCTTAACGCGACCGCGACCGCAATTTAAAACCTTGAGGTAGATAGTGGCAAAATTCGAAAAACAGAAATTCGACAGAAATCGTGTCTTGGTTTGAAAACGTAGAAGGTTTTGTATTTTTCTGGAGACCTTTTTGCGTCAAAATAATATTTTAACGAAACAAATGTTATTTTTCTAATATTTTGGATTTTTGAGAATTTTTCTAGAATTTTTCAGAAAAACATTATTTTTACCCGCGTTTGGTGCGTTACGAGTAACTGTAGCAAAATTGGGGTATGAGAAAATGATCAAAAATCAAGTTTTGAAATTCTAAATTTTATTATATTAATACTGGGTCATAAAAGTGATTTTTCAATTAATTACTTATTTAGTATGTATTTATTTCAAAAGGGATTAATTAATTAAGCATTTTTCTTAATTGTATGCAACCAAACAAGCCTAGCTTTTGAGATATTTTTCTTCCACTTGCTTCAGCCCTCAAACTGGCGCCCCATGTACCTAGTGGATGCCTTGTGATCATTGCTTTATGGTTAAGTCAAGCCTTGGATATTTTAAACCATGATATGATTAAATAACCAAGCTATTTCACCATGGTTCTTAACTTAACCAAGTTTGATTAAATCTAATCTTATCCCTTCTTGACCCATACACAAAACCGCCCCACTTGAAGGATGAGAAGGAGTCTAGGTTCATTTTGTGTCATGAGTCATAGATGTGAGCCAATTAGAAAATAGTTCATTAAGCTAATTATGTAATTAATAAAATCAAGTGATAATACCAAATTAAATGCAAACTTATCCAAGCTTCCCCAAAGGGAGAGCTGGCCGTGAGGATCATGAAGAGAGGGAGGGAAGATATTACTTCATTTTCTAACTTGTTCTCTCTCTCCAAAACTTCATTCTCTCTTTTCTCTCTAAGTTTTCTTCTTCAACCTTTGATTTTCTCTATTGTTGTACCAAGCATTATTCATCTTTCAACCTTGTTTTGATTCTTCACACACTAATCATGTGTGATTGATATATTTTAAACACTTAGCCTTCATCAATATTTGGAATCTTCAAGTTTGTTCTTCAAGAGTAAGTCAAGTGTTCTTGAGTCCTTGATTCTTGATTTTCACCATCCAAGGTGTGCTTTGTGTTTCTAAGCCATAGGTTTTCATTTTCTATGGCCTTTTAGTAATCCTATGGTTTCTAAACTTCAATCTCTCTTTTAAATCCATGGAGAGATTTTTGGTGTTTTAGGTTTTGTGTTGTGAAGGTGGTGATAGTAATAGTAGTGATCTTGGAACTCAAGTTAGTGAAGAGCATAACTTTGTTGGAGCTTCAAGAGGTAAGGGATTTTCTTATCAAAGTTATGAAATTTATATAATTGTGTGTTTTATGATTTGTATGGCTCGATGACAACTCAAGGGTTTGAGTTTCATCTGTAGAATGATTTAAATCATTCTTGATGTGTTAAATCACCAAGTTAAGATTTTTAGCTCTACGGATTTTGTATGTATCACCATGTTTTTAGCTCTATGAAAATATTTCTAAAGTTGTTTTGTGCAAAATGAAAGGTTAGAAATTTTATGTCACGATGTATGATTGGCTTCTTGATTTGTGTTGAAGTATTTTATGGCTAATTGTGATTTGGTGCGATTGCTTTGCTTGTGCTTTGATTGATTCATTTGGAGGATTATAATATCTAAAGTAGATTAATGTTTTATTTATTATGATTATGGTGATGTTTGTTGTGATTGGGTAAGCCTAACTAAGATGAATTAAAACAAGTGACCTAAGCATCATGGAAGAGGAAGTAGAGGACCTTGTAGTAAAATCATTTTTCTAAAAGCAAATTTGATTAATTAGTATTCGAGCCAAAACTTGATTTAGGTATTAATTACTTAATTTTTTTTATAAAATCTCCAAAGGGCTTTAATTGGATTTTTCTTAAAACAAGAGGGTTTGGAATTTAAATTAAATCAATTACAAGTGATTAAACATTTTATCAACTAATCTATTATATATATTAAAACAGCTCCCCGCCATGTCAACATATTTGTGCCAAGTAACAACCATTTTGCCACATCAATAAAAATCCTATGTGTCACCTTTTATTTTTCACTTCTATTTGCCCATCCTTTGGTCTATAACTCCTCTACCATCTCTATTTCCCAACTTCTCTATGTGTCTTTCCACCTTCTTTAGTTACCCATTAATTAATTTAATTAATTTAATTAATTTAATTCAATTGATTAAAATATACTATAAACATATATTACATTTTTTCTTTAAATTATCCCATAGATTACAAGAGCATATATTAATGATATTAATCAACATAGTGTTATATCTATCTAATTATAAATATATATTTTTCACAGATACATAAATATCATATGTGTCACCCTTTGTATTCCAATTCTCTTTACCCATCATTTGCTTATAACTCTTCCACCATCTCTATATATTTTCAAATTTCTCTCTGTGTCTATCCACCTATACTATGAGCATATATTTCATTATTTTTCCTTTAAATTATCCTATAGATTACATGAGCATATATTAATGATATTAATCAATATAGTGTAATACCTATCTAATTATAAATATATTTTTCACGGATAAATTAATTTCTAAGTCATTCACTTTTATATAAAATATACTTCAAAACATATAGTAAATATTATATAAAAAAATATGTTTCATAAAAAAATATATGTATTGTGAGTAAAAAAAACTTAAACTAATTTTTATTTATTTGGCTACGTGATACATAGACCTACATTTAATTATTAGTAGCCTTTTATGCATAAAAACTCTACAACACAACATCTCAACTCTTGGAGTAAAGGAACTGATAAAAAAAAACCTTTGAACAAATGAAGTGTAACCCATAAATACCACCAATACTAGAAAAACATTGTAAATACACTTTTATTTTTTAAATAAATGTGACAAATCTTTTTTTTTTTAAATTAAAAGGTGACAAATATTAACTTACCACAAAACAATATACAATCAAAAGAAGTTTCATCCTATTTAAGGATTTCATAAACCTATCAAATAGATTAAACATGTTTGCAAACTAAAAAGCTATTAGTAATACATTCTTTTACAACAAAAACAACAAAAGAGACAATAATCAATCAAAGATAACACGTCACATAAAGAGTCAAATCTCAAGTGCAAGACAAGCAAAAAATAAACAAATGAAATACATGAGATAAAGATCATTTGATAACGAATCAACCCTCACAAGCTTAAGGAGAAGCGAAAAAAGAAAAAAAAAACCACCGGTTAGAAACAACTATATAATGTGGTGGATAGAAAGAATTAAAAAAAAATGATAGCATCATATCAACAACTATTATTGAATAAAATTTTCAAATATGTAATCCACTCATTTCAAGTAGCAGCAATTCAACATATATATCTCCATTGCTTATCACAGTTTTTGACCCACGAAATATATATTTTTTATTACAGTCTCATTTATTATCATTTTTTACTAATTATAGAACAATATAAATTAAATTAAAAATATTTATTAAATTATATTCAAATAAAATGAATTGTGACCGCGCATTGCGCGAGTCATAACCTAGTTATATATTAATTGACAAAAGAAAATAAAGTAGAGAAATGTTCTTCATAGAATTTAACTTGATTAGTTAAATAGGATTTTTATACCAATTATTTAAAGATGAGTCTTTAAAGAGAAATACTAAGCTTTTGAAAATAAGGGTTTTATAGGAAAATTCTTATTTTGTGGTTAAACCATTGGAAATATTTTTCGTTACCATGTAGTGAAGGAAAAATGAGATTTTTAAGACTATTATTGTATTTTGGAAAATAATTACAATAAGAGGTATTTTATTTTTCAAAAGAGTTTTCTTATAAGCATAGGCTTAAGAAAATGACTTAGAAAAATAAATGGGGTTTCTCTTATAAAAACTTTGTATAAATAAGGAAGAGTCTTACACGTTGTTGTAAAAGGGTTAACACGTGGCGATGTTAAAATTCTTAAGATGAAGAATTCTTGTTGATAGCAAATATTGATGTCATTTGCATTTGATGATTGGCTTTGCCAATTCGAGCTATAATCCGGTTTTGAAGGGTTGCGAATAAGTATAGTATGGCTATAATTGCCTATGAGGGAGTCCATGTTACGAAATTCTCAATGGCCTTGAACGATGATAATCCTTGTGCCGAGAATAGTAGTATACCTAGCTTGGATGATCCTGACCAACTGCCTTATTTATGAGATGGTATTATGATGAAAATGGGCTATACTGAATAAATATAAATCCTATTTAGAAGGTATTTTGTGTTAGGTGTATGCTCCAGCCATTTCGCTCGACTTAGTTGAGGAAGAGAAGTCTCCTTGGAGCATTTACACCGGTGTATTGAAAAATATTGAAGTGACATGTATATTGCCAAATTGGAATGTATGATTTGTTTGATGATGTGTTTGGTGTGTTTGTTAACTTAGAGAAAAGTTTTCAAATGATATCTGCTTATTTTTTAAGTACAAGAAGTATTTTCTTGTACTATATATATATTTCGTGAGATAACTTTTGAGAAGAAACTCAACCCTTGCCTATATGTTTTTTGAGAAGAAACTCAACCCTTGCCTATATGTTTTGTGGTCTCTGGAACATGATCCATATAGATGGATCACTAGCTAAGTGGAATAGCCAGGATTCGAAGAATGAGACGAGCATTGAAGACATGTCAACCAAGTAGAAGGACTTGCAAGTCCTAGTTTTGTTGGCGTTTTTCTTATTTGAGCTTCTTGCAGATGTTCTTAGTGTTTGACCAGCATAGGGAGTCTATACTGATTTGGGAAAAGGATTTCTTGTGTATGGTATGCTCTATTATAAATGAATGAATTTTATTTCCTACGTTATTTTCTGGTTGGTGTTTATTCTCATAAGTATTTCTTTTAAAAAGAAAAAAAATGACAGAGAAAATCCATTTGTGAAAATTACATAAATTTTGATAGCATTTTTTCGAAAGAAAAATCAGAAGAAAGATTTTTATTCTGCATTAGAGGTTCCGTTACGAAGTGTAATGCCTCTTGAGAAAGGAGTGTTACAATGAGCCAAATAGTGATTTTTTATTATTTAAGAAATATAAAAATTTATTTGAGAATTTTTGGAGAAAAGGATAAAATAGATTACCGTTTTAGTCCCTTTAAGATGAATTACGAGAAACATGTTTAATCGGAGAACAAATAAATATTAGGAGACCAAAAAAAATGATTTAAGTACACATCTTCATACTCTATATTAAACTAGATAGTTTTCATTTGACGTTGAGTTTTTAACAGAAAACAGTTTACTTCATAACTGACGGAATAGATTTTAAATAGCATGAATATACCAAAACCAACCCAGAAAATTATCTTCCTTCACAAAAGTTGTTTCTTTTAATATTTATGATTTTTTGGGATTTTTGGAAAACTTTCAAAATTTACAGAGAAAAACGCTAAACGGGAGCGAATAGCGCAAATATCATGTTTCACAGTGTAAAATTTTGTGACACAGGTCCACAAACAATTTATATTTTATTTTGAATTATTTTTTTGGAGATTTTAGAAATTATTCTCTTGTATGTTTTGAAAAACCATTTTCTGCTATATTTTCAGAGTTATACCGAGAAACGGCAAAAACTGAAGAGATTGCACTATCAGTAAATTTCAAAAATGATACCATGAAGCTATTTAAGGCTAACATGGCATTTTCAAGCATTCTCATTGGTTCTCATCAATTAAGTCAATTATTTCAATTTTTGATTTATTGAAAGTCCATTTTACCCTTTCTTTTTTCTTTGTTTTTCACTTAAAACACTAGGGGTAAAAATGGAATTTCACTACCCTCCCTCTTCAGCCCCTAAACCTCCCTCTTTGAGCAAGTGAGAGAGGATATTTTGCTTCTAGAAACCAAGTGGATGCCTTGAACCAATAGGAGAATTATTTGATTTTTCTTATTTCCTAAAAATGCCTATTTAAAATCACCATGGCTTACATCACTCACAGAAATTTCTTCCTCCCTTATCCCTCCTCATGGCCGCCCCACCTCCCTATAAATAGAGGGGAGGGGTCTTCATTTTCACTTGCACCAAATCTTGATGCATTTCCTAGATTTCTTCTTTCTTCCTCCTTTATTTATTTCTTGAGTTTTTAGTTTTCTTCAAAGTATTTTTGCTTTGTTCTTGAGTTTTAAGAGCTTTGATTTTCAAGTTCTTGTTTTCTTCAAAGCTTTGTGGTAAGGGGAAAATTCTTCAAAGTTATTAGAGTGTACATAAGTTTGATCTTTGTTTGCTAACTACTTGGGTGGTTTATGTGCTTATAAGCTTTATTTGAATTATTATGAGCTTTATTTTAATTAATTGAGTTTTAATATTACTAGTGTTATAATGGCAAAATTATTTGTGAGCTTTTAAAATTGTCCCGTTATAATGCCAAACTTTTATCTGTTAAGGCTTGATCACCACAGTGGGCTATGACTCCGTGATTAATATCAAATAATCGAATTTGTAAAATTAACCCTTTGTAGTTCTTTTCGCCACTTGGGAATACGTTGGTTGGTTGGGTGTGAGAGTGCATCTACGGTGTACTGTCCGACCTATCTCGGGGGACATATCTCTCTCGGACATCATTACGTGAGAAAAGTAATTAATACGTTAACAATTTCTGTAATTTTATTTTTTTGTATTAAAACCCTTCAATTTTCACCATAGATATACATAAAGATGATTGGGTTGAATAGTTCATTGGTACTGTTCTGGCTAGGAAAGACGGGTCTCTTAGAAGCTGTGGCTCACCTCTAGATCTTTCATGGGAATCTTACTGATGTGCTATTTTTTCTGACTTTGGGATTTTGTATATACGTGGCGAAGATTATAGGGTATAAGCTTCCAAAGGGCTTTTTATGAAAATGGACTTAAGCTATATTATTATCACTTTTAAACTACTATGGTTTGGTCACCGCAGTCGGCTCTTCCACCGTGTGATCATTTTGTAATTAAATTTTCAAAGCCGAGGGAAACATCACTTATCATGTAAGAATCAATAAAGTAAGAAACGAGTACAAGATTTAGTTATAAGTCGATAAAATATTTTTTCTGGAAAAAGGCCAAAGCCTAAAGTAGATGAAATTTTCCTAAAATAAGTTTTCTTAAAGAGCTTTCCCAAAATGATTTCTTAAGAGGTTGAAGTGAGGAATAATTGGACTGAGTGTCCGGGGATATGAGATAGTTAGGACTGAGTGTCCGGAGTTGTGAGAATAGTATTCTTAAAGATATGAATTAACACTGAGTGATGGAAAAAGTACTGTGTATTAAACATTTATCATGTGCATCTCATTAGGCTGAGTGTCGTTTTACCAGGATGCGTGCCAAATTGAGTTACAACCCGTAATATAGTGGTTGAGAATTGATACGGTTGGGCTACAATTACTTACTGGAGTTATCCGAGTTTCGAACTTCCGCCAATGGCCAAGCGTTTGTATCCTTGAGCCGGGGAAAATCATATACCCGACTTGGATAAACCAGACTGATCGGTCTATTCACGATAAGGTGAGAGTGGCTGTTATGGAATGATTGTTCTGTGTGAAAGCAGACCTCTGAGAACGGCTGTGCAATCATGTTAAGTATTTAGCTGCGCCTATCACTTAAACGAAGAAGGGAAAAATCTTCATGGAGTAGCGGGTTGAGTGCTCGTGGCTGTGTGCCAAAAAAATACAGAGAGTTTTGAAGTGTCATGCATTTATTTTTGTATGAAATTAATATCCCTGATTGTGATTTCTTTTGAGGATGAGTATAACATTATGTGGGTGTGATATCTGTAACGCCCCTTTTTTTCCACAAGGAACGTCACATGAAAACTAAACAAAACTCAATGTGGAATTAATATAAAGATGTTTTGTCTTAAAAACATCTTTCGTAATTACAGGATCCGTTCCGGAGTACCGACGTATGTTCCGTCGCACGCATTGCACTCCAAGGAAGAGTACCTTGGAGCAGACACGTCTACTGAGGATGGCTCCATTTGTGACACCATCTTCACCACCGAGGACCGTGAGACCGACGTTCCCCGTTCCTTACGTTGCACCATCTGGACGTTTCGTACGTTGCTCTTCTGACGCTTCTGCTGGACCGTCAGGACACACAGATAGGGGGAAGAGGAAAGTGAGAGACGAGCCAGAGCGGGTATTCATTGAGATATCCGAGGAGGAGGAGGACCTGAAGGAGGATCCCAGGGAGGACCCAGAGGAGACGTCATCGTCTTAGGTCTGTAGAGGTGGGGGTGTCTAGTGCTAGGTTGTAGGTTGTCTGTTAGCGACCAGCCTAGGTTTGGGGTATACATGTTCAGTGTTGTGTATTTGACACACCTTTTGATTTATAGTTTTCCTAAGTTTAGCTTTATCGCTTTATTTTCCTTATGTCAGGTTATTGTATTTTGGTCACCCTGTTGTGGTTTATAACTATACTTGCGGGCGTAAGGTTTGTGTAGTTTGACATGATGATGTATATATGTATGATATTACTTTTCTTCTGAGTTTCTGGATGGTTGAGTGATGTGTGAGTAAATCTTTTCGTATAAGTTTCCATGAGTGTACTCATCTTCTAAGATCCTTTTACAAAAAAAAAAATTAGCCACAAATTTTGGTAACCTTGATTTATGAAAGACGATTTTCCGCATTAAGTTTGTATTTTTCATGTGACGTTCCTTGTGGAAAAAAAAGGCGTTACAAGTCCATCCCCTACCATCGGCCTCACGAGACCGGAAACACTCCCTCACTCGGGCTATCAGAGGTCTCGAAGTGGACATCTACGTGTAACGTACATAAAATAACAGAAAAACACGGAAGGGTGAATTTCTTTGCACAAGTTGAAAGTCCACTGAAAGGGTGCATATGAAAAATAAAGTACTACATAATACATTCCAAAAATATATATAGCTACTCTTTCGCAAATCTTTCTCTAAGATATTCATACACCAAAAGAGAGCACATCATCAAATTCGACACACAGTCAAACACACACCTAGCACTCTAGCATAATGCATGTCACTTCAATATCTCTTTAATACACAGGTGCACTGCTTCATGGAGACTTCCTCAACTAAGTAGAGCGATATGACGGAAGCGTATACCTAATATTTATGCAAACTGACCATCTCTCTAGGCCATCGTTTGTCATTTATTCGGTACACCCCATTGTGCTACGTCGTACACCACATCATAAATAACACAGCCCTGGTCAGGATCATCCAAGCTGGGTATTATGACTCGTCTCGGCACAAGGGAATTCCTTTCAAGGCCATTGAGAACTTCGTAACCTGGATGCCCTCAAAGACTTATAGTCAGACCATACTTATTTACAATCCCCACATAGGATTGCATGCTCTAATTTGGCAAAAGCCACGTCTTTAATGCAAATGACAGCACAATTGCAAACACACACACAAGACAAATAATGCGATCCCTCATCTTAGGATGTCGTCGTCACGTGTTAGCTTTCTTCCAACACCGTGTAGCATTATTGTCTTCAATACTTCATCGTCGCCACGTATTGATCCTCGTTCAATACCGTGTAAAAACGTTATTTAAAAACATAAGTTTTATTGAAAATTTCTCTTTGAAATTAAAGTTCTTCTTTAACTTCCAACCCTCCAATCCTCATCATTTTCTTCTCACTTCTCATTGTAAAAGACTTAGTTAAAAATCTTAGTTAAGTTCTTTGATAATTTTACTTAAGTTCTTTTACTTTAAGTATTTAAAAATCTGACCACCAAAATATTCTGTTTAACGTTTCAGCCTTTATTTTTCTGAAAATTAGGTTTTTGCCCTAAAACTGCCCAGTCTTCACGTTTCTACCCCAGAATTGTCCAGTCTTCACGTTTCTACCCCAAAACTTTTGTAAAATTATATTTTTGGCCCAAAGTGCCCGGATTTTCGATTTCATGCCCAAAATTTTGTATTTTTGACCCCTAAAAATTTGAAATTTAATTTTTCTCCCTCATTAATTGATTTTCTAGCTCACTTAGAGTTTTATGGAGAAAAATGATTTAGTATGAAATTGACTTGAGATTTATACTTGGCAATTTAATGAAATTTATCTAAGTATGTATTAACTTGAACCCTAATTAATTTATTTGATTTTACTTTGGAAAACTTTTTCATTAAAGCTTTTAAGATCTTTCTCACACTTAATCAAATACTTCAATTCAATCCAATCACCAAGAATCAAAGTATGTGAAATATCCAAAGAAATCAACATGCATCAATTAGGCAAGAACACAATCAAGCCATAAATCATACATACACTCAAAGTAACCACCCATAGCATATCAACATACATCATGAACATAGCATAAATCATCAACTCATCAAGCATGCATTTTTCCAAGAACACATAGGCTTTTCAAACATAATCATTCATCAACCAAAAATCATGCTTGAACTCATATATATATAAATATATAAAAATACATATTACTAAGAGAATGAAACTTCATTCAACAACCAATAGAAAAATCAAGTCTTTGAGTTTAACTTAGATCATACAACATACACCACACACATACACATCCTTCCTAACTTATTGAGAAAATCCCCTTACCTCTTGAAGCACTTAAAGAGAGATCACCAAGAGGTCTTCTTGCCAACAAGCCACCAACACCAACACCAACACCAAGAGATCTACTCACCACCTTGATGCTCCAACACTTACAAAATCACCCTTTTTCAAAATATATAAAACACATAACCATAAAAATATGAGTTTTTATGAAAGTAGACAAACCCCAAAGTATAGAAATCTAGAGTAGAAAAATACTTACTCAAAGCTTGAAAGAAAAAGAGCTCAAGAAGGATTCCAAGCTTGTAGGTTCCAAGGGTTTGAACTTAAACCAAGAAAATGTTCTCTTTTAGCAAAAATGGAGAACACAAGATTCTTGGGAAAATTAAAAGTGGTGAGAATGGAAAAAGAAGAAGATATTATGGTTTAGAATCATGATCCAAACCTTTTTTGTGAAGCTTGAATAGCTAAAAACTCAACAAAACTCAAGCTTTTGATTATGGAGAAAAGCTTGGAAAAGAGAGGAAAAATGGAGTTTCTTTGATGCAAGGAAGAAGATGAAGTTGAGAAATGAATTCTCTCTCTCCCTTTCCCTTGAAGTTACACGGCCAAGAGGGACAAGAGGGCATGGTGAGATGTGCTTGTGATTGAATTGATTCACCTACTCCATTCTTTAATTTGAAAAAAAAATCAAATAATAAGCCTTTGACTCACATTTGACCTTGGGATATTTTGTAACACTCTGTTTATATATATATAGTTTTTATTTATTTTTAATCTGTTTTAAATTAATTAAAATTATTTAATTAATGATTTTGTGATTTTAAGGTATAAATAATAATATTTATATCTTAGGTTTATTTTTGAAGGGTTTATAGTGATAGAGTTCGCAAAACTGAGTTTTTGCGAGAACCGCGTTCTCGCGAAAGGTGGGAAGGGTTTAGTATTTTTCCGGAGGTCATTTTTACTCCAAAATAAATTTTTAACGAACCAAAAGTGGTTCTTATAATATTTGTGATTTTTAGAATTTTTTCTGGAAATTTTTCAGAAAAACTTTATTTTACCCGCGTTTGGAGCTTTACGGGTAAACTGGGTGCAACCGGGACATGAAAAATAGTCCAAAAATTTAGTTTTGGTTTTCTAAATTTTTCTATGACATATTCAAATCATAAAATTCATTCCTCATGGTTTTACTCATTTGAGAAAAATATTTATCTAAAAAGGGGTTCGAAAACTACGCGTTTTTACCGCTTCGAACTACCGATTAAACCCTAACTTGATGGGACTTAATCCCACCATTTTTCTGGTCAGCTGGGCGCATAAGGGGGCTGATTCAAGTCTAAAAATTCTTCCAAAAGCCAAATGGTCAATTAGGGGTTGAATTTTGAATTTTCCCAAAATTAGGTGAGAGAGGTATGACTCCCAACCACCAAAGCATGCAAGCCCATACCTCCCCCATGCTCCTTGTGCTCAGCCGAAATCTACTAGGGAAGGGAAGGAGAGAGAAATTCATTTTCACTTCATCTTCTCCACTTGAATCAAGAGCTTCATCATTTTCTCTCCATTCCCAAGCTTTTTTATACACCAAAAAGACCAAGTTCTAGTGAGATTTTTCGTACCCAAGCTTCACAAAAAGGGTTTGGATCATCATTCTAATCCATAAACTTCTTTCATTTTTTCATTTCCACCACTTTCATGTTTTCATGAAAGCTTGAGTTCTTCATTTCACTAAAAATAAGCTTTTCCTTTGTTTAGGTTCACTCCATTGGAACCTACAAGCTTGGAAACTACCTTGGATCTATTTTCTTTCAAGATTTGAGTAAGTATTCATCTTCTCAAATTTCTACTCTTTATGGTTTCTTGGTTTTCATAAAACTCATATTTCTATGGTTGTGTTTTGGTGTATTTTGTAAAAGGTAAATTTTTCTAAGTGTGGGAACATCAAGGTGTTGAGTAGATCACTTGGTGTTGGTGTGGTGTGAAGGAGGTGATTTTGGAGTTAGCCCATTTTCAAGTCTTCAAGAGGTAAGGGGATTTTTCTCAATAAGTTGGGAGGGTTGTGTATGTGTGTGATTATGTGATTTTGTTCTTGATGATGAACTCAAAGACTTGAGTTTTCATATTGGTTGTTGAATGATTTTTCATTCTCTTAGTAATATGTATTTTTACATGTATATGTATATGAGTAAAAATATGATTTTTGGTTGAGGCATGATAATTTTTATGAGCCTATGTGTTGTTGGAAAAAATCATGTGTATGCTTTGGGGTGATTTTGGATGTCCAAGTGTGTGCTTGGTGAAGTATGATTTAATGTCATATTCATGATGTATGTTGATTTATGGCTTGGTTGTGTTATTGCCTAATTGATGTATATTGATTTATGTGTATTTCATATACTTGGATTGGGATTGGATTGATGAGATTTGATTAAGTGTGGGAAGAGAGTTTAAAAGCTTTAATGAAAAAGTTTTCCAAATGAATTAATTAGAATTCTAATCATAAGTCTTAAATCAATTTCATATTAAATCATTTTTATCCATAAAACTTTAAGTGAGTTAGAGAATTAACTAATGTGAGAGAAAAATCAAATTTTGGATTTTTAGGGGTTAAAAACGAAAACGGCAGGTTTTTGGGGTCAAAAATGCAAATTCTGGAATTCTGGGCTTTTATTGCAAAATCTGGCCTTTTGGGTCAAAAGTATAATTTACGAAAACTTGGGGCTGAAACGCGAAGTCTGGTACATTTGGGCCAGAATTATAAATTACGAAAGTTGTGGGGTAGAAAACGTAAAGTCTGGGCATTTTGGGCTAGAAACCTAATTTTTCAGAAAATTGGGAGCTGAACTGTGAATCTGAAGTTCTTAGGGGGTCAGAATTACAAATACTTAAAGTAAAAGATTTTAAGTAAAATTATCAAAGAATTTAATTATGTTTTTAATTAAATCTTTTTATGATGAATAAGTGGGAAGAAATTAATAAAGTGGGTTTTAGATAAAAGATAATTTTTTTATTAAAAACAAATGAAGTTTAAAGATTTTAGAGTTAAAAGAAAACTTAAGAATTCAAAGAGGAATGTCTTCTAAAAACTTATGGTGTTAAATAACAATATTACACGGTATTGGAAGAGAACCAATACGTGGTGAAGATAAAAGTCTTAAGGACAATAATATTACACAGTATTGGAAGAGAACCAAAATGTGGCGAAGATAAAAGGTCTTAAGGACAATAATATTACACAGTATTGGAAGAGAACCAATACGTGGCGAAGATAAAAGTCTTAAGGACAATAATATTACACGGTATTGGAAGAGAACCAATACGTGGCGAAGATAAAAGTCTTAAGGACAAAAATATTACACGGTGTTAGGTGAAAGCTAACACGTGGCGACGAAAAACCCTAAGACGAGGGACCGAATTGATTGTGGTTGCAAATATACTGTCATATGCATTTGAGATATTGGCTTTTGCCAGGCTAGCATTTATTGCTATGATGAGAGCACACAATCCTATGCGGGGATTGTAAATAAGTATGGTCTGACTATAGGTCTTTGAGGGCAATCAGGTTACGAAATTCTCAATGGCCTTGCGGTGAATCCCCTTGTGCCGAGAAAAGTAGTGTACCCGGCTTGGATGATCCTGACCGGCTGCCTTATTTGAGATGGGGTGTACGGCGTAGCACAATGGGTCTGTACCGAATAAATGACAAACGATGGCCAAGAGTGAAGGTTGGTTTGCATTAATGATAGGTATACGATTCCGCCACATCGCTCTACTTAGTTGAGGAAGAAAAGTCTCCATGGAGCAGCGCACCGGTGTATGACAAGAGATATTGAAGTGACATGCATTATGCTAGAATGCTATGTGTGTGGTTGATTGTGTGTTTACCTTGATGATTTGTCTCTTGTTGATGATTGAATAGCTTAGCTAAAAGATTTGCGAAAGAGTAACTCTATATAAATATATTATTGGAATGTATTACGTAGTATTTTATTTTCATATGCAACCTTTCAGTGGATTTCAACTTGGGAAAAGAAATTCACCCTTGCATATTTTCCTGTATCTGTATGTACGTTACGCGTAGATGATGCGTCTGGTAGCCCGCGTGAGGGAGAGCTTCCGGCCCCTTGAGGCCGAGGCCGAGTCCGAGGGAGGGGGATGGACTTATGATCCCATCTCCCAATGGGCCACTGTGTGTGGACACGTGGTCAGGACTAGAGGAGGGGTGATGGGCCCCGAAGAGGTTCAGGAGCGCGACATGGTTTAGGACGCTTACATTCCTTTAGAGAGGATGCGCAGCTGGCTGGCAGCCGCACCCGAGGCACCCGTGGAGCAGCCGAGGCGAGAGACTCAGGCGGAGGAGAGACCTTTACCCTCACGGGTAACCGGATCCGCTCGAGAGTATCGTCGCATGTTTCGCCGCATGCGTCTCACTTCGAGGAAGAGCACCTTCCCGCGATATCGTCTACCGAGGATGGCTCCATCAGTGACACCAGTTTCACCACCAGCGACAAGGAGACCGACGCTTTCCGTTCTTTACGTTCCACCGTATGGCCGTTTCGTACGCTGCTCTTCTGACACTTCTGCCGGACCGTCGGGACACGCAGAGAGGGGGAAGAGGAAGGTTCGAGATGAGCCAGAGCGGGTTCTCATTGAGATATCCGAGGAGGTGGAGGACCCGGAGGAGGATCCCGAGGAGACGGCATCGTCTTAGGTCGTAGTGGTGGGGGTGTCTAGTGCTAGGTTGTGGGTTGTCTGTTAGCGACCAGCCTAGATTTGGGATGTTCATGTTCAGTGTCATGTATTTGACACATCTTTTGATTTACAGTTTTCTTAGGTTTAGATTTATCGCTTTATTTTCTTTATGTTATGATGATGTATTTTGGCCACTATGTTGTGGTTCCAAACTATCCTTGCGGGCGCAAGACTTGTATATTTTGACATGATGATATATATATGTGCATGATGTTTCTTTTCTTCTGAGTTTCAGGATGGCTAAGTGTGATGTGAGAAATCTTTTCGTATAAAAGACTTTTAAAAAAAAATTAGCCACCAATTTTGGTAACCTTGAGTTATGAAAGATGTTTTTCCGTATTAAATTTTAGTTTTTCACGTGACGTTCCTTGTGGGAAAAAGGGGTGTTACAATTGTGGTATCGGAGCTGGTCGATGTCTTTCAGGAGTGTCTAGGTTATAGGCTTACTAAGTTGAAGTTGTGTGATCTCTGATTAGCATTGTGTGACATTGTTTGTATTGTTTCCTTATGAAGCAATGTGTGAAGTTGATTGCTTTCTTGGATGGGTTTTGAATAGTGCGACTGATTGGTTCACTTGCAGAAACCCATGGCACGTCGGGGACGACCGATGAATCGTGTTCACGCCGAGGATCGTGACGATACGATGGAGAGGGCTATAGCGGCTATGACTAACATGGCGGCTCAGATGGCTCAACAGTCTGTTCGTGCGGAGCAAAGGGATGTCGAGAGGCAACAGAGAGACGTTGAGGATAGATTGAGGGTTGAGAGGGCTGCTGAAGGAAAGAGGTTGGTCGACTTTCGACACCATAATCCGCCACAGTTTCGTGGTGAGGCTGAGCCGGATAAAGCAGAACTATGGATCGAGGAGCTGGAAAAGATCTTTGAGATCTTACACTGCACGGCAGCCGAGAAGCTACAGTATCCGGTGTACCTGCTGTTGGGTGACGCAGAATACTGGTGGAAGGGAGTCCGACAGCTGTTCGATGCTGGAAACCAAGAGGTGACGTGGGAACTTTTCAAGGAGAAATTTCTTGAGAAGTACTTTCCACAAAGCGCGAGGTCTGAGAAGGAGCAAGAGTTTCTGCGACTGCAGCAACGGGACATGACTGTAGGGGAATACGCGGCAAAGTTTGAGTCACTTGCCAAGTATTTCCGGTTCTTCCAAGTCCAATCGGACGAGGGATGGAAGTGTGAGAGGTTTGAGGCTGGATTGAGGTACGAGGTGCGTCAATCTGTGGCTTCGCTGGATATCCGTCAGTTTCCACTGCTGGTGGAAAAATGTAGAAAGATAGAGAACTTGATGAGGGGAAGGATCAACAAAGGGAACGTGGGTGGACCGTCTAGGTCATATCCACAAAGTCAGAAGGGGAAGCAGGCTCAACACTAGCCTTATTTCAAGAACCAGAGGAGTCAGCCGAACCGGAATGTACCATTTTCTGCTAGTGGTACTAACAAGAGCTATCAGGGAGCGGGCGCTCCGATTGTATGTTACAACTGTGGAAAGCCCGGACACTTGTCCACAGCATGCAACCGGAAGGGGATGACATGCTTTAGCTGCGGGAAGATCGGACATGCAGCAAAGGATTGTCGGATGGGCAAACCGAAACCAGAGGTGAACGCCGTCAAAGCCGGAAGGCCGACGACGAAAGGACGAGTTTACACCATGAGTGGTGTTGAAGCTTCACAATCAGAGGATCTCATACAAGGTACTTGTGACATAACTGGAAATCCCTTAATTGTACTGTATGATTCGGGTGTTACCCATTCTTTCATATCTGAAAACTGTGTGAAACGACTGAAATTACCTGTGTCTTTGATGTCTTTTGATCTTGTTGTTTCTATGCCTACTGCTGAAACTGTTATTGCAAATTCTGTATGTCTAAAATGCCCTGTTGTTATTTCCAATAGGACATACCTTGTTGATTTGATATGTTTGCCTTTGACACAATTGGATGTGATTTTAGGCATGAATTGGTTATCTTCCAACCATATCCTTTTAGACTGTGCCAATAAATCTTTGATTTTCCCTAATGCTGAGAATTCTGAATTTTTGACTGCCAATCAAGTGAGAGCTTCTTTGAAAGAAGGAGCTCAGGGATACATGTTTTTATCCTTCTTGAATGTCGAGGGGGAAGTTGTATTGAACAACGTGCCCGTCGTTAGAGACTTCTCAGAAGTATTTCCGGAGGATGTTCCAGGTTTACCACCTGTGAGGGACATAGAGTTTTCCATAGACTTAGTACCTGGTACTGGTCCAATCTCTATTGCCCCGTATAGAATGTCGCCAACGGAGCTGGCTGAACTAAAGAAACAATTGGAAGATTTGCTATCCAAGCAATTCGTAAGACCAAGTGTCTCGCCGTGGGGAGCTCTTGTGCTGTTGGTGAAAAAGAAGGACGAAACTTCCAAATTGTGTGTGGATTACCATCAGTTGAACAAGGTGACGATCAAGAATAAATATCCATTGCCACGCATCGACGATCTGATGGATCAACTTTGCGGTGCAGCTGTATTTTCTAAGATTGACTTGAGGAGTGGCTATCACAAGATTAGGGTTAAGAATGATGATATTCCTAAGACTGCGTTTAGGACTAGATATGGTCATTTTGAGTATCTTGTGATGCCGTTTGGAGTGACTAATGCACCGGCAATATTCATGGATTATATGAATAGGATCTTTAGACCTTTCTTGGATCGATTTGTGGTAGTGTTCATAGATGACATTTTGATTTACTCTAAGAGTCATGAAGAACACGAGGAACACCTAAGACATGTATTGCAGATCCTGAGTGAGAAAAAGCTTTATGCAAAGTTGTCTAAGTGTGAATTTTGGTTAGAAAAAGTACAATTTCTAGGCCACGTGATTTCTAAAGAGGGTATAGCTGTAGACCCAGAAAAGGTAGAGGCAGTAATGTCGTGGGAAAGACCCACAACGGTGACTGAGGTTCGTAGTTTTGTAGGGTTAGCGGGTTATTATCGAAGATTTATCGAAGGATTTTCGAAGATAGTAGCCCCAATGACACAACTCACTAGGAAAGACCATCCTTTTGTGTGGACTGATGAGTGTGAGTCAAGTTTCTTGAAAATGAAGGAACTACTGACGACCTCACTTGTACTGATTTTGCCTAATCTTGAAGAACCTATGGAGGTTTACTGTAATGCTTCTTACCAAGGACTTGGGTGCGTGTTGATGCAAAATAGAAGAGTAGTGGCATACGCATCCCGTCAGTTGAAAAATCACGAGAGGAACTATCCAACTAATGATATTGAGCTGGCAGCTGTAGTGTTCGCTTTGAAGATTTGGAGGCATTATCTGTATGGATCAACGTTTAACGTCTTCAGCGATCATAAGAGTTTGAAATATCTGTTTGATCAGAAAGAGCTCAATATGAGACAGAGACGTTGGATGGAATTCCTGAAGGATTATGATTTTACCTTGATGTATCATCCCGGGAAGGCAAATGTTGTGGCTGATGCCTTGAGTCGGAAAACTGTTCATGTGTCTGCCATGATGGTTAAGGAACTAGAGTTGATTGAGGAGTTTAGAGATCTAGGCTTAAACATGGAGAGACACAAGGATAAGATTAGTCTATGCATGATCCAAGTGTCGAATGGATTAATTGATGACATTCGGGAGCAACAAGCAACCGATGAGAGTCTGAAAGAAAAGAGAGGGTTAATGGAACAAGGCAAAGTGGCAGAGTTTAGTTTAGGCAATGATGGAATTCTGAGATGCAAAGGAAGGATTTGTGTGCCAAACAATCCTGAATTGAGAAAGCTGATTCTCAATGAAGCACATAAGAGCAATTTGAGTATTCACCCTGGAGCCACGAAGATGTATCAAGATCTGAAGCAAAGATTATGGTGGTCAGGGATGAAGAAACAAGTTGCGGAGTATGTCGCAGCGTGCTTAACATGCCAAAAAGCAAAAGTGGAACACCAACGACCTGCGGCCATGATGCAATCGTTGGATATCCCATAATGGAAATGAGAGAGCATATCGATGGATTTCGTGTCTGGTTTACCAAGGACATCGAAAGGATTTGATGGGATTTGGGTAATTGTGGATAGACTGATAAAGTCATCGCATTTTCTACCCATCAACATGAAGTATTCCCTAGATAAGCTCGCTCAGATGTATGTGAAGGAGATAATTAGGTTGCATGGAGTGCCATCTAGTATTATTTCTGATAGGGACCCTAGATTTACGTCTCGTTTTTAGCAAAGTTTGCAACAAGCCCTAGGAACTAAGCTAAGATTAAGTTCTGCTTATCATCCTCAGACGGATGGTCAGTCAGAGAGAACTATTCAATCCGTAGAGGATTTGTTGAGAGCATGCGTTTTGGATCATAGGGGAAGTTGGGACGATATTTTGCCATTGATAGAGTTCACCTATAACAATAGTTTTCATGCGAGCATAGGAATGGCACCCTACGAGGCTTTGTATGGGAGAAAGTGCCAAACACCTTTGTGTTGGTACCAAGATGGGGAGAGTGCAATATTAGGACCTGAATTTTTACAACAAACCACAGAAAAAGTGAGACTAGTTCGAGAAAAGATGAGGACGGCACAAAGCAGACAAAAGAGCTATTCCGATAAGAGGAGACGACCTCTCGAGTTCCAAGAAGGCGATCATGTTTTACTGAGAGTCACTCCGATGACTGGGGTAGGCAGAGCTTTAAAGTCCAGAAAACTCACTCCTAAATTCATAGGACCATACCAAATTCTTCGTCGTATTGGTCCTGTTGCTTACCAAATAGCTTTACCGCCAAATCTTTCTAATCATCACAATGTCTTTCACGCTTCACAACTGAGAAAATATATTCCTGATCCGTCTCATGTAATCGAGACTGATGTGGTACAATTAAGAGATAACCTGACTTATGAAACAAACCCTGTGCGAATCGATGATAGAAGAATCAAACAGCTCAGGGATAAACAAATCTCTTTAGTCAAGGTTATCTGGAATGAAGTTACTGGAGATGCGACTTGGGAAGTGGAGGATAAGATCCGAGAGCAATATCCTGCGTTATTCTAGGTATGTAATTTCGAGGACGAAATTCTTTTTAGAGGGGTAGAGTTGTAACACTCTGTTTATATATATATAGTTTTTATTTATTTTTAATCTGTTTTAAATTAATTAAAATTATTTAATTAATGATTTTGTGATTTTAAGGTATAAATAATAATATTTATATCTTAGATTTATTTTTGAAGGGTTTATAGTGATGGAGTTCGCAAAACTGAGTTTTTGCGAGAACCGCGTTCTCGCGAAAGGTGGGAAGGGTTTAGTATTTTTCCGGATGTCATTTTTACTCCAAAATAAATTTTTAAGGAACCAAAAGTGGTTCTTATAATATTTGTGATTTTTAGAAGTTTTTCTGGAAATTTTTCAGAAAAACTTTATTTTACCCGCGTTTGGAGCTTTACAGGTAAACCGGGCGCAACCGGGACATGAAAAATAGTCCAAAAATTTAGTTTTGGGTTTCTAAATTTTTCTATGACATATTCAAATCATAAAATTCATTCCTCTTGATTTTACTCATTTTAGAAAAATATTTATCTAAAAAGGGGTTCGAAAACTACGCGTTTTTACCGCTTCGAACTACCGATTAAACCCTAACTTGATGGGACTTAATCCCACCATTTTTCTGGTCATCTGGGCGCATAAGGGCGCTGATTCAAGTCTAAAAATTCTTCGAAAAGTCAAATGGTCAATTAGGGGTTGAATTTTGAATTTTCCCAAAATTAGGTGAGAGAGGTATGACTCCCAACCACCAAAGCATGCAAGCCCATACCTCCCCCATGCTCCTTGTGCTCAGCCGAAATCTACTAGGGAAGGGAAGGAGAGAGAAATTTATTTTCACTTCATCTTCTCCACTTGAATCAAGAGCTTCACCATTTTCTCTCCATTCCCAAGCTTTTTTATACACCAAAAAGACCAAGTTCTAGTGAGATTTTCCATACCCAAGCTTCACAAAAAGGGTTTGGATCATCATTCTAATCCATAAACTTCTTTCATTTTTTCATTTCCACCACTTTCATGTTTTCATGAAAGCTTGAGTTCTTCATTTCACTAAAAATAAGCTTTTCCTTTGTTTAGGTTCACTCCATTGGAACCTACAAGCTTGGAAACTACCTTGGATCTATTTTCTTTCAAGATTTGAGTAAGTATTCATCTTCTCAAATTTCTACTCTTTATGGTTTCTTGGTTTTCATAAAACTCATATTTCTATGGTTGTGTTTTGGTGTATTTTGTAAAAGGTAAATTTTTCTATGTGTGGGAACATCAAGGTGTTGAGTAGATCACTTGGTGTTGGTGTGGTGTGAAGGAGGTGATTTTGGAGTTAGCCCATTTTCAAGTCTTCAAGAGGTAAGGGGATTTTTCTCAATAAGTTGGGAGGGTTGTGTATGTGTGTGATTATGTGATTTTGTTCTTGATGATGAACTCAAAGACTTGAGTTTTCATATTGGTTGTTGAATGATTTTTCATTCTCTTAGTAATATGTATTTTTACATGTATATGTATATGAGTAAAAATATGATTTTTGGTTGAGGCATGATAATTTTTATGAGCCTATGTGTTGTTGGAAAAAATCATGTGTATGCTTTGGGGTGATTTTGGATGTGCAAGTGTGTGCTTGGTTAAGTATGATTTAATGTCATATTCATGATGTATGTTGATTTATGGCTTGGTTGTGTTATTGCCTAATTGATGTATATTGATTTATGTGTATTTCATATACTTGGATTGGGATTGGATTGATGAGATTTGATTAAGTGTGGGAAGAGAGTTTAAAAGCTTTAATGAAAAAGTTTTCCAAATGAATTAATTAGAATTCTAATCATAAGTCTTAAATCAATTTCATATTAAATCATTTTTATCCATAAAACTTTAAGTGAGTTAGAGAATTAATTAATGTGAGAGAAAAATCAAATTTTGGATTTTTAGGGTTTAAAAACGAAAACTGCAGGTTTTTGGGGTCAAAAATGCAAATTCTGGAATTCTGGGCATTAATTGCAAAATCTGGACTTTTGGGTCAAAAGTATAATTTACGAAAACTTGGGGCTGAAACGTGAAGTCTGGTACATTTGGGCCAGAATTATAAATTACGAAAGTTGTGGGGTAGAAAACGTAAAGTCTGGGCATTTTGGGTTAGAAACCTAATTTTTCAGAAAATTGGGGGCTGAACTGTGAAACTGAAGTTCTTAGGGGGTCAGAATTACAAATACTTAAAGTAAAAGATTTTAAGTAAAATTATCAAAGAATTTAATTAAGTTTTTAATTAAATCTTTTTATGATGAATAAGTGGGAAGAAATTAATAAAGTGGGTTTTAGATAAAAGATAATTTTTTTATTAAAAACAAATGAAGTTTAAAGATTTTAGAGTTAAAAGAAAACTTAAGAATTCAAAGAGGAATGTCTTCTAAAAACTTATGGTGTTAAATAACAATATTACATGGTATTGGAAGAGAACCAATACGTGGCGAAGATAAAAGTCTTAAGGACAATAATATTACAGGGTATTGGAAGAGAACCAATACGTGGCGAAGATAAAAGTCTTAAGGACAATAATATTACACGGTATTGGAAGAGAACCAATACGTGGCGAAGATAAAAGTCTTAAGGACAAAAATATTACACGGTGTTAGGTGAAAGCTAACACGTGGCGACGAAAAACCCTAAGACGAGGGACCGAATTGATTGTGGTTGCAAATATACTGTCATATGCATTTGAGATATTGGCTTTTGTCAGGCTAGCATTTATTGCTATGATGAGAGCACACAATCCTATGCGGGGATTGTAAATAAGTATGGTCTGACTATAAGTCTTTGAGGGCATTCAGGTTACGAAATTCTCAATGGCCTTGCGGTGAATCCCCTTGTGCCGAGAAAAGTAGTGTACCCGGCTTGGATGATCCTGACCGGCTGCCTTATTTGAGATGGGGTGTACAACGTAGCACAATGGGTCTGTACCGAATAAATGACAAACGATGGCCAAGAGTGAAGGTCGGTTTGCATTAATGATAGGTATACGATTCCGCCACATCGCTCTACTTAGTTGAGGAAGAAAAGTCTCCATGGAGCAGTGCACCGGTGTATGACAAGAGATATTGAAGTGACATGCATTATGCTAGAATGCTATGTGTGTGCTTGACTGTGTGTTTACCTTGATGATTTGTCTCTTGTTGATGATTGAATAGCTTAGCTAAAAGATTTGCGAAAGAGTAACTCTATATAAATATATTCTTGGAATGTATTACGTAGTATTTTATTTTCATGTGCAACCTTTCAGTGGATTTCAACTTGTGAAAAGAAATTCACCCTTGCATATTTTCCTGTATCTGTATGTACGTTACGCGTAGATGAGGCCTCTAGTAGCCCGCGTGAGGGAGAGCTTCCGGCCCCTTGAGGCCGAGGCCGAGTCCGAGGGAGGGGGATGAACTTATGATCCCATCTCCCAATGGGCCACTGTGTGTGGACACGTGGTCAGTACTAGAGGAGGGGTGATGCGCCCCGAAGAGGTTTTGGAGCGCAACATGGTTCTGGGCGCTTACATTCCTTTAGAGAGGATGCGTAGCTGGCTGGCAGCCGCACCCGAGGCACCCGTGGAGCAGCCGAGGGGAGAGACTCAGGCGGAGGAGAGACCTTTACCCTCACGGGTAACCGGATCCGCTCGGGAGTATCGTTGCATGTTTCGCCGCACGCGTCTCACTCCGAGGAAGAGCACCTTGCCGCGAGATCGTCTACTGAGGATGGCTCCATCAGTGACACCAGTTTCACCACCAGCGACAGGGAGACCGACGCTTTCCGTTCTTTACGTTCCACCGTATGGCCGTTTCGTACGCTGCTCTTCTGACACTTCTACCGGACCGCCGGGACACGCAGAGAGGGGGAAGAGGAAGGTTCGAGATGAGCCAGAGCGGGTTCTCATTGAGATATCCTTGGAGGAGGAGGACCCGGAGGAGGATCCCGAGGAGGACCCCGAGGAGACGGCATCGTCTTAGGTCGTAGTGGTGGGGGTGTCTAGTGCTAGGTTATGGGTTGTCTGTTAGCGACCAGCCTAGATTTGGGATGTTCATGTTCAGTGTCATGTATTTGACACATCTTTTGATTTACAGTTTTCTTAGGTTTATATTTATCGCTTTATTTTCTTTATGTTATGATGATGTATTTTGGCCACTATGTTGTGGTTCCAAACTATCCTTGCGGACGCAAGACTTGTATATTTTGACATGATGATATATATATGTGCATGATGTTTCTTTTCTTCTGAGTTTCAGGATGGCTAAGTGTGATGTGAGAAATCTTTTCGTATAAAAGACTTTTAAAAAAAAAAATTAGCCACCAATTTTGGTAACCTTGAGTTATGAAAGATGTTTTTCCACATTAAATTTTAGTTTTTCACGTGACGTTCCTTGTGGGAAAAAGGGGTGTTACATATTTTGTGAGTACACATTTGGTCATGAATCTCGGTCAAGACAGACCAGAAAATAATGGGATTAAGTCCCATCAGGTTAGGGTTTAATCGGTAGTTCAAAGTAGTAAAAACGCACGATTTTGTAACCCCTTTTTAGATAAATATTTTTCTAAAATAGATAAAATTATGAGAAATCAATTTTATTACTTGAATATGATATAGGAAATTTTAGAATCTTAAAACTAAATTTTTGGACTATTTTTCATGTCCCGATTGCGCCCGGTTTACCCGTAAAACTCCAAACGCGGGTAAAATAAAGTTTTTCTGAAAAATTTCTAGAAAAATTTCTAAAATAAAAAATATTATAAAAATAACTTTTGGTTCGTTAAAATGTTATTTTGGAGTAAAAATGACATCCAGAAAAATACTGAACCCTATCAGGAGAGAATGCGGTTCCCGCAAAAACTCAGTTTTGTGAACTCTACTACTCTCGACTCCTCTAAAATAAATCTAAGATATTACTATCACTGTCCTCACCTCAAGATCCCAAAAATCATTAATTAAATAATTTTAATTAATTTAAAGAAGATTAAAAATCAATAAAAACTATTTAAAAATCAGGGTGTTACAATATCCATTGTGTGTATTATATATGTTGTGTGTAGTGTGATTTCTTTTGATGATGAATATAGAACTGTGTGGGTGTGATATCTATGGTATGCATTATATATGCTATGTGTTACTTGTGTATACTCTTATGATATAACTAGTTTACAAGATTTTCACCCTTGCATGTTTTCTGTGTTGTGTTGATGTATGTTGAATAGATAAATTGCCCAAGGTGTGGGTTAGTCCGGTATGGCAACGTAGAACGTAGCTTGGGAGGAGAATCCAGACGAGGACTTGGCGTAGATAAATAGGGATTTCAAGTGGAAGTCCTTATTGGTCTTGCTGTTTTATTTTAGCAGAGGTCTAGAGACTTAACCGGCTCAGGTGTTCGATCACATGATAGTTTCTTCAGTATTTGGAGTATGATGTACTTTGATTTAAACTATGTTAGTAGTATTTTATAGTCTTCCGCTGTATTGATGTACATGTCACAATATAGTGACCAAAACTTACACATGTATTGATGAAAGCATTTTACTATATATATATATATATGATGGTTGTTTCACAGTATTCGCATTAATTCACAGCTTTTATATTTCAATGGAAAACCTTTAAAGAATTCATTCCCCATCCTTTTCATCTCTTTTAGAAAAGCAAAAATTTTACTCACAATTTCGGGGAACAAGCATATATTATTTATTAAATTGCAAAATTACTTGGTTACTATGGTGTAATATCTTTTTTGGGGAAAGGGTATTACAGAGAACAAAACTGAGGGCTGTAGGGACATATTTGTTGGGAAATCAACGAGGCAAAAAATCTCCACACAAGCGAAAGCACACCCACACAAGAAGCATAAACAAAAGATAACTCATAAATTTAACGTGGTTCGGTACTCCATACCTACATCCACGAACTCACAACAAAAATTTTATTACTCAACTTGCAATTTTTATAAGGAGAAAATTGCAAACCCTCTCAAAGACACACAACTACCCAAGCCCCCAATACACCCAAAGAACTAGAATTATTGTGGTGAAGAAAACTCAAACTAGCTCTCCATATTTATAAGGGCTCTCTACTTCTTTCTTCTTTACACTACTCGATGTGGGACTTGAATGAATACCCACTTTGGCACAACAATATTAGATAAGGGAGAGTGACCCAAACTAATAGAGTGTGGCAAAGGCCAATTGTGCATTCGTTTTTTATTTGAAGGATAATTAGTGAGAAATGATCATTTGCCCTTGTGCTTTGCTGCTATTTACGACTAGCAATTTTACCTTTTTGTGATAGCTTCGTACTATTTAAAAATTCGTGCCCCACCTAGTACCTGATACAATTATTTTAATTATCTCACAAATATACTAAGTTTTAATTCAATTCAAACAATAGGGACCAAATACCCAACTAGTTCCATTTAATCCCATCTAAATACCCAAATTGAATTGCTTTTGAGTTAATTTTTCTCTCTCCTTGGTCAGCTTAGGGAACCGCCCCCCATAACCCATTTTTGGCAAATTTTTAAGGCCTTTATTTAGCATGGAGATAGGTGTCATCCTTTGGGTGGATTGGATTAGCCTTGAGTAGACAAGTGACATGCTTAATTAAGAGTTAATCAACATTAGCTTAGGAGAGAGGGAGGCTTGGCCTTGAGGGCTGAAGCTAAGAGGGAGAGAGAGTCCATTTCTTTCATCACACAAGTCATTTTATCTCTCTTAAGCCATTTGCTCCAACTTCTCTTTAGAACTCATCTCCCTCCTTCTTCCTTTTCCTCGATTGTTGTCAAGCTTTCTCATATTTTCTACCTCCATTTTTTATCACTCACACATTAATCAAGTCTGTTTGATCCTTTTAAACACTCCAAACACTTTAACCTCCATAGCTCTTTGGATCATCAAGCAAGTTCTTCAAGAGTCACTCAAGTGTTCTTGAGTTTTGGCTTTTGATCTTCATCCAAGTTCTTTGGTGAAGTTGGTAGGTATACAAGTTACTTTAACTTGTCTATTCTTGAGATAGTATCATCTTTCATAAAGGGGCTATGGCCCTTGTTGTTAATATTTTGCTTGTGTTGTGTTTTATTCATTTTTGAAGCTTGTGGAGTTCTAGCTTGTGAGGTGTTCTTGTCTTTGTAGACCAAACTCTTAGGAGGAAGTTGATGTAAGGGGAAACATCTTCAATAAGTTATGGTGGTTACATAAGTGTTTGCTTATGTGCTTCTTGTTGATGAAAGCAAGTTTTGAGTTTTATCTTTTCTTGAATGATTTTGAATAAATCAACCTAAAGTTCATTTCTTTTGAGTTATTTCTTTTCAAGTCTTTATCTATGAGCTTCAATATGTTTATTGCTTTGAGTTTATTATTTTACTTATCCTATTTCAAGTCTTTTTTTTTTCTAAGCTTTGTTATGTTTTTGTTCAAGTTTATAGCTTTAATGTTTGTTTATTTAAAGTTATTACTTGATGCTCTATTATAAAGTTTCTTGCTTTGATATATTGTTTGCTTCGAGTGATATATATATATATATTTTTTTTGACGAAAACAACCTCATAGCATTTCATTCCAAACGGTTTCAGCAATATAAGGAGAAACATGATGATAAGTAGAAGGAACCATCATCGATGGACCCATATATAGTGGCTACATATTTGCTTTTTTAGAAGTAAATACTACATAAAAATTGGGATGGGTGGATAGAAGGTTTTTACACTCTTGAATAATAAAGCCCAGCTCTGTGTGGTCAAGCTTGGGATGACTAATTCTATTAGCAACAACCTTGCAATCAGTCTCAAAAACAACATGAGTAAAACCAAGAGTGCAAACCCATTTTATTGCGTGTAGTAATCCGAGTGCTTCTCCTTCTGAAGGCTGCAAAGCACCCTGCACCTGAGAAGATCTTGCCACCAAAAACTCGCCTGCCTCGTTTCTGATAACCCATCCTAGACCAACTTTTCCAATCTGGTGATCAAAACCTGCATCCACATTTGTCTTCACATAGCCATGTGGTGGTTTCGACCAGCTAGCTAGCATCCGTGGGAGGTGGGTTGCGACCTGTAGTTGATGTTGGAAGTTGAGCATTTAACCATTCTTCAGCGAGTGAAATGGCTCTAGAGGCAACAAGCATAGGCGAGGTATCAATTTGTTCCCAAAGCATTTGGTTTCGGCTTTTCCAAATGCTCCACAAAGCAACTGCACATAACCGAGCTTGATAAGGAGTCATCGTGGCCAGGAGCTTGAAAAACATGTCCTTAAACCCATCCGCAATCAACAATAATGGTTCAATTAGGTGTCAAAGATGCAAGCGCCTCCAACATTCCTCAGCTCTGCAGGGACAACTAAAGAAGATGTGAAAACAATTTTCAAGCTCGTTGGGACAATAAAGGCACACACCTAGACATGAAACTCCTTTTGTTTTTTATTTTTTTGTGATTGAAACTCCTTTTGTTTGCAACCGAGTTCTAGTGGGTAAGACATCTCTGCATGCACGCCACACACACGCCTTGACCCGTGGTGCCACCCCCAAGGACCACAACCCCTTCCAATTGCCTTCCACTGTAAGATGAGAGGCTGGTGCAATCTGCTCACGGCACACATGATAGCCAGATTTCACACTATACACACCATTGGGCGAAAAGGCCCAAATGAGTTTATCTTCCTCACCACAGCCAAAAACAGGTACCTGTAACACCCTGGTAACATCCTCGGGCTCCAAAAGTGCTTGAAGCAAGTCCACATTCCACGTTGGGGACCCTTGCATGCGTAAGTCCGCCACTGTGAGATTCTCTGATTTGGGCAACGAAAGTGAATTAAGGCGCCTGAGCCCATCTCTCAACCAAGGCTGTTGCCACATACAAATCCTGCTACCATTTCCTACTCTCCATCGAGTTCCCATTTTTAAAATGTCTTGGGCGACAAGCTATGCCAAACAGTAGCTTGGGTTATACCCCAAGGATGCATTCAAATAATCACCATTGGGAAATATATATATTGTTGGGTGATGTTGTGGACTTTTGTTGGTTGTGGTTGGACTAATGGACTTATTAATATTGCTCTCCAAGAACAAGGAAGAGGACATGGACCTAGAGGACTCAATAACTAAAATGATTTTTAAGAAAACTTAATGAATTTGACCAAAAAAAAAAAAAAGAAAACTTAATGAAATAATAACCAAAGCCAAAGCTTTGGAGGATGAGATACAAGACAAGTTTTAATGAAAAAGTGTTCAAAATGGACTTAAGTGATTCTTTAGTAAATGAAATTTAAAGGGACTTAAATCATTCAAAAGAGTTTGTATTTTTTTTCACCAAAAGTGCTATAATAAAATACGGGAAGTGATCTTGAAGAGAAAAATCGATTTTGAACCTATTTGCCAAAAATCCAGAGACCTTCACAAACCTGGTGTGAGAATCTCTGGGGTTTTGAAAATCGCTGGGACTGGTAAGCTACTAAGCCAAGATCATCTCACACCAGAGGTGGTAAATTTCACACAGCTGTGAAACTTCAGGTTTTAAATAAAACTTCTCAAATGTTAATTTCTTTTATCCAAAGTGTTAATACTATTTAAAAAGGAATTTTACAGAGATTTAATTCTTATTTGGGGTCTTAAACCCAAAGTTAAAATTAAGGAATTTTAATACAAGTCATTTAACCATTTGAAATAATTTTCTAAAGAGATTTACAAAGTATTAAATCAAGGGATTTAAAATAAAATGATTTATGAAGGGATTTGTTTTTAAGAGGCCAAAGCCTAAAGCGATATTTTGTGGAGAACTAAAGACTTTATTAAATGAAGTTACATTTGAATAACATTATGGTTATAAAGAGAAAAAGTTGGGATAGAACTTTGTTCTATGAGTACTGCAATTGAATTGTCATTTGCATGTAAGATAGTTTCGGCTTTGCCGAATGAGCTACAACCTGGATGGAAGGTTGCAAATAAGTGTAGTTGGGCTACAAGTGTCTATTGGGGTCATCCAGGTTTCGAAATCCTTCATTGGTCGTGTGGTGATAACCTCGAACTGAGGGAAGTCTTATACCTGGCTTGGATGAACCTGATTGACTATGTTATTCATGATAAGGTATTAAATTTAAATGTCAGCTTTATTGAATAATTGTAATACCAGATCTAGGATGGATGCACTGGATAATTATGTTAAGTTTATGCCACAGCCTATCGCTCAATTATGTTGAGGAAGAGAAGTCTCTTTGGAGCATTACACCGGTGTTTTCTAAGAGAATATTGAAGTGTTATGCATCGATTAACTATGCTTATGTGATTGGAGTTGAATGTGCTTTGAGTGATTTATCATTTATCGTGATATGAATTGTTGCATAAGTTGATTTCTAAAAATACGCTATGTATATAATTATGTTGAATATTGTTTAGTATTTTTCTTTTCTTATATATCCGTCGGGATATAACTTGTGGAAAAGATTTTCATCCTTTCTATGTGTGTGTTTTCTTTCTTTTTGGGATGTGTCTCTTTAGGTGTCTTTTTTCTGATCGTCGAGGTACTCGGAGGAGGAGAGCGTGTGAAACTCTTCGTAATGAAGAGAAAAAGTGTTGGGATATCAACCTTACATCCAGTAGGTTTTGTATTCTATATGTTTGGGTAGGTATTGAAGGAGTTGCCTTGGTTTTGTAGGCGTTCTGATAAGTGAAGAGGTTGATTCCTCTGAAGTTACATTATATAAGAATCTTGTTGGAAAAGTCTCCAATAGGTATTCCTAAGTTTGACTAACAATGTTGTCTTGGGTATAGTTTCAGAGTAATTTCCATTTAAGTTGAAATACATGCTACAGTTCCTTTTACTTATTGTTTGTAATAGTCTTGTTTTCTTTGTTGTGATTTTTATACCTAGTTTTGAAGGAGTTTGTAATCATGATTTTTGGATTTAGACTCTGTTTTTAATTTGGAGGGTAACTTAGTAATTTTATACTAAGTGTTAAATACATTTTGAATTAATTATGAAGAGGTATTATTACACGAGCTAAGTTTTATTTTATTAATTTATCTAAAAATTGGTTTAATATAATATTATTTATCGTTAACAAAAAAAAATATCACATTTGCAAACATTTTAGTTATAACAATCTTTTTCGAAAGTAAAATCGGCAATTAAATAAATTCTGCAATCAAGTTTGTCCTGTAGCACCGAGAGGGTGTTACATCTTGGTCATCCTCCTTTTAGTATCCTCAGGTCTTCATTTCCCTTCTTGTTTACAAAAGTGTCAGTCGAGTCCTTTCATTGTAGTGTTTGTCAATTTGCTAAACACCATCGTGAAACCTTTTTTTCCAGTAATAATAAAAGTTCTAAACCTTTTGATCTCATTCATTAGAATATGTGGAGACCTACATCTATTTGCAACATTTCTGGTGCAAAGTAGTTTTTTTATTGATAAATGTACTCGGGTTACCTGGATATTTCTCATGAAAGACAAGTATGAAGTTTTTCAATTGTTTATAGACTTTTACTTTATGGTTCAAACACAATTTGGGAGCCCGATTAAAAGGTTGCATTAATGGGAGAGAGAACGTGAATCAAAACTTTTCCAAGTTTCTTAAGGATAATGGTGTTATTCATGAGTTGACTTATGTGGACACCCCTCAACAGAATGTGGTTGCTGAAAGAAAAAATCGTTATCTCCTTGAGGTGGCCAGAGCTTTACTTTTCCAAATGCCGGTTCCTAAGTCTTACTGGGGGGAAGTTGTCCTAACTGCTACTTATTTGATAAACAGGTTGCCTTCTTGTGTTCTAGATGGTGTAAATCTTGTAGAGTTCATGTCTACTTTCTAACTCCTTCCATTCGTATTTTGACCAGTATTAAGAGTCGTGTCTTTGGAAATAGGACTAACTCTGTTAAATGTTGGCATGGCTAATTAACAGACATACACCTAAGCACGTGTCACCTGTTTTACTTATCTAATGTGGCATCTTAAGTGGATTGGACGACTCAGATCTCTCTAGATTTTTCTTTTTTTGTAGTGTAATTTCATGCCATAGCCATTGATTTATCCCTAATTTGTCTGAGACAGATCTGGATCGTTCAATCCACTCAGGATTCCACATTAGATAAGTAAATAGGTGACATATATTTAGATGTAAGCCCCTTAGCCACGTAGGCTAACATTTAATTTAACGGAATTAGTCAAATGGACTAAATGTGATCTATTTCTAAAAATGGGAGACTAAAATGTTATGATTTAAATATGAGAGACTAAAAATAAAAAAATAAACGAGGGAAAAAACATATTTAACTCAATAAAGTTTGAATAAGTTAAATGCATTCTCTTTTATTTTTTATGACAAAAAGTTAAATGCGATCTTATTCATCTCATAATTTAACACGTAATTGATGTAATGGGTGGAGAATGCTTGCATCCGAAATGCTCCACTATAGAGTCAGAATTTACATATTTGCAGGGCTTGCTTCGAAGGGAAGAAACAATTATGGTACAGCAAAGGCTTTTTCCTTGTTTGGTCCAGCAGGAGACAAAGCTTGGAACAGTTTATACGCATGTGGTTGTGGGCAGAACGTGGTTTTACAGCCTTATGACTTGTTCAGGTGGGCCTGTGACTTTTGGGTCCAATAGAAATAGAAAAACTTACCACTGGTAACCAGAATACCAGATCAGAGATTCAGAATATTCTAAAGATTTTATTGCAAGGGACAAAGCCCAATATTTCTCTGTTTGACTTAAAAAACTAATATTCTCAAGATATTTAAATATGTTGACAAAAAAAAAGATAATTAAATATCTTTTTCAATCTTAGTTTCTATAAAATTGTTTTGTAAATTTTATTCCAAAAAAAATAAAATATGAATACCTGTTTTTCATCGTCATTGTTTTGATTTTAATCCTTGAAATATTTTATCTATGTTGAATTAGTCATTAGAGATAAAAATGTTTTTGTATATATATATATATATATGTCTGTAAGTTTACTTACAATTTTAACTTTAGGTTTTGGCTAAGGATATTTCACTGGTTGTCTACTCGTAACTATCAAAATGAAAATATCCCATGGTTTCATGTAGCTTGAGTTTTAGATTCTCATATTGTGACCTATACTCCCGAAGGAACACAAGGTGTTTCAGATTTCTGTTGCAGTATTGGCAGTTCAATTTTATGGTTAGTGTCATTGGAGAGAAGCTTCTCTGTAAGCTAAAATAAAGAATAATGAAGAAAGAACAAAAAAAAAAAAGAAGAATAAAACCGATGGTATATATTCCTTCATTTCAGAATATTCTAATTGGTTCACAATAAGTAACACCATAGAAATGAAATTACAAATATACTAGGGGACCACCACAATTTCTTCAATAAAAACACTCTTAATATATTCCTAGCTAAAAGATTCATTTAATATCCCAAGATGCTTGTTTGTAATATGAAAAGTGCTAAATATAGTACTACAAAATATTTTTAATTTACATGAAATGCATGATTACATGTATTTATTGTGAAAAAAACAATACAGTTACAATTGTATTTGACGGAAATTAGTATGGATAAATATTAAAAGGAACCAATCATATGTTTTCGTGCCTTCAATTTTCACAATACTTAACATTTCTTGTACTACTATATAGTGTACAGGAAAAATCATTAAAATGAATTAGCTTTGTAACAATTGAAAATGTCAAGTCCATGCCAGAAACATGCATGCCACCTCTGTAACAAGAAAAAATAATAAGGGATAAAATATGTTTTTTGTTTATATAAAATTGATAAATTTAATTTTTATTAGTCCTTATTTAAATTTATTTCTTTTTAGTCCATCTATTATAACAAAAATTGTAACATACTATTTTTTATTAATATAAAAATTAAAAGTAAATAAAATTTAAATAAATGTCAAAGTAAAAATTTACTAATTTTATAAAAATGAAAAGCATATTTGACGTAAAGGAAACTCTCACGAAAGTGACAATGTCCAAGTGATTAGGTGGTACCATTATTCTTAAGATATCGTGTCAACTGGGAAAAGAAAAGTAGCGGAGAGGATTAGTTACTCCACACTGGTATAACAGCAGTGTAGCACAATACATTTTTTTTATGGAAATGTGTAGCACAATACATTAACAAATATTATTTAATGAATGAATTAATTAATTAATTAATTAATTTAGTAATAGGAAAGGTCTGGAATGAGTTATTGATGTGAAAAGGGGATTTGAGACTGATAATGAATTTAACCATCGGAACAACAATCACAAGCTGCAACATTAGTGAAAGATGTAGTGTCAAAGGCAAGGTTTTAAATCAATGTCAGAAATCGAAATTATAGTGGCGATATAATAGTTTAGGGATATAATAGTTTAAGGAGTCTCTAAAATATCATATATTACGATTGCAATTGTGTTTGTATCAGTTATATTTGTTTGCAATTTTTTACAATGTCAATGATTACGACACAATTGTGCCCGCATCAGTTGCATTAATTTGTCTGTAATTTTTCACAATATCAAAAATTACAACGTAACTGTGACTACAATTTAAAAGCTTGATCAAAAGATAAAATTTGAAAGAACATTTTTTATACGGGTTTGAATTAAATATTAAAAGTGAATTGCAGAAGAAAATACTTCACAAATTTGTATACACACGCCTCTCTTTCTCATAAAAAAAAGGTTTCTCATAAAAAAAAAATACACACACCCCTCTAATTAAAAAAAAATGATAGAAAGTATTGGCTGGGTGCAAGGACAGACAAAAAAAGTGTGAGAAAAACATTATTCAATTCTCAGGCAAACCACAAGATTCATAGTTTAACTAATGTTCGTAGCTTTCCAGCATAAATCTCATTAGAAAAATAATTTACTTTGTCACATCTTATGATTAAGTCCAGCTTTCTTGTCTATTACTCTATTTATAAAAAAAAAAATTAAGTTTTGGCATTTTAGGTTGTGATACATGTTATCTCTTAAACTATAACACGTATCACTTTCTCACTTATTTTTATTTTTAACAAAATTATTTTATTTATTGATCTTTTTTCTTTCTATTCTTACTAGGGAAAGACATGTACAATGTACGGATTAGGTCCTCGGACTAATTCTTTAATAAAGTTTTTGGCTAATAAAAAAATGAGATAAAAATACACTTTAACTCAACTTCGTTTATTTAGAACCATAATGACTAATTAATGAACAAAATGAACAGAAAAGAACCAAATTCCTTTGTGTTTGGATTGTTAATAAATCTTCCAAAAACCTTTCTGTACATGATCATTTCAAGACACCATGACTTAATATACCAATTGAATGGTTTTCCTAATATCTTTGCTATGATATTACTCTAATTACAGGTAGTGGAGAGAGCAGCATCAATTATTATTCTTATCATCACACCAACCACAAATACACCATAATTAAAGGTGGGTCAAAGTTGGGGTAATGAAGACAAAAGCCTCTTCCTGAAAAGGCAAAGCTAAGCATCACAAGCAATTCACAATTTCGTTGACCAAAAAAAAAAATAGCAATTCCCAATTTCCCACATGACCTCAAAAACAGGAAAGATAAGAAACAAAGTGCAGTTGACCAAAAAAAAAAGGAAACAATGCCAATTTCCATTCATTAGGAAGTTTTGTTTCATTAGAATCATAATGACTAATGAAGCAAAATGAACAGACATATGAATGAGATTTTGCATACTTGTTGGACCAAAAATTACCGTGGCGAATATGAAGTAGCAGAATATGCGTGATATGTTATCTGTTTAATGCATTTTAAAAGTAGAATAAAACGAGAAATAAGGTAAAAAAAGTGATAAATTTAAGTTTTCGCCAAGTGTCAAATTGAACAGAACAATACAGATATGTGCCGTTCTATCTGCCTGCCAAATGCCGTCTAAATTTCTTATTTCTTGGACTGTTATATGTCTAGTCCCGAAAAAGCTTTGCTTCCACATGTTCAATTCAAGAAACCAATATTATGTTAGTCTGATTGCAACAGATTTCTTAGGATTTGTTTGGGAAAGAATTTTTGGAGAGGAAGATTTTGAAGGGCTTAACCAACATTTTAGTTATATAAATAGAAAAAAAGAATGTGAAAAATATTTTAAAATTCACCAAAGTCTTTTTTTTAATACATTTTTTGTTTTCCACGTCCTTCTTCTCTATTTATAAAACTAAAATGTTGGTTTAATCCCTCCAAAACCCTCCCTTTTAAAAACGCTACCAAACAAACCCTTAAGCTACAAGCCATGTTTCTTAGTGAAAACTAGTTATTGCTAAAATGAGTGGATATTTCACACAGATATCATGGTGACAAAAAAAATCATTATGCTATGAGATTACTTCTCATTTCTCAATTGTAGGCAGTGAAGAGAGCAACATAATTTATTTTTCGATTATCACACCAACCACAAATACAACATAATCAAAGAGTGAGACACAAATCTTGAAAATGCAAAGCTACATCGTGGCCCTCAAAAACAGGAAAAGGTAAAGAGAACCACATCAGAGTGCCGAAATTAAGTACTAAAAGCTAAACACAAAACCAACCACATATATTACCCTATAAAATAAAAATTCAATAATGGAAAACATAAATATTGTACTCAACGGTGGCATCTCCAGATTTGAGATCAAACCAATGAGTGGAAGCCTGTGCATAACCCCTAGCAAACCTGAAAAGTCCACTACCACCAACAACAGGCATCTCCCTAACCTTATGGAAAACAGGGTTCCTCCCCAAAAGCGTAATAGTGCTTCCATTATACTTTCCCTCAATGAATGCGAAATTCATTGCCATAAGCAAATCAATCTCGCTCTGTGAAGCAGATGCATAGAACCCTTGAGCTTTTCCAACAAGCTTTGAACTCAATTGTGGGCCCATTGTCAAAGGGTTGTCGATCATGTTGACAAGACCAAAGGCAGTGGTGGTGTTAAGCTTTTGTGGTGGTGGAACAACGGAAACCGATGTGGGACTTTGTCCACTCAAGATGTCGTGCCAGTAGAACCTGAAATGGCTCAGCTTTTCTTTCTTCTTTGTTAGACCCAACAGCTTTCGGTCTATGGGGCGCACGAAATCGAAAGTGTCGTCGTTTTCTTTCGATGCTTCTGATGATGATGATGATGCAGTGACGGAAGGAGTGAGGGCGTGGCAAGAGAGGAGAAGGAAGAAGAATAAGGTGAGGGAATTGTGGGTAGCCATGGTGGGGGTTAGTGGTGTTGAGGTGATGCTATTCTATTGTGCCTCTTCTGCTAACTCCACTGAAATGAAAGTGGAGAGAAGAGAATGGTAAAGTGGAGTGAGGGTGAGGGGTTTATAAGACAACAAAGAGAAGAGATTCGGTAAAGTGAAAAACAAAAAAAGAATTAACGAAATTGTTATTGTTATTGTTTACATTGTCTAAAATTTAATAAGGTATTTTGTCGAAAATTTAATAAGGTATTCTGTCAATTTTTTTTAATAAGGTGTGTATATCGACTTCATTCCTACAACGTTATAGTTTTTTTTAACAAAATCAGTAAAAAATAAATTAGTTGAAAATAGTCTATGTACCTAATCCATATTCATATTTTTATAACAAAAATAATAAAAAAACTCAATAAACAAAACAATTTTAGTTGAAATGGGACTAAAAGATGACACGTATAACAGTCTAAAAAAATCGAGCCTAATTTTCTTATATAGTAAGGAGCAATGCTATTTCTTACAAATTATTGCGTACGAACATTAGCACGAAATTATAAGAACCAATCCGGGAATGGAAGACCATACATGGGTGGGTCAAAAACATGAGCTGATTGGCTAATAAATAGAAAAACAGTTTTATTGCAAGGTTTCGTTGGGTTTCTATCGTACAATTAAACATTTCTCATATAGTAATTGATAAAAAATTGAGAGATAACACGTGTCACAATCTAGATCATCAGAACCTTCAAACAAATAGTTAGAGATGTGACATATATTATAATCTAGAGATGACATGTGTCATAACATGTAAGACATGTACGAAACTTGTGGGAGGATTCAAAGGTCTTAGTTACAATGGGTTAATTAAATTATTTGTGTTATTTTTTAATAAGATAAAATGATTTTTTATTTTACTGTTAAAATATTTAAATAATAGAATAACAATTTATTGTATTTTTATACTATTTTATATTTTATTTCATTTCATTGCTTTCCTGTACTTTCTATTAAATACAATTACATTTCTTTTTCTTTTTGCTAACAATTATATAATTACATTTCTAGCTGCCCCATTGTTTGTCTCCCCGATAAAAAAAAATTCATTGTTAAAAAGTTTTTTTCTCTTTGTTAAAAATATTTTTCCCCTACATTATTAGTATTTGTTGTTGGAGTATTGACTGAGTGGTGTGGTTGTCAGCGTTGGTGGCATCACTTTTCTTTCTTTCTTTTGCAAAGAAAAGGAAAGGCGGCATTACCAGAGACAGACAATGAATAACTTGTGAAGTCTTTGTGGTGGCCAGCGTGCTCCCCGTTTAATGATTTACTACCACTGCGGTCAATTTTTTATTAAAAAAAAAAATGCACTCTCGACCAGGGAATTAGACAATGAAACGTGGTGCACACGAGTAGTAATACTAATTTCCTACCTACTATTCTGCTAAGTGAAAATGTGCCGCGTGCTCGTTTCGTATGCACATGTATCTAATGATGAAATTAGTAAGACAAAATTTATTTGTATATAACTAAAAATATTTAAGTAAATTCTTATATTGGATACTTATGGGCACCTCTAAATATTCGGCTCCATCTTATTAATTGGTGGATAAAGAAAATTTATTTATTTTACCCACAAATATCCATTAAGAAATCCAAGTACACGATTTTACCTATAGTATTCACGGATGTAGACTAGATAGTTTTGTTATCCCTCTACCCTTGACACAACTTTCAGTTACAAAATGATTATTTGATTGGTCATACTTTTAATTTTTCAAATATTGTTATTTAATTTCATTAAAATATAAAATGTTCAATTGCATTTTTAGTCTCACTAGTATCGCAATTGTACAATTTTGGTCATTTGGGCCGGTTTCAATTGCGCCAATTGTGTATTCCATGTATCCAAACCGTTACAATCATATTCCACTGTCACAATGTCATCCAATTTTTAACCTTTGAAGCCTATGTGACACACATACGACGATTTGACATCGATACAAGCCACACAGGCACTAATGACATGGTAAGGACCCTCACACGTCATAAATTTTAAAGAATACATGTTGCATTACATGTGTTACCGACTTGCTTTGAGAATTTTTTTGGCAACATGTGTCATGTCAAGGTGGTCTAACTCAATGTCAAATACGTCTCACATGGACCACATAGGTTTGTTAGTGTTAAAAATTGGACGCTTAGTAACAGAGCGACTTTTTTTTGGTCAAAGGTAATAGAGCGACTTAATTGTAATAATTGGAAAACTAAGGGTTTGTTTGGGAGTTTTAGAGAAGAGGAGAGGTGAGAGTTTGTTAATTTGAGGGGGAAGAGAAGGGGAAGGGAATGAAAGGAAAGATAGTCCCCTACCTTGTATAGATGATTATTTTTTTATAGGTTTAATTGCACTTTTGGTCTACTATTATAGTGTTTGAGTAATTTTGATCCTCATATTTTCAATTAATCTATTTTAGTCCTTGTGTTTTTCAAATTGCTTAATTTTAGTCTTGCTGTTAAGTTGTTGTCAGATACTTAGTGCCTGTTTGTTTATGCCACCAAACGTCTGTTTGTAGGGCCAAAATCGTGTGTGTTTTAATTTGTTTCCAAAATCAAGTTGGATAAAATTGATTCTGGGTAGGTAGAACTGATTTTCATGGAAGTAAGAATTTTTAGCTTTTGCATTGAACAAAATTAATTATGGGTGTGAGTGCAACACCATTTTTCCCAAAAGAGCATTACAACATAAGTAACCATTTATTTTGAAAAATAGACTATTATTAGTTTTTTTTTCTTTAATCAAGATGGAAGAGTGAAAATTACGTCATATGAAAAATTCTTTCAAAAAGAAACAGTCTAAAAATTACACCAATTCATTCTTACAAAACAATAGGTCTCGTTGTCATATAACATTGTACATAATTACAACAGATTACATTGTCACTTAAGAATTAAGATTTCTTAATACAATCATCCAGCAAGGATAATAACAACAGTCTACCCAAAATGAACATAAACCGGTCGAATCTTAAAATCCCAGACTGTCTAGACACATACAACTCTGGAAGGTAGCCTTCTTTCTTCTTCTGCTCCGGTCAACGCACCCGACTGGTGGTACATCTATATGAATCATGTTCCAAAAGACCACAAAACATATAGGCAAGGGTGAAAAATTCTCGTACGAAAGTTATATCACAACAATGGCAACAAAAGGAATAAAAGAAACTCATGCATGTCATACATAATTAACATCTCGTTACCGTATAGCATGCAGTACTCCATCACAATAATATATTACCACAAACACATTTAATTTAATCACAGTAATATATTATCACAACTTAAGTCATAATTGTTCCTGATTCTACACTGTAAAATTCAGGTAGCAATTTACTCATCTCTGTTGACACCATATCATAAATAGGTCAGTCAGTCAGATTTATCCAAGCCGGGTGTTCTACTCGTTCTCGGCTCGCTGAGATCCACCACACGACCATTGAGACTTTCGAAACCTGGATAATCCAGTAGGCAATTATAGCTCAATCGTATCTATAATTGCCTCTGGGCTGTAGCTCATCTCATGGCCTCTTGCCAAATCTCTTTCTCTTTATGCAAATGACATAATATATTGCACATCTCTATGTTACCTCTTGTAACAATCACACATAACCTTCTCTCTTGGTTATGTAATACTTATCTCTTTTTTATTATCTCAATCAAAGTATCTCTTTCATTCAATTCTCTTACTCAATTATCACTTTTTTCCTCAAAAATCAGTATTTTCCGTATTCAATGTTTAAGCTTCAAGAAAAATAGAACTAAAATACCTATTGATTTCTAAACTTAAAACTGGTATTTTTCCCTTAAAAAGACTTTATTTTATAAGCTTTTAAAAATAAATTTCATAAATTCTGGGTTAGTTTTTCGTAAAGTCTAGAACTGTTCATAGGGATGTAAATTTTGCACACCCGAGGCGTGAACAGGACTGGTGCTTGGTTTAAAACAGGACATGCGATTTTCACAGCTTTGAAAATAAATCCACCTAGGGCATGACTAACTCGGTTTTCACAAGATTAAAACCAATTAAATTTCTTCTTTTCATGATTAAAACCTAGATACAATAAATAGGTAAAAATATGTTCTTGGATCAATTCAATGACTTTACAAGTTATAAACAATTAATTTGCTTTTATAAAAATTCATTGAAGACTTAGCTTATATAAAGAGATTCTAGTAAAAACCTAGTTTGAATCTTACACCACCAAGTCCAATATAAGTTGACATAGAGAATTAAACAACAACAACAAGAACAAGAAGCTACTCAATAAGGCTCAAAGCAAGACATAGAACACAAGTCTTCACAACAAGTGAAATATCACTTCACATCCAAAATCATTGCCATTGAAACAATGAAGATCCAATATCAATCATACAAGGTTTAAGCACTTCAAAAATCATCACCAAGCCACTTATCATGACTAGGCTATCTAAGAAAGATTTCTATCATGCATAAATACATATCTTGACACATCCAAACACTACATGAACAAGAAGATCACTTATCATGTAAATCAAACCATTCTTTCAATATAGTTCTTCAAGCTTCTTGAAAAATCACAACAAGCATAGCACAAACTTTAATTTCCTCTTACCTTGTCTCCTTGCTTGTATATGAAAAGCCCTAACTTCTTGTTCTTCTATCACCCCTTGATGATCGCCTTCCAGTCAAGCATATCATACCCAAAATTTAAAGTTTTCCTATCTCTTGGGAAAATTATTAGAACATCAAGAGAAGAACTTAAGGTGAAATAAGCACAAACCAAGCCCTAGGCTTATGAACCTAAATGATGATATTAAAACTTGATCCATGAAGCTCTTACCTCACCTATCACCTTTGAAGCTCGAAGATTGAAAATCAAGAGGAAAAGCTTGAGAAAACTTGATGATTTTGAAAGAAAAACTAGAGAGAAAACAAGAGAAGTGTCCTTGGTGTAAGAGTAACAATGGAAGAATGAGTTAGAAACTCTCTCCCTCTCCCCTTGGTTGGCTGGTCGAACTCTCCCCCTCCCCTTGGCTTCTTGGACAATTTTGCCATAAGTCATCATGACAATAAAAGGATAATTAAGAAAATAATAATTAAGAATTTCTCCCATTGGTTAATTATTATGAGTCATGGAATTCAAGAAAAATTCTAAACTCTTCTCAAGAGTTCTAGGGGCCGATCCAGCTGGGGTAGGAGTGAGGTAAATAAGTTTTTCACTTTTAACCATTGTAAAAGGTAAAATTTGAAGTAATAAAGTGTGGCAACTTTTGAGTTTCATGGTTAAAATTGTCCAAACATGACCTATTGTGGTGAAAAACTCTCATGACTCTCATGATTAGCCAAGACCATGAAATCCATGTGCCAAAACGGTCTTGGTAGATAGAAATCAAGTTTAAAAGCAATACGGTAATTTTTCAATTTCCCTGGTAACACGTAAATTATGGTTATACTGAACTTTCTCTGAAAATCCCAGAAAATTTTTAAAAATCATAAATCTTATAAGAACACTAATGGTCATCCTTACGTTTGATTTTGGATCATTTCCTATCTTTATTCTTTTGCTACAGGACCCTTATATTGCAATGTGGGATTTATTGGCTACTGACTTTCTCTCCCCACAATCCCTATACATGTGTCCGCTCTTCCTACACTTAAAGCAAGTTGCGCCCTTCTGGCTGCAATTGTTGGCTTGATGTCCTTTCTTCCCATATTTATAACACTTCCTCATGCTTATCCCTTTATTCTTATGGTCTCCATTCCAAACAGCAGATACACTATAGTGGTTCCTTAGTCTCCCTGAGTTTCTAGTATATGGCTTATCTTGGAACTGCCTCCCTTCCTGATTTGGTGATTTAAACCTAAGTGGTCCTCCTGCATTGCTTTTTACTACTTTCTCCTTCTTGAGTATCTTCTCGATCATACAGCAACCTTCTATCAACTCGCTAAACTCACCGTTTTTGAAAGGGATCACTGCCTCACATAACTCATGTTCCAACCCTTCTTGAAACTTCTGGCATTTTCATGCCAAGTACCAGTTGTTCTTTCAACCTCTAATAACAGACGCATTTTATACCACCAAATTTCAGCATCGTCTACTAACAAGGAAGCAGCAAGCATCACCTTTCGTTCATCTGAGCAAGCCATCGTCTCAAGGAATTTTTCTAACTTATGAATCCATAAATGTGCTCCCTCAGGGTCGTATCCTCCCTTAAATTGAATCAGATTGGCATGACTAAGTTCGATCCTATGATTCTCTTCTCCACTACGTCCAAAAGCAATTGCCATTTCCCAAATGGTTTTCGCCAGATCATTATCATTATGATTCCCTCTTGTAGCCATGGTTTTCTACTGAGCAACTATTTGAGTAAAAACAATTAGAACTTACCATAACTACTTTGAATCTACAAGGAAAATCAACCAATTGCACACAATTTCAACCAAAGTCTATACTATTTTGTAATAATTTGGTGACCTTTCGAATTAACGAGTTTTACCCTACAAACCAATATGAATTCCAATCCACATGTTTTGTCCTCACTTACATGCTTTTCAGAAGAGAATTCTTTCCTATATAGTCCCATACCTATACAGTATCGTTGGCATAGGTAGTACCAATTAATTCTACTAAGTTCCCCTCAACTATACTGTCTTATACCAGTACAATCTAGATTTCCTTAGCTGTACTATCCCATATCAGTATAGCTTTGGCACCAAAGTCTCACAAAATCAAACAAGTCATTCAAGTTTCACACAAAAATCACTTAGCACACTGCTTATCAGGGTTCACGCAACTTAGGCTTAGTAGAACTATACCCTAACATTGCCAAAAAGACTGAACCAGACTTTGATACCACAAAATGCAACACCCTTTCTCCAAAAAGGATATTACACCATAGTAACCAAAAGTTTCGCAAAGATTTAGAAAATATTTGATAAAAGTTAGTAATCCTTCTCCAAAATTCAGATAAAACTTTTCGCTGTTCTAAAGAAGATGAGAAGGATGGGGAATAAATCTCTTTAAGATTTTCTCTTTGTAAATGTTTTCATGTAAGAAATAAAACATATCTTTATACTCAAAAATTCCTGATCTCATATATGAAATCATCAAAGTTTACAACAGAGGTTTATACAGTGAACACTGAGCCAGTCGAGTCTTTAGACCTCTACCCAATCTAAAGTAGTAAATATAGATTCTTCTCGTAATCTCTATCAAACCATGCAACATCTTTCTTCAGATCCTTCTTCTAAGAGCTAACCCACTTCTTGGGCAAACCATCTACTCAGTCATGCATCAATACAACAGAGCAGACAAGGGTGAAACTCTAAGCAAAGTAACAAGTAAAGTACAAGCACAAACAAAACATAGATTATGGACCAATCAAGTCACACATCAAGACACATAACAAAGATAACAGATCAATCAAGACTTATAATCAGATTCCAACCAAACAGATCTTACCTTGTGTCTTGTAAACCTGTAAAATAATTCATTCACAAAATATATATTCTCACATCAAAGTATACTTATGCATGTCACTTCAATATCTCTCTAATCACACCGGTGTATTGCTCCAAGGAGACTTATCCAACCTCACATCATAGAGTGATCGGCTGCAGTAAACTTAACAGCATAAACAGGAAATCCCACTTTAGATCTCTGAGAATACTTTGGAATACTGCATTTAAAATTTAATAGCAGATTATAAATAGATCTGCCAGACAGATTTATCCAAGCCGAGTATACGACTCGTCTCAGCTCAGGGGGATTCACCGACAAGGCCACTGAGACTTTCGAAACCTAGATAATCCCAGTAGACAATTGTAGTCCAACAGAACCTATTTTCAACCCCAGCCTCTAGGTTGTATGCTCATCGTCTATAATGCAAATGATCATCTAAATTTGCAAATCATTTTCTCTTGAAATCTCTTTCTCTGTAAAACTTCCTTTGTTTTACTATTTCTCTATAAAAATCTCTAACTCTTCTCAAAAACTCTTTGTAAGAAACAAATCAAATCCTTTAATGGAAAGACCACTTGTATAGATAACTGTTAAAAATCGATGTTTCTTATAAAAACTCTTTTACTGTATACTTTAAAAATATAAGGCTCTTGTCTCTTTTTACTGCTTATTACGGACTAATTCATTATCTCGACTTTATTTATTTTAAGTTGCTCAACAGAGTGAATCGATATAAAAAAGGTTATTAATTGTATTACAACCGAGCATAGCCACTTTGGATTGATCAAGAGAGAAGAGATCAGCAGTATTTAAACTTATGTCCGCTTTTTAAATAGTAGATGTCTGTTCTCAATTTTTAGATAACTCTTTGGAAATGGAATAATTACACGACGGCTGAGCCAACTGCGGTAATCATTGTCCAACTTTCTTGAGAATTTAATATAGACTTAGTGATCGAATTTAAGTTGATTAATCACGGCTTAGTTTATTTTCGAAGATGAAATGATTACACGACGACAGAGCCATCTTTGGTAATCAGTATCCCATTCTAAAATCGATCCTATGTACTAAGTGAACGTAATCAATTAATTTCTCTTCAGAAAGATTTAAGTTCCAATTATCTTCCAGGAAAAAGGCTCGTTGAAAGCCTATCTCACTAATTTCTACTGCCGTAGACATTGGAAATAAAACTGAGTTATGTGCATATATATACAGACTGGTTACCCACTCGATATTTCGCACCAATAACATAACAGTAGAATTCACCGGGAATCCATTACCACTACATTATATTTCGAAAGATGTTATAACAGTAGGTTCACCGAGAATCCATTACTGTTACACTCTTTTATCCGACAGATGCTATAATAGTAGGATTCACCGGGAATCCATTACTATTATACACTTTTATCCAATCCAATCTATTTACATATACAGTATTAAGAAATTACTTCTTTCCCAATCTTATCTTGTCAGGTATATACCTGGTGTCTAGTGTTAAGAAAACAGCGTACCAATATAGATCCCAGGTCAGAGTAAGACGGACTGCTTTAGCCCCTTCAAAGGTCTCACTTCCTTTCTAGACATATCCATACTGAGAAACCATTTATCTTAACCATCACCTTGTATATAAATAACATATAATATTGGGGTTTTCAGAAATAATAAATTGTATTCTCTTTGCGGTAAAATTGTATTTACGGTAGTCTAAAATTCGCCATTATAACGGTATGTTTACAAAAGCTCAAAAGTGATTTTTCCATAACCTCTCTAGCCTCACGATTTTAAGTATAAAATTGGGCATTATAACTCTACAATTCATAAATAGCACAAAACAATTAAAATAAGACTATAAAACAATCATAAAGCATATAAAAGCTATAAACACCAAAACAAGCAATTCAAACACAAACAAGAATCAAAACTCATACTTCACAAATTACTTTGAATGATTAACCCCTTACCTTGGCCAAACTTTGATGAAGAACAAGCAAGAACACCAAGAACACAATAGTAAGAAATTTAAGAGAAAAGAGAGAACTAGTGTTTGTCTTCAAGCCTTCCTTTGATTGTGTGAGAATTTTATGAAGCCAAGGGGTCCTATTTATAGGTGAGGGATCAGCCAAGAGCTAGGGAGAAGGAAGGAATTAAAAACCTTTGTGTGGTAAGCAATGACTTCACAAATGCTTAATTATTTATTAAGTTTAATCCATCCTTTTTCCTATTGGTTTAGGCTTGTGATTAAGGTTGGTGAGTCATGAAAGAAATCTGATCCAAGGCCCCTAAATGGCTCTTGATGTCGACCAAAAGGAAGGGGGAGGAAGGTCTTTGGATTTCATGGACAAAAACATTAAGTTTTTGGTAGTTTTAAGTGAAATCAAGGGTAAAATGGTCTTTTTACATGCCCACCTTACTATTCAAGGTAATCATGATGTTTCCACATCTTTTATACTTCTTAGAATTGTATTTGAACCCCTCAAAGTTCCTACGTTCCTATATCATAGCCACTATGTCTCTATTCGTCTCAATTCGGCTTATTCCGCAAATAAGGGTTAAAATAGTTTTTCTACTAATCTAATACTCAAAAATAATTTCAAATAGTAAGAACTAATAAGGAACCTCGAAAATAACATGTAAAAGTCTCATGGAAGAGTTTTGGAAATTTTACGGTAAGAGTAAGCCTTACAGTTTGCAAAAACAAAGGAAAACAGACGCACTGTAAGTGAAAAATGGACATTTTTCAGAAAATTCCAGAAAAAAATCTCAAAAAATCACAAATTGAATTTAAACACTAATGGTCTCTCTTAAAATTTGATTTTGAGCACTCACTGTTTAGCATAAATCCATTTTTGACAAGAAATCCCTGTTTTTCGTATTTTATAAGGATCGAAAAAGTAGCGTTTTGACATGCTTTTCAGAAAATTATGACATAATTTCCAAAAATCCTAAAAAATATAAAAACATAATTCAGCTTTTCAAAATCTTTTTCTGACCTCAATTTGGTCTCCGAATCAGTACTTTACCCTTTCCATAAGTAACAGGGTCAAAACGGTAATTTATAAAGTTTTCCAAAAATTCTAAGAAAATTCTAGAAAATAAAAAATATTAAAAGAAGCCACTTTTGTGAAGGAAGTTTGTTTAAAAAAGTTGGTTTAACATACTTGTGTTATAAAAACCCTTTTCTATTAATAACGATAAATACGGACTATAAGGGACTAAAACTGTAATTTCTTTATTTCCTCCTCTTAAAATCCAAACTTAATTCCTAAAACCTTTATATGTCACCAAGCTACTATATCTTCCCTCAAATACCTTTTAGAAGTGTCGTATGAATTTTCCAAATTCATTTATCATTTATCTTAATAATCAAAATGTCTGTATATAATTTTCTGACTTCCGTATTTAGCTCTAAACTACTATGTTTTTGTCCAAAAAACTTCAAGGTAGTTCTAATCCTTAAAAATTAACACTTTGTCTCATAAGTGAAAATTTCGGGATGTTACAGCAATAGATGTAACATCCCGGCTGCTTATCGGATTGACGACTGTCCCCACACACCAACACGGGTCTGTTCAGCATGTTTTGTCCTCACTCACATGCTTCCCAGGAGGTCACCCATCCCGAAATTGCTCCAAGTCAAGCACGCTTAACTGTGGAGTTCTTAAGTGATAGGCTACCGAAAAGAAGATGTATCTTGTTGGTATGAGTAGTGTAACGCCCCTTTTTCTCACAAGGAATGTCACGTGAAAAACTAAAAACTTAATGCGGAAAATCGTCTTTCACAAATCAAGGTACCAAAATTGGTGGCTAATTTTTTTTTAAAGGATCTTATACGAAAAGATTTCTCACATCACATTTAGCCGTCCAGAAACTCAGAAGAAAAGAAATATCATACATATATATATATATATATCATCATGTCAATATACACAAGTCTTGCGCCCGCAAGTATAGTTTGGAACCACAACATAGTGGCCAAAATACATCATCATAACATAAAGAAGATGAAGCGATAAATCTAAACCTAGGAAAGTTGTAATGCCCCTTTTTCCCACAAGGAACGTCACGTGAAAAACTAAAATCTTAATGCGAAAAATCGTCTTTCATAAATCAAGGTTACCAAAATTGGTGGCTAATTTTTCTTTTAAAGGATCTTATACGAAAAGATTTCTCACATCACATTTAGCCGTCCAGAAACTCAGAAGAAAAGAAACATCATACATATATATATATCATCATGTCAATATACACAAGTCTTGCGCCCGCTAGTATAGTTTGGAACCACAACATAGTGGCCAAAATACATCATCATAACATAAAGAAGATGAAGCGATAAATCTAAACCTAGGAAAGTTGTAACGCCCCTTTTTCCCACAAGGAACGTCACGTGAAAAACTAAAAACTTAATGCGGAAAATCGTCTTTCATAAATCAAGGTTACCAAAATTGGTGGCTAATTTTTTTTTAAAGGATCTTATACGAAAAGATTTCTCACATCACATTTAGCCATCCAGAATCTCAGAAGAAAAGAAACATCATACATATATATATATCATCATGTCAATATACACAAGTCTTGCGCCCGCTAGTATAGTTTGGAACCACAACATAGTGGCCAAAATACATCATCCTGATACAAAGAAAATAAAGCGATAAGTCTAAACCTAGGAAAGCTGTAAATCAAAAGGTGTGTCAAATACACGACACTGAACTTGTACATCCCAAACCTAGGCTGGTCGCTAACAGACAACCCACAACCTAGCACTAGACACCCCCACCACTACGACATAAGACGATGACGTCTCCTCGGGGTCCTCCTCAGGATCCTCCTCTGGGTCCTCCTCCTCCTCATATATCTCAATGAATACCCGCTCCGGCTCATCTCGAACCTTCCTCTTCCCCCTCTTTGCTTGTCCCGACGGTCCGGCAGAAGTGTCAGAAGATCAATGCACGAATCGCCCATACAGTGGGACGTAAGGAATGGAGAGTGTCGGTCTCACAGTCCTCGGTGGTGAAGCTGGTGTCACTGATGGAGCCATCCTCGGTAGACGATCCTGCGACAAGGTACTCTTCCTCGGAGTGAGATGCGTGCGACAAAACATATGACGGTACTCTCGAGCAGATCTGGTTACCCGCGAGGGTAAAGGTCTCTCCTCCGCCTGAGTCTCTCTCCTCGGCTGCTCCACAGGTGCCTCGGGTGCGGCTGCCAGCCAGCTGCACATCCTCTCTAAGGGAATGTAAGCGTCCAGAACCATATCACGCTCCAAAACCTCCTCGGGGCCCAGCACCCCTCCTCTCGTATTGACCACTTGTCCACACACTGTGGCCCATTGGGAGATGGGATTATAAGTCCATCCCCCACCATCGGCCTCAAGAGGCCTGAAACTCTCCGTTACTCGGGCTACCAAATGCCTCATCTACGCGTAAGGTACATACAGATATAGGAAGACATGCAAGGGTCAATTTCTTTGCACAAGTTGAAATCCACGAAAGGGTGCATATGAAAAAGGAAAATACTACACAATACATTCCAAGAATATATTTATATAGAGTTACTCTTTCGCAAATCTTTTAGCTAAGATATTCAATCATCAACAAGAGACACATCATCAAGGTAGACACACAGTCAAGCACACACATAGCATTCTATCATAATGCATGTCACTTCAATATCTCTTTGCATACACCGGTGCACTGCTCCATGAAGACTTCTCTTCCTCAACTAAGTAGAGCGATGTGGCAGAATCGTATACCTATCATTAATGCAAACTGACCTTCACTCTTGGCCATCGTTTGTCATTAATTCGGTACAGACCCATTGTGCTACGTCGTACACCCCATCTCAAATAAGGCAGCTGGTCAGGATCATCCAAGCCGGGTACACTACTCTTCTCGGCACAAGGGGATTCACCGGAAGGCCATTAAGAATTTCGTAACCTGGATGCCCTCAAAGACTTATAGTCAGACCATACTTATTTATAATCCCCGCATAGGATTGTGTGCTCTCATCATAGCAATAAATGCTAGCCTGGCAAAAGCCAATATCTCAAATGCATATGACAGTATATTTGCAACCACAATCAATACAATCAATGTGGTTCCTTGTCTTAGGGTTTTTTTTTTTCGTCGCCACGTGTTAGCTTCCATCTAACACCGTGTAATATTATTGTCCGCAAGACTTTATCGTCGCCACGTATTGATCCTCTTTCAATACCGTGTAGTATTATTGTCCTTGAGACTTTATCATCGCCACGTATTGGTCCTCTTCCAATACTGTGTAAAAACGTCATTTTAAAAACAGAAGTTTATGGAAACTCCTCTTTGGAATTAAAGTTCTTATTTAACTTCAAAATCTTAAATTTTTAATTGTTATAAAAGAATTTCCTCTTATTTAAAACTTAGTTTATTTATTTTTCTTCCCACTTTTCATTATAAAAGGATTAATTAAAAACTTGAGTAGATTCTTTGATAATTTTACTTAATTTTCCTTTACTTTTAAGTATTTACAATTCTGACCACCTAAGAAGTTCAGTTTTGCAGTCCAGCCCCTAATTTTCTAAAGAATTTGATTTCTGGCCCAAAATGCCCAGATTTCGCGTTTTCTGCCCCAAGACTTTCGTAGATTATGTTTTTGGCCCAAAGTGCCCAGACTTCGTGTTTATGCCGCAAAACCTTTGAAAATTACATTTTTGGCCCAAAGTGCCTAGATTTTTGAAATTATGCCCAGAATTCCAGAATTTTGCAATTTTGACCCCAAAGCATCCAAATTTCATTTTTGACCCCTAAAAATTTGAAATTTGATTTTCTCCCTCATTAATTGATTTTCTAGCTCAGTCAGAGTTTTAAGGATAAAAATGACTTAGTATGAAATTGACTTGAGACTTATACTTAGCAATTTTATGAAATGTATTTACTTAAGTGTTAACTTGAATCTTAATTAATTTATTTGATTTCACTTTGGGAAACTTTTTCATTAAAGCTTTTAAATCCTCTCCCACACTTAATCAAATACTTCCATCCAATTCCAATCACATTGAATTAAATCATGTGAAACATCCATGAATCAATATTCATCCATTTAGGCAAAAACACCACCAAGCCATAAATCAAACATACACTCAAAGTAATCATTCATAACATATCAACATACATCATGAACATAACATAAAACATACTTCCTCAAACATATACATAGGTATTCCAAATCAATCCAAATCATACATATGATTTTTCCAACAACACATAGGTTTATCAAAAATTATCATGCCTCAACCAAAATCATTCTTTCACTCATATACATAAATATATAAAATACATATTACTAAAGAATGATTTCTCACTCAAACACCCAATATGAAAACTCAAGTCTGAGTTTTTCATGAACATACAACATAAACCACACACATACACATTCTTCCCAACTTATTGAGAAAATCCCCTTACCTCTTGAAGACTATGAAAATGAGCAAACACCAAAGATCACCTTCCCTCTACACAATCACCAAGTGGCCTCCTTGAAGCCTTGATATTCCCACACTTAGAAAAATTTACTCAAATCTTGAAGACAAATGGATCCAAGGTGGTTTTCAAGCTTGTAGGTTCCATTGGAGTGAACCTTTTTTGTGAAGCTTGACTATGCAAAATCTCAATAGAACTTGGTCTTTTTGTGTATGGAAAAGCTTGGAAAATAGAGAGAAAATGGAGTGTTCTTGATTCAAGGTTGAAGATGAAGTGAAAAGTGAAAGTCTCTCTCTTCCCTCTCCCTATGCAGATTTCAGCCAGACTTGGAGGGTATGGGGAAGGTATGGGCTAGCTTACTTGGAAGGACTGAGAGTCATACCTCTCTCACCTAATTTTGAAAAATTCAAAAATTAACCCATTTGACCATTTGACTTTTGGAATCAATTTGAGGGTGGATCAGCCCCTATCTTGTGCGCCCAAGATGACTGGAAAATGGTGGAATTTAATTCCATCAAGTTAGGGTTTAATCGGTAGTTCGAAGTAGTAAAAACGCGTAGTTTTCGGACCCCTTTTTAGATAAATATTTTTCTAAAATGAGTAAAGTCATGAGAAATGAATTTTATGACTTGAATATGTCATAGAAAAATTTAGAAACCCAAAACTAAATTTTTGGACTATTTTTCATGTCCTGGTTGCGTCCAGTTTACCCGTAAAGCACCAAACGCGGGTAAAATAAAGTTTTTCTAAAAAATTTCCAGAAATTTTTTTCAAAATCAAAAATATTATAAGAATCACTTTTGGTTTGTTAAAAAATTATTTTGTAGTAAAAAAAACCTCCAAAAAAATATTGAACCCTTCCGGCATCACGCGAGAATGCAGTTCTCCCAAAAATTTAGTTTTGCAAACTTTACTTCTCTAAACCCTTCAAAAACAAACCTAAGATATAAATAGTATTATTCATACCTTAAAATCACAAACAAAAAAATCATTCACTAAAAAATTTTAATTAAATTAAAACTGATTAAAAATCAATAAAAACTATATAAAAAAAAAACAGAGTGTTATAACTCTACCCCTCTAAAAAGAATTTCGTCCTCGAAATTACATACCTAGAATAATGCAGGATATTGCTCTCGGATCTTGTCTTCCACTTCCCAAGTCGCATCTCCAGTAACTTCATTCCAGATAACTTTGACTAAAGAGATTTGTTTATCCCTGAGCTGTTTGATCTTTCTATCATCGATTCGCACAGGGTTTGTTTCATAAGTCAGGTTATCTCTTAATTGTACCACATCAGACTCGATTACATGAGACGGATCAAGAATATATTTTCTCAGTTGTGAAACATGAAAGACATTGTGAAGATTAGAAAGATTCGGCGGTAAAGCTATTTGGTAAGGAACAGGACCGATACGACATAGAATTTGGTATGGTCCTATGAATTTAGGAGTGAGTTTTCTGGACTTTAAAACTCTGCCTACCCCAGTCATCGGAGTGACTCTCAGAAAAACATGATCGCCTTCTTGGAACTTGAGAGGTCGGCTCCTCTTATCGGAGTAGCTCTTTTGTCTACTTTGTCCTCATCTTTTCTCGAACTAGTCTCACCTTTTCCATGGTTTGTTGTAAAAATTCAGGTCCTAGTATTGCACTCTCCCCATCCTGGTACCAACACAAAGGTGTTTGGCACTTTCTCCCATACAATGCCTCGTAGGGTGCCATTCCTATGCTCGTATGAAAACTATTGTTATAGGTGAACTCTATCAATGGCAAAATATCGTCCTAACTTCCCCTATGATCCAAGACACACGCTCTCAGCAAATCCTCTAGGGATTGAATGGTTCTCTCTGACTGACCATCCGTCTGAGGATGATAAGCAGAACTTAATCTCAGCTTAGTTCCTAGGGCTTGTTGCAAACTTTGCCAAAAACGGGACGTAAACCTAGGGTCCCTATCAGAAATAATACTAGATGGCACTCCATGCAACCTAATTATCTCCTTCACATACATCTGAGCAAGCTTATCTAGGGAATACTTCATGTTGATGGGTAGAAAATGTGATGACTTTGTCAGTCTATCTACAATTACCCAAATCCCATCAAATCCATTCGATGTTCTTGATAATCCAGACACAAAGTCCATCGATATGCTTTCCCATTTCCACTCTGGGATATCCAACGATTGCATCATGCCCACAAGTCGTTGGTGTTCCACTCTGCGAATCAATTCTATTAAGCTTTCTTCAACTGTACAGTCCCATACCTGCACAGTCTTGGAATTCGTCTCATTCGGGTATGATTTCGGTTCATTCATGTAGCTTCACGTAGAAGCCTGCCAGGAGCTGCTCTTTGTCTGTGTCTCTTTGCACCGGCGATCACTCTCCGCCCTTGTCGGCCTCAGGGTGTCACATGCCCACCAGCTTCCGTCTGGTTCGTCCCCGAACCATACCGTACTGGGAGAGGACCGACTCTGATACCATTTGTAACATCCCGACTGCTATTTGGATTGACGACTGTCCCCACACACCAACACGGGTCTTTTCAGCATGCTTTGTCCTCACTCACGTGCTTCCCAGGAAACTTCCCAGGAGGTCACCTATCCCGAAATCGCTCCAAGTCAAGCACGCTTAACTGTGGAGTTCTTAAGCGATAGGCTATCGAAAATAAGACGCATCTTGTTGGTATGAGTAGTGCGAATTAATTCTATTAAGCTTTCTTCAACTGTACATTCCCATACCTGCACAGTCTCGGAATTCCTCTCATTCAGGGTATGATTTTGGTTCATTCATGTACCCCTTCGCCTAGAAGCCTGCCAGGAGCCACTCTTTGTCCGTGCCTCTTTGCACCGGTGATCACTCCCCACCGTCATCGGCCTTAGGGTGTCACAATCGAAACTGGGAATTGAAGTGGCCAAGTGGAGTTGATCTATAGAGAGAATCAGAGTCATCATAATCGAAGTAAACACATGATGGACGTGGCTCAGAGATTTGGGATGTAACATCCCAAAATTTTTATTCTATGAGACAGAGTATTAATTTGAGATAACTAGAATTATTCTTAGAATTTTCATATGACAAGTAATGGTTTAGAGCTGACACAGAACTCAAAACAGTATTATGTAGATGTTTTTGACTGTCAAAATAAGTTTATAATGATATAAAAGTTCCAATTTGACTTAGAAAAGAAAGTTGAGTATTTAAAAAGTGATTTGATATTATTTAAGGAGTTTAGGAATTTAATTGGAAATTTTCAGAGAAACAAATAAAAAGGGATACTGTTTTGATCCCTATAGTATGGTAGATTAAGCTAAGGATCTATTTCGTTTTAATTAAGTATTGTGTGATATGTGTGTTTATTAATTTATTTTTATGTTAGAATTATGGTTTTAATACATATTTATTCTTAGTATATAAATGAATTGTTTTCGTTTGACTTTGAGTTTTAAACAGAAAACAGTTTACGTCTTAACTGACGGAATAGGTTTTAAATAGAATAAGTATACCAAAATAACCCAGAAAATTATCTTCCTTTACAAAAGTTGTTTATTTTAATATTTTTGATTTTCTAGAATTGTTTTAGAAATTTTGGAAAACTTTCAAAATTTATAGAAAAATACACTAAACGGGAGGAAAAAGCGCAAAGATCTTATTTCACAGTGTAAAAATTTGTGATATAAGTCCACAAATAGTTTATATTTTATTTTTAGTTATTTATTTGAGGATTTTAGAAATTATTTTTGTATAGGTTTTTGAAATTACTATTTTTGCTCTATTTTGGACTTATACCCGAGAAACGGCAAAAACTTAAGGATTGCACTGCCAGTAAATTCCAAAAATGATACCATGAAGCTATTTAAGGCTAACATGGCATTTTCAAACAATCTCATTGGTCCTCACATTTTAAATTAATTTTGTGAATTTTTTATTTAGTAAAAAACTATTTTACCCTTTCTTTTTCCTTCTTTTCACTTAAAACCTAAAAGGGTAAAAATATAACTTCACTAACCCTTCTAGACTAGCCTCAAAAATTGCCCCCACTATTCACTTGGTGATCCTTGTGAATTAATTTGGACCAATTAGAAAATAGCTTAATTAACCTAATTATTTAATTACCTAATTAAAATCATCATGGCTTACATCATTCAAACAAATTTCTTCCTTCTTTATCCCTCCTCATGGCCGCCCCATCTCCCTATAAATAGAGGGGAGGGATCTTCATTTTCACTTGCACCAAATCTTGAGCATTTATAAGATTTCTTCTTTCTTCCTCCTTTATTTCCTTCTTGAGTTTTTAGTTTTCTTCAAAGTGTTCTTGCTTTGTTCTTGAGTTTTAAGAGCTTTGATCTTCAAGTTCTTATTTTCTTCAAAGTTTTGTGGTAAGGGAAAAATTCTTCAAAGTTATTAGAGTTTACATAAGTTATTAGTAATCTTATAGTGGCAAAATTATTTGTGAGCTTTTATAATTGTACCGTTATAATCCCAAAATTTTATCTGTTAAGGCTTTATCACCTCAGTCGGCTATTGTAACACCGTTTCTCCAAAAAGGATATCACACCATAGTAACAAATTTTTTTGAAATAACGTAGAAAAATATTTGATGAAAACTCAGTATTCCTTCTATTAAAATGTGGGTAAAATTTTTGCCTTTAAAATAATGAGTAGGATGAAAAATATGTCCCTCTAATTCTTTTCGAAGAGTTTTAATGCGGAACATAAAACAACGCACTTGTGAAAGTAATCTCATCTCATATATATATATATAAAACCATTAGTCTACAAAAGGAGCCTACATCAATACAACCTATGGCTTTTAAAAGATTACTTGTACATCAGTAGTCCTGAAAACTGTAAAGAAAGCGATAAATCCTAAGTAAACCAAAAGAAAACATAAGTGGAAAAAGAAAATATAAGCTACTATGTAGATGTGAGCCATAGTAGTCCCAGACTAACTACCCAACATAACCATCCTTAACTGAAGGTGTAACCGCAGCAGCAACCTCCCAATCTCTAGGGTTGAATCCGAAGTCGCCAGACCAGAACCCCATCTACTTAACATGCATCAAACACAAACAAGGAAAACACACAAGAGTGAAGCCTAAATCCACAGCAAAAAGAGAAGTATAAGCACATATCCACAAATCATGCAACACTCAACACATATATCAAGAACACATAGCAAAACACTCAATACAATACAGACCTTATACTCAGAACTACACATATACAGATCATGCCTTGTATTTAAATACAGTAAAGCAATGAATATTCAGAAATATATCATCAATACACGGTGTATTCATGCATGCCACTTCTATAGAAAGAGAGGCGAGCAAAGGCTTCTCGAGAGACCTTATCTTTCCTTATCCAGAACCATACTAATAAACCATTTATCGCAACCATCTTTCTGTATATCAATGGTAGACAATTTCAGGGTTTTCACAAAGAAATAGATTACAATAATTTTATGGTTCAATTATACTGTGATTGTTAAAAATTCACCATTATAACGGTACAAATATTAAAGCTCAAAATCAATTTTTCCATTATAACATTACTATCACAAAAACACAAACAATTTAGGCATTATAACACTACAATTAATAAAAGCTCATAACAATTAAATTAAAGCCATGAAACAAGTATAAAGCTTAAATAAATAACTATAAAGCTATAATACATAAATCACCTAAGTGATTAGCAATCAAAAATAAAACATATAACTTCTCAAATAATTTTGCAAGAGCTTCCCCTTACTTTTTGATGACAAGCTTATGAAGAACAAAGCTTGAGAAAACAACTAAAACACAAAGCTTTAAAGAGGTAAGGAAAGAATAACTTGGAAATGCTTCAAGTTGGTGTAGGAAATTCTGAAACGTGGAGGGGGGTATTTATAGGGTGAGGTGGGCGGCCAAGGGAGGGACAAGGGAGGAATAAATTTGTTCATGTGATGTAAGCCATAATGAGTAAAATACCTAATTAGTTAATTAGGTAAATCAACCATTTTTCTAATTGGATCAAAGGCATTTCACAAGGATTGGATCCAAGCGACAAAGGCAATCCAAGGCTCCAAAATTCCCCAGGTATGTCGACCAAATGAGGGGAGAGGAGAGCCGTAGGAAAGCTAGGTTAAAAGCTTCAGGTTTTGGTAAATAAGTGTACGACCAAGGGTAAAATAGTAATTGCACATAATCCCTACACTATTTATGGTCAACAATTCTGTCTGTAGTTGACTAATCACTATTCATATTGTATAAAAGTCCCTAAAAATTTCTAAGTTCCTAATTCATGTCTGTTAACTCTCTATTCGGCTGATATACCGTATATAAGTGATCAAACGATGTTTTAAAAATCCTACACACAAATAATTTGTAAAATCCCCAAATAAATAATTAAAAATAAAAATAAAAGATTTTTGGACTTGTGTCACGAAAATTTAAAATGTGAAACAAGATCTTTACGCTATTCGCTCCCGTTTAGCCTTTTTTTGGGTAAATTTAGAAAGCTTTCCAAAAATTTCAAAAAAACTTCAAAAATTCACAAATATTAAAATAAACAACTTTTGTGAAGTAATATAATTTTCTGGGCTGATTTTGACATGTTCATGCTATTTAAAACCTACACCGTCAATTACGACAAAAACTACCCGTTTCAAAATTGAGAATGAATATGTATATAAAACCATTTTTTTAAGATGAAAATAAATCAATAAACACACATGTCACATAACATTTAAATAAAACCGAATAAAGACAGAAATGATACGGACGAAAATGTCACATAACTGTTTTTCGTTTGAATCCCAACACCAAACGAAACTTCTAATTTCTATACTAGATAAAACTATATTTGTCTCTTTAGTTCTCATTTTAATCATTTCCTAGCTTCCGGGTATTTATCCATTTCCCAATTTAACGTGTTACGTAATTCATTTTAGAGGGACTAAAACGATAATATTTCTTATGCACTTCTCTAAAATTCTAAACTTAGTTTATTAAATCCTCATATAACATCAAGCCACTATTTCAATCCTCAAATACCTCTTCTAATCCAATTTGAAATTTTCATATTGTTAAAAGCTTATTTTGACAGTCAAAGACGTCTACAAAATACCGTTTTGACTTCTACGTCAGTTCTAAACCATTACTTATCATGTGAAAATCTTAAGGATAATTTTAATCCTCCAAAATTAATACTCTGTCTCATAGAGTGAAAATTTGGGATGTTACAGCTATGCCTCCGTGTGATCAATATCAAACAATCAAATTTAGAATCTGTAAATTAAAACCTCTGTAGTTCTTTTGGCCACTAGGGAATACGTTAGTTGGTTGGGTATGAGAGTGCATCTAGTGATGTACTGTCCGACCTGGCTTAGGGGACGTATCTCTTTTGGACATCATTACGTGAGAAAAGTAATTAACCCATAAAAACTTTTTTTTGCTTTTAATTAATTTCACCTATTAAATGATTTCGAAATGATATAAAGGCTGACTGGGTAAAATAGTACAATAGTGGAGGGTTCTTGGTGAACTCTACTATTATACTATTTGATAGAAATCTTTGGTTTTGGGGTCCTTTTATATATGAAACCTGAAATTTTTACCATAGATATACAGAAAAATAGTTAGGTTGAATGGTTCGTTGGTATTGTTCTGGCTAAGGAAAGACGGGGTCTCCAAGAAGTTTTGACTCACCTCTCTTTCCTGGGAACCTTACTGATGTGCTATAATTCCTGACTTAGGGAGTGTGTATATACATGATGAAGATACTTTGGGTATAAGATTTCAAAGGATTTTTTTTAATAGAAATGAACCTACGTTATATTATTACAAATCACTTTTAACGATCATGGTTTGGTCACCACTATCGGCACTGCCACAATGTGATCATTCTGTAATTAAATTTTCAAAACCGAGGGAAAAATCACTTATCATGTAAAAATTGGTAAAGTAAGAAATGAGTACGAGGTTTAGTTATATGTCGATATAATGTGTTTTCTTAAAAAGGCCAAAGCCTAAAGTAGATGAATTTTCCTAAAATGAGTTTTTTTTAAGGAGTTTTCCCAAAATGATTTCTTAAAAGGTTGAAGTGAGAAATGATTGGACTGAGTGTCCGAGGGTATGAGATAATTATGGACTGAGTGTCCGGAGTTGTGAAAAATGGTATTCTTAAGATATGAATTAACACTGAGTGATGGAAAAAGTACTGTGTATTATGCATTCATCATGTGCGTTTCATTGGGTCGTGTGCCATTTGACTAGGTTGTGTGCCAAATTGAGTTACAACCCATAATATAAGTGGTTGAGAATTGATACGATTGAGCTACAATTGCCTACTGGGGTTATCTGAGTTTTGAACTTCCACCAATGGCCAAGCGTTTGCATCCATGAACCGGGGAAAATCGTATACCCGTCTTGGATAAACTTGACTGACCGGTCTATTCACGATAAGGTGAGAGTGGCTTTTATGGAATGATTGTTTTGTGTGAAAACAGACTTCTGAGAATGGCTGTGCAATATGTTAAGTATTTAGCCGCGCCTATCACCCAAACAAAGAAGGGAAAAATCTCCATGGAGTAGCGGGCTGAGTGCTTGTGGCTATGTGCCAAAAATACGGAGAGTTTTGAAGTGTCATGCATTTATTTCTGTACGGAATTAATATGCCTGAGTGTGATTTCTTTTGAGGATGAGTATAGCACTGTGTGATATCTCCTATGTGCATTATATATCCTGTGTGTTACTCGTGTATACGCTTATGATATAACTTGTTTACAAGATTTTAAAACCTTGTACGTTTTCTATGTATGATGATGTATGTTGAGTAGATAAACTGCCCAAGGTGTGGGTTAGTCCGGTACGGCAACGTGGAACATAGCTTGGGAGGAGAATCCAGAAGACGATTCAGCGTAGATAAATAGGGATTTCAAGTGGAAGTCCTTATCGGTCTTGCTGTTTTATTTTTTTAGTAGAGGTCTAGAGACTTTACCGGTTCAGGTGTTCACATGATAGTTTCTTCAGTATTTGGAGTATGATGTACTTTAATTTAAACTATGTTAGGAGTATTTTACTGTCTTCCGCTGTATTGATGTACATGTCACAATAGAGTGACCGAAACTTACACATGTATAGATGAAAACATTTTACTATATATATATATATGGTGGTTTGTTTCACAGTATTCGCATTAATTTACAGCTTTTATATTTCAACGGAAAACCTTTAAAGGATTCATTCCCCATCCTGCTCGTCTTTTGGAAAAAAAAACAAAAATTTTACTCACAATTTTGGGGAACAAACATATATTATTTATTAATTGCAAAAATATTGGTTACTATGGTGTAATATCCTTTTTGGAGAAATGGTATTGCATGGGACAAGTGGCAAGCATATAAAGGAATAGTTGCACACGATAGTTCACTAGCAAAGAGTGGCTGAAAGTGGGTACCAACTTCCGCCAAGTCTAGGTCTATAAATAGGGGAAATGTAGATGTAAATGAGGTTAGAATTCAAAAATCTCTAAACCCCTTGCAAGTAGCCTAAGTCACCAGTGTGACACTCACGGTGAAAACTTAAGGTAGACTGAGTGTAGAAAGATGATCACTTTTTCTTTTTTTTTATGTTATTTTAATTCGCACTTTAGATGAAATAAGAACTTATCTTCGTTTCAGTTCTTGGTTCCACTTACTCGTCGTTTCACATGTTTCTCTCTTATGCTTGATTTACTTTGCCATGACTTGGTTCTTTAAGTTGCATGCCTTCATCACTGTAAGTGTTTGATTATGGACATCCTTGTATGAAAACGAGGAATTTGAAACTATCTTTGAAATGGCAAACTTTCAGTATGCCAGGAATTAGACGTGGGACGCCACAAGACTTGATCTTAGACAAGTTGTTGGCCATGTTAGGCCACCTGGTGTCTTCGATTGGACATTTCAATAGAATGCTTCAGGAGTTGATAGACTCTCAAGACGAGGTGGTCAACGAGAACCATGAATGGGAAGACCCCCCTCGAGCGAGGTGGTATGATTCCAGCGGAAATATCAAGTGGCATTCAACTGTCTTTCGATTTTAGTTTTACATCATTTGCAATGACTTAGTCTTTATTCTTCGTTTTTGTAATTATAGACTCTCATAAATTTAGAGTTTGGATATTCGATTGTAAGGACTTATGTTTAATTAAAATCTGTTGTCATCTTCTTCGAGGTATTTACAAAACGGTTCCTTGGATTCTAGGTTTTGTGGTAGAAGTTAATTGTGCGCACTTTGTAGAACCCAACAATCAAAAAAGGGTACATTCACACACCAACTCCCAAAATTCAAAATATTGTTTGTTTTCCCAAAAATTGGCATAAACAAATAGGCGACCACAGTGGGAGATTACGTGTCAAAAGTGTTAGCACAAGTGGCTTCTAACAAGGTAAATCCTAGAGGATGGATGAATAGGATTCAACGTATTTTCAAAAAACTTTTCGCAAACCTTTTGATAAACCTTTTTGTTTTGATGGCGATTATGTGTATTGCAAAGTACTTAAAAAGAATGAATGAATGTATGTATTAAGTGAAAGTTGAATAACACTTGAATTCAATTCAACAGAGATTCAAAAAATCCTAAATTCCCAAATGTTAATCAAAGAAGATGGACATAGTGGTTTATATTTGTTCAGTGACCTAACGTGACCTACGTCCAGTCCCCAACTCGTTTTCGAATTGAGATTTCAATCTACTACATTCATGGGTTCGATTACAACACCTTAATCATTTTTACAAGGAGATATCTCACTCCTAAACCCACAACAAATTACGGATACCCCACCCTAATACAGAAAAACTAGAGGATACCTCACCTCTAACAAACCAATATAAGAAATCAAAAGATTAGAGTTTACCAAAGATTATCACACGCTCTGTGATTGATCGGCACAATGAAAGATCAATGATTTGATATCCAAATGTGGTTGAGATGCAAGATTGAAGTGCTCATTGATAAAATCGCCCTTAGGGTTTTTAGAGAATCTCTAAGTGAATGATTTTGGCAAAAGATCAGTTATAAAACGCACCCAATCTATTTCTGTTATAAAAAAATGTTTTCTAACAGCTTGAATCGATTCAAGGTAAGTTTGAATCGATTCACAACATGTTCAGATTCTCAAAATTGAAATTCTGTCAGCTTGAATCGATTCAAGCTTTCCTTGAATCGATTCACAGCAACCTGAGAATTCTTGAATCTCACTTGAATTCAGTTCAACTACTGTTCACAGTCACAGGGACCTTAAATTCAATTCAACTGTGTAAAATCAATTTAAATCGATGCATGAATGCAATTTCCTTTTAAATCCTAAGTTGATTTCACTTTTTAGTTATGCATCTCAACCTTGTTTTCGATACCAAGTACAACAGGCATAAAATATAAAAACAATCAAAACTAAAAGTGCTACCCATTGTACAAAATTCTAAAGTTTTCAAGTCTTGATCATAAACCTTGTAGCCCTTGAGCTTTTTGTTATGTTCAAAACATTTTTACTTTCATACCAAGGGGTTGCATCCAATTACAATCTTCCCCTTTTTGATGATTACAAATCCTAGAAGACTTTTGAATTTGCGATCCTCAAATGCTTAAATGTTGCTCCCCCTCACTTTGTGCTTCAATAGCCAATGTTTTCATAGTATTTATTGAAAATTCAAAATGGGACCTTTGTCCCCCTTTGGCATTATTAAAAAATATAAAGATATCTCATACAAAACAATATGCATCCAATTAGCACAGAATAACCATGAAGGAGCAAACATATCATAATCCGTAATACTCCATATTTACTAAACACAATAGTCTCATTTAACAATAGTCTAAATCATGTCCAAAAGGTAATAATCCAAAGTAAACCATACATGATTCAAACCAAAGTCAAAATAGAAGTACAAACTAGAAAAAATATGCAACAAAAGTGAGTAGAAACCTATTGATTGGCCTATCACTTGCTTTTAATCTTTTTAATTTAGCTATTCTATGTGATCAAACAAGTTTCAAAACACAATACAAACATGTTTCAAACAATCACAACATCAAAATTAAAGAGATACACAATTTCACATACTGAGTTATTGAAATCCATTTTTAAACATGAATTAGGCAATTTCATGACCTCTTAAGGTATCATGCACTTAAATTTCGCAAAATATGTAAAACATAGTAGCACCACACAAACTTAAGCATATTTTTAATCAATACAAGAGGAATCCAAGATGCCTAATTCACTTCTAATGCGGAAAAAGGGTCTCCTTATATAAGGGCTTTGTAAATACATCTGCTAATTGTCTAGTGGTATCAACAAACTCAACAACGCAATCACCCTTTTCAACATGGTCTCTAAGAAAATCATGTCTAATATCAATGTGCTTAGTCCTAGAGTGTTGAATGAGATTTTTAGTTAGGTTAATAGCACTAGTATTATCACATTTGATTGGAATTTTGTCCAAACTCAAGTGGTGGCTATATATTCGGCCTCGGCCGTGGATACACCCACACTTTCTTGTTTCTTGCTATTCCAAAATATAAGAGAATTGCCAAAAATATGACAAGTTCAACTAGTGCTCTTCCTATCAATTTTGCAACCGGCAAAATCCGAATCGGAATAACCTACTAAACTACATGTAGCACCCTTGGGGTACCATAGTCCCATATTTGTAGTCCCAACCAAGTATCTTAAAATGTGTTTTACCGTGATATAGTGAGACTCTTTAGGACTAGCTTGATATTTAGCGCACATGCAAACACTAAACATGATATTGAGTCTACTAGTCGTCAAATATAACAATGACCGTATTACACCTCTATACTTACAACTCAAAGGGTTTTCCATTTTCATCCTTGTCTAGTGAACTACCAGTGCCCATAGGAGTGTTTATTACTTTAGCATTATCCATTTCAAATCTCTTAAGCAACTCTCTACAATTCTTGGCTTGACTAATGAAAATTCCATTATCCGTTTGTTTGATTTGCAAGACTAGGAAATAGGTTAACTCCCCCATAAGAGACATTTCAAATTCATTTTGCATGAGGTTTGAACACTTTTCACATAAGCTTTCATTTGTTGATCCAAATATTATGTCATCCACATTAATTTGAAGTAGCAAAATGTGTTTTCCCTTATTTCTAATAAAAAGAGTTGTATCTACTACTCTTCTCTTATAGCCTTTTTCTATTAGAAACATGCTAAGCCTATTGTACCAAGCTTTAGGAGCTTGCTTAAACCGATAGAGGGTCTTTTTAAGCTTATAGACATGATTAGAGAACTCTAGATTTTCAAAACTAGGGGGTTGATCTACATAAACCTCTTCTTGAATATAGCCATTTAAAAAGGCACTTTTCACATCCATTTGGTAAAGCTTAAAGTCCATTATATTAGCGAAAGCGAGTAATAACCTAATTGCTTTTAGCCTAGGTACCGGTGCAAAGGTCTTATCATAATCTATTCCTTGCTCTTGATTATACCCTTTTGCAACTAGCCTAGCCTTATTCCTTGTTATTACCCCGATCTCATCTAACTTGTTCCTAAAGACCCACTTGCATCCTATCATTTGTTGATCCCTAGGTCTAGGAACTAGATCTCAAACTTGGTTTCTCTCAAATGGATAAAGTTCTTCATGCATAACATTAATCCAATTTTCATCTAAAATTGCTTCATTTATTGACTTAGGTTTAATTTGAGAAACAAATGAAGCGAAATCTTATAAATTTCTAAGGTTTGAGCGTGTACTTACACCTTTTGTGATGTCACCGATTACTTGATCTGATGGATGGTCTCTCATTGTTCTCCATTCTTTAGGCAATTCCTGATTTGGAAGGTCGTCTTGCTTGACTTCTTCCTTTATTTGCAAATTGTTCCCTTCATCAAGTGGTTTGTTGGATTTTCTTGCACTTTCATCAACAAAAGTTCCCCTTTCCACAAATTGTGTAGGGGACTCATCAAAAGTTACATGAATAGATTCCTCTATTGTTAATGTCCTTTTGTTGAAAACTCTATATGCTTTACTAGTTGAAGGGTAACCTAGAAGGAATCCTTTATCAGCTTTTGCATCAAATTTTCCTAGGTTATCCTTTCCGTTATTCAAGATAAAGCATTTACACCCAAACACTCTTAGATGAGCAATGTTTGGTTAATCGTAGGGGGTTTTCTTAAGTATTGGCCTAATCAAGACTCTATTCATCACATAGCAAGTGAAATTAACCGCGTCCGTCCAAAATTGCTTAGGTAGATTTGATTCACTAATCATGGTCCTAGCCAACTCTTCTAGTGACCTATTCTTCCTCTCAACTACTCCATTTTGGTGGGGGTCCTAGGTGCGAAAAAGTTATGTGTGATACCATGCTTATCACAAAAGAGTTCAAACAAATGATTCTCAAACTCACCATTGTGGTCACTCCTAATTGAAGCTATCTTAGTGTCTTTCTAATTTTGTATTTGTTTGATTAATTTCTTAAATGCATGATATGCATCACTTTTATTGGCTAGAAATAAAGACCATGTAAACCTTGAATAATCATCAACAATTACAAAAACATAGTAATTTTCACCAAAGCTTCTAACTCTAGAGAGGCCAAATACACATCATGTGAAGGTGTATCATCTAGATTTAGCATGTAAATATTATTTACCCTCTTGCTTTCAAACTTTATTTCATTGTCTACTTTACTTTCAATTGAACGTGCATCAACATCAAAGATGACTCTATACCCTTTATCACAGAGTTGACTAATACTAAGCAGGTTATATTTTAAACCATCCATATACAACACATTTTCAATGCAAGTTGAGGAATCTTTACCTATCTTACCACATCCAAGTATTTTGCCTTTATTGTTGTCTCTATAGGTCATGTGCCCGTGATTCCTTGGAGATAGTTGTATAAACTTGGTGTACTCTCCCGTTATGTGCTTTGAACACCCACTATCCAAATACCAATGTTTACTTTGGGTCTTCAAGCACACCTACAAAATAAGAATAAGTTTTAGGTACCCATGTTACTTTGGGTCCTTGAGGGTGAGCTTTATTCACCGAACCTTTTGGAACCCAAATTTGTTTAACATTGGACAGTCGATTGTTTCTAAACATGCAAGATTATGCTAAATGACCTTTTCTACAACAATAGTAACATGTGGTAAAGGGGGTAGTTACTTTGCTTCTTTGACGAAAGTAATTTTTAAGAGATTTTCTCTGTTCATTAGGATTGTATCCTATTTTCGCTTTACCATATGTCCTCTTTTGACTCGAAAGTAGCATGTTTAGATTGTCTCTACCCATTTTAAACTTATCAAGCATGCACTTCATATAATTTATATCAAGTCTATATTTAACACAATCATTACATGCATGAACATTACTAATTGACTTCTTATTTAGTGAGCACTTATCATGCAAAGTCTTTAAAGCATCGTAGTGATTTATAACCTTTTCTAGCTTAGTTGTTAATTCATATATCATCTCTTGACAATCACATATAACACGTTTTTAAGAACATTCAATTTTATTAATCTAATAGATTCTTCATGCAACTCTTCATATGCATCATGCAACTCATCATAAGAATGTAAAAGATTAAGTTCATCGTCGCTTACCTCCTCTTCTTCATTGTTGCTTGCCATGAGACATAGATTTGCTATTTTTTCATCATCGGAGCTCTCGGATGAAAAGTCATTTTCATCCCATGCAATGTATGCCTGTTTGCCCTTTTTTTTGTCTTTCTTATCTCTTCTCTCAAATTTTTTAGTTTCTTTTGGAGTTGAGGATATTCCATTTTCATGTGTCCTTTCTTCCCACACTCGTAGCAACTAATTTGAGAGTTGTCAAAGTCCTTCTTGAAGGGTCTCTTACTCCGATTATTAGGCCTTCCATTTCCTTTCTTCTTCTTAAGGAACTTTTCGAACTTCTTCACGAACAAGGTGAGATCTCCATCGATTTCATCTTGATCGTCAGAATCATCATCCTCTTCACTTCCTACCTTTTTACTCCTTGAGGATGGTGCTACCAACGTCAATCACTTCTTCTTTTTCTCACCTTCTTCATGCTCTTAGAGGCGGTTAAGTTCTAACTCATGCTCTTGAAGCTTTCCAAATAGTGTCGCCAAAGTCATAGTGGACAACATTCTTGATTCTGCAATGGTCGTCACTTTTGGTTGCCAATTCCTGCTCAAACATTTCAAAACCTTGTTAATAAGATCCTCTTTAGGAAGGGTCTTTCCCAATCTCGACAAATGGTTAATAATAGGTGTAAAACATTTTTGCATTTCCTGTATTGATTCATTGTAACACCCTGATTTTTATATATAGTTTTTATTGATTTTTTTAATCCTATTTAATTTAATTAAAATTATTTAATTAATGATTTTTGGGATCTTGAGGTGAGGATAGTGATAGTAATATCTTAGGTTTGATTTTGAAGGGTATAGAGTAGTAGAGTTTGCAAAACTGAGTTTTTGCGGGAATCGCATTCTCTCCTGATGCGGGGAAAGGGTCCAGTATTTTCTAGAGGTCATTTTTACTCCAAAATAAATTTTTAACGAACCAAAAGTGGTTCTTATAATATTTGTGATTTTTAGAAATTTTTCTGGAAATTTTTAAGAAAAACTTTATTTTACCCGCATTTGAAGCTTTACGGGTAAACCAGGCGCAACCGGGACATGAAAAATAGTCCAAAAATTTAGTTTTGGGTTTCTAAATTTTTCTATGACATATTCAAATGATAAAATTCATTTCTCATGATTTTACTCATTTTAGAAAAATATTTATCTAAAAAGGGGTTCGAAAACTACGCATTTTTACTACTTCGAACTACCGATTAAACCCTAACTTGGTGGAATTAAATTCCACCATTTTCCAGTCAGCCTTGGGCGCATATGAAGGGCTGATCCCACTCTCTAAAACATTCCAAAAGTCAATTGGGTCAAATGGGGTTAATATTTGAATTTTTCAAAATTAGGTGAGAGAGGTATGACTCCCAACCACCAAAAGCATTGAAGCCCATACTCCCCCATTCCTCCTTGTGTGCAGCGAAATCTGAATAGGGATAGGGAAGAGAGAGGTTTCATTTTATCACTCACTTCATCTTCATCATCTTGCCAAAACTCCATTTTCCTCTCTTTTCCAAGTTTTTTTTCCACACCCAAAAGCTTGAGTTTTGTTGAGTTTTTGGCTATTCAAGCTTCACAAAAAAGGTTTGGATCATGATTCTAAACCATAATATCTTCTTATTTTTCCATTCTCATCATTTTAATTTTTTCAGGAATCTTGTGTTCTCCAATTTTTTTGCTAAAAGAGAGCTCTTCTTGGTTTAAGTTCAAACCCTTGGAACCTACAAGCTTGAAATCCTTCTTGAGTCTTTTTCCTTCAAGCATTGAGTAAGTATTTCTCTACTCAAGATCTCTATACTTTGGGGTTTGTAGATTTTCATAAAAACTCATATGTGCATGGTTATGTGTTTATATATTTTGGAAAGGGTTGATTCTTGTAAGTGTTGGAGCATCAAGGTGGTGAGTAGATCTTTTGGTGTTTGCTCATTTTCATAGTCTTCAAGAGGTAAGGGGATTTTCTCAATAAGTTGGGAAGGATGTGTATGTGTGTGGTTTATGTTGTATGTTCATGAAAAACTCAAAGACTTGAGTTTTCATATTGGGTGTTTGAATGAGGAATCATTCTTAGTAATATGTATTTTTACATGTATATGTATATGAGTAAAAATATGATTTTGGGTGAAGCATGATAATTTTTTATGAGCCCATGTGTTGTTCGAAAAATCATATGTATGTTTTGGGGTGATTTTGGATGCCTAAGTGTGTGCTTGATGAAGTATGCTTTATGCTATGTCCATGATGTATGTTGATATGTTATGAATGAGTACTTTGAGTGTATGTTTGATCTATGGCTTGGTTGTGTTTATTGCCTAAGTGATGTATATTGATTTATGTGTATTTCATATACTTTGATTGGGATTGGATTGAAAATATTTGATTAAGTGTGAGAAGGATCTTAAAAGCTTTAATGAAAAAGTTTTCAAAAATTGAAATCAAATGAATCAATTGGAATTCAAGTTAACACTTAATTAGATAAATTTTCATCAAGTTTCTAATCTTAAGTCTTAAATCAATTCCATACTAAGTCCTTTTTATCCATAAAACTTTAAGTGAGTTAGAAAATTAATTAATGTGGGAGAAAAATCAAATTTTAGATTTTTAGGGGTCCAAAACGAAAACTGGATGTCTTTGGGGTTAAAAAATGCAAATTCTGGAATTCTGGGCTTAAATTGAAAAATCTGGACATTTTGAGCCAAAAATATAATTTAAGAAAGTTTGGGGCAGAAACGCGAAGTCTGGAGACTTTTGGGCCAAATATATAATTTACGAAAGTTTGGGGCAGAAACGCGAAGTCTGGGTACCTTTGGGCCAGAATTATAAGTTACGAAAGTCTTGGGGTAGAAAACGTAAAGTATGGGCATTTTGGGCCAGAAACCTAATTTTTCAGAAAATTGAGGCTGACCTGCGAAACTGAACTTCTTAAGGGGTCAGAATTGCAAATACTTAAAGTAAAAGAATTTAAGTAAAATTATCAAAGAATTTAATTAAGTTTTTAATTAAATCTTTTTATGATGAATAAGTGAGAAGAAAATTAATAAAGTGGGTTTTAGATAAAAGATAATTATTTTATTAAAAACAAATGAAGCTCAAAGATTTTAAAGTTAAAAGAAAACTTAAGAATTCAAAGAGGAATTTCTTCTAAAAACTTATGGTGTTAAATAACAATATTAAACGGTATTAGAAGAGAACCAATACCCGGCGAAGATAAAAGTCTTAAGGACAATAATATTACACGATATTGCAAGAGAACCAATACGTGGCGAAGATAAAAGTCTTAAGGACAAAAATATTACACGGTGTTGGATGAAAGCTAACACGTGGCGACGAAAAACCCTAAGACGAAGGACCGCATTAATTGTATTGTGTGTGAGTGCAAATATAATGTCATATGCATTTGAGATATTGGCTTTTGCCAGGCTAGCTTTATGCTATGATGAGAGCATACAATCCTATGCGATAGATTGTCAATAATTGTAAAACCTGTCCATGAAAAAGGGGACCGATGGTTACCATGTCCATGAAAAAGGGGACCGATTGGTTTATTATGTTAGGTCTCATAGTAGCCTACTGAATAATTGTAAAACCTGTCCATGAAAAAGGGGACCGATGGTTACCATGTCCATGAAAAAGGGGACCGATTGGTTTATTATGTTATGGTGATAGTAGCTCTACTGAATAATTGTAAAATCTGTTCATGAAAAAGGGGACCGATGGTTACCATGTCCATGAAAAAGGGGACCGATTGGTTTATTATATTAGGTTTATGCTATAAGCATTTCGCTCTACTTAGTTGAGGAAGAAAAGTCTCCATGGAGCAGTGCGCCGATGTATTAAAGAGATATTGAAGTGACATGCATTATGCCAGAATGCTATGTGTGTGCTTGACTGTGTGTTTACCTTGATGAGGTGTCTCTTGTTGATGATTGAATAGCTTAGCTAAAAGTCCTGCGAAAGAGTAATTCTATATATCTATATATTATTGGAGTGTATTATGTAGTATTTTATTTTCATATACATTCTTTCAGTGGATTTCAACTTGTGCAAAGAAATTCACCCTTGCGTGTTTTTCTGTTATTTTATGTACGTTATGCGTAGATGTCTACTTCGAGACCTCTGATAGCCCGAGTGAGGGAGTGCTTCTGGCCTCATGAAGCCGATGGTGGGGGATGGAGTTACGATCCCATCTCCCAATGGGCCACTGTGTCTGGACACGTGGTTAGGACTAGAGGAGGGTTGTTGGGCCCCGAAGAGGTTTTGGAGAGGGACATGGTTTTGGATGTTTACATACCCGTCGAGAGGATGCGTTACTGGCTGGGAGATGCACCCTTTGCACGCAGCATCACCTTGGAGGATCAGGAGGCCAGAGTTCCACCCACGACGCAGCCTAGGAGAGAGGCGAGGGAGGATCAGAGGTCTACACCTCAGCGGATAGCCGAATCGGTATCTAATCGTTGTCGTCTGATTCGTCGCACTCCAAGGAAGAGTTCCTTGGAGAGGGCACGCTTACCAAGGATGGCCCCATCAGTGACACCAGTTCTATCACCCGAGACTGTGAGACCTACACTTCCTGTTCCAGACGTTACACCTTCTGGACGTTTGGTGCGCTGTTCTTCTGACACTTCTGCTGGACCTTCGGGACACGTAGATAGAGGGAAGAGGAAGGTTAGAGACGAGCCAGATCGTGTACTATTCAAGGTGTCTGAGGTTGAGGTTGACCCCGAGGAGATGTCATTGTCTTAGGCCTGTAGAGGTGGGGTTGTCTGGTGCTAGGTTGTAGAGTGTCTGTTAGCGACCAGCCTAGGTTTGGGATGTACATGTTCAGTGTCGTGTATTGGACACACTTTTTGATTTATCGTTTTTCCTAGGTTTAGCTTTATCGCTTTATTTTCTTTGTGTCATGATGACGTATTTTGGCCACTATGTTGTGGTTCCAAACTATACTTGCGGGCGCAAGACTTGTGTATATTGACTTGAGGATATATATATATATATATGTGTGTGTGTGATGTTTCTTTTCTTCTGTGTTTCTGGATGCCTAAATGAGTTGTGAGCAAATCTTTTCGTATAAGATCCTTTTTTATAAAAAAAAATTAGCCACCAATTTTGGTAACCTTAATTTATGAAAGACGTTTTTCCGCATTAAGTTTTAGTTTTTCACGTGATGTTCCTTGTGTGAAAAAGGGGCGTTACAGGAGTCATATAGAATAGCTCATACTCAGAGTAAATGTGTTGACTCTCGCACGTTTAACCTCATTGGTTCCCTCATGTGTGACCTCTAAGGCGTACCACATCTCTTGAGCATTCTTACAATTACAAATGCAGAAGAATTCATTTAGGCCTAATGATGTAGAAATAATTTTTTTAGCCCCTCAATCAAGTTAGACTTTTTTGTTTTCATCTTCATTCCCACATATCCCTAGGTTTTGCTTTAGTTATACCATCTACTACATAAGTAGGAACAAATGGTCCATTTTCAATTACATTCCAAATGTCTAGGCATGGGACCAAGTGAAAATACGCATCCTTTCCTTCCAATACGCATAACCATCACTATTAAACACGGGTGCCTTATTGTAGAATCCATCAGTATATGTAAAGGTGTTAGAAGTCATAGGATCACTCTGTATAGCATACAACTAGCAATAGAGACCAAGCTCTGATGCCACTTGCTAGCCCAAGTGGCTTCTAACAAGGTGAATTCTAGAGGGGGTTGAATAGGACTCAACGTATTTTCAAAAAACTTTTGATGGCGATTATGTGTATTGCAAAGTACTTTAAAAGAATGAATGAATGTATGTACTAAGTGACAGTTGAATAACATTTGAATTCAATTTAATAGAGATTCAGAAAATCCTAAATTCCTAAACATTAATCGATTCACGAAATTCAAAGAAGGAAAAGGTTAAGAAGATGAACACAATGGTTTATATTGGTTTAGTCACCTAATGTGACCTACGTCTAGTCCCCAACTCGTTTCCGAGTTTAGATTTCAATCTACTATATTCACGTGTTCGATTACAACACCTTAATCATATTTATAAGGAGATACATCACTCCTAAACCCACAACAAATTAGGGATACCCCACCCTAATACAGAAAAACTAGAGGATACCCCACCTCTAACAAACCATTATAAGAAATCAAATGATTAGAGTTTACCAAAGATTATCACACGATCTGTGATTGATTGGCACAATGAAAGATCAATGATTTGATACCCAAACGTGGTTGAGATGCAAGATTGAAGTGTTCAATGATGAAATCGCCCTTAGGATTCTTGGAGAATCTCTAAGTGAATGACTTTGCCAAATGATCGGTTATTAAATGCACCCAATCTGTTTCTGTTATAAAAAACATTTTTTGACAGCTTGAATCGATTCAAGGTAAGTTTGAATTGATTCACAAAAAGTTTAGATTCTCAAAATTGAAATTTTGTCAGCTTGAATCGATTCACATCAACTTGAGAATTCTTGAATCTCACTTGAATTCAATTCAACCACTGTTCACATTCACAGGGACCTTGAATCCAATTCAACTGTGTAAAATCAATTTAAATCAATGTATGAATGTAATTTTCTTTTAAATCCTAAGTTGATTTCACTTTTTAGTTATGCATCTCAACCTTGTTTTTGATATCAAGTACAACGGGCCTAAAATATAAAAACATTCAAAACTAAAAGTGCTACCTGTTGTACTAAATTATAAAGTCTTCAAGTCTTGATCATAAACCTTGTAGTCCTTGAGCTCTTTGTCATCTTCTAAACATATATACTTTCATACAAAGGGATTGCATCCAATTATAAAAAGCGTGCTAAGCAGTGAAGCTTTGCATGCACCTAGGAAGTGATAAGACAACCATGGTCAATCATAGGAGGGGACGTAACCACTCTGGTAATCCAGGAAGCTCCAGTGTTCACTAGTGCAAAATAAGGAATATAATTCAATTTTTAAATCGGTTGTTAGCGGATCCGATTTAAAAAATAAACGCGGTGGCAATTTTGTAAATAACGATAGATTTTTTAAATCGGTTGTATAAAAAACCGATTTAAAATGTATTTTTATTTTTGTCAATATTTTTTTAAAACGGTTAAATGTTACTCGATTTAGAAAACTAACTTTTTAAATCGGTTATTAGTAGAACCGATTTAAAAAGTTAGTTTTCTAAATCGATTGTACAAATAACCGATCTAAAAAGTGATCTTCTGAAATTTGAAACCCGTCCCACTACTCACTGCGCGCTTTTTGCTCACCCTCATTCCCAAAACCCTCTTACTCTCACTCTCTCTCACACACACTGAGTCTCACTCCTCTCTTTCTCTCTCTATCTCTTCCTCGTTGCGGCTAGGGTTTTTCACCCTTCTCTTCTTCTTCTTCTCCTCTTTCTAATCTGTATCTCCCTGATTTGTACTATGGAGACATTGCGAGCCTAGTGGTAAAGGTGCTGAGACCTTGTGTTGAAGGAAAGTGGTAGCTTGTATTTTGCTTTGGTGTCCCTGCGAAGATGGCGAGGACCCTTCTCAGCTCATCGCCGTCGAGCAGCTCAAGGCCACCGCGACCGTGAAGAAGGGGAAGCCCGATCTCAGGAAAAAGGTGTTGCCAGCTGTCATCGTTCACCAGCGCAAGCCATGACGCAGAAAGGACGGCGTCTTCATGTACTTCGAAGGTATCACTAAATCCCTTTCATATTTGGTTATGTTACCAATTATTACTCTCTCAAATGTTGCTTCCTTAAAGTTGAGCGAGTGTCCTGTCTTGTGGTTGGTCATTCACACTGCTAAGGGAGCATATAGTTGTTTCATTGCCAGTTTTAAACAGCATGATGTTTACCTATTTGCATTGTGTTACCTGTCTGCTGGTAAATAAATGCCTACCTATACTTCGTTAGATTTGAATCTTCTTTGATCATGTTTTCTTAATTTTAATCTACTTGTGCTGGTGAAATTTTTGTATTGACCTGTGATGTTTGTGGTTTCTGCAGATAATGCTGGAGTCATTGTGAATCCCAAGGGTGAAATGAAAGGTATCATTTGCTTATTTATCTTATATTTGTATACTAATAATCGTTGTAATTCAAACATGCTGCCTTGTAGTTGTAGGTGTTCTTTTTTGTTTTATCTTATTCTTGAGACTGGAGTGTTATATTAAATATCATGCTCTTAGTTCAATAATTGAAGTTGAGCCGTTATGTTCTATTGCTTCAATTCTTCTATTGTTTATAGATATGGGGGTTTGTTTGCAATCTTCATTCTGGTTACATAGGTTCAATTGAATATATTCTTAAAATTGCATTTAAATTCAAGTGATCCTGTGTGTTTATTTATTCTTCAATCATAGATGTTCAAGAACCATTTGCTGGTCTGAAACAATTGTTGGTCCTCAACAGGAAGTAAGTTCTAATACTATATTTTTCTCCTCAGAATCCCGTGACTGAGAGCTTTTACTTAACCAATTGGTTTTAAAAGCATTTTTCCTTATTCTGTTTTTTATGTTTTAAGGCTAGTAAGTAGTAACTACGATTTTTTGTTCTTTGTGATTTGACTAATCCTCTGCATGATGATCATGTTGTATGCTGAATTTTTTAAGTTTCTATGTTTATTCTTGGCTATGCTTATTTTTTCTACACTGAGTGAATGGTGATACTTGCATTAGGATAATGATCTTCTTTGGCCATAAACAAGTTCTAATCAAGTTTTCAACGGAAAAGATTACTTAAACCAGTTCTGAACTTGTTTTAAACTTGTTCTCAAGTTAAACCAGTTTTGAATTTGTTTTAAACCAGTGAAGAATTGTTTAGTAAGCACACTGCATTATCAGATAAAGAATGATTGGTCATTTGTCCTCTCAGCTTTTCTATGATGTTGCTCCAATGACTGCTGAAAATTTTTGTGCACTATGTACAGGTAATGCATTTGATGTGCTTGAAAAATTTCTTTAATTTTAAGATATGTTTTCTGGACCCTTCCTTTTTCCTTGCAAAACTTCCACATAACATCACCGTTACTTATCCACCACCACCAACTGAACAAGTTATTTGATATGTTTATGCATTTTGCTTCCAGAATTGTGCATGAAGAACTTAATTATAAATTGTCTTCCTAATCAATAAATAGCTGATCCGCCTTCTCTTTTTCCTTTGAAATATTTCATTCTATGTTCAGGAGAAAGGGGAGTCAGTCCAAATATCTATTTCTCTTGCGATACATATTACAAATGATTGCATTATCATTGTCTCAAACTATACTCAGGTATATGGTGAAAAAAGAAAAACTATTTATAACTCTTTTTCAATAGAAATTATAGGTTTATTGCTTATCAATGTGGCTGTTTAAATGTTTAGAATGAATTAAGATCTGTATGTTTGCTTTGTAACATCTAGAGTAATTTCAATTTACAAGTTTTTGTTAAATCTGTTTATGCTTCAAGTTATGTTTCCTTCTTCATTTTATCAAGTTTGTGTGGAAGTATGGTGAGTTTCTTGCAATTTGACTTAGAGACACATGCAGAATTGCATATTGCTGAATATGATTTCAATATGTACAATCTCGTTTGGTTCACCGGTGCTTCCAAGAATGAGTGCTCTGCAGCTGTTGGCTTCAAATGGATGCTTAATCAGGTAGACACCATATTATAAAAATAAGACTACTTGCAGCAGGTTTGAGAGATGCAAATTATAATTAATCCAAACATGCATTAGTACTTGGTTGAGTTTTATACTAGTGAGAAAAGTAAGTAGTTAACAATGTGGTATTAGAGAATAAAACTTCTCTGTTTGTGTAAACACAATTTTTTTAAATTCAGTAAATTTCAATTTCCTTTCTCATCACTTCCTCTCAATTTTCCCCTAACTCTTGTCATGTTTCTCATCAATACAGGGATTAATGGAGCATCATAAGGAGATAGTGGAATACTTTGAGAGGAGACGAGTTTCTGCAATATTCTTGTTCAGAAGGAATTTGCTCTGTAGAATGGTAACTGTGCTAGCTAATACCTATGACAAAGATGCCAAGCCACTGAATGGAACCCATAAGGCTCACGTGCACTCTATAGTGGAGGTCACTCTCTTTCTCTTCCCCTTTCTTCCTAATTCCTAGGAAATATCCATTGATTTGATCAAAACTGATTTAGTTCTGCGTCTGCACGCTAATATTCTTGCCAAATACAGGCCACAAATCAATATCACATTACTGATACCAGAGTTAAAGCAAACAGAGGAGACAGCTACAAAAGCCATTGCATACTTTAAGAACACTCGTCACATCGTTCTCTACTACGAGGATCTTGTCAACAACTGCACTGTAAGGCTACCTTGTTAGTTAAGGCACATTTTAGTACAATCTTTACTATTGTGTGTATTTGTGTGTTTACTAGGTATATGTGTGTGTCCGTGATGAACTTTCCATAATTGGTCAAATGATGAATGATTTTGTATGATGTGCAAAGAGTGAAGGTGAGATTTCATTGGACATATTGGAGAGAAGTGCAGAAAGACATTTTTAGCTACAGATTACTGATTTCTAGTGACAGATTTTTTCCGTCACTACAAGTCAGATTTCTAGTGACAGATTTTTTCCGTAGGTAAAAGTCCACATTTTAAATCGGTTGTTGTTTCAACCGATTTAAAAAGTAAACTTTTTAAATCGGTTTTTCTCACAACCGATTTAAAAAGTCCATTTTTGAGCATAAAAAAACACGTTTTACGACTGTAAAAATCCGTGATAAAAAAAGATATTTTAAATCGGTTTTTACAACCGATTTAAAAAATACCCCACTTTTTAAATCGGTTGTATCTAAATCGGTTCATAACCGATTTAAAAAGTACTTTTTACCCGATTTAAAAAGTCTTTTTTGCACTAGTGGTTAGTGGAGGTGGAAATAATTCTGATCCTTTGTCCCCATGTGCAAATCGAGAGTCACCATAAAGTGTGGAGAACTCACTAATTCCCCCGGTACACCAAAACCCACTTTTTATCGGAGACCGTGTATCGGCTTCTGAAACAAGGAATGTTCCTCCAAATGGACCCCCAGGGCCACCTGGAAACAAGGCAAACACCTAGCCCTCTTACACATCACCGATTGTATATGTGATTCCTAATAGGCCGCCTTCGGTCAATGCAGGACAGGGAGTTCGGATTAGCCCAGAACGTCGAAGGGTCCAGATTAACCCAGAGGGACATAGGATCCCGGAGACAGTGCGGGCCCATAGATCTCCTGAAGATCGTAGGGTCCCCGAGGGGGTCCGAAACCAGACTAACCTAGAGGGGCAGAGGACACAGGAGTCTTTTGCCTTTACAACTTTTACCAACACTGCAGTGAATACCCTTAGACAACAAATGGATGAGAGTAACCATGAATTGATTCACATGCTTACACAAATGATGACTGCATTGTTCAATCGAATAATGGAGAACACTCACACTAGTTATCAGGACCTGATTCGGCAGATTGGGAGGATTGCTGATGTTTTTGCAGCACCAGATGATCCTGTAGGACCACCTAGAGTGTTCTCGCGCACAGAAGGGCGCCAGAGCACTTTGATCAACATGAACCATTTGAGGAGCCTTTTCAAAGGAAACCAGAGGTGGTTATGGTGAACCGCAACCAAAATGCGGATAAAGTAATGGAAGGAGTAAAAAGGAATACCCTTGGGGGCAATTCAGCATTGCTCATATAGTTGAGCAGGTACTTAACAGGCACAGATTCGACGTAGGATATGCTAATCATCACCACTTCGTATTCGCGTTCCATGATTTTATCCTCCAGATAGAACTGCCTAGAGGATGGAAGGTGCCGAAGTTCACCAAGTTTGCTGGTGAGGTAGGTGAGTCAATGTTGGAACATGTAGCCAGATACCAATCAAGTGTGGTGACTTGGCTAATAATGAATACCTTTGAATGAAGTATTTTCCTAGATCATTGACCAAATATGCTCCACTTGGTTTACTACTCCACAACCTAACTCGATTCAGACCTGAGCTCAACTTGAAAGCCAAGATCAAGTTAATTGATCTCCATAATGAGTCAGCTGATGATTACCTAAACCGATTCAGGCAAATGAGAGCCAGGTGTTTTATACCTATGCCTGAACACGAATTGGTCCAAATGGCCGCAGGCAGTTTTGAATATGATATTCGAAAGAAGTTGGTCAACCAGCAACTGCGGGATATGGCCCAGTTGGCAGACAAAGTCAGGCAGATCGAGCAATTAAAGCACGAGAAACAGAAGCATAGTCACCTAGAAAGGTCCTTCGAAAGGACAAAGTGGCCTATGCAGATTTAGAACAGGAAATTGATTTCAAAGGAGGTAATAGTGAAGACAACGAAATCAATGTGGCTGAGTTACAGCTGGGACCACCCTATGTGTGTCTCCACTTAAAACCTGTGCCCTAGGAGGCCAGGAGGCTAAAGGAAAAGAAAGACTTTTAGCAAACAAGAATACGACTTTGATCCGTCCAAGGCTAACCAAATATTTGACATTTTACTCAAGGACAAACAGATTGTCCTAAAGGGTGATCACAAAATCCCTCCACCTGGACAAAAGAAGGGGAGAAAGTATTGTAAGTATCACAATAAATGGAATCATTGTACTAATAGTGGTGTACGTTTCAGGGATTTAATACAAGGAGCTATTGAGGAGGGCATGTAACGCCCCTTTTTCCTACAAGGATTGTTACATAAAAATATCAAGAAACTTGATGCGGAATTAATATAAAACTGGTTTGTCTTAAATCATTTCCTCTTTCTTAATTAAAGAGTATACCGAAATTCGTGGTTAAATTTTTGTTTTTAAAGATCTTATACGAAGAAGAATCACTCACCACTATCATCGCCATCCAAAAACTTAGAAGAAAAGAAACAAAATATATATATATATCATCATGTCAATATAGACAAGTCTTGCGCCCGCAAGTATAGTCAAGAACCACAATAGAGTGGCCAAAATACAACATCCCGACTGAACGGAAAATAAAGCGATAAAACAAAACCTAGGAAAGTGATAAATCAAAAGATGGGTCAAATACACGACAATGAACACCTAATCTCCAAACCTAGGCTGGTCGGATAACTGACAACCCATAACCTAGCACTAGACACCCCCACAACTAAAGACCTAAGACGATGACGTCTCCTCAGGGTCCTCCTCAGGCTCCTCCTCGCCCTCGAATGTCTCAATGAATACCCGCTCTGGCTCGCCTCTAACCTTCCTCTTCCCCCTATCTGCGTGCCCCGACGGAAGAGTCAAAAGAGCAACGCACAAAACGTCCAGACGGTTGAACGTAGGAACGGGAAGCATTGGTCTCACGGTCTCTGGTGGTGAAGTTGGTGTCACAGGTGGAGCATCATCGGTAGACGTGCCCTCTCCAAAGAACTCTTCCTTGGAGTGTGACAAAAACAACGACGGTACTCTAGGATAGACCCGGTTACCCGTAAGGGTAATGGTCTCTCCTTCTCATGAGCCTCCCTCCTCGGCTGCGTCACGGGCTCTCTAACCTCCTCGACCCCACGGCGTGCCTCGGGTGCGGCTGCAAGCCAGCTGCGCATCCTCTCTATGGGAATATAAGCGTCCATAATCATGTCTCGCTCCAAAACCTCCTCGGGGCCCAGGACCCCTCCTCTCGTCCTGACCACATGTCCAGTTACAGTGGCCCATTGGGAGATGGGATCATAAGTCCATCCCCAACCATCGACCTCAAGGGGCAGGAAGCTCTCCCTCACTCGGTCTACCAGAGGCCTCGAAGTGGACATCTACGCATCGCGTACATACAGATACAGAAAAACATGCAAGGGTGAATTTCTTTGCACAAGTTTAAATCCACCGAAAGGATGTATATGAAAAATAAAATATTACATAATACATTCCAAGAATATATATATAATTACTCTTTCGCAAACCTTTCTCTAATATAATCATTCACCAAAAGAGAACACATCATCAAATTAAACACACATAGCACTCTAGCATAATGCATGTCACTTCAATATCTCTTTTCATACACTGATGCACTGCTCCATGGAGACTTCTCTTCCTCAACTAAGTAGAGCGATATGGCGGGAGCAAATACCTATCATTAATGCAAACTGACCATCTCTCTCGGCCATCGTTTGTCATTTATTCGGTACAGACCCATTGTGCTAACGTCGTACACCATATCTCAAATAAGGCAGCCGGTCATGATCATCCAAGCCGGGTCTCGGCACAAGGGGATTCACCGCAAGGCCATTGAGAATTTCATAACCTGGATGCCCTCAAAGACTTATAGTCAGACCATACTTATTTACAATCCCCACATAGGATTGTATGCTCTAATCTGGCAAAAGCCACATCTTTAACGCAAATGACAGTATAATTTGCAAACACAAACAAGACGATTAATGCGATCCCTCCTCTTAGGATTTTGTCGTCACGTGTTAGCTTTCTTCCCACACCGTGTAGCATTATTGTCCTCAATGCTTCATCGTCGCCACGTATTGATCCTCTTTCAATACCGTGTAAAAACGTTATTTAAAAACATAAGTTTTAGGGAAAACTCCTCTTTGAAATTAAAGTCCATCTTTAACTTTAAAATCTTAAATCTTCAATTGTTTTAATAAAAGAAATACCTTATATTTAAAATCAATTTCACTATTTTTCTTCCCACTTCTTATTGTAAAAAGATTTAATTGAAAATCTTATTTAAATACTTTAATAGATTTTTCTTAAATTCCTTTACTTCGAAGTATTTAAAATCTGACCCTTAAAATGTTCTATTTTATGCTTCAGCCCCTAATTTTTTGACAAACTAGGTTTCTGCACCAAAAATGCCCAGTTTCATGTTTTGGCCCCAAAACTTCTATAAATTACGTTTTTGGCCCAAAACACCCAATTTTTGTTTTTCCTACCAGAATTCTAGAAATTTATATTTTTGACCCAAAATACATCCAGTTTTCGTTTTTAACCCCTTAAAAATCTAAAATTTTACATTCTCCCTTATTAATTAATTTTCTAGCTTACCTAGGGCTTTTTGAAAAAATAGGATTTATTATAAAGTCCACTGAACACTTATACTTAAAATTAAGTAGAGATTACCTAATCAAGTATTGACTTGAATTCTAATTAATTTATTTGATTTCATTTGAAAAACTTTTTCATTAAAGCTTTTAAGTCATTTTCCCACACTTAGTCAAATACTTTCAATTCAATCCCAATCACAAAGAATTAAAGTATATGAAATATCCAAAAATTAACATACATTCATTAGGCAAGAACACCACTCAAGCGATAAATCATACATACACTCAAAGTAAGAGAATGAAAACTCTTTCAACAACCAATAGGAAACTCAAGTCTTGAGTTTAACCTCAACATACAACATACAACCACCTACATACACAACCTTCCCAACTTATTGAGAAAATCCCCTTACCTCTTGATGCAAAAGAAAAGGCCTAACACCAAAATCACCTTCACGCCAACACCAACATCAACACCAAGTGGTCTCCTTGAAGCCTTGATGCTCCCAACACTTAGAAAAATCAACCTTACACAAAATACACAAGGAAACCACCATAAAAATGCAAGCTTTAGGAAAACACCCAAACCCTAAAGAGTAGAAATTTTGAGTAGAGAAATACTTACTCAAACTTTGAAGCAAATGGATCCAAGGTAGTTTTCAAGCTTTTAGGTTCCAATGGAATGGACCTAAACCAAAAAAAAGCTTACTTCTAGAAAAATGAAGAACACAAGTTTCATGAAAAATGAAAGTGATGGAAATGAAAAAATGAAAAGAGATTGTGGTTTAGAATCATGATCCAAACCTTTTTTTGTGAAGCATGAATAGCCAAAAACTTAACAAAACTCAAGCTTTTAGTATGTAGGAAAGCTTTGAGGTGGAGAGAAAATGGTGTTTAGCAAAAGGAAGAAGATGAAGAAGATGAATGAAATGAAATCTCTCTCCTCCCATGCCCTACAGAATTCGGCCAGACCGAGGAATAGTGGGGGTATTGGCTTTGATTGAATTTGGTCACCTACTCCCTCTCTTTGATTTTGAAAAAAATTAAAAAACTAGGCATTTGACTTTTGAGACATTTTGAGAGTGAAAATTAGGGCTAGGGGTTCGGCCAAGGTAGACCAAAAAATTGGTGGGATTATGTCCCATCAAGTTAGGGTTTAATTGGTGGTTCAAAGTAGTAAAAATTCTTAGTTTTATAATCCCTTTTTAGATAAATATTTTTCTAAAATAGATAAAATCATGAGAAATCAATTTGATGACTGGAATATGATATAGAAAAATTTAGAATCTCAAAACTAAATTTTTGGATTATTTTTCATCTCCCGGTTGCGCCCGGTTTACCCGTAAAGCTCCAAACGCGGGTAAAATAAAGTTTTTCTGAAAAATTTCTAGAAAAATTTCTAAAAATCACAAATATTATAAAAATAACTTTTGGTTCATTAAACAATTATTTTTGAATAAAAATGACCTCCAGAAAAATACTAAACTGTTCCCCGTATCATGCGAGAATGCGGTTCCCGCAAAATCTCAGCTTTGCGAACTTGACTACTCTTGACTCTTCAAGAACAAATCTAAGATATTAATATCTCTATCGCCACCTCAAGATCCCAAAAATCATTAATTAAATAATTTTAATTAAATTAAAGAAGATTAAAAATCAATAAAAACTATATAAAAATGAGGGTGTTGCAACTCTACCCCTCTAAAAAGAATTTCGTCCTCGAAATTACGTACCTAGAATAACGCAGGGTACTGTTCTCGGATCTTGTCCTCCACTTCCCAGGTCGCATTTCCAGTAACTTCATTCCATATAGCTTTGACTAAAGAGATTTGTTTATCCCTGAGCTGCTTGATCCTTCTATCATCGATTCGCACAGGGTTTGTTTCATAAGTCAGGTTATCTCTTAATTGTACCACATCAGACTCGATTACATGAGACAAATCAGAAATATATTTCCTCAGTTGTGAAACATGAAAGACATTGTGAAGATTAGAAAGATTTGGCGGTAAAGCTATTTGGTAAGCAACAGGACCAATACGACGAAGAATTTGGTATGGTCCTATGAACTTTGGAGTGAGTTTTCTGGACTTTAGAGCTCTGCCTACCCCAGTCATCGGAGTGACTCTCAGGAAAACATGATCGCCTTCTTGGAACTCGAGAGGTCGTCTCCTCTTATCGGAGTAGCTCTTTTGTCTGCTTTGTGCTGTCCTCATCTTTTCTCGAACTAGTCTCACCTTTTTCGTGGTTTGTTGTAAAAATTCAGGTCCTAGTATTGCACTCTCCCCATCCTGGTACCAACACAAAGGTGGTTGGCACTTTCTCCCATACAATGCCTCGTAGGGTGCTATTCCTATGCTCGCATGAAAACTATTGCTATAGGTGAACTCTATCAATTGCAAAATATCGTCCCAACATTCCCTATGATCCAAGACACACGCTCTCAGCAAATCCTCTAGGGATTGAATGGTTCTCTCTGACTGACCATCCGTCTGAGGATGATAAGCAGAACTTAATCTCAGCTTAGTTCCTAGGGCTTGTTGCAAACTTTGCCAAAAACGGGACGTAAACCTAGGGTCCCTATCAGAAATAATACTAGATGGCACTCCATGCAACCAGATTATTTCCTTCACATACATCTGAGCAAGCTTATCTAGGGAATACTTCATGTTGATGGGTAGAAAATGTGATGACTTCGTCAGTTTATCCACAATTACCCAAATCCCATCAAATCCTTTTGATGTTCTTGGTAATCCAAACACAAAATCCATCGATATGCTCTCCCATTTCCATTTTGGAATATCCAACGATTGCATCTTTTCTCAGGTCGTTAGTGTTCCACTTTTGCTTTTTGACAGGTTAAGCATGCCGCTACTCCGCACCTTGTTTCTTTATCCCCGACCACCAGAATCTTTGCTTCAGATCTTGATACATTTTCGTGGCTCTATGGTGAATACTCAAATTGCTCTTATGTGCTTCATCGAGAATCAACTTTCTCATCTCAGAATTGTTTGGCACACATATCCTTCCTTTGCATCTCAGAATTCTATCATTCCCTAAACTAAACTCTGCCACTTTTCCTTGTTGCATTAACTCCTTATTTTCTTTCAAACTCTCATCGGTTGCTTGTTGCTTCCTTATGTCCTCAATTAATCCACTCGACACTTTGATCATGCTTAGACTAATCTTACCCTTGTGTCTCTCCATGTTCAAACCTAGATCTCAAAATTCCTCGATCAACTCTAGTTCCTTGATCACCATGGCAGACACATGAACAGTTTTCCGGCTTAAGGCATCAGCCACAACATTTGCCTTCTCGGGATGATACATCAGGGTAAAGTCATAATCTTTCAGGAATTCCATCCAACGTCTCTGTCTCATGTTGAGTTCTTTCTGATCAAACAAATATTTCAAGCTTTTGTGATCGCTGAAGACTTAAACGTTGATCCATACAGATAATGTCTACAAATCTTCAAAGCGAACACTACAACAGCTAACTCAATATCATGAGTTGGATAATTCCTCTCGTGATTTTTCAACTGACGGGATGCGTATGCCACCACTCTTCAGTTTTGCATCAACATGCACCTAAGCCCTTGGTATGAACCATCACAGTAAACCTCCATAGGTTCTTCAGGATTAGGCAAAATCAGCACTGGTGAGGTCGTCAGTAGTTCCTTCATCTTCAAGAAACTCGCCTCACACTCATCGGTCCACACAAAAGGATAATGTTTCCTAGTGAGTTGTGTCATTGGGGCTACCATCTTCGAAAATCCTTCTATAAACCTCCGGTAATAACCCGCTAGTCCTACAATGCTACAGACCTCAGTCACTATCGTGGGTCTTTCGCATGACATCACTGCCTCTACCTTTTCTGGGTCTACAGCTATACCCTCTTTTGAGATCACATGACATTATCTAACCAAAATTCACACTTAGACAACTTTGCATATAGCTTTTTCTCACTCAAAATCTGAAATACTTGTCTTAGGTGTTCCTCATGTTCCTTATGACTCTTAGAGTAAATCAAAATGTCATCTATGAACACCACTACAAATCGATCCAAGAAAGGTCTAAAGATCCTATTCATATAATCCATGAATATTGCCGGTGCATTTGTCACTCCAAATGGCATCACAAGATGTAACGCCCTCATTTGTTCATATCGTTTCTTTCTGCTTTTTTGTGTGTTTTTGTTTTATTTAAATTTATTAAATTATGATTTTTTATATTTTTATTTTAGAATATTGATTTATATGATTGTAGGGATTTTTAGATGGGTAGAAAGTGGAGGAACTCGAAAAACAGAAAAATAGCGTAAATCGTGACCCGGTTTGTAAACGTCGGAGGTTTTATATTTTTCCGGAGATCGTTTTTGCGTCAAAAAAATATTTTAACGAAACAAAAGTTATTCTTTGAATATTTCGGATTTTTGAGAATTTTTCTAGAATTTTTCAGAAAAATTTTATTTTTAGCCGTTTTTAGCACGTTACGGGTAACCATAGCACAATCGGGGTATCAGAAAATGATCAAAAATTTAGTTTTGAGATTCTAAACTTTTTTTATATTAATACTAGGTCTCAAAAATGATTTTTTCATCAATCACTTATTTGGGGAAGTATTTATTTCAAAATAGATTATTTAAAGTACATTTTTCCCACTTGTGCTTCATCAAACAAGCCCTAGCTTTTGAGATATTTTCTTCCCACTTGCACCAGCTGTGCTGCGCCCCACACCAGCCCAAAATGGTGCTTTATGCCCATGTGCTTGAGCCTTAAAGTCATGCTTTGAGCCAATGATTTAATTACTTGATTTTCCTAAATTAATTACATGATAATACCACTTGCATCAAAGCTAATCTTGGCCCTCCATTTTCTTGCTCCAGCCGTGTTACCTAAGGGAGAGGGAGAGAGAAAGTTCATCTCTTTCATTTCATCTCATTCCAAGAGTAAAAAACCCCATTTTTTCTCTCTAGCTTTCAAGCTTTCACTAAGCCATCTACTTAGTGTTCAAAGAGCTTTTGGACTTCAAGCTTCACAAAAGAAGGTTGGTTGATGATTCTAAACCATGAAACCTTCTTATTTTTCCATTATCACCATTCTTTAATTTTTTTTTTGAATCATGTGTTCTTTCATTCTAAAGCCAAACTTCATTCTTTTGGCTATAGGTTTGCATCTTGTGAACCAAGAAGCTTGAAACCCTATCTTGATCTACTTTCTTCAAAGTCTTGAGTAAGTTATCATCCTCTCATATTTTGATCTTAGGGTTTTGTTATTTTTCACAAAAGAAATGTATTTATGCTTGTATTTTGTATAATATTTTGAAAGGGTTGACACTAGTGGAACAACAAGCTTTGGAGAGTGATCTTGGAAACTTTTTGTTGTCTTCAAGAGGTAAGGGGAGGTTCTTTTCATGAGTTATGATTTTGTGTGGTTGTATGTTGTGTGGCTTGATGATAACTCCATGGTTGAGTTTTCATATTTGTGAAAGAATGATTTTTTATCATGCTTGATGTCTTAAGCTTGTAAGAGGAGATTTTTACCTCTATGGTTTTTGTATGAGTATCATAAAATTTTTAACTCTATGAAAATATTTCTAAGTTGTTTGGGTAAAAGGAAAAGTTAAGAATCATTTAACAATTAATGGAAAAGTGTGTTTGTGCTTGGATTGTCTAAAAATACTATTTTTAGTATGTGGTAGCTCTATGGTTTTTGTATGATAGAAAATTTATGTATTGACTTGTGATTTGTTCTTGCATGATGTGTGAAAATATTGTATGACTTGATGTGGTTTGGCTTGATTAATTTTCTTGTGTTGCTCTTGATTCATTTGGGGATGATTGTAATATTTAAAGTAGATTCATGCTTTGATTATTATGATGGTGTGATGTTTGTTGTGATTGTGTAAGATTAACCAAGATAAATTAAAACAAGTGACCCAAGCTTCATGGAAGAGGAAGTAGAGGACTTGGTAGTAAAATCATTTTTTTCCAAAGACAAATTTGATTTAATTTAGTGTTCAAGCCAAAGCTTGATTTATGTATTCACTAGTTCAAAATTTTGATAAGTCTCCAATGGACTTTAAATGGTATTTTCTAAAATAAGAGAACTTGGGGTTTACTTCAAATAAATCACAAATGAGTAAGTCTTTCATCAACAAAATCATATGGTAATTAGAAAAGGAAGAAGAAGAAATAAAGTATAGGTAATTAACTTTTGAAAAATCCAATTTAAACAACCAAAGTTTCATGAAGAGATAATTTATTTTTGAGGTTTAAAAACATTGTAATTAAAGTGTGTAAACAAATCTTGAAGAAAAGAGGATTTTCGAATTTTAAATAAGGTTTTGGGCATCTCTGTTCACATCCCTGGTGTGAAACTGAGCAGGCTGTGAAAATTTCTGTTTTGGGCCAAAAAAATGGAATTTTCGGAAGTACAGGGGCCGAAATGCAAAACTGGGAAGTTTGGGGGACAGAAACGTAATTTTAAAGAATTAAGTGGTTTTAAAAAAAAAAAATTAAAAGGAAGTGGGGGGTTATTTTTGATAATTAAATTGTTATAATGAAAAGAGTTTTTTTTTTCATAAACAGGCCAAGCTTAAAATAATTTATAGTTAAAAACGTTGAGGACTTTTTCATTACCACGTAGTAAAAGAAAAAAATAGAGTTTTTACACATTGTTGTAAAAAGAGTCAACCCGAGACGATGTTAAAATTCTTGAGATGAGAATTTTGTGTGATTTGCAAACTTTGATGCCATTTGCATTTGTGAGAGTTGGCTTTGCCAAATTCGAGTTACAATCCTAGAGGAAGGATTGCAAATAAGTATAGTCTGGCTATAAGCCTATGGGGGCATCCAGGTTACGAAATTCTCAATGGCCCTGCCTAGTGAATACTCTTGTGCCGAGAAAAGTAGTGTACCCGGCTTGGATGATCCTGACCGACTGCCTTGTTTATGTTATGGTAATTAAATAGTAGCTCTACTGAATAATTGTGAGACCGGATCCTAGAGTGGACTGGGCAATTATGTTAGGTTTACGCTACAGCCATTTCGCTCGACTTAGTTGAGGAAGTGAAGTCTCCTTGGAGCATTTACACCGGTGTATAAAAAGATGATTGAAGTGTCATGCATACTGCTTGATTGAAAGAGATGATTTTGTGATGATGGGTTTTGGTAGTTTTGTGAACTTAGAGAAAAGTTTTCAAAATGATATCTGCTTATTTTTGAAATATAGCCTGTGGTGTTTTTTTTTTATGCGTGTTTCGTCATTGTAACTATTGGGGAGAAACTCACCCTTTCCTATATGTTTTGTGCTCCTTGGAACATGATTCATATAGATGGATCAGTTGGGTCCCCTGTTTCCGAAAGTCCGGGAGAGCTTTAGGCCTCGAGGAGGCGAGGGTGGGGGTTGGATCTATAACCCTACCACCCAGTGGGCCACGATTTCTGGTCACTTGATCAGGACTCGTGGGGGAGTTCACGGACCGGAGGAGATACTGGAGCGCAACATGGTGCTCGATGTATGGATTCCTCTCGAGGAGATGGGATTGGTACTTGCTGACGCACGTAGTGAGTGCGGGGAGATCGAAGAGCCTAGGGAGGCGCTGAGGCCGGAGCCGAGGCCGGATCCGAGGCCGGAGCCAAGGCAACCTATGTGTACGGCTGTGGAATACCGTCGACTTTACCGGAAGACGCGTATTACTCCGAGGAAGAGTACTTTGGGGAGAGGTCGTCTACCACAGCTTGCCCCTGCTGTTACTCCTGATATTCCACCAGTAGACCTGATGCCGACGTACACCGTTCCTGTTTTCTATCCCTCCACATCCGGTCGCGTCTTGCCCAATGCTGCGGGCGTGCATGCTGGACCGTCTGGATGTGTGGGGAGGGGAAAGAGGAAGATGTATGAGGAGCCCGAGGAGGAGCCTGAGGAGGAGCCCGAGGAGGATCCGTCTGCTTAGATCCTTAGTGGTAGACATAGGAGGGAGCTAGGTTGTCGTGTTGTTTAGTTGCTGACCAGCCTAGGTTTTTGGGAGCGTAGATGATTCTACTGTGTAGATGACACACTTTTGTTTTACATGTCTTTCTTAGGACGTAGTTTTATCGCTTTGTTTATTTCTGTGGACAGTTTGTATTTAGCCACTTTGTTGTGGTCGTGAACGATGCTTGCTAGTGCAAGAAACTCTGTATATTTTGATGACTATATATTAGTGTGTGACATATTTTCTATAACCGTGACTCGTTGAGATTTTTAATTTGCTTATCCGATTGATTTAAAAAGAAAGAAAAAGAAAAAAAAATTAATTCACAAGTTTGAGAATCTAATATGATGAACAAAAACATTTTTCGAAAGTAAAAACAGATTACGTTTAATTCCGCAGCGAGGTTGTTTAGTTACTTTGGTGTAATACTCTTTCGGGAAAAAGGGTGTTACACAAGATACTCAAAATGACCATATCTAGTCCTAAAAGCAATCTTAGGAATATCATCATTTTTAACTCTAATCTGGTGATAATCACTCCTCAAATCAATCTTAGAAAATACAGCTATGCCGTGAAGTTGATCCATGAGATCGGCGATGCGTGGCAATAGGTACTTATTCTTGATCGTTACCTTGTTCAACTGATGGTAATCCACACACAATTTAGAAGTTCTGTCCTTCTCCTTCACCAACAGCACAGGAGCTCCCCACGGTGATACACTTGGTCTCACGAATTGCTTTGATAGCAAATCCTCCAATTGTTTCTTCAGTTCAGCCAGCTCCGTTGGTGACATTCTATACGGGGCAATAGAAATCGGACCAGTACCAGGTACGAAATCTATGGCAAACTCTATGTCCCTCACAGGTGGTAGACCTAGACCATCCTTCGAAAAAACTTCCAAGAAATCTCTAACGACAGGCACGTTGCTCAATACAACTTCCCCCTTGACTTTCAAGAAGGATAAAAAATGTATCCATGAGCTCTTTCTTTCAAAGAACCTCTCACTTGATTGGCAGTCAAAAATCCAGAATTCTCTGCATTTGGGAAGATCAAAGTTTTATTGGCACAGTCTAAAAGGATATGGTTGGAAGATAACCAATCCATGCCTAAAATCACATCCAATTGTGTTAAAGGCAAACACATCAAATCAACAAGATATGTCCTATTGGAAATAACAACAGGGCATTTTAGACAAATAGAATTTGCAATTACAGTTTCAGCAGTAGGCATAGAAACAACAAGATCAAAAGGCATCAAAGACACAGGCAAATTCAGTCGTTTCACACAATTTTCAGATATGAAGGAATGGGTTGCACTCGAATCATATAGTACAATTAAGGGATTTCCAGCTATGTCACAAGTACCTTGTATGAGATCCTCTGATTGTGAAGCCTCAACACCGCTCATGGTGCAAACTTATCCTTTTGTCGTTGGCCTTCCAGCTTTGACGGCATTCACTTCTGGTTTCGGCTTGCCCATACAGCAATCATTGGCTGCATGTCCAACCTTCCCACAGCTAAAGCATGTCATCCCCTTCTGGTTGCATGTCGTGGACAAGTGTTCGGGTTTCCCACACTTGTAACAAACAATTGTAGCTTTCGCTCCCTGATAACCCTTGTTAGTGCCACCAGTAGAAAATGGCACACTGCGGTTCGACTGACTCCTTTGGTTCTTGAAATAAGGCTTGTGTTGAGCCTGCTTCCCCTTCTGTCCTTGTGGATATGACCTAGATGGTCCACCCACGTTTCCTTTGTTTACCCTTTCCTTCATCAAGTTCTCCATCTTCCTACACTTTTCCACCAGTAGTGAAAACTCACGGATATCAAGTGAAGCCACAGATTGATGCTCCTCATACCTCAATCCAGCTTCGAGCCTCTCGCACTTCCACCCTTCGTTCAGTTGGACTTGGAAGAACCGAAAGTACTTGGCAAGTGACTCAAACTTTGCCGTGTACTCTCCCACCGACATGTCTCGTTGCTGTAGTCGCAGAAACTCTTGCTCTTTCTTGGACCTTGCACTCTGTGGGAAATACTTCTTCAGGAATTTCTCCTTAAAAAGTTCCCATGTCACCGCTTGGTTTCCAACTTCCAACAGTTGTCGAACCCTCTTCCACAAATATTCTGCGTCCCCCAACAACATGTAGATCGCGTATTGTAACTTCTCAGCTGCCGTACAGTGCAGGATCTCAAAGATCTTCTCCAGCTCCTCTATCCATAACTCTGCTTTTTCTAGCTCAGCCTCGCCATGAAACTGTGGCGGATTATGGTGTCGAAAGTCAACCAACCTCTTGGCTTCAGCAGCTCTCTCATCCCTCGCTCTATCCTCAGCATCCCTTTGTTGCCGCTCTACATCCCTCTGTTCCGCACGAACAGACTGCTGAGCCATCTAAGCCGCCATGTTAGTCATAGCCGCTACGGCCCTCTTCATGGTGTCGTCACGGTCTTCAGTGCCAGCGCGATTCATTGGTCGTCCCCGACGTGACATGGGTTTTCTGCAAGTGAACCAATCAGTCGCACTATTCAAAACCCAATCAAGAAAGCAATCAATTTCACACATGTTTCAAAAGGAAATAATACAAACAATGTCACACAATGCTAATCAGAGATCACACAACTTAAACTTAGTAAGCCTATAACCTAAACACTCCCGAAAGACATCGACCAACTCTGATACCACAAATGTAACACCCCTTTTTCCCACAAGGATTGTTACGTAAAAATATCAAGAAACTTAATGCAGAATTAATATAAAACTGGTTTGTCTTAAATCATTTCCTCTTTCATAATTAAAGTATACCGAAATTCGTGGTTAAAATTTTTTTTAAAGATCTTATACGAAGAAGAATCACTCACCACTATCATCCATACGGTTCAACGTAGGAACGGGAAGCGTCGGTCTCACGGTCTCTGGTGGTGAAGCTAGTGTCATAGGTGGAGCCATCCTCGACGTGACCTCTCCAAGGAACTCTTCCTTGGAGTGGGACAAAAACAACGACGGTACTCCAGGACAGACCCGGTCACCCGCAAGGGTAATGGTCTCTCCTCCTGCTGAGCCTCCCTCCTCGGCTGCGTCACGGGCTCTCGAACCTCTTCGGCCCCACGACGTGCCTCAGGTGCGGCTACCAGTCAGCTGCGCATCCTCTCCATGGGAATATAAGCGTCCAGAATCATGTCTCACTCCAAAACCTCCTCGAGCCCAGGACCCCTCCTCTCGTCTTGACCACATGTCCAGTCATAGTGGCCCATTGGGAGATGGGATCATAAGTCTATCCCCCACCGTCGGCCTCAAAGGGCCAGAAGCTCTCCCACACTCGGGCTACCAGAGCCCTCGAAGTGGACATCTATGCATCGCGTACATACAAATACAGAAAAACATGCAAGAGTGAATTTCATTGCACAAGTTTAAATCCACTGAAAGGATGTATATGAAAAATAAAATATTACATAATACATTCCAAGAATATTTATATATATATATAATTACTCTTTCGCAAACCTTTCTCTAATATAATCATTCACCAAAAGAGAACACATCATCAAATTAAACACACATAGCACTCTAGCATAATGCATGTCACTTCAATATCTCTTTTCATACACTGATGCACTGCTCCATGGAGACTTCTCTTCATCAATTAAGTAGAGCGATATGGCGGGAGCGTATACCTATCATTAATGCAAACTGACCATCTCTCTCGGCCATTGTTTGTCATTTATTCGGTACAGACCCATTGTGCTAACGTCGTCCACCATATCTCAAATAAGGCAGCCGGTCAGGATCATCCAAGCGGGGTATGTAACACCTTTTCTCTTAAAAGGATATTACACCATAGTAACCAAAAGTTCGCAATATGTTAGAATGTAAGGAGTAAAACATAACTTTTGTACTCAACAAAAGTCCTTATCTCATATATGAAATCATCAGAGTAATCATCAGAGTTTACATCAAGGGTGAAACTCTATAACAAAGTAATATGAAAAGTACAAGCACGCCCAACACACAGATCACACACCACCCAGTTTGCACATCAAAACACGCATCAATGATAACCGAACAATCAAGGCTTATAAACAGATCTCGTTTAAACAGAACTTACCTTGTGCTGGAACTCTATACAAGTAATTAATTCACAATAATATATCACCAAATCTCAATATAATTATGCATGTCACTTCAAAATCTCTCAAAACACACCGATGTATTGCTCCAGGGAGACTTTACCAACCTTAACACCATTGAGCAATCGGCTGGAGCAAACCTAACAGAATGACCAGATAGCCTTTTCAAGACTTCCAGAGATCCTTCGGTAATACTAACATTTATTACTTTAAATACCAATTCATGAACAGGTCAGCTAGTCAGATTTATCCAAGCCGGGTATACGATTCGTCTCGGCTCGAGGGGATCAATCCTTCACGACCATTGAGACTTTCGAAACCTAGATAATCCCAGTAGGCAATTGTAGCCCAGCCATACCCTATTCTCAACCACACTACTTCGGGTTGTAAGGCTCAAAAATTCTTTATGCAAATGAACGTCTAAATTTGCACACAAATTCTCTTTAGTATCTCTCTGAAAAATTTCTTTGTTTCACTATAGCTGCTCTTTGAAAATCTCTAAATCTCATCAAAATACTTTATATGAAATAACTCATCTCTTGAGGATAGAAATACTTTTGAATAAACAGATAGCTGTTAAAACCCATCTCTTTCACTTTATATCAGAAAACTCTTTTACTGTTTTTAAATAAATAGCTCTTCCTCTTTTTACCCATTTTACGGATCATTTTATGAGTTATGTTATTTGCCTGGCTTCAATATGTCAATTTATGACTGATCACACCGTGGCAGAGCTAAACCGAGGTGAGCAGCCCAACAGAGTGATTCGATATATAAACTAAAGATTATTAACTCATTTCAAGAAGACCCAAATGGGGCAGAGCCACCTAGGATTGATCAAGAGAGAAGAGATCAACAGTATTTAAACTTACGTCTGCTTTTAAATCAATAACTATCTGTTATCAGATTTTTAGATAGCTCTTTGGGAATGGAATAATTACACGACGACTGAGCCGACTGCGGTAAAAACACCCAGTTTCACATTTCTGCCCCAGAACTTCCGTAAATTATGTTTTTTGCCCAAAACACCCAGTTTTCATTTTTCCTACCCAAAATTCCAGAAATTTAGATTTTTGACCCAAAATGCACCTAGTTTTCATTTTAACCGCTTAAAAATTTGAAATTTTACTTTCTCCCTCATTAATTGATTTTCTAGCTTACTTACGGCTTTTTGAAAAAATAGGATTTATTATAAAGTCCATTGAACACTTATACTTAAAATTATGTAGAGATTACCTAATCAAGTGTTGACTTGAATTCTTATTAATTTATTTGATTTCATTGGAAAAACTTTTTCATTAAAGCTTTTAAGTCCTCTTTCCACATTTAGTCAAATACTTTCAATTCAATCTCAATCACAAGGAATCAAATTATGTGAAATATCCAAAAATCAACATACATCAATTAGGCAAGAACACCACTCAAACCATAAATCATACATACACTCAAAGTAACCATACATATCATTTTAAAATACATCAAGCATGCATTTAGGCATTCCAATCACTTCAAACCATAAATATGATTTTTCCAAGAACACAGACTTTTAAAAATTATCATTCAACAACCAAAATCATGCTTTAAACTGATAAATAATGATATAAAAATATAAATTACTAAGAGAATAAAAACTCATTCAACAACCAATAGGAAACTCAAGTCTTGAGTTTAACCTCAACATACAACATACAACCACCCACATACACAACCTTCCCAACTTATTGAGAAAATCCCCTTACCTCTTGATGCAAAAGAAAAGGGCTAACACCAAAATCACCTTTACACCAACACCAACACCAAGTGGTCTCCTTGAAGCCTTGATGTTCCCAACACTTAGAAAAATCAACCTTACACAAAATACACAAGAAAACCACCATAAAAATGCAAGCTTTAGGAAAACACCCAAACCCTAAAGAGTGGAAATTTTGAGTAGAAAAATGCTTACCCAAACTTTGAAGCAAATGGATCCAAGGTATTTTTCAAGCTTGTAGGTTCTAATGGAATGAACCTAAACCAAGAAAAAGCTTACTTTTAGAAAAATGAAGAACACAAGCTTCATGAAAAATGAAAGTGATGGAAATGGAAAGATGAAAAGAGATTGTGGTTTAGAATCATGATCCAAACCTTTTTTTGTGAAGCTTGAATAGGCAAAAACTTAACAAAACTCAAGCTTTTAGTATGTAGAAAAGCTCCAAACGCGGGTAAAATAAAGTTTTTCTAAATTTTTTTTAAAAATCACAAATATTATAAAAATAACTTTTGGTTCGTTAAAATATTATTTTGGAGTAAAAATGATCTCCAGAAAAATACTAAACCTTTACCCACATCACGCGGGAATGCGGTTCTCACAAAAACTCAGTTTTGCGAACTTAACTACTCTTGATTCTTCAAGAACAAATCTAAGATATTAATATCTCTATCCTCACCTCAAGATCCCAAAAATCATTAATTAAATAACTTTAATTAAATTAAAAAAGATTAAAACTCAATAAAAACTATATAAAAATGAGTGTGTTACAACCCTACCCCTCTAAAAAGAATTTCGTCTTCGAAATTACGTACCTAGAATAACGCAGGATACTATTCTCGGATCTTGTCCTCCACTTCCCAAGTCGCATCTCCAGTAACTTCATTCTAGATAGCCTTGACTAAAGAGATTTGTTTATCCCTGAGCTGCTTGATCCTTCTATCATCGATTCGCACACACTTTGTTTCATAAGTCAGGTTATCTCTTAATTATACCACATCAGACTTGATTACATGAGACGGATCAGGAATATATTTCCTCAGTTGTGAAACATGAAAAACATTGTGAAGATTAGAAAGATTTGGTGGTAAAGCTATTTGGTAAGCAACATGACCAATACGACGAAGAATTTGGTATGGTCCTATGAACTTTGGAGTGAGTTTTCTGGACTTTAGAGCTCTGCCTACCCCAATCATCGGATTGACTCTCAGAAAAACATGATCGCCTTCTTGGAACTCGAGAGGTCCTCTCCTCTTATCGGAGTAGCTCTTTTGTCTGCTTTGTGTTGTCCTCATCTTTTCTCGAACTAGTCTCACCTTCTCCGTGGTTTGTTGTAAAAACTCAGGTCCTAATATTGTACTCTCCCCATCCTAGTACCAACACAAAGGTGTTTGGCACTTTCTCGCATACAAAGCCTCGTAGGGCGCCATTCCTATGCTCGAATGAAAACTATTGTTGTAGGTGAACTCTATCAATGGCAAAATATCGTCCCAACTTCCCCTATGATCCAAAACACACGCTCTCAGCAAGTCCTCTAAGGATTGAATAGTTCTCTCTGACTGACCATCTATCTGAGGATGATAAGCAGAACTTAATCTCAGCTTAGTTCGTAGGGCTTATTGCAAACTTTGCCAAAAACGGGACGTAAACCTAGGGTCCCTATCAGAAATGATATTAGATGGCACTCCATGCAACCTGATTATTTCCTTCACATACATCTGAGCAAGCTTATCTAGGGTATACTTCGTGTTGATGGGTAGAAAATGCGATAACTTCGTCAGTCTATCCACAGTTACCCAAATCCCATCAAATCCTTTTGATGTTCTTGGTAATCCAGACACAAAATCCATCGATATGCTCTCCCATTTCGATTTTGGAATATCCAACGATTGCATCATTCCTGCAGGTCGTTGGTGTTCCACTATTTCTTTTTGACAGGTTAAGCATGCCGCTACATACTCCGCAACTTGTTTCTTCATCCCCGACCACCAGAATTTTTGCTTCAGATCTTGATTCATTTTCGTGGCTCCAGGGTGAATACTCAAATTGCTCTTATGTGCTTCACCGAGAATCAGCTTTCACATCTCAGAATTGTTTGGCACACATATCCTTCCTTTGCATCTCAGAATTCCGTCATTCCCCAAAGTAAACTCTGCCACTTTTCCTTGTTCCATTAACTCCTTGTTTTCTTTCAAACTCTCATCGGTTGCTTGTTGCTCCCGTATGTCCTCAATTAATCCACTCGACACTTTGATCATGCTTAGACTAATCTTACCCTTGTGTCTCTCCATGTTCAAACCTAGATCTCGAAATTCCTCGATCAACTCTAGTTCCTTGGTCATCATGGCAGACACATGAACAGTTTTCTGGCTTAAGGCATCAGCCACAACATTTGCCTTCCTGGGATGATACATCAGGGTAAAGTCATAATCTTTCAGGAATTCCATCCAACGTCTCTATCTCATGTTTAGTTCTTTCTGATCAAACAAATATTTCAATCTTTTGTGATCGCTGAAGACGTTTAAACGTTGATCCATACAGATAATGTCTCCAAATCTTCAAAGCAAACACTACAGCAGCTAACTCAATATCATGAGTTGGATAATTCCTCTCGTGATTTTTCAAATGACGGGATGTGTATGCCACCACTCTTCGGTTTTGCATCAACACGCACCCAAGTGTAACATCCGTATTTTTAGGATATTAGTTAGAATTTATGTTTTATATGAAATACTAGGATCTAAGTGCTAAGAAAATTAATTTGGTCATATAATAATAAGTACAAGACACTTATGAAATTATTTTATTAAAACAGTAACTTTTCCTTACTGTTTGACATCCGTATTTTTCGTTATTAATGGATAAGGGTTTTAATAGCACAAGTATGTTAACCCAACTTTTTCAAACAAACTTCCTTCACAAAAGTTGGTTCTTTTAATATTTGTGATTTTTTGGAATTTTCTTAGAATTTTTGAAAAAACTTTGGAAATTACTGTTTTGACCCTGTTACTTACGGAAAGAGTAAAACACTGATTCGGAGACCAACCTGAGGTGAGAAAAAGATTTTAAGTAGCTGAATCATGTTTTTATATTTTTGGGGATTTTTGGAAATTATTTCGTAATTTTCTGAAAAGAAGATAAAAACGCTACTTTTTCTGACGTTCATAAAGTACGGAAAACAAGGATTTCTGGTCAAAAATGGATTTTTATTGATCAGTGAGTATTCAAAATCAAATTTCAAGAGTGACCATTAGTGTTTAAATTCAATTTGTGATTTTCTAGGATTTTTTCTGGAATTTTCTGAAAAATGTCTATTTTTCACTTACGGCGCGTCCGTTTTTTCCGTTCTTTGAGCTAAACGCATAGCTTACACTTACCGTAAAATTCCAGAAACTCTTCCATGAAGCTATTAGGGCTATTACATGGTATTCCCAAGATTTCTTATCAGTTCTCAATCTTTAAATTCATTTTAGGAAGTTTTGATTAGTGAAAAGTCACTTTTGCCCTTGATTTGTATCCCTTTTCACTTGAAAACCCTAGGGGCAAAGATGTAACTTCACTCCCTCCCTTTTCAGCCCTCACAAACCGTCCTACCACCTTGCCAAGAAGAGGACTAGGTGCATTTGGTCCATGAGTCAAAGTTTTAAACCAATTAGAATAAAGGTAAGATTAAAACTAATTAGATAAATGTGATTTTAAGCCTCATGGCTTACATCACATACTTTCCTTATTCCTTCCTTCTCCTTGCTCCTTGGCCGCCCCTCTTCCTCAACTTGGACCCTTGGATGATGATCTTTCACTTGGATTCAATCCTTGTGAAGTGGTTTAGGCCAATTGGGAATTAGTTAATTGTTTTGATTTTTATTAAAAGCCAAACTATGATTACTTTCTAAGCTAACCAAGGTTCCTTTAACTCAACCCCTTGGCTGGCCCCTCTCCCTATAAATAGACCCCTTGGCTTCATAATTTTTCACTCATCCAAGAAGCCAAGGAAGCCTTGAAGACAACAAACACAAATTCTCTCTCTTTTCACTCTTAGTTCTTAAATTTCTCTTGTGTTCTTGCTTTGTTCTTCATCAAGTTTTGGCTAAGGTAAGGGGTTAATCTTGCAATTTAATTTGTGAAGTATGAGTTTTGATTCTTGTTTGTGTTAGGATTGTATGCTTTAGGTGTTTTTACTATTAAGCCTTAATAAATAGTTTTATAGCCTTTAAATAATTATTTTGTGCTTATTATTAACAGTAAAGTTATAATGCCCAATTTTCTCTAAATTTTCGAGATAGTAAGAGGGTTATGCCAAAATCATTTTTGAACTTTTGTAAACATACCGTTATAATGGCAAAATTTAGACTACCGTAAACATGATTTTACCGCGAAGAGAATACAATTAATTATTTTGTGAAAACCCTGGTATAATCTATCATTGATATACAAGGTCATGGTTAAGATAAATGGTTTATCAGTATGGATCTGTCTAGAAAGGAAGTGAGACCTTTGAAGGGGCTAAAGCAGTCTGTCTCTCTCTGGCCTGGGAACTGTATTGATACACTGTTTGGGGAATTCTTAACTTCGGGACTCGGTATATATGTGACTAAGATAATTGGGGAATATAATGTTAAGGGATTCTCGATGAATTCTACTGTTATATATTTTTGGTTCAGTATTCTCTATATTTTCAGCAGTGGAAATTTGTGAAACAGTTTCAATGGGCTTTTTTCTGAAAAATGAACCGGTGTTCAAGTAATTCAAAATATTTTAGTTTTGACCCCTGTTTAATAAATTAATTACTTTTTAGTACTATTACATACCTTTGAATGAAAATGAAGTATGAGTTGTCTGAGATAAATGGTTCTGTGTTTTATCTGAGTAGTGAAATTTTGTGTTTTTCTGAGATGTGTGTTTTGGTATTCTTATCTGAGAAACGTGGTTCTGTGTTTACTTGTGATTCCGTGTTTATTTGAGTTAAGTCGTAAGCTGGTATCTGTGGTTATTAAGTAAAATCTCTTGGAGTAGCGAGCTGAATGCTCGTGGCTAGGTGCCGAAATTCCTATGGTAAAATCTCCTTGAGTAGCGAGTGACTTACTTGTGGGTGTGGTCCTGAATATAAGTGGTAAAGTCTCCAGGAGCAGCGGGTTTTTTTCTCGTGGGTGTGGTCCCGAAATTCTTAAGTAAAATCCCCAAGAGTAGCGGGCTGGATGCTCGTGGGTTTGTCCCGAAAGTATAGAGAGTCTTGTGTGAAATTCCCTGTTTAAGATGTTGACTGATTCCTTTCCTGTATATTGTTCTCACTGGATGTTCCCAAATGTGCTGTGTTTGAGTGAAATTCTTATTGTGTGGATACACTGATTTCTTTAGCATGATTCCTTAGTGTTTGTGCGGTATGTTGTTGTGTGCCGTACTTTCCTTATTAAGTTGTTTAGAGTTTCACCCTTGCCTGCTTTGTTATGTTGATGCATGACGGAGTAGATATTTGACCCACGATGGGGGTTAGCTCCTAGAAGAGGAGCTGAAGGATGCTGCATAGTAGATGTTATGGATTTCAAGAAGATTAGATGGTTACTGTGTTATTTGGGTAGGGGTTTAGAGACCAGACTGGCTCAGATGTTCACTGTCTTACTTTAAACTCTTTCTTGTACAAACTCTAATGTTTTATATATATATGAGATGAGATCTTTTTCGCACAGTATTGCTTGATGCTTCCGCACTTAAACCCTTTTGGAAAAGAATTAATACATATTTCTCCATCCTTCTGTGTGTTTAAAAGAAGAAAAAATTTTGCTCACGTTTTCACAGAAGGAATGTTGAGTTTTACTAAATATTTTCTAAGTTATTTCGAAATTCATTGGTAACTATGGTGTAATATCCTTTTTGGAGAAAGGGTGTTGCACCAAGTCCTTGGTATGAAGCATCACAGTAAACCTCCATAGGTTCTTCAGGATTAGGCAAAATCAACACAGGTGAGGTCGTCAGTAGTTCCTTCATCCTCATGAAACTCGCCTCACACTCATCGGTCCACACAAAAGGATGATCTTTCCTAGTGAGTTGTGTCATTGGGGCTACTATCTCCGAAAATCCTTCTATAAACCTCCGGTAATAACCCGTTAGTCCTACAAAGCTACGGACCTCAGTCACTGTTGTGGGTCTTTCCCATGACATCACTGCCTCTACCTTTTCTGGGTCTACAGCTATACCCTCTTTTCAGATCACATGACCTAGAAATTGTACTTTGTCCAACCAAAATTGACACTTAGACAACTTTGCATACAACTTTTTCTCACTCAAAATCTGTAATACTTGTCTTAGGTGTTCCTCATGTTCCTCATGACTCTTAGAGTAAATCAAAATGTCATCTATAAACACCACTACAAATCAATCCAAGAAAGGTCTAAAGATCCTATTCATATAATCCATGAATATTGCCGGTGCATTTGTCACTCCAAATGGCATCACAAGATACTCAAAATGACCATATCTAGTCCTAAAAGCAGTCTTAGGTATATCATTATTCTTAACTCTAATCTGGTGATAACCACTGCTCAAATCAATCTTAGAAAATACAACTGCACCACGAAGTTGATCCATCAGATCGTCGATGCGTGGCAACAGGTACTTATTCTTGATCGTTACCTTGTTCAACTGACGGTAATCCATACACAATCTGGAAGTTCCATCCTTCTTCATCACCAACAGCACAGGAGCTCCCCACGGTGATACACTTGGTCTCACGAATTGCTTTGACAACAAATCCTCCAATTGTTTCTTCAGTTCAGCCAGCTCCGTTGGTGACATTCTATACGGGGCAATAGAAATCGGACCAATACCAGGTACTAAATCTATGGCAAACTCTATGTCCCTCACAGGTGGTAGACCTGGAACATTCTCTGGAAAAAATTCAAAGAAATCTCTAATGACGGGCACGTTGCTCAATACAACTTCTTCCTCGACTTTCAAAAAGGATAAAAACATGTATCCATGAGCTGCTTCTTTCAAAGAAGCTCTCACTTGATTGGCAGTCAAAAATCCAGAATTCTCAGCATTTGGGAAAATCAAAGTTTTATTGGCACAGTCTAATAGGATATGGTTAGAAGATAACCAATCCATGCCTAAAATTACATCCAATTGTGTCAAAGGCAAACATATCAAATCAACAAGATATGTCCTATTGGAAATAACAACAGGGCATTTTAGACAAACAGAATTTGCAATAATAGTTTCAACAGTAGGCATAGAAACAACAAGATCAAAAGCCATCAAAGACAAGGCAAATTCAGTCGTTTCACACAATTTTCAAATATGAAGGAACGGGTTGCACCCAAATCATATAGTACAATTAAGGGATTTCTAGCTATGTCACAAGTACCTTGTTGAGATCCTCTGATTGTGAAGCCTCAACACTGCTCATGGTGTAAACTCGTCCTTTCGACGTCAGCCTTCTGGCTTTGACGGCATTTACCTCTGGTTTTGGCTTGCCCATACGGCAATCCTTGGCTGCATGTCCAACCTTCCCGCAGCTAAAGCATGTCATGCCCTTCTGGTTGCATGCCGTGGACAAGTGTCCGGGTTTCCCACAGTTATAACAAACAATTGGAGCGCTCACTCCCTGATACCCTTGTTAGTGCCACGAGTAGAAAATGGCACACTGCGGTTCGGCTGACTCCTCTGGTTCTTGAAATAAGGCTTGTGTTGAGCCTACTTCCCCTTCTGTCCTTGTGGATATGACCTAGATGGTCCACCCACGTTTCCTTTGCTTACCCTTCCCTTCATCAAGTTCTCCATCTTCCTACACTTTTGCTCTAGTAGTGGAAACTCACGGATATCAAGCGAAGCCACAGATTGACACACCCCATACCTTAATCCAGCTTCGAACCTCTCGTACTTCCGCCCTTTGTCCGGTTGGACTTGGAAGAACCGAAAGTACTTGGCAAGTGACTCAAACTTTGCTGCGTAGTCTCCCACCGACATGCCTCGTTGCTGCAGTCGCATAAACTCTTGCTCTTTCTCGGACCTTGCACTCTGTGGGAAATACTTCCCTAGGAATTTCTCCTTAAAAAGTTCCCACATCACCGCTTGGTTTCCAGCTTCCAACAGTTGTCGAACTCCCTTCCACCAATATTCTGCGTCCCCCAACAGCAAGTAGACCGCGTATTATAACTTCTTAGCTGCCGTACAGTGCAGGATCTCAAAGATCTTCTCCAGCTCCTCTATCCATAACTCTGCTTTTTCTGGCTCAGCCTCGCCATGAAACTGTGGCGGATTATGGTGTTGAAAGTCAACCAACCTCTTGGCTTCAACAACTCTTTCAGCCCTCGCTCTATCCTCAGCATCCCTTTGTTGCCATTCTACATCCCTCTGTTTCGCACGAACAGACTGCTAAGCCATCTGAGCCGCCATGTTAGTCATAGCCGCTATAGCCCTCTCCATGGTGTCGTCACGGTCTTCAGTGCCAGTGCGATTCATTGGTCGTCCCCGACGTGACATGGGTTTTCTGCAAGTGAACCAATCAGTCGCACTATTCAAAACCCAATCAAGAAAGCAATCAATTTCACACATGTTTCAAAAGGAAACAATACAAACAATGTCACACAATGCTAATCAGAGATCACACAACTTAAACTTAGTAAGCCTATAACCTAAACACTCCCGAAAGACATCGACCAGCTCTGATACCACAAATGTAACGCCCCTTTTTCCCATAAGGATTGTTATGTAAAAATATCAAAAAACTTAATGTGGAATTAATATAAAACTGGTTTGTCTTAAAACATTTCCTCTTTCATAATTAATGTATACTGAAATTCGTGGTTAATTTTTTTTAAAGATCTTATTCGAAGAAGAATCACTCACCACTATCATTGCCATCCAGAAACTCAGAAGAAAAGAAACATCATACATACATACATATATATATATATATCATCATCATCATGTCAATATACACAAGTCTTTATCCCGCAAGTATAGTCAAGAACCACAACAGAGTGGCCAAAATACAACTTCCCGATTGAATGGAAAATAAAGCGATAAAACTAAACCTAGGAAAACAGTAAATCAAAAAATGGGTCAAATACACGACAATGAACACGTCCAGACGGTGTGACGTAAGGAACGGGAAGCATAGGTCTCACGGTCTCTAGTGGTGAAGTTGGTGTCACGGGTGGACCCATCCTCGGTAGACGTGCCTTCTCCAAGGAACTCTTCCTTGGAGTGCGACTAAAACAACGACGGTACTACGGGACAGACTCGGTTACCGGCGAGGGTAATGGTCTCTCCTCCTCCTGAGCCTCCCTCCTCGGCTGCATCACTCTAACCTCCTCCGCCCCACGGCGTGCCTCAGGTGTAACACTCTGTTTTTATATATATAGTTTTTAATTTATTTTTAATCTGTTTTAAATTAATTAAAATTATTTAATTAATGATTTTGTGATTTTAAGGTATAAATAATAATATTTATATCTTAGGTTTATTTTGAAGGGTTTATAGTGATAGAGTTCGTAAAACTGAGTTTTTGCGAGAACCGCGTTCTCCCGAAAGGCGGGAAGGGTTTAGTATTTTTCCGGAGGTCATTTTTACTCCAAAATAAATTTTTAACGAACCAAAAATGGTTCTTATAATATTTGTGATTTTTAGAAATTTTCTGGAAATTTTTTAGAAAAACTTTATTTTACCCGCGTTTGGTGCTTTACGGGTAAACCGGACGCAACCGAGACATGAAAAATAGTCGAAAAATTTAGTTTTGGGTTTCTAAATTTTTCTATGACATATTCAAATCATAAAATTTATTCCTCATGATTTTACTCATTTTAGAAAAATATTTATCTAAAAAGGGGGTTCGAAAACTACGCGTTTTTACCGCTTCGAACTACCGATTAAACCCTAACTTGATGGGACTTAATCCCACCATTTTTCTGGTCAGATCTGGGCGCATGAGGGGCTGATCCAAGTCTAAAAATTCTTCCAAAAGTCAAATGGTCAATTAGGGGTCAAATTTTGAATTTTCCCAAAATTAGGTGAGAGAGGTATGGCTCCCAACCACCAAAGCATGCAAGCCCATACCTCCCCCGTACCTTCCTTGCTCAGCCGAATTCTACTAGGGAGAGAGGAGAGAAGAATTCACTTTTCACTTCATCTTCTCCACTTGAATCAATAGCTCCACCATTTTCTCTCCATTCCCAAGCTTTTTCATACACCAAAAAGACCAAGTTCTAGTGAGATTTTCCATACCCAAGCTTCACAAAAAAGGTTCACTCCATTGGAACCTACAAGCTTGGAAACTACCTTGGATCTATTTTCTTTCAAGATTTGAGTAAATTTTTCTAAGTGTGGGAACATCAAGGTGTTGAGTAGACCACTTGGTGTTGGTGTGGTGTGAAGGAGGTGATTTTGGAGTTACCCATTTTCAAGTCTTCAAGAGGTAAGGGGATTTTTCTCAATAAATTGGGAGGGTTGTGTATGTGTGTGATTATGTGATTTTGTTCTTGATGATGAACTCAAAGACTTGAGTTTTCATATTGGTTGTTGAATGATTTTTCATTCTTTAGTAATATGTATTTTTATATATTTATGTATATGAGTGAAAGTATGATTTTGGTTGAGGCATGATAATTTTTTATAAGCCTATGTGTTGTTGGAAAAATCATATGTATGATTTGGAGTGATTTGGAATGCCTAAGTGTATGTTTGATTTATGGCTTGGTGGTGTTTTTGCCTAAAAGGATGAATATTGATTCTTGGATGTTTCACATGATTTAATTCTATGTGATTGGGATTGGTTTGAAAATATTTGACTAAGTGTGGTAAGAGGAGTTAAAAACTTTAATGAAAAAGTTTTACAAATGAAAACAAAGAAATTAATTAGGATTCAAGATAACAGTTAATTGGATAAATTTCAAAAATACAAAATTCTGGAATTCTGGGCATGAAATCGAAAGTCTGGGCACTTTGGGCCAAAAGTATAATGTTATAAAAGTTCGGGGGTAGAAAACGTGAAGACTGGACGCAGAAACTGGACGCAGGAACTGGACGCAGACTGGACGCAGGAACTGGACGTTTTGGGGTCAAAATGAAATTTTAACAAGTTATGTGGTTTTTAATAATTAATAAGAAGTGAGAAGGAAAAATGATAAGAATTAGAGAGTTAAAGTTAAAGAAGAACTTTAATTTCAAAGAGGAATTTTCCATAAAACTTACATTTTTTTCAATAACCGATATTACACGGTATTGGAAGAGAACCAATACGTGGCGAAGATAAAAGTCTTAAGGACAATAATATTACACGGTATTGGAAGAGAACCAATACGTGGCGAAGATAAAAGTCTTAAGGACAAATATATTACACGGTGTTAGGTGAAAGCTAACACGTGGCGACGAAAAAACCCTAAGACGAGGGACCAAATTGATTGTGGTTGCAAATATACTGTCATATGCATTTGAGATATTGGCTTTTGCCAGACTAGCATTTATTGCTATGATGAGAGCACACAATCCTATGCGGGGATTGTAAATAAGTATGGTCTGACTATAAGTCTTTGAGGGCATCCAGGTTACGAAATTCTCAATGGCCTTGCGGTGAATCCCCTTGTGCCGAGAAAAGTAGTGTACCCGGCTTGGATGATCCTGACCGACTGCCTTATTTGAGATGGGGTGTACGACGTAGCACAATGGGTCTGTACCGAATAAATGACAAACGATGGCCAAGAGTGAAGGTCAGTTTGCATTAATGATAGGTATACGATTCCACCACATCGCTCTACTTAGTTGAGGAAGAAAAGTCTCCATGGAGCAGTGCACCGGTGTATGACAAGAGATATTGAAGTGACATGCATTATGCTAGAATGCTATGTGTGTGCTTGACTGTGTGTTTACCTTGATGATTTGTCTCTTGTTGATGATTGCATAGCTTAGCTAAAAGATTTGCGAAAGAGTAACTCTATATAAACATAATCTTGGAATGTATTACGTAGTATTTTGTTTTTCATATGCAACCGTTCAGTGGATTTCAACTTGTGAAAAGAAATTCACCCTTGCATATTTTCCTGTATCTGTATGTACGTTACGCGTAGATGAGGCCTCTCGTAGCCCGCGTGAGGGAGAGCTTCCGGCCCCTTGAGGCCGATTCCGAGGGAGGGGGATGGACTTATGATCCCATCTCCCAATGGGCCACTGTGTGTGGACACGTGGTCAGGACAAGAGGAGGGGTGCTGGGCCACGAAGAGGTTTTGGAGCGTGATATGGTTCTGGACGCTTACATTCCATTAGAGAGGATGCGCAGCTGGCTGGCAGCCGCACCCGAGGCACCTGTGGAGCAGCCGAGGCGAGAGACTCAGGCGGAGGAGAGACCTTTACCCTCACGGGTAACCGGATCCGCTCGAGAGTATCGTCGCATGTTTCGTCGCACGCGTCTCACTCCGAGGAAGAGTACCTTGGCGCGAGATCGTCTACCGAGGATGGCTCCATCAGTGACACCAGCTTCACCACCACAGACAGGGATATCGACGCTTTCCGTTCCTTACGTTCCACCGTATGGCCGTTTCGTACGCTGCTCTTCTGACACTTCTGCCGGACCGTCGGGACACGCAGAGAGGGGGAAGAGGAAGGTTCGAGATGAGCCAGAGCGGGTACTCATTGAGATATCTGAGGAGGAGGAGGACCCGGAGGAGGACCCAGAGGAGGACCCAGAGGAGGATCCCGAGGAGGACCCCGAGGAGACGTCATCGTCTTAGGTCGTAGTGGTGGGGTGTCTAGTGCTAGGTTGTGGGTTGTCTGTTAGCGACCAGCCTAGGTTTGGGATGTTCATGTTCAGTGTTGTGTATTTGACACATCTTTTGATTTACAGTTTTCTTAGGTTTAGATTTATCGCTTTATTTTATTTACGTTATGATGATGTATTTTGGCCACTATGTTGTGATTTCCAAACTATCCTTGCGAGCGCAAGACTTGTATATTTTGACATGATGATATATATATATGTGCATGATGTTTCTTTTTTTCTGAGTTTCAGGATGGCTAAGTGTGATGTGAGAAATCTTTTCGTTTAAGATTCTTTTAAAAACAAAATTAGCCACCAATTTTGGTAACCTTGAGTTATGAAAGATGTTTTTCTGCATTAAATTTTAGTTTTTCACGTGACGTTCCTTGTGAGAAAAAAAGGGCGTTACATTTGTGGTATCAGAGCGTGGTCGATGTCTTTCGGGAGTGTCTAGATTATAGGCTTACTAAGTTTAAGTTGTGTTATCTCTGATTAGCATTGTGTGACATTGGTTGTATTGTTTCCTTATGAAGCAATGTGTGAAATTGATTGCTTTCTTGTGACATAACTGGAAATCCCTTAATTGTACTGTATGATTCGGGTGCTACCCATTCTTTCATTTCTGAAAAATGTGTGAAACGACTGAAATTGCCTGTGTCTTTGATGTCTTTTGATCTTGTTGTTTCTATGCCTACTGCTGAAACTGTTATTGCAAATTCTGTATGTCTAAAATGCCCTGTTGTTATTTCCAATAGGACATACCTTGTTGATTTGATATGTTTGCCTTTGACACAATTGGATGTGATTTTAGGCATGGATTGGTTATCTTCCAACCATATCCTTTTAAACTGTGCCAATAAATCTTTGATTTTCCCTAATGCTGAGAATTCTGGATTTTTGACTACTAATCAAGTGAGAGCTTCTTTGAAAGAAGGAGCTCAGGGATACATGTTTTTATCCTTCTTGAAAGTCGAGGGGGAAGTTGTATTGAACAACGTGCCCATCGTTAGAGACTTCTCGGAAGTATTTCCGGAGGATGTTCCAGGTTTACCACCTGTGAGGGACATAGAGTTTTCCATAGACTTAGTACCTGGTACTGGTCCAATCTCTATTGCCCCGTATAGAATGTCGCCAATGGAGCTGGCTGAACTGAAGAAACAATTGGAGGACTTGCTGTCAAAGCAATTCGTGAGACCAAGTGTATCGCCGTGGGGAGCTCCTGTGCTGTTGGTGAAAAAGAAGGACGGAACTTCCAGATTGTGTGTGGACTACCGTCAGTTGAACAAGGCGACGATCAAGAATAAGTATCCATTGCCACGCATCGACGATCTGATGGATCAACTTCGCGGTGCAGCTGTATTTTCTAAGATTGACTTGAGGAGTGGCTATCACCAGATTAGGGTTAAGAGTGATGATATTCCTAAGACTGCTTTTAGGACTAGATATGGTCATTTTGAGTATCTTGTGATGCCGTTTGGAGTGACTAATGCACCGGCAATATTCATGGACTATATGAATAGGATCTTTAGACCTTTCTTGGATCGATTTGTGGTAGTGTTCATAGATGACATTTTGATTTACTCTAAGAGTCATAAAGAACACGAGGAACACCTAAGGCAAGTATTGCAGATTTTGAGTGAGAAAAAGCTTTATGCAAAGTTGTCTAAGTGTGAATTTTGGTTAGAAAAAGTACAATTTCTAGGCCATGTGATTTCAAAAGAGGGTATAGCTGTAGACCCAAAAAAGGTAGAAGCAGTAATGTCATGGGAAAGACCCACAACGGTGACTGAGGTTCGTAGTTTTGTAGGGTTAGCGGGTTATTATCGAAGATTTATCGAAGGATTTTCGAAGATAGTAGCCCCAATGACACAACTCACTAGGAAAGATCATCCTTTTGTGTGGACTGATGAGTGTGAGTCAAGTTTCTTGAAGATGAAGGAACTACTGACGACCTCACTTGTACTGATTTTGCCTAATCCTGAAGAACCTATGGAGGTTTACTGTGATGCTTCATACCAAGGACTTGGGTGCGTGTTGATGCAAAATAGAAGAGTAGTGGCATACGCATCCCGTCAGTTGAAAAATCACGAGAGGAACTATCCAACTCATGATATTGAGTTGGCAGCTGTAGTGTTCGCTTTGAAGATTTGGAGGCATTATCTGTATGGATCAACGTTTAACGTCTTCAGCGATCATAAGAGTTTGAAATATCTGTTTGATCAGAAAGAGCTCAATATGAGACAGAGACGTTGGATGGAATTCCTAAAGGATTAGGATTTTACCTTGATGTATCATCCCGGGAAGGCAAATGTTGTGGCTGATGCCTTGAGTCGGAAAACTGTTCATGTGTCTGCCATGATGGTTAAGGAACTAGAGTTGATTGAGGAGTTTAGAGATCTAGGCTTAAACATGGAGAGACACAAGGACAAGATTAGTCTAAGCATGATCCAAGTGTCGAATGGATTAATTGATGACATTCGGGAGCAACAAGCAACCGATGAGAATCTGAAAGAAAAGAGAGATTTAATGGAACAAGGCAAAGTGGCAGAGTTTAGTTTAGGCAATGATGGAGTTCTGAGATGTAAAGGAAGGATTTGTGTGCCAAACAATCCTGAATTGAGAAAGCTGATTCTCGATGAAGCACATAAGAGCAATTTAAGTATTCACCCTGGAGCCATGAAGATGTATCAAGATCTGAAGCAAAGATTCTGGTGGTCGGGGATGAAGAAACAAGTTGCAGAGTACGTAGCAGCGTGCTTAACATGCCAAAAAGCAAAAGTGGAACACCAACGACATGCGGGCATGATGCAATCGTTGGATATCCCAGAATGGAAATGGGAGAGCTTATCGATGGATTTCGTGTCTGGATTACCAAGGACATCGAAAGGATTTTATGGGATTTGGGTAATTGTGGATAGACTGACAAAGTCATCGCATTTTCTACCCATCAACATGAAGTATTCCCTAGATAAGCTTGCTCTGATGTATGTGAAGGAGATAATTAGGTTGCATGGAGTGCCATCTAGTATTATTTCTGATAGGGACCCTAGGTTTACGTCCCGTTTTTGGCAAAGTTTGCAACAAGCTCTAGGAACTAAGCTAAGATTAAGTTCTGCTTATCATCCTCAGACGGATGGTCAGTCAGAGAGAACTATTCAATCCCTAGAAGATTTGCTGAGAGCATGCGTTTTGGATCACAGGGGAAGTTGGGACGATATTTTGCCATTGATAGAGTTCACCTATAACAATAGTTTTCATGCGAGCATAGGAATGGCACCCTACGAGGCATTGTATGGGAGAAAGTGCCAAACACCTTTGTGTTGGTACCAAGATGGGGAGAGTGCAATATTAGGACCTGAATTTTTACAACAAACCACGGAAAAGGTGAGACTAGTTCGAGAAAAGATGAGGACGGCACAAAGCAGACAAAAGAGCTACTCCGATAAGAGGAGACGACCTCTCGAGTTCCAAGAAGGCGATCATGTTTTTCTGAGAGTCACTCCGATGACTGGGGTAGGCAGAGCTTTAAAGTCCAGAAAACTCACTCCTAAATTCATAGGACCATACCAAATTCTTCGTCGTATTGGTCCTGTTGCTTACCAAATAGCTTTACCGCCAAATCTTTCTAATCTTCACAATGTCTTTCACGTTTCACAACTGAGAAAATATATTCCTGATCCGTCTCATGTAATCGAGTCTGATGTGGTACAATTAAGAGATAACCTGACTTATGAAACAAACCCTGTGCGAATCGATGATAGAAGGATCAAACAGCTCAGGGATAAACAAATCTCTTTAGTCAAGGTTATCTGGAATGAAGTTACCGGAGATGCAACATGGGAAGTGGAGGACAAGATCCGAGAGCAATATCCTGCATTATTCTAGGTATGTAATTTCGAGGACGAAATTCTTTTTAGAGGGGTAGAGTTGTAACACTCTGTTTTTATTTATATAGTTTTTAATTTATTTTTAATCTGTTTTAAATTAATTAAAATTATTTAATTAATGATTTTGTGATTTTAAGGTATAAATAATAATATTTATATCTTAGGTTTATTTTGAAGGGTTTATAGTGATAGAGTTCGTAAAACTGAGTTTTTGCGAGAACCGCGTTCTCCCGAAAGGCGGGAAGGGTTTAGTATTTTTCCGGAGGTCATTTTTACTCCAAAATAAATTTTTAACGAACCAAAAATGGTTCTTATAATATTTGTGATTTTTAGAAATTTTCTGGAAATTTTTTAGAAAAACTTTATTTTACCCGCGTTTGGTGCTTTACGGGTAAACCGGACGCAACCGAGACATGAAAAATAGTCGAAAAATTTAGTTTTGGGTTTCTAAATTTTTCTATGACATATTCAAATCATAAAATTTATTCCTCATGATTTTACTCATTTTAGAAAAATATTTATCTAAAAAGGGGGTTCGAAAACTACGCGTTTTTACCGCTTCGAACTACCGATTAAACCCTAACTTGATGGGACTTAATCCCACCATTTTTCTGGTCAGATCTGGGCGCATGAGGGGCTGATCCAAGTCTAAAAATTCTTCCAAAAGTCAAATGGTCAATTAGGGGTCAAATTTTGAATTTTCCCAAAATTAGGTGAGAGAGGTATGGCTCCCAACCACCAAAGCATGCAAGCCCATACCTCCCCCGTACCTTCCTTGCTCAGCCGAATTCTACTAGGGAGAGAGGAGAGAAGAATTCACTTTTCACTTCATCTTCTCCACTTGAATCAATAGCTCCACCATTTTCTCTCCATTCCCAAGCTTTTTCATACACCAAAAAGACCAAGTTCTAGTGAGATTTTCCATACCCAAGCTTCACAAAAAAGGTTCACTCCATTGGAACCTACAAGCTTGGAAACTACCTTGGATCTATTTTCTTTCAAGATTTGAGTAAATTTTTCTAAGTGTGGGAACATCAAGGTGTTGAGTAGACCACTTGGTGTTGGTGTGGTGTGAAGGAGGTGATTTTGGAGTTACCCATTTTCAAGTCTTCAAGAGGTAAGGGGATTTTTCTCAATAAATTGGGAGGGTTGTGTATGTGTGTGATTATGTGATTTTGTTCTTGATGATGAACTCAAAGACTTGAGTTTTCATATTGGTTGTTGAATGATTTTTCATTCTTTAGTAATATGTATTTTTATATATTTATGTATATGAGTGAAAGTATGATTTTGGTTGAGGCATGATAATTTTTTATAAGCCTATGTGTTGTTGGAAAAATCATATGTATGATTTGGAGTGATTTGGAATGCCTAAGTGTATGTTTGATTTATGGCTTGGTGGTGTTTTTGCCTAAAAGGATGAATATTGATTCTTGGATGTTTCACATGATTTAATTCTATGTGATTGGGATTGGTTTGAAAATATTTGACTAAGTGTGGTAAGAGGAGTTAAAAACTTTAATGAAAAAGTTTTACAAATGAAAACAAAGAAATTAATTAGGATTCAAGATAACAGTTAATTGGATAAATTTCAAAAATACAAAATTCTGGAATTCTGGGCATGAAATCGAAAGTCTGGGCACTTTGGGCCAAAAGTATAATGTTATAAAAGTTCGGGGGTAGAAAACGTGAAGACTGGACGCAGCAACTGGACGCAGGAACTGGACGCAGACTGGACGCAGGAACTGGACGTTTTGGGGTCAAAATGAAATTTTAACAAGTTATGTGGTTTTTAATAATTAATAAGAAGTGAGAAGGAAAAATGATAAGAATTAGAGAGTTAAAGTTAAAGAAGAACTTTAATTTCAAAGAGGAATTTTCCATAAAACTTACATTTTTTTCAATAACCGATATTACACGGTATTGGAAGAGAACCAATACGTGGCGAAGATAAAAGTCTTAAGGACAATAATATTACACGGTATTGGAAGAGAACCAATACGTGGCGAAGATAAAAGTCTTAAGGACAAATATATTACACGGTGTTAGGTGAAAGCTAACACGTGGCGACGAAAAAACCCTAAGACGAGGGACCAAATTGATTGTGGTTGCAAATATACTGTCATATGCATTTGAGATATTGGCTTTTGCCAGACTAGCATTTATTGCTATGATGAGAGCACACAATCCTATGCGGGGATTGTAAATAAGTATGGTCTGACTATAAGTCTTTGAGGGCATCCAGGTTACGAAATTCTCAATGGCCTTGCGGTGAATCCCCTTGTGTCGAGAAAAGTAGTGTACCCGGCTTGGATGATCCTGACCGACTGCCTTATTTGAGATGGGGTGTACGACGTAGCACAATGGGTCTGTACCGAATAAATGACAAACGATGGCCAAGAGTGAAGGTCAGTTTGCATTAATGATAGGTATACGATTCCACCACATCGCTCTACTTAGTTGAGGAAGAAAAGTCTCCATGGAGCAGTGCACCGGTGTATGACAAGAGATATTGAAGTGACATGCATTATGCTAGAATGCTATGTGTGTGCTTGACTGTGTGTTTACCTTGATGATTTGTCTCTTGTTGATGATTGCATAGCTTAGCTAAAAGATTTGCGAAAGAGTAACTCTATATAAACATAATCTTGGAATGTATTACGTAGTATTTTGTTTTTCATATGCAACCGTTCAGTGGATTTCAACTTGTGAAAAGAAATTCACCCTTGCATATTTTCCTGTATCTGTATGTACGTTACGCGTAGATGAGGCCTCTGGTAGCCCGCGTGAGGGAGAGCTTCCGGCCCCTTGAGGCCGATTCCGAGGGAGGGGGATGGACTTATGATCCCATCTCCCAATGGGCCACTGTGTGTGGACACGTGGTCAGGACAAGAGGAGGGGTGCTGGGCCACGAAGAGGTTTTGGAGCGTGATATGGTTCTGGACGCTTACATTCCATTAGAGAGGATGCGCAGCTGGCTGGCAGCCGCACCCGAGGCACCTGTGGAGCAGCCGAGGCGAGAGACTCAGGCGGAGGAGAGACCTTTACCCTCACGGGTAACCGGATCCGCTCGAGAGTATCGTCGCATGTTTCGTCGCACGCGTCTCACTCCGAGGAAGAGTACCTTGGCGCGAGATCGTCTACCGAGGATGGCTCCATCAGTGACACCAGCTTCACCACCACAGACAGGGATATCGACGCTTTCCGTTCCTTACGTTCCACCGTATGGCCGTTTCGTACGCTGCTCTTCTGACACTTCTGCCGGACCGTCGGGACACGCAGAGAGGGGGAAGAGGAAGGTTCGAGATGAGCCAGAGCGGGTACTCATTGAGATATCTGAGGAGGAGGAGGACCCGGAGGAGGACCCAGAGGAGGATCCCGAGGAGACGTCATCGTCTTAGGTCGTAGTGGTGGGGGTGTCTAGTGCTAGGTTGTGGGTTGTCTGTTAGCGACCAGCCTAGGTTTGGGATGTTCATGTTCAGTGTCGTGTATTTGACACATCTTTTGATTTACAGTTTTCTTAGGTTTAGATTTATAGCTTTATTTTATTTACGTTATGATGATGTATTTTGGCCACTATGTTGTGATTTCCAAACTATCCTTGCGGGCGCAAGACTTGTATATTTTGACATGATGATATATATATATATGTGCATGATGTTTCTTTTCTTCTGAGTTTCAGGATGGCTAAGTGTGATGTGAGAAATCTTTTCGTTTAAGATTCTTTTAAAAAAAAAATTAGCCACCAATTTTGGTAACCTTGAGTTATGAAAGATGTTTTTCCGCATTAAATTTTAGTTTTTCACGTGACGTTCCTTGTGGGAAAAAAAGGGCGTTACATCGGGAGCGGCTGCCAGCCAGTTGCGCATCCTCTCTATGGAAATATAAGCATCCAGAATCAAGTTTCGCTCCAAAACGTCCTCGGGGCCCAGCACCCCTCCTCTCGTCCTGACCACATGTCCAGTCACAGTGGCCCATTAGGAGATGGGATCATAAGTCCATCCCCCACCATCGGCCTCAAGGGGCCGGAAGCTCTCCCTCACTCGGGCTACCAGAGGCCTCGAAGTGGACATCTACGCATCGCGTACATACAGATACAGAAAAACATGCAAGGGTGAATTTCTTTGCACAAGTTTAAATCCACTAGAAGGATGTATATGAAAAATAAAATATTACATAATACATTCCAAGAATATATATATTATTACTCTTTCGCAAACCTTTCTCTAATATAATCATTCACCAAAAGAGAACACATCATCAAATTAAACACACATAACACACTAGCATAATGCATGTCACTTCAATATCTGTTTTCATATACCGGTGCACTGCTCCATGGAGACTTCTCTTTGTCAACTAGGTAGAGCGATATGGCGAGAAGCGTATACCTATCATTAATGCAAACTGACCATCTCTCTCGGTCGTTTGTCATTTATTCGGTATAGACCCATTGTTCGAACGTCGTATACAATATCTCAAATAAGGCAGCCAGTCAGGATCATTCAAGCCGGGTACACTACTCTTCTTGGCACAAGGGGATTCACCGCAAGACCATTGAGAATTTCGTAACCTGGATGCCCTCAAAGACTTATAGTCAGACCATACTTATTTACAATCCCCACATAGGATTGTATGCTCTAATTTGGCAAAGGCCACGTCTTTAATGCAAATGACAGTATAATTTGCAAAAACAAACAAGACGATTAATGCGATCCCTCCTCTTAGGATTTCGTCGTCACGTGTTAGCTTTCTTCCAAAACCGTGTAGCATTATTGTCCTCAAGACTTCATCATCTCCTCTTTGAAATTAAAGTCCATCTTTAACTTTAAAATCTTAAATCTTCAATTGTTTTAATAAACGAAATACCTTATATTTAAAACCAACTTCACTATTTTTCTTCCCACTTCTTATTGTAAAAATGTTTAATTAAAAATCTTTATTAAATACTTTAATAGACTTTTCTTAAATTCCTTTACTTCTAAGTATTTAAAATCTGACCCTTAAAATGTCCTGTTTCATGCTTCAGCCCCTAATTTTTTGAAAAATTCGGTTTCTACCCCAAAAAGACCAATTTCACTTTTCTGCCCCAGAACTTCTGTAAATTATGTTTTTGGCCCAAAATATCCAGTTTTCATTTTTCCTACCTAGAATTCCAGAAATTTATATTTTTGTCCCAAAATACACCCAGTTTTCATTTTTAACCCCTTAAAAATCTAAAATTTTACTTTCTCCCTCATTAATTGATTTTCTAGCTTACTTAGGGTTTTTTGAAAAAATAGGATTTATTATAAAGTCCATTGAACACTTATACTTAAAATTAAGTAGAGATTACCTAATCAAGTGTTGACTTGAATTCTAATTAATTTATTTGATTTCATTGGAAAAACTTTTTAATTAAAGCTTTTAAGTCCTCTTTCCACACTTAGTCAAATAATTTCAATTCAATCCCAATCACAAAAAATCAAAGTATATGAAATATCCAAAAATCAACATACATCAATTAGGCAAGAACACCACTCAAGCCATAAATCATACATACACTCAAAGTAACCATACATATCATTTTAAAATACATCAAGCATGCATTTAGGCATTCCAATCACTTCAAACCATAAATATGATTTTTCCAAGAACACATAGGCTTTTAAAAATTATCATTCACCAACCAATAGGAAACTCAAGTCTTGAGTTTAACCTCAACATACAACATACAACCACCCACATACATAACCTTCCCAACTTATTGAGAAAATCCCCTTACCTCTTGAAGCAAAAGAAAATGGCTAACACCAAAATCACCTTCACACCAACACCAACACCAACATCAAGTGGTCTCCTTGAAGCTTTGATGTTCCCAACACTTAGAAAAATCAACCTTACACAAAATACACAAGAAAATCACCATAAAAATGCAAGCTTTAGGAAAACACCCAAACTCTAAAGAGTAGAAATTTTGAGTAGAGAAATACTTACTCAAACTTTGAAGCAAATGGATCCAAGGTAGTTTTCAAGCTTGTAGGTTCCAATGGAATGAACATAAACTAAGAAAAAGCTTACTTTTAGAAAAATGAAGAACACAAGCTTCATGAAAAATAAAAGTGATGGAAATGGAAAAATGAAAAGAGATTGTGGTTTAGAATCATGATCCAAACCTTTTTTTGTGAAGCTTGAATAGCCAAAAACTTAACAAAACTCAAGCTTTTAATATGTAGGAAAGCTTTGAGGTGGAGAGAAAATGGTGTTTTGCAAGGGGAAGAAGATGAATGAAACGAAATCTCTCTCCTCCCATGCCCTAAAGAATTCGGCCAGACCAAGGAATAGTGGGGGGCATGGGCTTTGATTGTATTTGGTCACCTACTCACTCTCTTTGATTTTGAAAAAAATTCAAAAATTAGGCAATTGACCCCATTTGACTTTTGAGACATTTTGAGAGTGAAAATTAGGGCTAGGGGTTCGGCCAAGGAAGGCCAAAAATTGGTGGGATTATGTCTCATCAAGTTAGGGTTTAATTGGTGGTTCAAAGTAGTAAAAATTCATAGTTTTATAATCCATTTTTAGATAAATATTTTTCTAAAATAGATAAAATCATCAGAAATCAATTTTATGACTTGAATATGATATGGAAAAATTTAGAATCTCAAAACTAAATTTTTGGACTATTTTTCATCTCCCGGTTGCGCCCGGTTTACCCGTAAAGCTCCAAACACGGGTAAAATAAAGTTTTTCTGAAAAATTTCCAGAAAAATTTCTAAAAATCACAAATATTATAAAAATAAATTTTGGTTCATTAAAATATTATTTTGGAGTAAAAATGACCTCCAAAAAAATACTAAATTGTTCTCCGCATCACGCGAGAATGCGGTTCCTGCAAAAACTCAGTTTTTCGAACTTGACTACTCTTGACTCTTCAAGAACAAATCTAAGATATTAATATCTCTATCCTCACCTCAAGATCCCAAAAATCATTAATTAAATAATTTTAATTAAATTAAAGAAGATTAAAAATCAACAAAAACTATATAAAAATGAGGGTGTTACAGGGCAGGTTAAAGTTCGAAGAAAAGCCAAACAACAGCACACCAATATGGTGGAACCTGTCTTCGTGGGGATGATGGATGCAGCGCCATTAGACTTGGCAGCCTTAGAAGAGGCAATGATGGATACCACTAATTTGGATGCAATCATGGCAGATGTGGAAATACCTCAATCGGTCGCTGCCAACAATGAAACCTATCGTTTCGACATCCTAAAGATAATCTTCTCAATTTCATGCTTCCAAAGGAGGTGAGCGACGGCGAAGCAGTATTATGCCCAAGATACAGTGTCGTCTTTGACAAGCTTATGGCCAAATTGTTTAAGGGTTATGATATCCAAAAGCATTATACAGAGACTTTGCGCCAATAGTAGCGGAGTGAAGATGCAGCCTTAAAAACACAGACTCCAGCGTTGGCATTGTCCCTGGGCCCTAAACCAAATCCTATACAGACTCTAATTTCTGTGGTACAGCTTGCACCACCACCTAGAACCTTCATCCCACCTGCCAAAGCTCCACAGGAGACATGGATTCGAGTTGATCGAATTGCGAATCAGCGCAAACCCCAATGGCGAGCATTTGGGTTTGAGAGGCCTAAGGCATCTCAGAGAGAAACCGTGGCTTTGGAAAGAGGTTTGGGGCATTATAAAAGAACATGGAGCCAGCAGAGGAATTATCAGATGGAGAAACAAAATCAACGCCTAAAGTATACGCCTCTGACCAGAACCCAGTGGAGGAAGGCACAGGGGAAATATCATGCCGTGAAGGAGAAGGCGGAGGCTAAAAAGATAAAGCAATCAAGGGAGCAAGTCAAGGCTCCTCAGGTGCCACGACAAGTGATTCTGAAACAGAGCAGCAAAATCAATGACAAGGAAAAGGACAAAGGCAAGGTACTACAGGACAAAGAAGACTTGGTTACATGCCACTTCGAGTCTGGTTTCTAAGACGGTCTTGAAGACATTTGCGGGGTCATATCTCTCTTGCCTTCTGAATTTGCTTCAGATACAGAGAAAGTTTGGGAGGAAGAGGATTACTATGAGACTGAAGAAGTAAGTCCTAATTTGTTCACACATTTGATTGAGCAAGTTTTATGTAACACCCGCATTTTTAGATCTGTAGTTAATTCTATGACCCGGAGTGAGTAGATCAAATTAAATATTATAAGATGATATTAGAAAATGAAATGTCATGATTATAGTCGCTTATAGTAAAGCAACTAGGATTTTGAGTTGAAATTGGAAATTTCAACAGAAAACGATTCTCGTTATAGATAGAGAAAATAAGATTATATTGATATGAAGGCAAAGACAATACCACCATGAGGAATTAAAAGGACAAATAATATTTTTATATTATTTAAGGATTTTAGAATTTTAGTTTAGAATTTTCTGAGATTAGAATAATGATGTTATAGTTTTGGTCCCTGTAGAATGGACTATGTGACACGTAATGAACAGAAAATTACTAGATGACTAAGAAATGATCCAAATGAAAAGTTAGAGATATCGTTAGTGTTTTCAGATTATTTATGATTTTTAGGTGGGTAGATAGTGGCCAAATTCGAAAAATAGAAATTTGACGGAAACCGTATCTCGGTCTTAGTACAGTGAGAGTTTTATATTTTTCCAAAGACCCTTTTTACGTCAAAAGAATATTTTAACGAAACAAAAGTTATTTTTTTTAATATTTTGGATTTTTGGAAATTTTTCTAGAGTTTTTCAAAATAATTTTACTGAAAAAACTCCATTTTCTCTCTAAGCTTCCAAGCTTTTCCCTAAGACATATCTTTGGTGTTTTAAGAGCTTTGACCCCTCAAGCTTCACAAAAGAAGGTTGGTTGATGATTCTAAACCATGAACTCTTCTTATTTTCCATTCTATCCATTCTTTGATTTTTTGGAATCATGTGTTCTCCATTTTTCTTAAAGACAAGCTTTGTGTTGGCTTAGGTTTTCATCTTGTGAACCAAGAAGCTTGAAACCATACCTTGATCTACTTTCTTCAAGGTCTTGAGTAAGTTATCATCCTCTCATATTTTGATCTTAGGGTTTGGTTATTTTTTCACAAAGAAAGTATATTTATGCTTGTATTTTTGTATACTATTTTTGAAAGGGTGATACTAGTTGGAGCAACAAGCTTTGGAGAGTGATCTTAGAACTTTAAGTGGTCTTCAAGAGGTAAGGGGATGTTCTTCTAAAAGCCATAATTTTTATGTTATTTTGTGTTGTATGATTTGGGTGGTTTGATGACAACTCAATAGTCTTGAGTTCCATCTTTGATTTGAGTGATTTAAACCATCCTTGATGTGTTTAAATCACTAAGCTAAGATTTTTAGCTCTATGGTTTTTGTATGAGGATTTTTATATTTTTAGTTCTATGAAAATATTTCTAAAGGACTTTGATTAAAAATGAAGAGTTAAGAATTTACCAAATAAAGAAAATGTGTGTGTATGCTTGGATTTATCAAAAATGTAAATTTTAGCATATGCTAACTCTATGGTTTTTGTGTGGTAGAAATCTTGTTTTTTGATGTATGATGGTTCTTTTGATTGTTGGATGAGAATATGGTATGTCTTGGAGTGATTGAGTGCATTGATTTATTTGTGATTCATTTGATCCATTTGGGATGATTGTAATATTTAAAGTTGTGTTATGCTTTATTTATTATATGTATGTGATGTTTGTTGTGATTGGGTAAATATAATCAAGAGGAAAATAAAACAAGTGACCCAAGCAATTATGGAAGAGGAAGTAGATGACTCTATAGCAAAAGTATTTTTTTAAAGAACAATGATACACATACACCCAAAAATATATCCACCCATCCAACACCTCTCATTTCTCTCTATCTCTCTCTAACTATCACATCACATATCACATTATTTTATCACTTTTCTCTCATCTCTCTCTTTCTCTCTCTAGTGGTAGATTGGGATTTGGGTGTCCACCAATCATTTTCCTTTTTTAAAAGCAAGGACTAATTGGATTTGCACTCAAGCTAAAGTTTCATTTTGGACTTTTACTAATTAATTCTTTTGGATAACTCTCCAATGGACTTTAATGAGATTTTCTTAAATAAAGGAGTTTTGAAGTTCCATTTAAATCAAGTTTAAACACATAAACTTTTGATCAACAAGATTAGGCAATTATTTGCAAAAAGGAATTAGAATGGGTATAATTAATCTTTTTGGAAATCCAATTCTTAATAATTAAGTTTCATGGATGGGTAATTAAATTTTGAGGTCTAAAAATATTGGTATTGGAGTATTTAATAAAATCCTAAGAGAAAAGTGCAAATTTTTGAGTTTTTAAAGAGTTTGGGTCAAAATGTAATTTTTAGAAGTTTAGGGGTAAAATTAAAAATCTAGACTTTTTGGGGTAAAAATCGTAATTGTGGAGGCCTAGGGGCAAAAATAGAAATACAGACGTTTTGGGGTCAAAATGTAATTATAAGGAGTTATGTGGTTTTTAATAAATAATAAGAAGTAAAGGGAATTTTCATAAATGCGAAGAGTTTCACACGTCGTTGGAAAAGAGTCCAAACGTGGTGATGTTAAAATTCTTGAGATAAGGATTTTGTGTGATGACAAATATAGATGTTATTTGCATTTGGTACAATCTAGCTTGGAGAATTGTGCAATAAATATAGAGGTCATTTGCATTTGGTAAAATCCAGCTTGGGGGATTGTGCAATCGTTGGTACTATCCGGCTTGGTGGATTGTGCAATAAATACAGATGTCGTTTGGTACAATCCAGCTTGGGGGATTGTGCAATAAATATAGATGTCATTGCTACCATCTAGCTTGGAGGATTGTGCAATAAATATAGAGGCCATGTGTATTTGCTGATTGTCTTTGTCAAATTGGGCTACAATCCAGCTTGGAGGATTGTGCAATCTAGCTTGGGGAATTGCGAAGGGAGTACGGTTTGGTTTTAATTGCCTATGTGTGATTTTCTTGGTGATGTGTTTGATAGATTTGTTAACTTAGAGAAAAGTTTTCAAATGATATCTGCTCTTTTTAAAGTATAGTCGGCGGTATTTTCTTTTACTATGCATGCTGTGATTGTAACTTTTGGGGAGAAACTCACCCTTACCTATATTGTAACTCGAAGAATGAGACATGCATTGAAGACGTATCAACCAAGTGGAAGGACGTGCGGGTCATGTTTTTGTTGGGATTTTCTTATTTGAGTTTCTTGTAGAAGTTCTTAAAGTTTGACCAGTATAGGGAGTCTGTACTGATTTGGGAAAGGGATTTCTTATGTATGGTATGCTCTATTGTTAAATGAATGAGTTTTTATTTCCTATGTCATTTTCTGGTTGGTGTTTATTCTCATAAGTATCTTTTTTTTAAAAATTGATAGAGAAAATCCATTTGTGAAAATTAAATAAATTTTGACTGTATTTTTCGAGAGAAGAATTAGAAGAAAGATTTTAATTTTCGCATTAGAGGTTCAGTTACGAAGTGTAATGCCTCTTGAGAAAAGGGTGTTACATTTTACCCCCAGATTGCACTATATTAAAGAAGCCAAACAAGGACTCGAAGGCCCATATGAGGCCTTTGTTCGTAGCCGCCAAGGTAGGTGATTTGGTGGTAAGAAGGGTGTTAATCGATGGCGGTGCAGCTGTAAATCTCATGCCAAGCTCCATGTTAAAAAGGTTGGGGAAAAACCAGTGGGACTTACTTCCCCATACTATGTCTGTTATGGATTTTTGCGAAAAGTCTTCGAATTCTAAGGGAATGATTTGCCTAGACCTTAAGGTAGATCTATTACCAGGCCAACAATGTTTGTAGTCATGCCTTCAAAGGCAAACTATAACTTGATGTTAGACAGGGAATGGATTCATGGCATTGGAGCTGTGCCATCTACACTACACCAAACCTTGGTGTTTTGGAATGACGAAGGGGCTCCCGAGTACATACCTTCAGATGGAAGGTATTTTACCACTGAATCAGAAGCCATGACAGCCCAGGAATGCCAATCAGGACGACCAGCTATGGTGGTCGAAAATACTCTCAGCCTGGATGAGGTTGCTAAAACATTTCTAAGTCTGAGTACAAAAGAGTAGCAGCGAGCTTTTTAGCTCGAGCAGCGGCTTGTGTAGCCAAGAAAGAATCCCGCATAGCTTTAGAAGCCAAGGGAGGCCAAACAATGTTCCACGACACCGTTGATCCTAATAGACACAATAGAGACACTAGCGGGGAACAGGCATTGGATAGAATCAAGTCCTATGCTAAAGATTGCCAAGAACAAGAGGAACAGCAGATGGACTGTATTTACTACGACTCCCCACTAGGTTTTGAGGACCTAACAGCAGCTAGAAGCTCATGATCCTTTAGATGAGGTTCACCTGGGTGACGGCACTAAGAAGAGGCCAACCTTCATTACTGGGTATGTACAAGAGGCATTCAGGGAAAAGCTTATTGGCATTCTGAAATAATACAATGATTGTTTTGCATGGGACTATGACGAGATGCTTGGTATAGATAGGAGCCTTGTGGAGCACCACTTACCCATTTATCCTGGGAAGGAAACCAGTAAACCAAGCACCCAGAAGATTCGCACCAGAGGTTGTATTGAAAATAAAGGAGGAAATCGAAAAGTTGCTGCGACAAAGTACATCAAAACGGCCAGAAAATGGTACCCTAAGAGTGTGTATCGACTTTAGAGACCTAAACGCGGCAACTCCAAAGGATCAATATCCTATTTCAGCGCTGATATGTTAGTTGATTCGGCAGCTGGTAATAAAGTGATAAGCCTTTTAGATGGGTATTCAGGGTATAACCAGATCTTTATTGACAAGGATGATTGACAAAACGGCATTTAGGTGCCCTGATGAATTAGGGACATATGAATAGGTAGTGATGCCCTTTGGCTTGAAAAATGTTGGGGCCATGTACCAGCGAGCCATGAACGCCATATTTCATGATCTAATAGGAAAATTTATGCAAGTCTACATAGACGATGTTGTGGTCAAATCTAAATCTAATGATGACCATCTGGGCCATTTGCGTCAGGCATTCCAAAGGATGCGCAAACATGGTATTAAAATGAAGCCTATTAAATGTATGTTTGGTGTGACTATAGGGAATTTCCTTGGTTTTCTGGTGCAAGCTAAAGAAATCGAGATAGAGGGTAACAAGGCTAAAGCCATTTTGTAGACTTGTCCACCTTCCAATAAAAACAGCTTTAATCGCTATTGGGAAAGATCAACGATTCATCTCGAATTTGTCTGGCAAGATTAAGATCTTTTCCCCATTGTTAAATTTAAAAAATGAAGACGAGTTCAAATGGGAGCCTGAGCACCAGTGAGCATTCGAAGACATCAAAGCATACTTGGCAAATCCTCCAATCATGGCACCTGCTATCCTAGGAAAGCCTTTGAGACAATAAGGAGCGTGTTGGCACAAGAGGATGAAAATGGAAATGAAAAGGCCATTTATTATTTAAGTAGAGTCTTAAATGATGCAGAAACTAGATATTGTGCCATCGAGAAATTGTGTCTGTGCTTGTATTTCTCTTGTACAAAGTTGAAATATTATATTAAGTCTTGTGACATTATTATAATTTCTCACTTTGATGTAATAAACCACATGCTAGTAAAGCCCATCTTACACAGCATTGTGGACAAATAGGCATTAGCTCTCCTAGAATTTTCTCTTACCTTTATGCACCTCAAAGCCATGAAAGGGCAGGCCGTTTCTGATTTCTTGGTCGACCATCCCCCAATCGAGGTGGGTGTTGCTAGTTTTATTGGTATAAGACTGTGGCAGCTGCATTTTGATGGTTTGAAACATAGCCAAAGCATTGGAATCAGATATACCTAGTATCCCTCGAAGGAGTACCTACCCAAGTCATGTTGAAGGTCAACAAGCAGTGCTCCAATAATGAAATTGAGTACGGGCCACTGATATCCGGACTCAAGCTGTTATTAAACATAAATGCAAAGAACGCCTTAATTTGTGGCGATTCTCAGTTGGTTATCAACCAAATAACTAAGGAATACAATGTTCAAACGAAAGGCTAAAGACATATCTAGCCTATGCCAACAAACTTATAGCTAAATTTGACGAGATAAGGTTCGAACATGTCCCAGAACAGAGAATGCTGAGGCTAATGATTTAGCTCAAGTGGCCTTAGGGTATAAAATCTCGAGGGGTAGCCTCGAAAAGTTGATCCAAACCAAGGAGAAACTACCCACATAGGATTAGAGCTTTTGCAAATCGATGCCATGGACCCAAATGATTGGAGAACGCCATTGGTTCATTATTTACAAGATCCCTCTCAGCCAACGGAGAGGAAAATCAAGTACAGGGCTCTTCACTACACCATATTAGAAAATGAATTGTACAAAAAGACTAGTGATGGAGGGTTGTGGAGATGCCTAGGGGAATCAGAGGCCTTCCTAGCATTAGCTGAGGCCCACGAAAGATTGTGTGGAGCCCATCAGGCAGGGGCAAAAATGAAAGGGACCCTTGCACGGCAAGGTGTGTATTGTCCTTCTATGTATAAGGATTGTTTTGAATATGCCAAGTCATGTGAGCAGTGCCAAAAAATGGTAATATCCACCACATCGCAGCTAGCGAGTTGTATTCTATTGTCAAGCCATGGCCTTTTAGAGGATGAGCTTTGGACATCATTGGTCAGATTCACCACCTTCTTCGAAGGGTCATAAGTATATCTTAGTGGCAGTGGACTACTTTTCGAAGTGGGTAGAAGCAATTCCCCCAAAGGACGTTGACTAGAAAGAAATCATTAATTTTATCGAAGAATGAATTCTACATAGGTTTGGGATTCCCAAAACCTTAACTACAAATCAGGGTACCGTCTTTGTAGGAAGACAAGTACAAAGTTATGCTAAGTCGAAGGGAATAAAACTATTGACTTCATCTCCCTACTATGCCCAAGGAATTGGCAAGAGACTCTATGCCAAGTTTTATGGGCTTATAGAAATTTGCCCAAAGAATCCACTGGGACCACACAATATAGGTTGGTCTATGGGCACGAGGCAATTTTACTTGTAGAGGTGAACCTTCTATCAGTTTGAATTCAAAGGCAGTTCGAGTTGCTATCTCAAGATTATTGGAACTTGATGTATGATGTGTTAAATAACCAGGATGAAGAAAGGATGACAGCTTTAAACAATATAATACATAAAAAAGATCAAGTTGCCAGATTTTACAACAAAAAAGTTAATTAAAAAACTTTCAGTGTTGGCAACGTAGTCTAGAAGTTAATTTTGCCAATTGAAAAGAAATCGAAAACGATTCAGAAAGTGGTCCCTGACTTGGGAAGGTGCTTTCAAAATCGAAGAAGCTTATTCAGGAAATGCATATGCGATTCATGAAATAAAAATGGGTTTACAAGTTAATGTAATAAATGGCAATATTTAAAGCCGTAATACAAAACGGTACAAAAATGGCTAAGTACAAGGAATGTCTTACAATGTCAGTACCATTCTAAATGCCTAAATCTACTTTTACATAAGCCAAAAATGGCAAGTTACAAGGAATGTCTTGCATTCGAACCATCAAACAGGGTCCTCTGAAAAATAAATAATATGACCCCAGAAAATGGGTCATACTGCTTTCTAAAAGGAGGAAGAAAAAAGTCCTCGAAAAAAGAAAAGGCCTAAAGGAAGGGACCCTATCCTACTTCTAGTTCCTGCCTTCCTGTTCTTCAGCTCAACACCCCTTGCTGCCTATCCCAGTCACTCTCTTTTCAGCTCTGGGGTCAAAAAACAATTGGAGAAGAAGGGAAAAGGGCAAAAGAGCAGTTCTTCACCACCTTGATGTTGCGGTGACCAACAAGTTACATTACATAACTTGTTGACACTCACAACCCTTCCTTACGTAACTGGTTGGCACCCAGCAGGTTGATCACCATAGAGACGAGAGGGGCTATCCAAATGATTCCCCATTTATAGGAAAGGGATAATCGTTGGAATAGGAGTAGAACATTAATTCCTATTAGTGGTTAGTAAAAGCCAAAGGGAATCTCCAAGTGTTGGAAGGTGGCAAACATTAATGGCAAAGTTGAATAAAAGTTAAGAGAAAAGGCATATTGTTCTACAATAAAACGCGTTGTTTAAATACAAACGAGCGTAAAAAGACGGATGCATTCAAAATGGCCATTTATGGCTTTAATTACATTAATTACAAAGTCTTAAAACAGAAAAGAAAAGGGAAAGGACTCCTATATAAAGTATATGTCTAAAAAGGAGGACTACTTTTCAAAGATTCAAAAGAGACACGTAGAGTGTCCCTTTCTGCTTCCAAGACTTACTAATTCGAACTCTCTTTTTCGACTTCAGCCTTGGCCTTAATAAAGGCAGATGACACCTCTTGAACTCTAAGGAATATATCCTACCTTGTAGCATTACATCGATTGTGAGCTTCCTCCAAGTCTTGCTTCTTCTTTTGCTCTCCGCAAGCTGCTTCTCAAGGTCTTCGATTTGCTTCGTGACCTCTTGGATGCTCTGACTTCCTGTAGATATAGCCTTGTCTATGAATTCCAATTTGGAACTCGAGGACACTAGTTAATTATGGCATTCTTGTTGCTTGGAAATGGCCTCATCCATAGTCTTCTAGATTCCCTGGAGTTGGCCTAACGAACGGGCATTAATTTTATATCAGTGCCAAAATCGGTTGAGACTTGAATCTTGAGTTAACGATAACTCGTCTTGATGGTCCCTGATCTTGCTCATAAGGTCTCAAATATGGCAGCTGAGGTCCTTGTCAACAGATGTGCACAAGTCCTTAGAGAAGATAATCACTTGTAATTGTGCCAGTAGTTGGCTCAAAGAAGGTGTGGTGGAGGACTCTGAAGTATGAGTACTCCCGCTTTGTTTGGAGATTGGGATTGATCCTGGAGCTGCAAGTCTCATCAGGTACAAAGGATTAGAATGCATGAGCCCTTCCAAAGCAACAGCGAAAAAGTCAGATGTAGCTTTAGAATCCCTGCCATGGAAGCAATCGGTTTGGTTTGCGCAGTCGAACCAGAAGTTGGTTCAACCACTTCAGGAGGCACTGAGGTACCAGAAGTTGAGGTAAGATTATCCTCGGTCATACTGTCAGGTTCAGTTTCAAGGGGCACGCCAGAAATATCCTCATTCGCCTGGGGCATCATGGTATCTTTGTCGGCCAATGGAGTTTCGGGAGTCTTGTCCTTCTAAGCTACCTAGGCTACTGCTAAAAGTTTATCTTGAGAATAAGACTCAATAATTTTCCCTGTCAGGGAAAGACGGTGAATCATATGATCCCCAGGCATTTCGAATGCTAAGGGCCTTTTGTTTATGAAAGAACTGGGACTGCTCGAACTTGTGCTCATTGTTTGGGAAGCTGTTGAACTCGAAGAAGAGTCGCTTGTCAGGTCCATAACATGTGGTGTCTTGACAAATGATTTAGGAGGAAGATTTGCCTGAAGGTAAGAAACACTCATTAAATGGCTCAAAGAAGCTAGAAATAGGGGTAAACACCTCATTCTGTATCCTGGATTTCTCTCTTACTTCGGCCACCTCGGCAGGCTGGGGACCACTGGGTCCAGCTTTGGAAGTTGGGAGCTAGAAGAGAGTGAAATAAAAGGTTACAATCAATGTAAGTTTTCAAAACAATACAAAGCAAGAGAGAGGATCCTTACGGTGGTGGACATAGAGGCGGGGGGTAGTCTTGAGGGAAGTAGTAGACCCTGAAGGGCTGGCCTCGGACACTTTCAGCATTGTTGCCAAAGGTGGCTATGTTAAGGATACAGAAGCAACCCGTGGAGAAGTATGTAGAGAAGAGGAAGTCTTCTTCGATTTCTTTTGTTAAGAGGAAGCATCCTCACCAGGTACCTGCTTAAAAGAGGTTAGAAAGGAGATAAAACCCAATACATAAACTCCAAGTTTGAAGTATTCAAGAGTACGTCAGTACAGGATGCAGCCTTAGAAGCCTGGCTGCGGGACCGCTTGGCCAATGATTTTTGTTTGCCACCTGAAAACAAGGAGGACATTAAAGATATTCTAGAGCCAATAGCAAAAAACATAATTCATTGGTGATAGGATATTAATAGCTTATCACTTGTTCCTTGGAGGACTTGGTGGGATTCTGATTTGCTTCATCCTCTCGAAGCACTTCCAGGAGATAAGCCAAGAGAGGAATAGTAACGCCAGCAAAAGGGACGGTGCAATACGGAGCAGGGTTAAAATCAAAAGGAGTATATTCTGGCTAACACCTCTCAAACTCTTCGATTAGATCTACAACCTTACTTGCGTCCATCGCTGTGAAGCCCAACATAACCTTCGATTTGTTTAAAAACATGGGGACGGTTAAGTATTGGCATAGCCCAAACTATCAAGCAACCAAAATGGGTTGGTAGGATTGCATCTTCAAAACCATTGGGTCAAGAGTAGAGAAGATCACTTGGTTTCGAAAAATGTTACCCCAAGCTTCATCTAGCTCACGTTGCCCATGCTCATATGTAATCGAGATTAGATCCATCCTAGCCCATGGTGGCCCTTGATTACGGCTACAAAAAAGGGCCAAGTTAGGCCCATACTCTGTAAGCGAAAGAAAGGTCCTGAAGAAAAACAACAGACGACCTAACTCATCATTTGGGTGAGTATTCGTGATGAAGGAGTGGGAGTGTAACTGGGGCCCAAAGATGTTCTAATTGGAAAAATTGGTAACAGAGCAAGTGAATCGTCGAAGTATGGCTCAAAGTCATAAATCGAGGTGCTAGAATGGCCCAATAAAGCAGAGAGGTTTGAATCCTAATAATTGCAAGTAAACATCGTTCAGTGCGGCATATAAATGTCCTAAGAGTAACTTACAGAGATTCAACTTACGACCTTCGTGAATCAGCTGGGCTAGAGTTTGGATTCTGCTAGGGACCTGGAAGGAGCGACAGTAGAAAATGAAGGAGGAACGCCAGCACATGAGGAATGTAACGTGTTCTTTATCAGATATTTCTTCAGTGTCTCGTATGTTGTTGTTGATACAAGCTTTGTAACTCATGTTGTTGCTGTCGATTTTTATGGTCCTAGCAGAAGTCAAATTGGGGAGAAAATCTTCATCTGTAGGGGAAAGCTCGGTGATGACGGCCACCTCATAGAGCGTTGGAGTAATCATCCCACAAGGCAGATAGAAGGAGCTAGTGGTACGATTCCAAAAGAAAAAAGAAGCCACGATGCGTCGAAGTCGTAATGGTGCATAGCATCCTCACTAATACAAATAAGGTCATAAATCCTTAACCGTTTCCAGTGAGTTTCCATCTTCGGCTTCAACTGATTTAGCCATCTCAAATATTCCCCTTTCTTGGACATTGGCAAACCCCAAAATCCACTTTTGGGGGAAAGGAAGTCAACTCGAATAACTTTGGTTGTGGCAGCAATGTCTTCTCCTTTGATACTCGGTAAATAGTCACGAGGGGTGAAGGTCAGGAAGATAGGGACCAAGGAAGGCATATTTGCGTCCTCCAACATCAAACGGGATTAGGGTCCAATTTTTCTAAGTGTCAATTATTGTCGGGTTGTTGTTTTCTAGCTCAGCTGCATAAGTCAGCCCTTCGCGTTTAAACCATTGTGAAGCTTCGATGGCGTAGGGCATTTCTATGTCAGAAATGACATGAACTTTGTAGGGAGACATTGTGATAAGAAATGTACTGTCAAAAGGGGGAACAAAGGAACTCGTGAGAGTGGAGAAGAAGCTGAAGCGGGAAGACAACAAGAAGACAAAGAGATTTGAAATGTATACCTCAAACGATTAAGGTGAAAGGAGAACAAGCTGATAGTTTTAGTGGCTAGAGTAATAATGGTCTGGAAAGTGGAGAACGTGTCATGCCTCGTGTCTAGAAACCGTGACAAGCACGAATCGAAGCTAACCTTCCAAGAAGAAGAGCTAGCATCTTCGAAGGTAAAATATCACCTTTAATTTTTGGGGCATTTGTTGGGCTGGTTTTTATTCCAGACATGGAAACAAGAGCCCAAATATGGTAAGAGGCTTTATCGGAGCCTGGAGGCCCAGTCGATGTCGAATTCGGAACATAACTCTAAAGGAATCAAAAGGGGCCTAAGGCAATCAAAACCAGGAATCAAAGTAACTAAGAGGAATTGATCTATCGAGAGAATCAGAGTCATCATAGTTAAAGGAAACACATGATGGACGTGGCTCAGAGACGTGGGACAAGTGGCAAGTGTGTAAAGGAATAGTTGAACACGATAGTTCACTAGCAAAGAGTGGATGAAAGTGAGTATTAACTGCCGCCAAGTCTAGGTCTATAAATAGGGGAAATGTAGATGTAAACGAGGTCGGAATTCAAAAATCTCTAAACCCCTTGCAAGTAGCCTAAGTCCCCAATGTGATGTTCACGGTGAAAATAGAAGGTAGACTGAGTGTAGAAAGATGATCACATTTTCTTCCTTTATGTTATTTTAATTCGCACTTCAGATGAAATAAGAACATGTTGGAACCAAATTATTTAAAAGCATTTTTAATGTATAAATTCCCTAAATTGTTTTGATGATAACAATAATTATTAAATTAAAGGTTTTACAAAGTCTGTTGACAAGCTCTTGTAGGTACAACAAAGATAAGTTCATCATCCAGTGTGACTTTGGCACATATATGCACAAGAGTGGAGCGTCCAAAGAAGCAGGACCTATAAGCGTCCAAGTAACTATTCATGGAGACATGCTATACTTTGCATCCAAAGAAGTAAAAGTGATAAACGTCCAATAAGTGTTATAGTGACGTACCCCATCAGAGAAGCAAAGTCGTAAGTCCATATGGTAATCAATGAGTATGCATCCATATAGACCAAGCTGTCTCAAGTACAAATGGTAAGCAAAGGTATGCGTCCGTTTTGTACATAACTTGAATAGTTCATACATTCTAAATGTTGTGTCCAAAACGCAGAATACATAACTTGCTATTTATTGCTCTTGCATTTAATATGGAACATATTTATTGAGCAAATGATTTGAAATAAATAGCTGTATTCAATGTGTTTTGAACATGCATTTAATGAAAAGCATAAAGCACTGTGGAAAGTGTACTTAGAGAGAGAATGTACTATGTTTGTTTCCATACCTCTCTGGACACTACTTTCTGATTTACACAATGTATTCTCTTTGTCTCAACTGAATATTACTATTAACCTTTGTGCAATTGAGACTATGAGTACAGGTGGCTTCTGAGTTAGGAGAAAGAGACGCAGACATACATACTGAAATGAATCTCCTCAGAGCAACGGAAAAATAGCATTTAATGCTATTAGAGAACGGTCATATTTATGAAGGCTGAAGCTGAGATATTCAAAGAACAAGTCTCAAGCTTCACCAAAGCCTATAAATACCGTGAGCAAGAAGAAGAATATAAGAGACTTGAAGAAGAGACTGAACTAAGTGACTGAACCTGAAACGTTGTGCAAATACTTTGTTTTTGTAAAAAGTCTTGTATTATTTTCCTTCTTGTAAAAGAGAGTTTGCTTAACTCTCGAAGTCCTTAAGATTTTCTTATTCTCACTTGTGTGAGTTTGATAGCACTTGAAATCAAAAACACTCTTCTGAGTTGTTTGAGCCTGAAGAGGCTTGTTTATAAAGAATACTTGTGTTTGTTGGAACCAAATTGGTTAAAAGCATTTCTAATGCAAAAATTCCCTAAGTGGTTTTGTGGTTTTGATGATAACAAAGCTTATTAAGGTTTTCATAAAGTATAACAAAGTTTATTAAGGATGTTACAAAGTCTGCTGACAAGCTCTTGTAGGTACAACAATGATAATAAGTCCATCGTCCAATATGACATTGGCAATATACACACAGTCTGAGAGCTTTGCGTCCAATGATCAGTAAAGCAATACAGTTATTCTGCGTCCAATGATCAGTTATGAGTCCAATAATCAGAATAAAGGAATACTGCTCATCGTCCAGAATACTGCTCATCGTCCAATAAATCAGTATAAGGCAATACGCTTCTGCGTCCAATGTTCAATACAGACAGTACCACTCTGCGTCCAATAGAGCAAAATGGCAAAAGTTCATCAGTCAACTATGGAGAGTGAAATGAAACAGAATTACAAAAGTCCAATAATAAGCTTGAGGCAATATGTACAACACTGCCTGCGTCCAATGATGCAGAATGGAAAAGTCCAACAGCATAAGGCAATACATACAATGCTGCCCTGCGTCCAATGGAATAGAATGGAAAAAATCCAACAGTCAACTGTTCTGCGTCCAATGAAGCAGAATTGACAAAAGTCCAACAAATACTTCCCTGCGTCCAATGGAACAGAAAGGCAATGGCATAAGTCCAATAATCAGCATGAGGCAATACATCCAATACTGCCTTGCGTCCAATGGAATAGAATGGTAAGCATGAGGATGCGTCCAATGGATGAATGAATATCATGTGCAAATGGTAAGTACAAGGTATGCGTCCATTTGCTAAAAGGACTGAAAGTTCAACTTTATTCTACATGCTGCGTCCAATATATTCTATATGCTGCGTCCAAAACGCAGAGTCCATAACTTGCTATTTATTGCTCTTGCATTTAATATGGAACATATTTATTGAGCAAATGATTTGAAATAAATAGCTGCATGCAATGCTTTTCTGTACAAACTATTGTCAACGTTTTTGAACGTGCATTAAATGAAAAGCATAAAGCACTGTGGAAAGTGTACTAAGAGAGAGAATGTACGCTGACTAATTCTGCATATCTCTGAACACATCTTTCTACTTTACACAGTGTATTCTCTCTGTCTCAATAAAATTTTACTATTAACCACTGTACAATTGAGACTTTGAGTACAGGTTGCTTCTGTTTAGGAGAAAGAAACGCAGACATACTCACTAAAGTAGATCTCCTCAGAGCAACGGGAAAATAGCATTTAATGCTATTAGAGAACGGTAACATTTATGAAGGCTGAAGCTGAGCTATTCAAGAGAAAGTCTGAAGCTTCACAACACATATAAATACTGTGATACAAGAAGAAGAAGAAGACAGAGATAATGAGAACGAACTTCAACAATAGAAGAGACTGAAACGCTGTGCAAATTATTATACTCTGTATAGAAAGTCTTGTATATTTTCTATCTTCTTGTAAAATAGAGTTTGCTTAACTCTCGAAGTGCTTAAGTTTTTCATATCCTCACTTGTGTGAGTTAGACAACACTTAAATCAAAAACACTCTGCTGAGTTGTTTGAGCCTGGAGAGGCTTGACTGTAAAAGAATACTTGATTGAGCCTGGAGAGGCTTGTCTGTAAAAGAATACTTGTTTGAGCCTAGAGAGGCTTGTCTGTAAAAGAATACTTGTTGTAAGGCCTGGAGAGGCTGCTGAAGAATACTTGTTTTCTATCTGGTTTGATAGTGAAATCTCTCTAGTTTGAGGGGACTGGACGTAGCTCTTAGGAAAGGGTGAACCAGGATAAAAACTTGTGTTACTTCTTCTTTCCCTTAACTTTTATTATTTCTGTGCTTATTCTAACCGTGAGGATTGAATTGATTTTTATTCAACATGTTTTTCATACACTTTAAATCGCACAAAGAAAACAAGTTATTAACTTAGCAGAAGCCTCTGCGTCCAATCCTTTTGTGCGTCCAATATTTCACAACTTTGTGCATCCAATATTTCGAAACTCTGTGCGTCCAATATTTTAGTACGCTGTGCGTCCAACGTTTTCACAAGCCAGCGTCCAACATTGCGAAAAGTTTTTAAAAGCCTAGAAACACAATTCAACCCTCCTTCTTGTGTTTCATCCTGTTATCTACAGTTGGTATCAGAGCCAGGTTTCTAGGGGTTGAGCACCTAACAGTGCAGAGAAGCAAAGATCCATGGAGAACGAGGGACTAGCTGTGAACAGACCACCACTGTTCAATGGAAATGAATACGACTATTGGAAGCAAAGAATGATCACATTCTTTGACGCGCAAAATATAGACCTATGGGATGTGGTGGAAACTGGCTACACTGCTCCAGCAGCTGAAGCAGGTCAACCAGTGCCTAGAGCCCAGTGGACACCTGATCAAAGGACCAGATTCCAGCTGAACTCAAAGGCGAGGCACTATCTGATGTGTGCCATTACAAAGTCAGAATATGACAAGGTGCACAGCTGCACTACTGCCAAGGAGATGTGGGACACTCTAGCTTTGGCGCATGAAGGATCGTCTCAGGTCCGTGAGTCCAAAATCAGCATGCTAGTTCATCAATATGAACTATTTAAAATGGAAGATCACGAGACCATTGATCAGATGTTTGGAAGATTCCAAACAATCATCAACAACCTGAGGTCCTTGGGAAAAGTCTACACAACCCAGGAGCATATCAGGAAAATCCTAAGGAGTCTGCCAAGACAATGGAGACCCAAGGTGACTGCTATACAAGAAGCAAGGGATCTTTCCACTCTCGCCATGGAAAATCTTCTAGGCTCACTCAAAGTACATGAGCTTGAGCTTAATGAAGAGGGAACAGAAAAAAGGGCAAAGTCCATTGCTCTTAAAGCTCAAAAAGGGAGCACCTCAAAAGCCTTGAAGGCCAATGACTCTGATGAGGAGTCATGTAGCTCAGAAGGAGAAGAAGGCTCAGATGATGATGAACTCTCCTTCATCTCCAGAAAAATAAAGTCTATGTGGAAAAAGAAGGGTGGCTTCAGAAGGAAGCAATTCAACAGAAGATTTCAACAAAAGGAAGCTGAGCAAAAGGAGGAAAGTCAAGTGGTGTGCTATGGATGCAAGAAACCAGGCCACTACAAGGCAGACTGTCCTGAGGCTGAGAGGACAAAGAAGAAGTTCATCAAGAAGAAGAAAGGTCTCATGGCAACATGGGAGGATCTTGATGATTCCTCTGATGATGAGGATAAAGAAGAAGCTAATCTCTGCCTAATGGCAAGTCTTCCTTCAACTGACAGTGAGGACGAAGAAGAGGTAATCTCTTATTCTGAATTAAGAAATAATTTTGATGATCTTCTTAGAGATTCATCCATTTTATCTGATGAGTACAGATCTTTAAATGACAGTGATGATCAAGGTTACTCACAACAGGAAGGTATTGACTTTACTGAAACCTTTGCTCTAGTAGCTAGAATAGAGCCCATTCGTATTTTACTTTCATTTGCTGCCCAACATGATATGAGGCTTTATCAAATGGATGTAAAGAGTGCTTTTCTGAATGGTATAATAACAGAGGAAGTCTATGTTGAACAACTCCCTGGCTTTGAGGATCAAACTTTTCCAAACCATGTTTTTAAATTGAAAAGGGCTCTTTATGGCCTCAAGCAAGCTCCTCGAGTTTGGTATGAAAAACTAAGTTTTTTTCTAATGGAAAATAGTTTTTCAAGAGGAAAAGTTGACAATACTCTTTTCAGAAAATCCATAGACTCACATTTCATCATAGTACAAATTTATGTAGATGATATCATTTTTGGTGCTACTGATGAATCTCTATGTAGAGAATTTTCTGAGTTAATGCAGAAGGAGTTTGAAATGAGCATGATGGGAGAATTGAAGTTCTTTCTTGGACTTCAAGTAAAACAGACGCAAGATGGGATATATGTGCATCAGTCCAAATACACAAAGGAGCTTCTTAAAAAATTCGATATGGACGATTGCAAACCCATGAACACTCCTATGCATCCAACTTGCATAATGAGCCTGAATGATAAAGATAAAAAGGTAGATCAAAAGGTATACAGAGGTATGATTGGATCTCTTTTATATCTTACTGCATCTAGACCTGATATCATGTTCAGTGTTTGTTTATGTGCAAGATTCCAATCAGATCCTAGAGATTCTCATTTGACTGCTGTCAAGAGAATTTTTAGATATCTGAAAGAGACTACTAATCTTGGTTTGCTGTTTAAGAAATCAGATGAATACAGATTAGTAGGATTATGTGATGCTGATTACGCTGGAGACAGGCTTGAAAGAAAAAGCACCAGCGGAGGATGCCATTTTATTGGATCCAATCTAGTATCATGGACGAGCAGGAGACAAAGCACAATTGCATTATCTACAGCTGAAGTTGAATATGTCTCTGCTGCAAGTTTTTGTTCTCAGCTCTTATGGATTAAACATCAATTGGAGGACTACAACATCTTCGAGAGTAAGATTTATGTTCTTTGTGATAATACTGCTGCAATCAATTTATCTAAGAACCCAATCTTACACTCAAGAGCTAAGCATATAGAAATTAAACATCATTTCATTAGAGACTATGTGCAGAAGGGAACATTTGATATTCAGTTTGTTAACACTGAAAATCAATGGGCAAATATATTTACAAAACCCCTCTCTGTAGATAGGTTTACTTTTATAAGGAAGCATTCAAATATACACTTTATAAAAGATTGATGTTTAGCGTCCAATATACTCAAGTTGAGTCTGAGTCTAATGTGACTAGAGTCCAATAGGACACGACAGTCTATTTGAGACTTAGAATTTTTTCAAAGACTCAAAAGCTTTTACATCTTAGTAATCCCACGCTGAGTCCAAACTATTTTCATAAAGATATATCTTACAGTTGGTATCTTACAAACGCTTTGCAGTAATTTTCAGTTTGATGATTATTCAAGCTTTCAAGAAAAACTTACTGTTATCTCTAATCTTGATTCAGATTTCTCTTCGTTTGGCATCTTTTCTAAAATCATTTCTGTTGGTTATTTCTAAAATTTTCTCTACTGTTTTGAGAAAGCTTGTTTAGAAAAGGGGAGAAGAAAAAGGGTTTTTAAGTTTCTCTCTGTTTTTCAAAACTGTCTTTGGACTATGATGTTCTATGAACCTTTTTGCCTGATGACAAAAGGGGGAGAAATATATGGGGTTAAGTTTTAAAAAGAAAGAAGAATATGGGATTAAGTCTGATTGCGTTGCAGTAGTCTTATTACCGTGTTTTAATCTGATAAGCTATTTGCTTTATAAATTGGACTAATCTTATATATTGGACTAATCTTTTTATGAGTAAAAGAAATTTTCAGGTACTCTGAGTATATTGAATATCCAAAACCATGAGATGTTTATCTCAGGGGGAGAAGAGTAAGAAAAAAACTGAGACGTATATCTCAGGGGGAGTTTCCCTTAGAAAATTTTTGTTTATTTATGCTGACTGATTATTTGGTTTATTTGCTTTATTGTTTGTAAAACTTAATAATGTTTGTCATCATCAAAAAGGGGGAGATTGTTGGAACCAAATTGGTTAAAAGTATTTTTAATACAAATACTCCCTAAGTGATTTTATGGTTTTGATGATAACAAAATGTATGAAGCTTTTACAATGTATAACAAAGCTGCCTAACTAAGTTTATTGAAGGATGTTGCAGTCTGCGACCAATAATAAGTTCATCATGACATTGGCTCATATTCAAAGTCTGAAAAGCTTTGCGTCCAATGTTAAAGACATCGTCCAATATTGGCACTGGCACATATATGGACTCTGAGAGCTATGCGTCCAATAATCATTATGAGACCATGCGTCCAATGATTCTCTGCGTCCAATAAACAGTATGAGGCAATACTGTTCTGCGTCCAATGCAATACGCAGTCTGAGAGCTTTGCATCCAATGATCAGTATAAGGCAATACTGTTCTGCGTCCAATGTTCAATACAGACAGTACCACTATGCGTCCAATAGAGCACAATGACAAAAGTTCATCAGTCAACTATGGAGAGTGAAATGAAACAGAATTACAAAAGTCCAATAATAAGCTTGAGGCAATGCGTCCAAAGAAGCAGAACCTATATGTATCCAAGTCATGTAGACATGCTACTCTCTGCGTCCAATGATTTCCAAAGAAGCAGAACCAGTGAGTATGCGTCCAATGTATCAGAAGGACAAAAGTCCAATGATCAGCATAAGGCAATATGCACAACATTGCCTGCGTCCAATGAAGCAGAAGGACAAAAGTACAACAGTCAACTGCTCTGCGTCCAATGGAACAGAATGGGAAAAATCCAACAGTCAACTGTTCTGCGTCCAACGAAGCAGAATTGACAAAAGTCCAACAAATACTTCCCTGCGTCCAATGGAACAGAAAGGCAATGGCAAAAGTCCAATTATCAGCATGAGGCAATAAGTCCAATACTGCCTTGCATCCAATGGAATGAAATGGTAAGCATGAGGATGCATCCAATGAATGAATGAATATCATATACAAATGGTAAGCAAAGGTATGCGTCCATTTGTTAAAAGGACTGAAAGTCCAATATATTCTACTTGCTGCGTCCAAAACGCAGAGTCCATTACTTGCTATTTATTACTCATGCATTTAATATGGAACATATTTATTGAGCAAATGATTTGAAATAAATAGCTGTATGCAATGCTTTCTGTACAACCATTGTCAACGTTTTAAACGTACATTAAATGAAAAGCATAAAGCACTGTGGAAAGTGTACTAAGAGAGAGAATGTACTTTTATCTACTATGTATATCTCTGAACACATCTTTCTGCTTTACACAGTGTATTCTCTCTGTCTCAATAAGATATTACTATTAACCACTGTACAATTGAGACTTTGAGTACAGGTTGCTTCTGATTTAGGAGAAAGAAACGCAGACATGCACACTGAAGTAGATCTCCTCAGAGCAACGGGAAAATAGCATTTACTGCTATTAGAGAACGGTAATATTTATGAAGGCTGAAGCTGAGCTATTCGAAGAACAAGTCTGAAGCTTCATCAAAGCATATAAATACCGTGAACAAGAAGAAGAATATAAGTGACTGAAAGAAAGAGACTGGAAAAAGAAAAAGAAAGAGCTGAACTGCTGTGCAATTTGTTATACTCTGTATAGAAAGTCTTGTATATTTTCTATCTTCTTGTAAAAGAGAGTTTGCTTAACTCTCGAAGTGCTTTAGTTTTCATATCCTCACTTGTGTGAGTTAGACAGCACTTGAATCAAAAACACTCTGCTGAGTCGTTTAGCCTGAAGAGGCTGTGTGCAAAGAATACTTGGGATTTAGCCTGAAGAGGCTGTGTGCAAAGAATACTTGGGTTTTAGCCTGAAGAGGCTGAGTGCAAAGAATACTTGGTTGAGTCTGGAGAGGCTTGTCTGTAAAAGAATACTTTTTGTAAGGCCTGGAGAGGCTGCTGAAGAATACTTGTTACCTATCAGGTTGATAGTGAAATCTCTCTAGTTTGAGGGGACTGGACGTAGCTCTTAGGAAAGGGTGAACCAGGATAAAAACTTGTGTTATTTCTTCTTTCCCTTAACTCTCATTATTTCTGTGATTATTCTAACCAAGGGGATTGAATTGATTTTATTTCAACAAGTTTTTCATACACTTTAAATCGGACAAAGAAAACAAGTTTTTAAACTAAGAGGGAAGCCTCTGCGTCCAATCTTTCTGTGCGTCCGATATTTTACAACTCTGTGAGTCCAGTGTTTTGGCACTCTGTGCGTCCAATGTTTTAACATTTTGTGCGTCCAATACTTCAAAACACTGTGAGTCCAGTTTTCATATTTGGCTGTGCGTCCAACGTTTTTCACAAGCCAGCGTCCAACATTGCGAAAAGTTTTAAAAGCTTAGAAACACAATTCAACCCCCCCCCCTTCTTGTGTTTCATCCTGTTACCTACAGTTGGCATCAGAGCTCGGTCTCTAGGGGTTGAGCACCTAACAGTGCAGAGAAGCAAAGATCCATGGAGAACGAGGGACTAGCTGTGAACAGACCACCACTGTTCAATGGAAATGAATACGACTATTGGAAGCAGAGAATGATCACATTCTTTGATGCTCAAAATATAGACCTATGGGAGGTAGTGGAAACTGGCTACACTGCTCCAGTAAATGAAGCAGGTCAACAAATACCAAGAGCTCAGTGGACACTAGATCAAAGGACCAGATTCCAGCTGAACTCAAAAGCAAGGCACTATCTGATGTGTGCCATTACAAAGTCAAAATATGACAAGGTGCACAGCTGCACTACTGCCAAGGAGATGTGGGACACTCTAGCTTTGGCGCATGAAGGATCGTCTCAGGTTCGTGAGTCCAAAATCAGCATGCTAATTCATCAATATGAACTATTCAAAATGGAAGATCACGAGTCCATTGATCAAATGTTTGGAAGATTCCAAACAATCATCAACAACCTGAGGTCCTTGGGAAAAATCTACACAACCCAGGAGCATATCAGGAAAATCCTAAGGAGTCTGCCAAGATAATGGAGACCCAAGGTGACTGCTATACAAGAAGCAAGGGATCTTTCCACTCTTGCCATGGAAAATCTTCTAGGCTCACTCAAAGTACATGAGCTTGAGCTCAGAGAAGAGGGAACCGAAAAAAGGGCAAAGTCCATTGCTCTTAAAGCTCAAAAAGGGAGCACCTCAAAAGCCTTGAAGGCCAATGATTCTGATGAAGAATCATGCAGCTCAGAAGGAGAAGAAGGTTCAGATGATGATGAACTCTACTTCATCTCCAAGAAGTTAAAGGCCATATGGAACAAGAAAGGTGGCTTCAGAAGGAAGCAATTCAACAGAAAATTTCCACAAAAAGAAACTGAGCAAAAGGAGAAAAATCCAGTGGTGTGCTATGGATGCAAGAAACCAGGCCACTACATGTCAGATTGTCCTGAGGCAGAAAGAACGAAGAAGAAGTTCTTCAAGAAGAAGAAAGGTCTCATGGCAACGTGTGAGGATCTTGATGATTCCTCTAATGATGAGGACGAGGAGGATAAAGAAGAAGCTAATCTCTGCCTAAAGGCAAGTATATCCTCAACTGACAGTGAGGACGAAGAGGAGGTAATTTCTTATTCTGAATTAAGTAATAATTTTGATGATCTTCTTAGAGATTCATCCATTCTATCTGATGAGTACAGATCTTTAAAGAAAATTTTTTCTCTTATAACAAAAGATTTTGAAAAGCTTACTTCAGAAAACAAAGTACTCAAATCAAAAAATGAAAAGTTAAGACTTCAAGTAAGTCAACTAAAAGATGAATCTCCAAAGGATTCTGAGTCCAATACTTCCTGTGAAGTACAAGTACTTCAACAAGAAGTAAATGAACTCACTGGACGATTGTCCAGATTTGTCAGTAGCTCTGAAAAGTTTGATCAAATTTTAAAAATTCAGAGAAAACCTTCTGACAAAAGTGGTTTGGGTTATGAAAAACCAAAACCAAAGTTTTCTAAAAGTCCATCGATATTTAATATATACTGTGGTCACTGTGGAAAGGCTGGACATGTCACATCAACATGCGTCCATAACAAAAGGGACATGCCTGGATGCATACCTAGGACTAACAAGAAAGGACCCAAGTCAATCTGGGTACCAAAAAGTATGATAATTCCTGTTGCAGATATACTTGATGGGAGGAAGACAACTCCAGTCATGGCACCTGGACAGTGGCTGTTTACTACACATAACAGGAGAAAGGTCTATGTTCCAAGACCTAAAGCTTAAGATCACCTAAGAATGAAGAAGATGGACCAGACGCAGAAAACAATGATGCGTCCAATACTGGAAGTGTAAGAAGCTGGCACTTCAAGACCTATCATCCTGAAGATCAAGTCATTGGGAATGCAGATGATAGAGTCAGAACAAGGAGGAGCTGAATCAATTCAAACACAATGATGTTTGGACGCTGGTAGCCCCACCTGAAGATAAGTCCATTATTGGAACCAAATGGGTATTCAGAAACAAACTGGACGAAGAAGGTAAAGTTGTGAGAAACAAAGCAAGGTTAGTTGCTCAAGGGTACTCACAACAGGAAGGTATTGACTTTACTGAAACCTTTGCTCCAGTAGCTAGATTAGAGGCCATTCGCATCTTACTTTCATTTGCTGCCCAACATGATATGAGGCTTTATCAAATGGACGTAAAGAGTGCTTTTCTGAATGGTATAATAACAGAGGAAGTCTATGTTGAACAGCCCCCTGGCTTTGAGGATCAAACTTTTCCAAACCATGTTTTTAAATTGAAAAAGGCTCTTTATGGTCTCAAGCAAGCTCCTTGAGCTTGGTATGAAAAACTAAGTTCTTTTCTAATGGAAAATAGTTTTTCAAGAGGAAAAGTTGACAATACTCTTTTCAGAAAATCCATAAACTCACATTTCATCATAGTACAAATTTATGTAGATGATGTCATTTTTGGTGCTACTGATGAATCTCTATGTAGAGAATTTTCTGAGTTAATGCAGGTTAGTAGGATTCTGTGATGCTGATTATGCTGGAGACAGGCTTGAAAGAAAAAGCACCAGCGGAGGATGCCATTTTATTGGATCCAATTTAGTATCATTGACAAGCAGGAGACAGAGCACAATTGCATTATCAACGGCTGAAGCTGAATATGTCTCTGCTGCAAGTTGTTGTTCTCAGCTCTTATGGATTAAACATCAATTGGAGGACTACAACATCTTCGAGAGTAAGATTTCTGTTCTTTGTGATAATACTGCTGCAATCAATTTATCTAAGAACCCAATCTTACACTCAAGAGCTAAGCATATAGAAATTAAACATCATTTTATTAGAGATTATGTGCAGAAGGGAACATTTGATATTCAGTTTGTTAACACTGAAAATCAATGGGCAGATATATTTACAAAACCCCTCTCTGTAGATAGGTTTACTTTTATAAGGAAGCATTTAAATATGCACTTTATAAAAGATTGATGTTTAGCGTCCAATATGCTCAAGCTGAGTCTGAGTCCAATGTGACTAGAGTCCAATAGGACACGACAGTCTATTTGAGACTTAGAATTTTTTCAAAGACTCAAAAGCTTTTACATCTTAGTAATCCCACGCTGAGTCCAAACTATTTTCATAAAGATATATCTTACAGTTGGTATCTTACAAACGCTTTGCAGTAATTTTCAGTTTGATGATTATTCAAGCTTTCAAGAAAAACTTACTGTTATCTCTAATCTTGATTCAGATTTCTCTTCGTTTGGCATCTTTTCTAAAATCATTTCTGTTGGTTATTTCTAAAATTTTCTCTACTGTTTTGAGAAAGCTTGTTTAGAAAAGGGGAGAAGAAAAAGGGTTTTTAAGTTTCTCTCTGTTTTTCAAAACTGTCTTTGGACTATGATGTTCTATGAACCTTTTTGCCTGATGACAAAAGGGGGAGAAATATATGGGGTTAAGTTTTAAAAAGAAAGAAGAATATGGGATTAAGTCTGATTGCGTTGCAGTAGTCTTATTACCGTGTTTTAATCTGATAAGCTATTTGCTTTATAAATTGGACTAATCTTATATATTGGACTAATCTTTTTATGAGTAAAAGAAATTTTCAGGTACTCTGAGTATATTGAATATCCAAAACCATGAGATGTTTATCTCAGGGGGAGAAGAGTAAGAAAAAAACTGAGACGTATATCTCAGGGGGTGTTTCCCTTAGAAATTTTTTGTTTATTTATGCTGACTGATTATTTGGTTTATTTGCTTTATTGTTTGTAAAACTTAATAATGTTTGTCATCATAAAAAAGGGGGAGATTGTTGGAACCAAATTGGTTAAAAGTATTTTTAATACAAATACTCCCTAAGTGATTTTATGGTTTTGATGATAACAAAATGTATGAAGCTTTTACAATGTATAACAAAGCTGCCTAACTAAGTTTATTGAAGGATGTTGCAGTCTGCGACCAATAATAAGTTCATCATGACATTGGCTCATATTCAAAGTCTGAAAAGCTTTGCGTCCAATGTTAAAGACATCGTCCAATATTGGCACTGGCACATATATGGACTCTGAGAGCTATGCGTCCAATAATCATTATGAGACCATGCGTCCAATGATGCTCTGCGTCCAATAAACAGTATGAGGCAATACTGTTCTGCGTCCAATGCAATACGCAGTCTGAGAGCTTTGCATCCAATGATCAGTATAAGGCAATACTGTTCTGCGTCCAATGTTCAATACAGACAGTACCACTATGCGTCCAATAGAGCACAATGGCAAAAGTTCATCAGTCAACTATGGAGAGTGAAATGAAACAGAATTACAAAAGTCCAATAATAAGCTTGAGGCAATGCGTCCAAAGAAGCAGAACCTATATGTATCCAAGTCATGTAGACATGCTACTCTCTGCGTCCAATGATTTCCAAAGAAGCAGAACCAGTGAATATGCGTCCAATGTATCAGAAGGACAAAAGTCCAATGATCAGCATAAGGCAATATGCACAACATTGCCTGCGTCCAATGAAGCAGAAGCACAAAAGTACAACAGTCAACTGCTCTGCGTCCAATGGAACAGAATGGGAAAAATCCAACAGTCAACTGTTCTGCGTCCAATGAAGCAGAATTGACAAAAGTCCAACAAATACTTCCCTGCGTCCAATGGAACAGAAAGGCAATGGCAAAAGTCCAATTATCAGCATGAGGCAATAAGTCCAATACTGCCTTGCATCCAATGGAATGAAATGGTAAGCATGAGGATGCGTCCAATGAATGAATGAATATCATATACAAATGGTAAGCAAAGGTATGCGTCCATTTGTTAAAAGGACTGAAAGTCCAATATATTCTACTTGCTGCGTCCAAAACGCAGAGTCCATTACTTGCTATTTATTACTCATGCATTTAATATGGAACATATTTATTGAGCAAATGATTTGAAATAAATAGCTGTATGCAATGCTTTCTGTACAACCATTGTCAACGTTTTAAACGTACATTAAATGAAAAGCATAAAGCACTGTGGAAAGTGTACTAAGAGAGAGAATGTACTTTTATCTACTATGTATATCTCTGAACACATCTTTCTGCTTTACACAGTGTATTCTCTCTGTCTCAATAAGATATTACTATTAACCACTGTACAATTGAGACTTTGAGTACAGGTTGCTTCTGATTTAGGAGAAAGAAACGCAGACATGCACACTGAAGTAGATCTCCTCAGAGCAACGGGAAAATAGCATTTAATGCTATTAGAGAACGGTAATATTTATGAAGGCTGAAGCTGAGCTTTTCGAAGAACAAGTCTGAAGCTTCATTAAAGCATATAAATACCGTGAACAAGAAGAAGAATATAAGTGACTGAAAGAAAGAGAATGGAAAAAGAAAAAGAAAGAGCTGAACTGCTGTGCAATTTGTTATACTCTGTATAGAAAGTCTTGTATATTTTCTATCTTCTTGTAAAAGAGAGTTTGCTTAACTCTCGAAGTGCTTTAGTTTTCATATCCTCACTTGTGTGAGTTAGACAGCACTTGAATCAAAAACACTCTGCTGAGTCGTTTAGCCTGAAGAGGCTGTGTGCAAAGAATACTTGAGTTTTAGCCTGAAGAGGCTGAGTGCAAAGAATACTTGGTTGAGCCTGGAGAGGCTTGTCTGTAAAAGAATACTTTTTGTAAGGCCTGGAGAGGCTGCTGAAGAATACTTGTTACCTATCAGGTTGATAGTGAAATCTCTCTAGTTTGAGGGGACTGGACGTAGCTCTTAGGAAAGGGTGAACCAGGATAAAAACTTGTGTTATTTCTTCTTTCCCTTAACTCTCATTATTTCTGTGATTATTCTAACCAAGGGGATTGAATTGATTTTATTTCAACAAGTTTTTCATACACTTTAAATCGGACAAAGAAAACAAGTTTTTAAACTAAGAGGGAAGCCTCTGCGTCCAATCTTTCTGTGCGTCCGATATTTTACAACTCTGTGAGTCTAGTGTTTTGGCACTCTGTGCGTCCAATGTTTTAGCACTTTGTGCGTCCAATGTTTTAACATTTTGTGCGTCCAATACTTCAAAACACTGTGAGTCCAGTTTTCATATTTGGCTGTGCGTCCAACGTTTTTCACAAGCCAGCGTCCAACATTGCGAAAAGTTTTAAAAGGTTAGAAACACAATTCAACTCTCCCTTCTTGTGTTTCATCCTGTTACCTACATTAACCACTGTACAATTGAGACTTTGAGTACAGGTTGCTTCTGTTTAGGAGAAAGAAATGCAGACATACTCACTGAAGTAGATCTCCTCAGAGCAACGGGAAAATAGCATTTAATGCTATTAGAGAACGGTAACATTTATGAAGGCTGAAGCTGAGCTATTCAAGAGAAAGTCTGAAGCTTCACAACACATATAAATACTGTGATACAAGAAGAAGAAGAAGACAGAGATAATGAGAACGAACTTCAACAATAGAAGAGACTGAAACGCTGTGCAAATTGTTATACTCTGTATAGAAAGTCTTGTATATTTTCTATCTTCTTGTAAAAGAGAGTTTGCTTAACTCTCGAAGTGCTTAAGTTTTTCATATCCTCACTTGTGTGAGTTAGACAGCACTTAAATCAAAAACACTCTGCTGAGTTGTTTGAGCCTGGAGAGGCTTGACTGTAAAAGAATACTTGATTGAGCCTGGAGAGGCTTGTCTGTAAAAGAATACTTGTTTGAGCCTGGAGAGACTTGTCTGTAAAAGAATACTTGTTGTAAGGCCTGGAGAGGCTGCTGAAGAATACTTGTTTTCTATCTGGTTTGATAGTGAAATCTCTCTAGTTTGAGGGGACTGGACGTAGCTCTTAGGAAAGGGTGAACCAGGATAAAAACTTGTGTTACTTCTTCTTTCCCTTAACTCTTATTATTTCTGTGCTTATTCTAACCGTGGGGATTGAATTGATTTTTATTCAACAAGTTTTTCATACACTTTAAATCGCACAAAGAAAACAAGTTTTTAACTTAGCAGAAGCCTCTGCGTCCAATCCTTTTGTGCGTCCAATATTTCACAACTTTGTGCGTCCAATATTTTGAAACTCTGTGCGTCCAATATTTTAGTACGCTGTGCGTCCAACGTTTTCACAAGCCAACGTCCAACATTGCGAAAAGTTTTTAAAAGCCTAGAAACACAATTCAACCCCCCCTTCTTGTGTTTCATCCTGTTATCTACAGTGTTGAGCCTAGAGAGGCTTGTCTGTAAAAGAATACTTGAAATTTAGCCTGGAGAGGCTGCATGCAAATAATACTTGGGGTTAAGCCTGGAGAGGCTTGTTTGTAAAGAATACTTGTTTTGAGCCTGGAGAGGCTAGGTCTGCAAAGAATACTTGTTGTAAGGCCTGAAGAGGCTGTTGAAGAATCCCGGTTCACTCTTTCCTAAGAGCTACGTCCAGTCCCCTCAAACTAGAGAGATTTCACTATCAATCTAGATAGAATACAAGTATTCTTCAACAGCCTCTTCAGGCCTTACAACGAGTATTGTTTGCACACCTAGCCTCTCCAGGCTCAAACAATTATTCTTTTACAGACAAACCTTTTCATGCTAAATTAAGTATTCTTTTACAGACAAGCCTCTCTAGGCTCACATAACTCAAAAGAATGTTTGTGTATCTAAGTGCTGCTACTCACACAAGTGAGAATATGAAATCTTAAGCACTTCGAGATTTAAGCAAACTCTCTTTTACAAGAAGAAAGAAATATACAGGCTCTTATAAAGTTTACAGAGTATATGAAATGTTATGCACAGCGAAATCACTTCTTGATATGAGTCTCTTGTATGTCAGTCTCTTTTTCTTCTTCTTCTTGTACACGGTTTTTATAGGCTTGAGTGAAGCTTCGGATTGGTCTTGAACTTGTTCTTGCTTCAGCCTTCATAAAATAGTTGTTTACCAATAACATTAAATGCTATCTTCCCATTGCTTCAATGGAGTGCTACTTCAGCATAGGTTGTGCAGTTCTTACTCCAAGGTCAGAAGCAACCTGTACTCAAAGTCTCAATTACATAGTGGTTAAAGGTAATATTCAGTTGAGATAGAGAGAATACACTGTGTTAACAAAAGGCATGTACAGAGAGTGTCAGAAGTGTTCAGACTGCATTCTCTCTCAAGTACAATTTCCACAGTGCTTTATGTTTTTCATTAAATGCTATCTGAAATCGTTGACAATTAAGTCGGAGAAAAGCATACATACAACTATTTAATACAAATCATTTGCTCATTTAATATGTCTCAAATTAAATGCAAAAGCAATAAATAGCATGTCAATAGATCAGAACAACATGCGTGTTGGACGCAACTTTAAACAAAATGGATGCTTAGCCGTCTTACCAAATGGACGCATAGTATCCTAAGTCCATTGGACGATACTTACCATAGGTCAAGTACCAGAGTCCACTGGACGCTCAGCTCATTGATTGTACATATAAGTACCAAAGCCACACTGGACGATGGACTTAACTTTGTTGTACCTACAAGAGCTTGTTATCAGACTTTATAAAATCCTTAATAATAATTGTTATCATCAAAATGATTTAGGAATTTAAACATTGAAAAATGTTTTTGACCAATTTGGTTCCAACACTTTACTCTTCGTTTTTGTAATTATAGACTCTTAAATTTAGAGTTTGGACATTCGATTGTAAGGATTTATGTTTAATTAAAATTCGTTGCCATCTTCTTCAAGGTATTTACAAAACGGTCCCTTGGATTCTACGTTTTGTGATCAAAGTTAATTGCGCACACTTCGAAGAACCCAACAATCGAAAAGGATACATTCACACACCAACTCCCAAAATTCAAAATATTATTTGTTTTACCATAACTTGGCATAACAAATGCATAATGTTGGCTCTTGACAATGATAAATATTGCTGCACCATAACAATTAAGAATGCTAACCCCCTGTACATTCATAAAGTTAACACTAAGAATGACAAATAATATCCATACAAATATTATACTTAGAATATATAATGGCATTTTGCTTTAATAATATTTTCTTTTGCTGATTTAAAAAAACTATTATATTATCATAAGGAGTCATAAGGTGATTTGGTGGTGAGGGAAATGACCACAAAAGTTGGAGTGATAAAGAAGTAATGGGTTCAATTAATCCCCCAATAACATAACATATTAATTACTAACATTTACCTATAAAAAAACTACTATATTAAAATAATGACACTTAACTGCACCATAAGTTATGCAGTACCTTTCATGTGCAACAATAATGGCTTAACCCATTTTCTAATATTTGGTTTGATTGTGCACTTTAATTAATTAAAGTTATGAAACTTGGTGTAATACTAAAGGACACAGCACTCATCTATCAGTAAAATATCACCATCACCCGTCCTTTGAACAGTTTAGGGAAGTGCAATACAGCCAAGGTCACTCAAGACTCAATATACCAAGTACTAACAGAAGAATTAACCTTATACACTATAAAAATAGACCAATTTGCAATCAGGTTACACTATAAAACCCATAACCCATCAAATAACAATAATAACAAGTAAGAGAAAGTTTAGCAGCAAAATAAAATGGTTGAGACCATAATAATAATTAGGTTTAAATACTTTTTTCGTCCCTGCAAAATGACTGAGTTTCATTTTTCATCCCTGTAAAAAATTTTGTTTGTTTGTGATCCCTGTAAAACAAAAAGTTTTATTTTTAGTCCCTGCAAAATTGTTTTAGTCCTTGTAAAATTTAGATCATGTTGAATTAGTCTCTGTAATATGTGAACAATTTTGTTTTTAGTCCCTATTAAATTTATTTTACAAGGACTACTTTGGCAATTATCTAAATATTACAGGGACTAATTCAACATGATCTAAATTTTACAGGGACTAAAACAATTTTGCAGGGACTAAAAATAAAACTTTTTGATTTACAGGGATCACAAACAAACAAAATTTTTTACAGGGACGAAAAATGAAACTCGGTCATTTTACAGGGACGAAAAAGATATTTAAACCTAATAATTAGTAACATTCCAACCTCAATGAAGATTCATTGTCAGATTACAATAGTGGAGTTGTAGAAATTAAATTATTGTCCAACAACCACAAAATCGATGATTTATTAAAGCTATATATTAAAATGATGACCATAGATAGTGGAGTGGTAGGAACTAAACTCTGCATTAATTAGGAGTCTTTTAAGTGATAGTACGAAATAGTTTACGTAATGTGAAACCACTCCTTAAACATCTAAATTTTCTTAACCTCCAATCCTATTTGATCATTAACTAGAAGAATAGCGGTTAAAATGAAATTTAATTTCAGTACAAACGTAATGACTAACGAACAAGTATAAAAGAATGACTCGGGATGAAAATTGACTAGATAATTTATTAGGAGACTATTACATTTTACCTATTTTGTTACTTCTTTAGATTACTTCACATAAAATCGAATCACGGTAAACCTATTAACTTGGTGATCCCTTTTGAGGTCTTGCTTCGAGTCCCAAGTTGCTCTTTCAAATCCTATGTGTTGATATTTTCACAATAATAAGTAATTATTGAATAAACTCTTAAAAAACGGTTTATCCACAAACACTTTAACTATTTGGATCTTGATCTTCCTATTTCTATTACTTCCCCGTTTAACCTTTTTCTCCCTGCCAACCCCCACAATTTAGCATCCGATTCTCTTACCAATCAGAGCATACTAGTATGATCTAGAGTAGAAGAGTTTTCTCTTCATCGAAACCCTCTCCCTTTCCACACGGGACCACCCACTAGAACCCAATAAATAGCACTACCCACGACTCAACGAGAACCCACTAATTAAGAGTTAGGATCTTCTCTATTTATTTTTTTTCTATTTCTTCCATTGCTATACTTTTGAGGGAATAAATGAAATAAATGACACTCATATATCACATTTATGTCATTTATTTCCTTCAAAAGTATAATAATAAAAATAATAGAGAGACAAAAAATAGAAATGATCCCAACTCAATAAATAGCAAGAGAAACATTTTTTTTTTCAAAGTCTTCTTTTCTGTCCGGTATGAGTGTGGAAGAAAAATCCTACCACCAAAATGAAATTTCAAAGTAGACGTACGTCGACCCGGCGGTTGACTAATTCACCCACCCACTTTGACCATTTAGGTAAAAGTTATATTTTAGTTAATTCATCATTAATGTGATACAATATCCTTATATTTATTTAACATTATATTGACCTTACATTTTTTTTGATATATTATATTGACCTTACATGATACTTCTCTCTATTAAGAAAAGTTTAAATTATGTGTTTTTCTTTTATATTAAAATATATGTATTATATTTTAGTCCATTTTAATATAATGAAATATCTTATTACTTCTTTTTGCTATTTCTGATTTTTTAACATATATATTTCAAACTTTATTTTATCTTCCATTCCTAAAATAAAGTGTTCAAAATTATATTATTAATATATTGAAAGTTGAAAAGAATAAAAATATTGAAAAAATTTCAAAGTCGATCACCACTATTAAAATAAACTTAGTAAAATAAACTAATATCTCAAAAGGACAATTCAAACTTATCTTAAAACCACGAGGTTGGACGCAAGTGATTAATGCACTCTGTCTAAGGGATGAGTTCAATCGGCTAGTACTTGAGTTCGATCTATAGTGACAGAGCAATCTGTGGCTAGACTTTACTTACCTCTTGGTCAAATACAAATTAGTCCAGATGTCTCTTTCCCTAAAATTTACCCAATTTTTGTTATTTTAAAAGTTTCTACCGGTCGTGGAATCCTAGCCATAAAATGAAAAACACTCAACCGTATGGCATCTACGACAAGGAAACCACCATAAGCAGAATCACAACAAATACAACAATTTTGCCCAAGACACGCTACCGACACAAACAACAAACAAACAAAACAAACAAAATACGAAAACAAAATCAAAGCTGCCAAACACCAACAGACCACATGTAAGCAGAACCAAGTACACCAAAAATGGATACATACATGTAAAAAATAACTTTTGAGGTGGGTAGAGAAAACACCAAGTACACAAATTGTTTCCATTGCCTGAGGCACCATATTATAGATCTGTGTTATTCTAGAAGTATTGCATTTTCCTCGACCCAGAGCTTCATTTACACGAAACAGACGTACTACATGTACGCGGGGGAGCCCAAAATGGCTTGCATGCCAGACAGTTCTCTTAAAAGTTTGTTGACTTTATGACCAAAAAAAATATTTGTTGACTTGTTCACCAAAATAAAAGTTTGTTGACTTTAGAATATATTAATCGATTATTCAATGTGAACCGTTAAAGGCACCAGGCTGCACATCGTGTAAGAGTAATATTTATTTAGCCGAATTAATATATTAAATATATTTCTTTAGGTTAAAATATTAAGTATGTTTAATTGTGTGAATATTTTTAAATTTCATGATGTAAATACTTTTCACTTTATATAGACTTAAAAATTAAAATTTTGAAAATTATAAAAAGTGTGCATAATTTATTTAAGTAAAATTTGAAAATATAAATGAACAATAAGATATTTAAAATTATAAAAATATATGATTAATTTTTTAACAAGTCATTTTTTTCCTAAAATTGAATAGAGTTTTTTACATTTTTTTTGTCAAAGTATTTTACTTAATATAGACGGGTAAATTAAAAAAAAAAATAGATGGGCTATCGGCGGAATGTCAAAGTGGGCCGATATTTTAAGTTAGGCCAGCCCTGTTAAGACAGGTTGGATAGGCAACATAACATCTTACATCAACCAAAAGAAAAGAATAAATTAACACACACAGAGAGGAGGAGAATTACGTGGGTCCCTAAATGCTCTGCTAGGGTTTGGCATCTCCGGTTTAGAGATCTAGGTCCTTCTTTAGGAAAGGGTTATCGTGGCTTACCATTACTGATAGATTCCTTTTGTCTACAAGTCCATCTGGTTTGTTTTTGTGTTGAGAGAAAGGTTTTTGTTTGTCCTTCGTGAGGGGGGGAAACACTGAGGGCGAGTTTAGAGCTTATCTTTAGTTCTTAAGAGAAGGGGAGGAAACAGGTTTTTTTAGGTTCAGTTGGAGAATAGTCTACCTTGTTCTCAATGGAGGTGGGAACTCCAGATCCAGAATCTGAAAGAAAGATGCTTGATGAATCAACCATCCAACTTGAGGAGGAAGGTAGCTTGGACAAGGGTGCTGATCAAATAGCATTGGTGGGCAAAGTGATCACTGAAAAGCCCTTAAACAGGGGGGCTGTGAAGAATATGTTAGCTAAGGCTTGGGGTAATCCTAAAGATCTTCAAATGGCAGATATGGGTGTTAATTTGTTCCTCTTCACTTTCAATCGAAGAGAAGATGCTTTGGAGGTTCTTAATAGGTCTCCTTGGTATGCCATGAATAAGCTGGTCAGTTTACAAATCTGGAATCCTCATATAGCTATGTATGAGATAGATTACAAAAAAGTGAGTTTTTGGGTTCAGCTCCAGGGTCTACCTCTGGAATTTTTTTCGGTTAAAAATGCAGAGAAAATTCTGAAGCAGTTGGGCAATATCCTGGAGATAGAAGACCCTATGGTGGATGGCAAACTTATTAGGCCATTCATTAGAGCTAGGGTGGAGATTGATATCCTACAACCCCTTTCAACAGGGTGTTGGGTCCCCAGGAAAAATCTACCAAGAGTTTGGATTTTTATTAAATATGAAAGGTTACAAGACCTTTGTTTTAAATGTGGTGTTATTGGCCATGAACAAAGAACATGCTTGAAGGAGAAGGTCATGTCATCCTTGGGGAATGATATTCAAAGGTATGGGCAGCGTGTTGGAGTCCCTCCGGCCAAACCTTTACACATGATTCTTGCTGAACAGGAAAAGAGGAAGAAATTTTCCCAAGAAGGAGTGTCCCGGAGCTCAGATGCACAACATCCGAATAATTTTCAGGGGGAGGTCCGACAGGAAGTACTGCCAACCAAGGAGGTGCTGATGAATAAAGAGATTTTTGCATATGAAGTAGCTCTTGAAGCACAAGCGGAGGCTGAAAAACTGTCAAGTGGGTGGGACGAGGTTCAGGAGGAGGAGGCCATTCCACCCCCTACAGACCAGGAAATTTATCAGAACTACAGGCCTTTCAGACCTTTAGTTTCAGGTACCACTTTCTTTTCCAATCTCCGTCTTCATAAGGAATACCCTGGTTTTAGAGTTGAAACCAGGGAGGAGGCAAGGTTCAGATTCGATAGCTCAATGGTGGAAGAAGGAACTGGGTCGGGTGACCCGTTAGAAGCCAACCGGATCTCAACTTCTCAAGATAGACCGTCTCCGAATCTGTCACTAATTCCTCGAAGAATGGGTTTACCAGAGTTGGGAACAGAGCAGCAGGGAAAGCAAGGATGGGACAGGAGGGAGGTTACTGACTGTACGAAGGAGAGGAAAAATGAAAGTATAGAAGCTGGAAAAATGAAAGAGACTGACACAAGAAATCCTAGGAGTGAGTCCTACAAGGATATTCCCCAATCGTCTATTCAAGATGTAGGTCAAATCATGACAGATAACAAGGACGGTGGAAGTCAAAAACCAGAATGGTGGGTCAAAGAGCAGATTGCTAATGTGTCTCACTTTGCTGAGATCCAAGAAGATATTCGGGCCCTTTGGAGTGAAATTCAGGCCCATGAAGGAGAACAACAAACAAACAGGGGCCCATATCCTACTCACAGTGAACCTATACAAACTCAAGATGATGGGCCATCAGCAATTTATGACCCTGTTCAGCAAATTGGGCCACAGAGAGAATACTTTGGAATGGGATTATCTACTGCAGATGTTAATGAGCCAAGCCTACCTGATAACCCAATGGATTTTTTAACAGCACATCTGACCCCATTTGAGATACAGAAGGCTAAACAAGCCTGCAGGGGATCGGGGCACAATAGTAATATGAGTCAGAGAACATGGCAGAGGAAATGGGGAGCTCAAATGTATGCTGCGAAAAAGGATGGTGAGTACTTTGTTGAATTCCCCTCTGAGGGGTATGATGACCCAACCTGCCTGAAAAATTCTCTCCATGATAAAGATGAGAAAGAACTTGCTACTGCAATGTCTAAGGCTCTTGTCCTAAAAAGGCCAAGGGAATGTAACGCTGAAGAGGGGGATTGTGAAGGGTCTCTAAGTGAGAAGGCTGCCAAGAAGGGCAAGATGAAGCAGTATTTGTGTCCTATGGCTGAGGAGGCGGGTCTTACCACGCCCCCCACTTCTAAATGAGCATTATTAGCTGGAATTGTCGGGGTTTGGCATCACCCGCGACAATTCGAGAGCTTTCGGAGCTGTGTAGGATCCACCAACCAGATATCATGTTTCTTATGGAAACTAGAGCACCTAGAGAAAGGGCTGAAAAGATGCAGCGCCGTTTGAAGTTTAAGAGATGTTTTGTTGTGAACCCTATAGGCTTGTCAGGGGGGTTATGTCTTTTTTGGAATGATAATGTTCATGTTCAAATCTTCAATGTATCTCCAAACTTTATTCATACGAATATATCTTTTGGTAGTTCTTCTTATGACTTTGATTGTTCTTTTGTGTATGGGAACCCTATTTTTCAGCATAGAAAGGGTCTTTGGAGTAGACTATTGGCCTTTCAATCTGATAAAGAAAGGCCATGGTGTTGTCTAGGTGATTTTAATGAAGTTCTTTCCCAATTTGATAAGCAAGGATTGAGACCTCATAATGAGAGAGGGGCTGATTTATTCAGGAATTTTCTTAATATTTCTGGTCTCATGGAATTAGATTTAAAGGGTTGTGCTTTCACATGGACTAGCAATCCAAGGAATGGGATTATCACGAAGGAAAAACTGGACCGCGTTCTTGTTAATTGGCCTTGGAGGGCAGAGTTTAATAATGCTTTTGTCTCTGCCCTGCCCATTATCAGCTCTGATCACTCCCCTCTTGTTCTAGTATTTTCCCCAAAAGAGAGAAGTGGTATGTCCTTTAAGTTTGAGGCCTTTTGGGCCGAGCACAACGAATGCAAATCAGTTATTGATAAAGAATGGAGTGCAGACGCTAATGATTCTGATCCGTGGGAGACAATCAAGAAGAAATTGCAAAATTGCCAAAAAGCTCTACAATGTTGGCATAAAAAAACTTTTCGCAAGGCTGATGATGCAATTAGAGAAAAGAAGAATGCTCTCCAGAGCTTGCTCAATGGTAATCAATCTATGCATGATCTTGACGAAGCCAAAAGGATACAGAAGGATATTGATGGGCTATGGAAGCAGAGGAGCTCTTCTGGCAACAAAGATCCAGAATTAAATGGTTAAATGGAGGAGATAGAAACTCTAGATTCTTTCATGCCTCAACTATACAAAGAAGGGGGAGAAATCGTATTCACCGAATCCAAAACAAGAATGGCGGTTGGGTAGAAGGTAAAGATGAAGTTTTTGGCACTATTATGGAGCACTTTCGTGAGGTCTATACATCAGACAATCCCACTGATATGATTGCTGTGCTGAATTGCATTCCTCAGTTAGTCACTGAGGACATGAATCTCGGCTTGATGGCTCCTGTTTCGGAGTTGGAGATTAAAAATGCAGTTTTTAGCATGGGTGCTCTTCGGGCTCCAGGCCCGGATGGTTTTAATGGGTTGTTTTACCAAAAGAATTGGGATAGTGTTAAGGAGGATATTATTCTTGCTGTTAGGGATTTTTTTAATGGTGGTCTTTTACCGGGGGTGCTTAATGAAACCACGGTCACTCTCATCCCAAAGGTTCCTCTTCCTGAATCCATCAATCAGCTGAGACCGATTAGTTGTTGTAACTTCACTTACAAGATTCTTTCCAAAGTGGTAGTTTTGAGGTTAAAAAAATATATGGATACCCTCATTTCCCCTAATCAGAGTGCCTTTGTTGGGGGTAGACAAATTCAAGATAATCTCATAATTGCACATGAGGTCTTTCATTCTTTGAAGAGAAGAGATAGCAGGGGGAAAAACAATATTGCCATCAAGCTTGACATGAGCAAAGCCTATGACAGGCTTGAGTGGAGTTTTATAAAAGAGTGCTTACTTGCCTATGGTTTCAGCATGGATTGGGTCTCTATGGTTATGAAACTGATTTCTTCTGTATCCTACAAATACAAGGTTAATGGTTTCCTGAGTTCTGAACTTATTCCAGAAAGAGGGTTGAGACAAGGTGATCCCATATCGCCCTATATTTTCATCCTTGCTGCGGATGCTCTGTCCCACTTGATAAACAAAGCCACTAGAGAAGGGAGAATTCAAGGCATTCAACTTGCTCAAGGAGGGCCCCAACTAACACATTTGTTTTTTGCAGATGATTCTTTACTTTTTGGGCAGGCTACTATGGAGAACATTTTTCAAATTGTGGGTGTTCTGAACTCCTACTCAAAGGCGTCTGGACAAAAAATTAATCTCACAAAATCAGGATTAATAGGTGGCAAATTTATGGATGGCAGATTGAGGTATCAATTGGCAGAGGCTCTTCACATGCAAACTTGGGATAATCCCGGAAAATATTTGGGGCTCCCGGCTGATTGGGGGAGGTCTAAAACTTCGGCCTTAAGTTGGATAAAGGAAAGAATTGATATGAAGATTGACGGTTGGAAAGAATGCCTTCTAAATCAAGCAGGGAAGGAGGTGCTAATCAAAGCGGTCTTGCAGGCTATCCCCACCTTTGCTATGTCTATGGTTAGATTTCCAAAAAAATTTTGTGATAAGATTTGTTCTTCTGTGGCTAGATTTTGGTGGCGGTCACAAGGGAAAAACAGGGGTATTCACTGGAAAAATTGGCAGTCCTTAACCTCAAACAAAAATGATGGAGGTTTGGGCTTTAAAGATTTTGCTTTGATGAATTCAGCTCTTTTAGCCAAGCAAGCTTGGAGGGTTATTCAGAATCCTACTGCCTTATGGGTTAGGGTTCTGAAATCGTTATATTTCCCGGAGGATGACTTTACAAAAGCTAAAAGGAAGAGGAATGAATCGTGGGCGTGGGCTAGTCTTGTGCATGGCAAAGAGGTGGTGATGAAATCGGCTAGATGGATGGTCTGTTCAGGGAATCAAATTAACATTGTGCATGATAAGTGGTTGGATTCAGGAGAGATGGTTGTGATTAATGCAGATTCTGAGTTAAAATGGGTTCATGAAATTATTATCCCACTGACTAAAGTTTGGGATGTAGGGAAAATCAGAAATAATTTCCCTCCTATTACTGCTATTCAAATTCTTCAAACTCCAATTGCATGGAATTTAACCAATGATGTGTTATGGTGGCCTAATGCTAAGACAGGGGAATACTCGGTCAAATCAGGCTACTATCAAGCAAAAAAGAGTGAGCTGAGGTTGAATACAGGTCCTTCATCTTCTTATGGTGTTAATAATGATATTTGGAAGAAAATCTGGAAAATTAATGTCCCACAGAAGATCAGAATGTTCCTATGGAAACTATGTCATAATGCAGTCTCAGTTTTGGGAAACTTATGGAGGAAAAAATTGGTTAAATCAGCAATTTGTCCTTTTTGTGCTAAAGAGGCAGAATCAATTGAACATACTTTTTTATTTTGTGAATGGACTAGGGGGGTTTGGTTCGGAATGCAGATTCAGCGTGTGCCTAATCGTAACAATATTACTACCCTGCATGATTGGATCTTCAGAAAAATTTCCGAGTTTCATAACCAAGGGGAGTTTTCAGAATTTGCCAATATTTCCTTGAGCTGCATCCTTTGGTCTATCTGGAAGGAGAGGAATTTAGCTATTTTTGAAAAAAAAAATGCCTGACCCTGTGGCTACGATTAAGAAGGCTATCATGTTGCAAGAGGACTACTTTGCTTTTTGGAAAAGTAATTGCCGGGATGTTGAATCCCAGGGCCAACATTCTATGGCTAGCAAAGTCTGGCGTCCCCCTCCAAAGGGGATGCTCAAACTAAACACAGATGCTAGTTATGACAAGGATAAATTCATATCTACTGCTGGCATTGTTATTAGAAATGATATGGGGGAGGTGTACACTGGACTTACCAAGATCCATCCAGCTACCTCCCCCTTGTTTGCTGAAGCTCTAGCTCTGCGTGAAGGTCTTGTGTTTGCAGAATCTCTGGGGATCTCAAGGCTCTTAGTTGAAAATGATTGTCTGGACCTTATTAGAGCCTGCAGAGAGGAGATTAAAAGAGGGGAAATTATAACTTTATTGAAAGACATTATGTGTATCAAAGAGAGGTTCCAAAAGATTGGCTTTACCTGGGTTCCCAGAGAAGGGAACAAGGTCGCTCATCAATTAGCCTTCCTTGCCAGTCATAATCAGCTTCCTCTGAATTGGATATGCAACCAGCCTCTCAACCTCAAGGATCTTATTCAAAAGGATAGACAGATCAGAGGTACAGCTCAGAATGTTCAGTCAGAGTCTAGTCCCAGGCGAAATCAAATGTTAGAATGTGTTCAGTGTATACCTGCTGAGCCTCAGGCGGGTGCTCTTAGCAGATCAGGATTTCCCTTTGATCCTGGTTGGTTCTCTGAAAATGGAGATACCTCAAAAAACAGATGTGATATTTGAAGATTCTTATGAAAGCCCATAGTAAATCTGGTGGAACTTCGGTGATGATGTTGCTGTCTTGACTTGGATAGCTGTTTTGGAAGGGGCATCCTCTTTTGTTTGTTGTTTTTTGCTCTCTGTTTGGTGAGTTGTCCAGGGGTGTCTTTTGATTTCCCTGCGTTTTTTCTCTCGGCTGCAGTGGGTTCTGTAACAGGGTTTGCTCTCCTTGGTCATGGCCTGGGTGTATGTGTGGGTGTGGGTCTCTAGATTCAACATGTGCTTGCATTAAGTGATCTTTATTTTCGTCTGTTTTCCTGATATTTGGTTGACAGCAGCATGCCTTTAGTTTAATGATTTTGTGTGGGGTGTTTGCTTTTGCTGTTCTTGGGCTCGTTGCCTTTTGATTGTATTTGTATTGGGCTTTTGCCGGTTTATGAATATAATCTCTCATCTTTGGACCAAAAAAAAAAAAACCAAAAGAAAAGAATAAACGCTAGAAATAAGTTGTTCTGTAATTAAAATTCCTCCAGAGAGATGGAGAGTATCGTCTCTTGTAAGAAGTGGTGATCATCTTGTTTAAGGCAAGTTTGTTTCGTGTTTAAGAGCTGGTTTGTGTGGTTGGTCTTGGTTGTTTATTGGTGTAAGGGACATCTCTTTTCTTGGTCCTGGTTTAGAGGTTGGGAATTAGTTGAGTCGTCAGTGTGTGGATGCTCCTTTTTAGTTCCACGAGAGGGGTTTGGGAAACGAACTTGAGCTGAGTGTGTGGTGGCTTCTTTTCAGTCCCACGAGAGGGGTAGGGAAACTTTTGTTCTTAGGGTACGATGACTGAGCCAAGGCCTTCTATGGAGGAAATGGTTAACACTGTTGAAATTTCAGCAGTGGAAGTGGAAGAATACTGCCCTGAAGGAGTAGACTTTGCTAAGAAGACTCTGGTGGGGAAGGTTATGATTGATAAGGTCCTTAACAGAGGTGCGGTTAAGAATATCTTAGCTAAAGAATGGGGAGAACCAGAAGGTCTAAAGATCACAGCTATGGGCCCTAACATTTTTATGTTCATTTTCAAGAATACTCAGCAAGCGCATGATATTCTTAAGAAAGGGCCATGGTATGTTATGAATCACATTATTAGCCTTCAGTATTGGATCCCTGAGGCATCGGTTTATGAAGTTGATTTCTCTAGAGTTTCTTTTTGGATACAAATGCAAGGCATGCTGTTGGGGTCTTTAACGACAAACAATGTTGTGAAGATCCGTTAGTTGATGGGTTACTGCCACATAATTATTTAAGGGTGAGATTGTACCTTGATATTACAAATCCTATTCCTACAGGCTGCTGGATTACTAGGAGAGATCTCCCTAAAACTTGGATCTTTTTCAGGTTTGAGAAATTACAAGATTTATGTTACAAGTGTCGGGTGTTCGGCCATAATCAATGGGCTTGCTCTAAAGAAAGAGTTATGTCTGCCTCGGACAACAAACATTCAAAATATGGGCCACATCTGAGTGTCCCACCAGCAAAACCTTTGAGCTTTATTGCTGCAAATTATAGGAAATGGTATAGGGATGGTCCAAGGTACCAGCGAGCTGAAAGAAGTTCTTCAATGGAGGAAAGTCCTTGCTGGGTAGGGCATGAGACGTAGAGGGTGCAAATAGAGAAGGAGAAAACAGGGGATGAAGAGACAGGGAATGAAGTGACAGATAAGCGGCTAGAGCAGATAGCAACAGAGGAGAGAGGAAATAGCTCAGGTAGTACTCTCCCCCCAACTGGAGTCTTCTACAGTCATTCTATTCCCAAGATGGGTGAGGGCCCACTCCATGATGTTCGACGAAAGGCTCAGTGGTAAAATGGGGATTTCTTAGATAAAGCAGTTGTGAGGAAATCCTTTTTCCTGCCTCAGCAGATCAGTTTGGGAATAGCTGTCAAACCAATACTGATTGAAAAGAACTTGGCTGAAGAGGGAAGAGAAAATGAAGTTCAGAGGGATGGCCTGTCACCTAGGCTTGTTTCGGCCTCTGACACAGCATTAGCATTAGCAGGTTTGGAGAATAGTGACAGCTCTTCTATGGGTAATAGAGGAAAGGAAATTGAACCCCTTTTTTACTCAGTGGAGCAAAGTCCCCCTCCTACGGTTATTGATGTAGAGGAAGGAGTCCAATGTCCAGGTTTGGGCCCACAGAATATTGAACTTTTGGGCCTTCAAAAAGAATACATTGGGCTGGCTAAACCTGATATCTCGCTTGACTATCCTAGTTCGATTAAAGGCGCAGCTAAAGATGAAGGGCTTGTTTGTCTTAGGCTGATATTGATAAGTGTAGAGCTGTTTGCTTGACTAGGAGTGTGAAAAGGGGATCAGAAGAGCTTGTCAATGATAGTGGAAGACTGGGGAAAGGAAGATGTAAAGGGAGTATAGAGAGCTGTATTTTATTGATTTCAATGAAATTCTTGCCCATTACGAGAAGAGTGGGATTATACCTTATCTGTAACACCCTTTTTCCCGAAAGAGTATTACACCAAAGTAACTAGGAACATCATTGCGGAATTAAGATAAACTAGTTTTACTTTCGAAAATTAGATCTTTATATCTTATTAAAATCTCAAAGTTGTGAATAATTTTTTTTTTCTTTTCTCATGAATCAATGATCAGATTAAGATCTCAATAACTCAAAGTCATAGGAAAAGCATCATACGATAATATATACATAACCATCAAAGTACACAAAGTCTCTTGCACTAGCAAGCATCGTTCACAACCACAACAAAGTGGCAAAATACAGACTGTTAGTAGAAGTAAAACAAAGCAATAAAGCTAAGTCCTAAGAAAACTATAAAACAAAAGATGTGTCATCTACACAATAAAATCATCTAAGCCCTCAAAACCTAGGCTGGTCGGCAACTAGACAAGACGACAACCTAGCTGACTCCTAAGCCTACCACTAGGACTCTACGCAGACGGATCCATCTCTGGCTCCTCCTCGGGGTCCTACTCATCAGAATCTGCAGGAGTTGCTCCCTCGGGCTCATCACACATCTTCCTCTTCCCTTTCCCCGCACACCCAGATGGTCCAGCATGCGCGCCTACAGCATTAAACGCGACCTGGTGTTGAGGGAAAGAAAACAGGAGCAACATACGTCGACCTCAAATCTCGTGGTTGAACATCTGGAGTAACAGTAGGCGCGAGCTTTGGCAGGCGAGCTCTCGCCCGCCAAGGTACTCTTCCTCGAGGTGAGACGCGTCCTCCTGAAGTGATGACGGTAGTCTACAGCAGTGCCCATCAGGAAAAATCAAAGTTTTGTTTGCACAATCTAAAAGGATATGGTTGGAAGATAATCGATCCATGCCTAAAATCACATCTAATTGTGTCAAAGGCAAGCATATCAAATCAACAAGATATTCTCTATCAAGGATAACAACAAGACAATTTAGACAACAGTATTTGCAGTAACAATTTCAGCAGTAGGCATAGAAACAACCAGATCAAAGGACATAGAAAAAACATGCAATTCTAATCTTTTCACACAATTTTCAGATACGAAGGAATGGGTTGCACCCGAATCATATAGCACAATTAAAGGATTTCCAGCTATGACACAAGTACCTTGTATGAGATCCTCTGATTGTGAAGCCTCAACTCCACTCATGGTATAAACTCGTCCTTTTGTCGTCGGCTTTCCGACTTTGACATTGTTGACCTCTGGCTTTGGCTTGCCCGAGCGACAGTCCTTTGCCAAATGTCCCACCTTTCCACAGCTAAAACATGTTGTTCCTTGCTGGCTACAGTCATTTGAAAAATGCCTTGGTTTTCCACACCTGAAGCATCTCAATGGAGCGCCCGCTCCCTGATTTCCTTGGTTAGCACCACCAGTAGAAAATGATGCATTGCTCTTTTGTTGGTTCCCCTTATAGTAGGGTTTGTTTTGATTCTGCTTCCCTTTTTGCCCCTGTGGATATGACTTAGACGGTCCACCCACATTCCCTTTGTTTACTCTTCCCTTCATCAGGTTCTCCATCTTCCTACATTTTTCCACCAGAAGTGGAAACTGTTGTATGTCTAGTGAAGCCACAGACTGCCTGATTTCATACCTCAAACCAGCGTCAAAGCGGTCGCACTTCCACCCCTCATCAGGTTGGAGCTCGAAGAAATAGAAGTACTTGGCTAGCAACTCAAACTTCGCCGCGTACTCCCCCACCGTCATGTCCCTTTGCTGCAAACGCAGAAACTCTTGCTCCTTTTCGGACCTACTCTGGGGAAAATATTTCTCCAGAAACTTGGTACGAAATATCGTCCACGTCACCACTTGGTGTCGGCTTCTAATAGTTGTAATACACCCTTCCACCAATATTCTGCATCTCCCAGTAGTAGATAAGTGGCATAGGTCAACTTCTCCGCCTCCGGGCAGTATGGAATATCAAAGATCTTCTCAAGTTCTTGTATCTATAACTCAGCCTTCTCAGGATCAGTTTCTCCACGAAACTGTGGTGGATTATGGTGTCTAAAGTCGGCTAATCTCTTAGCCCCAGCATCTCTAACAGCCCTCGCTTGTTTCTCAGCCTCTCTCTGTTGTTTCTCAATGTCCCTCTATTCTGCACAAACAGCTTGTTGAGCCATCGCAGCCGCCATGTTAGTCATAGCATTTATTGCTCTCTCCATCGTATTGTCACGGTTCTCGCGGTTATCTACGTTAGTACGATCTGTTATTCGTCCTCTGCGTGCCATGAGTTCCTGCAAGTCAACCAGTTAAGTCGTACCATTCAGAACCCATTCAAGAAAACAAACAATTTCACACATTGTTTCAGAAGGAAACAATTCAAGCAATACCAATCAGAGATCACACAACTTCAACCTAATGGACCTACAACCTACACAATCCCGAAAGACATCGACCAGGCTCTAATACCACTAAATGTAACACCCTTTTTCCCGAAAGAGTATTACACCAAAGTAACTAGGAACATCATTGCGGAATTAAGATAAACTGGTTTTACTTTCGAAAACTAGATCTTTATATCTTATTAAAATCTCAAAGTTGTGAATAATTTTTTTTTCTTTTCTCATGAATCAATGATCAGATTAAGATCAAAATAACTCAAAGTCATAGGAAAAGCATCACGCGATAATATATACATAACCATCAAAGTACACAAAGTCTCTTGCACTAGCAAACATCGTTCACAACCACAACAAAGTGGCAAAATACAGACTGTCAGTAGAAGTAAAGCAAAGCAATAAAACTAAGTCCTAAGAAAACTATAAAATAAAAGATGTGTCATCTACACAATAAAATCATCTAAACCCTCAAAACCTAGGCTGGTCGGCAACTAGACAACACGACAACCTAGTTTACTCCTAAGCCTACCACTAGGACTCTACGCAGACGGATCCATCTCCGGCTCCTCCTCGGGGTCCTCCTCATCAGAATCTGCAGGAGTTGCTCCCTCGGGCTCATCACACATCTTCCTCTTCCCTTTCCCCGCACACCAAGATGGTCTAGCATGCACGTCTACAGCATTAGGCAAAACGCGACCTGGTGTTGAGGGAAAGAAAACAGGAGCAGCTTACGTCGACCTCAAATCTCGTGGCTGAACATCTGGAGTACCAGTAGGTGCGAGCTTTGGCATGCGAGCTCTCGCCAAGGTACTCTTCCTCTTGGTGAGACGCGTCCTCCTTAAGTGACGACGGTAGTCTACAACAGTGCCCATCGGTCGCCTCGGCTCCGACCTCGGCATCTCCCTAGGATCCTCCCTAGGCCCCTCCGTCTCTCCACACTCGCTGTGTGTGTCGAGCTGCAAACCCATCTCCTCCAACGGAATCCATACATCGAGCACCATGTTGCGCTCAAGTATCTCCTCCGATCCATACGCTCCCCCACGTGTTCGGACCACATGACCAATCGTCGTGGCCCACCGGGTGACGGGGTCATAAATCCAACCCCTACCCTCGCCTTCTCGAGGCCTAAAGCTCTCCATCACCCTCGGAAACAGAGGCCTCTCCTGATCCATCTATATGAATCATGTCACAAAAGGGGCACAAAACATATAGGCAAGGGTGAGTTTACTCTAAGTTCACAAAACTACCAACACACATCATCACAAAAATCATCTATCTCAATCAAAATATATGCATGACACTTCAATCATCTCTCATCACACCGGTGCACTGCTCCATGGAGACTTCTCTTTCCTCAACTAAGCAGAGCGACATGGCTCGAGCGTATACCTAACATAAGTGCAAAACTGACCATCTCTCAGCCATTTTTGTCATTTATTCGGTACAGACCAATTGTGCTAACGTCGTACACCATATCATAAATAAGGCAGCCGATCAAGATCATTCAAGCCGGGTATGCTACTCTTCTCAGCACAAGGGGATTCACCGCAAGGCCATTGAGAATTTCGCGACCTGAATGCCCTCAAAGACTTATAGTCAGACCATACTTATTCACAATCCATCATCATAGGATTGTATGCTCAAATTTTAGCAAGAAACCCACATCTTAAATGCAAATGACAATCTATTTGCGATCACAGAAAAATCCTTATCTCATGAGTTTTTGCATTTATAAAAATGCCCCTCACTTTTTATTATTTATTAAAACCACATAACTTTTTATAATTACATTTTGACCCCAAAACGTCCAAATTTGTATTTTCGCCCCTAGACTTCCAAAATTACAATTTTGACCCCAAAAAGTCTAGATTTTTTTTCACCCCTAAACTTTCAAAAATTATATTTTTGACCCCTAACTTTTTAAAAACTCAAAAATTTCACTTTTCTTTTAAGATTTTATTACATACTCCAATACCCATATTTTTAAACCTCAAAATTTAAATACCCATCCATGAAACTTAATTATTAAGCATTGGATTTTCAAAAAGATTAATTATACACATTCTATTTCTTTTTTGCAAATAAATGCCAAATCTTGTTGATCAAAAGCTCATGTTTTTAAACTTGATTTAAATGGAACTTCAAAACTCCTTTATTTAAGAAAAATTCCATTAAAGTCCATTGGAGACTTATTCAAAAGAATTAATTTGTAAAAGTCCAAAATGAAACTTTGGCTTGAATGCAAATCAAATTAGTCCTTGTTTTTAAAATATTTTTGCTATAGAGTCATCTACTTCCTCTTCCATAATTGCTTGGGTCACTTGTTTTATTTTCCTCTTGATTATATTTACCCAATCACAACAAACATCACATACACATAATAAATAAAGCATAACACTACTTTTAAATATTACAATCATCCCAAATGGATCAAATGAATCACAAAGAAATAAATGCACTTAATCACTTCAAGACATACCATATTCTCATACAAAGAAATCAAGAGACCAATCATACATCATAACACAAAATTTCTACCATACAAAAACCATAGAGTTAACATATACTAAAATTTACATTTTTGATAAATCCAAGCATACACACACATTTTCCTTATTTGGTAAATTTCTTAACTCTTCATTTTTAATCAAAGTCCTTTAGAAATATGTCCATAGAACTAAAAATATAAAAATCCTCATACAAAAACCATAGAGCTAAAATCTTAGCTTAGTGATTTAAACACATCAAGGATGGTTTAAATCACTCAAATCAAAGATGGAACTCAAGACCATTGAGTTGTCATCAAACCACCCAAATCATACAACACAAAACTACATAAAAATTATGGCTTTTAGAAGAACATCCCCTTACCTCTTGAAGACAACTCAAAGCTCCAAAGATCACTCTCCTAGCTTGGTTTTTTTTCAACTAGTATCAAACCCCTTTCAAAAGATTATACAAAATACAAGCATAAATATACTTTCTTTGTGAAAAATAACCAAACCCTAAGATCAAAATATGATAGGATGATAACTTACTCAAGACCTTGAAGAAAGTAGACCAAGGTATGGTTTCAAGCTTCTTGGTTCACAAGATGAAAACCTAAGCCAACACAAAGCTTGTCTTTAAGAAAATGGAGAACACATGATTCCAAAAAAATCAAGGAATGGAGATAATGGAAAAATAAGAAGAGTTTATGGTTTAGAATCATCAACCAACCTTCTTTTGTGAAACTTGAAGTGCAAAAGCTCTTTAAACACTAAGTATATGACTTAGTGAAAGCTTGAAACTGAGAGAGAAAAATGGAGTTTTTCTTTGGAAGCTAAGATGAAAATGAGGAAGATGAATTTCTCTCTCTCCTTTCCCTTGTTAAATTCGGCTGAACCAAGGCCAAAAGGGAACCAAGGGTGGTCAAAATTAACTTGAGTTAAGTTAGTATTATCTAGGTTTTTAATTAAGAAAATCAAGTAATTAAATCATTGGTTCAAAGCATGACTTCAAGGCTTAAGCACATGGGCATAAAGCACCATTTTGGGGCTAGTGTGGGGCGGCCAAATGCAGCTGGAAAAGAGGGAGGAAAGATCTCACAACTAGGGTTTTGCTTTATGGAGCACAAATGGGCTAAAATGCTTATTATATTATATATTTTGAAATAAATATTTCTCCAAATAATTGATTAATGGAAAAATTATTTTTGAGACTTAAAATTAATATAATAATGGTTAGAATTTCGAAACTCAAGTTTTGATCATTTTCTGATACCCCGATTGCGCTACAGTTACCCGTAACATGCTGAAAACGGCTAAAAATAAAATTTTTCTGAAAAACTCTAGAAAAATTCCCAAAAATCTGAAATATTAAAAAAATAACTTTTGTTTCGTTAAAATATTTTTTTGACGTAAAAACGGTCTCCGGAAAAATATAAAATCTTCGACGTTTATAAACCGAGTTACGGTTTACGCTATTTTTCTGTTTTTCAAGTTCTTCCACTTTCTACCCATCTAAAAATCCCTTAAATCATATAAATCAATATTCTAAAATAAACAATATAAAAATCATAATTTAATAAATTTAAACAAATCAAAAACACACAAAAAGCAGAAAGAAAACGATATGAAAAAATGAGGGCATTACATTATCACCCAAGGAGAGCTGAACTTTTCAGAGATTTTCTCAGTTTATCAGGGCTGATTGATATGGATGTCATGGGGTGTGCTTACACTTGGATGAGTAATCCAAGGGATGGAGTTATTATCAGGGAGAAATTGGATCGAGTTCTTGTCAACTAGGTTTGGAGACAGGATCATACTAATGCCATTCCTATAGCTCTTCCTATAGTGAGCTCTGACCATGCACCAATTGTACTGCTTCCCTTTCCAAAAGAAAAAAGTGGAGTCTCCTTTAATTTTGAGCTTTTTTAGGCTGAACATGAGGAGTGTTTTGGAGTTGTTGAAAATGAGTGGAAGGAGTTGTTGACTCCAAAACCCTTAGAAAATTGTTTTAATGACAACAAACCTTCTGAACCTAATTTAAGCACTTAAGAATGTTATAAGAACTAATGGTGTACTTGAGAATGTTTAACAAGAACAGGTTCAGCAAGAAGTGTCTGTAAGAATGTTCAAGGAGGAACAAGTCAGAATGTTCAAATGAACTCAGAATGATCAACATTCTCAGAAGAATCAAGAACACCAACATGAACATTCTCGAAGACCAAAAACAAGACATTTAAGACTTGAAGAGCACAAGAGCATGATGTAGATAGTCAGAGATCTGAGAAAGAGATAATCAAGTCAGAATCTACAAGCATCTCAAAGATCAAAAGATTGGTCAGTGTCAAAGATTGTTCAAGAACAGATAACCTATTGAACCTTCTCTGAAGATAGAATTATATATTCATCAGAAGGTTCCAAAGGAAGGTCAGAAGAAAGAAAGTACCACCACATCTAAGGTACAAGTGTTCTCACACAGAAGCTTGAGAAATATCAGAAGAAAGAACACATCTAATATTAGAGAAGATCATCAAAAGGTTCATCGTGGACATCAGAATGTTCATAAGAAGGATGGACATCAGAATGTTCATCAGAACATTCTGATGAACTAGTACCAAAAGTTAGCTGTCACTATCAACTTTTGGTCAAAGCAAGGGAACGTCCAGCTGTAAGAACAGAGGCCTTTTGCGGCGTGTCTAATGGCTAGTTTCACCATGGAACTTCATTAAAAGCAAGGCGAACACTACTGCACAACTTGGAAGAGCTTACTGCGATATTACACAATCTGAACCAAGATCAATCTTCCCATCAAGTCTGAACTTGAAACACTCACTCATCGAAATATATTCTTTTATCTGTTAGAGAGTGAATACAGTTTTCATTTGTTCGTTTATGAATGATTTGTAAGCTATAAGATAGTGACACAACCTATATTTTCAAATCTGTAGAAGTTGTTCTTTTACTACACAGTGAGTGAGCACTAGTGTGAGTAGAAGAAAGACGTAAAGTATGGAGAGGCTAAATTTCGAAAGAATAGTCAGTTGCTGTGCCTGAAGAGGTAAGAGGAAAAGAATACTTGTAAAGGCCTGAAGAGGCTGTGTGAAGAACACTTGTGCTGGTGGTTAAACTAGTGGAAAATCTCACAGGGAGTGGGGACTGACGTAGCCCAGGAGTTAAGGGTGAACCAGGATAAAATTGTGTGTGTGGTATTCTCTATCCTTCTCCTTTATACTTGTGTTAAGTATTTTGTTTAAAGCTACGTCACACACTCATCCTGAAATTGAGAACTTATACTATCTAAAGAAGAAGGAATATAACTATTAAAAAGGATATCTGAGAAAGTTCATTAGCCTAATAAGGTTGAAGAACATCAGAAGGTTGAAGAACCTCAGAAGGTTTATACTCAACAGTAACATCATAATGTTCTCATTAGTGAACATTCTTAACCAGAAATCCTTAATCTATTCTTAGTTATAAAAATTGATTATCTGTTATTGAATCATTATCAATATCTGTTTATTAACTAACTAAGGTAGATCATTCTGATTTCTAAGTTATTGAACTTTAGAAGAATAAGTCAGATGTTTCCCCAAACATTCTTGTAGGCCAAAAGTTCAAAAGGGTAACAATTCAACCCCCTTTCTTGTTGTCCTTTGGTCCACTTCAGATGGCATCACAGCCCGGTCTTCAGATTGTAGTACACTTAACAGTGTAAGAGAAAAAAGATCTAGGAAGAAGTGATGGTCAATCAAGCTACTGGAACCTTCATCCCTGAAGCATCTTCACTGAATAGACCTCCTGCCTTTGATGGAAAAGATTACTACTACTGGAAAGAAAGGATGAAGTTGTTCCTTGAAACTCAAGAAAGAGATTAATGGGAGATTGTAGAAAATGGTCCATATCTACCAAAATCTACAAATGAGGCAATAGAAGAAGCTAAAAAACCAAAAGCCTCATGGACAAATGAAGAAAAGATCAAGGTGGTATACAATTTCAGAGCAAAGCACTATCTTACATGTTCTCTGAACAGAAGTGAGTTTGATAAAATTGCACAATACAAAACAACAAAAGAAATCTGGGATACACTTCGAGTTTCTCATGAAGGTACTAATCAAGTGAAGGAATCAAAGATAAACATTCTCATACATCAGTATGAGTTATTTAAAATGCAAGAAACTGAATCTATAGAAGAGATGATCAGTAGATTTATTGTGATTATAAATGATCTAAAATCTCTTGGAAAAACCTACTCCAACCAAGAGCAAATTAGGAAGATACTGAGAAGTCTTCCTAAAGTCTGGAGGCCTAAGGTGACTGCTATCCAAAAAGCAAAGGATCTGTCTACACTAAGGCTGGATGAGGTTCTGGGATCACTAAAAGTGCACGAACAAGAGATAATGGATGAAATCCAACCCAGAAAAGGAAAAGACTTAGCACTAAAGGCCACACAGAAGAAAGGAAAAACATCTTCTAAACATTAATCCTCAGCCTTGAACTCAGTGGCTGAATTTGATGATGAGACAAGCAGCAATGATGGAGACATCTATGAGAATGAAGATAAACTTGCATTCATATCTAGGAATATTCAGATAATGTTGAGAAATAGAGGTAAATGGAGAAAGAACTTTCAATCAAGAAGAGACTTTCAAAAGGGAGAAAGCAGTAGAGGACAAATCATCTACTTTGGATGCAACAAGCCAGGACATATTAAATCAGAATGTCCTAATACCAAGAGAAGTCCAAAAGATTTTCAAAAGAAGAAAGCTATGATGGCTACTTGGGACAATTCAGAAGAATCATCTGAAGAGGATGAGCCAGAAGTAGCAAATTTGTGTCTCATGATGAGTCAGCCAGAATCTGAAGCTGATGAGGTAAGCAATGCTCAATCTTATCATGAACTGGAGTTTGCGTTTGATAATCTGTTAAATGATTCTAATACTTTAGTTCAGAAATGTGCCTTCTTAAAAGGATAACTTTCTGAGACAAGGAAAGAAAATGAGAAACTAAGGGAAGAAAATGAAAGATTGTTTAAAACAAACTAGTGCCTTCAAGAATCTCATTTCAAACTTTCTGAGCAGATCAAGTTTAGCAAAACAGATGTTTCTGAAACACCAACTCAGGATAGTCAAACTGTTTTTGAAGAAAACAGTATCTTGAATGAAAGAGTTAACTTGTTAACTCATGATTTATCCAGATTTGTCGAGGGATCAAAAAATCTGAAAAAACTAATGGGTGTTAAAAAAGATCCTTATGATAAAACTGGGCTAGGATTTAGTAGTAATCAGAAGCAAACTCCTACAAAAACTAATTTTGAAAATGCCAGAAGGTCATGGAAATACTGTCCTAACTGTAAAATGTATGGCCACTTGCCTTTAGACTGTGTTTATAAGAAAGAAGGATCAACCATGAGTAAGAAGACTCATAAACACAGTAAGAAAAAATTCTGTTATTACTGCAATTTGTATGGCCATACAGACACAGAATGTTACCATCAACACAGAGCTCAGAAACATTCTAAGAATGTTCCTAAGTCCAGAAAGGGCAGAAAATTTTGTTCTTGTTGCAGGGGCTGAACAGAGTTTTAATCAGAAACATTCTGAACAAAACTCCATATGAATTATGGAAAGGGATAAAACCAAATATCTCTTACTTTCATGTCTTTGGGTGCGAATGTTTTGTTCTGAACAACAAAGACAATCTTGGAAAATTTGATTCCAAAACTGACAAGGCTATCTTCTTAGGTTATTCTCAGACTTCTAAAGCATACAAAATCTTTAATTTAAAGAATAATACTTTTGAGGAAAGTATGCATGTTGTATTCAATGAAACTAACAAAATGTCTGAGAAAAGAAAAGATGCAGATCTTGAGGAAGAACTGGAAAGAAGAACTGGAAAGATTACAGATTCAAGATGAACCTCATACTCTTGGCCAAGTCAAAGAAGACTCAGAAGATCAGAATGTTGAACATTCTCAAGGCCAGAATGAGGAATACTCTCCACAACATTCCAAAGTTTAGAATTTACTTAAGAGTTAGAGAATGGTTACTAATCATCCTCAAGAATTCATAATTGGAGAAACCTCATAAGGAATTAGAACAAGATCATCTTTTAGAAGAGATGAATGTGATATGGCTCTATTATCAGAAGTTGAACCTAAATCAATTGATGAAGCCATAAGCGATGAATCATGGATAAATGCCATGAAAGAAGAGTTGAGCCAGTTTGACAAGAGTCAAGTATGGACTCTTGTGTCAGTTTGACAAGAATCAAGTATGGACTCTTGTGTCCCCACCTAAGCACGAAACAGTTATTGGAACTAGATGGGTGTTTAGAAACAAGCCTGATGAGAATGGTAAGGTAGTAAGAAATAAAGCAAGGTTAGTTGCTCAAGGATACAACGAGCAAGAAGGTATTGATTATGATGAAACTTTTGCACCTGTAGCTAGATTAGAAGCTATAAGAATTTTTCTTGCATTTGCTGCATATAAAAACATAAAACTTTTTCAAATGGATGTCAAAAGTGCTTTTTTAAATGGAGTCATAAATGAAGAAGTTTATGTGCATCAACCCCTTGGTTTTATTGAGAATGATAAACCAAATCATGTTTTCAAACTGACTAAGGCTTTAAATGGTTTAAAGCAAGCTCCTAAAGCTTGGTATGATAGATTGACTAACTTTATGATCAAAAATGGTTTTCTTTGAAGAAAGATTGATACCACTTTGTTTAAGAAAGTTCAAAAGTCTGACATTCTCATAGTGCAAATATATGTTGATGATATAATTTTTGGTGCTACTAATGAGAATATGTGCAGTGAATTCTCCAAATTAATGAAAGGAGAATTCGAAATGAGCATGATGGGAGAATTGAGCTTCTTCTTAGGACTTCAAATAAAACAAATGGAGAATGGTATCTTTATTCATCAAGAAAAATATACCAAGGACATTCTCAAGAAGTTCAGAATGGTGAGGCTAAACCTATGGCTACTCCCATGCATCCTTCCTCAGTACTAGATAAAGATGAAAAAGGTAAATCAATATCTGACAAGGAATATAGAGGTATGATTGGCTCCTTACTCTATCTAACTGCTAGCAGACCAGACATAGTCTTCTCAGTAGGATTATGTGGTAGATTTCAATCTGCCCCTAAAGAATCTCATGTTACAACAGTAAATAGAATATATAGACACCTTGTTGGTACAACTAACTGTGGGTTGTGGTATGAGAAGTGCTCAGAATTTGACCTAGTTGGTTATTGTGTTGCTGATTATGCTGGTGACAAAATTGATAGAAAGAGTACAAGTGGAGGCTGTCATTTCCTTGGAAGGGCACAAATTACTTGGACTTGCAGAAAATAGAACACCATAGCATTATCCACAACTGAGGCAGAATATGTAGCAGCAGCAAGTTGCTGCTCTAAAATATTGTGGATTAAGCATCAGTTGGAAGATTATTCTATAAGGTACTCCGATATCCCAATTTATTGTGACAATACAAGTGCCATTAATCTTTCAAAGAATCCTATCCAACATTCTAGATCAAAGCACATTGATATCAAACACCATTTTATTAGAGATCATGTTCAGAAAGGTGATATTGAGCTAAAATTTGTTGAAACCAAGCTTCAAATTGCTGATATTTTTACAAATCCATTGTTGGAAGAAAGATTTAACTTCATAAAATGTCTTCTTCATTTGCATATGTTTGAAAACTGATTGTTTAAATTTTTCTTGATTATGTGAAATGTATGAATATGTTGATTAGAAGGTTTATGAAGTACTAAGTGGGATAAACGAGTCTTAATAGATTAGGAGAATAAAGGTGAGAATGTTGGCCAATAATGCTCTCTGAGAATGTTGGCTGAGAATGTTCTCCAAGAATGTTGGATTAGAACGTTGATGTTCAAGCTTCTCAGTCAAATACTCTGACCATCACAATGGTCATTTTTCTCTCTCCTGCAATAAATAATAACTGCTCGCAACGGACTCCTCAACGACTAGAAATGGCTAGTTGTTGAGTGAAAAAAATGTCTCATTTCATCTTCTATATAAAGAAGGTTGAATCAAAAAATGGGACCACTAAAATCATCTCGAACACCTCACTCTCAAGAACTCTCTTGAACATTCTGAGAACTCTCTCAAACTCTCAAAAAATCCCTGAACCAATCTTCTCGCTCTCTTTCTCACATTCAAACCCTAAAATGGGCAGAACCAAACACTTAGGTGTCAAAGGCGGTGGTGAGCCCTGTACTCCAGAATCATCTTCTCAATCTGAGGAACCCTCTCATGTGCCTCCACCTTCATCACTTCCACTACAGGCAACCCCTGTTTCATCTCCTCCTTCTATCGCCAAAGGAAAGCAAACAAAGAGATCTGCTCCTCTATCCAGAAGTTCTGCAAGAATCATGTATGGGTTCTCTCAAAGCAGTAAACCAATGGTTGTTGGAGAAACCATTTAGATCAACGCTTCTGATTCAGAGAGAACTGTCTCTGCCACTCCTTCGAGAAAAGAAGGAAGTGTATCAATGTCCTCTCTAAGTGAGAAGAAGAAAAAGGAAGAAACATCTTCAGCCAGCAAGGTGAAGAGTGAAGGAAAGAAACCAAAGAAGGAAGAGAAGGGTAAGGACATGATGATGTCTAGAACTATAGTTCCTGGAAGGATCTATGAACTGAAGGAAGTCAAGGAGAAAGGGTATGACATTCTGTCGTACTTGAAGAATCTGAAATGGCACAGATTCTTAAGGATTGATGAACCTGTCTACCCAGACTTGGTGAGAAGCTTTTACTCAACTGCAAGAGTAAATGAAGGACTAGGATGTCTTATTGGCATAGTTAAGGCCAAAAGAATAGTTCTCAATGAAGAAAATTTGGGTAAAGCACTTGGGCTGAAGTGCTATGGAGAAAGGCTGTATGATGAAGACCGGTACTCTAAAGTGGGAGTTACCAAGGAAGAAGTCATCAACATGTTCCTGGATGAGGAACATTATGAGATAAGATCGAAGACCCTAACAACTTTTGGAAGGCTGGCACACAACATGTGCATCCACTCCATCCTACCCAGAGCAGGCACATTCCAATCAGTAAGCATTTGGACTTAATGGTTCTTTACCATCTTCAAAAAGGTATTCCTCTGAGTCTGCCTCGTCTTATTCTCAAATATATAATGGCTTTTGTATCTCCCTCAAAGCCAACTGGGTGTCTGCCATATGGAATGGCTTTCACCAAGATATTCAAGCATTTCGAAGTCTCACTGGAAGGAGAGAATGCTGTGAATAAGAAGAGTTTCTTTGTGGCGAAGAATCTCAACCAAATGAAGTTGAAAGGCTCCTTTCCCTCTGCAGAAATGAGTTCAGAGAAGGATCAACAAGTGCAACCTTCTGAGGCTGAAAAGAGCAAAGGAGAAGACTCTTCAAAGAAGAGAAAAGGAAGAGAGGGAGAAACAGAAAAAGAAAAAAGAAGGAAGAAGAAGGATAAAAAGGAAGAGAAGAAAAAGAAGATCACAGAAAAAGAGTCTCAACCTTTTGTGACAGAAAAAGAACCTTCAGAAGAAGAGAAGGAAGAAGCAGAAGCTCTTGAGGCATTTGAAAAATTGGCTCAAGAGGAGTCAACTGAGAAGGAACAAGAAGAAGAGGAGCCTGAGAAGGAGCCTCTTGAGAAATTGGCTGATGAGCATTTGATGGATTCTGCACAATAAGGGTCTGAGAAGGATGAGCCACAAGAAAATGAACCTGAGAAGGTTCAAGAGATGCAGGAACCTGAACCTTCTGAAGAGTTCAAGATAAAGAAGAAGAAGAAATTGAACCTTCTGAAGAAGTTCAAGAGGAAGAGTATAATGAATCAAAAGCCATGGTTCAAGAAGAAGAAACTGATCCTGATCAAGAGGATCAAGAGAAAAGAAAGGAAGAAGAGGTTAGGGATGAACCCTGGGTCTCAGAATCAACTGAGAAAAATCCCTCCTCTGAGAAGCCTGAGGAAACTGAGAATGTTGGGCAAGAACATTCTCAAATGGTGGATCCCATCACTACTCAGACTGTTGGGATTCTGGCTGAACTAAAAATTTATGAAGATGAAGAATCTTCCAAAGAAGAAGAAGAGAAAGTTCCCGAGGAAGCAGAAACAGTTGCTGCCCAGAAGGATGACAAGGGCAAGGGAATTATGGAAGAGGATATTCCGTTTTCACCAGTAGTTGGAGGAAGCAATTTTGATTCTGAAATGATCAAGCAGTTCATCGCCTCTCCACCAATCTTTGACACGTCTGCTCCCACTCCAATATTTCCTGGACCTCCTCATGGAGTTGGTGAGTTACCGCTAGATCTTCCCCCACTATTTGCTTCACTTGGGGAATCCACCTTCAAGCAGATGGAAGAAATGCAGAAGGGTTCACCTTCTGAGAAGGTTGCTGGTGAACCTTCTCAAGAAAAAGAGAAAGCTGAAGCTGAATCTGCCAAGGCAGCATCTCCTGATGAGCAGTCTGCTCAATTTAGACTTGCTGCTCTAGAGAAAGATGTGAAGAAAATGAGAGTCAACCAAAAGTTGCTCTTCACTGGGATGGCTAATCTGCAGAAGACTCTAAATTATTTCATCTTTGAGTGGATCTCTGAGCATTCCTCTTCTACTCATCAACCTCCTCCTACTTTTGAGCCCACCATGCCTGCATCCTCCACCTCCTCTGGAGATTCATCTCCTTCCAAATAGACTTCCTAGGGATCTTTTCCCTCTTTTTTTATTGTTGACAAAAGGGGGAGAAGAAAAAGAATTGAATTTTTAGACTTTTTGGGCTGGGCTTAGTTAAAATGTATAGGACAAACTTTTGTTTTGAATGTCTTCAAAATTATTGTACATGAATGTTATTAACGTGCTGACTATTGTACAAATGCATTCAAAATTTTGAATGAATGAAACTGGAAGTCTATTGGATTAACAATTTCTGACTAAGCACTGGACTAAAACTCTGATATGAATATTCTGCATATGAACATTCTTATAATTCAAAACATTCTCTGAATGCATGAATATTCTCTGTTTATCTTAGTCAAAACTTTATCACTTTATACTCCGAAAATAATATGCATATATTCAGGGGCAGTATGTGATAAAAATTATTATGATAACATTCATAAAAACTTAAATTCTGTTCTAGGTTTGTCATCATCATAAAGGGGGAGAATGTTGACTCGAAAACCCTTAGAAAATGGTTTTAATTACAACAAACCTTTTGAACCTAATTTAAGCATTTAAGAATGTTATAAGAACTAATGGTGTACTTGAGAATGTTTAACAAGAACAGGTTCAGCAAGAAGTGCCCGTAAGAATGTTCAAGGAGGAACAAGTCAGAATGTTCAAATGAACTCAGAATGATCAACATTCTCAGAAGAATCAAGAACACCAACATGAACATTCTCGAAGACCAAAAACAAGACATTTAAGAGTTGAAGAACACAAGAGCATGATGTAGATAGTCAGAGATCTGAGAAAGAGATAATCAAGTCAGAATCTACAAGCATCTTAAAGATCAAAAGACTGGTCAGTGTCAAAGAATGTTCAAGAACAGATAGCCTATTGAACCTACTCTGAAGACAGAATTATATATTCATCATAAGGTTCCAAAGGAAGGTCAGAAGAAAGAAAGTACCATCCACCACATCTAAGATACAAGTGTTCTCACACAGAAGCTTAAGGAATATCAGAAGAAAGAACACATCTGATATCAGAGCAGATCATCAGAAGGTTCATCGTGGACATCAAAATGTTCATCAGAAGGATGGACATCAGAATGTTCATCAGAAGGTTCATCAGAACATTCTAATGAACCAGTACCAAAAGATAGCTGTCACTATCAACTTTTGGTAAAAGCAAGGGAACATCCAGCTGTAACAACATAGGCCTTTTGTTGTGTGTCTAACGACTAGTTTCACCACGAAACTTCATTAAAAGCAAGGCGAACACTACTGGACAACTTGGAAGAGCTTACTGCGATATTACACAATCTGAACCAAGATCAATCTTCCCATCAAGTCTGAACTTGAAACACTCACTCATCGAAATATATTCTTTTATCTGTTAGAGAGTGAATACAGTTTTCATTTGTTCGTTTATGAATGATTTGTAAGCTGTAAGATAGTGACACAACCTATATTTTCAAATCTGTAGAAGTTGTTCTTTTACTACACAATGAGTGAGCACTAGTGTGAGTAGAAGAAAGACGTAAAGTATGGAGAGGCTAAGTTTCGAAAGAATAGTCAGTTGCTGTGCCTGAAGAGGTAAGAGGAAAAGAATACTTGTAAAGGCCTGAAGAGGCTGTGTGAAGAATACTTGTGCTGGTGGTTAAACTAGTGGAAAATCTCACAGGGAGTGGGGACTGACGTAGCCCAGGAGTTAAGGGTGAACCAGGATAAAATTGTGTGTGTGGTATTCTCTATCCTTCTCCTTTATAGTTGTGTTAAGTATTTTGTTTAAAGCTACGTCACACACTCATCCTGAAATTGAGAACTTATACTATCTAAAGAAGAAGGAATATAACTATTAAAAAGGATATCTGAGAAAGTTCATTAGCCTAAGAAGGTTGAAGAACATCAGAAGGTTCATACTCAACAGTAACATCAGAATGTTCTCAAGAGTGAACATTCTAAAGTGAACATTCTTAACCAGAAATCATTAATCTATTCTTAGTTATATACACTGATTATCAGTTATTGAATCATTATCAATATCTGTTTATTAACTAACTAAGGTAGCTCATTCTGATTTCCAAGTTAATGAACTTGAGAAGATTAAGTCAGAAGGTTCCCCAAACATTCTTGTAGGCCAAAAGTTCAAAAGGGTAACAATTCAACCCCCCTTTCTTGTTATCCTTTGGTCCACTTCAGGAGCATGTAGAGGAGGTGGATCCATGGGGGAAGGTTAGGAGTAAGCTAAAGGCTAGTCAAGGAGCTCTTCAACGATGTTACAAAAAAACTTTTAGCAAAACTAATGATGAAATCCACATTCAGAAACAACAACTGCAGCAGCTTCTAAATCAAAGTGAGCAATTGCAGAATTCTGAACTTATCCGCAAGTTACAAAAAGAAATTGATGCTTTGTGGCACCAAGAAGAGATGTATTGGGGCCAAAGGGCCAGGGTAAAATGGCTGAATGAAGGGGATAGGAATACGAAATTCTTTCATGCTACAACTGTTCAAAGAAGGGGGAGAAATCACATCACAAGAATCCAGAATAATAGTGGGGAATGGGTAGAAGGAAAAGATGCAACTTTTGCTGCTATCCTGGAGCATTATGAAGAAGTTTATCAGTCTGATAATTCCACCGGTATGGATTCTATTTTTGATAATATTCCAGCTTTGGTCACCAATGAAATGAATGAAAAGCTTACGGCACCGATTTTGGAGGAGGAGATTAGACAGGCAGTTTTCAGTCTTGGAGCTACAAAAGCTCCTGGACCAGATGGTTTCAATGGTCTTTTCTTTCAAAAGAATTGGGAGAGTGTTAAAGTTGATATATGTAGGGCTGCTTCAGGGTTTTTTAATGAAGAGGATATGCCCAATGAGCTGAATGAGACTTTGGTGACTCTAATTCCCAAAGTCCCGCTTCCAGAATCTATAAATTAGCTTAGACCTTTTAGTTGCTGCAATTTCACCTACAAGATCATATCTAAGTTAATTGTTCTTAGGTTGAAGGGCTGTATGGACAAACTGATTTCCCCCAATCAAAGCTCCTTTGTAGGAGGCAGGATGATACAGGACAATTTAATCATAACGCATGAGGTGTTCCATTCTTTAAAAAGAAGAGACAATGGTGGGAGGAATAATGTGGCAATCAAGCTTGACATGAGCAAAGCCCATGACAGGCTGGAATGGAATTTTATAGAAAAGTGTATTTCAGCTTACGAATTCAAGGTAGAGTCGGTGAATCTGGTTTTGAAATTGATTTCTTCAGTTTCCTACATGTACAAAGTCAATGGGTTTGTGAGCTCCAAACTTATCCCCCACAGAGGCTTGAGACAGGGAGATCCTCTCTCCCCATATATCTTCATCTTAGTTGTAGACACTCTTTCCCATATGCTAACTAATGCCATGACACAAGGAAGAATCCATGGAATTCAACTAGCTACAAGAGGGCCTAAACTAACCCATTTATTTTTTGCAGATGATGCCTTACTTTTTGGATATGCTTCTAGGGAGAACACTTACCAATTGGTGGACATTCTGAATTCTTATTCTAAAGCTTCTGGCCAAAGAATCAGCTTAGTTAAATCAGGTCTTATTGGAGGCAGATTTATGGACCATAGAGTGAAGATTCAGTTGGCCTCAATCCTTAAAATGCAGTTGTGGGATAACCCTGTAAAATACCTGGGTCTTCTGGCTGAATGGGGGAGATCTAAGGTTTCGACCTTAAACTGGATTAGGGAGAGGATAGAAGCAAAGATTGAAGGCTGGAAAGAATGCTTATTAAATCAAGCAGGGAAAGAAATTCTGATCAAGGCTGTCCTTCAGGCAATACCTTCGTATGCTATGTCTATGGTAAGATTTCCAAAAAAACTTTTCTCCAATATTTGTTCCTCTATTGCTAGATTTTGGTGGAGATCTCAAGGGAAATTTAGAGGAATACATTGGAAAAATTGGGAGTCTCTCACTATGAGTAAATTAGAGGGAGGCTTGGGTTTCAAGGATTTTTCTCATATGAATTCCACATTGTTAGCAAAACAGGCTTGGAGACTAATTCACCTTCCTAATGCACTTTGGGTGCAGGTCCTTAAAAATCTCTATTTTCCTTAGAATGATTTTGTTCGAGCTAAACGGAGAAGGAATGACTCATGGGTTTGGTCAAGTTTAATCCATGGGAGAGACATTGTGATGAGTTCTGCAAGATGGGTTGTTGGAAAGGGAGACAAGATTGATTTAAGAAATGACAGATGGTTGGCAAATGGGGAGATGATTGCTTTGAGTGATAACTCTGATCTTAGGTGGGTTGAGGAACTAATTGATCCTAACTTTCAGAGTTGGGATTTGGCTAAGCTTAGACAGAATTTCCTTCCTAGGGATGTTTTGAAAATTCTTCAAACACCTATTGCCTGGAATTTTGGTGAGGATACTATCTGGTGGCCCTTCCCAAAATTAGGGGAATTCTCGGTCAAGTTTGGTTATCATCAGACAAAAATGCAAGCTCAAAAGGTGAGGCTGGCACCATCTTCTTCCACAACTATTGATCTGCATCTTTGGAAAAACATTTGGGCTGTCAAAATACCACCGAAAATCAAATATTTTCTATGGAAGGTATGTCACAACATTTTGCTAGTGGGGGAAAATCTTTGTAAAAAGAGGATTAAAAATTCTACAACTTGCCCTTTGTGTGAGAAAGAAGTTGAGACAGTTGAACATTTACTCTTTTTCTGTGAGTGGACTCGAGTGGTTTGGTTTGGAGTACAAGTCCAATGTGTTCCAGACAGATATAACATTTACTAGCATCCATGATTAGATGAGAAGGAAATTTGCAGAGTTTGAAGAAGTTCCAGATTTTAAAGAGTTTGTGGGCTATTTGGAAGGGGCGAAATGAAGCAATTTTTTAATAAAAAAAAACTGAATCCTATTGAAGTCTTACACAGAGCCAATAACCTAATTTTTTAGTTTTATGAGCACTGGCTTAAGCTTATCCCAAACCAGGTACAATAGAACCAGCTACCTCATATTAGCAGACATTGGCGCCCTCTATCTTCTGGAGGTACCAAGATCAACACGAATGCCAGCTTCAACAAAGTGAAGAACATAACATGGGTAGGGATAATTGCGAGAAACGAGAAAGGTGATATAGTGGCAGGGCTTACCAAAATGTTCCCTGCAACCTCCCCCATCATGGCCGAAGCTCTGAGCTTTAGAGAATCCCTTGCCTTTGTTGTCAATATGGGTATCACTCGGATTGTAGTTGAAAATGACTGCCTTGAACTGATACAGGCCTGCAGAGAAGAGATTGTGAGAGGAGAAATTTTTAACATTGTTAAAGATGTCCTTGCGCTTAAAAATAAATTTCAGAAAGTGGGCTTTACTTGGTCTGCCAGAGATGGCAACAGGGTCGCACATCACATCACCCTTTTGGCTAGCAGGAACTCTCTACCCAACAATTGGGTTTGGAATCAGTCCTCTAGCCTTAGATCCCTCCTTGTTGCTGACAGATTAGTTGCTTTCCCTTTCGATCCAGGAAGAATCCTGCATTTATCAAACCCAGAAACAGATTAAGACCCAGTTCCTCCCATATAGTTTAGCAATTTCACCTGACAGGGATCAGTGTTTTTTTTTGTGGATTCTTATCTTGCATTGTTGTGCTTTCTTGCCCGCCGTTCTTTTGCCTCGGTTGGATGGCTGCGAGCTGCTTCATCTTGAAGACATGGTGATGCTCTTTGTTTGCTTTGTTGGGAGCTTCATCATCTTTTCTCCCTTTCGCGACTCTCTATCTTCTTGGTGGTGGAGTTTTTTGGCTTCCTCTCTGTCTTGGAATTGCTGGGATATTTGGGTTGTTGATTTTCATTATGAGTCTTAATGGTTTTTTTGGTTAGGTAGTCTTTGTTTAATGCACTTGTTGACTGTGTGTTACAGTTGCTCATTTAGTGCTATCAGGTTTTTATGTTCAATGCTTGCTTAAGCTAATCAGGCTTTAGTAGCCTTTGTGCTTTGTATTGGATCCTTTGGGCTTGGCCCTTTTCTAATACAATTTGACTTTCATGGACAAAAAACAAAAACAAAAAAAAACCAAAAGAAAAATAATATTCAGACCAAAAAGAAAAATCACGACAAAAATAAAGACCAAAAAGAAAAATAACATTATATATAAAAAAAATAACATCCTACATAAAATTTCTCATAGCCCTACGAAAAAAGGAAATTCTCATAGTAATTTTTTAAATAAAATCTTACACGAGTTTGAATATTTTCCCTATTTACCTTTTAACAATAAGCTAAACAGGTTAGGCTTCTCTCTTTTGTATTATTTTGTTGAATCAAACCCATCGTTTATGTAAACACATACATTTTAACAAAAAAATTCAAGTGAAATCATTAATGAACGTTATCGAACCTTAGGGGCATGCTAATACGTTCTCTAAAGGAGAAGACATATCTCTGGAGAGTAGGAAGAAGGTGAGGATTTTTTTAATATACCAAATTCATTAGAAAAGAATACAAAAAAATTACTCTAACTCGTCTGTAATCGTTGCTTTATACAATCGTACTGGGCTAATACACCATTCAAAAAATGAGAAAGGAACTACTGACTTTTGGATAAAAATCATCACCACTATAATTTTTTTATTACCCGTGGATTTTCCTGTGAATTTTAATTTTTAAGTAAAACTTTCATGGGTAATTTTTTCTTGCAAATTTTGAATTTTGTGGGAAATCTCGTGTATTTTTTTGAGAAAAAATTCATAGGTAATTATGTTGGGGAAAATCTGTAGGTAATTTTGCACAAAAATTCATAAGTAAATTTGCAACAAAAATTTTATAGAAAAATCCTCAGGTAATTTACCTGCTGATTTCAAAATCTAGAGGAAAGTTATTTGAAATTTTTTTCCAAAAAATCTTGTAAAAGTTTTCCTAAAAAATTTATTATATTAAAAATACTAAATTATTATATTAAAATTGGAGGATATTTTATAAAATAGTATTTATTATATTAAAAATCACAAATTTAATATTTTATTTTTTTAAGTAATTGGAAGGATTTAAAAGTACTTCTTATCACAAAATGTGGAAGATATGAAAGAAAATAAAACAAAAGACAAGGGACATGCACTCATATCAAAGCTAGAGACACAGATGAATTTCCTTATTCAGTAGTCAATCATAAAATTTTACAGCAGAGTTAGATAACAAACTCTCCGTGTATCAGTCATGACGTATTACATTTAATCTTAAATGCTAAAATCGTAATAGTATTGATAAATATGATACATTCAAAATATCATAAATGGAAGATTATAATAAACACTTTTCATTAGGGGTGTTCGTAGGACAGGTTGGGACGAGTTGCATCTGACCCTATTCTTAACAGAGCCAATTATTCATAGCCGAACCCAGTCCCTAACCAAATAAAACCTGATGATGTGCAGGTTGAACAAAGACCGGGTTCAAGTAAGTCAAGACTGGGTTGACCCAAAGTGTATGCTAAAAGTTTATGAATTGACCACTCAACTTGGGCCAAAAGTTCAACACATAAACTTGATATATACTTAATACTGTTAAGTTATCAAACAAATATGGACAATAAGAACTAGCGTAAGAACAAACTAGAAAACTACAAAATAGAAAAGATTGCTAGCAGAAGTATGAATTATGCCAGAATTGAAGGGGAAGAGTAGAAAATATCAAGATTTTCAAGGCAACTAACCTGGAAATTTGTCATCTCATCATCAAAGAAGTAACAATTGCTTATCATTTCTTGACTTCTAATTGCTTTTACCAAAGCACCTCATGCACATTTAAAATAGGTTTTATGCAAATATTCAATCAAGCAATCAATTATATGAAATTGAAAATCCATTTCTCAAGAAAAGAAATAAACACATATTACCATTTCCCAAGTCATTTTGGCTAAAAATGACCACAAATCTTAGTTTCATGTCATTCAAATATTGCATTGCATGCTCTCAGTTGCAAGCCTGCAACCATAAATTGTAATACAAAGTAAAAAAATGCCTTTAGCAACACTATTGAGTACAATATGAAATTTGAAATGGAACTAAAAATTATCACTACGTCAGAAACGCATAACAACAACGACTTTCTAATAACACTTGGAGCGCGAACCGCTGTTATAAAAAACACGGAGCTTTCACAAAAGTGCGTACCTACAAGCACACCTACGAAACAAAATTAAGTTTTAGGTACCCATGTTACTTTGGGTCCTTCAGGGTTAGCTTTATTCATTGAACTTTTTGGAACCCAAATTTGTTTAACATTGGATAGTCGATTATTTTTAAATATGCAAGATGATGCTAGATGCCCCTTTCTACAATAATAGTAGCATGTGGTAAAGGGGATAGTTACTTTGCTTCTTTGACCAAAGCAATTTTTAAGAGATTTTCTTTGTTCATTATGATTGTATCTTATTCCCGCTTTACCATATGTCCTCTTTTGACTAGAAAATATCATGTTTAGATTGTCTCTATCCATTGTAAACTTATCTAGCATACACTTCATGTTATTTATATCAAGTCTATATTTAGCACAATTAGTTACTTTTTCTAACTTGGTTGTTAATCCATGAATCATTTCTTGGTAATCACATATCACACGTTTTTTAGAAGCATTCAATTTTATTAATATAATAGACTCATCATGCAACTCTTCATAGGCGTCATGCAACTCATCATAAGAAAAAGATCAAGTTCATCGTTCACTTACTTCTTCTTCTTCGTTATGACTTGCCATGAGACATAGATTTGCTACTTCTTCATCGTCGGAGCTCTCGAAGGAAGTGTCATTTTCGTCCCAGGCAATGTAAGCCTTTTTGCCCTTTTGGTCTTTCTTGTCTTTTCTCTCAAATTTTTTGGTTTTCTTTTGGAGTTGAGGACATTCCATTTTCATGTGTCATTTCTTCCCATATTTGTAGCAACTTATTTGAGAGTTGTCATAGTTGTCAAAGTCTTTCTTGAAGGGTCTCTTACTTCAATTGTCAGGCCTTCCAACTCCTTTCTTCTTTTTAAGGAACTTTCTGAACTTCTTCACAAACAAGATGAGATGTCCATCGCTTTCATCTTGTTCGTCGGAATTATCCTCCTCTTCACTTTCTACCTTTTTACTCCTTGAGGATGATGATACCAACGCCAATCCTTTCTTCTTCTTCTCACCTTCTTCATGCTCATGGAGGCAGTTTAGCTCCAAATGCTCTTGGAGTTTTCCAAATAGCGTTGCCAAAGTCATAATAGACAAGTTTCTTGACTATGCAATGGAGGCTGCTTTTGGTTGTCAATTCCTGCTCAAACATCTCAACACCTTGTTAATAAGATCCTCATTGGGAAAGGTCTTTCCCAATGTCGACAAATGGTTAATAATATGTGTTAAACATTTTTGCATTTCCTGTATTGATTCACCGGGAATCATACGGAATAGCTCGTACTCATGAGTCAATGTGTTGACTCTCGCACGTTTAACCTCATTGGTTCCCTCATGGGTGACCTCTAAGGCGTACCACATCTCCTGAGCATTCTTACAATTACAAATGCGAAAAAATTCATCTTGGCCTAATGATACAGAAATAATGTTTTTGGCCCTCCAATCAAGTTGGACCTTTTTCTTTTCATCTTCATCCCACATATCCCTAGGTTTTTCTTTATTTATACCAGCTATCACATAAGTAGCAACAAATGGTCCATTTTTAATTACATTCCATACATCTACACTACGCCAGAAATGCATAACAACAACAACTTTCTAACAATGCTTGGAGCGTGAACCGCTGTTATAAAAAATACAGAGCTTTCATAACAGCGTGTACCTTGACAAACGTCGTTGTAATGAAAAACACGGAGCTTTAACACAATGCTCACTCCAGCACGCGATGTCTCTCAGCTCTGTGTTTTTTTAAATTAAAAAGACAGGGCTATTTGACACCGCGCCCCTGGGCAAACGTTGTTGTAAATAAAAACACTGAGCTTTCACTTACCGTTCAGACAACGCTTTATGGGTGAAATGTTGTGGGAAATATTTTATTTCCCACCTTAATGTGCGCGGGTGCAACACCCTTTCTCCAAAAAGGATATTACACCATAGTTACCAATGAATTTCGAAATAACTTAGAAAATATTTAGTGAAAACTCAACATTCCTTCTCTGAAAACGTGTGTAAAATTTTTCTTCTTTTAACACAGAGAAGGATGGAGAAATATGTATTAATTCTTTTCAAAAGAGTTTAAGTGCGGAAGCATAACGCAATACTATGCGAAAAAGATCTCGTCTCATATATATATAAAATCATCAGAGTTTGTACAGGAAAAAGTTTAAAGTAAGACAGTGAACATCTGAGTCAATCTGGTCTCTAAACCCCTACCCAAATAATACAGTAACCGTCTAATCTTCTTGGAATCCATATCATCTACTCAGCTGCATCCTTCAGCTCCTCTCCTATGAGCTAACCCACTTCTTGAGTCAAACAACTACTCCGTCATGAATCAACACAACTAAGCAGGCAAGGGTGAAACTCTAAACAACTTAATAGGAAAAGTATGGGTACACAGCAACATACAGCACAATCACTCAGGAGTCATACTAAAATAACCAGTATATCAATATATCAGATAATCAGGATAATATGAATTTCACTCAACACAACACATTTGGGAACATCCAGTGGGAAAATCGCTTACAACAAAGCATTTGGGAACATCAAGTAGGAACATCAAGTGAGAACATCAAGTGAGAACATCATGTGGGAACATCAAGTAGGAACATCGCCTTTCACTAGGCATATCTCTTTTACTTCCAACCACTCAGAACCATTTATCTCAAACCACACAGAATTACCAGAAAACACAAAGACCACGTTTAACAGATAAGAATACCAAATTACACAACTCAGGAAAACACACAGAATTTCACCACTCAGATAGAACATAGAACCATTTATCCCAGATAACTCATACTTCATTTTTCATTCAAGTCCCTCAAAAATAACTCGGTATATATAACCGTACTAAAAGTAATTAATTTACTGAAGAGGGGTCAAAACTGAAATATTTCAAAAATACTTAAACACCGGTTTAATTTTAGAAAAATTCCATTGAATGCTTGTTTCACAAATTTCCACTGTTAAGAACATAGAGAATACTGAACCAAATATATATATAATAGTAGAACTCTCCGATTCATTACCATTATATTCCCCAATCATCTTAGCCATGTATATACCGAGTCCCTAGGTTAAGAATTCCCCAAATAGCGTATCAACACAGATCCCAGACCAGAGAGAGACGGATTGCTTTAGCCCCTTCAAAGGTCTCACTTCCTTTCTAGACAGATCCATACTGATAACCCATTTATCTTAACCATGACCTTGTATATCAATGATAGATAATACCAGGGTTTTCACAAAATAATAGATTGTATTCTCTTCGCGGTAAAATTATATTTGCGGTAGTATAAATTTTGCCATTATAACGGTATGTTTACAAAAGTTCAAAAATGATTTTAACATAACCCTCTTGCTTCACGAAAATCTTAAGAAATTTTAAGCATTATAACTCTACTATTAATATTTAGCACAAAATAATTATTTAAAGGCTATAAAACCATTTATTAAGGCTTAATAGTAAAAACACCTAAAGCATACAATCCTAACACAAACAAGAACCAAAACTCATACTTCACAAATTAAATTGCAAGATTAACCCTTTACCTTGGCCAAACTTTGAAGAAGAACAAGCAAGAACACCAAGAACAAATAGTAAGAAATTTAAGACTAAAGAGAGAAAAGAGAGAAAAGTGTTTGTCTTCTTGATTTCCACTTTGGATGAGTGAAAATTTACGAAGCCAAGGGGGTCTATTTATAGGTGAGGGGGCTGCCAAAGCTTGGGGAGAAGAAAGGAATTAAGAAAATGTGTGAGGTAAGCCATGACTCCTAAATTCCATAATTATTAATTAGGTTTAATCAATCTTTTTCCTAATTGGGTTAGAGCTCTTCACAAGGATTGATGACAAGGTAGGAAATCTGATCCAAGGCCTCAAATGAGCTCTTGATGTCGACCAAGTGAGGGAGAAAGAGGGCCATTGGATTGCTTGGACAAAAGTCTAGGGTTTAGGTAGTTTTAAGTGGGAACTAAGGGCAAAATGGTCTTTTTCTTTGCCCACCTTACTATTCAAGGTAATCATGATGTTCCCCACTCTTACATACTTCCTAGAATTGTATTCAAACCCCTCAAAGTTCCTAAGTTACCATATCATGGCCACTATACCTCTATTCGTCTCAATTCGGCTTATTCCGCAATTAAGGGTTAAAATAGTCTTTTTACTAATCTAACATTCAAAAATAATTTTAAATGGTAAGAACCAATGAGGAATCTCGAAAATGACATGTAAGAACCTCATGGAAGAGTTTTGGGAGTTTTACGGTAAGAATAAGCCTTGCAGTTTGTAAAGACAACGAAAAATGGACGCGCCGTAAGCGAAAAACAGCACTTTTTCAGAAAATTCCAGAAAAATCCCAGAAAATTTGCAAATTGAATTTAATTACTAATGGTCTCTCTGAAACTTTGATTTTGAGCGCTCATTGTTCGACATAAATCAATTTTAGACCAGAAACCTCTGTTTTCCGTACTTTATAAACGTCGAAAAAGTAGCGTTTTGACCTGCTTTTCAGAAAATTACGAAATAATTTCCAAAAATCTCAAAAAATATAAAAATACGATTCAGCTACTCAAAATCTTTTTCTGACCTCAGGTTGGTCTCCGAATCAGTGTTTTACTCTTTCCGTAAGTAACAGGGTCAAAACAGTAATTTTCAAAGTTTTCCAAAAATTCTAAGAAAATTCCAGAAAATCAAAAATATTAAAATAAACAACTTATGTGAAGGAAGTTTATTTGAAAAAGTTGGGTTAACATACTTGTGTTATTAAAATCCTTTTTCCGTCAATAACGGTAAATACGGATTGCAAACACTAAGGAAAAAGTTACCGTTTTAATAAAATAATTTCATAAGTGTTTCATACTTATTATTATATGACCAAAATAATTTTCTTAGCACTTAGATCACATAGTTTCATATAGAACACATAATTGACAGAAAGTAGCAAACAGACGTCTATATGAGACTAACTATCTTACCGTTTCTAAACTGTAATTTCAACAAGACTTATTTCTTCCATACTATCCAAGGTATACTAGATCCTAAAATCTCCATCTTAACTATTCCTCCATCTCCAGTATTTATCCATTTCTTAACTAATAGTTTACGGAGTTTTCCATAGAGGGACTAAAACTACAGTTCCCTTTTATCTTTCTCTAAAATTCCAAAAACTTAACTTCTAAAACCTTTAGGGAATATCAAGTCACCATTTCATATCATCTAATACCTTTTGGGAATCAAGTATGAATTTTTCATATTCATTTATCAGCTTATTCTAACTGTTAAGAATATCCGTAAAATGCCTTTTGACTTCTTTGTCAGCTCTAAACCATTATTTATTATCCGTAACTCTTAAAGGTAATTCTAATCTTTCAAAATAAATACTCTATCTCATAGAGTGAAAATTTCGGGATGTTACATTTTACCCCTCTAAAAATAATTTCGTCCTCGAAATTCGTGGATACACTTGGGGATTTAACTTATCAGTTCATACGAAATATCATTGTTATCTCACTGCTACCAACAAGCTAATGGGTTAGCTACTCCCACACCTTGACTTTAAGTAGCAAGAAAGCAATAATAATTGTATGACTAATAATGTCATCATCCAGGTCATAGGTTTCTACCTATAACAAAATAGATACTTAGGGAAAGCCAAACCAAAACCCATGCAAGTAGTCACAAAATAACATATTCACAGACAAAGATCTCACACAGAAAACAATCAAAGAATTCACCCAAGCCTATACTATCCTGAATTTACCTGGCTACTTTCAGATTTACGACTTTATCCCTACAAACCAACACGGATACCCACCACATGTTTTGTCCTCACTTACATGTTTTTCAGAAGGTCATCCTCTCCTGTACAGTCTCATACCTATACAGTATTGTTGGCATAGGTAGTCTGATTAATCCTACTAAGTTCCCCTCAACTGTACCGTCCCATACCAGCACAGTTGTGGATTTCGTAGTTGTACCGTCCCATACCAGTACAACCTTAAAACCAGATTTTCCCAGAACAATATAAACTAAGTAAATAAAACAAGATTCACACAAAATTCACACAATTTCACACAGCACAAACAACTCATCAGAGTTCACACAATGAAAACATAGTAAGCCTATACCCAACAGTACCCAAAAGACTCAACCAGGCTCTGATACCACAAAATGCAACACCCTTTCTCCAAAAAGGATATTACACCATAGTTACCAATGAATTTCGAAATAACTTAGAAAATATTTAGTGAAAACTCAACATTCCTTCTCCGAAAACGTGTGTAAAATTTTTCTTCTTTTAACACAGAGAAGGATGGAGAAATATGTATTAATTCTTTTCAAAAGAGTTTAAGTGCGGAAGCATAACGCAATACTATGCGAAAAAGATCTCGTCTCATATATATATAAAATCATCAGAGTTTGTACAGGAAAAAGTTTAAAGTAAGACAGTGAACATCTGAGTTAATCTGGTCTCTAAACCCCTACCCAAATAATACAGTAACCGTCTAATCTTCTTGGAATCCATATCATCTACTCAGCTGCATCCTTCAGCTCCTCTCCTATGAGCTAACCCACTTCTTGGGTCAAACATCTACTCCGTCATGAATCAACACAACTAAGCAGGCAAGGGTGGAACTCTAAACAACTTAATAGGAAAAGTATGGGTACACAGCAACATACAGCACAATCACTCAGGAGTCATACTAAAATAACCAGTATATCAATATATCAGATAATCAGGATAATATGAATTTCACTCAACACAACACATTTGGGAACATCCAGTGGGAAAATCGCTTTCAACAAAGCATTTGGGAACATCAAGTGAGAACATCAAGTGAGAACATCATGTGGGAACATCAAGTAGGAACATCGCCTTTCACTAGGCATATCTCTTTCACTTCCAACCACTCAGAACCATTTATCTCAAACCACACAGAATTACCAGAAAACACAAAGACCACGTTTAACAGATAAGAATACCAAATTACACAACTCAGGAAAACACACAGAATTTCACCACTCAGATAGAACATAGAACCATTTATCCCAGATAACTCATACGTCATTTTTCATTCAAGTCCTTCAAAAATAACTCGGTATATATAACCGTACTAAAAGTAATTAATTTACTGAAGACGGGTCAAAACTGAAATATTTCAAAAATACTTGACCACCGGTTTAATTTCAGAAAAAGTCCATTGAATGCTTGTTTCACAAATTTCCACTGTTAAGAACATAGAGAATACTGAACCAAATATATATATAACAGTAGAACTCTCCGATTCATTACCATTATATTCCCCAATCATCTTAGCCATGTATATACCGAGTCCCTAGGTTAAGAATTCCCCAAATAGCGTATCAACACAGATCCCAGACCAGAGAGAGCGGACTGCTTTATGTAGGTAACAAGATGAAACACAAGAAGGGGGGGTTGAATTGTGTTTCTTAGCTTTTAAAACTTTTTCGCAAATGATGGACGCTGGCTGTTAAAAACGTTGGACGCACAGTTTTAGTTCAAATATTGGACGCACAGTGCTTTTTGAAATATTGGACGCACAAGTGCTAAAACACTGGACGCACAGAGTCTTTATAAAAACTGGACGCACAGGTTTTCTAAAGATTGGACGCACAGAATGCTTCCCTTTTGGTTTGAAAAACTTGTTTGAATAAAAACAATTTCAATCCCCTTTGTTAGTAATAAACACAGATATAAAAGGAGTTAAGGGAAAGAAGAAATAACACAAGTTTTTATACTGGTTCACCCTTTCCTAAGAGCTACGTCCAGTCCCCTCAAACTAGAGAGATTTCACTATCAACCTGATAGAATACAAGTATTCTTTGCACACAGCCTCTTCAGGCTAACACCCAAGTATTCTTTGCACACAGCCTCTCCAGGCTAAAACCCAAGTATTCTTTGAACACAGCCTCTTCAGGCTAAACAACTCAGCAGAGTTTTGATACAAGTGCTGTCTAACTCACACAAGTGAGGATATGAAATCTAAAGCACTTTGAGAGTTAAGCAAACTCTCTTTTACAAGAAGATAAAGAATTACAAGACTTTTCTAATCAGAGTATAAAAGATTGCACAGCAGTTCAGCTCTTTCTTTTTCGTTTTCAGTCACTTGTATTCTTCTTCTTGCTTCTCGGTATTTATAGGCTTTGATGAAGCTTCAGACTTGTTCTTCGAATAGCTCAGCTTCAGCCTTCATAATATTACCGTTCTCTAATAGCATTTAATGCTATTTTCCCGTTGCTCTGAGGAGATCTTCTTCATTGTGCATGTCTGCGTTTCTTTCTCCAAATCAGAAGCAACCTGTGCTCAAAGTCTCAATTGTACAGTGGTTAATAATAATATCTTATTGAGACAGAGAGAATACACTGTGTAAAGCAGAAAGGTGTGTTCAGAGATCTATAGAGTAGTTAAAAGTACATTCTCTCTCTTAGTACACTTTCCACAGTACTTTATGCTTTTCAGAAGTACATTCACATACGTTGACAAAGATGTACAGAAAAGCATTGTGTACAGCTATTTATTTCAAATCATTTGCTCAATAAATATGTTTCTTATTTATTGGACGCAGAACAGTGCTTGAGTAACTCTGACTTCATTGGACGCAGAGCAGTTCTTTTGTTTGTTCAGTTTCATTGGACGCAGAGTTGCACTCTTGCTCACACTGAACATTGGACTTTTATCCTTCATGCTCACTGAATCTGTTCCTTTGAAAATCATTGGACTCTTACTGCAATTCTGCTTCTCATAAAAACATTGGACTCTGCCAGTATTGCCTTGTTCTTATCATTGGACTTATGCCAGTCTTGCCTTGTACATATCATTGGACGATCAGCATTATGTACCTTGGTCAAGAGCACATCCTTAACATTGGACTTATGACTTATGTTCTTGTGCCTTGTACTGATTTATTGGACGCACAACATTGCTTGCCTTTGCGCTGAAACATTGGACGCAGAATTCTTCCTTCTGCTCAAACATTGGACGCAGAATTCTTGTGTCCTTTCCAGTGTCAACATTGGACGCAAGGCTTCTTCCTTCTGCTTAAGCATTGGACGCAGAACTCTCCAGTGCCAACATTGGACGCAAAGCTTCTCAGACTTTGAATATGAGCCCATGTTATGATGAACTAATTTATTGGACGCAGACTGCAATAAACTTAGTTAGACAGCTTTGTTATGCATTGTACAAGCTTAATACAAATTGATTATCCTTTGTAAAAACCTTAATACATTTTGTTATCATCAAAACCATAAAATCACTTAGGGAGTTTTTGTATCAAAAACACTTTTAACCAATTTGGTTCCAACAATCTCCCCCTTTTTGATGATGACAAACATTATTAAGTTTTACAAACAATAAAGCATATAAACCAAAAACAATCAGCAAAAACAGAAATTTTCTAAGGGAAACTCCCCCTGAGATAGACATCTCAGTTTTTCCTTACTCTTCTCCCCCTGAGATAAACATCTCATGGTTTTGGATATTCAATATACTTAGAGTACCTGAAAATTTCTTTTACTCATAGAACAAGATTAGTCCACAAATAGCTTATCAAAATAACAACATGGTAATAAGACTAATGCAATCAGACTTAATCTTTTCTCCCCTTTTGTCAAAAACTTTCCCCGTTTTGGTCAAGATATAAAAACTTAATCCCATTCTTTCTCCCCCTTTTGTCATCAGGCAAAAAGGTTCATAGAACATCATAGTCCAAAGAGAGTTTTGAAAAGACTTGGAGCTTTTAAAAACAGAAACCTCTTTAAAACTGAAAAACTTTTTCTTCTCCCCTTTTCTAAACAAGCTTTCTCAAACAGAAATGATTTTAGAAAAGATGTCAAACGAAGAGAAAACCAACTGTAAGAAATATCTTTATGAAAAAGTTTGGACTCAGCGTGGGATTACTAAGAGGTGAAAGCTTTCTTTTAAAAAATTCTAAGTCTCAAATAGACTGTCGTGTCCTATTGGACTCTAGTCACATTGGACTCAGACTCAACTTTAAGCATATTGGACGCTAAACATCAGTCTTTTATAAAGTGCATATTCAAATGCTTCCTTATAAAAGTAAACCTATCTACAGAGAGGGGTTTTGTAAAAATATCTGCCCATTGATTTTCAGTGTTAACAAACTGAATATCAAATGTTCCCTTCTGCACATAGTCTCTAATAAAATGATGTTTAATTTCTATATGCTTAGCTCTTGAGTGTAAGATTGGGTTCTTAGATAAATTGATTGCAGCAGTATTATCACAAAGAACAGAAATCTTACTCTCGAAAATGTTGTAGTCCTCCAATTGATATTTAATCCATAAGAGCTGAGAACAACAACTTGCAGCAGAGACATATTCAGCTTCAGCTGTTGATAATGCAATAGTGCTTTGTCGCTTGCTTGTCCATGATACTAAATTGGATCCCATAAAATGACATCCTCCACTGGTGCTTTTTCTTTCAAGCCTGTCTCCAGCATAGTCAGCATCACAGAATCCTACTAATCTGTATTCATCTGATTTCTTAAACAGCAAACCAAGATTAGTAGTCTCTTTCAGATATCTAAAAATTCTCTTGACAGCAGTCAAATGAGAATCTCTAGGATCTGATTGAAATCTCGCACATAAGCATACACTGAACATAATATCAGGTCTAGATGCAGTAAGATATAAAAGAGATCCTATCATACCTCTATATACCTTTTGATCTACCTTTTTATCTTTGTCATTCAGGCTCATTATGCAAGTTGGATGCATGGGGGTATTCATGGGTTTGCAATCATCCATCTTGAACTTCTTCAGAAGTTCCTTTGTATATTTGGTCTGATGCACATATATCCCATCTTTAGTCTGTTTCACTTGAAGTCCAAGAAAGAACTTCAACTCTCCCATCATGCTCATTTCGAATTCTTTCTGCATTAATTCAGAGAATTCTCTACACAAAGATTCATCAGTGGCACCAAAAATAATGTCATCTACATAAATCTGTACTATGATGAAATGTGAGTCTATGGATTTTCTGAAAAGAGTGTTATCAACTTTTCCTCTTGAAAAACCATTTTCCATTAAAAATGAACTCAGTTTTTCATACCAAGCTCGAGGAGCTTGCTTAAGGCCATAAAGAGCCTTTTTCAATTTAAAAACATGATTTGGAAAAGATTGATCCTCAAAGCCAGGGGGCTGTTCAACATAGACTTCTTCTGTTATTATACCATTCAGAAAAGCACTCTTTACATCCATTTGATAAAGCCTCATATCATGTTGGGCAGCAAATGAAAGTAAAATGCGAATGGCTTCTATTCTAGCTACTGGAGCAAAGGTTTCAGTAAAATCAATACCTTCCTGTTGTGAGTAGCCTTGAGCAACTAACCTTGCTTTGTTTCTCACAACTTTACCTTCTTCGTCCAGCTTGTTTCTGAATACCCATTTGGTTCCAATGATGGACTTATCTTCAGGTGGGGCTACCAGGGTCCAAACATCATTTCTTTTGAACTGATTCAGCTCCTCCTGCATTGCTAAAATCCATCCTTCATCCAATAGGGCTTCATCTATATTCTTTGGCTCCAATTCAGAGATGAATGCTACATCAGTTTGCTCTCTGAATGTGGACCTTGTTCTGACTTTATCATCTGCATTTCCAATAATTTGATCTTTAGGATGATAAGTCTTAAAATGCCAGCTTTTACCACCTGCAGTATTGGACGCATGACTGTTTCCTGCGTCTGATCCATCTTCTTCAATCTTGCTTGATGATTCTTCACCTCCTGGTTGTATTCTCATATCTGCAAGAGAATCACTTAGTTCTGACAGATCATTGTCAGGCTTTTTGTCATTGAATTTAACGTGAATTGACTCTTCAACAGTCAAGGTTCTTGAGTTGTAAACTCGATATGCCTTGGAAGTTTCAGAATAACCCAGAAAAATTCCATTATCAACTTTAGAGTCAAATTTACCAAGTTGATCCTTGGTGTTAAGAATAAAACACTCACATCCGAAAGGATAAAAATATGAAATGTTGGGTTTTCTTCCTTTCCACAATTCATAAGGAGTCTTTTTCAGTATAGGCCTTATAAAAATTCGGTTTTGCAAATAACATGCTGTGTTTACAGCTTCAGCCCAAAACCTCTTAGAGGTTGAGTGATCATTGAGCATGGTCCTGGCCATCTCTTGTAAAGATCGATTTTTCCTCTCTACTACACCATTTTGCTGTGGTGTTCTAGGTGCAGAGAAATTGTGAAGGATTCCATTCTCTTCACAGAATCTCTGAAAGTTTGCATTTTCAAACTCACCTCCATGATCACTTCGAATGGAGTTGATACAAACTCCTTTCTCAGTTTGGACTCTTTTACAAAAAATGGTGAATACCTTAAAAGACTCATCCTTGTGTGCTAGGAATTTAACCCATGTCCATCTAGTATAGTCATCAACTATAACAAGTCCATATTTCTTTCCACTCAAAGAAGCAGTTTGTGTTGGTCCAAACAAATCCATATGTAAAAGTTCTAAAGGTCTAGAAGTGGAAACAATGTTTTTAGAATTAAAAGAGTTTTTCACTTGTTTCCCTTTCTGACATGCTTCACAGAGAACCTCAGATTTGTACACAAGATTTGGAAGTCCTCTTACGAGGCTATGCTTATTAAGCTTTGAGATGGTTCTCAAGCTTGCATGACCAAGCTTCTTGTGCCATATCCATTGTTCATCATTTAAAGAAATGAAGCATGAGACATTCTGTTTGGACAGATTTTCGAAATCAATTTTATAAACATTATCCTGCCTCTTTGCTTGAAAAAGAATGGACTTATCAGAATTTTTGACTATACATTTATCCTTGTCAAAGGAAACATCACATCCACTGTCACACAATTGACTTATGCTAAGTAGATTATGTTTGAGTCCTTCAACCAATAAAACATTTTCAACAGTAGGAAAAGGATGTTTACCAATTTTACCTATTCCAACTATTCTGCCTTTCTGGTCACCTCCAAACGTGACCCAGCCCTTTGATCTAGGCTTTAGGTCTTGGAACATAGACCTTTCTCCTGTCATGTGTCGTGAGCAGCCACTGTCCAGGTACCATGACTGGTGTTGTTTTCCTCCCATTAAGCAAATCTGCAACAGGAATGATCATGTTCTTAGGTACCCAGATTTTCTTGGGTCCTTTCATGTTAGTCCTTGGCCTGCGTTCAGGCTTGTTCCATTTATTATGGAAGCATGTCGATGTGACATGTCCAGCCTTTCCACAGTGACCACAATATATATTAAACTTTGATGGACTCTTGGAAAACTTTGGTTTCAGTTTTTCATAACCCAAACCAGTTTTGTCAGAAGGTTTTCTCTGAATTTTTAAAATTTGATCAAGCTTTTCAGAGCTACTGACAAACTTGGACAAGCGTCCAGTGAGTTCATCTACTTCTTGTTGAAGTACTTGTACTTCACAGGAAGTATTGGACTCAGACTTCTTTGGAGATTCTTCTTTCAATTGACTTACTTGAAGTCTTAAATGATCATTATCTGATCTGAGTACTTTGTTTTCTGAAGAAAGTTTTTCAAAATCTTTTGTTATAAGAGAAAACTTTTTCTTTAAAGACTTGTACTCATCAGATAGAATGGATGAATCTCTAAGAAGCTCATCAAAATTATCTCTTAATTCAGAGTAAGAAATTACCTCCTCTTCGTCTTCACTTTCAACTGAGGAGAGTCCTGCCATTAGACATAGATTTGCCTCTTCCTTATCCTCATCATCAGAGGAATCATCAAGGTCCTCCCATGTTGCCATGAGACCTTTTTTCTTCTTGAAGAACTTCTTCTTTGTCTTCTCGGCCTCAGGACAGTCTGCCTTGTAGTGGCCTGGTTTCCTGCATCCATAGCACACCACTGGACTTTCCTCCTTTTGCTCAGCTTCCTTCTGTGGAAATCTTCTGTTGAATTGCTTCCTTCTGAAGCCACCCTTCTTTTTCCACATTGATTTTATTTTTCTGGAGATGAAGGAGAGTTCATCATCATCTGAGCCTTCTTCTCCTTCTGAGCTGTATGATTCTTCATCAGAATCATTTGCCTTTAAGGCTTTTGAGGTGCTTCCTTTTTTAGCTTTAAGAGCAATGGACTTTTCTCTTTTCTCGGTTCCCTCTTCATTCAGCTCAAGCTCATGTACTTTCAATGAGCCTAGAAGATTTTCTAAAGCAAGAGTGGAAAGATCCCTTGCTTCTTGTATTGCTGTAACTTTGGGTCTCCACTGTCTGGGCAGACTCCTCAAAATCTTCCTTACATGTTCCTGGGTTGTGTAGACTTTCCCCAAGGATCTCAGGTTGTTGGTAATAGTTTGGAATCTTCCAAACATTTGATCAATGGACTCTTGTTCTTCCATCTTAAATAGTTCATATTGATGAACTAGTATGCTTATCTTAGATTCACGAACCTGAGAAGAGCCTTCATGTGCCAAGGCCAGAGTGTCCCACATTTCCTTGGCAGTTGTGCAGCTGTGCACCTTGTCATATTCAGATTTTGTGATGGCACACATCAGGTAGTGCCTGGCCTTCGAGTTCAGCTGAAATCTGGTTCTTTGATCAGCTGTCCATTGGGCTCTAGGTACTGGTTGACCTGCATCATTTACTGGGGTCGTGTAGCCTGTTTCCACAACATCCCATAAATCTATATTCTGCGCATCAAAGAATGTGATCATTCTTTGCTTCCAGTAATCATATTCGTTGCCATTGAACAGTGGTGGTCTGTTCACAGCCAGTCCTTCATTCTCCATGGATCTTGCTTTCTCTTCACTGTTAAGTGCTCAACCCCTTAGAGACCGAGCTCTGATGCCAACTGTAGGTAACAAGATGAAACACAAGAAGGGGGGGTTGAATTGTGTTTCTTAGCTTTTAAAACTTTTTCGCAAATGATGGACGTTGGCTGTTAAAAACGTTGGACGCACAGTTTTAGTTCAAATATTGGACGCACAGTGCTTTTTGAAATATTGGACGCACAAGTGCTAAAACACTGGACGCACAGAGTCTTTATAAAAACTGGACGCACAGGTTTTCTAAAGATTGGACGCACAGAATGCTTCCCTTTTGGTTTGAAAAACTTGTTTGAATAAAAACAATTTCAATCCCATTTGTTAGTAATAAACACAGATATAAAAGGAGTTAAGGGAAAGAAGAAATAACACAAGTTTTTATACTGGTTCACCCTTTCCTAAGAGCTACGTCCAGTCCCCTCAAACTAGAGAGATTTCACTATCAACCTGATAGAATACAAGTATTCTTTGCACATAGCCTCTTCAGGCTAACACCCAAGTATTCTTTGCACACAGCCTCTCCAGGCTAAAACCCAAGTATTCTTTGAACACAGCCTCTTCAGGCTAAACAACTCAGCAGAGTTTTGATACAAGTGCTGTCTAACTCACACAAGTGAGGATATGAAATCTAAAGCACTTTGAGAGTTAAGCAAACTCTCTTTTACAAGAAGATAAAGAATTACAAGACTTTTCTAATCAGAGTATAAAAGATTGCACAGCAGTTCAGCTCTTTCTTTTTCGTTTTCAGTCACTTGTATTCTTCTTCTTGCTTCTCGGTATTTATAGGCTTTGATGAAGCTTCAGACTTGTTCTTCGAATAGCTCAGCTTCAGCCTTCATAATATTACCGTTCTCTAATAGCATTTAATGCTATTTTCCCGTTGCTCTGAGGAGATCTTCTTCATTGTGCATGTCTGCGTTTCTTTCTCCAAATCAGAAGCAACCTGTGCTCAAAGTCTCAATTGTACAGTGGTTAATAATAATATCTTATTGAGACAGAGAGAATACACTGTGTAAAGCAGAAAGGTGTGTTCAGAGATCTATAGAGTAGTTAAAAGTACATTCTCTCTCTTAGTACACTTTCCACAGTACTTTATGCTTTTCAGAAGTACATTCACATACGTTGACAAAGATGTACAGAAAAGCATTGTGTACAGCTATTTATTTCAAATCATTTGCTCAATAAATATGTTTCATATTAAATGCATGAGCAATAAATAGCATGTAATGGACTCTGCGTTTTGGACGCAGCATATAGAATCTATTGGACGCATACCTTTGCACTTACCAATTTGCACAGAACTCATGCAAACATTGGACGCATCTTTATGCTTACCAATCTATTCCATTTGAATGCAAGCCAGTATTGGACTTTTGCCATTTCCATTGGACGCAAAGTTGATTGTTGTACATTTGTTCTTTTGCTCTATTGGACGCAGAACAATTGTTTGATGTACCTTTGTCAATCTGCTTCCTTGTGCTCCATTGGACGCAAAGCAATATCGTTGTCCTTCTTATTTATTGGACGCAGAACAGTGCTTGAGTAACTCTGACTTCATTGGACGCAGAGCAGTTCTTTTGTTTGTTCAGTTTCATTGGACGCAGAGTTGCACTCTTGCTCACACTGAACATTGGACTTTTATCCTTCATGCTTACTGAATCTGTTCCTTTGAAAATCATTGGACTCTTACTGCAATTCTGCTTCTCATAAAAACATTGGACTCTGCCAGTATTGCCTTGTTCTTATCATTTGACTTATGCCAGTCTTGCCTTGTACATATCATTGGACGATCAGCATTATGTACCTTGGTCAAGAGCACATCCTTAACATTGGACTTATGACTTATGTTCTTGTGCCTTGTACTGATTTATTGGACGCACAACATTGCTTGCCTTTGCGCTGAAACATTGGACGCAGAATTCTTCCTTCTGCTCAAACATTGGACGCAGAATTCTTGTGTCCTTTCCAGTGTCAACATTGGACGCAAGGCTTCTTCCTTCTGCTTAAGCATTGGACGCAGAACTCTCCAGTGCCAACATTGGACGCAAAGCTTCTCAGACTTTGAATATGAGCCAATGTTATGATGAACTAATTTATTGGACGCAGACTGCAATAAACTTAGTTAGGCAGCTTTGTTATGCATTGTACAAGCTTAATACAAATTGATTATCCTTTGTAAAAACCTTAATACATTTTGTTATCATCAAAACCATAAAATCACTTAGGGAGTTTTTGTATCAAAAACACTTTTAACCAATTTGGTTCCAACACTTTAGCCCCTTCAAAGGTCTCACTTCCTTTCTAGACAGGTCCATACTGATAACCCATTTATCTTAACCATGACCTTGTATATCAATGATAGATAATACCAGGGTTTTCACAAAATAATAGATTGTATTCTCTTCGCGGTAAAATTATATTTGCGGTAGTATAAATTTTGCCATTATAACGGTATGTTTACAAAAGTTCAAAAATGATTTTAACATAACCCTTTTGCTTCACGAAAATCTTAAGAAATTTTAAGCATTATAACTCTACTATTAATATTTAGCACAAAATAATTATTTAAAGGCTATAAAACCATTTATTAAGGCTTAATAGTAAAAACACCTAAAGCATACAATCCTAACACAAACAAGAACCAAAACTCATACTTCACAAATTAAATTACAAGATTAACCCCTTACCTTGGCCAAACTTTGAAGAAGAACAAGCAAGAACACCAAGAACAAATAGTAAGAAATTTAAGACTAAAGAGAGAAAAGAGAGAAAAGTGTTTGTCTTCTTGATTTCCACTTTGGATGAGTGAAAATTTACGAAGCCAAGGGGGTCTATTTATAGGTGAGGGGGCTTCCAAAGCTTGGGGAGAAGAAAGGAATTAAGAAAATGTGTGAGGTAAGCCATGACTCCTAAATTCCATAATTATTAATTAGGTTTAATCAATCTTTTTCCTAATTGGCTTAGAGCTCTTCACAAGGATTGATGACAAGGTAGGAAATCTGATCCAAGGCCTCAAATGAGCTCTTGATGTCGACCAAGTGAGGGAGAAAGAGGGCCATTGGATTGCTTGGACAAAAGCCTAGGGTTTAGGTAGTTTTAAGTGGGAACTAAGGGCAAAATGGTCTTTTTCTTTGCCCACCTTACTATTCAAGGTAATCATGATGTTCCCCACTCTTACATACTTCCTAGAATTGTATTCAAACCCCTCAAAGTTCCTAAGTTACCATATCATGGCCACTATACCTCTATTCGTCTCAATTCGGCTTATTCCGCAATTAAGGGTTAAAATAGTCTTTTTACTAATCTAACATTCAAAAATAATTTTAAATGGTAAGAACCAATGAGGAATCTCGAAAATGACATGTAAGAACCTCATGGAAGAGTTTTGGGAATTTTACGGTAAGAATAAGCCTTGCAGTTTGTAAAAAGAACAGAAAATGGAAGCGCCGTAAGGGAAAAATAGCACTTTCTCAGAAAATTCCAGAAAAATCCCAGAAAATTTGCAAATTGAATTTAATTACTAATGGTCTCTCTTAAACTTTGATTTTGAGCGCTCATTGTTCGACATAAATCGATTTTAGACCAGAAACCTCTGCTTTTCGCACTTTATAAACGTTTGAAAAGTAGCGTTTTGACCTGCTTTTCAGAAAATTACGAAATAATTTCCAAAAATCTCAAAAAATATAAAAATATGATTCAGCTACTCAAAATCTTTTTCTGACCTCAGGTTGGTCTCCGAATCAGTGTTTTACTCTTTCCGTAAGTAACAGGGTCAAAACAGTAATTTTCAATGTTTTCCAAAACTTCTAAGAAAATTCCAGAAAATCACAAATATTAAAAGAAACAACTTTTGTGAAGGAATTTTGTTTGAAAAAGTTGGGTTAATATACTTGTGTTATTAAAACCCTTTTTCCGTCAATAACGGTAAATACAGAATGCAAACAGTAAGGAAAAAGTTACTGTTTTAATAAAATAATTTCATAAGTATTTTATACTTATTATTATATGACCAAAATAATTTTCTTAGCACTTAGATCACATAGTTTCATATAGAACACATAATTGACAGAAAGTAGCAAACAGACGTCTATATGAGACTAACTATCTTACCGTTTCTAAACTGTAATTTCAACAAGACTTATTTCTTCCATACTATCCAAGGTATACTAGATCCTAAAATCTCCATCTTAACTATTCCTCCATCTCCAGTATTTATCCATTTCTTATCTAACAGTTTACGGAGTTTTAAATAGAGGGACTAAAACTACAGTTCCCTTTTATCTTTCTCTAAAATTCCAAACTTAACTTCTAAAACCTTTAGGGAATATGAAGTCACCATTTCATATCATCTAATACCTTTTGGGAATCAAGTATGAATTTTCCATATTCATTTATCAGCTTATTCTAACTGTTAAGAATATCCGTAAAATGCCTTTTGACTTCTATGTCAGCTCTAAACCATTATTTATTATCCGTAACTCTTAAAGGTAATTCTAATCTTTCAAAATAAATACTCTATCTCATAGAGTGAAAATTTCGGGATGTTACAGCGGGCGCACTCCGTCATGTAGTGATGCGCTACTCTGGACAAGAAACGACTGTTCAGTGAACAGTCGTTCACAAAGCTCCAAACGAATCGTCACTACGCTTGATCTCTTATAAATATATATAAAATTAGTAGAAACCCTACATTGCACTTCATTAAACTCTTTGCCCTCTGCTGTGTTGCTTTGTCTTACTCTTCCCTTAATTTCCTTGCCTTTCTTCAAGTGATCACTTCACACACTCCAAACTCCAAAAATGGTTCTCAATGTGGCTTTCATGTTGTGTGAGTTTCTGTTCGACATTTATTGTCTTGTTGAGTACTCATTTATTGATCTTCATGAGGAGTTTAATGGGGCTGGATGGTCTGGCTGCATAGACATGGGACGCCATGACACCCTATGGGTGTTGCCTCGTCTGATTGAGGAGTTTTGGAGAAACGCACGAATAATAGGAGCCGAGATTGTTATGTGCTTGGAATGCATGTCTCTGTCTCCTGGCTTTCTATTGCAAGGGTAACAGATTGTCCAGAAAAGGGTGCCATCTATAGGGATGGCTGGGACAGGGTCTTCTTTTCGGCTGATGGTTGCCTGCTTGACAAGGACAAGGTTGTCTTAATTTCAGCCTCACAGATGAACGGCAAGGCCAGAGTACTGCTCAAAATCTTCAACAACATAGTTTTACCAAAAATGGACGATGAGGATGAGGATAAAGTTATAGTTTCTGACCTCCAAAAGTTTTGTCTTTGTAACTTGTTGTGGGGGAGAAAGGTTAATCTACCACATTTGGTGTTTAACCATTTCATAGACATGTTTGAAGGTATCACTATAGGCCCCTCTCCTATGATGTATCCTGTTCTACTAACTCTCATCTTTGAAGACCAGGGTGTTGGCGAGGTGTTTCATCGGTTGGCTCCAATTAAAATAGAGGCTTATGGTGGTTGGTTTCCAACACCTCATTTTGACACTCTCGACCTTAGAAGGATGAACATCTATGTGGAATCCAAAGAGGAAGTAAGAGAGAAAAAGACAAAAGAACTAAGACTTCGGAGGAATACTTTTGATCCTCTTAATCCAACTAGGGCAGATACACCATCTAGAGTCAGAGGAAGAATGGGAGGAGGTCAATCAAGAGTCAGAGGAAGTGGCTTATTTTATATGTAATATTCAAATTTAAATTACAAGTTTATTAATGAAATTATTAGTTTTGAGTATATTCACAATTACCAATTTGCATTTTGATGGTAGGATAAACATTAACAAATGAATAGACATACCCCTGTCTTTAAATTGAAATTTAAACATAAAGAACTTAATTATAGAACAACAATTTATAATTCCACAAAATTCTTTAATTTGAAATTTAAAAATTAAAAACTTAATTACAACAACAATTTATAAAGTGGTAGGAGGATATATAGGAGGATTTAGCATTACTCTAAATTTAATTATTTGATGTATTAGAACATCGCTTTACCAGGAAAGCGTGTTGGTAATAATATCCTTGCATGATTACAACAACGCTTGTCAAGCGAAGCGTTTTCGTAATAATAGGATTACAATAGCGTTTGGTCTCGAAAACACTTAGCACCTCTACAACACCTTAGCACTCATTCACTCCCACTCCCCACTCTTCACAGTCAACCGTTGTCGTCGTCGCCATCGCCAGTCGCTATCACTGTCGTCCCATTGTACCCTTGCAACGCTACGAACACTCTGAACAAGGTATTTTTTTACGTACGCTCTGAACAAGCAAAATGCTTTTTGTTAGTTTCATATAGGCATTAATGGACAAAATGAACTTTGATTAGGGTTAGATTCCAATTTAGGTAAGCTTAAGAGTAGGTAACTAAATGACATCTTCAAGTGACGACTGTGCTAATTCTGGCTCTCATGTGGGTTCTCCTATTGCTGGTTCTGCCGGAGGAGGTACTAGAAAAAAGCGACAAGTTAAGATGAAGAACATTCTTCAGTTTAGGAATAAGGGAGAAATATTGCCGGTAAGTTCCTAAAATGTAAACCTTTGCATTGACATATTTCTATTTCAGAAATCTTAGTATTGTAAATTCTTTGCATTGATTATACTTTTTTTTGCAGTCAGTTTTTGAACTTGATGAATGTCCTGAAGACTACATCCTTAAGGAAGCCTGGAAGCTTCACCGGCAATGGAGGTGTAACATGAAGAGGGACCGTCTTTACGATAAGGACAGAAACTCGAACTACAGGCCTCCTACTGACAGGGCACACCACATCAAGGAGGAGGATTGAAGGGAATTTGTAGATTATTGTTTAAGTGAAGAGTTTCAGGTAATATTAATATCAACACAATTAAGTGTGTATTATCCCTTATTTATGATATGATTACTAATTAATTAATTTTATATATAGAAAACAAGCAAAACTAATAGGGAGAGAGCTTCTAAACAAGCAAAGCTACATCCTTATAGGAAGGGACGCCTCGGATATGCTCGCCTCGGGCATCGAATGGTAAGTTGTCAAACCATGCATGCATGTGTTTTCATATAGTCACTCTTACATTAACCTATAAATGATTCTTAACTTGTATGCCTACAACAGCAAAAAGAGTCCGAATCCTAGGTGACGAGCATATCTCGTCATGCAGTGTGGAAGCGAGCGAACAAAGAAAGGGTTATTGATAATGAATATGTTCAAAAAGTTATGGATGAATATGTAAGTATAATAACCTTAACGTTCATCTCATATCTATATATGATAACCTTATATATCCTTAATTAACCACCATATTTTTTGTTTCAGGAGCAATTATTACAACTGCTATCTCAATATGAGAACATAGAACAAGTTGATCGAAATGACATATTTTCTCGGGCCTTAAAGCAACCAGAGTACCCCGGGTATGTTAGGGCGACGGGATTTGGGGTCTCTCACAGAGACTGTTTCACAACCCCTAAGCAAAAGAAAGTATCCGAGGAAGAATTCGAGGAGATGAAAGCCTAGTTGAAGAGTATGCAGGAAATGATGTTTGGTCACATGAAATAGTGTGAGTTGTCGCATGGGCAGGTCCCTTCCTTCAGCCCCAGCACCAACTACAGTTGCACCAATGCAGCTGATTCTCTCCATGAGGAGGCAACTACCCCTGCATGTCCTCCACCTGCTGCTGCTACTCCTCCTACAGCTCCTACTCCCATCCTTCCATCGGTAATTTTTATTTACTATATGCGGTTCTTTGTTCTCACTCTTACGTAATACATATAATTTATGACTGCATTCTTTAGGCTTGTGGACCTGTGAACTTGCTGTTGTCCACTCCATACCTTCCCACGGTGGCTAGGAGATCGTTGGTAAACACTGGAAGTACTCAGGTACACAACAACCAGATTCCTGCTGGACACACAAGAGTGTCAATAACGATTGCGGTTAAACAAGATGCCCCATTGCCAATACCGGACGGAAACAGATGTATGGTGAAAGTCATGGATGTCGTAGGTGGATTTGTGGCTTGGCCTACGTGGTTAATAATGCTGGTGGATGATGATGAGGTATTTGAGCGACAACGATATCATTACCAAATAACATATTTTATTATTACATCATTTTATACTAACCAATATGCTGTAATAAACAATTTTGCAGGGTGCTCCAAAGGATCCAAATAAGATGGCCACCGGGGAGAGGAGCAAAAACATTGGGACCGTGCTGAATAAAAGCTCTGGGGTCGGGCAGAATCAAAGCATCGGGACCGGTCGACACACGAAAAGGACCGAGACTAGCCGGCACAACATAAGCACTCCTCGGTCAGCCAGCACATCAAAAAAAGATTCTGAAAAGGCTGCAGTTCAACAAAATCAGCCGCCGCGACAACAAAATCAGCAGCCTCAAAGATTTTTGGAAAAGGTTCCTCAACATGTGGCAGATGTTTTGATTAAGGAAAGTAAAATTCTCTGTGTTCCCATACCCAAAAGGATTTTTGGATATGACTCTGAAGAGTACCTTGATCCCGCAAAGATCAACCAAATTTTAGACCATGGCTGGCTTAGCTCATCTGTTATTACCGTATACATGAGGTACTTTAAATTGTCTTTCATTTAGTTTATTAATCATTTAGTTTGCTTACAAGTTTCGTCCATGTTATAGTTAATCCAATTTTATTATACTGTCTTAGATGTTTGTTCAAGGTTTACCCATACCATCAAGCAAAATACTTCCTCTTGTCACTAGCACAAATGTGGAAATTTTTGTGCAAAAAAGACCTCAGGAGATGGCTAATCTTATTAGTGAAAAGATTGGCTTCCACATGGAGAAGTTGGTTCTTGCACCATGCAATATAGGGTGAGAGATCTTATAAATTCAGAGCTACGTACCTTTACTTCATTATGCTTTAATGTGCTTGTTCGCTGACTAGTTATTGATTTTTCTAGTTCACAGTGGGTGTTGGTTGCACTCAAACCTCTCAAAGGGATCATATACAATTTGGATTATCTAAAAACGGTCCACGATGGGGAGCTAAAAGACACAACCATTTACAAAGCAATCAATGAGTAAGTACTCATGTTTGATGTGCATGCATGTGTTTTCAAATTTATAACTTACAACGACGTTTAATTTGTATTTGTTTTTCTTAGTGCTGTAGACGAGTTTCTAAAGATGAAAGAATTAAAAGTTACTCAACCTAAATGGAAAATAATTCAGGTATATTTTTGCAAAATTAAGGCCCATGGTAATTATTTGCAAATATTAATTTGTTTTGATTTATAAAGCAGGACTGTATTTCATTTTGTAGTGTCCAAAACAAAAAAATAACAACAATTGTGCATACTTTGTGATGAAATTCATGACGAATATTGTCACCTCAGATGTTAAGGAAATCCCAGAAGATCAGGTGTGCAATTTTGTTAAGATTTTTGCCTTAGTTGAAATTTTTTTCATGCATGTATATGTTAATTAATTGAGCTAATAACTTGGATTTTTTCCCTAGTACATAAAAGGGTACAGGTTTAAAACTTATACTGCTAAAGAACAAGCTGAAGTTGTGGAACAATGGTGTATATATATTTCAACAACGCTTTCTAAAGCAACTGTTGTTGTGATGTATGCATACACACATCACTTGCTGCCTGTGGTGGAACTAAATTATTCAAAGGCATTTTCAAATGCTTAAATCCCTAAGTGGTTTTGATGATAACAATGATTATTAAGGTTTTTACAAAGTTTGCTAACAAGCTCTTGTAGGTACAACAAAGATAAGTCCATCGTCCAGTATGACCATGGAACTTATAAGTACAGTCTAAGAGCTGAGCGTCCAATGGACTCTGATACTTGACCTTGGGTAAGTATCGTCCAATGGACTCGGGATGTCTTGCGTCCAAATAAGCAGAATGATATACGTCCAAAAATCAGTAAAGCTATACGTCTAGAGAAGCAAAGCTATGGGTCCATATGGTAAGAACTGACATAGGTCTGTGAACACCCAATTTTGTTCGGGTATTTTTGACGATTCAGATAAAAAATGGTTTCAATAGTAATTAAATAAAAGAAGCGTACTGGAAAACAAATAATAAAAGTAATTGTCTTAATTTAGGACAATTAGGGTAAATCTGCAGGGGATCACGAAATATATCAAAGGATATCCGGGTGTTTATGGCTAAATCAAAAATATTGTGTTTTTATAATCAAATCAAAATCCTAATAATTGCTTGATTCAATCTCAGATATAAAAGGATTTGTTTTTATTAACCAATTGCTCTATTTCCATAATTAAAATGCACTATGGGGGGCTATAAATAGAGAAGTTGCTTTAGGGTTTGGAGGGGGGAAAAAGGTTTGAAAAAATACATCATAGCCGCCTTGAGAAGAATAGAGCTGTTAGATCTAATGAGATTTTGCCTCATTTGAAATTTAAGTTTTGAATAATTTTAGCTAGAGTTTTAGTTATTGTTACAGATTTGATTTTGTTAGTAGTTTTGTTTTTATCTTCAGTTAAGTTGTTGCATTCTCAATTTATCTTAAGGTAGTTTAGATATTTTAGGAAGTTTAAATTAGATGTAAGCCTATTTAATAGGCATTCTCTTTTATGAATAATAAGCAATTTTTCATCTTCAATTTTTCTCTCAATTTTCTCTGCAAGTTTCCATTTTTTCCAAATTTATTTCCAACAATTGGTATCGGAGCTCAAGTTCCTACGGGCTGTGAGAATTATGTCTACTTCCAGTATTTCTTCACCAGTCATTCCAATGTTTAATGGTGAAAACTATCACATTTGGGCCGTCAAGATGAAGTATTATTTAAGGTCTCAAGGTTTATGGAATGTTGTGATCTCTGAAGCTGATCCACCTCCATTGAGAGATAATCCTACCATTGCTCAAATCAAAGCTCATGAGGAGGAGAAGCTCAAGAAAGACAAAGCCATCACTTGCTTGCATTCAGGACCTGCAGACCACATTTTTACAAAAATCATGGACTTGGAAACACCTAAACAGGTGTGGGACAAGATCCAAGATGAATTTGAGGGCAGTGACAGAGTCAAATCTGTTAGGCTCCTCACATTGAAGAGAGAATTTGAATTGATGAAGATGAAAGACAATTGAATCTGTCAAAGATTATTCTGGCAGGTTAATGGATGTTGTAAATCAAATGCGGCTTCTTGGCGAGGTATTTACTGATCAAAAGGTTGTAGAAAAAATTATGGTTTCTGTGCCTGAAAAATTTGAAGCCAAGATATCTGCAATTGAAGAGTCTTGTGATTTGCAAAGTCTCACAATTACAGAGATAACCAGCAAGCTTCATGCACAAGAGCAAAGAGTCTCAATGAGAAGTGATGAAGCAATTGAAGGTGCCTTTCGAGCAAAACATAAGGCAAATTATTCTGAAAAGCCACAATCTTTCAATAACAACAAAGGGAAATCTGAAGGTTCTTCAAGAAAAGGAAATTTTAAGCCTTGTTCTCATTGCCAAAGAACCAACCATGCTGAAGAAGATTGTTGGTACAAAGATAAACCTATTTTTCATTGTAATTTTTGCAATAAACATGGTCACAGTGAAAAGTATTGCAGAATCAAGAATAAGCATGTTCAACAGCAACCAGAACAAAAGGCAAATGTGATCGAAGAAGACAACAATGAAGAAGAGTATTTATTTATGGCATCACAAGAACTCAATTCACATGAATTGAATACATGGCTCATTGACAGTGGCTGCACTTGCCACATGACCAAATGTTTATCATTTTTTACCTCCATTGATTTATCAGTTCAACCAAAAGTTAAGCTGGGTAATGGTGAAATTGTGCAAGCCAAAGGAAAAGGGACAATTTCTATGTCAACTAAGAAAGGTATGATAATTGTCAAAGATGTTCTTTACATTCCAGAGTTAGATCAGAATTTTCTTAGTGTTGCACAAATGCTAAAAAATGGATATGCGGTCTTTTTCAAAAAAAAAAATATTGCTTTATCATTGATGAATATGGAAATGAGATAGCAAAGATTGAAATGATCGAAAGCAGCTTTTATTTGAAGTTTGATTTGGTTGAAGATCATGATTTTGCTTCCAAGATTGATGAGAGTGTTATTTGGCACAAAAGATTTGGTCACATCAATTTGAAGTCCATAAAATCCATGGAAGATGAATTTGAGATGACAAATCATGGCATAAGGTATTTAAAGACACGAGGAGTTAAGCTAAATGGCTATTTTGATAATGACTAAAGTGCTTCCGCGATATGGAGCTCATGAAGCTAAAGTTTGGCATGTTCATGGCAAATCTCAAGGAGGAGTGTTAGATCTAATGAGATTTTGCCTCATTTGAAATTTAAGTTTTGAATAATTTTAGATAGAGTTTTAGTTATTGTTACAGATTTGATTTTGTTAGTAGTTTTGTTTTTATCTTCAGTTAAGTTGTTGCATTCTCAATTTATCTTAAGGTAGTTTAGATATTTTAGGAAGTTCAAATTAGATGTAAGCCTATTTAATAGGCATTCTTTTTTATGAATAATAAGCAATTTTCCATCTTCAATTTTTTCTCTCAATTTTCTCTGCAAGTTTCCATTTTTTCCAAATTTATTTCCAACAAATGTCCAAGAGGTGCGTATACAGAACTCTAACAATCTGAGTTATCGTGTTCTTTTATATGCTGTGACGTTAACTTAGCCATGCCCTCTTGATCATCCATAGCATCACATAATATATGGTTATTTTGTACGTGTTTATTTTCTAAGTACCTTATGAAGATGTATGACATGTGAATGCCATGTGAATGATGATATATGCTTTGCTTTGTTTGCCATGATGTGTGCATGCCCTGCCGTTAAACCTGAATATATATATATATATATATAAGTTGTAACGCTGTAACTAAAAACTCAAAATACGAAATGCTTCCTATACCAAAAAAAAAACAAGAAACCCAAATACTGTTAACTGCAAAAAACTGGTAAGAGAAGACTTCACCCCCCCTTAACCGTAAGAGAACAACACCGTCGCACCGGGAGGAACTTGTTTCGTGAATCTCTGACACCACCGCGGGCATCATCGGCTCCCCCTCGTCCCCGTAATGGCGCTTGCAGTGACGGAGCGAGTCTCGGAATCTCCGGGCTGCAACCTGTGCCCTTCGTGACGAACGCAGCAGAACTCCCCGTTAAGAGCAGAGGCAATCTTGCACAGCCTCGGACCCGTCGGGATCCACACCCGAGGTCCCAACCTCCATCATCGAAGTCGTTGGACGCAAGCCTCGACCTCCGCCGTGGGTTCGTCAACCACGAGTCATAAACCCGTGATCGGTCTCTCCGCCGAGGTCGCACCGCCGTGGAGCTTCATGTGCCTTTGCCACGAATCACGCTGCGTATACCACTCCAAAATCCTTTCCCGTAGTCGGAGGCTTCCTATCGTTCACAGGCGGGGGATGATGAATAGTCGGATGAGGGGACATTATAAAACATCTCCATTGGAGTACCCACTTTTTGGTACTTAAGTGGGCCCCACTTGTACACATCACTCATTTTTATTTTTTTTAATTCAAGTACCTAATAGGTACCCAATCCCTCCAATCCAGCAACTCTAAAAAATTTACTAAATGGGTTCCATCAATAACTCTACATCCAATTATAACCCACAAAAACACATGGGACCCACGATGAGAGAAGAGAGAGAGGGTGCTTGTATAAGCAACCCTCCCCATTAAGTACCCAAAATTATTCTCCCCCATTGGGGGTACCTAATAGGTACCCATTAAGTACCCATAGGTACCCAATGGTGATGCTCTAGTAATAGGAAAAGGTAGGTGAACGCTGATAACAATATCAATAATAGTAAAGTAATAATAATACAACCCATAATAAGTAATAGGTAATAAACACATTTTTCTTTAATTATCTTTTGGGTCTGTTGAAAAATCATATTTGAGGGATTAATTAGGTGTAACACCTCTTTAATTTCATTTATTTTGGGACACAAATTGGGACAATTTAGTCGTCTTAAAATAAAATAAAAACCAAAGAATCAAGTTGGGTGTAATACTCTTCTTGATTCCCTTTTTTAAGACACAAGTTGTGACAACTTGATAGTCTTAAACCATCTTTTTTCTGAAATTGAAAAACATAAGAAAATAATAAAATCAACCAACACGCAATCGTTTTCTACAAAGAACTACGTAGCTTTGATTTCCCTATCACACCGAGGGATACGTAAGAGCAGGAGCCACTCCTGTCAAGCCTAATAAAAAACAAAATCTTTTTCCCTCTTTTATTTCAATGATAATAAGAATATTTGTGAATATTTATGTATAGTTATAAGTTTTTTGGGGTAGGATAAATATTTTAAAAGTTGTTAATTTCACATAATTAATTAAGAGGTAACCGTTGTTAAAACGGACGACGTAGGGTGCTAATACCTTTCCTACTCGTAATCGATTCCCGAATCCAATTTTTGGTTCAAGACCATTTTCAGGGTTTTTCCAATATTTTCCCTCACAAATAAACCTTGGTGGCGACTCCCTGTTTTTTAGGAATTCCTTGCGAATTTCTGGTCGCTTCAAGGTCCATATGACGAGAGAAGTCTTGCGTCCAAATGGTAAGCAAAGGTATGCGTCCATTTGGTAAGTGAACAGAAAGTTCATTCTGTTCTACAAGCTGCGTCCAACACACAGAGTCTATAACATGCTATTTAATTGCTCTTGCATTTAATATGAGACATATTTAATGAGCAAATGATTTGAAATAAATAGTTGTATGCAATGCTTTTTCGGTGCATAATTGTCAACGTTTTGAACTTGCATTTAATGAAAAGCATAAAGCATTGTGAAAAGTGTACATTAGAGAGAGAATGTATTCTGAACATTTCTGTATCTCTTTGAACACACCTTTTTTCATACACAGTGTATTTTCTCTGTCTCAATAAAATATTACTATTAACCTTTGTGTAATTGAGACTTTGAGTATAGGTTGCTTCTGACATAGGAGAAAGAACCGCAGAGAAAATACACTGAAGAGGCACTCCTACAGAGCAATGGGAAAATAGCATTTAATGCTATTAGGAAACGACTACATTTATGAAGGCTGAAGTTGAGCTTATTCAAGATCAATTCTGAAGCTTCACTCAAAGCCTATAAATACCGTGAACAAGGAGAAGAATACAAGAAGCTTGAATTACGAAAAGAAAGAGTCAAAACGTTATGCAAACATTGTCATACTCTGATAATTCTCAGAAAGTCTTATATATTTCTTTCTTCTTGTAAAAGAGAGTTTGCTTAACTCTCGAAGTACTTTAGAGTCCATATTCTCACTTGTGTGAGTTAACAACACTTTTGTTAAAAACACTCTTCTGAGTTGTTTGAGCCTTGAGAGGCTTGTTTAGAAAAGAATACTTGTTTGAGCCTGGAGAGGCTTGTCTGTAAAACAATACCTGGGTTGAGCCTAGAAAGGCTAGGTGTGCAAAGAATACTTTTTGTAAGGTCTGAAGAGACTGTTGAAGAATACTTGTAATTCTATCTGGATTGATAGTGAAATCTCTCTAGTTTGAAGGGACTGGACATAGCTCTTAGGAAAGGTTGAACCTGGATAAATACTTGTGTATTTTCTCTATCCCTTAACTCTTTTATTTTTAGTTTATATACTAACTGAGGGTTTGAATTGAAACTATTTTTGACAAGTTATTTAAACATTTAAATCGCACTAACACTTGTTTTAAACTAAGTGGACGTTTCTGCGACCAGCTTAACTGTGCGTCCAATACTTATATACGTTGTGCGTCCAATCTTTTATAAACAACGTCCAACGTTTTGCGAAAAGTTTTAAAAGCTAAGAAACACAATTCAACCCCCCTTCTTGTGTTTCACCTTGTTACCTACAGGTGGTATCAGAGCTCGGTCTCTAGGGGTTGAGCACCTAACAGTGCAGAGAAGCAAAGATCCATGGAGAACGAGGGACAAGCTGTGAACAGGCCACCACTGTTCAATGGTGACGAATATGACTATTGGAAGCAAAGAATGATCACATTCTTTGACGCATAGAATATCGACAAGTGGGATTTCGTTGAAAATGGTTACACACTCCAGTGGTGAAGCAGGGCAACCAGTGCCTAGAGCTCAGTGGACACAGGATCAGTGGACTAGATTTTAGCTGAACTCAAAGGCCAGACACTATTTGATGTGTGCCATTACAAAGTCAGAATATGACAAGGTGCACAGCTGCACTACTGTCAAGGAAATATGGGACACTCTAGCTTTGGCGCATGAAGGATCAACTCAGGTCCGTGAGTCCAAAATCAGCATGCTAGTTCATCAATATGAACTATTTAAAATGGAGGATCACGAGACAATTGATCAGATGTTTCGAAGATTCCAAACAATCATCAACAACCTGAGGTCTCTGGGAAAAATCTACACAACCCAGGACCACATCAGGAAAATCCTAAGGAGTCTGCTAAGACAATGGAGACCCAAGGTAACTACTATACAAGAAGCAAGTGATCTTTCCACTCTTGCTATGGAAGAACTTCTAGGCTCACTCAAAGTATATGAGTTTGAGCTCAAAGAAGAGGGAATAGAAAAAAGGGCAAAGTCCATTGCTCTTAAAGCTCAAAAAGGGAGCACCTCAAAAGATTTGAAGGCCAATGACTCAGATGAAGAGTCATGCAGCTCAGAAGGAGAGGAAGGTTCAGATGATGATGAACTTTCCTTCATCTCCAAGAAAATAAAGTCCATGTGGAAAAAGAAAGGTGGCTTCAGAAGGAAGCAATTCAATAGAAGATTTCCACAGAAGGAGGCTGACCAAAAGGAGAAAAGTCAAGTAGTGTGCTATGGCTGCAAGAAACCAGGCCACTACAAGGCAGATTGTCCTGAGGCTGAAAGGACAAAGGAAAAGTTCTTCAAGAAGAAGAAAGGTCTCATGGCAACATGGGAGGATCTTGATGATTCCTCTGATGATGAGGATGAAGAGGATAAAGAAGAAGCAAATCTTTGCCTAATGGCAAGCCTGCCCTCAACTGACAGTGAGGATGAAGAAGAGGTACTTTTTTTTTATCCTGAACTAAGAAATAATTTTGATTATCTTCTTAGAGAATCATCCATTATATCTGATGAGTACAGATCTTTGAAGAAAAAGTTTTCACTTATAACCAAACATTTTGAAAAGCTTACTTTAGAAAATAAAGTACTCAAATCAGAAAATGAAGAGTTGAGACTTCAAGTAAGTCAATTCAAAGATGAATCTCAAAAAGATTCTGAGTCTAATACCTCCTGTGAAGTATAAGTACTTCAACAAGAAGTAAATGAACTCACTGGAAGATTGTCTAGATTTGTTAGTAGCTCTGAGAAACTTGATCCAATTTTAAAAATTCAGAGAAAACCGTCTGACAAAAGTGGTTTGGGTTATGTTCCTAAGAAACAAGAAAAGCCAAAACCAAAGTTTTCTAAAAGTCCTTCCAAGTTTAACTTATACTGTGGTCAATGTGGAAAGGCTGGACATGTCACCTCGACATGCGTCCATAACAAAAGAAATCTGCCTGGACGCAGACCAACACTAACAAGAAAGGACCCAAGTCAATCTAGGTACCTACGCATATGATAATTCCTGTTGCAGATATGCTTGATGGGAGGAAGACAACTCCAGTCATGGTACCTGGACAGTGGCTGCTTATGACACATGACAGGAGAAAGGTCTATGTTCCAAGACCTAAAGCCTAGGACAAAGGGCTAGGTCACCTTTGGAGGAGACCAGAAAGGCAAAATAGTTGGGATAGGTAAGATTGGTAAGCATCATTTTCCCTCTATTGAGAATGTCTTGCTGGTTGAAGGACTCAAACATAATCTACTTAGCATAAGTCAATTGTGTGATAGTGGATTTGATGTTTCCTTTAACAAGGATAAATGTATAGTAAAAAATTCTGACAAGTCCATACTTTTTCAAGCAAAGAGGCAGGACAATGTTTACAAAATTGATTTTGAAAAATTGGCCAAACAAAATGTCTCATGGCACAAGAAATTTGGTCATGCAAGCTTGAAAACCATCTCAAAGCTAAATAAACATAACCGCGTGAGAGGACTACCAAATCTTGTGTACAAATCTGAAGTTCTGTGTGAAGCATGTCGGAAAGGGAAACAAGTGAAAAGCTCTTTTAACTCCAAAAATATTGTTTCTACTTCTAGACCTTTGGAACTTTTACACATGGATTTGTTTGGACCCACACAAACTGCTTCTTTGAATGGAAAGAAATATGGACTAATTATAGTTGATGACTATACTAGATGGACATGGGTTAAATTCCTTTCACACTAGGATGAGTCTTTCAAAGTCTTCACTGTATTCTGTAAAAGAGTCCAGAATAAGAAAGGAGTTTGTATTAACTCTATTAGAAGTGATCATAGAGGTGAGTTTGAAAATGCAAACTTCTAGAGATTCTGTGAAGAGAATGGAATCCTTTACAATTTCTCTGCACCAAGAACACCTCATCAGAATGGTGCGGTGGAGAGAAAGAATCGATCTTTACAAGAGATGGCCAGGTTCATGCTCAATGATCACTCAACCTCTAAGAGGTTTTGGGCTAAAGCTGTAAATACTGCTTGTTATTTATAGAACAGAATATATGTGAGGCCTATATTGAAAAAGACTCCATATGAATTGTGGAAAGGAAGAAAACCTAACATATCTTATTTTCACCCTTTTGGATGTGAATGTTTTATTCTCAATACTAAGGATCAACTTGGCAAGTTTGATTCCAAGATTGACAATGGAATTTTTCTATGGTACTCTGAAACTTCCAAGGCGTACAGAGTTTATAACTCAAGAACCTTGACTGTTGAAGAATCAATTCATATAAAATTCAATGACAAAAAGCATGACAAAGAATTGTCAGAGCTAAATGATTCTCTTGCAGATATGAGAATACAAGAAGAATGTGAAAAAACATCACCTAAAGATGAAGAAGATGGATCAGATGCAGAAACTAATGATGCGTCCAATTCAGAAAGAGGATGAAGCTGACACTTCAAGACCTATCATCCTGAAGATCTAATCATTGGAGATGGTAATGATAGAGTCAGAACAAGGTCTACTTTCAGAGAACAAATTGATGTTGCATTCATCTCTGAGTTGGAGCCAAAGAATGTTGATGAAGCCCTATTGGACGAAGGATGGATTTTAGCTATGCAGGAGGAGCTGAACTAATTCAAGCGTAATGATGTTTGGATGCTGGTTGCCCCACCTGAAGATAAATCCATTATTGGAACCAAATGGGTATTCAAAAACAAACTGGACAAAGAAGGTAAAGTTGATAGAAACAAAGCAAGGTTAGTTTGCTCAAGGTTACTCACAACAGGAAGGTATTGATTTTACTGAAACCTTTGCTCCAGTAGCTAGAATAGAAGCCATTCGCATCTTACTTTCATTTGCTGCCCAACATGATATGAGGCTTTATCAAATGGATATAAAGAGCGTTTTTCTGAATGGTATAATAACCGAGGAAGTCTATGTTGAACAACCTCCTAGTTTTGAGGATCAAACTTTTCCTAATCATGTTTTCAAATTGAGAAAGGCCCTTTATGGCCTCAAGCAAGCTCCTCGAGCTTGGTATGAAAAACTAAGTTCATTCTTAATGGAAAATGGTTTTTCAAGAGGAAAAGTTGATACAACTCTTTTCAGAAAATCCATAGACACACATTTTATCATAGTGCAAATTTATGTGGACAATATCATTTTTGGTGCTACTGATGAATCTTTGTGTGGAGAATTTTCTGAGTTAATGCAGAAGGAGTTTGAAATGAGTATGATGGGAGAATTGAAATTCTTCCTTAGACTTCAAGTAAAACAGACTCAAGATGGGATTTATTTGCATCAGTCCAAATATACAGAGGAGCTTCTAAAGAATTTCAATATGGACGATTGCAAGCCTATGAACACTCCTATGCATCCATCTTGCATACTGAACCTGAGTGACAAAGATAAAAAGGTAGATCAAAAGGTATACAGAGGTATGATTGGATCTCTCTTATATCTTACTGCATCTAGACCTGATATTATGTTTAGTGTTTGCTTATGTGCAAGATTCCAATCAGATCCTAGAGATACTCACTTGACTGTTGTCAAGAGAATCTTTAGATATCTGAAAGAGACTACTAATCTTGGTTTGCTATTTAAGAAATCAGATGAGTACAGATTAGTAGGATTCTGTGATGCTGATTATGCTGGAGATAGACTTGAAAGAAAAAGCACTAGCGATGAATGCCATTTTATTGGATCCAATCTAGTATCGTGGACAAGCAGGAGACAGAGCACAATTGCATTATCTACAACTGAAGCTGAATATTTCTCTACTGCAAGTTGTTGTTCTCAGCTCCAATGGATTAAACATCAATTGGAGGACTACAACATTTTCGAGAGTAAGATTTCTGTTCTTTGTGATAATAGTGTTGCAATCAATTTGTCTAAGAACTCAATCTTACACTCAAGAGCTAAGCATATAGAAATTAAACATCATTTCATTAGAGACTATGTACAGAAGGGAATATTTGATATTCAGTTTGTTAGTACTGAAAATCAATGGGCAGATATATTTACAAAACCCCTCTATGTAGATAGATTAACTTTTATAAAGAAGCATTTAAATATGCACTTTATAAGAGAGTGATATTTAGCGTCCAATATGCTCAAGTTGAGTCTGAGTCCAATAAGACTAGTGTCCAATAGGACATGTCAGTCTAATTGAGACTTAGAATTTTTATTAAGGCGTTTAACTCTTAGCCTTCCCACGCAGAGTCTAATTCATGCAAACATGGTCTACCTAAACTGATCTTTCATCCTATATGTTTTTTTTTTATATAACGACAAATATGACTAGCGTCCAGTGGGACACGTCAGTCAAATTGGAATGAGAACTAGTCTTTGACGTTTTAATATTTCTCTAATGTTTTTATGTTCTCAAAATTTCTTGGAAGTTGAAACTGCTTTTAAAGAAAGGCTATCTGTTTCAAGGTCTTTTCAACTGTTACTCTTAGTTGCACGTCTTCTCTGTTTTCTCTCTCTCTCTCTCTCTCTCTCTCTCTTGCAAGTACTCTCAAAACCTCTTAAAGCATTCTTTTGCTCTCATTTTTTTTAAGAAAAATCCTACTCCAGAACATCTCTCAATTCCTTCACTAGACAATGTCGAGAATCAATAGCATGGAAGTAAATGTGGAAACTTTCATTGACTTGTTCGTATCTACTGAGTTCGGCATCGACATTAGAAACGAGATTATCGCGGCTGGGTGGTCTAGATATTTTGATGAGAACACGAAAGTTTATCCTGCTTTAATCAGAGAGTTTTGGAACTCAAGAGAAATGATGGATGACAGCATCAAAGGAATGGTGCTAAAGAGAGAGGTCCATGTTTCATATGACTCCATTGCTCAAGCCATTTCCTGTGAAAAAGAAGGAGAAACCTACAGATCAAACTGGAAAGCTGAGTTTGGTGGAGATTCAGAAGTACGCAGACTCTTACTTAAATCTCCAAGTAGTGGCCCCATCGTCGCCTCAAGGATGTATGACAAAGTCCGTGTCCTGCACTTGCTACTGAACAAGACGGTTATTCACAAGGCTGGGTCAAGGGACTTTGTTTCTGACTTGCATGAATTTCTGCTGGTACACCTTCTGTCTCTAAACAAGATCAACTTGCCATCCATCTCATTTTTCTACTTTAAGAGAGATTCAACAAGCATGGGAAGAAAGAATGCTATCCCCTTTGGAGTTCTTCTCCAAAAGGTACTAAATAATCACATTCCTGTTGCTATTGCTGAAAAGCTATCAACTCTACAAGGAGTTTTTCAACCAAATCTGGAAAGACTCAGTTTCGTGAGGATGAGACTGACACCAGAGGAGGAAGACCAGAGAGATGGTCCAGATGCGGTTCAGGAAGTTTCTAAAGAAGAAGAAGAGAGTGAACAAAACTCTCGTGTTGAAGAAACAGAGGAACAGCGAGAGGCAAGGATTACCAGAGCAAGAGAAGAAATCAGAAAGTTCAAAGAAGATCAGCTGGATGCTAAAAGAAGAGAAAAAGAAGTTAAGAAAAATAAGAGAAAAGGAAAAGAGGTTGCCAAGCATATCTTAAATCGCTTAGATGTAGAGAGCAGAAAAAGAGAAATGCTGAAGATATGCTCACATCGTCTCAGGCAGAAGAATTTGCAATGAGTGTAGATCCTTTTGAAGTTTCTACATCTCAGATAAACATGGGCGCTGCTCCTCAAAGGGGTGATGTGGTTCATCAATCTTAGTCTAGAATAGTAAGAAGGCCTTTTACAAGGTCACAAAGAAGTGGATTGATTTAGTTACCTAAAACCTCCTCGAGAGAAAGAAGGTCAAAAAGAAGGGCTGAACAATTGTCTCAAATCGCCAGAACAACTATAACACCCTCATTTTTTTTATATAGTTTTTATTGACTTTTAATCTGCTTTAAATTAATTAAAATTATTTAATTAATGAATTTTAGATCTTGGGGGTGAGAATAAGGATATTAACATCTTAGATTTATTTTAGAAGAGTCAAGAGTAGCCAAGTTCGCAAAACTGAGTTTTTGCGGGAATCGCATTCTCTCTTGATGCAGGGATAGGGTCTAGTATTTTTCTGGAGGTCATTTTTACTCCAAAATAATTTTTTAACGAACCAAAAGTTATTGTTATAATATTTGTGATTTTTAGAAATTTTTTTGGAAATTTTTCAGAAAAAACTTTATTTTACCCACGTTTGGAGCTTTACGGGTAAACCGGACGCAACCGGGACATGAAAAATAGTCCAAAAATTTAGTTTTGGGTTTTTAAATTTTTCTATGACATATTCAAATCATAAAATTCATTTCTCATGATTTTACTCATTTTAGAAAAATATTTATCTAAAAAGGGGTTCGAAAACTACGCATTTTTACTGCTTTGAACTACCGATTAAACCCTAACTTGATGGAATTAAATCCCACCATTTTCCAGTCAGCTTTAGGCACATAAGAAGGGCTGATTTCACTCTCTAAAACATTCCAAAAGTCAATTTGGTCAAATGGAGTTAATATTTGAATTTTTTCCAAATTAGGTGAGATAGTATGGCTCCCAATCACCAAAAGCATGCAAGACCATACCTCCCCACTCTTCCTTATAGTCTGGCCGAATTCCTTAGGTAAGGGAGGAGAGAAGTTCATTTTCTTCATTCACTTCATCTTCCTCATCTTGCAAAACTCCATTTTCTCTCCTTTCCAAAGCTTGATTCCATAACTAAAGCTTTGTGATTTCTTGAGTTCTAGCCATTCAAGCTTTACAAAAAAGGTTTGGACCATCATTCTAATCCATAAACTTCTTTCATTTTTTCATTTCCACCACTTTCATTTTTCCCATGAAAGCTTGAGTTCTTCATTTCACTAAAAGTAAGCTTTTTTTTGGTTTAGGTTCACTCCATTGGAACCTACAAGCTTGAAAACTATCTTGGATCTATTTTCCTTCAAGATTTGAGTAAGTATTCCTCTACTCAAATTTCTATACCTTAGGGTTTGGTGGTTTTCATAAAACTCATATTTTTATGGTTTGATTTTGGTGTATTTTGTGAAAGGTTAATTTTTCTAAGTGTGGGAACATCAAGGCTTCAAGGAGGCCACTTGGTGATTGTGTAGAGGGAAGGTGATTAGTCGTGTTTGCCCATTTTCCTAAGCTTCAAGAGGTAAGGGGATTTTCTCAATAAGTTGGGAAGGATGTGTATGTGTGTGGTGTATGTTGTATGTTCTAAGTTAAACTCAATGACTTGAGTTTTTCTATTGGGTGTTGAATGAAGTTTCATTCTCTTGGTAATATGTATTTTTTATATGTATATGTATATGAGTAAAAATATGATTTTGGTTGAGGCATGATAATTTTTTATAAACCTATGTGTTGTTGGAAAAATCATATGTATGATTTGGATTGATTTGGAATGCCTAAGTGTATGTTTGAGGAAGTATGTTTTATGCTATGTTCATGATGTATGTTGGTATGTTATGAATGATTACTTTGAGTGTATGTTTGATTTATGGCTTGGTGGTGTTTTTGCCTAAATGGATGAATGTTAATTCTTTGATGTTTCACATGATTTAATTCAATGTGATTGGGATTGGATTAAAAATATTTGATTAAGTGTGGGAAGAGGGTTTAAAAGCTTTAATGAAAAAGTTTTCCAAATGAATTAATTAGAATTCAAAGATAACACTTAATTAGATAAATTTCATCAAGTTTCTAATCATAAGTCTTAAATCAATTTCATATTAAATCCTTGTTATCCATAAAATTCCAAGTGAGCTAGAAAATCAATTAATGAGGGAGAAAATCAAATTTTAGATTTTTAAGGGGTTAAAAACAAAATCTGGGTGCTTTTGGGCCAAAAATATAAATTTCTGGAATTATGGGGCAAAAACACGAAATCTGGGCACTTTGGGCCAAAAATGTAATTTACAAATGTTTTGGGTCAGAAACGCGAAGTCTGGGCACTTTAGGCCAAAAACGTAATTTAAGAAAGTCTTGGGCAGAAAACGCGAAATCTGGGCATTTTGGCCCAGAAACCAAATTCTTCAGAAAACCAGGGGCTGGACTGCAAAACTGGACTTCTTAGGGGGTCAGAATTGTAAATACTTAAAAGTAAAGGAAAATTAAGTAAAATTATCAAAGAATCTACTCAAGTTTTTAATTAACCCTTTTATAATGAAAAGTGGGAAGAAAAATAAATAAAGTGAGTTTTAAATAGGAGGTAATTCTTTTATAACAATTAAAGATTTAAGATTTTGAAGTTAAATAAGAACTTTAATTCCAAAGAGGAGTTTCCATAAACTTATGTTTTTAAAATGACGTTTCTACACGGTATTGGAAGATGACCAATACGTGGCGATGATAAAAGTCTTAAGGACAATAATACTACACAGTATTGAAAGAGGATCAATACGTGGCAACGATAAAGTCTTGCGGACAATAATATTACACGGTGTTGGACGAAAGCTAACACGTGGCGACGAAAAACCCTAAGACGAGGGACCGCATTAATTGTCTTGTAATGTGTGTGCAAATATAGTTGTCAGTGCTACAATCCAGCTTGGAGGATTGTGCAATATATATATAGAGGTCGTTGCTACAATCCAACTTGGAGGATTGTGCAATAAATGTAGATGACGTTGCTACAATCCAGCTTGGAGGACTGTGCAATATATATATATGTCGTTGCTACAATCCAGCTTGGGGGATTGTGCAATAAATGGAGATGTCGTTGCTACAATCCAGCTTGGGGGATTGTGCAATAAATGTAGATGACGTTGCTACAATCCAGCTTGGAGGATTGTGCAATAAATGTAGATGTCGTTGCTACAATCCAGCTTGGGGGATTGTGCAATAAATGGAGATGTCGTTGCTACAATCCAGCTTGGAGGATTGTGCAATATATATATATATGTCATTGCTACAATCCAGCTTGGAGGATTGTGCAATGTATATATAGATGTCAGTTGCATTTGGTGTTTGGCTTTGCCAAAATTGAGCTACAATCCAGCTTGGAGGATTGTGCAATCCAGCTTGGGGGATTGCGAATGGAGTGCGGTTTGAGCTGTATTGAAAGATGTTGAAGTGACATGCATTATGCTAGAGTGTTATGTGTGTTTGACTATGTGTTTAACTTGATGATGTGTGCTCTTTTGGTGTGTGATTATCTTACAGGAAGATTTGTGAAAGAGTAATTATACATATATTCTTGGAATGTATTATGTAGTATTTTCTTTTTCGTATACATCCTTTCAGTGGACTCTCAACTAGTGCAAAGAAATTCACCCTTGCGTGTTTTTCTATTATTTTATGTACGTTACGCTTAGATGTCCACTTCAAGACCTCTGATAACCCGAGTGAGGGAGTGCCTCCGGCCTCGTGAGGCCAATGGTGGGGGATGGATTTACGATCCCATCTCCCAATGGGCCACTGTGACTGGATACGTGGTCAGGACTAGAGGAGGGGTGTTGGGCCCCGAAGAGGTTTTGGAGAGGGACATGGTTTTAGACATCTACATACCCGTCGAGAGGATGCGCTACTGGCTGAGAGATGCACTCTTTGCACGCAGTATCACCTTGGAGAACCGGGAGGCCAGAGTTTCGCCCACGGCACAGCCTAGGAGAGAGACGAGGGAGGATCAGAGGCCTACACCTTAGCGGATAGCCGGATCGGTATCTGGCCGTTGTCGTTTGATTCATTGCACTCCAAGGAAGAGTTTCTTGGAGAGGGCACGCGTACCAAGGATGGCTCCACCGGTGACACCAGTTCCATCACCCGAGATCGTGAGGCCGACACTTCCTGTTCCAAACGTCACACCTTTTGGATGTTTTGCTCGTTGTTCTTCTGATACTTCTGCCGGACCTTCAGGACATGCAGGGAGAGGGAAGAGGAAGGTCAGAGATGAGCCTGGATGCGGTTGGCTCGTGGAGTTCGAGGTGTCTGAGGTTGAGGAGGACCCCGAGGAGACGTCATCGTCTTAGGCCTGTAGAGGTGGGGGTGTCTAGTGCTAGGTTGTAGAGTATCTGTTAGCGACCAGCCTAGGTTTGGGATGTACATGTTCAGTGTCGTGTATTGGACACACTTTTTGATTTATCATTTTTCCTAGGTTTAGCTTTATCGCTTTATTTTCTTTGTGTCAGGATGATGTATTTTGGCCACTATGTTGTGGTTCCAAACTATACTTGCGGGCGCAAGACTTGTGTATATTGACTTGATGATATATATATGTGTGTGTGATGTTTCTTTTCTTCTAAATTTCTGGATGGCTAAATGGGTTGTGAGTAAATCTTTTTGGTATAAGATCCTTTAAAAAAAAAATTTAGCCACCAATTTTGGTAACCATGATTTATGAGAGATGATTTTCCGCATTAAGTTTAGTTTTTCATGTGACGTTCCTTGAGGGAAAAAGGGGCGTTACAACAACCAGGAACCTGAAGCTGTTGAAGACAACACTCCAGTGCCAGAAACCATTGCTGTGGCACCTGAGGCTGGAAATGTTTCTAAAGGCCATGTATCAAGAGAAGAGTTTCAACAGCTGTATGCCAAAGTAGACAATTTGATAGCTCTGGTTCAAGATCTTGTCAAGAAGAAGATTGAAGGATCTTCTAGATTTCTTTTAAATGTTTTTCCAATTTTTTTTGTTTCTTTTTAAACTTTCTTTTTGGACTATGATGTTCTCTGAACCTTTTTGTCTAATGAGAAAAGGGAGAGAAATTGGGAATTAAGTTTTAGTTTTAAAAGCACAAGTCATTAATAAAATGAGATTGAGTCACAATTGAAAGTGCAGTAGTTTTATTGCTTATATATATATATATATATATATATATATATATATATATGCTCTGATTACTATTTATTCTGAGTTTGATTGCTCTGATTATATATATATTGTTGGACTAATCTGTTATTTGAGAAAAAGAACTTTTTAGGTGCTCAACAGATTGAAAAATCTAAAAACCATGAGATGTTTATCTCATGGGGAGAAGAGTAAAAAACAATGAGATGTTTATCTCAGGGGGAGTTTCCCTTATTTGAGAAAAGTTTTCTTTTAAAATGTTTTTGCTCACTGATTATTCTGTTTACTTGCTTATTTTGCTTGTAAAACTTAAAAATGTTTGTCATCATCAAAAAGGGAGAGATTGTTGGAACCAAATTATTCAAAGGCATTTTCAAATGCTTAAATCCCTAAGTGGTTTTGATGATAACAATGATTATTAAGGTTTTTACAAAGTCAGCTAACAAGCTCTTGTAGGTACGAAGAGCTGAGCGTCCAATGACTCTGATACTTGACCTTGGGTAAGTATCGTCGAATGGACTCGGGATTCCTTGCGTCCAAATAAGCAGAATGATGTACGTTCAAAAATCAGTAAAGCTATACGTCCAGAGAAGCAAAGCTATGGGTCCATATAGTAAGAACTGACATAGGTCCATATGACCAGAGAAGCCTTGCGTCCAAATGGTAAGCAAAGGTATGCGTCCATTTGGTAGGTGAACAGAAAGTTCATTCTGTTCTACAAGCTGCGTCCAACACGCAGAGTCTATAACATGCTATTTAATTGATCTTGCATTTAATATGAGACATATTTAATGAGCAAATGATTTGAAATAAATAGTTGTATACAATGCTTTTTCTGTGCATAATTGTCAACGTTTTGAACTTGCATTTGATGAAAAGCATAAAACACTGTGAAAAGTGTACTTTAGAGAGAGAATGTATTCTGAGCATTTCTATATCTCTCTGAACACGCCTTTTTTCTTACACAGTGTATTATCTCTGTCTCAATAAAATAGTACTATTAACCTTTGTGTAATTGAGACTTTGAGTACAGGTTGCTTCTGACATAGGAGAAAGAACTGCAGAGAAAATACGCTGAAGAGGCACTCCTACAGAGCAACGGGAAAATAGCATTTAATGCTATTAGGAAACGGCTACATTTATGAAGGCTGAAGCTGAGCTTATTCAAGATCAATTCTAAAGCTTCACTCAAAGCCTATAAATACCGTGAACAAGGAGAAGAATACAAGAAGCTTGAACTATGAAAAAGAAAGAGTCAAAACGTTGTGCAAACATTGTCATACTCTGATAATTCTTAGAAAGTCTTGTATATTTCTTTCTTCTTGTAAAAGAGAGTTTTCTCAACTCTCGAAGTGCTTTAGAGTCCATATTCTCACTTGTGTGAATTAACAACACTTTTGTTAAAAACACTCTTCTGAGTTGTTTGAGCCTAGAGAGGCTTGTTTAAAAAAGTATACTTGTTTGAGCTTGGAGAGGCTTGTCTGTAAAAGAATACTTGGGTTTGAGCCTGGAGAGGCTTGTCTGTAAAACAATACTTGGGTTGAGCCTAGAGAGGCTAGGTGTGCAAAGAAAATTTGATGTAAGGCCTGATGAGGCTGTTGAAGAATACTTGTAATTCTATCTGGATTGGCAGTGAAATTTCTCTAATTTGAGGGGACTGGACGTAGCTCTTAGGAAAGGGTAAACCAGGATATATACTTGTGTATTTTCTCTATCCCTTAAGTCTTTTATTTTCAGTTTATATACTAACTGAGGGGATTGAATTGAAACTATTTTTAACAAGTTATTTAAACGTTTAAATCGCACTAACACTTGTTTTAAACTAAGTGGACGTTTCCGCGTCCAGCTTAACTGTGCGTCCAATCTTTTATAAACAACATCCAACGTTTTACGAAAAGTTTTAAAAGCAAAGAAACACAATTCAACCCCCCTTCTTGTGTTTCACCTTGTTACCTACAGCCTGCGTGTTGTCTGTGAGGAAACGCGAGCGGGGTTTATGGGACACAACAAGAGCGCTTCGTAGGCGTTGTGGTAAGAGCGCGTCTAAACAACAACGGGGCGATCAACAACGCTTTTACGCGCTGTTGAAATTAAAATGAAACGATGTTGTAATGCTTTCTCGACGTAGTACTAGGTCGTGGGAGCGTGGGAGGAAATGAAAATGTGCATCCTTTCCTTCCAATACGCATAACCATCACCATTAAACACGGGTGCCTTATTGTATGACCCATCAATATATGTAAAAGTGTTGGAAGCTATAGGATCACTCTATATAGCATACAACTAGCAATAGAGAACAAGCTCTGATGCCACTTGTTAGCCTAAGTGGCTTCTACGAAGATGAATCCTAGAGGGGGTGAATAGGATTCAATATATTTTCGAAAATTTTTTGCAAACCTCTTCGTTTTGATGCTGATTATGTGTATTGCAAAGTAGTTTCAAAAAAATGAATGAATGTATATACTAAGCGACAGTTGAATAACACTTGAATTCAATTCAACAAAGATTTAGAAAACCCTAAATTCCCAAATGTTAATCAAATCACAAAATTCAAAGAGGGAAAAAGGTTAAGAAGATGAACACCGTTATTTATACTGGTTCAGTCACCTAATGTGACATACGTCCAATCCCCAATTCGTTTTCGAATTGAGATTTCAAACAACTACTATAACGGGTATGATTACACACAATCTTTTTACAAGGAGATTCCCCATAGACAAAATTAGGGATTCCTCACCCTAATTCAACCACACAGAGGATTCCCCACCTCTGATTTTACAATACAAAACAAGAACAAGAGTTTAGAGATTACCAATTACAATGACATACAATCTGTCAGATTTGGCAAGATTAAGATCTAAGAACAATACCCAAGACTTGATTTGAGATGCATGATTGAAGAACTTTGAGATTCAGAGTTTGAAATGAAAGATTTAGGTGCTACAGAGAGGATCTTAGGCATGGAGATTGAAAGGAAGAGATCTCAGAGATTGCTCTTCCTACATCGGTCAAGCTACATTGAAAATGTTCTGAAAAGGTTTAACATGCAAGTTGCTAAGATTGTCTCTACACCTATAGCTGGTCACTTCAAGTTATCTGTAAACCAGTCACCTAAAACTGAAGAAGAACATGAACACATGAGAAGCATCCCTTATTCCAATGCAACAGGAAGCCTTATGTATGCAATGGTGTGCTCAAGACCAGACTTAGCTTATGCTGCAAGCTTGGTGAGTAGGTTCATGGGTGATCCAAGAAAGGAGCACTGGATGGCAGTCAAATGGATAATTAGATATCTCAAAGGGACCAAATCTATAGGCTTGATCTTTGGCAAAACAAGGCTAGAAAGTGGAAAGTTGGAAGGATTTGTAGATGTAGACTTTGTTGGTGATGTGGACAAAAGAAGTAATATGGTTGAATGGTTTTATCAGTGACCTTGAAGGAGATGAAATTCCTGTCACTGTGTGGTGTGATAGCCAGCGTGCAGTGTGCCTTTCTAAGAACCAAGTGTTCCATGAAAGGACTAAACACATTGATATAAGGCTACACTTTATAAGGGACATCATAGCTCAAGGGTTGGTAGAAGTGAAGAAGGATGCAGGAGAAGATAATCCTGTATACATGCTTACTAAAGTTGTTCCTGGTTCCAAGTTTGCTCATTGTCTTGACTTGGTGAACATTGGAGTTGAAAGCAAGTGAGTCTCAGCTTGAGAATGAAGACATACCCAAGCTATTGTGTTTTATGCAATTGAAGATCCAAGGTGGAGATTTCTAGAACCGAATGGCTCATCAATTGGCTTTAGTTAGGATATGTCTTATGTTTAGCTATGTGATCTGTAACCTTATCCTAGTTTCTGTTATTAGTTAGTTTGGGAAGCTTTGTAACTGATTTATATTAGAATTGGGGGATTGGGATCTCATATAAAATTAGTCATAGCTAGGTGCCTTAGAACACAAGTAACTGAGCAATTCAATTATATAGATTACTAAGAGAGTGCAAGTGAGGAAGTGTGACTTACCTGAAAACTTCTTGTACTGGTTGTGATCTTGAGATAATGGATGTGTGCTCGCCTCAGTGTGGATGTAGGAGAATAAGCTTCAAACCACGATAACTCTATGCCATCTTCTTCTCTAACTCATTCTCTTTGGTACTACATAATTTCTTTCTCTGTTCTTGATCCGATTTCATAACAATAACAAAAAGTCAAAAAAAGACAAGATAGATAATCAATGAAGCAGTTGAGAAAGCATTGATTATGTACATTGAAGAATACTCAGAAAAGTCAATTATGATATGACTCGAAATAGTACTTCAAGCAGAACACTAAGGACACTCAGAAAGGTGATACCAGACATGATCAAAATCAATGCTAATTATGAGAAAAGTTTTGAAGCAAAGATGAGAATATCAAGCAACTTTGAAGTAACTTGTGCAGGAAAACATCTTGTTGAGAAAGGTTTTAATTGCTCAGAAAAGTGGAAATTCACAAGTAACCTTAGAGCTCAGAAAGGTCGAGAAATGTTGTTGTAGCTACTATCAAGCATTTTCTCATAAGTATTCAAACATCTAAAACAACAATCCTTGATGATTTCAAGCTTTGAATACTGTCAAGAAGGATTTCAACTTAGTTTGAAAGGTTCACTCAGACAGGTGCTCAGAATTTTACTGGCTAATTTTTCAAGTGAGTTAGCACTGCCACACAAGCATATAAGACAGTCGGAACATAAAGCAACGTCATGGGCCTATCTCTAACGGCTATTAATGGCTACTTTGAATATTTTCGCTACAAAAGAAGTTGGATTAACAACTAAGACGTTGGTTACTTGCATTATCATAGATATGAAAATCTACAACTTCGCATAACCAAAAGGAAATCCTTCTTATCAAGCACCCACTTCTCTAGTTCATTTTCATTTGCATTCTTGTAACTGAGACTAGTGATTTAGGCTCAAATTTCATATCACATTACACTCTTTAAGTGATTTGAGTTGCAATATACACAAAACTCTTTCTACAATTTGTTATAACTCTCAATCTTGAAAGGTTGTTCTATTATTGGTTGACTGGTTAAGCCTACAAAGATTGCGGTAAGAGAATACCGGTGTTAAGCCAACAGAGGCTAGGGTAAAAGAATACGAGTTCTAAAGCTTGTAGAGGCAGAGGTAAAAGAATATTGGTTTGCCCATTGGTGGCTGTATTGTGATTTGCAATTGTGGAAAAATCTCACTATGTGTGTGGACTGGACATAACCCACAGATTGTTTGGGTGAAGCAAGATAAATATTTGTGCAGTATTTTCTATCTCTTAAGCTCTTTATCTTACTACACTTATTTCTTAGTTAGTGGTTTTCTCATAAAAGGTCACCTTTCTGATCAACATTTTTCTTTCACAGTTTTGGACAAAGTTTTTAAGAAAGCATAGCCAAAATTTCTATGCATAAATTTTTATTGAAAACTGTTAATTTTATACTCATATTTTATCATAATAGTTTTAAAGAAATCATTTTTGAAAGACACCGATTTCACTCAGAAAGGATACCTTTCTGAACTGTACTAACGAGCTCTGTTAGCTGTCCTTTCTGAAACATTTCCGAACACCAAGTTATACATGAGAATCCTTCAGAAAAGTTATTTCAAGTAAATTTTAAAGAGGTCACAGTTCAACCCCCTTCTTGTGACTACTCTATTCACATCAATTATAATTGGGAAATATGGTGAAACTACACTTCGAACATGGAGAGTGGTGAGAACAATTCCAATCACGACACATTTTTTTAGTGAAGATAGCTTGAATCAAGAATAGCTAATCTGGCAAAAACAAGAGGACTTTTTCTCCCGTGAAGAGAGAGAATCTATCTAACAACTCCAAAGTGGAGAGTAATGTTTCCTCCAAGAATTTATGAGAGTTTTTGTTACAAAACCTGATAGAGGCCATGGAACTTGGAAGAGAAAAAGATAAAAAGACACTAGAAATAGAAATTATATTGATATGATGAAAAGAGGTGAATTACAAGAGGTGCAATGGGGCTTATATAGCCAATGAGAACCACTAATTCCTAATATTATCTAACTAATTTGTAACTAATATTTTATATCTCTAATAGCCCCCCTTAAACTGGAAGGTGCTCACAACACTTCCAGCTTAGAATGAGCATAGAGAGAAAAAATATGAACAATGACACGAGCAAATCTTAACCACCGTACGAGACAGAAGAAATCATCAAGGCCATAAGGCAAAGATTTACCACCAAGCTGAAACTATACTTCTAAGTTTAACCACTTGGCAAAAGCATAAATCAAGTATCAATGCTTAACCACTCAAGCATAAGCAGTATTGAAAGCTTAACCACTTAGCAGAAGCAAACAACAACGATATCAATCCTTAGTCATCCATGGCAGAAGCATTACAACTTAACCACCATGGGCAGAAGCTAAAAACAATCCAATAAGGCTAAACATCAACAAAACAACAAAGAAACATATCACCAAACACTTGGTGTGCATGAGAAACTTCATATCATAGACCATTTGGAAAGAACCAGTGTACTTTAGCACTTCAACAAACCAAAAAAAATTCACCAAGAACCATAGTAACTTGTCCACTATCACTAACAATTTGGCTGCCAATGTTTTAGAAACTGGAAAATGCATTGGTGAACGATAGTGAATCACCTGGTTCCCTTCCTTCTTATTTTCTTACGCACAACTCCAACACATAGTGTGTGTGCTGCAAAAAAGAGAATGTCAATCAAAGAGAAAATAGAAACAACAAACAAGATTGTGGATGCAAAGCTCGAAGAACTTGTCAATGGCGGAAAGGTCGAGCAATGCTTTCAACGAGTAAGGATGAAACGACATAAACATATCTAAAAGAAATAAAGAGGAAAAAAGTAGATCTGAAAAAACACAGCAAAGAAATAAGATTTGAAACCATGATTTTCTCGGGAAAAAAAGAGTCTTAAAAAAAACAGGAAACCCAGACTCTCAGAGATGGAACCTCGATTGCAGAAAGTTGAACAAGAAATTAGGAAACACCACAATGATGGCAATAAAAACTTGAGAACAAAAAAGTTTTGAAAACTAAAAAGGGAGAATAGAATGAATTGAAAATAAAGTCGAAATGAATGAAGAACAAAGTTGAGTTGCAACAGTGGTTTCTTGTGAAAATGAAAAACAAACAAATGGAAAGAAAAGAAAAGCGGAATGCAGCAAGAAATTCATGGAGGATGACATAGCTTTGATACCATGTTACAAAACTTGATAGAGGCCATGGAACTTGGAAGAGAGAAAGATAAAAAGACACAAGAAATAAAAATTGTATTGATATAATGAGAAGATCAGGTGAATTATAAGAGGTGCAATGGGGCTTATATAGCCAATGAGAACCACTAATTCCTAATATTATCTAACTACTTTGTAACTATCATTTTATATCTCTAATAGAGGGATCTCCAAGTCTACATATCTCCTGGCTTGTGGCTCTAAGAGTGAATTGGTCCAGCCAAGAGGACTGAACATATTTTCTCACATCCTGTTGGTGGAAATCAGTCTCGTGATTGAACGAGTGATGGATCTTTGTCTTTTGAAAATATTATACGGACTAAAGAGTGGGGGAACAGTTTCAGCAATTCTAGCCTCCTGGCTTGTGGCTCTAAGAGTGAATTGGTCCATCCAAGAGGACTAAACATATTCTCTTACATCCTGTTGGCGGAAATCAGTCTCGTGATTGAACAAGTGATGGATCTTTGTCTTTTGAAAATATTATACGGACTAAGGAGTGGGGGAACAATTTCAGCAATTCTAGCATCATCTAGGACATAAGAGTATTACGAGATTTTCTATTTTATTAGAAAGGCTTTTGTGCAAGATCTAAGAAGAGAAATAGAAGAGATGAAGGTAATAGGGCGATTATCTAGTTGTGGTGTCTCCATGGTTAGGTTATTTCCTTCCCTACTCACCTTCCTTATCATATTCATATCGAGTAAACAGTCATTTTGGTCCTTGAATGTGTCACACGCTATCAAGTTAGTTACTGAATGTAAATAAATTAAAAGAAGTCCCTAAAAGTGGTTTTCATCTGTCAAATTGGTCCCTGATGTTAGCTCCTTCGTTAAAACTACTGATTTAGCAAGTTAAGTGCCATGTAACTTGCTACGTGTCCTCCACATGTCCTCCTAGTCCCCAGGGACTATTTTGAAAATATTTTTTTCTCCCCTTTCTCTTTTCTCTCTTCCCCTTCCACTATCTCCTCCCCCTTCTCCCCTCTCTTCCCATCAGCCTCCCTCTCTCCCCCTCCCCCTCTCTTCCCCTTCCCCTTACTAAAACTTTCTTCTTCCATGTGCAACTTCATGGGCATCCAATGGACATGTCTTTTTAGTCTTTAAATGATTGATGCATTCTGGATCAAAATGCAGGGTTCTCGTGGTCGTGGAATAGTCATGAAAACAAGTTAGAACCTTGGTTTCCTTTTTTTTTTGACAAAAAAAACCCTATTTCAGTTCCAAGTAAGTATGAAACGTGAATATATAGCACTGCAACTTCACTTTTGTTTCAAGTTAGAGTATTTTTTTCCCCTTCATTTTTTTTTCATTTCAAGTGTGATGAAAGAAAACAACAAGAAGAAGAATTTGTTTTCATGAAACGTGTGATGTAACTTGTTAATGTTGTTACTAGCTTGTTTGGGAACCGAACCCCAGCACCCAACACCAAATCTGGTCATGTAATTGAATAGCTTCTCATCATGAATTTTAGAGTTATTGAAGGAGTTTTTTTTTTTATTGACAGGAGCTGCAGATGCGTCGATCAAAGAAGGCCGGGAGGGGAGAAAAGGGAAGGGGAAGGGAAGGGAGGGATTTTAATGGAGGGGAGGGAAAGGGAGGAGAGATTTAATTAGATATTGTGTTTGATACTTTCACAACGCCAAAATAAGCTTTCTGTAGCGCTTTTTTTTCCACTTTTTGTAGTGCTTTCCGTGCGCTATATACCAAATAGTCACAAGGGTCGGACATTTTCTATAACGCTTCCTTGATAATGCGCTATGTCAAGTTGCCTAGATATGCATTTTGTCATCATTAGTCAACTTTTTGTAGCTCTTTAGAGCTACAAAAAGTCCCCTTGATGTAGCGTTTTACCTAGAAAGCGGTACATCAAGTGTTAAAACTTAGCATTTTTGTAGAGCTTTCTTTAAAAGCGCTATAATTTTCATTTTTTATATTCCTTTTGTTTTTCTTTAATCCTCAACTATCCAGAATCCAGCCAATCAAAGCAGCCAAATGCAATTATGTACATTCTCTAAAATGTTACATAAATGATGAAGCAGATCAAACAGTAACAAGAAGGGGGGTTGAATTGTTACCCTTTTTTTAAATTTTGACCTGAAAGAATGTTAGGAACTTTCTGATGAACCTTCTCAAGTGTGATCACTTGGAAACCAGAATGAATTCCTTTGGTTAGATTACTCAATCAATATGAAGATGATGTATGTAATGATCTATAAACTTGAGAGAGTTTGAGTAGTTTAATTAATCAGAATGATTGTTTGAGAATGTTCACACTTGAAAACGTTCTGAAGCTGTAGTTGAATATGAACCTTCTGAGGTTCTTCAACCTTCTGAGGTTGTTGAACTTTCTCAAATAACTTTTGAGAAAATATAAACCATTTGCAAAATGTTTTTGTCTCCTTTTTATGAATGAATATCAGTGAGTTCTTTTAATGCAATATAATCTAAATAAAGACACAGATAAAGCAGAGAGGGATAGAGAAAGATGCACTCGTGATTTATCCTGGTTCACCTCAAAGGCTACGTCCAATCCCCACTCCTTGTGAGATTTTCTACTAGTTAAACCACCAGTACAAGTATTCTATCGCATAGCCTCTTCAGGCCTTTACACAATGTTATTTCCTTGCTTCTTCAAGCAAAAACTCAGTCTCTCTAGGCTACTCACTTTCTTTCTTTTACTCACTCTAGTATTCACTCATTAAGCAGTAAAAGAACAACCTTTACAGATTTGGAAATAGGTTGTGTCACACGATTACAGATTTCACTTTGCCCTGATAAAGAAAAATGAAAACTGTATTTCACTCTCAAACAGATTTAGACAAATGCTTTAAGGAGTGATTGTTTCAAGTCTGAAGCTTGAATGGGAAGGAGATGAACTTGGTTTTGATTCTTGATGTAATTCGTAATGAACTCTTCCAAGTTCTCCAGCAGGGAGGCCTTTGCTTTTTATGAAGTTCCATGAGGGAACTAACCATTAGACACAAGCCAAAAAGGTCTCTAAAATACAACTGGACGTTTCCTTACTTTTACCAAAAGTTGACAGTGACAGGTCACTTCTGGTACTGATGCATCAGAATGTTTTGATGAACATTCTGATGAACATTCTGTGTCCAATTCTTCTGACAATGAATCTTTCTTGTTCATCAGATGTGTTCTTTTCTTCTGATATTCCTCAAGCTTCTTATGTGAGAACACTTATACCTTAGATGTGGTGGTACTCTTAAGTTTTCTGGATTTCCTTTGAACCTTTTGATTAATACAACATTCTGTCTTCTGAGAAGGTTCAGCTGATCCTTCGTTCTTGAACATTCTCTGACCTATAACAGTGTTTTGTTTTGAGAAATCTTTTAGAATTAGTCTTCTAATAATTCTCTCATATTCATTATCTTCCATTACATAATTTGAGCAACTGATAGTATGGAGATCATTACTTTGGTCTGTCAGAATGTTCCTCTTGATGTACTTTGAGCATTCTGAGAATGTTATATGTTCCTTCACCCTTCTGAACATTCTGATCTCGTTCTTTCTCTTAGACTTGAACATTCTCACAAGTATTCCTCAATGTACCGGTACTTATTAAACAATCTCAAGGACACCATTAGTACCTGCTAACATTCTGAATCCTTAGATTAAGTTCAGAAGGTTTGTTGTCATTAAAACTATTTTCTTAAGGGTTTTGGAGTCAACATTCTCGCCCTTTTTGATGATGGCAAACCTTGTTGAATCAGAATTTAAGTGATTCTAAATGTTATTCAAAGTATGACAATTATTTATCACATGCTCCCCCTGAATTTATGCATATCGATTTTAATTCAATTCAGGATACATATAGTGATAATTAAATTGACTAAGTTAAGCAAAGGGTATTCAATATGTATATTCTTAGAATGTTTCAGTTATAAGAAGGTTTGTATATAGAATATTCATATGAAACATTGCAGTTTATACTCAGTCACAGAACATCATCTAGACTTCCAATATCATTGATTTCATTCAAAAAGTTTGAATGCATTTGTACAAGATAGCACAGTTTATCATTCATGTACAAAATAAATATAAAGCAGCATTACATTCAAAAAGATTAAGGCCTATAGAGTTTCAACTAAACCCTAGCCCAAGTCTTAAATTCTATTCATTATATATTCTACTACTCCCCCTTTTGTCATTGATCAAAAAGAGAGGGAAAATGATCTAAGGAAGCCTATTTGGATGGAGATGAATCCCCAGAAGAGGTGGATGATTCAGGCTTGATAGGCTCGAAAATTGGAGGAGGTTGCTAGACAGTAGGTCTGTCAGAATCCATTCAACCAAGAAGTAGTTGAGGGTCTTTTGCAGGTTGACCATGCCTTCAAAGATCAATTTCTGGTTAATCCTTAATTTCCTCACATTTTTCTCCAAGGAAGACAGTCTCATCTGAGTAGATTTCTCCATAGGAGAGGGTGCTTTTTCAGGAGTGACAGTATCCTCCTCCTCAGCTGCATGAGAAGGTTCACCTTCAACCTTCCCAACCTTGTCTAGATGATGGAATATAGACTGACCAAGGAAGCCAAATATCAGTGATAAGTCAGGAGGCATCTCAAGAGTCATATGAAATGGTCCTGGGTGGAATTGGGTAGGAGGAACAGATATGTCAAAAAGTAGAGAAGACATGAGATTTCTTACCATCTCAGAATCAAAAGTGCTGGACTTTTTCATAGGAGATTCTTCCAAAATTCCCTTGTCCTTGTCATCCTTATGGACAAGTGATTCCTTTGGAGCAGCCTCTTCTTCATCTTCCTCAGCGTTTTCTTCTTCCCCATAGATCCTCATATCTGCCAATATCCCAGCAGTCTACACAGTAATAGAATCCATCAGCTGAGAATGTTCAGCCTCAACATTGTCAGATTCACCATGCTTCTAAGAAAAAGCTTCCTTTTCAGTGGATTCAGAGGGGTGAACTTCATCTCTGATTTCTTCTTCTTTCCACTTTTCTTGATCCTCAGTCTCAGGATCAGTTTCCTCCACATGAACCTCAGTAGCAGGTTCATCTTCTCCTTTTGGAACTTCAGCAGAAGATTCATACTCTTGAACCTTCTCAGATTCAATCTTCTCTGATTCTGGTAGTTGAGAGTCTGGTTGCTCAAAAACTTCTTGAGCCACTTCTTGCGTTGGCTCCTCACCAGAAGTCATTTCCTCAAAGGGTTCCTCTTCCTCTTTTGGTTCCTCTTCTCCTTCTTCTACACTTGGTTCCTTCTCAACTTCTTCTTCTGGTTCCTTGTGAACTTCTTCTACTAGTTCCTCCTGAACCAATTGTTCAAAGGCCTCAATGACCTCTTTCTCTACTTTTTCTTCCTTCTCTTCCACAGAAGGTTCAGGATCATGGACTTTCTCTGGTTCAACCTGTTGGAACCAAATTGGTTAAAAGTGTTTTTAATACAAAAACTCCCTAAGTGATTTTATGGTTTTGATGATAACAAAATGTATTAAGGTTTTTACAAAGGATAATCAATATGTATTAAGCTTGTACAATGTGTAACAATGCTGCCTAACTAAGTTTATTGAAGGAAGATTGCAGTCTACGTCCAATAAGCTAGCTCATCACAATGTTGGCACTGAAATGGACACAAAAGTTCTGCGTCCAATGTTTGAGCAGAAGGAAGAGTTCTGCGTCCAATGTTTGAGCAGAAGGAAGAATTATGCGTCCAATGGTTGAGCAGAAGGAAGAGTTCTGCGTCCAATGTTTGAGCACAAAGGCAAGTAATGCTGTGCGTCCAATAATTTAGTATAAGGCACAAGGACAATTTCATACGTCCAATGATTCATGAGAAGGCATTGAAGACATAAGTCCAATGTTCAAGAATAACCATACGTCCAATGATCAGAATGCTTATAAGTCCAATGATCAGAACATAAGTCATAAGTCCAATGTTCAGGATGTGTTCTTGACCAAGGTAAAGAATGCTGATCGTCCAAAGATAAGTACAAGGCAAGACTGGCATAAGTCCAATGATAAGAACAAGGCAATACTGGCATAGTCCAATGTTTTTATGAGAAGCAGAATTGCAGTAAGAGTCCAATGATTTTCAAAGGAACAGATTCGGTGAGCGTCTAATGCAGATGAAGGATAAAAGTCCAATGTTCAGCATGAGCAAGAGTGCAACTCTGCGTCCAATGAAACTGAACATTCTGCGTCCAATGAAGTCAGAGTTACTCAAGCACTGTTCTGCGTCCGATAATGAAGAAGGAAAATAACAAAGTGTTCCACAAGCAATGAAACAGAATGGAACAAGTTCATTATCTACTGTTCTGCGTCCGATAAATGAGAAGAACAAGAACAAAGTGTTACACGATGAATGAAGCAAAGTATGACAAGTTCTCAGTCTACTATTCATCGTCCAATAAAGCAGCATAACAAAGTGCAATTGAAAGCATCAGGTATGTGTCCAATGTTTGCATGAGTTCTGTGCAAATTGGTAAGTGCAAAGGTATGCGTCCAATAACTTGCTAAATGCTGCGTCCAATGTTTCATATATTCTGCGCCCAATACACAATACGCAGAATCCATTACTTGCTATTTATTGCTCATACATTTAATATGGAACATATTTATTGAGCAAATGATTTGAAATAAATAGCTGTATACAATGCTTTTCTGTACAACCTATTGTCAACGTGTTTGAAAGTACATTTGAAAAGCATAAAGTACTGTGGAAAGTGTACTAAGAGAGAGAATGTACTTTTATCTACTCTGTATATCTCTGAACACATCTTTCTACTTTACACAGTGTATTCTCTCTGTCTCAATAAGATATTACTATTCACCACTGTACAATTGAGACTTTGAGTACAGGTTGCTTCTGATTTAGGAGAAAGAAACGCAAACATGCACACTGAAGTAGATCTCCTCAGAGCAACGGGAAAATAGCATTTAATGCTATTAGAGAACGGTCATATTATGAGAGCTGAAGTTGAGCAACTGAAGAACAAGTCTGAAGCTTCACTACTCTTATAAATACCGAGAAGCAAGAAGAAGTATACAAGACACTGAACAACGAAAAAGAAAGAGCAAAACCGCTGTGCAAATACTCTGTATAGAAAGTCTTGTATATTTGTCTTTCTTCTTGTAAATAGAGAGTTTGCTTAACTCTCGAAGTGCTTTAGCTTTCATATCCTCACTTGTGTGAGTTAGACAGCACTTGAATTAAAAACACTCTGCTGAGTCGTTTAGCCTGAAGAGGTTGTGTTCAAAGAATACTTGTGATTTAGCCTGAAGAGGCTGTGTTCAAAGAATACTTGGGTTTTAGCCTGAAGAGGCTGTGTTCAAAGAATACTTGGGATTTAGCCTGGAGAGGCTGTGTGCAAAGAATACTTGGGTTTTAGCCTGAAGAGGCTGTGTGCAAAGAATACTTGTACCTATCTGGTTTGATAGTGAAATCTCTCTAGTTTGAGGGGACTGGACGTAGCTCTTAGGAAAGGGTGAACCAGTATAAAAACTTGTGTTATTTCTTCCTTCCCTTATCTCTTATTATATCTGTGCTTATTACTAACCAAGGGGATTGAATTGATTTTGTTTAAACAAGTTTTTCATACACCTTAAATCGCACAAAGAAAACAAGTTTTTAAACTAAGAGGGAAGCCTCAGCGTCCAATCTTTTGTGCGTCCAATATTTCACAATTCTGTGCGTCCAGTGTTTTAGCACTCTGTGCGTCCAATATTTGAACTAAGCTGTGCGTCCAACGTTTTTAACAGCCAGCGTCCAACGTTTGCGAAAAGTTTTAAAAGCTTAGAAACACAATTCAACCCCCCCTTCTTGTATTTCATCTTGTTACCTACAGACCTTCTCAGCAACAGAGGGTTGAGACTCTTCCACATTAATCTTCTTCTTTTTCTCTTCCTTCTTTTCCCTGGCTTTCCTTTTCTTTGAAGAGCCTTCACCCTTGCTCTTCAACTTTACTGCAGCAAGCTCAGAAAGTTCTTTTTCCTGAACTTTCTCAGATTTCTCTTCTGCAGGAGGGAATGTATTCTTCAACGTCATTTGATTCAGATTTCTCTTCTGTTCCACAGCTTCTTCTCCTTCTAGGGAAACTTCAAAGTGTTTGAAGATTCTGGTGAAAGCCATCCCATAGGGCAAACATCCAGTGGGTTTGGAGGAGGATACTGCAGCCATCATATGTTTAAGAATGAGGTAGGGAAGGCTTAGAGGTATACCTTTCTGACGATGATACAGAACCATCAAATCCAGATGGTTGACTGTTTGAAAGGTTCTAGCCCTAGGCAAAATGGAATGGATGCACATGTTGTGTGCAAGCCTTCCAAATGTGGTCAGAGTCTTTGACCTTATCTCAGAATGTTCCTCATCCAGGAACACGTTTATCACTTCTTCCTTGGTAACTCCTGCTTTGGAGTACCACTCTTCATCACACAACCTTACTCCATAGCACTTCAACCCTAGCGCTTTTCCCAGAGTTTCTTCATTCAGAATGATCCTCTTTCCTTTTACAATGCCAATGATGCATTGAAGAGAGTCATTTACCCTTGCTGAAGAATAGAAGGTCTTTACCAACTCGGGGCACATAGGTTCATCCAGTTTCAAGAATCTGTGCCATTTCAGATTCTTTAGATATGACAGAATGTCATATCCCTTGTCCCTTACTTCCTCCAACTAGTATATCCTACCAGGAACAATAGTTCTGGATGCAAAGTTCTTCTCCTTTTCAACCTTCTTCACTTTTCTTTGCTCTTCTTCTTTCTTCATTTTCTTTGCTTCTGACTTCTCACCAGTCTTTGGAGAGGATTCTAACTTCCTCTTCTTTCCTTCTGGAGAAGACACAGTGACTCCTTTGGAGCTAGTGGGTGAAGCATCTGAGACAGTTTTCTCAGAGTCATAAAGACTTATCCTAATGGGTTCTTTAGTACCTACTGATCTGCTAGTTGTCCCAAAACCATATTGTATCCTTGTAGAACGTCTCGAAGGAGGAGGTCGTGAGGAATGCTTTCCTTTGGCTTTTGAGGGAGGAGATGAAACAAGAGTTTCCTGTTGTTGTGTTTCGTGAGGAGATGGAGAAGGGTTCTTGTGAGGGGTTTCTTCCATTTGAGGAGAAGACGAATCAGGGGAACAGGGTTCTCCACCACCTTTGACACCCCAACTTTTGGTTCTAACCATCTTAGTAGTAAGATTGAAACAGAGAGGTTTGGAGAATTTTTTTTTAGAAGGTTCTGGTTTCAGAATGTTCAGATAAAGGGTATGACGATTTCAGAGAGAAATTTAAGTGGGCCAAACTTTTGATTTATGCACACTTATATAGGAGATGAAAGAGGATAACTTCTCGCATATATTCCTCTAGCCGTTACAGAGACGTTGGGAAGCAGTTATTGATAACTGCTAGAGAGAGAAAGTTACCATTGGAGACAGTCAATATTTTGACTGAGAGTTCTAGGTTTTAACATTCTCGGGGAACATTCTTACTCAACCTTCTCAGGGAACATTCTCAGAGAACATTCTAAGGGAACATTCTCACCTATGCTTATCTTAGATATTCTAAGATCTACTTGACCCATAGCTATCTAAGAACCACTCTAAATAATATTCTCAGATTATTCTCATGATTAAACATAATTAAAACACTCAATTTTCAATCATATGCATATGAAGAAGGTCTTTTATGAAATTTAATCTTTCTTCCAACAATGACTTTGTAAAAATATCAGCAATATGAAGTTTAGTTTCAACAAACTTTAATTGAATATCACCTTTCTAAACATAATCCCTAATAAAATGATGCTTGAGATCAATATGTTTTGATCTAGAATGCTGAATAGGATTCTTTGAAAGGTTAATGGCACTTGTATTCATAGTATATTGGGAAATCAGAGTACCTTATTGAATAATCCTCCAGTTGATGCTCGATCCACAAAATCTGAGAACAGCAACTAGCTGCTGCTACATATTCTGCCTCTGTTGTGGACAATGCAATGGTATTCTGCTTTCTACATGTCCAAGTGATTAGAGCCTTTCCAAGAAAATGGCATCCACCACTTGTGCTCTTTTTGTCAATCTTATCACCAGCATAGTCAGCATCACAATATCCAATAAGATCAAATTCTGAGCTTTTCTCATACCACAACCTATAGTTAGTTGTGGCAACTAGATATCTGAGGATTCTTTTTACTGCTGTGACATGAGATTCCTTAGGAACAGACTGAAATCTAGCACATAATCCTACTGAGAATACTATAGCTGGTCTACTAGCAATGAGATATAATAAGGACCCAATCATACCCCTATATTCCTTCTCTGATACTGATTTACCTTTCTCATCCTTATCTAGTACAGAAGAAGGGTGCATGGGTGTAGCCATGAGTTTAGCTTCATTAATTTTGAACCTCTTGAGAAGGTCCTTTGTGTATTTTTCTTGATGAATAAAAATATCATTCTCAAGTTGTTTGATTTGAAGCCCTAAGAAAAAGCTTAGCTCACCCATCATGCTCATTTCAAATTCTCCTTTCATGAGCTTGGAGAAGTCACTGCACATATTTTCATTAGTAGCACCAAATATTATATCATCAACATATATTTGTACTATAAGAATATCAGTTTTGTGAACTTTCTTAAACAGAGTAATGTCAATTTTTCCTCTAAGAAAGCCATTTTTTATTAGAAAGTTACTCAATCTGTCATACCAAGCTCTAAGAGCTTGCTTTAAGCCATACAAAGCTTTTGTTAATTTGAAGACATGATTTGGTTTATTACTGTCAATAAAACCAGGAGGTTGATGAACATAAACCTCTTCATTGATAAAGCCATTTAAAAATGCACTTTTAACATCTATTTGAAAAAGCTTGATGTTTTTATATGCAGCAAAAGCAAGAAGAATTCTAATAGCTTCTAATCTAGCTACAAGAGCAAAAGTCTCATCATAATCTATACCTTCTTACTGATTATAGCCTTGAGCTACTAACCTTGCTTTATTTCTTACCACCTTACCATTTTCATCCAATTTATTTCTGAATACCCACCTTGTTCCAATGACTGTTTGGTGTTTTGGTTGAGGTACTATGTAACGCCCCTTTTTTCCCACAAGGAACATCACGTGAAAAACTAACACTTAATGCGGAAAAACATCTTTCATAACTTAAGGTTACCAAAATTTGTGGCTAATTTTTTTTTGAAAAGAATCTTCAACGAAAAGATTTCTCACATCACACTTAGCCATCCTGAAACTCAGAAGAAAAGAAACATCATACACATATATACATATCATCATGTCAAAGTATACAAGTCTTGCGCCCGCAAGGATAGTTTGGAACCACAACATAGTGGCCAAAATACATCATCATAACGTAAAGAAAATAAAGCGATAAATCTAAACCTAAGAAAACTGTAAATCAAAAGATGTGTCAAATACACGACACTGAACATGAACATCCCAAACCTAGGCTGGTCGCTAACAGACATCCCACAACCTAGCACTAGACACCTCCACCACTACGACCTAAGACGATGACGTCTCCTCGGGATCCTCCTCCGGGTCCTCCTCTGGGTCCTCCTCCTCCTCGGATATCTCAATGAATACCCGCTCTGGCTCATCTCGAACCTTCCTCTTCCCCCTCTCTGCGTGTCCCGACGGTCCGGCAGAAGTGTCAGAAGAGCAGCGTACGAAACGGCCATACGGTGGAACGTAAGGAACGGAAAGCGTCGGTCTCCCTGTCGCTGGTGGTGAAGCTGGTGTCACTGATGGAGCCATCCTCGGTAGACGATCTCGCGGCAAGGTGCTCTTCCTCGGAGTGAGACGCGTGCGGCGAAACATGCGACGATACTCCCGAGCTGATCCAGTTACCCGTGAGGGTAAAGGTCTCTCCTCCGCCTGAGTCTCTCGCCTCGACTGCTCCACGGGTGCCTCGGGTGCGGCTGCCAGCCAGCTGCGCATCCTCTCGAGTGGAATGTAAGCGTCCAGAACCATGTCGCGCTCCAGAACCTCTTCGGGGCCCAGCACCCCTCCTCTAGTCCTGACCACGTGTCCACACACAGTGGCCCATTGGGAGATGGGATCATAAGTCCATCCCCCTCCCTCGGACTCGGTCTCAAGGGGCCGGAAGCTCTCCCTCACGCGGGCTACCAGAGGCCTCATCTACGCGTAACGTACATACAGATACAGGAAAATATGCAAGGGTGAATTTCCTTTTCACAAGTTGAAATCCACTGAAAGGTTGCATATGAAAAATAAAATACTACGTAATACATTCCAAGAATATATTTATATAGAGTTACTCTTTCGCAAATCTTTTAGCTAAGCTATTCAATCATCAACAAGAGACAAATCATCAAGGTAAACACACAGTCAAGCACACACATAGCATTCTAGCATAATGCATGTCACTTCAATATCTCTTGTCATACACCGGTGTACTGCTCCATGGAGACTTTTCTTCCTCAACTAAGTAGAGCGATGTGGCGGAATCGTATACCTATCATTAATGCAAACTGACCTTCACTCTTGGCCATCGTTTGTCATTTATTCGGTACAGACCCATTGTGCTACGTCGTACACCCCATCTCAAATAAGGCAGCCGGTCAGGATCATCCAAGCCGGGTACACTACTTTTCTCGGCACAAGGGGATTCACCGCAAGGCCATTGAGAATTTCGTAACCTGGATGCCCTCAAAGACTTATAGTCAGACCATACTTATTTACAATCCCCGCATAGGATTGTGTGCTCTCATCATAGCAATAAATGCTAGCCTGGCAAAAGCCAATATCTCAAATGCATATGACAGTATATTTACAACCACAATCAATTCGGTCCCTTGTCTTAGGGTTTTTCATCGCCACGTGTTAGCTTTCACCTAACACCGTGTAATATATTTGTCCTCAAGACTTTTATCTTCGCCACGTATTGGTTCTCTTCCAATACCGTGTAATATTATTGTCCTTAAGACTTTTATCTTCGCCACGTATTGGTTCTCTTCCAATACCGTGTAATATTATTGTTTAACACCATAAGTTTTTAGAAGAAATTCCTCTTTGAATTCTTAAGTTTTCTTTTAACTCTAAAATCTTTAAGCTTCATTTATTTTCAATAAAAGAGTTATCTTTTATCTAAAACCCACTTATTCATCATAAAAGGAATTAATTAAAAACCTAATTTAATTCTTTGATAATTTTACTTAAAATCTTTTACTTTAAGTATTTGTAATTCTGACCCCCTAAGAAGTTCAGTTTCACAGTTCAGCCCCAAATTTTCTGAAAAATCAGGTTTCTGGCCCAAAATGCCCAGACTTTACGTTTTCTACCCCAAGACTTTCGTAATTTATAATTCTGGCCCAAATGTACCAGACTTTACGTTTTCTACCCCACAACTTTCGTAATTTATAATTCTGGCCCAAATGTACCAGACTTCGCGTTTCAGCCCCAAGTTTTCGTAAATTATATTTTTGGCCCAAAAGTTTCCAGACTTCGCATTTTTGCCCCAAACTTTCTTAAATTATAATTTTGACCCAAAAGTCCAGATTTTGCAAATAAAGCCCAGAATTCCAGAATTTGCATTTTTGACCCCAAAAACCTGCAGTTTTCGTTTTTAACCCCTAAAACTCCAAAATTTGATTTTTCTCCCACATTAATTAATTCTCTAACTCACTTAAAAGTTTTATGGGTAAAATGACTTAGTATGAAATTGATTTAAGACTTATGATTAGAATTCTCATTAATTCATTTGGAAAAACTTTCTCATTAAAGCTTTTAAACTCTCTTCCCACACTTAATCAAATCTTTTCAATCCAATCCCAATCAAAGTATATGAAATACACATAAATCAATATACATCAATTAGGCAATAACACAACCAAGCCATAAATCAACATACACTCAAAGTACTCATTCATGAACATAGCATTAAAACATACTTCACCAAGCACACACTTGGACATCCAAAACCATCCCAAAGCATACATATGATTTTTTCCAACAACACATAGGCTCATAAAAATTTATCATGCCTCAACCAAAAATCATATTTTTACTCATATACATATACATGTAAAAATACATATTACTAAGAGAATGAAAAATCATTCAACAACCAATATGAAAAACTCAAGTCTTTGAGTTCATCATCAAGAACAAAATCACATAATCACATACATACACAACCCTCCCAACTTATTGAGAAAAAATCCCCTTACCTCTTGAAGACTTGAAAATGGGCTAACTCCAAAATTACCTCCTTCACACCACACCAACACCAAGTGGTCTACTCAACACCTTGATGTTCCCATACTTATAAAAATTTACCTTTTACAAAATACACCAAAATACAACCATAGAAATATGAGTTTTATGAAAACCAAGAAACCATAAAGAGTAGAAATTTGAGAAGATGAATACTTACTCAAATCTTGAAAGAAAATAGATCCAAGGTAGTTTCCAAGCTTGTAGGTTCCAATGGAGTGAACCTAAACAAAGGAAAAGCTTATTTTTAGTGAAATGAAGAACTCAAGCTTTCATGAAAACATGAAAGTGGTGGAAATGAAAAAATGAAAGAAGTTTATGGATTAGAATGATGATCCAAACCTTTTTTGTGAAGCTTGGGTATGGAAAATCTCACTAGAACTTGGTCTTTTTGTGTATGGAAAAAGCTTGGGAATGGAGAGAAAATGGTGAAGCTCTTGATTCAAGTGGAGAAGATGAAGTGAAAATGAATTTCTCTCTCCTTCCCTTCCCTAGTAGATTTCGGCTGAGCACAAGGAGCATGGGGGAGGTATGGGCTTGCATGCTTTGGTGGTTGGGAGCCATACCTCTCTCACCTAATTTTGGGAAAATTCAAAATCAACCCCTAATTGACCATTTGACTTTTGGAAGAATTTTTAGACTTGAATCAGCCCCCTTATGCGCCCAGCTGACCAGAAAAATGGTGGGATTAAGTCCCATCAAGTTAGGGTTTAATCGGTAGTTCGAAGCGGTAAAAACGCGTAGTTTTCGAACCCCTTTTTAGATAAATATTTTTCTAAAATGAGTAAAATAATGAGGAATAAACTTTATGGTTTGAATATGTCATAGAAAAATTTACAAACCCAAAACTAAATTTTTGGACTATTTTTCATGTCCCGGTTGCGCCCGGTTTACCCGTAAAGCACCAAACGCGGGTAAAATAAAGTTTTTCGGAAAAATTTCCAGAAAAATTTCTAAAAATCACAAATATTATAAGAACCATTTTTGGTTCGTTAAAAATTTATTTTGGAGTAAAAATGACCTCCGGAAAAATACTAAACCCTTCCCGCCTTTCGCGAGAACGCGGTTCTCGCAAAAACTCAGTTTTGCGAACTCTATCACTATAAACCCTTCAAAAATAAACCTAAGATATAAATATTATTATTTATACCTTAAAATCACAAAATCATTAATTAAATAATTTTAATTAATTTAAAACAGATTAAAAATAAATAAAAACTATATATAAAAAAACAGAGTGTTACATACTAGAGTCCATTATTGATTCTTTACAAATTGACTTAACTCTTCTTTCATGGCATTGATCCACGACTCATCAGTAACAACTTCATCAACTGATTTGGGTTCAATTTCTGAGATCAAGGCCATACCACATTCATCTCTTCTAAAGGATGATCTAGTTCTGATTCCTTGTGAGGTTTCACCAATGATCAGCTCTTGTGGATGTGAGTGACCATTTTCCAGCTTTTAGGTAGATTTTGAATTTCAGAATGTTCTTGAGAATGTTCAACATTCTAACTTTCTGAATCTTCTTTGATTTCAACAGGAGTCTGTGGTTCTTCTTGAATCTTAAGTTTCTTCAAATCTTCTTCAAGATCTGTATCTTTTCTTTTCTCAGAGAAACTGTTAGTCTCATTAAATACTACATGCATACTTTCTTCAAAAATGTTAGTTCTCAAATTGAACACTCTATATGCTTTAGAAGTCAAAGAATATCCTAAGAAAATTGCCTTATCATTTTTGGAATCAAATTTTCCAAGATTATCTTTGTTATTCAATATAAAGTATTCACAGCCAAATACATGAAAGTAAGATATATTTGGTTTTCTTCCTTTCAACAATTCATATGGAGTCTTATTCGGAATGTTTCTTATTGAAACTCTATTCAGAATGTAGCAAGAGGTATTTACAGCCTCAGCGCAAAAGTAATTTTGAATTCCTGATTCACTTAGCATTGTTCTTGCCATTTCTTGCAAGGATCTATTCTTCCTCTCTACCACTCCATTTTGTTGTGGAGTTCTTGGGCAAGAAAAGTTATGATCAATACCATTCTCATCAAAGAATGTTTGGAATTGGTTGTTTTCAAATTCACCTCTATGATCACTCCTAATAGAAACAATGCTAAGCTTTTTCTCATTCTGAACCTTCTTACATAACTTTCTGAATGCCTCGAATGACTCATCTTTGTGAATAAGGAATAATACCCAAGTGAATCTAGAGTAATCAACCACAATGACAAAATCATACCTCTTTCCACTAAGACTTGCAGTTTTAGTGGGACCAAATAAATCTATATGCAATAATTCAAGAGGTCTTGATGTGGAAACAACATTCTTAGAATGAAAACTTGATTTTCTTTGTTTTCCATGTACACATGCTTCACAAATCTTGTCCTTTTCAAATTTGATTTTAGGTAGACCCTTGATAAGATCTTTTTGTAAAAGCTTTGAAATAGTCTTCATGTTCATGTGTCCTACTCTTCTATGCCAAATCCATTTGTCAGTTTCAAAAGATGCCAAGCATGTTTGGTCAGAAAGTTCTTCAATGCATATGCTATAAAGATTTTTGTTTCTAGTTCTAGTGAAGAGAATGTTGTCTGTGGATTTTTCTCTAATTTCACAAAATGTTGGTTGGAATACCTCAAAGCCACTATCACATAATTGACTTATGCTAAGAAGATTATGTTTCAACCCTTTGACATAATAAACATTCTCTATTTTAGTGGAGTTTTCTTTACCTATTTTACCTATACCTTTGATCCAGGCTTTTCTGTTATCACCAAAGGTGACAGCTCCACCATCCTTCTATTCAAGAGTAAGAAATTTACTCCTATCTCCAGTCATATGTCTTGAGCAGCCACTGTCCAAGTACCATAGCATTCCTTTCTTGGCAGTCATAAGGCATTCCTGCATTTTTCACAAATAAGCACTTAGGTACCCAGATTCTGTTGGGATCTTTTTGGTTTGTCACCTTTCTCTTAGACATTTTGTTCTTATACCAACATTCTTGAACAGTATGTCCATGAAGGCTACATTGAGAACAAAATTTCTTGCCCTTTCTAAACTTAAGAACATTTTCAGAATGCTTCTGAGTTTTTTTCTTTTGCTACCAACATTCTGTATCAGTATGACCATACCTGTTACAGTATTTGCAAAATTTCTTTTTGCTGTGTTTATGAGTCTTCTTAACTTCATTTGAACTTTCTGTCTTATAAACACAGTCTAACATCAAATGGCCATACTGTTCACAGTTGAGGCATTTTTTTAAAATCTTCTTGTTATTTGCAGAATTTTCATTTTTGAAACTCTGATTTTGATTAGTGTTGAATCCCAATCCAGTCTTATCAGAGGGATTCTTTTGAGCAGCTATCATTTTTTCAAGATTCTTTGATCCTTCAACAAATCTTGATAAGTCATGAGTTAATGTATTAACTCTTTCCTTTAACATTCTGTTTTCTTCTATAACAGATTTGATGTCTTGGTTTGGTGCTCCAGAAGAATCTTTTCTGATAGATTTTATTTGTTCAGAAAGCTTAAAATGAGATTCTTGAAGAAGATGATTGGTTTTAAACATTCTTTCATTTTCTTCCTTTAGTTTCTCATTTTCCTTTTTTGTTTCAGAAAGTTGTTCTTTCAAATGAGCACATTTCTGAACAAGAGTGTTTGAATCATTCAACAGATTATCAAAAGCGAGTTCTAATTCTTGATAGGAAAGAGCATAATTTACCTCTTCAGTTTCTGACTCAGACTGGTTCATCATGAGGCACAAGTTTGCTTCCTCCTGTCCATCTTCTTCCACAGAATCTTGTGAGTCATCCCATGTGGCCATCATAACCTCCTTCTTTTGAAAAGCTATTAGACTTTTCTTGAGGTTTGGACATTCTGATTTGATATGTCCTACTTTGTTGCATCCATAGCATATGTGAGGTAATGTCCTGGTTTGTCAAACTCACTTCTGTTCAAGGCACATGTGAGGTAATGCTTTGCTTTGAAGTTGTAAACAACCTTAGCTTTCTCATCATTTGTCCCTGACATTTTTGGTTTGTCTTCTTCTTGACCTTGCTCATTTGTAGTCTTCGGTGTATATGGACCATTCTCTACAATTTCCCATAGTTCTCCTTCTTAAGTTTCCAAGAATAGCTTCATTCTTTCTTTCCAGTAGTAATAGTCTTTTCCTTCAAATGCAGGGGGTCTGTTCAGTGAAGCTCCTTCATGAATGAATGTTCCAGTAGTTTGATTTGCCATCACTTCTTCCTAGATCTTTTCCTCTTACACTGTTAAGTGTATCAACTCGGAGACTGGGCTCTGATGCCAACTGAAGTGGATCAAATAGTAACAAGAATGGGGGTTGAATTGTTACCCTTTTTTAAATTTTGACCTGCAAGAATGTTAGAAACTTTCTGATGAACCTTCTCAAGTGTGATCACTTGGAAACCAGAATGAATTCCTTTGGTTAAATTACTCAATCAATATGAAGATGATGTATGTAATGATCTATAAACTTGAGAGAGTTTGAGTAGTTTAATTAATCAGAATGATTGCTTGAGAATGTTCACACTTGAGAACGTTCTGAAGCTGTAGTTGAATATGAACCTTCTGAGGTTCTTCAACATTCTGAGGTTGTTGAACTTTCTCAAATAACTTCTGAGAAAATATAAACCTTTTGCAAAATGCTTTTGTCTACTTTTATGAATGAATATCAGTGAGTTCTTTTAATGCAATATAATCTAAATAAAGACACAGATAAAGCAAAGAGGGATAGAGAAAGATGCACTCGCGATTTATCCTGGTTCACCTCAAAGGCTACGTCCAATCCCCACTCCCTATGAGATTTTCCACTCGTTAAACCACCAGTACAAGTATTCTATCACACAGCCTCTTCAGGCCTTTACACAATGTTCCTTCCTTGCTTCTTCAAGCAAAAACTCAGTCTCTCTAGGCTACTCAGTTTCTTTCTTTTACTCACTCTAGTATTCACTCATTAAGCAGTAAAAGAACAACCTTTACAGATTTGGAAATAGGTTGTGTCACACGATTACAGATTTCACTTTGCCGTGACAAAGAAAAATGAAAACTGTATTTCACTCTCAAACAGATTTAGACAAATGCTTTAAGGAGTGATTGTTTCAAGTCTGAAGCTTGAATGGATAGGAGATGAACTTGGTTTTGATTCTTGATGTAATTCGTAATGAACTCTTCCAAGTTTTCCAGCAGGGAGGCCTTTGCTTTTTATGAAGTTCCATGAGGGAACTAACCGTTAGACACAAGCCAAAAAGGTCTCTAAAGTACAGCTGGACGTTTGCTTACTTTTACCAAAAGTTGACAGTGACAGGTCTCTTCTGGTATTGATTCATCAAAATGTTCTGATGAACCTTCTGATGAACATTCTAATGTCCATCATTCTGATGAACATTCTGTGTTCAATTCTTTTGACAATGAATCTTTCTTCTTCATCAGATGTGTTCTTTTCTTCTGATATTTCTCAAGCTTCTTGTGTGAGAACACTTGTACCTTAGATGTGGTGGTACTCTTAAGTTTTCTGGATTTCCTTTGAACCTTTTGATGAATACAACATTCTGTCTTCTGAGAAGGTTCAGCTGATCCTTTGTTCTTGAACATTCTCTGACCTATAGCAGTGTTTTGTTTTGAGAAATATTTCAGAATTAGTCTTCTAATAATTCTCTCATATTCATTATCTTCCATTACATAATTTGAGCAACTGATAGTATGGAGATCTTTACTTTGGTCTGTCAGAATGTTCCTCTTGATGTACTTTGAGCATTCTGAGAATGATATATGTTCCTTCACTCTTTTGAGCATTCTGATCTCATTTTTCTCTGATACTTGAACATTCTCACAAGTATTCTTCAATGTACCTGTACTTATTAAACATTCTCAAGCACACTATTAGTGCCTTCTAACATTCTTAATCCTTAGATTAAGTTCAGAAGGTTTGTTGTCATTAAAACTATTTTCGTAAGTGTTTTGGAGTCAACAAATGATGCTACTCAAATGGAAACAAAACTTTAACAATACATCAACTTAACACAAGTTAAATAACACATCAACAAACAAAAGTTTGTCATCAATTTCATAGGTTATTAACTCATCAGTGATCTAAATACTTACATAAGCTACAAACACCATAAAACTATATATATACTTTTCTAAAGGCAGAGCCCAACATAATATTGTGTACCTAGTTTCAGGAGCTTCTACCTTCTTAGCTTCACACATTCCTCTAACACAATATAATTAATCTCGATTAATATCTGAAAAATTATAATGACCTGAATGTGAATATACAATCTCAGGCTGTCAACTTTTGGACAATTCAAGAAAAACTTGTATACTATGTCAAACACAATATACAAGTCGTCATTGAACAAGAAAACTAAGGTAAATGCATATGTTTGGAGGTTCACTCCCATACCCTTAACAAATTAATGCAAATCACACTAAGTCATAACAAGCAAAACAGAGAAAACAATCTCAATATGGTATTACATGTATTTAAATCTCAATCTCAAGACATAAGCTTTAAATAAATTAGAAAAATAGAAACTTGTTAGTCGTTCCAAACTTGTAAGCAAGAATCAGAACTCTCTATGTGATCTTCAATCAATCTCGTTAAAGCAAACAAACATACACAAATTAAAAGAGCAAATATTAAGAGTGTGCACTTTTATTATGAACACGATATACTTCTGGCATGATTTCTTTTCATTTGAAAAAAATGAAGTTACAAGAAATTGATTAATAATAACAAAATCTTTAACATAGCAGGCGAGTGGATCCTAAATCGGTGGATGAGCAGGGAAGAACCTCTATCAATCTACATGAGCATGGCAAAAATATCAATCTATATACCTTCATTTTTTGTAGAATCTGTTTTGAATGAAATAGTAAGTTTCTATGGCTGTGATGCTCTCTCTATTTCTCTTTTTGGTGTTGGACGCAACAACCTCTTGCGTTGGACGCAAGTACTGGACGCAGGCGTTGGACGCACGTACTGGACGCAGAACACTGGACGCAAGACTTGTGGTCACTCACACAATCCTCACCAAGTGTTTCACTCTCACTCAGATTAATCTCGCCCACACACAATGGTCACTCGTGTATGAAGAAGAAGAAGAATAGAAAAGAGATCGAGTTTCTAGATTCAGAGAGAAAATAAGATCACACACACATGGCACTGCACTTTCACTTCGTTTTATTCATTATAATGCACTTTACACCTATATACTCACAGGTCTCACATCGCTTGGAGTATTGGACCACAACTACACGGTTACAACACCAACAACAAACTAATAGAAGCTTAACAGCTTTTAACTACCCACTTTCACATTTCAACTAACAAAACTAACCCCTCACTCATATTCAATTACAAACCTGAATTACAAAACTCTCAACACACCCCTCTTAATTCAGGCTTGATAGTGGAAAGACATTAAGCTTCTCTCTCAACTCCTTGAATCTGATCCTCTTCATCGGTTTTGTTAGTATGTCTGCTAGCTGTATATCAGTTCTGCAGTGCTCCAGAACCAATGTTCCCTTGTTCACATGATCTCTTAGAAAATGAAATCGAGTGTCAATGTGTTTGCTTCTTCCATGAGCCACCGGGTGCTTCGCCAAGTCAATTGCAGATCTGTTGTCAACCAACAGCTTCACTGATCCTTCTTTCTTCATGCCTAACTCCCTCATCAAAGCATCCAGCCATAGTGCCTGACAAGCACACATTGATGCAACAATGTATTCTACTTCACAAGAGGATAATGCAACCACAGATTCCTTCTTTGAACCCCACGATATTGAGGCATCACCAAGCTTGAAAAGGAAGCCTGCAGTGCTCTTTCTATCTTCTTTATCTCCACTCCAATCAGAATCTGAGTAGCCAAGCAACTCAATTTCAGATTTTCTTCTCTTGCAGGGAAATAGGACACCAAAATTTACAGTACCCTTTACATATCTCAGTATTCTCTTTGCTGCCAGCAGATGTGAGGACCTCGGATTGTCCATAAATCTGCTGATTAAGCCAACACTGAACACCAGATCAGGTCTTGTGTTGCAAAGATATCTCAGGGATCCTACTATTTGTCTATAGTAGGTTGGATCGACTAGCTCACCAGCTCCATCCTTTTGTAGTACAAGGCCAGTATCAGCTGGGGTTTCAGCTGAATTACACTCCCACATGTTGAACCTTTTAAGTAGATCAGCTGCATACTTACTCTGATGCAACATCACTCCTCCATCACTTGTGTCAGTCAGCTCCATACCTAGGAAATAGGACAATTTTCCTAAGTCTGACATCTCAAATTCCTCCATCATTCTTCTCTTGATCTGGTCAATTTCCTTCTTATCACTCCCAGTCACTAGGAGGTCATCAACATAGAGGCAGATCAGCAGGAAATCTGAATCTGTCTCATTCCTTATGTACACACCATGTTCTGAAACACATTTGCTGAATCCAATCTCCTGTAAGAACCCATCAATCCTTTTATTCCAGGCTCTTGGAGCCTGTTTCAATCCATATAAAGCCTTTCTTAATTTGAAAACTTTCTCTTCTTGGCCTGCCACTTCAAAGCCTGGTGGCTGTGCCACATACACCTCTTCATCTAAGGGACCATTAAGGAAGGCTGATTTTACATCTAGGTGATACATTGGCCAGTTGTGCCAATGTGCATAGGCAATGACCAGCCTCACTGTCTCAATCCGAGCCACAGGTGCAAAGACTTCTCCAAAATCCACTCCTGGCTTCTGCAAGAACCCCCTTGGCAACTAATCTTGCCTTATACTTGTTCACCTCTCCATTTGGATTCAGCTTGATCTTATATACCCACTTCACTGCAATGGCCTTTTTCTGGCTTGGAAGGTCCACCAACTCCCAAGTCTGGTTCTTCTCTATTGCTTGCAGTTCATCTTGCATTGCCTTGATCCATTTTTGATCATGAATTGCCTCCTCAAAATTCACTGGTTCTGATTCAGCAAGTAAGGCAAAGTGAATCAGTTCTCCCTCATTTGTCACAGCATCATCAGAGATCAGATCATAGTCATGCAGCCTTTGAGGTGGTTGTCTGACTCTTGCAGGTCTTCCCCTTTCGTTCACACTCACAGTTGTTACTTCATTCCTCTCAGCAGGTTCACTGAGATCAAACATGACCTGCTTTGACCTTCTCTCAGCCTCATCCCAATTCCACTCTTTCACCTCATCCACCACTACATCTCTGCTCACCATGATCTGCATGGTTTTGGGATTGAGCAGTTTGTATCCACCAGTTGAGTGGTAGCCAACAAGGATAAGTTGTTCAGCCTTGTCATCCAGCTTTCTCCTCAGCTGATCTGGAACATGCTTGTAGCAAATTGAGCCAAAAATCTTCAGGTGCATCACATTTGGTTTGGTCCCTGTCCAGGCCTCTTCTGGTGTCCTTCCATTCAACCTTCTGCTTGGACATCTATTCAAGATATAGGCTGTTGTTGCTGCAGCCTCACCCCACAGGCACTTAGGTAGGTTTTTTCCTTTGAGCATGGTCCTGATCATATTCAACAAGGTTCTGTTCTTCCTCTCAGCTGTACCATTGTGTTGAGGGGTATAGGGAGGGGTTACCTCATGGACTATCCCCTCTGCTTCACAGAATTCTCTGAAGTCATCAGAGACATACTCACCTCCTCCATCACTCCTTAACATCTTGATTTTTCTCTCAGACTGCTTTTCAACCAGGGCCTTGAACCTTTTGAAGGTCTCAAACACCTCACTCTTCCTCTTAAGCAAGTAAACCCAGACCTTTCTAGTAAAATCATCAATGAAAGTGACAAAGTACCTGTTCCCACCAATTGATTCTTCCTGGATTGGTCCACACACATAAGAGAATAGCAATTCCAATTTGGCTTTGGCTCGAGTTGGTACATGCTTGCTGAAAGAGCCCCTAGGCAACTTGGACTGTAAACATTCTTCACATAACTCTCTTGGCAGGTGGATGTGAGGCAGACCAGTCACCATTTTAGATTTCTGCAGATAGGATAGGTCCTTGAAATTCAAGTGCCCAAACCTATAATGCCACAGCCACTCATCTTTGTCAACTGATGTGGCCAAGCATCTATGTTCCATAATCTGAATCCCTATCTTGAATGTTCTATTCTTAGATAGGGGTGCTTTCAGAATCAGCCTTTTCTTGTTATCAAACACCTTCAACATCTTGTTCTCCATCTCCATCACATAACCTTTCTCTAGAAGTTGGCCAAGACTCAGAAGATTGCTTTTCATACCTGGCACATAGAGCACATCACTTATGTAGGAATGCAGGCCATCCCTTCTCTGAATCAAGACCTTGCCAATGCCTGCTGCAGTGAGTGTACTGTCATCAGCAAATTTAACTTTGCTTCTGACTGTATCATCTAGATTGACAAACCATTCTCTATGGCCTGTCATGTGGGTTGAACACCCTGTATCCAGGTACCAAAAGTCTAAAGATGCCTCATCTTCTTTCGTGGTCACCATCAGCAAAACTTGTCCCTCATCACCATCTTCTTTGGCCAATCTTGCTTCATCATCTCTAGAGTTTCTTCTATCAGGAAGGTGGCATTGATCTGCAAAGTGCCCATATTTCTGGCAATTGTAACACTGGACCTTGCTGAAATCGATCCTCTTCCTCTCGCCCTTGTATTTGTTTTCTCCAGCATTCTTGAAACTTCCCTTGCTCTCATTTCTGGTGTCATGTTGATCTTTGCCTGAACCAGAATTCTGTTGCTTCTTTCCTTTCCACTTTCCCTTCCACTTTCCTTTCTTGAGGTTGCCACCATCAGTTCTTGCTGGATTTTGAGCCTGCAGGGCCTGCTCCACTTGTTTATCACCTCCCTTTTCAGCAAGTCTTTGTTCAAAAGCCTCCAAGGAACCCTGCAGTTCTTCAACTTTCAGTTTCTCAAGATCCTTGGTCTCCTCAATTGTGATGGCTATGACATCAAACTTCGAGGTCAAGGTTCTTAGGATTTTTTCAACAATTGCCTGATCTGTCATGGTCTCACCACAACTCTTCATTTGGTTGGTCAGGGTCTGGACCCGACTGAGGTAGGTCCCCACTCCTTCATTGGCCTCCATGTGTAGCAATTCGTACTGCCTTCTCAAGGTCTGTAATCGCACCTTTTTCAATTTGTCAGCACCTGCATATGACTTCTCCAGAATGTCCCATGCCTCTTTTGATGTAGAGGCCCGAGAAATCTTCTCATAGTTATTGGGATCTACACATTGGTGGAGAATAAAGAGTGCCTTGTAATCTTTCCTTTTAGCTTCTTTGGCCTTATCCTCATCCATCTTCTGACTGAGCTTATCATATCCAGTGGTCACCATATCCAGCACATCCTGGAACCCCATGATCGCCCTCATTTGGTTGCTCCATTTATCATAATTTTTGCCATCAAGAATTGGTAAGGTCGCAAGGAAACCACCATTGTTGGAGGTGGCCATTTCAGCAACAAGTAGGTGTCACAGGTCACTCTTCCCAGGTTCGGAACCTGAGCTCTAGATACCACTGTTGGACGCAACAACCTCTTGCGTTGGACGCAAGTACTGGACGCAGGCGTTGGACGCACGTACTGGACGCAAGACTTGTGGTCACTCACACAATCCTCACCAAGTGTTTCACTCTCACTCAGATTAATCTCGCCCACACACAATGGTCACTCGTGTATGAAGAAGAAGAAGAATAGAAAAGAGATCGAGTTTCTAGATTCAGAGAGAAAATAAGATCACACACACATGGCACTGCACTTTCACTTCGTCTTATTCATTATAATGCACTTTACACCTATATACTCACAGGTCTCACATCGCTTGGAGTATTGGACCACAACTACACGGTTACAACACCAACAACAAACTAACAGAAGCTTAACAGCTTTTAACTACCCACTTTCACATTTCAACTAACAAAACTAACCCCTCACTCATATTCAATTACAAACCTGAATTACAAAACTCTCAACATTTGGAAAGTTCATTTGCAGTGTTAATAAATCATGAACCTCGTTTCTGGTGTTAATTTTTATTTCCTTTGTCTCCTGCTCTGCTCATGTTCTTGTACACAATAGTAGTAGCAAATTTCCAACGAGTTCACATCCAACAGTTTCCCAATAGTTCGCATCAAAGCTTATAGAATTAAGACTTGAGACATAATAGCATTTATAGACTTTGACGCAAAAACAAATAAATCAGGGTATGTTCATGTATCCAAAGTCGCCCCACCAACAAGTATTAACACTTGTCCAACCAAAGATGATGTAAAACCAGATTTCCTAAAAAATAGAATAATTTTTCAATTATTTTTTTCCCCTTTTGGCCTTTGCCAATCTGTTTTCTTCTTGGTAGGAACCATTCAGTTGGGTTGTCATTCAATAACACACCCAAACAATGCCTTGTCACTGTTTATTTCAGAGCTCAATTAAGGTTAGAGACTCAAAGCAAACATACCACTGAAGGAACAACCAGTATCAATAACCCGTTTGCCTATCAGGGCAGTGAAACCATAATTAGACATAATATTTTATATTACATTTATTGTAATCTTTTGCCCAAAAAAAAATACCTACTGTACCATGTTATAGTGATTTTTGTGAATAAAAATATGGTATGAAAATCCTAAAGTAAATTCTCACTGCTCCAATCAATCTATCACCATAAACACTGTGGGCATGATTCTCCAATTTGTGTTCTGTTTGTTAATTACCTTATATTTAAGTTCCAATAGCCTAACTAGTTCTTAAGGATGGGGCAGACCTTCTAAATACCAACCACAGCTGATAATTGTACCAATGACCCATTTTAAGCATCTATGTACAACATCAAGGTTCTCTCACATAGATATATTAATGTAGGAAATCAATAGACAATTACCTTATTTTTTAATGTCTTATCAGTACCTTTAATCAGCAGAAGCTTCATTATATCGACACCTCTTCGATATGAAAGGATAAAATATCCACCACAAAAGCATATATCAAAAAATATATCATGGGAACTTCAAAAGAAAACTTGCAATAGCATAATCAAGCAAAGATTAAAAAGGAATTAGAACCAAAAGCATATAATCATTCTCCAATATCAGTATTTCAACCTCACCACAAAATAAGAAATCACATTTGCTTTAAATTCAGAGCAATGGTGTTGTCAGCAGAACAAGACACAAACTTCATTCTTCAAATTTGGGTTTCTCTCTTTCTGCTAATAACTACGATTTATTCTCTTATTCCTATCACAAGTGTAAGATCCTAGTTTCTAAAAGTAAATTCTCCCGTTAACAAAAAAGAGAAGAAAAAAAACATGCAATCAATTAGCAAAGTAAACAGGTTTCATATGTTTTACTCACGAACAAACATAAACAGATGAAAACAAGAGTTAGGTTAGGATGAGCAACTTAGTTCCATTCCCTATGGATTTCCAGTTGGCCATGTATTTTTCACTGACAAAAACTGGACATGTTGGACAGTGAGGATCATTTTTTCCATAATTATGATTGATCTGTATATCAGAAGAAAGCAAAACTAACAACTTACTCAAATTTACGGCCAGAAGCATCAATATGTAGCGCTTTATATAATAAACGCTACAAATGGGGAGCTATAAAAGGCTGAATTTGGCGTAGTGTTTGGTTGGGAGGAGAGGAGGGGAGGGATTTTAATACAGGGAATAAACTAACTTACTTTTTCGACCCTTGTGAGTTTTTATATTAAATTTAATGTAAGGTTATTTAAGTAAATGTGTTTCAAATATTTAAAGTCTTGTTCTCTCATCTCCAAATTCTCCCATCATTGGAGGAGGGCCAAATCCCCTCCTTCCCCTCTCCTCCTTAAAAAAATGAACCAACCAAGAAAATTTAAAATATTTCATCCCCTTCTCTCCATTCTCCTCCAACCACACACTATGTTGAAGACTTAAAAGACATGTCAATTGGATGCCTGTGAAGTTGCACAGGGAAGAAGAAAGTTTTAGTAGAGGGAAGAGAGGGAGAGGGGGGCTAATGGAAAGAGAGGGGAGATGGGGGAGGAGACGAGGGAGGGGAAGACATAAAAGAGAATGGGGAGAAAAAAATATTTTCAAAATAGTCCCTGCTGACTAGGATGACATGTCGAGGACACGTGGCGGGTTACGTGACACTTAACTTTCCTAATTAGCAATTTTGATGGAGGAGTTACCGTCAGGGGACTAATTTGACAGATGAAAACCACTTTCAGGGACTATTTTTAATTTATTTACATATGACTAACTTGACAGTGTGTGACACATTCAGGGACCAAAATGACTATTTACTCTATTCATACATATATATAAACCGCTTTTTTCTGCCGACATGTGAGCCTTTAATACTAAAATGGTCGAAGGCCTCACATATCATTAAATTGGCTGGGAGCCCCTTTTGTTACAGTACACTTGCAAACAAGGTGGCGTTTATGGTGGTCAAGTGGGAAAACTTGACCACCATGGTGAAGTGAGGTGGTTGCCCTTAATATATACATATAATATTTCAATGGATGAGATGGTGACGTCTAGGGTGGTGAAGTAATAAAACTTCACCACTAAAGTGAAGTGGGACCGAGAATAATGACAGCCCTTGATTTAATAGTTCTTTATTTGGATGGATAGGATGAATTACAGGGTAATTATAAAACAGGTAAAGATCAATGAATAGTGTAATTGCAGTAGAGGTCTGAATGTATTACTGATTAGACAAATGAAATCCCTATTTTTTTATTTTAAAATTTATAAATCACAATAATTAATTAATGATAATCAGGTTTTAATAAAAATAATAATAACTTTCCTAAAAAAATAACTAAAAAACCCAATTCGACGAATCCTTTATCGCCAACCTGAGTCTCCTTCTTCCTCCCCATTCCCAATCTGAACCTAATCCCATTTCCCCAACCCAATTAAAAATAGGCTTAAATATGTTTTTAGTCCCTCATATTTGGCTTAAGTTCGTTTTTAGTCCCTCAAATACTAAGAATATTATTTTAGTCCCTAATCTTTTGAAAATCAGTCACTTTTAGTCCCTCGCATGATTATTTTAGTCCTTAATATTTTAAAAATGTGTCACAATTAGTCCCTCAAATTTCATGGAAAAGGACCAAAAGTGACTGATTTTCAAAAAATTAGGGACGAAAATAATATTCTTAGTATTTGAGGGACTAAAAACGAACTTAAGCCAAACATGAGGGACCAAAAACATATTTAAGCCATAAAAATATAAGGAAAAAAATTGAAAAACAAGAAATGGAAGTTAGCCTCTTGGCGGTGGGTTTTCCACCTCTTGTTCACCTTGGAGCAGTGGACAAAGAATTCAATTTGGTAGAAATGTGTTTCTTATGTGCAATTTGAGAGAGTGGTTCTGTTATGTTGTGTGTTGGGGGGTGGGGGTTTCGGATTTGAAAGGAGTAACAAATCAAAGCAACAGATTAAAACGGAAAAAATGGCAGATGTAGCAGATAAATTGGTGGCGTGTTTCCAATCTCCGCATAGATCCTTGCCGCTCATGGATGGAACCTCGAACTCGCCATCTCCTCCTATTCCTCCTCCTCTACAAACGGACCCAACCACCGACACCACCCCACCATTGGTGATTCTTGCGATGAAATGTTCGAGACCCTTTTTCAGAACCAGGGAACATGTGAGGTGGATTCACAGTTGATGAAGATGAAATGGATGGCATGGGTCTTTACATTACTCCTAAATCTTTGTTATTGGTAAAACTAAAGGTGGATTGAGAATGGGGCGGAAGGAGACATTTTTAATTTGTCTTTTACAAATCGGGTCAAAAAACTTATTTAACTAATACCAGGGATTTCTCCTATATTTTCTACAAGTTTTAGGGAGGATGTGTCAATATAATAATAGGATGGGTAATTTCTAATATTGCCCTAACTTTTGCGGGTGAAAGTATAAATATGCCATAAACTGGGACAACCGCTGATAGCAGGTGCCGGGCCCACTTTACTTTGGTGGTGAAGTCTTATTACTTCACCACCCTAAAAGTCACCGGATGAGATCTTGTATGGGAAACTTGGATAACAGGTGTAGGTGCATGTTAAAAGCTATTTGCAGAAGAAGACGTCCACTGTTTTCAATTTAAAACATTTTCAAAAAGTAAAGTATTTGTGGTTAAATTATTTAAAGTTTTTCATAATAGATACAGTTCTGGAAAAAAAACCTAAATTAAAGCATATATATCAACTATATTCACACAGTTTATTTGGAATTGGAGAATCTAAATCAAAAGGGAAAAAAGCATAGATAACAAGTTTAGAAATAAAATTCCCTAATATAAGGATGAGCTCTCTACTAAATTTATCTGTGTTAAAATAATCTCGGATATAATGATTTTGATAAACAAAATGCATATTCAATGATAAGCAAAGTTGTCTTTTCCACTATAATTTTTAAATTAAACTCCCCTATCCCTATGAAATTATTAAAAAAAGGCAAACTCCAATAATTTCAATATAGTAAAATTGTAACAAAAAAAAAATCAAGTAAAATGGTTTCATTCTCACAATATCGCAGAATCGGTCTTGAGCATTGTTTTTTATTTTACTAGTGTGTGTACCCGTGCGTCGCATGGGGATTATTGTGTGGTGTGATTGAATAATATAGAATTTTAAAACAATATATTGTTAAAACAAATAAAAAATAAACGATTATAAAATAATTGCATTTAACACATTAAAAATATAATTAAAAATTAAAAATATAAGACATTAATCAAGACAAACAATTAAAAATAAAATACTAATAATATTCATGCATAATAAAACTCCATGGGTCATAAACATCCACAACAATACAACCTTTTAAACATAAAAGCAAGAAAACTGATATCTAAAATCAAAATATTAGAGTCGTTTATCCACTAAAATCATATGGCAATAATTTTGGTATAAGCCTTTGAAGAACAATTTGGATGAATTTGCACTTCAATCTTGCTATTTTCCTTTAAGGAATTAGCAGCACAAAAATTGTTCCATTCTTTTCCAATATTTGCTTCTGAAGGTCTTCTTGGTCCTTTTAACACTGCAATTAAATTTCCTACCAGCTTCATCTTCAATCAAAATATTTGTTGGCCTTTGTATTTTGAAAGCTTCTTTGACAAATTTTGCTGGCAAACTCTGTAAAATTTTATAATAAAATTAAAAATTACAATAAAGTAATTAAAATTAAAATGAGAATTTAAAAGATATATACACAAATAAATTAATATACTGTCAGATGAGTAGAAAAATACCATGTTATGGCTAACTGTTTGTTTATGAGTCAAAGAAATGACACACTTTATTGCTGGAATGTTCTGAATATCTTCCACTGTCTCGGGCTCTTCCTTGATTTGTATTTCAATCTTTTCTACTTGAACATGATTCTTCTTAACCAGCTTTTCCACCATCTCATAAACCACAGCTGGTCTTCTACATGGCAAGTCCTTCGTATGAATATCCTTCACTTGTATATCAAAAACACCATCTCCTCTGTAATACATATGAAGCCAAGCTCCATCGGTCAAACAATAATGCATCAGAACGTTCAATCTGCCACTGGTAAAATAGCCTGTCTTCTCATACTTCTTCAATGTTACATCGAAGCTGCTCCCGATTTCATCGACCCAGCACACTAATTGGTTGGAAACTCGTTTTTGAAATAGCGATAGAAATAGGAAGCTGCTTTGCTTCGGGTCTGTAAACATCGCTATTGTGAATCAAATCTGCAGATCGAAATATTGCATGCAAATTTGAAGTCAAGAAGAAGAATGTCCACTACCTTTTCGGGCAAAATCGGTAAGTAGAATTGTCTATACTCTTTTGAGCGATTCCTCTTTGAGCTTGATGCCATCTATTATATTTCATACAGATAGGAGACAAGGTTTCAAATTGCGGACCGCATCACATGATGCGGCCGCAATATTGCGGTTGCGGTGGCCTCTGCAACCGCATCACACCGCAATTGCGGTGTGATTTGAAATCACACTAAACGGCCGCAACATAACGCCGCAACGGCCGCATCGGACCCGCATCAGACCGCAACGGACCACAACGGACTCTGTTTTGTTCATCTTTCACATTAAAATAAAAAATTTCATATATAAAAGATATAGAAAGAATAAAAATAATTATAGAATTTATTTTGCATTCGGTGCAAATATAAAATAAATTCACGCCGCAGTGACCGCAATGCGCGTTGCAGTAATTGCATTAGCCGCAATCGCAGCGACCGCGACCGCAACCGCAATTTAAAACCTTGGATAGGAATAGGAAGAAAATGGGTTTAAAAAAATCAAATTGATATGCAAGAAGTTAGGGTAAAATTGAATAGCAAGAAAAGGGGAAAACCAAGATTCTGTAAATAGGAACAACAAAATAACAGGAGTATCAAAAAAAAAAACACCTACCATTCTATTTAACTCTGTAATAACAAAAACAGGGATGAAAAAGGGAATAGAATCTGAGTTGTTCATTTACCTTGTTGATGATCTTGTGTGCTTCTCTTCGATTCTGCCTTTAAGGTTTAATGTGGGATTAGTGAATGTAGGCTATTCCTCTTTTCTTTTGCTGATATAAATTTCGTTTGCTAGAGCCTAGTAACCACTCTTTTAAAACCTTTTAGATACCCTAATTTTTTCCCTCCAACTGGTTTAGGGAATGGAGAAAGTCACTTTAGTTCTAGCCAATGTAGTAAGTCACCGTTTTTCTTTTTTTATTCTAGTTTAACCTATACTTATATTTGACAATTAAACTTGAAATAACTATAAATAATAAAATAAAATATATAATATATAATAAAATATTTTTTTGTTGATATATATATTTTTTCTAAGCAACAAGTAGTTCTATTGGTATAAATACACGCTTAATTCTTTTCTTAAATATGATAAGTGCTTTTAATTTTGTTTTAAATTCTCATGTTAAGTCTGTTTATATATAAGCAAGGGAATCTTATAATAGCTGCTTTTATATTATATTATGTTGCTTCATGGTTTTTGACATGATGCTAATTAGAATAGATTGCAAGAAGATTGAAGTGGACAAAATTTGTCAATTAGTTGTAGTTGTGTGTTAAGTATATCTATATATCAAGCAACTGAATATGATTAATGAAAAATCTGATAATTATACAAACTATCTGATATCTGATGACATGTTTCTGACAAAGGATGGAAATTTCAAACAAGCAAGTTAATCAATCAATATTTGGCAAACTGCATATTCAAAACTCCACATTTTTTGCTAGAGCTGCTGTTAATTAATGCTTCAAGTCAGATGAGTCTCTCTTCCTGGTATGTTTTCTTCCTTGTAAGTTTCATCTGCAAGTTAAAAAACTCTTAATCATAACATATGCATATCATATCAATCTCATAACATTTAATATGTAAATTTTAGTTATATTTTTGTACCATCATTCTCTCTGATATGTTTTGTTCATTGTAAGCTTCATCTGCAAATTATTAATGATTAAATAATGATTAATTATAACACGTACATAATAAGTATTCAATAGAAACCTCATAACAAATAAGATCTAAAGTTTAGTTATATTTTTGTACCTTGATGAATATGCATCAGAATTGAGGGATTAGTCTTTCACATCATCTAGTTATTTAAAATTCCGAAACACTTTAGTGTACACAACATTTGTTGTTGTAGAACATGTTTTTTCATCCTCATTTAAAATGAGGATCTTCAATCCCTTTCTAGACTTGACTCTAGATATTGCCACATATAATTATCCATGTGTGAATACTGGTTTTGGCAAATATATACCCACATGAGAAAGGGACTGACCTTGGCTTTTGTTAATAGTCATTGCAAAACACAAAGAAATAGGAAATTGCCTTCTTCAAAATCTGAAAGGAAATCCTACACCTGAAGGGATCCTATTCATACGTGGAATGTAAATTTTATCCCCAATATTCTTTCCAGTAATAACAGTAGCTCCTATCACATTCTTACACAACTCATTTACCAACAGCCTTGTTCCATTACATAATCCATTGGCTTGGTCTAAATTCCTCATCAATATTATTGGTACTCTAACTTTTAATTTCAACCTGTGGCATGGAATCCCTGAACATTTCATCTCATTTAGAAACTCTGTTGTAAACCATTCCCCTTGCACCTCACAATCTTCATCAGATTGCATTGTAGAATCAGAACTTAAATATTCCTGTTCACATCCAGGTATTAATGATAGTATGAAGTCATTGACATTTTCAACTGATTCTAATGTAGGAGCAAGAATTGCTCTTTCTTCATAGAATTGTGTATTGGTGAAATTTTGCAAAATATTTGGATATGTAAATTCAACTAATGACTTCAAAGGATTTTCAGAATCATTTATCAATAAGTCACCAGGAATTTCAACTTCACTCTCATCATTTTCATTTGACTCTTTTGATCCATCTCCTATTCTCAACATCCAATCAGCAAATTGCTTGATGTCATTTGCTTGCTCAATTGATGCTGCAACAGTTAATCTCATATTTTTTTGTAAGTGTTAATACTTTGCAATATTTCCAAATACCTGATGAGTTAATTGTGGCTGAAACAATGTCATTCCTACACCCTTTTCTGATAACTGGCAATATTTGTCTAAAATCACCACCAAGCACAACCACTTTTCCACCAAATGGCTTATCTTCATTTGACTTATTTTCAATTCTCATTATATCTCTTAATGTACGATCAACTGCTTCAAAGCAAAATCTATTTAACATCGGTGCTTCATCCCAAATAATTAGACTTGTATGCAAAAGCAGATTAGCTTTAAAACTTCCTTGTCGTATGTTGCAAGTTGACTCTTCATTAGTGATTAATGGAATACAAAATGTGGAGTGAGCAATTTTACCTCCAGGTAAAAGAAGTGCAGCAATTCCACTGGAAGCAACATTTAGAACTATTAACCCCTGTGCTTGAAGTCCGGAAGATAATGTATTCCAAATAAATATTTTTCCAGTACCTCCATATCCATATAAGAAAAAAAAAGCCACTTGATTTTGAATGAACTGAACTTATTATTTCGTCATAAACTGCCCTTTGTTCTGCAGTCAAACTCTTCATCAGAAATTGGTGTGTTGCAGCCATTTGTTCTCTGTCATACACTATGCCAAAAATTCATTCAGATAGCGCTTTTTTTTTACATTCAGACAGCGCTTTTAAGCGTCTTCTGTTTAGGCGTAATCTGAATTCCGATAACACTCAAAAAGCGCTATCTGAATTTAGATTCCGATAGCGCTTTTAGAAAAAATGCTCTCGGAATTTTTGATAAGAGACAGCACTTCATTGAAAAGCGCTCTCGGAATTTTTTATAAGAGATAGCACTTCCTTGAAAAAGCGCTGTTGGAATATTTATAAGAGATAGCACTTCCTAGAAAAGCGTTATCGGAAGTGTCATAACAGACAACACTTTTGATGAAAGCGCTCTCTGAATTTTTAAGATCAGATAACACTTCCTAAAAGAAAGCGCTATCTGATATCACATCAGAAAACACTTTCTAAAGAAAGTGCTATCTGAGTTTTTTTTTTTTTACATATTTTTCTTCTATTTTTCTTATCCCACACCAGATACAAAGCAAAAGCCAGCAAACAACAGTTGATTTTTAGTTCAAAACAGTACACAATTCAAATTACAAAAGCCAGCAACACCAATCGATTTGCATTTCAAAACTGATCAATACACAATTCAAATTAAAAATAGTGCTGCTAACAAAGTAAGACAACCAACAAGATAGGCTTACAACAACCAATAAGATCTATCATCTATCTAAGAGAAGCATAATGTCCATGAGAGCTAGCTCAAAATTACAAAAGTAAGGCATAAAAAGATCAAAACACCTATGCATTAAAAACTACAACATACAACTAGCTAGATATCTATCCTCCAGCTGCTAGCTCTAATGTCACCTGCAGCTCCAAAACAATAAAAATTTAATATGTTCAAGCAAGATAGGTGAAAGACTAAGTTATGAAAATATCTCAATAATAGGCAATGATAACAGAAATTTATTGTCTACTATCAAAAACAATACAGGTGGAGAATAACTTACTGTTATGACTCTGCTAGCTCTTTCTCTCTTCGGGCCTATTATCTAGCTAAAAGCTGAAATTATGACAAATATCAAAACAAAGATGCAGTGATGGATTCTCCAAAATATATCAATAGATACAAGAGGGTCTATAAGAAATAGTCTTGTATATCTTGAAAATACCTTTAGTGGTTGTCATGAGGAAACAGCCATGGACTGCAAATATATTGTCAAAAAATAACAAACAAAGCAGACAAAGAAACAACTATCTCTAAGTCAATAATAATGACAATGATAACATATCAGTAATCCAGGAGTAAGTATAAAGCATAATTAATGAAAATGTAAAATATGCAATATCAACATAAAGTTCATGGAATGTTAGCTAAGTTGATCCATACTTTAGAGCCGATGAACTTGAGTTGAAAATCAAGCCCTCTTGCCCGTCTAGGTGCACCCCCTTTTATTGAGAAAATATAACATGATCCTGCCAATGGATACTTCATATCAGGAGGATAAAAACTTCTCTAGGATTAAGGAAGTTTTTGCTTTAGCAGCAGTTACCTTAAGTCTATCATAATACTCCTCAAGCTTGTCATTGTATAAGATGAAATAATATCAGCTTCTGCATTACGCAGTCGTTTCAGAATCTGTTCCTCTGTCTCTGTCAATCTGGTTTCAAAGAATTTAGTCCAAAATTAGCAATCTCATGATCATATAAACCGATTCATGTTCAACCACTCAAAAGTAGAAATAACCCGAGCGAAGCTCAAAAGTAGAAATAACCCGAGCGAAGCTCTTATGGTGTCTTATCTCACGTAAAGTTATCCAGCTAACTATGGACTAACTATAATGTTATGCCAATACAAAAGAGAGTACTCCTCTAAGATAATGGAGGGAAAGGAAATTGGGTGCCTAGTTTCTAAATGATTGCCACGTAGAAATTGAAGACAAAGAAAGATATGAGTTTCCAAGATTGAAGCAAACACGAGGTCATATAATCCTGAAAATAAGGAAAAATTGTACCTGATTCTTTCTTGCAGAGGATTGATATGCATTTTTCTCCCTCTAATTCTGAAGCTGGCTGGCATGTGCATCCACTTATACTGATCTTACCAGCTTCTCCTTTCCATTATCCCCTCCCAAACCCTGATTTCATTTGCAAATGCAATTTATCGAGTTTCCTTAGGAATCAAACAAGTCTAGATGAATTCAGTCGTGCATGGAAAAACAGTTAATCAAGATCTGAAACACAAATTTCGCAGGTGAAATCAGAATCACAAAAAAAAAGTGAATAGCAAAAACAGAAACATAGAAGGAAGTGGAGCTTCTAGATCTAGAGGAAAGAAATTTACGAGGAACAAAATATACTGCAATCGAAACCCTAAAAACGAAATTGCGATGATGATGCGAGAGAGAAGAGTGGAGAAGACAAACCTGTGTTGGGGCAATTCAAGGTAGATGAGCAGATTATGCTCAAATTGCTTTCCAATAGTTTTTTTTCACTCTTCTCACCCTTTTTTTTAGCTCTTTCCCCTCTCCCCTTGCTTGAATTAAAAATGTTCTAAGTTAAAATAAAAAAACAAAGTTGCATTAAGGTTGAACGAAATGTAGGAGAAAATGGCAGTTTGCTGTTAATCAAGATTTTCACTCTTTCAGACATTTTGACAAGCAGTTTGCTGTGTATATATAAAAATGGCAGGCAATTTGCAGTTAGGAGTTAGGACAAGCAGTTTGCAGAGAAGAGGAGGAGAGAGTTATTTACCTTTAAAGAGAGAAACGAAGCTTGGACAAAGATTGTAGCTTGCAGAGAGCAGAGAGCAGAGAGCAGTAGGATGAGGCTTGAACGAAGGTTGGACGAACAAAGCTTCTCAGCTGCGACGAACTTGGAAGCTACGAACGAAGGATGAGGAAGCTACGAACAAAGCTTGGGGGAAAGAACAGTTCGAAGCTAGCTACGAAGGATGAGGAAGAACTGCTCAATTGGAAGAATGGCGGAATGAATGGTGCTGCGTTTGCTGCGAGCTGGGAACGAAGAACATGCAGCTTGGAACGAAGAACAAGTGTTGCGAACGAAACTTCAAGGGTTTGCTGCGTTTAACAATACAAAGCATTAATTTGAATTTTGAAGTTAAAATAAAACATCCGATAGCACTTTCAGATAAAAGTGTTTTCTGAATATTTTCTGTCCAATTGATAAAAGCGTTTTAGATAAAAGCGTTTTTTGAATATTTTATTTCCAATAGCGTTTTGTGCATTAAGTGTTATCTGAATGGAAAATAATTTAAAATAAAAAATGGAAATCATCATATAACGGTTTTAAAATAAGCGCTTTCTGAATATTGAGTTTCCAATAGCACTTTTATTGTAAACGTTATCTGAGTTTTTAATTCCAATAACACTTTATGGAAAAACGCTATCTGAGTGATTCATTCCGAGAGCGCTTATTATATTAAGTGCTATCTGAAAATTCTATTTTTTTCAGATAACATTTTCCCCTAAAAGTGCTATCTGAAATGCGTTATCTGAATTCATTTTTGGCGTAGTGATAGCTAAGTTCATCCACCAAAAATATGTTATCAAAATTTGACACATCAATTTGATTTGGATATGGCATAGATTCAAATTCTTTGAGAGACCTGCCATTTTTAAGTAGCAATTTCTCTAATTCACACAAACACAGATTTTTTAGTTGACTGTCCTCTATCTGAAGTCCTGCAATATCATTATCTTTCAAATTTCAATGATTGATCTTAAAATGCATTAACAAAATAGTAACAGAATTAATATTTAAGTAATTATTACCTGGGAGATTTAAAACTTTCCTTCTTTCATATAGGATACCATCAGATAATAATCTCCAAGTAGAATTCCAAACACTAAATGGCTTTGACATTGTATTCATCACCAATAATGTAACAAATAATCTTCTCAATTGATTCCTAGAAGCTATCTCACTTGCCTCAGTAATAGCATCTATAAATTCCCTGTCATCATCTAGCAACCCCAATGCATAAGAGGCCTCTTGAAAAGTATTATGTACTTTTCCATTGACTGTCCGAATGCTGGTATAACTTGTACAACCTTTCTGTATTGTGAGCAGAATTCGCATATAGTACAATTCACCACTACCTGGTGGTATGTAATTCAACCTCCCAATAGAATTGCTGATTTGTCTTGGTTGCCAAACCCTTTGCTTCTTCTTATACACAAATTTAGATGGGAATTCTGCATAAGTTAAATCTCTGCCCTGTTCAAACTTTTTATTTCCTTCAAACCATGCCAAAAACATAGTTCCAAGTTCTTGATTTCTTTCTACAACAGCATCAATCCTTTCTGTGTCTTTGAAAAGAATACCCTGCTCATTTGGAAGATGAAATAATAATCTTTGAACAGGAGTCCACCTGTGATGAATATCATTTTCAAAAATTCTCCAAGCTGCTTCACATGGAGCTAAATATCTACAGTCATAAAACTGCTTTATCTCATCAACTTGATCAGCTACTTGCTTTTCATTAAAAATTTCAATGGTAGCTCTATCTGGTCCCTTATTAACATACTTGAAGAGGTATTTTATGGCATTGGACTTATTACAGTACTCCACATTAATGTGTGCTTGATACCTCATAATAAGAAGTGGATTGTAAGGGACTACATACCTGTTATCTAAATTTACTCCTTTTTTTTGAGTAAATAAACCACTGTCTCTGCGCTTATATTTTGGATAACCATCATCATCAATAGTTGTTGAAGAATTGAAAGCTTTTGGAAAAAACTTTGAACATTTCCCATCTTTCATGCAAGGAGAGTTCGGATTTGAAGCTCCACATGGACCATGTAACATGAAATTTGAAACAGCCCTTGCTAACCTTGGATATAAGTCTTTGTTTGGCAACTCTGCAGATATAAATTTGTCAATATCTGCTCCTGTTTTTAGTTTTCATGATGGATTTAGTCACAACAAAATATGTGCATGTGGAAGATCCCTTTTTTGAAACTCAATGGTATATGTACCTGTATAAAAAATTAATGTGTCAGGATTTTAAAAAATTTAAGATAACAATATGTCCAAAAAATGAATATAAATATGAGTGAAAATATGTCTGCTACAACTTTTCCAAAAATATCATTTTTTTTTAAAATCAGTCATCATTTTATCAAGTTTCATCTTGAAAACTCGAGTAACAATGTCAGGTCTGTCACTGGCTGCAAGTCCTCGATCTGACACAAAGTCGTGTATTTCTTTCCAATTTGCATTACATGTGATTGTGATAAACATATCTGGGTATCCAAATCTTTTGCATATAGCCATTACATCTTGACAGTTATTAAACATGTATCTTGGTCCCCCTGTAAATGATGGAGGTAATATGATTCTCTTCCCAACAGAAGCTGCTTCATTGTCTCCTCTCTGAACAACCTCTTGCAATCCATTTAAGATATCACACTTGATAATTTTTTTATTTAAACGAATGTATTGTAATCTTTGAGATTCAATCATAGTATAACAATCCACAATAAACTGCTGGAAAAGACGTCCACTGTTTAACACATTACCATACTCAACATCTCTCTCTTGTACTCTAAAAGCAATAAACTCCCTCATTGTAACTCGAGTTCTTTTACGATCACCTTTCTCAATCACAGATTCTCTAATTTTGATATCTTCTCGATAACCATCCTCTCCATAAGGAAAAAGCAATGGATATTGCAAAGGAATAAATGCAGTGTGCGTTTCATGAATTCGAGTCAACTCTCCATTCACCTTTTTTATCACAATATCTCTTCCAGGACCATTTGGTCTAAATCTCCAACTATTAACGCGGCAACCTCATTACATGTTGGTAAATTGTATGTTCTTGCATCACCAGAATGACGCCTGAATAACCTCAAGCAAAAATTGTCATTCTGATTTTCTGATAAGAGATTCCTTACACTTCTGAAAGACTGAGCCAACACATTGTGCTCATCTATCATTTTTCTTAAATCTTCCACCAAGCTCTTGTCAAGGCTCTTACTATCTTCACTTGACCTACAACCACATATTAACATATCCATATTATAATAGATCTAATACAAATGATAATGCACATATGGATTAAAAATAAAAATTTTAAAAATGGTTTATAAATTACCTAAAGTGTTTCACTCTATTTTTTATTTCGTTGTCAGTATCATAAATATACAATTGTGCAAATTTTGGCTGTGCACCGTCATGTGGAATTAGACTACCTAACGATGAAAATTCTGACCACTCAATATGAATTGGGGAGATCCTCCACCTTTATTGAATGAAGATTCTACTCTTCCACCAATTGAAGTAAAAGAGAACATGCTATTATATGCTCTTATATTTTCCTTGTAATTCATGCTTCTATGATCTTCTCCATTCATTAGTCTTATCAATAGTTCTGGAGGTCTCTGTAATAAAGGGAGATCAACATTCCCTTTCATACAACAAATAGAAAATTCAACATCTGCTTTCCTGCTGCATTTATCTGCTCTTTCCTCATACCAGACTTAAGCCTTACAATAATCACAAATTATTGAAGGAGGTCCAAAATAGATTGCTTCTGCAATTTTACAGGTATGTTAAAAACAGGAGATAGTAACCATACTGACCACAAATAAATGAAAGATGAACATGTATTTCAAATTAACCTTCAGACACTGCTATTTTATATTCTTCACTTGATAAAGCCAAACCTGGTTATAAAAAAACATCTCATTTCCATGTTTTTGATAATTTGAATTATTAACTATAGTATACAGAAATGGTGTGATAAATTCATACCATCACTTGTCTGTGTTTGATACTCATCTTCACTGTCAAACATATTTGAAACTGAAGGAATTGATTCAAGGACAGATTTTGAACGCCTGTTATTTTTTTTAGATTGTATTGAAGGAGATGGGTCAACAACTTTAGACTCAGGGTTTGTTCTTGTAAATTTAATTCCTGCATTGTATTATACTTAGACAAATAGTTGCTTCCACGCATAATAAGTAACTTGATTGTAACTCATTCTAATTAATTAGCAAATTAGTTAATTAAATCTCAACTAAACCTTCTTGAGTGTTGCCTGTTAATCTTTCATCCATCAATTCCTTAGTGGAATTATCTGTCATTGTAATAGAAGAACGCAGATAGATTTGGAGAGTCAAAGCTCCTTTTTCTGGTTGCAGCATTATCAGCAAGATTGTTTTTCCATGTCTATCCAATTGAATGGTAGGTGCCTTCTCTATCAAATCCTGATGATTCAAGTAGTATAAGTTAGTATATTAATGAAAGATCAAAGAGAGAGTTTATGTTCTTTCATTTACTTTAAGTTGTTATTACATATTAATTTATATTATCACTGATTACCTTTTTTTTGGTACAATTATCACCAATTACCTTTCAATATGTGTGAAAATGGACTTCTGGCATTGAATCTTTTTCCACTTAACTCAGCTTGGAATTTATTATGGTTAGGATTATGGTTCTCATCTGAAACAACATGAATATAAATTTAGATTATACATTAAATAAACTTCTGGCACTGTTTTTGCCATTGATAAGGATTATAAATTGAATAAATACCTTGTGTGTTGAGTCTAATTGAATCAATGTTGTTGTCACATCTTTTTTTCTTCAATTCTCTTTCATCATGAGGTTCACTTGATATTTTTGCACTGACATTCTTCCTCCTCAGTCCATTGTTATTAAAATCTATTCATAAACTTAGTCATAATAAGTCTTTATCAAAATAGCAATGTGACTCAAATTGAAAATAAAGTTATTGTCAGCAAATACCTTGTGCAAGTGAAGACAATGGGATTCTATGTTCGAAAGCTATTTCATAACATGAACCTTGCATACTATTCTTGCTACCTGTCTGCCCTTGCTGCGAATTCTGTCTTTTACCTCTTAATATTAATCTTCTTTTCAACCTTGCTTTTTTAGCTAATGCAGGATCAATAAAACCTTCTTGAGTATTGCCTATTAAGTTGTCATTGATTAACCTTTGAGGTGAATTATTTGCAATTGCAATAAAAGGACTTGCAGATAGATTTGGAGAGTCAAAAATCCTTATCCTGGTTGCAGCATTAGCAACAAGAGTGTTTGTCCATGTCTGTTTCATTGAATGGTAGGTGTTTTGTCTATCAGTTCCTGATCATTCAAATAATAGAAGTTAGTATATTAATCAAAGATTAAAAAGAGACATTATGTTCATTCATTTCCTTCAAGTTGTTAAACATTTATATTATCACTAATCACCAATTACCTTGGAGTATATGGCAAAATGGACTTCTGGCAGTGAAACTTTTTCCACTTGAATCAGCTTGGAATATATTAAAGTTAGGGTTATAATTCTCATCTGAAACAAAATCAAGATAAATAAGATTTATATAAATTCCTAAACTTCTGGCAGTGTTTTTCTCATTGATAAGCATTACAGATTGAATAAATACCTTGTGTGTTTATTCTAATTGAATCAATATATGTGTCATATCTTTTTTTCTTCAATAACCTTTCATTATGAAGTTCACTTGATGTTTTTGCACTGATATTCTTCCTCCTCAATCCATTGTTATTTAAATCTGTTCATAAACTTAGTGATAATAAGTATTTATCAAAATAGCAATGAGAATCAAATTGAAAATAAAGTTGTCATGAGCAAATACCTTTTGTAAGTGGAGATAATGGGATTCTATGTTTGGAAATTAGTCCATAAGATGGGCCTTCCATACTATTCTTGTTACACTTGTAATGCTCATTCCCATCTGACAAATTTATTAAAACAACTAAGTTATAAGTTTGAAAGATTAATATCTGTTAACAACTAATATTGTTTGATGAATAATGGTCTTAATACCTATTTGCTTCTGATGCTTTTTCGATCTTTTGAATCTTAGTATAATCTTCTTTTCAACCTTTCTCTTTTAGCCAATGCAGGATCCATTGTCACACAAAACTTCTTCAGGTCATGGAATATGATGTATGCTGTATCCGTGAAACTTGAAGAAATGTGAAGACTTCTTCCAGTTACCAAATAAAACATTCATTTACTCCTTGGTATTGATAACTCTCTCTGCTTTATGGACACAGTGCTCAAAGACAGTATTCCATCGTGCTATTGGACAGTTGCGCATGCTTTGAGGCTTAAAACATATCTCCATAAAGCCTTGGATTGTAATTATGACTGTTTGTGTGTAAAATCTGTTATCAAATACTAATAAATGTATTCATAGTTCAAAAATTGGATAGTATTTTTTTTAAGCTATATTTACTTTGTAATTGTAAATGTCATCTCATGTGATACAAATAATAATCGTTTTTTCCTTGTAATTAACTCTTATTCACATATTGTCCTATTTTTTTTTCTTTTTTTAAGAGTGTGTCATCATATTATTTCTTATTGCTCCATAAGGTTCAGGTTCTATCCAATATCAGAATAAACAAAATGAAAATTTTTAAGCTATGCATTTGTTTTAAACTGTTCTGACAGATAAAAAGCTCATTTGCTAATAATGTTACTCTTGTATCTAAGAAAACTGTTTTGAGCCCCACTTTTTTTTTAATAACCGAGTATCTGCCTTCCTCCAATGTTCTTTTTGCAAGCCATATTAATAAGCACTATGCCACATAATTTTATCTTCCTTAATATTGCCTTACAGATTTTATCTGGGTTTATATTGACTTACAATTTAAATTTGCAATCAGAATAAGCCAAATGAAATTATACAATCAAAAATACCTTTATATTCACAGAGTGGTAGTAGACCAAATTTTTTATATAACATTCAGTCACAATTGTGGGGTACAATATACTTATACTTAATACTTAATCTAATTATATATCAATTCAAATTGAAATTGAGTTTGCTGCATCATTTTTTTTACTTTATCAGTTCCTAATCAAATTTAAAGCATTTCAATGGATAATATATGAAGTAAGAAAAAGGATTAAATAAAAAAGGCTCTTAACACTGTAATTGAAAACTGGAAAATAAACTACTAATTCATATTGGTGAAGTGGCACAATCCCATAAAGCATAATAACTCTGCTTAAACAAAACAGAGTTCAAAAAAAATAGCACAAAAAGAGTTCAATATCACAACATCCCCATACTGTCACAGACAGACAAAAAAGAAGTTGGAAATACTACCAACATACTTAAAACATACTTAAAACAACATTCAACCTAAAACTTGAACCACCAACAAATTGACCAAGCCTAATGCCATAACTAATCAGATGTCTTTCTCAATCTTGATCTCCTTCTTCAGAATTTTGGCACTTGTCTTGTCAGGAACTTCACCTTCCATCTCAATGCTCCTTTTCACAAGAGTAACTTCAGCAGCAGCTTGTGACATCATCAAAGGGAACTCTACAGTAGACACAACATTTTCTTCATTAATTTTGAGTCAAATCCAGACGAACTACACCACCACATTCAGCTTGAGTTTCATTGTCAATAAATTTCTCCATCAAATCCTAAATAATTTAAAAACCAAGAAATGTAAGTTCATATTCTGATTTTGAATAAAGTTATAACTGAGTTTTAATTATAGCATATTCAATACATATACCACCTGCACAACATCTACATCAGCAAGTCCTTCAACCATCTCATCATTAAAACTGACCATTCCCTATAATTAAAAACACCTCTAAAAATTAGAACATAATTACATTACATATTACCCATTACTGTAACATGTAAAAACAAAAATATAAATTACAAATAAACTTTACCTCCAAAGAAGGACTTGCCTCCTTAAACTTATTAATAATCTCTGGTTCACAACAAACCTTCTTAACACGATATGTGTCATCAAACTTGGAGTTCAAAACATTTTTCACCTCAACTTTAAAAAGAAAAGTCTTATCAACCAGCTCTTGAACCTGTGGTGGAACAGGCAAGGGACGAATACTCTGCATTTACAATTACAATCATAAAAAAATCAAACTTTCATTCAGTTAATATGAGTTACAAAAACAAAATGACTAACATTTCAACCTTATCAATGGTCTCTAACATATCTTCACATGATTTCTGCAAGATGGTCTTTGCTTCACGATAAAAAATCACAAAAGTGATACAGTCAATATCATCTATGACCACAACCTTTATCCGATACCTACAAAACAATGTAAAACCCATAACATTTTAAAAAATAGATATCTATTAATACTTAAAAAGAATATACGTTTTAAAATATGGTATAAGGTCAAAACCTTGGAACAACATTCATCACATGCTTGTTACCCTTCTCACAAAAATACATGTTTGAATCTGGTTTAACTGCCTTGTTGCAAACACATGCAATATACCACCAATCATTCAGATTCTGATTTGGATTCTGATGCATCACATGGGTGATAGTACCCATAACTACACAAGACATGTCCTAAATGATAAAACAAAAGTTATCAGTTTCAAATATATCAATATATATCAATATAACATAACAATAAGTTTTCAAAAACAATAAAATGGAGATCAAACCTCCTTGGTATCTTTCAACTCAGCAATTGTTTTCCTCTCAGCTAATATAAAAAATTCCTCTTCAAGACTTAGCTTAGGAGCTTCTTGCAACTGACTCAAAGTCTGACTAGTGCACTCAGAAAGTTCAGGCACACTATAAATACATTAAAACTCAAGTATAAATTAAAGAGGTCATAATATAATCAATCGATGAACCTCAATAAACATTAAACAATATTAAACAATTAAACAATATTTCAAATTTATCATTTACACATACCTTTTCTTAAACTCTGTTGCCTCATCGCATGAGGGATTGAACAAAATCTTTGTATAATTAATTGCATTCTGCAAAGTTGCTTTGCCTATCCAAGTCCAAAATAAAAACAAATATAAACACATGAGTAAGAGAGTTTGGGTCTTACACTTGAAACCTTGCAAATAAATAACTTTAACTTAATTCACAAAACCTCTAAATATCTTGACTTTTGCTAGTTGGATTATAACAACAGGATTCTGAACAGGTCCAGAAGCCATGAAATTGTTAAGATCATCAGTATATGATCCAAATAATGCACACTCAATTTTAACTCTGCATCAACACAAAAATAAAGTATTATCCATATTGAGCAAAACAATACCCAAACTGTAAATCAAATGTCATCAGTCATTCTCATCAAATTACCTATTATCTTCAAGTTCAATAACATTCATCTTGGTCATGCTACCATTTCTCTCATACTGTTTCTCAACTCTCACAGCAGAAAAGAATCCAACAACATCTGCATTATTATAAAACATGAATGAACATGAATACACATAAACATAACATTTAATTTCTAATTCTGAAACCATTAATCACAAACATCACAAACATGTATAAAACACATACCAACTAAGTAATCAGTATTATACTCTTCACCAATTTCAGCAATAGGAACTAATGCAAAGGAAGAGCCTCTCACGAGGTTGGGGTCAACCAAAAAGACCTTTGTTGAAAATTGAAAAATCAAACGGTATTGATGTTTTGATGCCCTGTAAGCACCAGTATTTGAAGCAAATCCTCCACCAGTTATTGAATAAACACATCCTTCAGTCAGTTCCCTTACAAATTTATAAATCAGTTCCTTCCTAATAGATGCCTGGATTCTGTCTCCCTGTGTACAACAAAAAAATATATCAGTCATTTTGCAAATTATAAGTTACTGTTTCTAGCAGATATTATAAACAATAAATAATCAAACTTAAAACAATGTAAAACAATGTCAATATAATCCCAACCTTCTCATCCATGAAAAGCACTTCCATGGAGTAATAGACCCCATGCCTGTGCATATCCGGCACATACCACAACCAAACCAAACTAACAACAATGTTCCAATTCTCCTTTGCATGAGAAAGCTCAGAAATCAAAACGTGCTTTGGGGCCATTTTTTCTGAAAACAGAAGAACAATCGCTAAGAGAAAGCAAAAGAGAGTTGAAGATTAAGAAAATAGTTGAAAAGGTGTAAAAATCGACTTCCCTCATCCTCCTTTATATAGACCTTCGATTCCCAGCTTCTGCACTTCGATCTTCTCTCTGTCATGTTTCTCATCGTTAGAAATGGCCAATCCATCGAAACCCTGGAGCAGCGCATGCGATTTCATGTTGCACGAGTACCGTTTCAGGGAAGAACAAAAACGGCGCATTAATGGCTGAAGAAGGTTGAGAAGATAAGATCAATAATGGCTTGTGAAGAATGAAGAGGTGAGGTATGAAAATATGATTTGTGAGATATTGAAAGAAGAAACAATCATGTCTGAAGCTAAACGAAGTCTAATAAAGTTTTTTGACAAAAAACAATAAAAGTAAAAATCTCTCAAATGCTTAAAGTTATCTGCTGCTACATTAATTATACTGTCTATCTAATCATGACTTACTAGCTACAATACACTTACCCAACTGTTTATCTTAAATAAAAAACAAAAATTTAATATTATTTGGGATTATCTCAAAATATATCAGCTGCTAAACATTTATTACTCAAAAACTACAATGGTTATATTTTTTCTTACCAATCAAAATGCAAACATTATTTTTAAAAAATTAAAAAAAATCAAAATTTTGAAGTAAAATTAGCTGGAAACCAAATACTTCATTCAAATTTGAAAACTTTCCATTTATAGAATGTGATGTATGAGATGGTTGATGTAAAACTCTCACAAGAGAGTGCCACCTCAGCAAACTTTCATTTAAAAGTCTCTCAATATAGTCCCACCTCCCAAGACTTTCCCTTATAGTTAGAATGTTATTTACTATGTATGGATTGGAAGGGAGGGGTCCCGTTTATGCAACAACAATGGGAGGTGTCATCTTGCAATTTTTCAAGGAATGCAACGTTTCCAGGAGAGTCATATGGAGGCAAAGCAATTTATTATGACACAATTTTGGTTTTGGATCAGGCTTGGATTGGGTGTCTACTACTAGAATTTTGGTTTTGCTGCAAATTTGTGTCCCCAGGAAAACCTTCGTGGGTAATCTTTTTCCTGCATATTTCAAATCCGCAGCAAATTTCCTATGGATTTTCCAGCAAAAAAATCCACAAGTAACTTTCCTGCAAAAATTTTGGCAGGTAATTCCACAGGAAAATCTGCAGCTAAATTTGCAAAAAACTAATTCCACAAGTAAATTCGCAGGTAAATTACCTGCAAATTCTAAAATCCGTAGATAAATTACCTACAGATTATTTTCCAGAAAAATTGGCAGAAAATTTCCTGTTGGTTTTAAAGAAATAATCCACCATCAATTCCCCTTATTTCCAACAGAGTTTTCTATAAAAAAGCTTGCTAAAAATTCCAAAAATGAATTCATATAGTTCGACTACAGTCAATTCCCCTTATTTCCAATAGAATTTCCTATAAAAAAATTTGCTGAAAATCCCAAAAATGAATTCATATAGAACGACTATAGAGCACACAAATACCACGAAAAAAAGTGTACAGACCACAGAGCAAAAGTAGAAAAAACTAATCTAACATTCAACTTGTCATCCAAAATAACAAGGTTTTTCTTCCTGATTAATATGCAAGTGAAGTTCTTCTCTCAATGCATTTCATTTAAAAAATAAAAATAAAACAGCCCCTAGCTTCCACTCTTATCAGTTGTTTCTGTCATCGTGATTGCTTGAGAAGAGTCATCGTGATAACTTGGTTCCAAAGATGCACATGCCTACACATATCATAAGAATATAAGCATTGGAGATTAGCATCGTCAATGTTAGATATAGTTATACTGAGTTATTTTGTCCCATTACCTTACGGATTGCATCAGCTCATGTAGCAAAACTTGGTAGAACAGTCCTTCACTTACCCCATCCCAGAAAATATATTGGATAAGATTATAATTAACTCCTCATTCTTAATTTTCTCACAAGTCTATAAAATACTAGAACAGATCACTCCTACCTGTAAAAAAATTATTCTCAATGGTTTTTGTCTAGTTTCCTTTTTAAATATGTAAAAGCAACCTGTGGCAGCACAAATTAGTATGAACCAACATTAATTCTAGTACTTATAGGGTCATGTAAATGCAAAATCACTCACACCAACAACTCAGAACAACTATAAATGAGGTACAATAGTAGCATTTGAGTTTCAAAAACACGTCTTACCTGCTTCTTTATCTACTTTGGAAGGACTGACTGAGAGAGCACATCTTTGAGCTCATTTATACAAAAACATGTTAATTTTTCCTACAAGAAAATGCCACTGGATCAGTAAAGAATAACAACACACCCTATTTTTTACTTGTTAATAACTCACAGATTTGTTGAAAAGTTGAATTAGTTGCTTCTTACTTAATAGGATTCATTGTACATAATTATTGTACTAAAACACCAGTAGTTTTTTATAATGACCACACCAGTAGTAAAACTTAGTTGTGCTCTTCTAATATCAACATATTACCTAAGTTGGAGTCATCAGAAGAAGAGAGGTCTATTGATAGGTAAAATACAAAATAAGTAAAAAAGAAAAAAAAGCATGCACATGTATAGAATAGCATGGAAGAAAGAAAAAAGCAAAAAGAAAAGGCAATCATCACGTAGTTAAAGAGGCAAACTACCCCTTCCAAAAAATAATGATTCCTAATGGAACTGTAACCTGCAAATAATGTAAGAGCAATATATAAGTCTAACAGACTTTTAGAGCAATAAATAAAAACTGAGAAAAGAAAAAATATTACCTCTAGACCTAAAAGATATCAAATTACCTGACAATATCCAGACATAGTAGCAATGCTGGAAAATGCAACAGTTCTGTCATGGAACTTAGAAAAAAAAACCTCTCTATGTATTAAGCTTTAATGGACTGTCTGCCAGAGGGAATAACTAGTATTCCATCAACTTTAACTCCCTGCTTTCCTAGTATCTCATGATTCTCATCAAGCTGCAAGCAAAGTAAACAAAGAAAATTCACATTAGACAACTCATTGTACTATTTCTCATTTGAAAAGAATTCAGGCTCAAATTTGAAGGAAATGAAAAGGATAAGTCATTATGTACATACCAAATCCTAATATTTGTTTACATAAAAATGGCATTGACAAAGTCCTCCGCAACCTTCCTTCTTCATCAACCACCCAGAAGTCTATTTTTATTTCTAATTTCCTAATAATGAAATGAAGTATGTAATTATGGTGACATAACAGCACAAACCTCAACATGAACATGAATACAATTTGAAAAACCTCAACATTTTTAGAACCAAAGCCACATGGAAACTCATACTGGAGGAATATAGGTTAAACAAAAAACTATGTGGAATATAGGTTATCCAAGAAACGATGTACCAACTGTTCCAGATACTTGACCTTTGAACCTATATCTTCAGCAACCTGTGTAACATCCCAAAATTTTCACTCTAAGACAAAGTATTCATTTTTGGAGGATTAGAATTACCTTTAAGATTTTGGATAATAAATAATGGTTTAGAGCTGACGTAGAAGTCAAATGACATTTTACGGATATTCTTGACTGTCAAAATAAGTTGATAATGAATATGGAAAATTCATACTTGATTTCCCAAAAGGTATTTGATGATATGAAATGGTGGCTTGATGTTCCATAAAGATTTTGGAGATTAAATTTGGAATTTTAGAGAAAGATATAAAGCGAAATTATAGTTTTAGTCCCTCTAGGAGAAACTCTGTGATCTGTTAGTTGAGAAATGGATAAATACTAGAGATGGAGGAGTAATTAAGATGGAGACTTGAGGATCTAGTGTACTTTGGATAGTATGGAAATAATAAGTCTTGTTGATATTACAGTTTAGAACGGTAAGATAGTTAAGTCTTATATAGACTTTTGTTTGCTATTTTCCGTCAATTATATGTTTTATATGAAATTATGTGTTCTAAGTGCTAAGAAATTTATTGTAGTCTTAGAATTAAGGTTTTGAAATACTTATCAAGTTATTTCATTAAAACAGACATTTTTCATTCACTGTTTGGATTTTTACGGAAAACTGTATTTACCGTAATAGATGGATAAGGATTTAAATAGCCAAAGTGTATCAAAACAACTTAGACAAACAAACTTCCTTCACAAAAAGTTGGTTCTTTTAATATTTCTGATTTTCTGGAATTTTCTTAGAATTTTCTGAAAACTATGAAAATTACTGTTTTGTCCCTATTACTTACAGTAAGAGCAAATCACTGATTCGGAGACCGACCTGAGGTCAGAAAAAGATTTTAAGTAGCTGAATCATGTTTTTATATTTTTGGGGATTTTTGGGAATTATTTAGTAGTTTTCTAAAAAGCAAGTAAAAATGCTACTTTTTCGACGTTCATAAAGTACGAAAAACAGGGATTTCTGGTCAAAAATGGATTTTCAGTGATCATTGAGTGCTTAAAATCAAATTTCAAGAGTGACCATTAGTGTTTAAATCAAATTTGTGATTTTCTGGGAAATTTTCTGGAATTTTCTGAAAAAGTACTGTTTTTCACTTACGGCCCGTCCGTTTTCCTTTGTTTTTGCAAACAGTAGGGTTTGCCCTTACCGTAAAAATTCCAAAACTCTTCCATAAAGCTTTTACATGTTAATTTCATGATTCCTCATTGGTTCTTACTATTTAAAATTATTTTTGAGTGATAGATTAGTAGGAAGACCATCTTTTCCTTATTTACGAAATAAGCCGAATAGAGACATAGTGGCTATGATATCATAGCCACTTAGGAACTTTGAGGGGTTCAAATATAATTCTAAGAAGCCTAAGAGGGTTGGAGACATCATGATTACCTTGAATAGTATGGTGGGCATGTATAAAGACCATTTTGCCCTTGGTTTTCACTTAAAACTACCTAAATATGTAACTTTTGACCAAGCAATCCAATGGCCTTCCTTCCTTCTCCTCTTGGTCGACATCATGCTTCAATTTGGAGCCTTGGATGTGCTTTTTGGCTTATGAGTCACTAGCTTAGTCATAAGGGATGGCCAATAAGAAAAATGGATCATTTTTCAATTATGGATTTATGACATATGGCTCATAAAGTACCATGACCTCACAATAATTTATTTCCCTCTTGGTCCCTCCTTGGCCGCCCTCCCCTTCCTATAAATAGACCCCTTGGCCTCATAATTTTAACACACACCACAAGCTTGAAGACTAAAGCACAAAGTTCTCTCTCTTTTCTCTCTTAGTTGTCTTAAATTTCTTTTGGTGTTCTTGGTTGTTCTTCATCAAGTTTTGGCCAAGGTAAGGGGTTAATCTTTCAATTTAGTTTGAGAAATATGAGTTTTGATTCTTGTTTGTGTTTAGATTGTATGCTTTATGTGTTTTACTATTATGCCTTCATAAATTGTTTTATAAGCTTTAAATTAATTATTTTTGCTAAGTATTAATAGTAGAGTTATAATGCCCAAATTTTCTCAAGATTTTCGTGTGAGTAAGATGGCTATGCCAAAATCATTTTTGAGCTTTTGTAAACATACCGTTACAAGGTCATGGTTAAGATAAATGGTTTATCAGTGTGGATCTGTCTAGAAAGGAAGTGAGACCTTTGAAGGGGCTAAAGCAGTCCGTCTCTCTCTGGCCTGGGATCTGTGTTGATACGTTGTTTGGGGAATTCTTAACTTCGGGACTTGGTATATACATGACTAAGATAGTTGGGAAATATAATGGTACTGAATTCTTGGTGAATTCTACCGTTATATATTTTTGGTTTAGTATTCTCTATGTTTTAACAGTGGAGATTTGTGAAAATAAGCTTTCAGTGGACTTTTTCTGGAAATAAACCAGTATTCAAATATGTTAGAATAATTCAATTTTGACCCCTTTTCAATGAATTAATTACTCTTTAGTACTGTTATATACCGAGTTATTTTTTAGGGACTTGAATATAAACGAAGTATGAGTTATCTGGGATAAACAATTCTATGTTCTATCTGAGTGGTGAAATTCTGTGTTTTCCCTGAGCTATGTGATTCGGTATTTCTCATCTGTTAAATGTTGTTTTGTGTTATCTGGTGATTCTATGTTGTTTGAGATAAGTGATTCTGAGTGGTTTGAGATAAGTGATTCTAAGTGGTTGCAAGTGAAAGAGATAGGCCTGGTGAATGGCGATGTTCATACTCGATGTTCCCATACGATGTTCCTACTTGATGTTCTCACTCGATGTTCCTCCTCGATGTTCCCAAATGCTTTGTTGAAAGCGATGTTCCCACTAGATGTTCCTACTGTGCTGTGTTTAAGTGAAGTTCTTATTATACTGATATACTGATTGATTTAAGTACAATTCCTTAGTGGTTATGCGGTATGTTGTTGTGTGCCCGTACTTTTCTTATTAAGTTATTTAGAGTTTCACCCTTGCCTACTTTGTTGTGTTGATGCATGACGGGGTAGATGTTTTTCCCAAGAATTGGGCTACCTCTTACGAGAGGATCTGAAGAATGCTTCTGTATAGATGAATATGGATTCCAAGAAGAATCAATGATTACTGTATTGTTTCGGGTAGAGCTCTAGAGATTAGACTGGCTCAGATGTTCACCGTATCATTTCAATCTTTTCTTGTAAAGACTCGGATGGTTATATGAAATGAGATTACACTCATATAAGTCTTATTTATGCTTCTGCATTTAAAACCTTTTTGAAAACTTTTAAAAAGGAATCAATGGAACATACTCCCCATTCTTCTCTCATCTTTTATAAAAAGGAAAAAAAATTTACCCGTCTTTTAGAAGAAGGATTTCCCACTTTCACTAAATATTTTCTAAGTTATTTTGAAATTCATGGTAACTATGGTGTAATATTCTTTTTGGAGAAAGGGTGTTACAACCTGCAGCAGAAAAAATGTACCAAACCAAGTTACATGACAACATTAGGAAGAAAAAGCAGAAACAAGGGAGAAAAACAAGAGTTTTTGTAACCTGATATATAGTTTCAACAAACTAGTTCCAATAGAAATAATATATAGTTTTTGTAACATGTAAAACCACACAAAGGCTTTATTGGACCAGGAAAAACTTATACCTTCACAAGCCAATCTTAAGATGTGAGTAAATGATCAGATTCAATCTGGTTAAAGAATATAATAAAATCCACTCTCACAACCTGACATAAAATTAAAAAGATGCCATTAGAGTGAATTGGATCAAAGAAGAGAATGGAAATACAACATTACAAGAGAAAGATAGAAAGGATAGATATGATAGCACAAAGAGTAATTGCACAATTGGAACCTTGAAACATAGTTACCAGGTTCGCGGTACTCGCAGATACGTGGTACTAGTACCGATACGCGGTACGCGACCTTATAAAGTATTCGATACGTGGGGGTATACAGAGTTGGTACGCGGGTTCGCGACACGTTATAATATATAATATATTAAATTAAATAGTATGCAGTTAATTAAAAATTTCATCTAATTAATAATTATAATCTACATGAGTTAAGTAATTCTTATAAATTAAAACAAGTAATTAATGCATTTCTAAATTAATTAATACATTGATTAACTTTTTTATTTTTATAAAAATTAATGTAGTTTAATTTTAAAAGTGACTTCATCATTTTTTTTTGAAACAGACTTTTACGGATACAGCAAATACACATAAATGTGCAGTTAACTAAACACAGCTAACAAGGAGGCTGCATTAAACAGAGCACTAAAAAACTCCTACCCACCACAACCACACACATAACCCATCAATTTCCAAGACAGAGTGCAAACGAGAGAAAAATAAAGGATTCCCACAATCAATGGGTGTTAAAATTTCTTAGAAACCCAAAATGAACCAAGCCCGAAATTGCTCTTTTGCTCTGTTCTGCTGCTTCTTCTTCCTCTTGTCTGCAAGCACCAACCACATGCAAGTCAGCCACCGGTTCTCCTCTTATGCAAATTAAATGGGGAATTTGCGAGAACCAATTCGCAAAAGTACCGCGAATTGGTACGCAAGTACCAATTCGCGGTTCCCAGGGGGCCAAGCGAATTATGTTTCTATGCCTTGAAAGAACCTGAGAAATTTAACCAGTACAATAAACAATAAGCAGATTAGCAATTTTATACATTGTGTATTAGAGCCCACCACTAAAGATAAAATGAATCAAAACATGTGAGAGAACATGACTTAGAATTAGAAGCTTGAGAAAGGGTAAAAAAAGTGTAAAAGTAACAAAAGTATGAATAAAACAAGGCAAAAGATATAGTACTTTTAAGTTTGAGTTAGTACTCTTACCATAATGCATTTGGTTCCGCTTGATTTTAATAGCTGAAGAGGAATCAGAGTAGCTGGCTCAAGTGCAAGTACCAAAAGGATTGAGTCCATTCTAGGCAGAATGCAAAGCTCTATTAGATTTCATAGTTAGCAATCAAATTTTTCATATAGTAATCAAACTGGCTATGTTTGTTCATACATATATCTTTGTTCATACACGAAAATAACCATAGAGTATAATATAATATATATGGTTATATAAGCCATAAAATCTAAAAACGGAAGAACTTTGGCTAAATTCATGAACCTGACATGGAAAAAAGAACTTTGTAATGCATCAATACTTTTGACTTAATAAAGCAACTTGCTAAGGACACAAGAACATACCGGGAGAGACACAATATGCTCAGAGCAAATGATTAGGAAATGTGTGTCATGCACCAAACAGTGAACTCTCAGCTGTTATGATTTTTACATGAAACAGAGAAGAAGCTGAAATTTGATCACTAAAAGAAGCTGAAAGAAGTACTTCTTGAACAGAACAACAGCAGCAAATGATTCATACAACAAATGACCATAGAATAACCCTCACCGAAGCAGGAGATCAGTGAAAACCAAAGACAGATTTGATGAAAATAGAAGTCACAAACACACTGTAGCAAATCTGAGTCTCACGAAACCTAGCAGAAAAAGGAAATCAAAATCAACGTAGATCTCGAAACAAAAAAAAAATGAAACCAGAGTCTGTTGAGTTAGGGCTCTGTGGTGAAGAATCAAAGGGAGAATTGGGATTAGGGCTCATGAAGACCATACCAGAAATCTGTGTTAGGGCTCTGTGTTGAAGCCTCACACTGTGAAGCTCGCAGTCGAAGATGGAGAAGGTAGGCTCTGTGTTGAAGCTTCTCATAGTGAAGCGAGCTTGAAGTCGAAGATGAAGGTTTTTGTATCTCAAGGTTTAACACTTGTGTGATGGCGGAGGAGACGGCGCCGTGGAGGGAGGAGACCTTGGCAGCGGCGGCAATTACATTCTCGGTCGAAGGAACGACGATTTGGATCCATCTCGACGCAGAGGGATTGGATCTCGAAATCCATCTTGACGGCGAACGATAGCTCTGAGTAGATGTAGGCGACGGCGGCAGAGGCCGAGTGCTCCAGAGCGTTTCTTCGTATTCTGGTTTTAGGGTTTAAGTTTGGTGGTTTTGAGGATGAGGGGTTTGGAATTAGAGGTGATGTCGAAGAGAAAGCTGCCTCGAGAGGAAGAAGAGAAGGTTTCAGGACAGTAGGTAGATTAAAACATGTAAAAAAACCCCCATAAAAAAAAAACATGTAAAAAAAATGCAAAAAATTACTGTCACACATATATCCATAAAAACCGTAGCTAAAAGAATATTTCAATGCAAAAAACTTCAAAATATTTATGCGGTTTTAAATCCGCAAGAAAGTGTGCAGGAAGCTTTAGAATATTTCCTGCGGATTTTAAATCCTTAGGAAAATCCGCAGCAAATGTCAAATTTTTCATAACTTGATGGAATTGCAGCAAAATTTGCAGGAAATTCCTGCACAAAAAAATGCATAGCAAAATCCGCAGGAAAAATGTAAATTTCTAGTAGTGATGCATTTATGTATTTGAGGAGGAGGGGGTGGAGCTTGGTCATCTTACTGATGCACATATTCTGCATCTTTGTTCTTGTATTAGTTGGCAACTTGGCATACCTTGGGCCTTCTTTTATTTCATCACCACGGGAAGATTTTTAGATAAATGGAAGTTGGAGGCAACACCAATAGACACAAAGGGCTATGAGACTTTATTGAGTTTGGTGGAGAAGATTTGATCTAGCTTGAGTCATTGAAGAAGCATCTTTGTGACCGTTTGCTTGGTATCTATCGAGAGCAAGTATTTAAAAATGAAGAAAAGACACTACGTTAGAAACGCATAACAACAACGGTTTTCTATTAATGTTTGAAGCGCGAATCGCTGTTATAAAAAAATACGGAGCTTTCGCAAAATGCGTACTTAGACAAATGTCGTTGTAATGAAAAATACGGAGTTTTAACACGACGTTCACTCCAGCAAGTGCTGTCTATCAGCTCCGTGTTTTTTTAAATAAAAAAGATAGGCCTATTAGACAACGAGCCCTGGGCAAACGTATTTGTAAATAAAAACACGGAGCTTTCACTTATCATTCAAACAATGCTTTCCGGGTGAAACGTTGTGGGAAATATTTTATTTCCCACCTCATCGCGCAAGCGCACTCCCTCATGAAGTGATGCGTTACTCCGGACGAGAAACGACTGTTCAGTGAACAGTCGTTCACAAAGCTCCAAATGAATCATCGCTATGCTTGGTCTCTTATAAATATATATAAAATTAGTAGAAACCCTACATTGCACTTCATTCAACTACTTGCCCTCTGGTGTGTTGCTTTGTCTTACTCTTCTCTTCATTTCCTTGCCCTTCTTCAAATGTTCACTTCACACACACTCCAAACTCCAAAAATGGTTCTCAATGTGGTTTTGATGTTGTGTGAGTTTGTCTTCGACCTTTACCGTCTTGCTGAGTACTCATTGATGGATCTCAATGAGGAGTTTACTGGGGCTGGATGGTTTGACTACATGAACATGGGCAACAAACCATGGGTGTTGCCTCCACTGATTCTGGAGTTTTGGACAAACACAAGAATAATAGGAGACGAGATTGTTTCTTCTGTGCTCGGAGAGGATGTCTCTGTCTCCGGGGCTTCTATTCCAAGGGCATCGGGTTGTCTAGAAGAGGGTGTCATCTATGGGGATGGCTGAGACATGGCCTTCTATTCGATTGATGGTTGCTTGCTTCACAAAGGCGAGGTTGTCTTGGAAACAACCTCAAAAATGAACAACAAGGCAAAAGTACTTCTCAAAGTCCTCAGCAGCATAGTTTTACCAAAAAAGGACGATGAACTAGTTTTTGACTTCCAAAGTTCTATCTTTGTAACTTGCTATGGAAAAAAAAGGTTAATCTACCACATTTGGTGTTTAACCATTTCATAGACATGTTTGAAAGTGTCATTGTAGGCCCCTCTCCTATGATCTATTCTGTTCTGATAACTCTCATCTTTAAAGACCAAGGTGTTATGGCCATGTTTGATCGGTTGGCTCCGTGGGAAAAAAAGGTACTTATGGTGATGTGAGACCAACACCTAATTTTGGCACTCACCACCTTAAAAGTTTGAACATCTATATGAAATCCAAAGAGGAAGTAAGAGAGGAAAGGACAAGAGAACTAAGACTTCGGCTTCGCATCTTTGATCCTTTGGACGAAACTAGAGCAGATACACAATCTGGACCATCAAAGACAGAGTCAGTGTCAGAGTCAGAGTCAGAGGAAAAAGGAGAGGAGGTCAACCAAGAGTCAGAGGAAGAAGAATAAGCAATATATCATATGTGTTTATTTAATTACTATTTTAAGTTGCTTATTTTTATATGTAATATTTAAATTACAAGTTTTAATGAAATTGTTAATTTTAAGTACCCACGATTACATATTTGCATTTTTATATTGTTAAATATAAGTAATATAAACAATAACAAATGAATTGACATACCCCTGCCTTTAAATTAAAATTTAAACATTAAAAACTTAATTAGAACAACAATTTATAATTTCACAAAATTGTTTAAATTGAAATTTAAACATTAAAAACTTAATTACAACAATAATTTATTATTCCACGAAATTATTTCCAGATTACACAGGCAATTAATGAGCAAGGATTCAGTTCAGTAAAATATACATAATTAAGTTCAATTATTTGATTTATTACAACAACGCTTTCCCAGGAAAACGTTTTACTATATTAGCATTATTTGATTACAACAGCGCTTTCCAAGGAAAGCGTTTTGGTAATAATATCTTTGATTGATTACAACAGCTCTTTCCCAAGGAAATGTTTTTGTAATAATAGTATTACAACAGTGCTTGGTCTCGTAAATGCTTTCGAAATGTAAAAAATAAAAAAATAAAACCAAAAGGCGCTTCAGTTCCATTCATATTGTCTACTTACTTTGCTCACACAAAAGGTTGTCTCTGCTCTTCCTCTACGACAATCTTACCACTCGTTCACTCCCACTCTTCATTGTCAACTGTTGCTATCGTCGTCGCCATTGCAGTCGCTGTTGCTATCGTCCCACTTTGCCCTCACAACTCTACTAGCGCTCTAAACAAGGTTTATTTTCTACATGCTCTGTACTTCCATGCAAATGCTTTTTGTTAGTTTCGTGTTAACTTCATATAGGCATTAAGAGTAGAAATGAACTTCGATTAGGGTTAGATTCCATTTTAGGCAAGCTTAAGAGTAGAAATGAACTTTGTATACTAGATCATTTTCATTTTCTGGTAGATAACTCTTAAAGCATACCAGTAGGTAACTAAAAGACATCTTCAAGTGGTGACCGTCCTAATTCTGGCTCTCGTGCGGGTTCTCCTACTGCCAGAGAAGATACTAAAAAAAGGAGACAAGTTAAGATGAAGGACCTTCTTCGTCTTAGGAATAAGGGAGAAACATTGCTGGTAAGTTCCTAAAATGTAAACCATTGCATTGACCTATTTCTATTTCAAAAATATTAGTTTTGTAAACCTTTGTATTAACGATATAGGTTACATGGAACCAAAAAAACCAACCAGTAGGGTCTAACAGTGCAAAGTTTGCCAGTTATCTTGGAACTCTTGTCTGCCAATTAATTCCAATTAACAAGGGGTGATGATCCAATGAAGCCATACAAGAATGAAATTTTGAACTTAATGAATGTAGTGAAGACTACATCCTTAAGGAAGCCGGGAAGCTTTACCGGCAATGGAGGTGTAACACGGCAAAGCATTGTCTTTACGATAATGAGGGAAACCCAAACTACAAACCTCCTATGATAGGGTACACCATATGAAGGAGGAGGACTGTAGGGAATTTGTAGATTATTGTTTAAGTGAAGAGTTTCAGGTAATATTAACATCAACACAATTAAGTATGTATTATCCCTTATTTATGACATGATTACTAATTAATTAATTTTATATACAAAAAACAAGCAAAGCTAAGAGGGAGAGAGCTTCTAAACAAGTGAAGCTACATCCTTATAGGAAGGCATGCCTAGGATATGCTCGCCTCGGGCATCAAATGGTAAGCTGTCACACCATGCATGTGTTTTCATATAGTCACTCTTACATTAACCTATTAATGATCTTTAACTTGTGTGCCTACAACAGCAAGAAGAGTACGAATTCGAGGTGACAAACATCTCTCGTCATGAAGTGTTGAAGCGAGCCCGCGTCAACAAAGACGGGATTATGGATAATGAAAATGTTCAAAAAATTGTGGATGAATGTGTAAGTATAATAACTGTAACCTTCATCTCATATCTATGATAACCTTATATATCCTTAACTAAAATATTTTATTTTAGGAGCAATTATCACAACTTCTACCTCCAAATGAGAAGATAGAAGAATGTGATCAGAATGATATACTTTCCCAGGCCTTAAAGCAACCAAAGCACCCTGGGCGTGTTAGGGCAATCGGATTTGGGGTCTCTCATAGAGACTGTTTCACACGCCCTAAGCAGCAGAAAGTATCCGATCAAGAATTCGAGGAGATGAAAGCCCAGTTGAAGAGAGTGCAGGACTGGATGTATGCTCACATCAAACAGTGTGAGTAGTCACAGGGGCAGGTGCCTTCCTTCGGCCCCTGTGCAACACTTTTTCTCCAAAAAGAATATTACACTTTTTCTTCTCTTTTAAAATGAATTGTAAGTGTAGAGTAACACCATCATATTTGTAAAAGCATTTCATCATATATATTATAAACCATGTTATCTTACAAAGGGTTTGCTTTAGTACAAACCATAGTAAAGATTCTGCAAAAGTAAGAAAAAAAGGAAGAAATACTAGTAAACTGAAATTACAAAAGTGTTAAAAGAAAATATATGCCACTATGTAGGTGTGAGCCAGATCAATCTCAGATTAACTACCCAACTTAACCATCTTTAAACGAATATGTAACGGCAGCAACAACCTTCTAACCCTAACACGGTAAATCCTCTTCTGAGCAGTCTTCTCCTGCTTCTCCACCTTCCTTGCGTTGCCATCTTCTTTCTGGATGATGTTCTTCATCTGCTTCAGGGGTAGCTTAACGTCTAAGACTAATCGGGTCTCTACTCTCCAGTTGGGTTTATCAACCCTCCCCGTAGTGGTAAGTACATAACCAGAATACGTACCCCACTGTGTATCAGTGTTTATATTCCACCCCGTCTTCCCAACCTCAAGGGGTTGAATTCTAAGATGCTTGACCGGAACTAACCCAATCCTCGGGTAAACCATCTACTTAGTCATGCATCAACACAACATAAAAGTAGGCAAGGGTGAGACTCTAAAACAAAGTAACATGAAAAGTAGGAGCACACCCAAAACACAGATCACATATCAATCAATTCGCACATCAAAACACATATCAATATAACAGATCAATCAAGACTTATAAACAGATCTCGTTCAAGCAGATCTTACCTTGTGCTGGAACCCTACAAAAGTAATGCATTCACAATAATATATCACCAAGTTTAAGTATATTTATGCATGTCACTTCAATTTTTCTCAAAACACACCGGTGTAATGCTCTAAGGAGACTTTTCCAACCTTCACACCATTGAGCGACTGGCTGTAGTAAACTTAACAGAATAATCATGAAATCTCACTTAGACCCCTGAGAATACTTCAGAAATACCGTATTTAAAACTTAATACCAAATCATAAATAGAACTGCCAGTCAGATTTATCCAAGCCGGGTAGACGACTCGTCTAGGCTCAGGGGTTATCACCGACATGGCCATTGAGACTTTCGAAACCTAGATAATCCCAGTAGACAATTGTAGTCCAACAGAACCTATTTGCAACCCCGTCTCGTAGGTTGTACGCTCATCGTCTTTAATGCAAATGATTGTCTAAATTTGCACACACACACAACTTCTTTTTAGCTTCCCTTTGTAAAACTTCCTGTGTTTTACTGTAGCTTCTCTTGAATACCATTGTATAGAATAACTCATTACTTTAAGATAAAAGTACTCTTGCCTTCATTACTCTTTTATTTACGGGTTAAGTTATTCTCTCGGCTATCATAATTCAATTTATGACTGGTCACACCGCGGTAGAGCCAAACTGAGGTGAGCAGCCCAACAGGATGATTCGATATATAGGCTAAAAGTTATTAACTTATTTCAAGCAGACCAAAATGAGGCATAGCCACCTAGGATTGGTCAAGAGAGAAGAGATCAACAGTAATAAAACTTATGTACACTTTTTAATCAATAAGTGTCTGTTATCAGGTTTTAGATAGATCTTTGGGAATGGAATAATTACATGGCGGCTGAACCAACTGCGGTAATCAGTGTCTGTTTTTTTGGAAACTTGATGTAGACTTAGTGAACGAAATTAATTACCGGCTTAATTAACTTTTGAAGATGAAAGGATCACACGGCGGCAGAGCCGTCTTTGGGGATCAGTGCCCAACTTTAAAATGATTCGATATATTCTAAGTGAACGAAATCAAGCTGATTCTCTTCTGAAATATTTAAGCACCAGTTATCTTCCAGGAAAGAGGCTCAGTGAAAGCCTATCTCACTAATTTCCACTACCATAGACATTGAAAATTAAACTGAGTTAATTATATATATATATATACAGATTGGATACCCACTCGATATTTCCCACTGATAATATAACAGTAGAATTCACTGAGAATCCATTACCGTGTATTAATTTCCGATAGATGTTATAACAGTAGCATTCACCAAGAATCTATTACCGTTATACTCTTTTATTCAATCCAATCTATTTATATATACGATTATTAAGAAATCACTTCTTTCCCAACTTCATCTTAGTCACGTATATACCGGGTCCCTAGGTTAAGAATTCCCCAAATAGCGTATCAGTACAGTTCCCAAAAAAGAGAGACGGACTTAAAAAGCTCCTTCAAAGATCTCTGTCTTTCCTAGACAGACTCATACTGATAAACCATTTATCTTAACCATCACCTTGTATATCAATGATAGAAAATAGCAGGGTTTTCACAAAAGAATAAATTGTATTTTCTTTATGGTAAGATCATATTTACGGTAAATCTACATTTCGCCATTATAACAGTATGTTTACAAAAGCTCAAAATTAATTTTGCCATCCTCACTTTATTCCCACGAAAATTTAAAGAATTTTGGGCATTATAACACTGCAATTAATAAATAGCACAAAATAATTAATTTAAACCTATAAAACAATTATACAACATAAATAAATAAATAAATAAAAACTATAACACTGAAAACACATAAGCACAAAACAATCAAGAATCAAACTCATACTTCTCAAATTAATTTGCAAGAGGTTCCCCTTACCTTTGGCACAAGAACTTGGAAGAACAAGGCTTGAAGAACCAAGAACACCAAGTAAGAAAACTAAGAATTTCAAGGAGAAAAAGAGAGAGATTTTGCTTGTCAACACAAGGCTTCTTGGTGTGAGAAATTTATGAGGCACTCCCCTCCTATTTATAGCCAAGGGGGCGGCCAAGCTTAGGTAGGAGGAAGGAAATATAAATTTGTGGTGTCATGGTACTATTTAAGCCATATGTCATAAACTCGAAATTATTAAATCAATCCTTTTTCTAATTGGCTTATGTCCATGACTAGGCTTGGTGACTCATAAGGGAAAAGCACATCCAAGGGCCTAAAATGAATGTGGATGTCAACCAAGTAAGGAGGAAGAAGAGTCATTGGAGAGCTTGGTTAAAAACTTTAGGTTTTGGTAGTTTTAAGTGAAAATCAAGGGTAAAATGGTCTTTCCTAATTTAAAAATTCAAAAATTAATTTAAATGGTGAGAACCTATAGGGAAACTCGAAAATGCCATGTAAGAGCTTCATGAAAGAGTTTCTGGATTTTTACAGTAGGGTATGTTTCGCGGTTCGCATAAACAAAGGAAAACGGACGCGCCGTAAGTGTAAAACGGACATTTTTCAAAAAATTCCCAGATAATTTCCAAAAATCACAAATTGAATATAAACACTAATGATCCCTCTTGAAAAATGATTTTGAGGATGCCCTGATCACTAAAAATCCATTTCCGCTCTAAAAACCATTGTTTCTCGTGCTTTACAAGGACTGAAAAGGTAAATTTTGATATGCTTTTAAAAAAAATTCAAAATAAATATAAAAAATCCTAAAAAATGTAAAAACATGATTCGGCTTTGAAAAATCTCTTTCTGACCTCAATTTGGTCCCTGAATCAGTTATTAGTTCTTGCTGTTAACTACAGGGACCAAAACGGTAATTTCTAATTTTTTTTTTCTAAAAATTGAAGAAAAATTTCAGAAAATCACAAATATTAAAAGAACCAACTTTTGTGAAGGAATTTTTGTTTTCTGGGCTTGTTTTGATATACTTTAGCTATTTAAAATCTTATCCGTTAATTAAGGTAAATACGGTTCTTTGAAAAACTCAAACGTCAAAGAAAAAACGTATGTTTTAATTAAAAATTTTGATAAGCATATTAAAACCTTAATTATAAGACAAAAATAAATCACTTAGCATTTAGATCACAAAATTTCATATAAAACAGAATTTAAACGACAAAAAAAAAATGGATGTTACACCCTGCATCAACTATAGTTGCACCAATGCAGCTGATAATCTCCATCAGAAAGTAGCTACCCTACAACTTATCCACCTGCTACTCATGCTATTGTCGATGTAGCTCCTACTCCCATCCTTCTACCAGACAAAAAAGGAGGTATGGTGAAAGTCATGGATGTCGTAGGTGGATTTGTGGCCTGACCTATCTCGTTAATAATGGTGGATGATGATGAGGTATGTGAACGACAACAATATTATTACCAAACAACATATTTTATTATTACATCATTTTACCAACCAATATGCTGTAATAAACAATTTTGTAGGGTGCTCCAAAGGATCCAAATAAGGTGGCTACCACAGAGAGGAGCAAAAACACTGGGGCCGGGCAAAATCAAAGCTCTGGGATCGGGCAGAAGAAAAGCATCGGGACAAGGCAGAATCAAAGCACTTCTAGGTCAGCCAACACAACAAAAAAAAGATCCCGAAAAGGCTGTTCAACAAAATCAGCCACCGATTCAACCAAATCAGCAACCTCAAACATTTTTTGACAAGGTTCGAAAATAGGTGAATGAAACTTTTATTAAGGAAAAGAAAACTCTATGTGTTGACATAACCCAGAAGTGTTTGTTTTGGATATGACGCTCAAGAGTACCTTAAACCCGAGGAGATCAACCAGCTTTACAACCATGACTGGCTTGGCTCCTTTGTTATTACGGTGTACATGAGGTACTTTAAACTACCCTAATTACATTAATCATTTAGTTTGCTTATAAGTTTTGTCCACTTTATAGTTAATCCAATTTTATTATACTGTCTTAGATGCTTGTTCAAGGTTTACTCCTACTATCAAGGATATTATTTCCTCCTGTCACCAACAATGACATGTGGAAATTTTAATGTCAATGAGCGACCTCAGCAGATAGCTAATCTGATGAGGGAAAAGGTTGCCTTCAACATGGACAAGTTGGTTCTTGCGCCATGGAATACAGGGTGAGAGACCTTATAATTCAAAAACTACGTACCTTTATTTCGATATGCTTTAATGTGCTTATTCGCTGACTAGTTATTGATTTTTCTAGTGGTCATTGGGTATTGTTTGCATTCAATCCTCTGAAAGGGGTCATATACTATTTGGATTCTCTGAAAAGGGACCTGAACCTGATAGGCACACCCATTTACACAACTATCAATAAGTAAGTAATCATGTGTGATGTACATGTATTTTGAAATTTATTACTTATATCGAAGTTTAATTTGTGTCTGTTTTTCTCAGAGTTGTAGAGGAGATCCAAAAGATCCTAAATTTAAAAGTTAGTCAACCTGAATGGAAAATAATTCAGGTATATTTTTACAAAATTAAGGCTCATGGTAATTATTTGCAAATATTAATTTGTTTTGATTTACCAAGACTGTATTTCATTTTGTAGTGTCCAAAACAAGATAACAACATCGACTGCGGGTAATTTGTGATGAGATTCATGAAGGAGATTGTCACTACAAGTGCTAAGGAAATCCCAAAAATGGTGTGCAATTTTTGTAATATTTCTGCTTTGGTTGAAGAATTTTTCATGCATGTTAATTAATTAATTGATAACTAATTGGATTTTTTTTCCAGTACATACAACGGTACAGGTTTAAGACCTATTCTCCTCAACAACAAGTTGAAGTTGTGGAACAATCGTGTAAATTTGTGGAGGAAGTAATAATTCATGCACAACCATAACAACAACACGAAGATGAAGATGAAGATAATTTATTCAATTGATTCAATTTGTTCATATTATAATTGTTAACACCCAATTTTGTCCGGGTATAATAATAATTAGAGTAAAGTAATGGTGACAATGGTAATAAAATAAAAAAGGTCTATTGGGCAAATAAATAATAAAACTAATTGATGTTTGAATTTGAATAAAGGCAATTAGGGTAAGTTTACAAGAGATCACAAATAAATCAAAGGATATCCGGAGTGTTTATGATTAAATAAAAATATATCATGTTTTCATTATCAAATTAAAATAAAGGGATCCTAATAATTGCTTCTGATTCAAATTCAAATATAAAAGAATTTGATTGGGATAACCATTACCCTATTTTCATAATTAAAATACACTATTGGGGGCTATAAATAGGGATGTTTGCTTCAAGGTTAGGGCACACAAAAAAATTAGAGAAAAGACATTACAGTTGCCTCGGGAGGAATTGGGCGACATCCATCAGGTGAGCACGCAGTACTCTAGCGATCTCAGTTACTGTATTGATATTCTTTTGCGTATGTTTCTGACGTTTAGATGTATTTGCTTGATTACCCTTAGCATTACATGGTATATATTTATTTCATGATATCCAATGAATGCTTTGTGATGGTATATGCTATGTCAGAATAAGATACATGATTTACCTGGTTCACCATACCTAACATGTGTATATCCCACCTTTACAATATGAATACGAAATGTTCCTTTACTCAAAAAGAATAAAAATCCAAATACTGTAAGCTGTAAAATTAGCAGAGAAAGAACCGATCCCCCCTGACCGTAAAATGGGAAAACAATAATAATCATAAATACCTCATTCGAGACGATAGAGCTGAAAAATAATATTTGAGGGATTAATTGGGTGCAACACTTTCTTAATCCCACTTATTTTAGGATACAAGTTGAGACAATTTAGTGGTCTTAAAATAAAAGCCAAAGAATTAAGTTAGGTGTAACACATTTCTTAATTCCCTGTTTTAGGACACAAGTTGTGACAACTTGATAGTCTTAAATTATCTTTTTTTTTCCTAAAAATAAAAATAAAAATAAAATCAACCAACCCACAATCATTTTTTGCAAGAACTACATCGCTTTGATTTCCCTATTGCACCAAGGGATACGCAGGAGCAGGAACTTCTCCTGTCAAGTCTAATAAAAAACAAAATCTTTTCGCTTTCATCGCATTCTTGAATATGTGTAAATATTTTGTATAGTTATAAGTTCTTTTTGGGGTAAGATAAATATTCTAAAAGTTATTAATATTTCACATAATTAATTAGAGGTAACCGTTTTTTTAAAATGGACGACGTAGGGTGCTAATACCTTCCCTATTCGTAATCGATTCCCAAATCCGATTTTTGGTTCTTAGACCATTTTTAGGGTTTTTCCAATGTTTTCCCTCAGATAAACCGTGGTGGCGACTTCTTATTTTTTAGGAATACCTTGTGAATTTCTGGTCGCTTCAGCTGGCGACTCCACTGAGGACTTTTGAGAATCAAGCCTAACCTAATTAATCGTGTGAAATTAATAGCTTTTATTTTATTTATTTTATCCCTTTCTTTGTTATTAATATATTGATTGTGAATATGTTTATTGATTTCGTGGTTTTCCTGTCTATATATTGTTTTTGTGCAAGTTGGGTAGTTCTAGATTTTGCTCCCTCCACACACTACACATTCTCACACACTTATGAGTGGGGCCCTGTACCCGGGTCTGACTGCAACTTAAGATAGACATGTGGCTGAGTAGCAGTAGCCTGTTGGATGTACATCCAGCTTGGTTATCACAAAGGCCCAACCTAGAGTTTGATTCCTTTTGAGACTATTGTCACTCCTAATAGTTTACCTATTCTTGTGAGCAATATTCCAAAACGGAATCCTTGGCTCTAGGGACCCAAATTTAGAATCCTAGATCCACCTATTGGGAGGCCCACTTGTTGTCGGGGCCCATAGACCTTCAGAGCCTATATGGGCCACCAAGGGAGCATGGTCTACTTCCGCTTGTATTAATATATATTTTTTACAAAAAAGCAAAAAAAAAAAAGAGAAAAAAGAAACAATAATTTTTCCTCTTCATCACATACCATGATCATGCATGCTTTTGCCATCACATTTTCATAATATTTTGCATTCACTCTCATTTAATCTTAGGACTATCATAACATTCTTCGTAGCATGCTCATACCATAGTCCTTGTCAAGAAAAATCACAGAACCATCATAACATTTTGCATTCATGACATACTCATATCATAGTATTTGTGAGAAAAATAACAATTCAAGTAAGAAAATCAGCTTCAGGTCATGGATGAACTGGGACATGAAGACTTGAGAGGCAAGATAAACCAACTAAAGGAGCAAGTAGCTAAGATCCTAGAGACATTGCAAGCCTTGCAAAGGAAAGAGACAAAAGTGGTTCCTTCTGCAATGAGTGAAGGATCGCCAACTACGCCTGCTCATCCACCTAGTTTCACTCCACCTCAAGTTGTTGATGTCCCACCACATGGTCTCCCTCCTGTGTACACTCCACATCAGACTGCCAATGTCTCACCATACCATCTCCCTCCCGGGTACACTCCACCTCAGGTCACCGTTTATGTGCCATATGTCTGCCGTCCTAATTTTGTGCCAACATTGGGCACCAACCCCCATGAAGCCATGCCAGTGATAACAAATCTACAAGGCAACTTTCCACCACAAGAAACCAAAGACTCGCAATATAAAGAGAAATGGCAGGTTCTAGATGAGCAATTAAGTGTTATTGAAGGAATGAAAAACTATGGCCTTGATGCTTTCGATTTATGTCTTGTTCTTAATGTGGTGGTCCCTCCTAAATTCAAGGTGTTGGAATTTGACAAATATAAAGGCTCCACTTGCCCAAGGAACCACTTGGTCATGTACAACAGGAACATGTTTTCTTGTGCCCATGACGACAAATTGCTAATTCACTTTTTCCAGGAAAGTCTGACTGGGGCAACTATAAATTGGTATGCGCACCTTGAACAAAGTCGTATTCGCTCGTGGAAGGACCTAGCAGATGCTTTCCTGAAGGAATACAAGTACAATATGGACATGGCCCCAGACAAAATGCAATTGCAAAATATGATGAAAAGGGACGATGAAACTTTCAAAGAGTATGCCCAGCGATGGAGGGAAGTGGCCTCTCAAGTAGAACCTCTACTATCAGAGAAAGAGATGGTCACTATGTTTATCGATACACTTCAATCACCATTTTATGACAAGATGGTTGGAAATGTATCATTAGACTTCTCAGATCTCATTGCCATAGGAGAAAGAGTGTAACTAGGAAAGAGAAGTGGGAAGATTTTTCATAGTGGGGAAAGCAGTGACCTTGATCCATGAGGTGAAAATGGAAGCAATGTAGCTACTCAATGGTCTAAGTTGTTGGTTGATGTTTTGTTATTTTCCGAACTAATGTAACCTTCTTTAAGGCATTCAATTAAACAACTTGCATGATATGTGAATGTTCCTTTCGATTGAGTCATTCATTGTCTTTTCCTTTGCATTGCTTAGCTCTTTCTCTTACCAACCTTGCAAAATCACCCAAAAAGAGTTTGGGTCCCCTTATATTCCTAGCCTTAAATCTCATCTCATAAAAGAACAACTTGAAGGTTCCACATTGGGGCAGATTCATTACGTTGTTTGCCCAAGTTGTTAGACACTTGGGGCAAGTTCTTTTGGGCAAAAAAAAAATAATAACAAATAAAAAACAAAAAAAAAGAGAAAATGAAGAAAAACCCGTTAGTCTAAAAACCCATAACGTCAACCTAACCAAAAGTTAGGGCATACAAAAGAAAAAGAGCAAACATACCAATTTTGTTTTGTGCTAAACTTAATTAAACAATCATGATTTGAAATGAAGTTTGGTCATTTTTCTCTATCCGGAAAAAAAAAATCCCTCGTTACCCATTTTGAGCTTGAAAAGATTTTTTTTCTTCATATACCTTGTACAAAGATCAATTCTGCTCAGCTCATGATCCAAAAGGGAAAGACGAGATTGTGTGGTACTGTCAAGATTCAGCAACCTAACCAACTCCTCTATACTGTCAAAAAATGGGGGCAATCTGTAATGCCCCTTTTTCCCACAAGGAACGTCACATGAAAACTAAACAAAACTCAAAATGCAGAATTAATATAAAATTGGTTTGTCTTAAAATATACCTCTTTCATAATTAAAGTATACAGAATTTTCGCATAAACACAATAACTAGGGGACCAAATATGCAATTAAGCCTTTTTTTTGTGAAAAGAACCTTATACGAAAAGAATACTCACCATTCTTTTAGCCACCCAGAAACTCAGAGAAGAAAAGAAACATCATATACATACATATATATATATATATCATCATTATAGTCAATATACACAAGTCTTGTACCCACAAGTATAGTCAAGAACCACAACAGAGTAGCCAAAATACAACATCCCAACTGAAGGGAAAATAAAGCGATAAAACTAACCCTAGGAAAGCGATAAATCAAAAGGTGTGTCAAATACACAACACTGAACATCTACTTCGCAAACCTAGGCTGGTCGGCTAACTGACGACCCACAACCTAGCACTAGACACCCCCACCACTACAGACCTAAGACTATGACGTCTCCTCGGGATCCTCCTCTAGGTCCTCCTCATCCTCGGATATCTCAATGAATACCCGTTCTGGCTTATCTCGAACCTTCCTCTTCCCCCTCTTTGCGTGTCCTGACAATCCGGCAGAAGTATCAGAAGAGTAATGCACAAAACGTCTAGACGGTGCGACGTAAAGAACTGGAAGCATCGATCTAATAGTCTCGGGTGGTGAAGCTGGTGTCACTGGTGGAGCCATCCTCGGTAGACGTGCCCGCTCCAAGGAACTCTTCCTTGGATTGCGACGAAAGAGACGGCGGTACTCCCGACCAGACCCGGTTACCCGCGAGGGTAAAGGTCTCTCCTCCTCCTGAGTCTCCCTCCTCGGCTGCTCCACGCGTACATCAGGTGCGGCTGCCAGCCAGTTGCGCATCCTCTTGATGGGAATATAAGCGTCCAAAATCATGTCTCGATCCAAAACCTCCTCGGGCCCAGCATCCCTCCTCTAGTCCTGACCACGTGTCCACACACCGTGGCCCATTGGGAGATGGGATCATAAGTCCATCCCCCACCATCGGCCTCAAGAGGGCAGAAACTCTCCCTCACTCGGGCTACCAGAGGCCTCGAAGTGGACATCTACGCGTCACGTACATACAGATACAGAAAAGCATGCAAGGGTGAATTTATTTGCACAAGTTGAAATCCACGAAAGGGTGCATATGAAAAGTAAAATACTACATAATACATTCCAAGAATATATATATATATATAAAATTACTCTTTCGCAAATCTTTATCTAAGATATTCAATCATCAAAAGAGAACACATCATCAAGTTAAACATACATAGCACTCTAGCACAATGCATGTCATTTCAATATCTATTTTCATACACCGGTGCACTACTCCATGGAGACTTCTCTTCCTCAACTAAGTAGAGCGACATGGCGGGAGCGTATACCTAACATAAATGCAAACTGACCATCACTCTCGGCCATCGTCTTGTCATTTATTCGGTATAGACCCATTGTGCTAACGTCGTACACCATATTTCAAATAAGGCAGCCGGTCAGGATCATCCAAGCTGGGAACACTGCTCTTCTCGGCACAAGGGGATTCACCGCAAGGCCATTGAGAATTTCGTAACCTTGATACCCTCAAAGACTTATAGTCAGACCATACTTATTTACAATCCCCACATAGGATTGTATGCTCAATTTTGGCAAGAGCCACGTCTTTAATGCAAATGACAATATATTGGCAACCACAAACAATACAATTAATGCAATCTCTCGTCTTAGGGTTTTCGTCGTCACGTGTTAGCTTTCTTCCAACACCGTGTAGCATTATTGTCCTCAAGACTTCATCGTTGCCACGTATTGATCCTCTTTCAATACCGTGTAAAAACGTCATTTTAAAAACATAAGTTTTAGGGAAAATTTCTCGGAAATTAAAGAACATCTTTAACTTTAAAATCACAAATCCTCATTTGTTTTTAATAAAAGAAATAACTTTTATTTAAAACCAACTTCACTATTTTTTTCCCATTTTTCATTGTAAAAAGATTTAATTAAAAATCTTAATTAAATACTTTGATAAAAATTTACTTAAATTCATTTACTTCTAAGTATTTTAAAATTTGACCATTAAAAAGTAGCCCCATATTTCTGAAAAATTAGGTTTTTGCCCCAAAAAGGCCCAGTTTTATATTTTTGCCCTAGAACTTCTGTAAATTACAATTTTGGCCCAAAATACCCTATTTTCGTTCTTCTGCCCAGATTTCCAGAAATTTATACTTTTGGCCCAAAATACACCCAGTTTTCATTTTTAACCCCTTAAAAATATGAAATTTTACTTTCTCTCTCATTAATTAATTTTCTAGCTTACTTAGGGCTTTTTGGAAAAATAGGATTTATTATAAAGTCCATTTGATACTTAAACTTAAAAGTAAGTGGTAATTACCTAATTAATTCATTTGCTTTCACTGGAAAAACTTTTTCATTAAAGCTTTTAAGTCCTCTTCCCACACTTAGTAAAATACTTTCAATTCACTCCCAATCACAATGAATCAAAGTATATGAAATATCCACAAATCAACATACATCAATTAGGCAAGAACACAACTCAAGTAATAAAACATTCATACACTCAAGGTAACCATACATATCATCTTAAAATACATCATGGACATAGCAACAAACATAACATCATCAAGCATGCATTTAGGCATTCCAAACATTTCAAATCATACATATGATTTTCCAAGAACACAGGTTTTCAAAAATCATCATTTATCAACCAAAATCATGCTTTGAACTCATATACATAAATATATAAAAATATATATTATTAAGAGAATGAAAACTCATTCAACACCCAATAAGAAAAACTCAAGTCTTTTAGTTCATCATCAAGAACAAATCACATAGTCACACACATACACAACCTTCCCAACTTATTGAGAAAATCCCCTTACCTCTTGAAGCTAAAGAAAAAGGGCTACACCAAAAACCTCCTTCACACCAACACCAACACCAAGTGGATTCCCAAGAGTCTTGATGTTCCAACACTTTAAAAAAATAACCTTATACAAAAATACACAAGAAAAACCACCATAAAAATGCAAGTTTTAGGAAAACACCCAAACCCTAAAGAGTAAAAATTTTGAGTAGAGAAATACTTACTCAAACTTTGAAGCAAATGGATCCAAGGTAGTTTTCAAGCTTGTAGGTTCCAAGGGAATAAACCTAAACCAAGAAAAAGCTTATTTTTAGTAAAATGAAGAGCACAAGCTTCATGAAAAAATGAAAGTGATAGAAATGGAAAAATGAAAAGAGATTATGATTTAGAATCATGATTCAAACTTTTTTTGTGAAGCTTGAATAGCCAAAAACTCAATAAAACTTAGACTTTTGGTGTGTAGGAAAGCTTTGAAAGTGGCGAGAAAATGGAGTTTTGCAAGCTTGGAGAAGATGAAGAAAATGAACTTCTCTCCTCCCTTACCTAAGGAATTCGGCCAGACCACAAGGAGAATGGGGAGGGATGGGCTTGATCGGTTTTGGTCACCTACTCCCTCTCTTTGATTGAAAAAAATTCAAAAATTAACCCCTTTGACCCATTTGACTTTTGAGATATTTTGAGAGTGAAATTTAGGGCTTCATACTCAGCCAAAGGGCTGACCAAAATGGTGGAATTATGTCCCATCAAGTTAAGGTTTAATTGGTGGTTCAAATTAGGAAAAGTGCTTATTTTAATAACCCCTTTTTAGATAAATATTTTCTAAAATAGGTAACAACATGAAAAATCACTTTTATGACTCAAATATGATAAAAAAAATTTTAGAATCTCAAAAATAAATTTTTGGACTATTTTTCATGTCCCGGTTGCGCTCGGTTTACCCATAAAGCTCCAAACGCGGGTAAAATAAAGTTTTTCTGAAAAATTTTTAGAAAAATTTCTAAAAATTACAAATAATATAAAAACCACTTTTGGTTCATTAAAATATTATTTTGCATTAAAAGTGACCTCCAGAAAAATATTGAATTGTTCCCCGCATCATACGAGAATGCGGTTCCCGCAAAAACTCAGTTTTACGAACTTGGCTACTCTTGACTCTTCAAAAGGAAACCTAAGATATGAAAATCTTTGTTCACACCTTAAGATCCCAAAATCATTAATTAAATAATTTTAAAATAATTTAAAACAGATTAAAAGTCTACAGGAACTATATAAAAATAAGGGTGTTACAACTCTACCCCTCTAAAAAGAATTTCGTCCTCGAAATTACGTACCTAGAATAACGCATGGTACTGCTCTCGGATCTTGTCCTCCACTTCCCAAGTCGCATCTCCAGTAACTTCATTCCAGATAACCTTGACTAAAGAGATTTGTTTATCCCTGAGTTGTTTGATTCTTCTAGCATCGATTCGCACAGAGTTTGTTTTATAAGTCAGGTTATCTCTTAATTGTAATACATCAGACTCGATTACATGAGATGGATCAGGAATATATTTCCTCAGTTGTGAAACATGAAAGACATTGTGAAGATTAGAAAGATTTGGCGGTAAAGCTATTTGGTAAGCAACAGGACCAATACGACGAAGAATTTGGTATGGCCCTATGAATTTTGGAGTGAGTTTTTTGGACTTTAAAGCTCTGCCTACCCCAGTCATCGGAGTGACTCTCAGAAAAACATGATCGCCTTCTTGGAACTCGAGAGGTCGTCTCCTCTTATCGGAGTAGCTCTTTTGTCTGCTTTGTGCCGTCCTCATCTTTTCTCGAACTAGTCTCACCTTCTCCGTGGTTTGTTATAAAAACTCAGGTCCTAATATTGCACTCTCCCCATCCTGGTACCAACACAAAGGTGTTTGGCACTTTCTCCCATACAAAGCTTCGTAGGGTGCCATTCCTATGCTCAAATGAAAACTATTGTTATAGGTGAACTCTATCAATGGCAAAATATCATCCCAACTTCCCCTATGATCCAAAACACACTCTCTCAGTAAATCCTCTATGGATTGAATGGTTCTTTCTGACTGACCATCCGTTTGAGGATGATAAGCAGAACTTAATCTTAGCTTAGTTCCTAGCGCTTGTTGCAAACTTTGCCAAAAACGGGACGTAAACCTAGGGTCCCTATCAGAAATAATACTAGATGGCACTCCATGCAACCTGATTATTTCCTTCACATACATCTGAGCAAGCTTATCTAGGGAATACTTCATGTTGATGGGTAGAAAATGCGATGACTTTGTCAGTCTATCCACAATTACCCAAATCCCATCAAATCCCTTTGATGTTCTGGGTAGTCCAGACACAAAATCCATCGATATGCTCTCCCATTTCCATTCAGGTATATCCAACGATTGCATCATTCCTGCAGGTCGTTGGTGTTCCACTTTTGCTTTTTGACAGGTTAAGCACGCTGCTACATACTCTGCAACTTGTTTCTTCATCCCCGACCACCAGAATCTTTGTTTCAGATCTTGATACATCTTCGTGGCTCTAGGGTGAATACTCAAATTGCTCTTATGTGCTTCATCGAGAATCAGCTTTCTCATTTCCGAATTGTTTGGCACACATATCCTTCCTTTACATCTCAGAATTCCGTCATTGCCCAAACTAAACTCTGCCACTTTTCCTTGTTCCATTAACTCCCTCTTCTCTTTCAGACTCTCATCGGTTGCTTGTTGCTCCCGTATGTCCTCAATTAATCCACTCGACACTTTAATCATGCTTAGACTAATCTTACCCTTGTGTCTCTCCATGTTCAAATCTAAATCTCGAAATTCCTCAATCAACTCTAGTTCCTTGATCATCATGGCAGACACATGAACAGTTTTCCGATTCAAGGCATCAGCCACAACATTTGCCTTCCCGGGATGATACATCAGAGTAAAATCATAATCCTTTAAGAATTCCATCCAACGTCTCTGTCTCATGTTCAGTTCTTTCTGATCAAACAAATATTTCAAGCTCTTGTGATCGCTGATGACGTTAAACGTTGATCCATACAGATAATGTCTCTAAATCTTCAAAGCGAACACTAAAGCAGCTAACTCAATATCATGAGTTGGATAATTCCTCTCATGATTCTTCAACTGACGGGATGCGTATGCCACTACTCTTCGATTTTGCATCAACATGCACCCAAGTCCTTGGTATGAAGCATCACAGTAAACCTCCATAGGTTCTTCAGGATTAGGCAAAATCAGCACAGGTGAGGTCGTCAGTAGTTCCTTCATCTTCAAGAAACTCGCCTCACACTCATCGGTCCACACAAAAGGATGATCTTTTCTAGTGAGTTGTGTCATTGGGGCTACTATCTTCGAAAATCCTTCTATAAATCTCCGATAATAACCCGCTAACCCTACAAAACTACGAACCTCAGTCACTGTCGTGGGTCTTTCCCATGACATTACTACCTCTACCTTTTATGGATCTACAACTATACTCTGTTTTGAAATCACATGGCCTAGAAATTGTACTTTCTCTAACCAAAATTCACACTTAGACAACTTTGCATAAAGCTTTTTCTCACTCAAAATTTGCAATACTTGTCTTAGGTGTTCCTCGTGTTCCTCATGACTCTTAGAGTAAATCAAAATGTCATCTATGAACACCACTACAAATCTATCCAAGAAAGGTCTAAAGATCCTATTGATATAATCCATGAATATTGCCGGTGCATTTGTCACTCCAAACGGCATATCAAGATACTCAAAATGACCATATCTAGTCCTAAAAGCAGTCTTAAGAATATCATCATTCTTAACTCTAATATGGTGATAACCACTCCTCAAATCAATCTTAGAAAATACAGCTGCACCGCGAAGTTGATCCATCAGATCATCGATGCATGGCAACGTATACTTATTCTTGATAGTTACCTTGTTCAACTGACGGTAATCCACACACAATCTGGAAGTTCCGTCCTTCTTCTTTACCAACAGCACAGGAGCTCCCCACGGCGATACACTTGGTCTCACGAATTGCTTTGACAGCAAATCCTCCAATTGTTTCTTCAGTTTAGCCAGCTCTGTTGGCAACATTCTATACGGGGCAATCGAAATCGGACCAGTACCAGGTACTAAATCTATCGCAAACTCTATGTCTCTTACAGGTGGTAGACCTGGAACATCCTCCGGAAATACTTCCGAGAATTCTCTAACGACGGGCATGTTGCTCAATACAACTTCCCCCTCGACTTTCAAGAAGGATAAAAACATGTATCCTTGAGCTCCTTCTTTCAAAGAAGTTCTCACTTGATTGGCAGTCAAAAATCCAGAATTCTCAGCATTTGGGAAAATTAAAGTTTTATTGGCACAGTCTAAAAGGATATGGTTGGAAGATAACCAATCTATGCCTAAAATCACATCCAAATGTGTCAAAGGAAAACACATCAAATCAACAAGGTATGTCCTATTGGAAATAATAACAGGGCATTTTAGACATACAGAATTTGCAATAACAGTTCCAACAGTAGGCATAGAAACAACAAGATCATAAGACATCGAAGACACAAGCAAATTCAGTCGTTTCATATAATTTTCAGATATGAAGGAATGGGTTGCACCCGAATCATATAGCACAATTAAGGGATTTCTAGATATGTCACAAGTACCTTGTATGAGATCCTCTGATTGTGAAGCCTCAACACCGCTCATGGTGTAAACTCGTCCTTTCGTCGTCGGCCTTCCGGCTTTGATGGCGTTTACCTCTGGTTTCGGCTTGCCCATCCGGTAATCCTTTGCTGCATGTCCAACCTTCCCGCAGCTAATGTAACACCCTTTCTCCAAAAAGGATATTACACCATAGTAACCAAAACTTTCGCAAAGACTTAGAAAATATTTAAATAAAAGTTGGTAATCTTTTTCTAAAATGTGGGTAAAATTTTTCGCTTTTTGTAAAAGATGAGAAGGATGGGGAATATACTTCCCTAATTCTTTTCAAAATGTTTTTGAATGCGGAAATGTGATCAACACCTTTTGTGAGCATAAGCTCATCTCATATATAAAATTATCAGAGTTTACAACAGAGGTTTTTACAGAGAACACTGAGCCAATTCAGTCTCTTGACATCTAGCCGAATCTAAGACAATAGATATAGATTCTTCTTGGAATCTTTATCAATCTAAGCAGCATCCTCCTTCGAGCCCTTCTTCTAAGAGTTAACTCACTTCTTGGGTAAAACATCTACTCAGTCATGCATCAACACAACAAAGCAAGCAAGGGTGAGACTCTTAAGACAAAATAATAAGAAAAGTAGGAATACACCCAACACATATAGATCACTCAACAATCAATTTGCACACCAAGCAAATAACAGATCAATCAAGGCTTATAAACAGATCTCGTTTAAGCAGATCTTACCTTTGTGCTGGAACCCTACAAAAGCAATGCATTCACAATAATATATCACCAAGTCCAAGTATATTTATGCATGCCACTTCAATATCTCTCAAAACACACCGGTGTATTGCTCCTAGGAGACTTTACCAACCTTAACACCATTGAGCAACTGGCTGTAGTAAACTTATCAGAATAACCAGATAGCCTCTTCAAGACTTCCGGAGATCCTTCGGTAATACTAACATTTATTACCTTAAATACCAATTTATGAATAAGTCAGTCAGTCAGTCAGATTTATCCAAGTCGGGTATACGAATTGTCTCGGCTCGAGGGCATTACCTACTCGGCCACATAAGACTATCGAAACCTGGATAATCCCAATAGGTAGTTGTAGCCCAACCATACTATATTCTCAACCACACTACTTCGAGTTGTAATACTCAAAAATTCTTTATGCAAATGACCATCAATATTTACACACCAATTCTCTTTAGTATCTCTTTGAAAGCTTTCTTTGTTTCACTGTAGCTGCTCTTTTGAAAATCTCTAAATCTCACCAAAATACTTTGTATGAAATAACTCATCTCTTTAGGATAGGAATACTTTTGAATAGACAGATAGATGAAAAAACTCACATTTTTCTCTTTATATCAGAAAACTCTTTTACTGTTTTTAAATAAATGGCTCTTGCTCTTTTTACCCATTTTATGGATCTTTTATGAGTTAAGTTATTTATCCGGCTTTAATAGGTCAATTTACGACTGATCACACTGCGGCAAAGCCAAACTGAGGTGAGTAGCCCAACAGAGTGATTCGATATAGAAACTAAAGATTATTAACTCATTTCAAGAAGACCAAAACGGGGCAGAGCCACCTAGGATTGATCAAGAGAGAAGAGATCAACAGTATTTAAACTTACGTCCATTTTTTTTAATTAGTAAGTGTCTGTTCTCAGTTTTTAGATAACTCTTTGGGAATGGAATAATTACACAGCGGCTAAGCCGACTGCAGTAATTAGTGTCCAGCTTTCTTGAAAATTTAATATAGACTTAGTGATCGAAATTAAAACTGATTAATCACGGCTTAAGTTTATATTTAAAGATGAAAATATTACACGACGGCAGAGCCATCTTTGGTAATCAATTTTCCACTGTAAATTCGATCTTATGAACTAAGTGAACGTAGTCCATTTGTTTCTCTTCGAAAATATTTAAGCTCCAATTATCTTCTAGGAAAAAGGCCCGTTGAAAGCCTATCTCACTAATTTCCACCCGTAGACATTGGAAATTAAACTGAGTTATGTGCATATATATACAGATTGGATACCCACTCGATATTTCCCACAAATAATATAACAGTATAATTCACCGAGAATCCATTACCGTTACATTATATTCCGAAAGATGCTATAACAGTAGGTTCATCGAGAATCCATTACTGTTACATTCTTTTATTCATTCCAATCCATTTATATATACGGTATTAAGAAAATTGCTTCTTTCCCACTTTTATCTTGTCACGTATATACCGGGTCCCCAGTGTTAAGAATTCTCCAAACAGCGTATCGGCACGGATCCCAGGCCAGAAAGAGACGAACTGCTTTAGCCCCTTCATAGGCCTCTCTTCCTTTCTAGATAGATCCATACTGATAAACCATTTATCTTAACCATCACCTTGTATATAAATAACAAATAATATCAGGGTTTTTATAAAATAATATTGTGTTTTCGTTGCGGTAAAATTGTCTTTATGGTACGTTTAAAATTCGCCATTATAACCGTATGTTTCCAAAAGCTCAAAAGTGATTTTAGCATAACCTCTCTACTCACACGAAATTTAGTATAAAATTGGGCATTATAACTCTACAATTCATTAATAGCACAAAACAATTAATTTAATGCTATAAAACAATTATAAAGCGTATAAAGCCATAAATACATAAACAAGCAATTTCAAACACAAACAAGAATCAAAACTCATACTTCACAAATTACTTTGAAAGAAAAACCCCTTACCTTGGCCAAAACTTGATGAAGAACAAAGCAAGAACACCAAAGAAATTTAAGAACTAAGAAAGTAAAGAGAAGTGTTTGTCTTCAAGAGCTCCCCTTGGCTTCTTGGATGTGTGATAAATTATGAAGCCAAGGGGTCTATTTATAGATGGGAGGGGGCGGCCAAATGGGGGCCAAGAAGGAATAAAATAATTGTGACCTCATGCACCTTTTCCATGTATATGTCATAAATCCATAATTCAAAAATGATCCATTTTTCCTAATTGGCTACCTTTTATGACTATGCATATGAGTCATATAGTGAAAAGCTCATCCAAGAGCCCTAAGCAAGCATGGATGTCGACCAAGATGAGGGAAAAGGAAGACCATTTGATCATTTGCTCCATGATGTAAGCCATGACTTATAAATGGCTTAATTATAAATTAGTTTTAATGAATCTTTTTTCTAATTGGTCTAAAGGAGTGAGTCATGGTGATGACTCAAAATTGAGTTCTTGTCCTTGCTTCATGAGGCGGTTTTGAGGGCTGAAGAGGGAGGGAGTGAAGTTATATCTTTGCCCCTAAGGTTTTCAAGTGAAAACGGATGAAAATCCAGGGTAAAACGGATTTTTCACAAATCAAATATTTTCAAAATTAATTAAAATGGTGAGAACCTATAGGAAATTTCAAAAATGACTATTAATAGTCCCAAAGACTTCATACAAGAGTTTTTGGATTTTTACGGTAAATGGTAGTCTTTACGGTTTGCACTAACAAAGGAAAACGGACGCGCCATAAGTGAAAAACAGTAATTTTTCAGAAAATTTCGGGAAAAATTACCAGAAAATCACAAATTTGATTTAAACACTAATGGTCCCTCTTAAAATTTGATTTTGAGTACTCATTGATCACCAGAAATCCATTTTTGACCAGAAATCTTTGTTTTCTGCACTTTACGGAGATCGAAAAAATAGAATTTTGATATGCTTTTCAGAAAATTATGAAATAATTTCCAAAAATCCTAAAAAATGAAAAAACATGATTTAGCTACTCAAAATCTTTTTCTGACCTCAGATTGGTCTCCGAATCAGTTATTAGCTTTTACCGTAAGTAACAGGGTCAAAACGGTAATTTCTAAAGTTTTCCAAAAATTCTAAGAAAATTTCATAAAATCAGAAATATTAATAGAACCAACTTTTGTGAAGGGAGTTTTGTTTTCTGGGTTATCTTGATATACTTAACTTTCAAAACCCTCATCCGTTAATAACGGTAAATACGGATGTCAAACGTCAAGGAAAGAGTGACTGTTTTAATGAAATAAATCGATAAGTATTTTAAAACCTTCATTCTAAGACTAAAATAATTTACTTAGCACTTAGATCACACAATTTCATTTAAAACAGATAATTGACGGAAAATAGCAAACGGAAGTCTATATAAGATTTATCTATCTTACCGTTCTAAACTGTAATATCATCAAGACTTATTATTTCCCTACTATCCAAAGTATAGTTAGATCATAAAGTCTCCATCTTAATTATTCCTAAATTTTTCGGTATTGATCCATTTCTTAATTAACAGAATACGGAGTTTCTCTTAGAGGGACTAAAACTGTAATTCCTTTATACAGTTCTCTAAAATTCCAAACTTAACTTCTAAAACCTTTATAGAATCTCAAGTTACTTTTGTCTATCCTCAAATACCTTTTGGGAAATCAAGTATGAATTTTCCATATTCATTTATCAGCTTATTTTGACTGTCAAAACATTCGTAAAACATCGTTTGACTTCTACGTCAGCTCTAAACCATTATTTATTATCCAAAATCTTAAAGGTAATTCTAATTCTCCAAAATGAATACTTGGTCTCAGAGTGAAAATTTCAGGATGTTACAGCTAAAGCATGTCATCCCCTTCTGGTTGCATGCCGTGGACAAGTGTCTGGGTTTCTCACAGTTGTAACAAAAAATTGGAGCGCTCGCTCCCTGATAACCCTTGTTAGTGCCACCAGTAGAAAATGGCACACTCTTCTGGTTCTTGAAATAAGGCTTGTGTTGAGCCTGCTTCCCCTTCTGACCTTGTGGATACGACCTAGACGGTCCACCCATGTTTCCCTTGTTGACCCTTCCCTTCATCAAGTTCTCCATCTTCCTACACTTTTCCACCAGTAGTGGAAACTGACGGATATCAAGCAAAGCCACAGATTGACGTACCTCATACCTCAATCCAGCTTCGAACCTCTCGCACTTCCATCCTTCGTCCGGTTGGACTTGGAAGAACCGAAAGTACTTGGCAAGTGACTCAAACCTCTTGCTCCTTCTCGGATCTCGCACTCTGTGGAAAATACTTCTCCAGGAATCTCTCCTAAAAAAGTTCCCACGTCACCGCTTGGTTTCCAGCATCCAACAGTCGTCGGACTCCCTTCCACCAATACTCAGCGTCCCCAATAGCAGATAGACCGCGTACTGTAACTTCTCAGCTGTCGTGCAGTGTAGGATCTCAAAGATCTTTTCCAGCTCTTCTATCCATAACTTCGTTTTCTCCGGCTCAATCTCGCCATGAAACTGTGGCGGATTATGGTGTCGAAAGTCAACCAACCTCTTGGCTTCAGCAGCTCTCTCAGCCCTCGTTCTATCCTCAGCATCCCTTTGTTGCCATTCTACATCCCTCTGTTCTGTACGAACAGACTGTTGAGCCATCTGAGCCGCCATGTTAGTCATAGCCGCTATAGCCCTCTCCATGGTGTTGTCACGGTCTTCAGTGCTAGCGCGATTTATTGGTCATCCCCGACGTGACATGGGTTTCTGCAAGTGAACCAATCATTCGCACTATTCAAAGTCCATTCAAGAAAGCAATCAATTTCACACATTGTTTCATAAGGAAACAATACAAACAATGTCACACAATGCTAATCAGACATCACACAACTTAAACTTAGTAAGCCTATAACCTAAACACTCCCGAAAGATATCGACCAGCTCTGATACAACAAATGTAACGCCCCTTTTTCCCACAAGGAACGTCACATGAAAACTAAACAAAACTTAATGCGGAATTAATATAAAACTGGTTTGTCTTAAAATATACCTCTTTCATAATTAAAGTATACAAAATTTCGTGATTAATTTTTTTTTGAAAAGAGCCTTATAGGAAAAGAATACTCACCATTCTTTTAGCCACCCAGAAACTCAGAAGAAAAGAAACATCATATACATATATATATATATATATATCATCATAGTCAATATACACAAGTCTTGCGCCCGCAAGTATAGTCAAGAACCACAACAGAGTGGCCAAAATACAACATCCCAACTGAAGGGAAAATAAAGCGATAAAACTAACCCTAGGAAAGCGATAAATCAAAAGGTGTGTCAAATACACGACACTGAACATCTACTCCCCAAACCTAGGCTGGTCGGCTAACTGACAACCCACAACCTAGCACTAGACACCCCCACCACTACAGACCTAAGACAATGACGTCTCCTCGGGATCCTCCTCCGGGTCCTCCTCATCCTTGGATATCTCAATGAATACCCGCTCTGGCTCATCTCGAACCTTCCTCTTCCCCCTCTCTGCGCGTCCTGACGGTCCGGCAGAAGTATTAGAAGAGCAGCGCACAAAACGTCCAGACGGTGTGAAGTAAGGAACTGGAAGCGTCAGTCTAATAGTCTCGGGTGGTGAAGCTGGTGTCACTGGTGGAGCCATCCTCGGTAGACGTGCCCGCTCCAAGGAACTCTTCCTTGGAGTGCGACGAAAGAGACGACGATATTCCCAAGCAGACCCGGTTACCCGCAAGGGTAAAGGTCTCTCCTCCTCCTGAGTCTCCCACCTCGGCTGCTCCACGCATGCATCAGGTGCAGCTACCAGCCAGCTGCGCATCCTCTCGATGGGAATATAAGCGTTCAGAATCATGTCTCGCTCCAAAACCTCCTCGGGGCCCAGCACCCCACCTCTAGTCCTGACCACGTGTCCACACACCGTGGCCTATTGGGAGATGGGATCATAAGTCCATCCCCCACCATCGGCCTCAAGAGGTCGGAAAATCTACCTCACTCGGGCTACCAGATGCCTCGAAGTGGACATCTACGCGTCACGTACATACAAATACAGAAAAGCATGCAAGGGTGAATTTCTTTGTACAAGTTGAAATCCACGAAAGGGTGCATATGAAAAGTAAAATACTACATAATACATTCCAAGAATATATATATATATATATATGGAATTACTCTTTCATAAATCTTTATCTAAGATATTCAATCATCAAAAGAGAACACATCATCAAGTTAAACATGCATAGCACTCTAGCACAATGCATGTCACTTCAATATCTCTTTTCATACACCGGTGCACTACTCCATGGAGACTTCTCTTCCTCAACTAAGTAGAGCGACATGGCGGGAGCGTATACCTAACATAAATGCAAACTGACCATCACTCTCGGCCATCGTCTTGTCATTTATTCGGTACAGACCCATTGTGCTAACGTCGTACACCATATCTCAAATAAGGCAGTCGGTCAGGATCATCCAAGCCGGGAACACTGCTCTTCTCGGCACAAGGGGATTCACTGCATGGCCATTGAGAATTTCGCAACCTGGATACCCTCAAAAACTTATAGTCAGACCATACTTATTTACGATCCCCACATAGGATTGTATGCTCAATTTTGGCAAGAGCCACGTCTTTAATGCAAATGACAATATATTGGCAACCACAAACAATACAATTAATGCAATCTCTCGTCTTAGGGTTTTCGTTGTCACGTGTTAGATTTCTTACAACACCGTGTAGCATTATTGTCCTCAAGACTTCATCGTCGCCACGTATTGATCCTCTTTCAATACCGTGTAAAAACGTCATTTTAAAAACATAAGTTTTAGGGAAAATTTCTCATTGAAATTAAAGTCCATCTTTAACTTTAAAATCACAAATCCTCATTTGTTTTTAATAAAAGAAATAACTTTTATTTAAAACCAACTTCACTATTTTTCTTCCCATTTTTCATTGTAAAAAGAATTAATTAAAAATCTTAATTAAATACTTTGATAAAACTTTACTTAAATTCCTCGAATTCTAAGTATTTTAAAATTTGACCCTTAAAAAGTAGCGCCATATTTTTGAAAAATTAGGTTTTTGCCCCAAAAGGCCTAGTTTTACGTTTTTGCCCTAGAACTTCTGTAAATTACAATTTTGGCCCAACATACCCTATTTTGATTCTTCTGCCCAAATTTCAAGAAATTTATACTTTTGGCCCAAAATACACCCAGTTTTCGTTTTTAACCCCTTAAAAATATGAAATTTTACTTTCTCTCTCATTAATTAATTTTCTAGCTTACTTAGGGCTTTTTGGAAAAATAGGATTTATTATAAAGTCCATTTGATACTTAAACTTAAAAGTAAGTGGTAATTACCTAATTAATTCATTTGCTTCCACTGGAAAAACTTTTTCATTCAAGATTTTAAGTCCTCTTCCCACACTTAGTAAAATACTTTCAATTCACTCCCAATCACAATGAATCAAAGTATATGAAATATCCACAAATCAACATACATCAATTAGGCAAGAACACAACTCAAGTAATAAAACATTCATACACTCAAGGTAACCATACATATCATCTTAAAATACATCATGGACATAGCAACAAACATAACATCATCAAGCATGCATTTAGGCATTCCAATCATTTCAAATCATACATATGATTTTCCAAGAACACAGGTTTTCAAAAATCATCATTCATCAACCAAAATCATGCTTTGAACTCATATACATAAATATATAAAAATATATATTATTAAGAGAATGAAAACTCATTCAACACCCAATAAGAAAAACTCAAGTCTTTTAGTTCATCATCAAGAACAAATCACATAGTCACACACATACACAACCTTCTCAACTTATTGAGAAAATCCCCTTACCTCTTGAAGCTAAAGAAAAAGGGCTACACCAAAAACCTCTTTCACACCAACACCAACACCAAGTGGATTCCCAAGAGTCTTGATGTTCCAACACTTTAAAAAAATAACCTTATACAAAAATACACAAGAAAAACCACCATAAAAATGCAAGTTTTAAGAAAACACCCAAACCCTAAATAGTAAAAATTTTGAGTAGAGAAATACTTACTCAAACTTTGAAGCAAATGGATCCAAGGTAGTTTTCAAGCTTGTAGGTTCCAAGGGAATGAACCTAAACCAAGAAAAAGCTTATATTTAGTAAAATGAAGAGCACAAGCTTCATGAAAAAATGAAAGTGATAGAAATGGAAAAATGAAAAGAGATTATGATTTAGAATCATGATCCAAACTTTTTTTGTGAAGCTTGAATAGCCAAAAACTCAATAAAACTTAGACTTTTGGTGTGTAGGAAAGCTTTGAAAGTGGCGAGAAAATAGAGTTTTGCAAGCTTGGAGAAGATGAAGTGAATGAAGAAAATGAACTTCTCTCCTCCCTTACCTAAGGAATTCGGCCAGACCACAAGGAGAATGGGGAGGGATGGGCTTGATTGGTTTTGGTCACCTACTCCCTCTCTTTGATTGAAAAAAATTCAAAAATTAACCCCTTTGACCCATTTGACTTTTGAGATATTTTGAGAGTGAAATTAAGGGCTTCATACTCAGCCAAAGGGTTGACCAAAATGGTGGAATTATGTCCCAACAAGTTAGCGTTTCATTGGTGGTTCAAAGTAGGAAAAGTGCTTATTTTAATAACCCCTTTTTAGATAAATATTTTCTAAAATAGGTAACAACATGAAAAATCACTTGTACGACTCAAATATGATAGACAAAATTTTAGAATCTCAAAAATAAATTTTTAGACTATTTTTCATGTCCCGGTTGCGCCCGGTTTACCCGTAAAGCTCCAAACGCGGGTAAAATAAAGTTTTTCTGAAAAATTTCCAGAATTTTTTTTTAAAAATCACAAATAATATAAAAACCACTTTTGGTTCGTTAAAATATTATTTTGGAGTAAAAAAGACCTCCAGAAAAATATTGAACTGTTCCCCGCATCATACGAGAATGCGGTTCCCGCAAAAACTCTGTTTTACGAACTTGACTACTCTTGACTCTTCAAAAGGAAACCTAAGATATGAAAATCCTTGTTCTCACCTTAAGATCCCAATATCATTAATTAAATAATTTTAAAATAATTTAAAACAGATTAAAAGTCTATAGGAGCTATATAAAAATAAGGGTGTTACACAATCAAGGCTGCAGGTAAGAACACTTCGATGCAGTCAAAAATGAGAAAAATAAAAGAAGGAAAAAGAAAAAAAAACTAGAAAATATTGAAAATGAAAAGCAAGAAGGTGCAGAATCAAGTATTGTGTTGATGGATAATGAAGTACGTCATTGTGCTAAAGATCTTTGTTTCATAACCTTTAAACACTTATTTGAGCCTTTGATATCCTTCCTTTCATAACCCCTCTAGCCACTGGCCTCGTTACAAGCCTAATAAAGTCCATTCTTAATTTTAGGACAAAACATTTGTTGGTATGTTTGCTCAAAAAGAAAGAAAAAAAGATAAAAAAGACAAAAATAGAAGAAAAAAAAAATACGCTCTCAAGAGTTGTCCATCCAAAGCTTCTTCAAGGAAAACAAATATTGGGGCAGAATTTTATCTATAAAGTGAAATTCTTTGTACATCAATGATTAATGGCTAGCGTACTCACCAGCCGGTGGGAGTCTTTCAACTGAGAGTGAAGGAACCTATATTGAGGAAGTCACTTACTTCACCTCTCATTTTGACGTATCCCCCCAAAAAAATTCATATTGGGGCAACCTCACTGTGCATTCAATCTTTCATTCCATCCCCTGAAATAAAAACTAGGGCAATTTCTTCACCTTTCCTTGAATCCAGACTGGGTAATTACCAAATTCTCTTCCAACTACTACGACTACTCTTTGTCATCTTTCTTGGTCTGGGGGGTAACTACTTGTTTTTGAAATCTAGACTGGGGCAATATTAACTTTCTTATATTGGGGCAAAATTTTTATCGTTTAACTTATCAAATGCCCCAAAATCCTTTCTGGACCTTAGCTCCCAAATATGCTTTCACAATAATGCAAGTTGGTTAAACAAATGCTTGAAAAAGAAGGAACATAAGTTCAATAGCATCAAATCTTTTAATTAACATCTTAGACCAAAAGGATTCAGTTGGCTTAGATTTGACTATTTGAATGAGACCATGTCAATGGGTTGCGGTCAAATGCTACCTTGATTGTAATGATTGGCAAGTTCTCTGCCTATTCAAACAGGGTTGGAGTGCAAGGTCACGTACAAGTAGTTGACAAGTTGGAGTTTGTTCAAATTTATCCAATCAACTCAAGAGTTATTTTTCTCACAAAGTTGCATCATGCATTAGTTTTGCATCTTGCATCATTAGTTGATCTAACACATAGCATCATACATCTTACAGAATCAACTAATCTTATATATAGTATCATGCATCATTTTGCATCCAATATCATCAATTCATCTCATACCTTGCATTTTGCATTAGCTTTGCCTCTTTTCCTAAGTCGGGAAGACGACCCGCACCCAAAGCCGGGATGATGACCTGCACCCAAAGTCAGGATGGCGACCCGCATCTCAAAGTTGGGATAGCGACCGCCCCCTTTATTTTCTGCTCAAGCCGGGATGACGACCCGCACCCCTTTATTTTTCTGCTCAAGCCATGATGACGACCCACACCCCTTTTCTTTTTTACCAAAGCCAGGAGGACGACCCACGCCCTTTTATTTTTACAGCAAAAGTTGGGATAACAACCCACACGCTTTCACTTTATGCCAAGTTGATCTAACTATCTGCACACCACATTCTCTTTGTCGGTCCAAACCAAGATGATTCCATAAACTACCCTCTGCCTTCTTCATTTCCTGATTGAACATTACGATTAACTAGGTTGAGATGGCTTAGTAATCCTACATCTCTAAGGCCTAAGTTGTGACAGCTTACCTGGCCTGGATGTTCAAGTGTGACTGCCTGATCCAAATATGGGGCTGACGTTTTCATCTCTTGTGGGTATCTCCGAACAAAATTGGAGTTCCATATACTACCTTCTGCCTTCTTCTTGTCCAGATTGAGCGTTAGGATTAACTTAGCCGAGACATCTTAGTAAGCGTACATCTCTTAGAGGCCTAAGTTGTGACAACTTAGTTGTCTTGGATGTTCAGTTGCGACTGACCAATCCAGACTTGGGTTAGACCTTTCCAACACTTGTGGGTATCTCCGAACAAAATTGGAGTTCCTATCTTTACTTATCTTCTACTACAGTCTCTCTAGTAGAATCTAAGTAAAGAGGGGCAGTTGTTAACACCCAATTTTGTCCGGGTATAATAATAATTAGAGTAAAGTAATGTCGACAATGGTAATAAAATAAAAAAGGTCTATTGGGCAAATAAATAATAAAACTAATTGATGTTTGAATTTGAATAAAGGCAATTAGGGTAAGTTTACAAGAGATCACAAATAAATCAAAGGATATTCGGAGTGTTTATGATTAAATAAAAAAATATCATGTTTTTATTATCAAATCAAAATAAAAGGATCCTAATAATTACTTCTGATTCAAATTCAAATATAAAAGCATTTGATTGGGATAACCATTACCCTATTTCCATAATTAAAATACACTATTGGGGCTATAAATAGGGATGTTTGCTTCAGGGTTAGGGCACACAAAAAAATTAGAGAAAAGACACTGTACTTACCTCGGGAGGAATTGGGCGACATCCATCAGGTGAGCACGCAGTACTCTAGCAATCTCAGTTAATGTACTGCTATTCTTTTGCGTATGTTTGTGACGTTTAGATGTATTTGCTTGATTACCCTAAGCATTACATGGTATATATTTATTTCATGATATCCAATGAATGCTTTGTGATGGTATATGCTATGTCAGAATAAGATACATGCTTTACCTGGTTCACCATACATAACATGTGTATATCCCACCTTTACAATATGAATACGAAATGTTCCTTTACTCAAAAAGAATAAAAATCCAAATACTGTAAGTTGTAAAATTAGCAGAGAAAGAATCGGAACCAAATTGGTTAAAAGCATTTCTAATGCAAAAATTCCCTAAGTAGTCTTTGTGGTTTTGATGATAACAAAGGTTATTAAGGATCTTACAAAGTCTGCTGACAAGCTCTTGTAGGTACAACAAAGATAAGTCCATCGTCCAGTGTGACATTGACACATATATGTACAATTCAAGAGTGGAGCGTCCAATGGACTCAAAAAGGCAATACGTCAAATAAAGCTTTGCGTCCAAATAAGCAGAACCTATAAGCGTCCAAGTAATCACTCATGGAGACATGCTACACTTTGCGTCCAAAAGAGCATAAGTGATAAACGACCAATATGTGTGATAGAGACCTATCCCATCAGAGAAGCAAAGTTATGAGTCCATATGGTAAGCAATGAGTATGTCCATATAGACCAAGCTGTCTCAAATACAAATGGTAAGCAAAGGTATGCGTCCGTTTTGTACATAATCTGAAAAGTTCACACATGCTGCGTCCAAAAACGCAGAATATATATCTTGCTATTTATTGCTCTTGCATTTAATATGGAACACATTTATTGAACAAATGATTTGAAATAAATAGCTGTATACAATGCTTTTCTGTACAACCCTGTCAACGTGTTTGAACGTGCATTAAATGAAAAGCATAAGGCACCGTGGAAAGTGTACTTAGAGAGAGAATGTACTATGTTTATTTCCATATCTCTCTGAACACTACTTTCTGAATTACACAATGTATTCACTTTGTCTCAACTGAATATTACTATTAACCTTTGTGCAATTGAGACTATGAGTACAGGTTGCTTCTGAATTAGGAGAAAGAAACGCAGACAAATACGCTAAAGATGAACTCCTCAGAGCAGCGGGAAAATAGCATTTAATGCTATTAGAGAACGGTCATATTTATGAAGGCTGAAGCTGAGCTAGTCGAAGAATAAGTCTGAAGCTTCAACAAAGCCTATAAATACCGAAAACAAGAAGAAGAATTAAGGCGTAAGCGCTGAACTACTGAAAGAAAAAGCTGAATCGTTGTGCACATATTCTCATACTCTGATTTGTTAAGAAAGTATTGTATATTTTCTTTCTTCTTGTAAAAGAGAGTTTGCTTAACTCTCGAAGTGCTTAAGATTTTCATATTCTCACTTGTGTGAGTTAGACAGCACTTAAAGTCAAAAACACTCTTCTGGGTTGTTTGAGCCTGGAGAGACCTGTTTGTAAAAGAATACTTGGTTGAGCCTGGAGAGGCTAGGTGTGCAAAGAATACTCGTTGTAAGGCCTGAAGAGGCTGTTGAAGCATACTTGATTTCTATCTGGATTGATAGTGAAATCTCTCTAGTTTGAGGGGACTGGACGTAGCTCTTAGGAAATGGTGAACCAGGATAAACACTTGTGTTATTCTCTCTTTCCCTTATCTTTAATTATTTTTCCGTTTATATTAACTGAGGGGATTGAATTGAATTTTAATTCAACAAGTTTTTCATATTCTTTAAATTGCACAAAGAAAACGTTTTTTTAAACTAAGCGGAAGCCTCTACGTCCAATTTACTTGTGCGTCCAATATTCCGATACGTTGTGCGTCCAACAGTTTCACAGCCAGCGTCCAAACATTTGCGAAAAAGTTTTAAGAAGGCATTGAAACACAATTCAACCCCCCCTTCTTGTGTTTCTCCCTTTTTATCAAACTGTACACCTGCTCTGCAGCCGTTTTCCCGGTTGATGATTACGCCTGTTTTCAAGGAAAATTTACTGTTTTCTCTCTCCCTTCTTACACTCGTCTTTACCCCCACTCTCTTTCACTTTTCATCTTCCTTCAAATCCTCTCTGTATTCGCTCTCTCTTTCGAAAAACCCTTTCAAAACCCTCTTCTTTGAAAAATCACTTCTTTATCTTTCAAAAATGGAGAACAATGAGAACATGGAAGTCCTTGTGGAACATCATTTCTGTCCATCTGAGTTGGGTGAACTAGGAATCATTGTCGCTGAGGAAATCACCAGTGCCAGTTGGAATAACTTCTTTAGGGGAGACGTCAGGGTGTATCCTCACCTTATCAAGCAGTTCTGGATGACAGCAGAGGTTGAAGACACTGAAGTTACAGGACTAGTTGATGGCAAGAAAATAATAGTCTCAGAGGAAACCATATCTGAAACTATTAACTGTAAAACTGAGGGAGAAGTTCCTCTCACTGACTGGAAGAATACAGATCAGTCAAGTGCAAGCAACATGCTCTTTGAGTCATCAGAGTACTCTCGACCATTGGTAGCATCCCAAATGTCTGACAAGGCACGAGTTTTGCATCAAGTCATCAACAAAATGATTCTTCACAAAACAGGATCCAAAAACTCTGTGTCTGCAATACATGAGTGTTTGCTTGTAAATCTGTTGAATCGGAAAAAGATTAATTTGCCGTTAGTTCTCTTCATGAACTTCAAAAAACGCATCTGCAGAAAGGACTCTCTAGCAAAAATCCCTTATGGAGTGCTTCTACAAAAGATAATACAGAAACAGGGGATCAAAGAAGACCTAAATTTGATCTTGAGTAGCATCAAACAACCCAAGCTTGGCAAAAGCAGCTTTGACAAGATGAATCTTCGCTCAGCCATTAGAGGTCAAAAGGAATTTCTTAAATACAAAGAAATTGGTGTGAAAGAAAAGATCCTAAAGGAAGCTGTATCTGAAAAGTCAGAGAAAGAACAGGGAGTTGATGTTCAACTTGAAGTAGGATTTGAAAGAAGCGCAAAAAGAAGATCTATAGATGAGTCCAAGCTGAAGAAAACGAAACCATCCAGAAAGAGGAAGTCGAGTCTAGAGCCCACCAGACGACCTGTTAAGAAGTGAACAGGTAATAGAAAACCATCCCAGACACTCGCTAAGGTTATCAAAGATTTTAGAAATGTCTATAATCTAAAGGACAGAGAGAAAAACTCTGAGTCCATTCCCTCACCCATTCGTCCAATACCTAAACTACAAACACAAACCCAAACAGTTCCCCCACCTCAAACAGAACCACCATCACAAACATCACCACTTGCATCACCTGAACCTACTCCATCATCACCCTTCAATCTTAAACCATCGCCCATTACTACCCAAACGATCACATCTTCACCCTCACATGGCCAATCTCCGCATTCATCACCTCCCACCAACCTGGACGTATCAAATGCTCCTTCTCTATCACCGTCTGAATACATCTATACAGTCAGAAAGCTGCAGGTCCTGACAAAAGGGATCAAGGTCATGGAGATTCCTCTTCAGGAGGATAAGAAAAAGGAGAATATGTCCTCGGAGGAAGTAAGGGCTAAGTCCATAGCGCCTAACTCATTAGGACTTTCCAGAATGAGGATATATGACTTCAAGCCAACTTACTCTCCTCTGACTGCGGAAGAACTGGGATTATTCCTCTCACCCCTTGACAGAATGATCATCAGAAATATAGCAGACGGACTTCAGCTTCAGAATAACTTCGACGTTCCTCCGTCTATGAGTATCAGGCCAACAACAACAATAAAAATCCAGCCTGACAGGATAGTACCAAGGGTCTATCTGGTTGACAAAAATAAGGACAAGTTTCCTAAGAGAAGCGTCAACAAGAGTCCAATGCCATCTCCTATCAGGATTGATGAGGACTGGGCAAAGAAATCCATGGAAAATGTGGATATGGATTTCTTAATGTTCTTGTCCAAGACAGGACAAGCAACGGAGCATGAAGCAAGAACCCTCTGGGAAAGATACCTTGTGTTGTGTGAGCAAGAAGCATCGTCTTCAGGGGTTTCAGATGCTGAGAAGGCTGCAACGCCGACCAAGGGATCAGTTACAGAAAACGTGGCACATCAAAGATATATGTTTAACGATGTCTTTGGTGCTCCTACTAGATCCACTCAGCGAATTATTGAATTTCCTCCTGAGCCTCAAACCGCTACTGAACAAGGTCAAGTACAAGATTCTGTTCCAAGAGAAGAATATGAAGAACTTACATTTCTCTTCGGACAGTATATAAAGTACACCCAGAAACGACAGCAACAGTCCTGACCTACATGGTCAAATCCTTCTCCAAATTTTTTTTTTACTATGATGTTCTATAAACCTTTTTGTCTGATGACAAAAGGGAGAGAAGAAGAAGACGAAAATTAAGTTTTAAAAGCTCAAGTCATTAATAAAATGAGATTGAGTCTAAAATTGCATTACAGTAGTCTTATTACTTATGTATACTCCGATTATACTATACTGAATATGCTGGACTAATCTACCTTGTGAGAAAAAGAAATTTTTCAGGTACTCTAAACACATTGAATATCCAAAACCTTGAGATGTTTATCTTAGGGGGAGAAGAGCAAGAAAAACTGAGACGTATATCTCAGGGGGAGTTTTCCCTAAGAAAAATTTCTCTTTAAAAAGTATATGTTGACTGTTTATTAGTTTTTATCTGCGTTACTGCTTGTAAAACTTAATAATGTTTGTCATCATCAAAAAGGGGAAGATTGTTGGAACCAAATTGGTTAAAAGCATTTCTAATGCAAAAATTCCCTAAGTAGTCTTTGTGGTTTTGATGATAACAAAGGTTATTAAGGATCTTACAAAGTCTGCTGACAAGCTCTTGTAGGTACAACAAAGATAAGTCCATCGTCCAGTGTGACATTGGCACATATATGTACAATTCAAGAGTGGAGCGTCCAATGGACTCAAAGAGGCAATACGTCAAATAAAGCTTTGCGTCCAAAGAAGCATAACCTATAAGCGTCCAAGTAATCACTCATGGAGACATGCTACACTTTGTGTCCAAAAGAGCATAAGTGATAAACGACCAATATGTGTGATAGAGACCTATCCCATCAGAGAAGCAAAGTTATGAGTCCATATGGTAAGAAATGAGTATGCGTCCATATAGACCAAGCTGTCTCAAATACAAATGGTAAGCAAAGGTATGCGTCCGTTTTGTACATAATCTGAAAAGTTCACACATGCTGCGTCCAAAAACGCAGAATATATATCTTGCTATTTATTGCTCTTGCATTTAATATGGAACATATTTATTGAGCAAATGATTTGAAATAAATAGCTGTATACAATGCTTTTCTGTACAACCCTGTCAACGTGTTTGAACGTGCATTAAATGACAAGCATAAGGCACCGTGGAAAGTGTACTTAGAGAGAGAATGTACTATGTTTATTTCCATATCTCTCTGAACACTACTTTCTGAATTACACAGTGTATTCGCTTTGTCTCAACTGAATATTACTATTAACCTTTGTGCAATTGAGACTATGAGTACAAGTTACTTCTGAATTAGGAGAAAGAAACGCAGACAAATACGCTAAAGATGAACTCCTCAGAGCAACGGGAAAATAGCATTTAATGCTATTAGAGAACGGTCATATTTATGAAGACTGAAGCTGAGCTAGTCGAAGAATAAGTCTGAAGCTTCAACAAAGCCTATAAATACCGAAAACAAGAAGAAGAATTAAGGCGTGAGCGCTGAACTACTGAAAGAAAAAGCTGAATCGCTGTGCACATATTCTCATACTCTGATTTGTTAAGAAAGTCTTGTATATTTTCTTTCTTCTTGTAAAAGAGAGTTTGCTTAACTCTCGAAGTGCTTAAGATTTTCATATTCTCACTTGTGTGAGTTAGACAACACTTAAAGTCAAAAACACTCTTCTGAGTTGTTTGAGCCTGGAGAGGCTTGTTTGTAAAAGAATACTTGGTTGAGCTTGGAGAGACATGTTTGTAAAAGAATACTTGGTTGAGCCTGGAGAGGCTATGTGTGCAAAGAATACTCGTTGTAAGGCCTGAAGAGGCTGTTGAAGAATACTTGATTTCTATCTGGATTGATAGTGAAATCTCTCTTGTTTGAGGGGACTGGACGTAGCTCTTAGGAAAGGGTGAACTAGGATAAACACTTGTGTTATTCTCTCTTTCTCTTATCTTTAATTATTTTTCCGTTTATATTAATTGAGGGGATTGCATTGAATTTTAATTCAACAAGTTTTTCATATTCTTTAAATTGCACAAAGAAAACGTTTTTTTAAACTAAGTGGAAGCCTCTACGTCCAATTTACTTGTGCGTCCAATATCCCGATACGCTGTGCGTCTAACAGTTTCACAGTCAGCGTCCAAACATTTGCGAAAAAGTTTTAAGAAGGCATTGAAACACAATTCAACCCCCTTCTTGTGTTTCTCCCTGTTACCTACATAATCGATCCCCCCTACCGTTAAATGGGAAAACAGTAATAATCATAAATACCCCATTCGAAACGATAGAGCTGAAAAATAATATTTGAGGGATTAATTGGGTGCAACACTTTCTTAATACCACTTATTTTAGGACACAAGTTGAGACAATTTAGTAGTCTTAAAATAAAAGCTAAAGAATTAAGTTAGGTGTAACACATTTCTTAATTCCCTGTTTTAGGACACAAGTTGTGACAACTTGATAGTCTTAATTATCTTTTTTTTTTCCTAAAAATAAAAATAATAAAATAATAAAATCAACCAACCCACAATCATTTTCTACAAGAACTATGTCGCTTTGATTTCCCTATTGCACCAAGGGATACGTAGGAACAGGAACTTCTCCTGTCAAGCCTAATAAAAAACAAAATCTTTTTTCACTTTCATCACATTCTTGAATATTTGTAAATATTTTGTATAGTTGTAAGTTCTTTTTGGGGTAAGATAAATATTCTAAAAGTTATTAATATTTCACATAATTAATTAGAGGTAATCGTTTTTTTAAAACAGACGACGTAGGGTGCTAATACGTTCCCTATTCGTAATCGATTCCCAAATCCAATTTTTGGTTCTTAGACCATTTTTAGGGTTTGTTCAATGTTTTCCCTCACAGATAAACCAGAGTGGCGACTCCCTGTTTTTTAGGAATTCCTTGGAATTTCTGGTCGCTTGAATAATTGTACATATACTAGTATGAAGGCCTGTGCCCTACACGGGTGAAAATCCCAAGTATAAATAATATGTATATATATATATATATATTCTCAATTTGTAAGAATAGAGGTTGTTAATATAGCATTATCGTGATTAATGCTCCAAAAAGATTATCATATTTGTATAACTAACAAATGTTTTCCCATTCGATAACTTTTTAAGTTGGAATTAGAGTTTTGAAATTTAAAAAAGCATCATGCATTGTTGCAAGATCAACCGTTTTTGTCGTAGTTATTAATGCCTTGACACAAATATAACCAGCTAGCTAAAGATTGCATGTGGTTGGGTCTAATATATGTGTCTTCCCACAGTGGTGTGAGTCTTTTTGTAATTATGTGCTATTTTTTGTCTTTGGATCTAACGACTTCGCACATGTGGTGAGAAAATTTCCACGAATTTGAACTGCTCTGGATAGTATATTTACACTTCCGTATTTTGATTTGTCGTTTTCACACCGCTGGTGTGAAGAGTTTCACAATAGTGAACGGCGCTGGTTCGGAATTCTACACGATATTGGATATTTGGTTCTTACGACTTCACACCATGAGTGGGAGCTTGTTCACAGCTGCGAATTACTCTGGATAGCATGACAGCCAAAGTTCTAAATTGCGGACCGCATCACCTGATGCGACCGCAATATTGTGGTTGCGGAGGCCGCCGCAACCGGATCACACCGTAATTGCGGTGTGATTTGAAATCACGTGAAACGGCCGCAACATAACTCCGTTACAACCGCAACGGGGCCACGTCGGACACCACAACGGACCGCAACAGACTCCATTTTGTCTATCTATCACTTCAAAATCAAAAATTTCAAAAGGGATCTTACCTTTATTCTCTGATCTATTTGACTAAAGTAGCCCGTGACCTTCCTTTTCCTAAGCCCGTGACCTTCCTTTTCCTTCACTTTATCTCTGCTCTTCAGTCTTCACTCTTCATCTTTTTTTCTCTTTTCTCTGTTTTTGTTGGGTGGCTCCTGTGCTGTGATCGGCTCTGTCTCCATCTCTCCTTTGGCTCTTCCTTGTGGTGTAACTGGTAAGTAAGTAGTGTTTGGGGGAAAGGGAGGAAAAAATGGATTTACGATGGGAGGGAAGTGGGGTAAGGAGAGTTGGGAAATTTTTGGGGGGGGCGGGGGGGCGATCTCTATAGGAGGGGGGTTGGGAGTTGGGAAATTTTGGGGAGGGGGGCGGTCTCTGTATTCTGTAGGAGGGGAGTTGGGAGGTAAGAAAATGTGGGGTTAGGGATTTCTAAAATTCTGATACGTAACAAAAAAAGGGAGAGGGGGGGGGGGGGGGTTCTACAGTGATATGTATTTGGACTTGGGGGGCGGGTTTTTGTCTTTATTTTAGGGGGGATTTTTTTGGAAAAAAATTGGGGCAAAAATTGGGGGGAGTTCTCAGGTATGCGAGACAAAAAAAGGGGAGGGAGATTTCTAATTTCTAACTACACTGTACAAGCCAGAGGGGTTGGGGGCGGGTTTTTTTTTATTTTAGGGGGAATTTTTTGGAAAAAATTTGGGGAAAATTTGGGGAGAAAGTTTTAGGATTTCTTTTATGGATTATGTTAGATAATTAGATGTAAGTTAATCATATACTTCTAACTAACTAGTTTATATTTATTTAATAAATAGTTATTATCTTATTTATTCAATTAATTACATTTAAGTTAATCATATACTTACATGCTAATTACTAGTTATTATCTTATTTATTTTAGCCAATTACTAATTGCTAGTTTATACTAAAGTTGTAAGTTTAATTGATATTTGTTTTATAAATATTGAATAGGTATTATAAATTTTTTTCTTAATGGATGATGTTAAGTTAGAATTTAGTTAAATGAAACATTAATAATTTGTTTATTTATATTTAGTCAATAAATAGGTTATATTGTATGCTAAGTTATTATTTATCTATATAAGATGTTAGCTATCATCTTATTTATTTTAGATAATTAATAGTTCAAGTTAAAGTTTTAATTTTGATTGATATTTATTTTATATATATTGAATAGGTATTACAAAAATATACACAATGCCACCGAGAGAAGAATTTCTAACAGAAAGATTAGAAGGTGCTCCAAGTGATGATATTGGATGACATTTTGGGAAACCGGTACCCGGAAGTCGGAACAACATTGAATGTTTACTTTGTCATAAAGTAATAAAAGGCGGCATTACTAGATTGAAACAACATATAACACATTTCAAAGGACAAGTTGCAAGTTGTGCAAGAGTTGACTCAATGGTTAGAGAAAATATGATGAAACTTCTCCTTGATGGGAAAGCAAAAAAAAATGATTCCAGAAAAAGAAAAGAAGAATTTGAAGCAGTTTTAAGAGGAGACGATGAAGATGATGATGACTACGTTGTTGATGAACAAATTAGGCTTGCTACACAAGAAAGCCTTGTTGGAACCAAATTGGTTAAAAGTACTTTTAATACAAATACTCCCTAAGTGATTTTATGGTTTTGATGATAACAAAATGTATTAAGCTTTTACAATGTATAACAAAGCTGCCTAACTAAGTTTATTGAAGGATGTTGCAGTCTGCGATCAATAATAAGTTCATCATGACATTGGCTCATATTCAAAGTCTGAGAAGCTTTGCGTCCAATGTTAAAGACATCGTCCAATGTTGGCACTGGAACATATATGGACACCAAGAGTTCTGCGTCCAATAATCAATATTGGGAAATACTGTTCATCGTCCAATGATTCTCTGCGTCCAATAAACAATATGAGGCAATGATGTTCTGCGTCCAATAATCAGTAGGAGGCAATGCTACTCTCTGCGTCTAGTGTTTTCTAAAGAAGCAGAATCGCAGAAGTACAAGGAATCACTCATGGAGACAATACTACTCTCTGCGTCCAATGATTTCCAAAGAAGCAGAACCAATGAGTATGCGTCCAATGTATCAGAAGGACAAAAGTCCAATGATCAGCATAAGGCAATATGCACAACATTGCCTGCGTCCAATGAAGCAGAATAGGACAAGTCCATCAGTCAATTGTTCTGCGTCCAATAAAGCAGAATGACAAAAGACTGTTCTGCGTCCAATGGAACAGAATTGGAAAAGGCCAACAATCAACTGCTCTGCGTCCAATGGAATAGAATGGGAAAAATCCAACAGTCAACTGTTCTGCGTCCAATGAAGCAGAATTGACAAAAGTCCAACAAATACTTCCCTGCGTCCAATGGAACAGAAAGGCAATGGCAAAAGTCCAATTATCAGCATGAGGCAATAACTCCAATACTGCCTTGCATCCAATGGAACAAAATGATAAGCATCAGGATGCGTCCAGTGATTGAATGAATATCATATGCAAATGGTAAGTACAAGGTATGCGTCCATTTGCTAAAAGGACTGAAAGTCCAATGATTTCTACATGCTGCGTCCAATACGCAGAATCCATAAACTTGCTATTTACTGCTCTTGCATTTAATATTAAACATATTTATTGAGCAAATGATTTGAAATAAATAGCTGTATACAATGCTTTTCTGTACAACTTTGTCAACGTTTTTGAACGTACTTTTGAAAAGCATAAAGCACTGTGGAAAGTGTACTAAGAGAGAGAATGTACTCTTATATCTCTGAACACATCTTTCTGCTTTACACAGTGTATTCTCTCTGTCTCAATAAGATATTACTATTAACCACTATACAATTGAGACTTTGAGTTTGCTTCTGATTTAGGAGAAAGAAACGCAGACATGCACACTGAAGTAGATCTCCTCAGAGCAACGGGAAAATAGCATTTAATGCTATTAGAGAACGGTAATATTTATGAAGGCTGAAGCTGAGCTATTCCAAGAACAAATCTGAAGCTTCATCAAAGCCTATATATACCGTGAACAAGAAGAAGAATACAAGAGACTGGAAAAAGAAAAAGAAAGAGCTGAACGCTGTGCAAATTTGTTATACTCTGTATAGAAAGTCTTGTATATTTTTTATCTTCTTGTAAAAGAGAGTTTGCTTAACTCTCGAAGTGCTTTAGTTTTTCATATCCTCACTTGTGTGAGTTAGACAACACTTGAATCAAAAACACTCTGCTGAGTCGTTTAGCCTGAAGAGGCTGTGTGCAAAGAATACTTGGGATTTAGCCTGAAGAGGCTGTGTGCAAAGAATACTTGTTTGAGCCTGGAGAGGCTTGTCTGTAAAAGAATACTTGTTGTATGGCCTGGAGAGGCTGCTGAAGAATACTTGTTACCTATCAGGTTGATAGTGAAATCTCTCTAGTTTGAGGGGACTGGACGTAGCTCTTAGGAAAGGGTGAACCAGGATAAAAACTTGTGTTATTTATTCTTTCCCTTAACTCTTATTATTTCTGTGATTATTCTAACCAAGGGGATTGAATTGATTTTATTTCAACAAGTTTTTCATACACTTTAAGTTGGACAAAGAAAACAAGTTTTTAAACTAAGAGGGAAGCCTCTGCGTCCAATCTTTTTGTGCGTCCAATATTACACAACTCTGTGCGTCCAGTGTTTTAAAACTATTGTGCGTCCAATATTTCAGAAAACGCTGTGCGTCCAATATTACACAACTCTTTGCGTCCAGTGTTTTAAAACTATTGTGCGTCCAATATTTCAGAAAACGCTGTGCGTCCAATATTTGAAATAAGCCAGCGTCCAACATTTGCGAAAAGTTTTAAAAGCTTAGAAACACAATTCAACCCCCCTTCTTGTGTTTCATCCTGTTACCTACAGTTGGCATCAGAGCTCGGTCTCTAGGGGTTGAGCACTTAACAGTGCAGAGAAGCAAAGATCCATGGAGAACGAGGGACTAGCTGTGAACAGACCACCACTGTTCAATGGAAATGAATACGACTATTGGAAGCAAAGAATGATCACATTCTTTGACGCGCAAAATATAGACCTATGGGATGTGGTGGAAACTGGCTACACTGCTCCAGTAGATGAAGCAGGTCAACCTGTACCAAGAGCTCAGTGGACACAAGACCAAAGGACCAGATTCCAGCTGAACTCAAAGGTAAGGCACTATCTGATGTGTGCCATTACAAAGTCAGAATATGACAAGGTGCACAGCTGCACTACTGCCAAAGAGGCCTCTGAAAAGACTGAAGATCTTGCCGAAGAGGTTTCTACTTTCAAAAGGAAATGCCCTGTCAAGGCATCTGATGGAGGTCCTGCTAAGAAACCAGCACTCTTTGCTTCCTCAATTCCACCGCCCATTATCGAGCCGACTCCCTCAATTGAGGTATGGATGATACTGTCAGTCCTGATCCAACTTCTTTTTGGTAGAGCCTCCTTTGATGTGCTCTTGCTGGTTTGGTATTCTAGGTTACTCCTCCTGTGCGTCCTTCAAGCCCAACTGTGAGTGTGTCACTCTAGGATTCTACTCAAGCCCACAAAACCATCGTGATTCCAGCTCCCTCTTCGACTATCGCCTGTGCTGTAGAAATGGTGGTGCCAGAATTCATGGCTGTTGATGACCCTGTTCAACCACCCATTCTCGAGCCACCAATGCCCGCAGCAGCTACCAAAATTCTGGACAGGGAGGTTATTCCTGAAGTCGATGATTCTTCGAGCTCGAGTGCTTCGTCTCCTACTCACGACTCCAACGGCAGAGTCTTGAAGACTCAGGATCCTAGCCCAGCTACTTCTGCATCCTCCAACTCTCATGCACAGGAGTTACTCAAACTTCTTCAAGAGGATACCTTGGACACCATAGACAAATTACTGCCTGGCAACATCCCTGTCTCTCCAAGACATTTGACTGTAGAGACCCAAGATGCGGGGGAGGCTTCTTCTGAAAGTGTTGAAGATTTGCTTAGCCAGCACCATCATCTGATGTTTGAGCAAGATCTTCTGGCTTCTATTGCCAAAAGTCTAGATTCAAAGTATCGATTAACCTCCTTCTGGACAAGCTGGAGGCTCACAAGGATGGCCTTCCCCTTGCCCAACATGCAGGTCTCAACCTGGCCTCTTCACTAGTATAGTTAGCCAAGAAGTCAGCCACAACCTGGCCTTTCATTGCTTTTAGCGACACATAAGTTAAAGAAAATTCTATCAGGGCCAATGCCCATTTGCCCACTCTGCTGTGTAAAATTGGCTTTAATAACATATGCTTAATTATATCAAAATGAGAAGTTGCATATAGCTCGAAAGGCTTAACATAGTACTTAAGCTTTGTACATGCAAAATATAAAGCCAAACACAACTTCTCTATGGCACTATACCTAACTTCTGGACTGTTCAGGGTTTTGCTTAGGTAATATATGTCTCTCTCGAGGCCATTTTCATCCTCTTGAGCCAGCAATCCGCCGATTGTGTCCATCGACGCTGAAATATAAAGCTTCAATGGCCTTCCCTTGACTAGGGGCATCATTATAGGAGGGTTTGCCAAGTATTGCTTCATTCTTTCGAATGCCTCCTGATGTTCTTCTTACCATTGGAAGTCTTGTTCCTTTTTTAACTTTAATAAAGGAGAGAATACTTTGGTCCTGCTAGACAAATTGGCAATAAACCTCCGTAGAAAGTTCACTTTGCCCAAAAACGATTGTAACTCCTTCTTATTTCGAGGAGGCTTCGAATCGATTATAGCTTTGGCCTTATTCGAATCTACTTCAACTCCCTTCTATTGCACCAGAAATCCTAGGAACTTTCCTACAGATACACCAAACGCACATTTTAAAGGGTTCATCTTTAAACCATGCTTTCTCATTCTTTCAAATGACTGTTTCAAGTGGTCTAAATGTTCCTTTTTCCCTTCAGATTTAACCACAATGTCATCTATGTATACCTGCATGATCTTGCCAATTAAATCGTGAAAAATAGCGTTCATGGCGCGTTGGTACGTAGCTCCGGTATTCTTTAAACCAAATGGCATGACTGTCCATTCAAAAGTGCCGAGGGCTCCAGGACACCGAAACACGGTCTTTGCCACATCCTCTTTGGCAATGAAAATCTGATTATATCCTGAATAACCATCTAGCAAACTCAATATTTCATTACCAGATGCAGAATCAACTAACATGTCAGCAAGGGGCATGGGATATTCATCTTTAGGAGTAGTAGAATTTAAATCACGAAAATCAACACACACCCTAAGAGTGTCGTTCTTTTTCATTACGGGCACTGCATTAGCTAGCCACTCAACATACCGGGCAATGCGGATGCAGTTGGACTTCAAGAGTCTCTCGATCTCCTCTTTGATCTTTTTGAATACCTCCGGAGCGAAACATCTTGGCTCTTGCTTTATCGGTTTCCTACCGGGCTTTAAAGGCAGCCTGTGTTCCACCAACTCTTGGCTTAAGCCTGGCATTTCCTCATAGCTCTACGCAAAGCAATCCTTATACTCCTTTAACAAAGCTATAATATCTTGCTTTAAACCTTCTTCCAACAGCGAACTGACGTACGTTGGCCTTGACTTTTCAGCGTCTCCCAGCTCCACCTTCTCCAACGGATCTTGAGCCTGCATTCTCTCTATATCTTCAAACCATGATCTTTCAAACCCAAGGGGTGAGTCATCATAGATGCAGTCCAAGTCATTGGAGATGGTTTCCTCTTCGATTGCCACTTCTCCTGGGTCCAGATTCTCCTTGCTCTCCTTTGTCAGAACCTTGCCCACCGGAACACTCCCGTTGACTTCGGCTCGGACAAACAAGGGCTTCAAATGGGGTTTCATTTCCTCGGAGGGACATTCAAAGAAAGCAGAATTCCACTGGGGCCTTACCTTAAATGAAAAGATAACGCTCATGTCAGCATCTTCTACTTCTGCATCCAACTTTGCTTCTGACATTTCTTCTCATTCATACTCGTCAAGCTGCTGGGCATATTCCAGAGGTAACACTGACACTACCCTACAAATGTCTTCCAGATAGTCATCAAAACCAGACTCAAAGTCCTCAGCCATCATGTCATCATCATCTTCGAAACTGATCGGCTGCAGCTTCAAAGGTTTCTTCTCCTTCCACACCATCTAACTCACAGTTGACTTTTGAGGACGTCCATAAGGGGTTTTCAGCGCCCTGGTCACCTGTGCTTGCCTAGCCGCTTGTTCCGCTTCAGCTGCCTCATAAGTTGCTTTCTTCATCCTTTGAACCCTTCTGAGTTGAGTCCTTGTCAGTGGAGTTTGTCCCTGGTAAACCTGCGAAGGCTTGCTTTCGATTGGCCTTTCTACTTTCGATACACCCACCTACCAGAAGGTACTCCGTTTCTCAGAATCATCTGAGGAGCTCCACCTTTGCTGATGCCTCTAACCCACTGGTTCAAAGGAACTTGCTTCGGGGGTAAGTAAGTTCTTACCCTTGACTTCGGGGACTGGTCAGTTGACTTCGAGTCCACATCCTGGCTAGTCGCCACCTGTTTCCCCATCGTCTTCCTTTTCTCTAATTCTTTAGCCAAAGTCTCCCAAAAGGCCTTCTTCATCTCTGACTCCTCAAAAGTCCTTGTCGCTGCTTTGTCGAAAACGGCACTGCACCTTGGACACTAGATTACCTCATGGTCCACTTCCTTCTTCCTTTGCAGGAAGTCCAAGAAGGTTTCCTCCTTGTTAGGAAAAATGTTAGCAATCTCCTTCTGAAATTCTTCAATCGCCACATCAATGGCGTCTGTGTCATCAAAAGGTACAACTCCTACCACGCAGGTGTCAGCAGCACCATGGGTTGCAGGCTTGCCTCTAGTTTCTGATGATTCAACTTCGTCCATGGGAGCCACTTCTACCATGCACATGTTGGGCTCCACATAATTAGCTTCTGGCTCGAAAGGATCTGTATCCACCTTCATAGTGGCTTTAGGCTTCTCTTCGAAGGTCAGCCTCCCTTCCTTGATGACCTTTTGGATCAAATCCTTGAAACCAATACACGCATTAGTAGTATGCCCGAAGATACCATGATACTTACAGTATTGTCGACCTTTAATTTGGTCACTAGTAGGTATTTTATGCCCATCTAGCAGGACCAATTGTTGGTCTTTTAACAAAATATCAAAGATTTTCTTGTAGGTAACAAGATGAAACACAAGAAGGGGGGGTTGAATTGTGTTTCTAAGCTTTTAAAACTTTTCGCAAAAGATGAACACTGGCTGTTAAAAACGTTGGACGCACAGCTTAGTTTAAATATTGGACGCACAGTGCTTTTTGAAATATTGGACGCACAGAGTGCTAAAACACTGGACGCACAGAGTCTTTATAAAAACTGGACGCACAGGTTTTCTAAAGATTGGACGCACAGAATGCTTCCCTTTTGGTTTGAAAAACTTGTTTGAATAAAAACAATTTCAATCCCCTTTGTTAGTAATAAACACAGATATAAAAGGAGTTAAGGGAAAGAAGAAATGACACAAGTTTTTATACTGGTTCACCCTTTCCTAAGAGCTACGTCCAGTCCCCTCAAACTAGAGAGATTTCACTATCAAACCAGATAGATACAAGTATTCTTTGCACACAGCCTCTTCAGGCTAAATCCCAAGTATTCTTTGCACACAGCCTCTCCAGGCTAAAACCCAAGTATTCTTTGGACGCAGCCTCTTCAGGCTAAACCCCAAGTATTCTTTGAACACAGCCTCTTCAGGCTAAACAACTCAGCAGAGTTTTGATTCAAGTGCTGTCTAACTCACACAAGTGAGGATATGAAATCTAAAGCACTTTGAGAGTTAAGCAAACTCTCTTTTACAAGAAGATAAAGAAATACAAGACTTTTCTCATCAGAGTATAAAAGATTGCACAGCAGTTCAGCTCTTTCTTTTTCGTTTTCAGTCACTTATATTCTTTTTCTTGCTTCTCGGTATTTATAGGCTTTGATGAAGCTTCAGACTTGTTCTTCGAATAGCTCAGCTTCAGCCTTCATAATATTACCGTTCTCTAATAGCATTTAATGCTATTTTCCCGTTGCTCTGAGGAGATCTTCTTCATTGTGCATGTCTGCGTTTCTTTCTCCCAAATCAGAAGCAACCTGTACTCAAAGTCTCAATTGTACAGTGGTTAATAATAATATCTTATTGAGACAGAGAGAATACACTGTGTAAAGCAGAAAGGTGTGTTCAGAGATCTATAGAGTAGTTAAAAGTACATTCTCTCTCTTAGTACACTTTCCACAGTACTTTATGCTTTTCAGAAGTACATTCACATACGTTGACAAAGATGTACAGAAAGCATTGTGTACAACTATTTATTTCAAATCATTTGCTCAATAAATATGTTTCATATTAAATGCATGAGCAGTAAATAGCATGTAATGGACTCTGCGTTTTGGACACAGCATATAGAATCTATTGGACGCATACCTTTGCACTTACCAATTTGCACAGAACTCATGCAAACATTGGACGCATACCTGATGCTTACCAATCTATTCCATTTGAATGCAAGCCAGTATTGGACTTTTGCCATTTCCCTATAGTTCCATTGGACGCAAGGTTGATTGTTGTACATTTGTTCTTCTGCTCCATTGGACGCAGAACAATTGTTTGATGTACCTTTGTCAATCTACTTCCTTGTGCTCCATTGGACGCAAAGCAATATTGTTGTCCTTCTTATGTATTGGACGCTGAACAGTGCTTGAGTAACTCTGACTTCATTGGACGCAGAGCAGTTCTTTTGTTTGTTCAGTTTCATTGGACGCAGAGTTGCACTCTTGCTCACACTGAACATTGGACTTTTATCCTTCATTGCTCACTGAATCTGTTCCTTTGAAAATCATTGGACTCTTACTGCAATTCTGCTTCTCATACAAATATTGGACTCTGCCAGTATTGCCTTGTGCTTATCATTGGACGCACTTTTCATTGCTTGCCTTTGTGTTGAAACATTGGACGCAGAACTTCAATGCCTTCTGCTCAAACATTGGACGCAGAACTTCTGCTCAAACATTGGACGCAGAACTTCAATGCCTTCTGCTCAAACATTGGACGCAGAACTCTTCCTTCTGCTCAATCATTGGACGCAGAACTTTTGTGTCCATTTCAGTGCCAACATTGGACGCAAGGCTCACTTTGAATGCCAGCCAATCTCATGAAGAACTTATTGGACGCAGACTGCAATCAGCTTAGTTAGTGCAGCATTTATTCATTGTACAGCTTAATACAACTTGATTATCCTTTGTAAAAACCTTAATACATTTTGTTATCATCAAAACCATAAAATCACTTAGGGAGTTTTTGTATTAAAAACACTTTTAACCAATTTGGTTCCAACAATCTCCTCCTTTTTGATGATGACAAACATTATTAAGTTTTACAAACAATAAACAGCAAAAACAGAAATTTTCAAAGAGAAACTCCCCCTTAGATAAACATCTCAGTTTTTCCTTACTCTTCTCCCCCTGAGATAAACATCTCATGGTTTTGGATATACAATATACTTAGAGTACCTGAAAAATTCTTTCACTCAAAACAACAAGATTAGTCCAATAAAAAGCAAATAGCTTATCAGATTAAAACATGGTAATAAGACTAATGCAATCAGACTTAATCTTTCTCCCCTTTTGTCAAAATCTTTCCCCTTTTAGTCAAGATATAAAAACTTAATCCCATTCTTTCTCCCCCTTTTGTCATCAGGCAAAAAGGTTCATAGAACATCATAGTCCAAAGAGAGTTTTTTTTTTTTTTTAAAAACTTGGAGCTTTTAAAAACAGAAACCTCTTTAAAACTGAAAAAAAACTTTTTCTTCTCCCCTTTTTTAAACAAGCTTTCTCAAACAGAAAAGATTTTAGAAAAGATGTCAAATGAAGAGAAATCTGAATCAAGTTTATAGAGAAAACAGAAGTTTTTCTTGAAAGCTTGAATAATCATCAAACTGAAAAGATACTGCAAAGCATTTGTAAGAAACCAACTGTAAGATATATCTTTATGAAAAAATTTTGGACTCAGCGTGGGATTACTAAGATGTAAAAGCTTTCTTTAAAAAATTCTAAGTCTCAAATAGACTGTCGTGTCCTATTGGACTCTAGTCACATTGGACTCAGACTCAACTTAAGCATATTGGACGCTAAACATCAGTCTTTTATAAAGTGCATATTCAAATGCTTCCTTATAAAAGTAAACCTATCTACAAAGAGGGGTTTTGTAAAAATATCTGCCCATTGATTTTCAGTGTTAACAAACTGAATATCAAATGTTCCCTTCTGCACATAGTCTCTAATAAAATGATGTTTAATTTCTATATGCTTAGCTCTTGAGTGTAAGATTGGGTTCTTAGATAAATTGATTGCAGCAGTATTATCACAAAGAACAGAAATCTTACTCTCAAAGATGTTGTAGTCCTCCAATTGATGTTTAATCCATAAGAGCTGAGAACAACAACTTGCAGCAGAGACATATTCAGCTTCAGCTGTTGATAATGCAATTGTGCTTTGTCTCTTGCTTGTCCATGATACTAAATTGGATCCAATAAAATGGCATCCTCCGCTGGTGCTTTTTCTTTCAAGCCTGTCTCCAGCATAATCAGCATCACAGAATCCTACTAATCTGTATTCATCTGATTTCTTAAACAGCAAACCAAGATTAGTAGTCTCTTTCAGATATCTAAAAATTCTCTTGACAGCAGTCAAATGAGAATCTCTAGGATCTGATTGAAATCTTGCACATAAGCATACACTGAACATAATATCAGGTCTAGATGCAGTAAGATATAAAAGAGATCCTATCATACCTCTATATACCTTTTGATCTACCTTTTTATCTTTGTCATTCAGGCTCATTATGCAAGTTGGATGCATGGGGGTATTCATGGGTTTGCAATCATCCATCTTGAACTTCTTCAGAAGTTCCTTTGTATATTTGGTCTGATGCACATATATCCCATCTTTAGTCTGTTTCACTTGAAGTCCAAGAAAGAACTTCAACTCTCCCATCATGCTCATTTCGAATTCTTTCTGCATTAACTCAGAGAATTCTCTACACAAAGATTCATCAGTAGCACCAAAAATAATGTCATCTACATAAATCTGTACTATGATGAAATGTGAGTCTATGGATTTTCTGAAAAGAGTGTTATCAACTTTTCCTCTTGAAAAACCATTTTCCATTAAAAATGAACTCAGTTTTTCATACCAAGCTCGAGGAGCTTGCTTAAGGCCATAAAGAGCCTTTTTCAATTTAAAAACATGATTTGGAAAAGATTGATCCTCAAAGCCAGGGGGTTGTTCAACATAGACTTCTTCTGTTATTATACCATTCAGAAAAGCACTCTTTACATCCATTTGATAAAGCCTCATATCATGTTGGGCAGCAAATGAAAGTAAAATGCGAATGGCTTCTATTCTAGCTACTGGAGCAAAGGTTTCAGTAAAATCAATACCTTCCTGTTGTGAGTAGCCTTGAGCAACTAACCTTGCTTTGTTTCTCACAACTTTACCTTCTTCGTCCAGCTTGTTTCTGAATACCCATTTGGTTCCAATGATGGACTTATCTTCAGGTGGGGCTACCAGAGTCCAAACATCATTTCTTTTGAACTGATTCAGCTCCTCCTGCATTGCTAAAATCCATCCTTCATCCAATAGGGCTTCATCTATATTCTTTGGCTCCAATTCAGAGATGAATGCTACATCAGTTTGCTCTCTGAATGTGGACCTTGTTCTGACTTTATCATCTGCATTTCCAATAATTTGATCTTCAGGATGATAAGTCTTAAAATGCCAGCTTTTACCACCTGCAGTATTGGACGCATGACTGTTTCCTGCGTCTGATCCATCTTCTTCAATCTTGCTTGATGATTCTTCACCTCCTGGTTGTATTCTCATATCTGTAAGAGAATCACTTAGCTCTGACAGATCATTGTCAGGCTTTTTGTCATTGAATTTAACGTGAATTGACTCTTCAACAGTCAAGGTTCTTGAGTTGTATACTCGATATGCCTTGGAAGTTTCAGAATAACCCAGAAAAATTCCATTATCAACTTTAGAGTCAAATTTACCAAGTTGATCCTTGGTGTTAAGAATAAAACACTCACATCCGAAAGGATGAAAATATGAAATGTTAGGTTTTCTTCCTTTCCACAATTCATAAGGAGTCTTTTTCAGTATAGGCCTTATAAAAATTCGGTTTTGCAAATAACATGCTGTGTTTACAGCTTCAGCCCAAAACCTCTTAGAGGTTGAGTGATCATTGAGCATGGTCCTGGCCATCTCTTGTAAAGATCGATTTTTCCTCTCTACTACACCATTTTGCTGTGGTGTTCTAGGTGCAGAGAAATTGTGAAGGATTCCATTCTCTTCACAGAATCTCTGAAAGTTTGCATTTTCAAACTCACCTCCATGATCACTTCGAATGGAGTTGATACAAACTCCTTTCTCAGTTTGGACTCTTTTACAAAAAATGGTGAATACCTTAAAAGACTCATCCTTGTGTGCTAGGAATTTAACCCATGTCCATCTAGTATAGTCATCAACTATAACAAGTCCATATTTCTTTCCACTCAAAGAAGCAGTTTGTGTTGGTCCAAACAAATCCATATGTAAAAGTTCTATAGGTCTAGAAGTGGAAACAATGTTTTAGAATTAAAAGAGTTTTTCACTTGTTTCCCTTTCTGACATGCTTCACAGAGAACCTCAGATTTGTACACAAGATTTGGAAGTCCTCTTACAAGGCTATGCTTATTAAGCTTTGAGATGGTTCTCAAGCTTGCATGACCAAGCTTCTTGTGCCATATCCATTGTTCATCATTTAAAGAAATGAAGCATGAGACATTCTGTTTGGACAGATTTTCGAAATCAATTTTATAAACATTGTCCTGCCTCTTTGCTTGAAAAAGAATGGACTTATCAGAATTTTTGACTATACATTTATCCTTGTCAAAGGAAACATCACATCCACTGTCACACAATTGGCTTATGCTAAGTAGATTATGTTTGAGTCCTTCAACCAATAAAACATTTTCAACAGTAGGAAAAGGATGTTTACCAATTTTACCTATTTCAACTATTCTGCCTTTCTGGTCACCTCCAAACGTGACCCAGCCCTTTGATCTAGGCTTTAGGTCTTGGAACATAGACCTTTCTCCTGTCATGTGTCGTGAGCAGCCACTGTCCAGGTACCATGACTGGTGTTGTTTTCCTCCCATTAAGCAAATCTGCAACAGGAATGCTCATGTTCTTAGGTACCCAGATTTTCTTGGGTCCTTTCATGTTAGTCCTTGGCCTGCGTCCAGGCTTGTTCCATTTATTATGGAAGCATGTCGATGTGACATGACCAGCCTTTCCACAGTATCCACAATATATATTAAACTTTGATGGACTCTTGGAAAACTTTGGTTTCAGTTTTTCATAACCCAAACCAGTTTTGTCAGAAGGTTTTCTCTGAATTTTTAAAATTTGATCAAGCTTTTCAGAGCTACTGACAAATTTGGACAAACGTCCAGTGAGTTCATCTACTTCTTGTTGAAGTACTTGTACTTCACAGGAAGTATTTGACTCAGACTTCTTTGGAGATTCATCTTTTGGTTGACTTGCTTGAAGTCTTAGCTTTTCATTTTCTGATTTAAGTACTTTGTTTTCTGAAGAAAGCTTTTCAAAATCTTTTGTTATAAGAGAAAACTTTTTCTTTAAAGACCTGTACTCATCAGATAGAATGGATGAATCTCTAAGAAGCTCATCAAAATTATTTCTTAATTCAGAGTAAGAAATTACCTCCTCTTCGTCTTCACTTTCAACTGATGAGAGTCCTGCCATTAGGCACAAATTTGCCTCTTCTTTATCCTCATCATCAGAGGAATCATCGAGGTCTTCCCATGTTGCCATGAGACCTTTCTTCTTCTTGAAGACTTTCTTCTTTGTCTTCTCAGCCTCAGGACAGTCTGCCTTGTAGTGGCCTGGTTTCCTGCATCCATAGCACACCACTGGACTTTCCTCCTTTTGCTCAGCTTCCTTCTGTGGAAATCTTCTGTTGAATTGCTTCCTTCTGAAGCCACCCTTCTTTTTCCACATAGATTTTATTTTTCTGGAGATGAAGGAGAGTTCATCATCATCTGAGCCTTCTTCTCCTTGTGAGCTGCATGATTCTTCATCAGAATCATTTGCCTTCAATGCTTTGGAGGTGCTCCCTCTATGAGCTTTAAGAGCAATGGACTTTGCTCTTTTCTCGGTTCCCTCTTCATTCAGCTCAAGCTCATGTACTTTCAGTGAGCCCAGAAGATCCTCCATGGCAAGAGTGGAAAGATCCCTTGCTTCTTGTATGGCTGTCACCTTGGGTCTCCATTGTCTTGGCAGACTCCTTAGGATTTTCCTGATATGCTCCTGGGTTGTGTAGATTTTTCCCAAGGACCTCAGGTTGTTAATGATTGTTTGGAATCTTCCAAACATTTGATCAATGGACTCGTGATCCTCCATTTTGAATAGTTCATATTGATGAACTAGCATGCTTATCTTAGATTCACGAACCTGAGATGAGCCTTCATGTGCCAAGGCCAGAGTGTCCCACATTTCCTTGGCAGTGGTGCAGCTGTGCACCTTGTCATATTCAGATTTTGTGATGGCACACATCAGGTAGTGCCTAGCCTTCGAGTTCAGCTGGAACCTTGTCCTTTGATCTGCTGTCCACTGAGCTCTTGGTACTTGTTGACCTGCTTCATTTACTGGAGTAGTGTAGCCAGTTTCCACGACATCCCATAGGTCCATGTTTTGAGCATCAAAGAATGTGATCATTCTCTGCTTCCAGTAGTCGTATTCATTTCCATTGAACAGTGGTGGTCTGTTCACAGCTTGTCCTTCGTTTTCCATGGATCTTGCTTCTCTTCACGGTTAAGTGCTCAACCCCTAGAGACCGAGCTCTGATGCCAACTGTAGGTAACAAGATGAAACACAAGAAGGGGGGGTTGAATTGTGTTTCTAAGCTTTTAAAACTTTTCGCAAAAGATGAACACTGGCTGTTAAAAACGTTGGACGCACAGCTTAGTTTAAATATTGGACGCACAGTGCTTTTTGAAATATTGGACGCACAGAGTGCTAAAACACTGGACGCACAGAGTCTTTATAAAAACTGGACGCACAGGTTTTCTAAAGATTGGACGCACAGAATGCTTCCCTTTTGGTTTGAAAAACTTGTTTGAATAAAAACAATTTCAATCCCCTTTGTTAGTAATAAACACAGATATAAAAGGAGTTAAGGGAAAGAAGAAATGACACAAGTTTTTATACTGGTTCACCCTTTCCTAAGAGCTACGTCCAGTCCCCTCAAACTAGAGAGATTTCACTATCAAACCAGATAGATACAAGTATTCTTTGCACACAGCCTCTTCAGGCTAAATCCCAAGTATTCTTTGCACACAGCCTCTCCAGGCTAAAACCCAAGTATTCTTTGGACGCAGCCTCTTCAGGCTAAACCCCAAGTATTCTTTGAACACAGCCTCTTCAGGCTAAACAACTCAGCAGAGTTTTGATTCAAGTGCTGTCTAACTCACACAAGTGAGGATATGAAATCTAAAGCACTTTGAGAGTTAAGCAAACTCTCTTTTACAAGAAGATAAAGAAATACAAGACTTTTCTCATCAGAGTATAAAAGATTGCACAGCAGTTCAGCTCTTTCTTTTTCGTTTTCAGTCACTTATATTCTTCTTCTTGCTTCTCGGTATTTATAGGCTTTGATGAAGCTTCAGACTTGTTCTTCGAATAGCTCAGCTTCAGCCTTCATAATATTACCGTTCTCTAATAGCATTTAATGCTATTTTCCCGTTGCTCTGAGGAGATCTTCTTCATTGTGCATGTCTGCGTTTCTTTCTCCCAAATCAGAAGCAACCTGTACTCAAAGTCTCAATTGTACAGTGGTTAATAATAATATCTTATTGAGACAGAGAGAATACACTGTGTAAAGCAGAAAGGTGTGTTCAGAGATCTATAGAGTAGTTAAAAGTACATTCTCTCTCTTAGTACACTTTCCACAGTACTTTATGCTTTTCAGAAGTACATTCACATACGTTGACAAAGATGTACAGAAAGCATTGTGTACAGCTATTTATTTCAAATCATTTGCTCAATAAATATGTTTCATATTAAATGCATGAGCAGTAAATAGCATGTAATGGACTCTGCGTTTTGGACACAGCATATAGAATCTATTGGACGCATACCTTTGCACTTACCAATTTGCACAGAACTCATGCAAACATTGGACGCATACCTGATGCTTACCAATCTATTCCATTTGAATGCAAGCCAGTATTGGACTTTTGCCATTTCCCTATAGTTCCATTGGACGCAAGGTTGATTGTTGTACATTTGTTCTTCTGCTCCATTGGACGCAGAACAATTGTTTGATGTACCTTTGTCAATCTACTTCCTTGTGCTCCATTGGACGCAAAGCAATATTGTTGTCCTTCTTATGTATTGGACGCTGAACAGTGCTTGAGTAACTCTGACTTCATTGGACGCAGAGCAGTTCTTTTGTTTGTTCAGTTTCATTGGACGCAGAGTTGCACTCTTGCTCACACTGAACATTGGACTTTTATCCTTCATTGCTCACTGAATCTGTTCCTTTGAAAATCATTGGACTCTTACTGCAATTCTGCTTCTCATACAAATATTGGACTCTGCCAGTATTGCCTTGTGCTTATCATTGGACGCACTTTTCATTGCTTGCCTTTGTGTTGAAACATTGGACGCAGAACTTCAATGCCTTCTGCTCAAACATTGGACGCAGAACTTCTGCTCAAACATTGGACGCAGAACTTCAATGCCTTATGCTCAAACATTGGACGCAGAACTCTTCCTTCTGCTCAATCATTGGACGCAGAACTTTTGTGTCTATTTCAGTGCCAACATTGGACGCAAGGCTCACTTTGAATGCCAGCCAATCTCATGAAGAACTTATTGGACGCAGACTGCAATCAGCTTAGTTAGTGCAGCATTTATTCATTGTACATCTTAATACAACTTGATTATCCTTTGTAAAAACCTTAATACATTTTGTTATCATCAAAACCATAAAATCACTTAGGGAGTTTTTGTATTAAAAACACTTTTAACCAATTTGGTTCCAACATTTCTCAGCATTAGAAACATCAAAACTATAATTTCGCTTAGAAAATTTAGACTTTTCCTTCCCAGAAGAAGGTTTTAGCGAAGAGCACATGTATGGTGGGCCTGGCTTCAACTCTGCCAAATCCACTTCGTTTTCGACATACTCCTCTTCTTCATCAAAGCAACCCTCTTGATCAACCATGCCCACGTAAGCAGCCTTATCCCTTCTGGGATGCTTCTCGATTCTTTTATTCTTCTCTTTCTCTTGTCGTAACTGCTCGATCTATCTGACTCTCTTTGCAAGTTGGGCCGTGTCCCTTAGTTGTTGGTTGATCAATTTCTTTAGGGTGGAGTATTCTAGCCCTCCTGCAGCCATTTGAACAAGTTCGTGTTTTGGCACTTGCGTGAGACACCTCACTTTCATCTGCCTGAATCGATTAAGATAATCGTCGATCGACTCATTGGCTTGCCTCTTGATGCTCACCAAATCTACCAGACTCACCTTAGTCTCACCCCTGAAGAACTGTTGGTGAAAACTTCTTTCTAATTGCACCCACGTGTTGATGGAATTAGGTGGTAAGGTGGTGAACCATGTAAAAGCACTTTTAGTTAAGGAACTCGAGAAGTACTTCATCTTGAGGTCTTCGTTATTGGCCAAGTTCCACATTTGATCTGGTAACGGGCCACATGTTCCACAGTTGATTCTCCTGCTTCACCTGCAAACTTCGTAAATTTAGGGACTTTCCATCCCCTTGGCAACTCTATTTGCATGGTTACTTTCGAAAAGGGAGACACGAAATATGGATGATTAGCATATCCAACATTAAAGCCATGCCTGTTCAGCGCTTGCTCAACTAGCCTCTCAACAGGCTGATGCCCCCCATTAAACTATCGAAGATTACCTAAGACTTCGTCTACGTTCTGCGCTCGGGTTACCAATAACGGATTGCCTTGTTGAGCATACCTACCGGGCACAGGGCCTCTTGGACCACCAACCAGTGCAAGACAAAACTGTGGATCTTCCGTTGCGCCCAAAACATCAGCAAGTCTGCGCACAACCTGGTTAGTGTTGTTCTCTATCAACGGTGTGAAAACAGTTGCCAACTGCTGTGTCAACATGTGCACCAACTCGTGGTTACTCTCATCCATTTGCTGCCTCATCGATTGCAAGGCAACATTGGAAAACGTGGTTCCTTGCAAATTGTCATGGGTGACAACTTGACCAGTGGTTACATTAGGCGGTCTAATGCTCCATTGAGTATTTTCGAACTGGTTCCCTGCGTTCCCGGCCCTTATTGGCCTTGCAGCAGGGATATTAGTGAACATAGTATTGTTCACAGGAGGAGGCAGAAACCCTGGAGGCATGCCATATAATGGCACATTTCCAACCATCGTGGGCCCTTGATTGGGCCCTTGATTCTCCTCTGCAGTTGGGATAACTTGGCTAATGGCGGGTTGTTCAGGCAACGTTACCTGACTAGCCCTATCGGGTGAAGGTACAGACATAGAGGCACTATGGCCTTCGCTACCTTCGCTATACGGAGGTGGTTGTTGGGGTGAACTAGCCGATTGTCGACCAGTACGTGAATTATCCATGTCAATTGTCCTCCCGCTGCGCAGTTGCATGCGCAGTAAAAAATCCTCACTTTATGGCACCAACTATCTCAAGCTGGGTCCCACTGGGTGTGCCAATTTATTTAAGTGGATTTTTGGATTCGAACGCGAATCTGATCAGTCGAAGGTGTGGTCACCCAACTGACAGGCTTATGGGCCGAAAGTGTGAAAAATGGAATTGGGAGAACAAAGAATGAACGAACTTGAATACTTCGAATAAGAGGAAATGAGTACAAAGTAACGAGTTTCCGAAAATAAAAGACAAATAAACAAGAAATAAATTCTAAGCTATTGGGGACGGTATCACCACATACGTTTGCCTCCAAATGGTCAAATATCCTGAATGAATGGCGGATGTGAATGACATTTTCAGAGTGCAGGTGTGTCTAGATGAAAAACCGTGTCCATTACTTCCTCCAAGCCTCTATTTATAGGATTCTCCTAGTTGGCAGTTTTCCTTGGCTCGATCCATTGTGACACATTCCCACGACCCACTCTCCATGATCTTGTTGTGTGTCCTTGAGTCGTAACCGCTGCACTTCGTGGGTCGTGGGGGGAAGCAGCATCGTGCTTTGTCCTTTTTCCTAGATATTTTTCTCTGAAGATATATTTGGCATTGACCCGGTCTCTTTCGAATGCCTTTTGTTTTGACTTGGTCTTCGGGTGTTATGCATCGGACCTAGCCTTTCGAACGTTTCGCTTTTGACAAGGACCTTTCGAACAACTTGCTTCGAGCTTCTTGCTTCGACCTTCTCTTGGGCCTCATCGAAAAGGCCCTCGAACACTTGTTTCGAATAATCCAAAAATTTAGTATCAACAAAAGGATGCTTATTAGATTATCCATTCAAAAGAAATGTAAAAATCTATAACAACACGATATTCAAAACAAACATTTGAGTTCAGAAATCCAAATTGCTCGACGGTCAAAACAAACAATGAAGGGAAACATAACCATGACAATAGTAGTTCAAATAAGCAAGATATAACCTAATATAGATTTGTGAATTAAAAAGGTGGAAATATCAATCCTAAATAATCTAATCCTTTTTAATCTTGATGTCCCTCTTAAGTAGTTTTGTTGCATGCAAGCTCGAATTACCACTCGCATCAGCAGGGGATGCCCTTTTCAGATTGGTAGTCTCGTCAGAGTTAACACACAAATCAGTGGTATCTGATCCCATGACAGCACTTCCATTGATCCCACTACCACTTCCATTGCTAACATCAATAGATGAGAACTTTGGCAGGAGGTCCTGAAAAATTATGAAACAAATTTAGCCCTACACAGGAGCAAACCAGTGTGTCAAAGAAATAGGTTCATTTGATTTTAACATGCATGAGCAATGGCTTCAGCAAAAACATCATTGGTTGTGCTCACTGTTGACCCATTCAAATTGCTATCACCACCATCAGCATCCTGTTTTAAAAAATAATTAGGATTCAGGTTATAAAAACAAAGTTGATAGAATTCTGATTTAACTTCTAAACCAGAAATGTTTAAGCACCTTTGGTAGATTTAGTTCCTTGAATTTGCAGACGACATCGAGATCATCACACAACCTCCTGACACGGTAAGATCTCCGAAATCTTCCACCATTAGTAGAACGGACCCCTAATTTAAAGAGAAAAGTCTTGTCCACCAAATTTAAGATCTCAAGCGGAATAGTAGCTTCCTAATTTGTTGTTGGGGGAAAACGACCATTAATCAGTAACACATCGAGTAATTCGTTGAAATAATAAGCAAGCATCAATTAAATTGCCTGACTTGGTTACTGGCCCAAATCATTACAGAGCATGTCTTATTCAACAGAGGTTCAGATTCGTTATCAAAAATGACAAAGATTGCTCTTCCAGTGTCATCTCCCACTTCAAACTTAAGCATATACCTATATTGTTTAAAAAATAATAATAAACCTTTAAGAAAAAGAAGTAAATCTGTTTGTCACATACTGAAATTTATTAACTCCATTAACATGAAGATAAAAGTATTCCATAATTCTAAATGGTTGACATTAAAATTGTAGCTTCCAATCAATTAAGTTAACTACATATACATCAAAATAACACATGCAAAAACTTTATGCCACATTGTTCATATGAAATCTGTAACGCCGCTTTTTCCACAAGGAACGTCACGTGAAAAACTAAAACTTAATGCGGAAAAACGTCTTTCATAAATCAAGGTTACCAAAATTGGTGGCTAATTTTTTTTTAAAAGAATCTTATACGAAAAGATTTCTCACATCACATTTAGTCATCCTGAAACTCAGAAGAAAAGAAACATCATACACATATATATATCATCATGTAAATATACACAAGTCTTGTACCCGCAAGCATAGTTTGGAACCACAACACAGTGGCCAAAATACATCATCATAACATAAAGAAAATGAAGCGATAAATCTAAACCTAGGAACGCTGTAAATCAAAAAGTGTGTCAAATACACGACATTGAACAAGTACATCCCAAACCTAGGCTGGTCGCTAACAGACAACCCACAACCTAGCACTAGACACCCCCACCACTACGACCTAAGACGATGACGTCTCCTCGGGGTCCTCCTCCTCCTCGGATATCTCAATGAATACCCGCTCTGGCTTATCTCTAACCTTCCTCTTCCCCCTCTTTGCGTGTCCCGACGGTCCGGCAAAAGTGTCAGAAGAGCAACGCACGAAACGTCCATACGGTGGGACGTAAGGAACGGAGAGCGTCGGTCTCCCTGTCTCTGGTGGTAAATCTGGTGACACTGATGGAGCCATCCTCGGTAGACGATCTCGCGCCAAGGTACTCTTCCTCGGAGTGAGACGCGTGCGACAAAACATACGGCGATACTCCCGAGCAGATTCGGTTACCCGCGAGGGTAAAGGTCTCTCCTCCGCCTGAGCCTCTCTCCTCGGCTGCTCCACAGGTGCCTCGAGTGCGGCCGCCAGCCAGCTGCGCATCCTCTCTAATGGAATGTAAGCGTCCAGAACCATATCACGCTCCAAAACCTCTTCGGGGCCCAGCACCCCTCCCCTCGTCTTGACCACGTGTCCACACACTGTGGCCCATTGGGAGATGGGATCATAAGTCCATCCCCCTCCCTCGGACTCGGCCTCAAGGGGCCAGAAGCTCTCCCTCACACGGGCTACCAGAGGCCTCATCTACGCATAACGTACATACAGATACAGGAAAATATGCAAGGGTGAATTTCTTTTCACAAGTTGAAATCCACTGAAAGGTTGCATATGAAAAATAAAGTACTACATAATACATTCCAAGAATATATTTATATAGAGTTACTCTTTCACAAATCTTTTAGCTAAGCTATTCAATCATCAACAAGAGACACATCATCAAGGTAAACACACAGTCAAGCACACACATAGCATTCTAGCATAATGCATGTCACTTCAATATCTCTTTTCATACACCGGTGCACTGCTCCATGGAGACTTTTATTCCTCAACTAAGTAGAGCAATGTGGCGGAATCGTATACCTATCATTAATGCAAACTGACCTTCACTCTTGGCCATCGTTTGTCATTTATTCGGTACAGACCCATTGTGCTACGTCGTACACCCCATCTCAAATAAGGCATCCGGTCAGGATCATCCAAGCCGGGTACACTACTCTTCTCGGCACAAGGGGATTCACCGCAAGGCCATTGAGAATTTCGTAACCTAGATGCCCTCAAAGACTTATAGTCAGATCATACTTATTTACAATCCCCGCATAGGATTATGTGCTCTCATCATAGCAATAAATGCTAGCCTGGCAAAAGCCAATATCTCAAATGCATATGACAGTATATTTGCAACCACAATTAATTTGGTCCCTCGTTTTAGGGTTTTTCGTCGCCACGTGTTAGCTTTCACCCAACACCGTGTAATATTTTTGTCATTAAGACTTTTATCTTCGCCACGTATTGGTTCTCTCCCAATACCGTGTAATCTTGTTATTTAACACCATAAGTTTTTAGAAGAATTTCCTCTTTGAATTCTTAAGTTTTTTCTTTAACTTTAAACTTTTAAACTTTCACTTGTTTATAAAAGAATTTCCTCTTATTTATAACCCACTTTATTAATTTTCTTCCCACTTATTCATCATAAAAAGATTTAATTAAAACTTAATTAAATTCTTTGATAATTTTACTTAAATTCCTTTACTTTTAAGTATTTGCAATTCTGACCCCCTAAGAAGTTTAGTTTCGCAGTTCAGCCCCCAATTTTCTGAAAAATTAGATTTCTGGCCCAAAATGCCCAGACTTTACGTTTTCTACCCCAAGACTTTCGTAAATTATAATTCTGGCCCAAAGGTACCCTCTAGATTTTGCAATTAAAGCCCAGAATTCCAGAATTTGCATTTTTGACCCCAAAAATATCCAGTTTTCGTTTTTGACCCCTAAAATCAAAAATTTGATTTTTCTCCCACATTAATTAATTTTCTAATTCACTTAAAGTTTTATGGATAAAAGGATTTAGTATGGAATTGATTTAGGACTTAGGATTAGAAACTTGATGAAAATTTATCAAATTAAGTGTTAACTTGAATTCCAATTGATTTATTTGATTTCATTTTAGAAAACTTTTTCATTAAAGCTTTTAAGATCCTTCTCACACTTAATCAATTCTTTTCAATCCAATCCCAATCAAAGTATATGAAATACACATAAATCAATATACATCAATTAGGCAATAACACAACCAAGTCATAAATCAAACATACACTCAAAGTACTCATTCATAACATATCAACATACCTCATGAACATAGCATAAAACATACTTCACCAATCACACACTTAGGCATCTAAAATCACCCCAAAGCATACATATGATTTTTCCAACAACACATAAGCTCATCAAAATTATCATGCCTCAACCAAAATCATATTTTTACTCATATACATGTAAAAATACATATTACTAAGAGAATGAAACTTCATTCAAACACCCAATATGAAAACTCAAGTCTTTGAGTTTTTCATGATCATACAACATAAACCACACACTTACACATCCTTCCCAACTTATTGAGAAAATCCCCTTACCTCTTGAAGCTTAGGAAAATGAGCAACACCACAAATCACCTTCACTCCTCACCAACACCAAGTGGCCTCCTTGAAGCCTTGATGTTCCCACACTTAGAAAAATTTACCTTTCACAAAATACACCAAAATAAAACCATAAAAATATGAGTTTTATGAAAAACCGAGAAACCCTAAAGAGTAGAAATTTGAGTAGATGAATACTTACTCAAATCTTGAAGACAAATGGATCCAAGGTGATTTTCAAGCTTGTAGGTTCCAATGGAGTGAACCTAAACCAAGGAAAAGATTACTTTTAGTGAAAGGAAGAACTCAAGCTTTCATGAAAACATGAAAGTGGTGGAAATGAAAAAATGAAAGAAGTTTATGGATTAGAATGATGATCCAAACCTTTTTTGTGAAGCTTGACTATGGAAAATCTCAATAGAACTTGGTCTTTTTGGTGTATGAAAAAGCTTGGGAATAGAGAGAAAATGGTGGAGCTCTTGATTCAAGTGGAGAAGATGAAGTGAAAATGAATTTTCTCTCTCCCTTCTCCCTAGTAGAATTCGGCTGACTCAAGGAAGGCATGGGGGAGGTATGGGCTTGCATGCTTTGGTGGTTGGGAGCCATACCTCTCTCACCTAATTTTGGAAAAATTCAAAAATTAAACCCATTTGACCATTTGACTTTTGGAATTATTTGATGCGCCCAAAACTGAGCAGAAAACTGAGTAGAAATGGTGGGATTCAATTCCACCAAGTTATGGTTTAATCGGTAGTTCGAAGTGGTAAAAACGCGTAGTTTTTGAACCCCTTTTTAGATAAATATTTTTCTAAAATGAGTAAAATCATGAGAAATGAATTTTATGATTTGAATATGTCATAGAAAAATTTAGAAACCCAAAACTAAATTTTTGGACTATTTTTCATGTCCCGGTTGCGCCCGGTTTACCAGTAAAGCTCCAAACACGGGTAAAAGAAAGTTTTTCTGAAAAATTTCCAGAAAAATTTCTAAAAATCACAAATATTATAAGAACCACTTTTGGTTCGTTAAAAATTTATTTTGTAGTAAAAATAACCTCCAGAAAAATACTGAACCCTTCTCGCATTCCGCGAGAACGCGATTCCCGCAAAAACTCAGTTTTGCGAACTCTATTACTCTAAACCCTTCAAAAATAAACCTAAGATATAAATATTATTATTCATACCTTAAAATCACAAAAATCATTAATTAAATAATTCTAATTAAATTAAAACAGATTAAAATCAATAAAACCATATATAAAAAAACAGAGTGTTACAAAATCCTAACAGATGCATGCACAGAAGCTCCACCAGACAAGCAACACAAACACGGGCTAAATGTCACCAAATTAGGGGAAAATTTTGTATCATAACAGCCTTCCTATACTTCATAAACTACTTAACAACACATGGTTAACATCACTGCCAAGAAACATGCATAACTCAGTTCAAACATATTAAGTTAATGCAAAATTGACTATTAATAGAGATATCCATGATCCGGTAAAAGACTGCAAGTGTGCTACAATCAGGTAGCGCATGAATGGTTTCACAAATTGTTCGAGCATGAATGGTTTATATAATTATAAGTAATTATAATAGGTAGTGATATTTATACCTTGGAGTGTAGCTGACTACATGTTTGTTACATTTTTCACAAAAGTACATGCCCGAGTCCTCGAGGAGCTTATTACAAACGCACCCACGATACCACCACTCATCATAACCAAGATAATGCTTGATAGTACCCAATACCACATTGCTTGGGTCCTACATTTAGAATACATTAACTAACATGACCAAGCGAATGACAAAATATCAATAGTTAGAGATCAACAAACAAAGGTAAAAGCCACCTTCGAATCCCTTAACCCCTTAATGGTAGTGCTTGGGATCAGCTCCAAGAAATCCTGTTCAACGGTAGTCTTGACACACTCTTGCAATTGGCTTATACCACAAGAAGGGGAGACAGAGTTATCGACCATCCTGGACAGTAAAAAACAACAGAAAATAGTCACACTCATAAGTCTTAGTTATGGTCCATGACTTTATTTATCTTTATTTGGATAACAAACCTGTTTCTTAGCTCATTTACGGCGCAAAAGTCAGGGTTAAATGTTAACTTAGTGGATTGAAGTGTGCTCTAGAGCGTAGATAGTTCTGTCAACCAACTACTGAATTGATTAATTAATAAGAAATTAAAACTTAGATGTGATGTTTTACCGTCAGTTAGTCTTTTCATTATTCAATTACTCCATTTTTCCATGGGGAAGACCTCATTACTTGAAATTACATCATCATACTCCGGTGTTCTCGTGTTTATATATATATATATATATATGTATATGTTTTAATATTAATTTGGTCCCTGTATTTTTTATTTTGAATTTAGTCCTTATTAAAAAAGTCAAATTTTTTTTATTCTTCTTTTATTTTATTTTTTTATTTTAGTCCCGGGAGGAGTTGACCGCTGATGTGGCATTGTGAGGTCCCTATAAAATTGCTACGTGGCACCTCATTAAACCTACATGGCTTACACGTCACCTGACACATACCTATAAAAATATTAAGTTTTGAACTTAATCCCTCTTAAAAAAAGTATTTTGAATTTAGTCTCTGTCCTTCTTTCCCCTTCTCCACCCACCCCCACCTCCTTCTCCTCCCTCCTCCACCACCACCCCCATCCCCACCTCTACCACCCCTCTTCCACCACCACCACCCCCACCTCCACCACCACCACACCCCTCCTCCTTCACCCCCCCTTCACCACCACCCCCACCTCCTTCTCCCCCTTTCTCCACCACCAGCCCTCCTCCACCGCCCCCACCTCAAGTAATCCCTCTCCCCCATCTCTCCTTCACTGCCCCCACCTTCATCAACAACATCTTCACATCTTCCTCCTCCCCCCACCCACGTCCCTCCACCACCCCACCCATCTTCACATTTTCGTAAATTGAGTTTCGTGTAAGAAATCGATTCATTCGAAGCCACAATGGGGGTTAATATTAAATTGAATTTCGGACCTCACAATCAATTATAACTATTTGGGTCATCGTATGAAAACACAGATGAAATCAAATGCTAGATTTTTTCTATTGTTCATTCGAAGCCAAAAAATTAGCTATATATTTCGCAAATTTGTTTGGGTGGTCATTATTCAATTTCATCCACGCTGGTTGCTGCCATACGAATACGAGGGTTCCTTCCTTCGAGTTACCAATGCTAGGAGTGGGGAAAAAGGGGGTGGTGAAATAGAGGGAAGCCATGAGAAGGAGGTGGGGGTGGTGGAGGTGGGGGTGGTGGAGAAGGGGAGAGATGGAGAGGGACTAAATTCAAAATACGCTTTTTTAAGAGGTACTAAGTTCAAAACTTAATATTTTTATAGATATATGTCAGGTGACGTGTAAGCCACGTAAGTTTAATGAGGTGTCACGTAGGAATTTTATAGAAACCTCACAATCCCACATCAGTGGTCAACTCCTCCAGGGACTAAAATTAAAAAAAAAATAAAAGGAGAAAAAAAAATTTGACTTTTTTTATAGGGACCTAATTAAAAAACCCCTATACTAAAGAGACCAAATTAATATTAAAGTCATATATATATATATATGAACCAGTGATCTCATGTTATATAGTTTAGCGGCTCCTATTAATCTCTAAGCAAATGAAATTTAACGTCACTGCAAATGAATCCTAATAAAGAATATTCAAACAAAAGGCACGACTAGTCATGCCACAATGACATAAGATAAATTGTTTTTCTTTGTGTTTTTTTTGGTCATAGGGGGAGGGGGAGGGGGAGGGGGTTGGGTGGGGGATCGATCCCCTCACCCATTGGATGTCTAGCCCTACATTTGTCAACTGAGCTACACTGGGCGGACCTTGCAGGGGAAATAAAAATGTCTCCATCGCCTAAGAAGCGCAGGTGATGTCTCGTATTAATCACGTCGCGTTTCCTTCAAAGATAACATGCGACATGTACCTCACAACAATGCTTTATGAGGGAAGCGTTGTCCAAATAATTTTTTTAAAATCATTTTTTGTTTTTCTGATTTCCCAAGAAATATTCACATATTTAGACAGACAGATACAGTTTCAAATTTCCACAATCAGAATACAATTATAAATAGAAATTAAATTAATTAATCACATTCAATCCAATTATCAAGCCGAAATAATCAACTCAAATTAAATTACACGATGAAGCAGCAAGTCTGCAGTAAACACTTTGTTGTCCTTAAGCTCATTTAGCAACAGATTGGAGCCATTAATTACCTTCCAAATAAGAAAAATGTGATAAGACAACTCATTCAAACAATTTAAAAGGGTTATTGAGTTATACAATTTAGACAACATAAATTAAACATATTCCAAATCAAGTACTCTACTTTTTCCTCTTCTTTGTCAAATTGAGACTTTATGTGCCGCATTGACACGGAATGATGGATTGATCCAAATGTCCTCTTCGTGATCATCCCTGAAATAAACCCTATTATCTTTTGTTAATTTTTCCCCTCCTGTCCCCTCACAAGGATCATCTTCAATATCTTGGTAGTCTTGATTATTGTCACTATCAATTATTTTGTTTGCTAGAAGCACCATAGACTACTTTGTATCAGCAGGATCATTGACATAGAACACTTGTTTAGCCTGTGATGTCAATATAAAGGGATCGTCACTATACCCCACCTTGTTAAGGTCCACCTGCATGAACTCTGAGTTATCTACTCTTACGCCATTATTGTTGTCAACCCATTTGCAACCAAATACGGGCACCCAGAAATCTATGTATATCCAACTCCCATATGCGTTCAATTACTTCAGAATATGACATGTTTGCATATCGGGGGTTTCTGTTATTCGTACTCGAGACATGCATGGCTTCAGCTATCAAGGTGACCCCACTATTTTGCATAGTGCTATGATCATCTTGTTCTTTAGTATATAATGTGAACCCATTAATCATGTAAGCATTGAAAGAAAAGACGTGCGCAGTTGGACCACTTGCTAAGCATCTCAACCTTTCAGAAATCTGTGAAGGGGCAGCAACTGAGTCTGTATAGATGTGATCTTTCAGCTATGAGATAAACTTTTTGTTGTGTTCCTTCGTTAGCCAAGTTTAGTTTTTACTAGGGTTAAGTCTCTTATGTACGTCCATGTGTCTTTCAACATATAGCTCAACCTCATCGGCATTGTGTAGAACATACAAATGAGTATGCTCCCATTCTGTCATCGTTGTGGTCAAAGTTTCATTACCCATAATATCTTGCCCTTCTGTTCTTCTAAAGTGATGAGACTTCGAAAGTCTAATTGAATCGGCATTGGCAAGGTATTCAGTACAAAACTCAACAACTTCCTCAATTATGTACCGTTCTACAATACAACCCTCTGGTTGACTTCGACTCCTCACATACCCCTTGTATACCTTCATGCAACGCTCAACGGGGTACATCCACCTCATATAGGCTGGACCACATAATTGTGTCTCTCTAACCAGATGAACAGTTAAATGAACCATTATATCAAAGAACGAAGGGAGAAGTACATTTTGAGCTCGCATATCATGGCAACAATTTCTCTTTGCAGTTGTGGCAACTTCTTAGGGTCAATCACCTTGCTGCAAATTGCCCTGAAGAAGTAACAAAGTTTAGTGATTTTCCATCGCACCTTTTCGGGCAAAATGGAGTGTATGGTGACAAGTACGAACTGCTCTATTAGAACATGACAATCATGGGTCCTTAACCCCTTTAATATGAGGTCTTTCGTGTCAACCACGCTCCTGATGTTTGAAGAGTAACCCTCCGGAACCTTCACTTCATGAAAAATAATTTTTTCCTTTCTAGATAGAGTATGAGCTGTCGGAGGTAGATATTGATGTTTGCCCTTCTTTATTGGAGCCAATTCTGTTCTTATTCCCATGCTGACCATGTCCAACCGTGCACTGATGCCATCCTTTGACTTTTCAAACACATTGAGCAGTGTACCAATAACATTATCACAAACATTTTTCTCTATGTGCAACACATTAAGAAAATGTCTCACATACAGTTTTTTCTAATAGGGTAATTCAAAGAAGATAGACATTTTTTCCACCCTTTTGTGACCACTTGTCCTACAAAAGGCTTCCCAAATTTGGTGTCTAGGTCCTTTACCCTTTCAAATATCTCAGTGCCCACTATCATCACCGGAGGCCTCCTTTCTTCAATTTTCCCATTAAATGCTTGTGTCCATTGCCGGTATTGATGGTTAAGAGGTAAAAATCTACGATGGCCAAGAAAGATATTTTTCCTACTGTGTTCTAACCTCATCCAATCTATCTCCTCCTGACATACAGGGCATGCACATTGCCCTTTTATACTGTAACCTGATAGATTACCATATCCTAGAAAGTCGTTAATTGTTCCGAACAACATTGCCCTCAAGTTGAATATTTCTTTCTGGTACCCATCATACACCTCCGCACCTGTCTCCCACATATGCTTCAAGTCTTCAATCAATGGAGCCAAGAATACGTCTATATCGTTTCCTGGTTGTTTAGGACCCGATATCAACATATACAACATAATGAATTTTCGCTTCATGCAAAGCCATAGAAGTAGATTGTAAATCATGATAATCATCGGCCATGTACTGTGGGAGCTGATTTGCATACCATATGGGTTCATTCCGTCAGTAGACAATGCAAGGCACAGGTTTCTTAGTTCTACCCCAAAATGAAGGTAATCGTAATCAATTCTCTTCCATTGAGGAGAATCTGCAAGGTCTCGGAGCATTCTATCCCGTACTCTTTCATCTTCATGCCATGTCAAGTGTCTTGCATCCTCTTCACTACTATACGTGCACCTAAACCTTGTTATTATGGGGAAATACCACACCACCTTCACAGGAGATGACTCTTTCTTCCTATACCGGGAGCCATTGCACTTGGGGCACATGTTTAACGATGTGTACTCATTTCGATATAGCATGCAATCGTTAGGACAATCGTGTATCTTTTCGTAGCTCATGCCAATAGAGGACAATATCTTTTTAGCATTGTATGTCCAACCAGGAAGCACATTATCCTTAGGCAGCATATCTCTCAAAGAAGTTAGCAATTCTGTGAAGCTTTTATCAAACCATCCATTGCCCGCTTTCAAATTATATTACTTCAACACCACCGAGAGTCTTGTAAATTTAGTACAACTAGGATACAGTGGTGTCTATGCATCACTTTTTCAGTCTCTCAAACATTTGAGGACAATCTCGAAACTCATCCTCAATTACATTTGGAATCTCATCAACCTGGTTGTAATCATATGAATCTGAATTTGTGTCAAAGTCAGCTGATGCACCCATACTACTATGCCCATAATCAGCATACCTACCTTCTTTCTCACCATGCCTTGTCCATGCTGTATAGGTTTTATCAATTCCATATATAATTAAATTAAATGATCTAACAATTCAGCTGCATTGACTCCATTTGAATAACAACAATCCATGCAAGGAAAAGTGATTTTTGTTGGGTTTTTAGCATGCTCAACAGCAAACCTAATAAACTCTTTGCATCCATCCTCATATTCTTTTGTCATTCTATCAGCTGACATCTATTTTTGATCCGTACCTTGAGTTCAAAACAAGCTATTATTTAGTTACTGAAAGTGTCTAGCTAGAGAGTGATAATCACTCTTTAGATATACTTACAGAGACCATTTTGCCTCTCAACAGAGTAAGGAAAAAAGCAAGTTACATGCAAACGAAGTATAGAGAAAGGGAGTGAAACCTGCGAAGATATTAGGGCAGAGAGGGAGCTGTCGTTTTTACTTTCGAGTGAGGGACTAGGTCACAGATGCACGAGGGTAGAATATGTGACTTGCAAATGAACAACGAAAGAGGATATTAGGGTAGATAGAGAACGACAAAAGAGAGAAGGGAACCGTGAAAGAGAGAAGGTAAAGAGAAACAAACCTGTAAAGAGTGAAGGGCGACGGCGACAACGACAAAAACGGCCAATAGTGAAGGGCGATGGCACTATGGTCGTAGCAGAGGTGAGATACCGTGTTTAATTTTCACCGAGGAGTGAGAGACGAGTATGGAGGGAAAGAACGTTCATTGAATCATTTTGCTTTTAACTCACTTAAACATTACGACAACGTTTATGACCCTAAAGCGCTGTTGTAATAAAGATACAGACAACGCTTCAAATGAATAGCGTTGTTGTAATAAAGATACAGACAACGCTTCACATGCAAAGTGTTGTTGTAATAAAGATACAGACAACACTTCATTTTCAAAGCGCCGTTGTAATCAATCAAGACTAATATTTCAACAACGCTTTAACGCAAAAGCACTGTTGTAATATAATTAATATTAAAAAAAATAATTCAAAAACAACTTTATCTAATTACTTGGAAGAATATATTATTATCACTTACATAACACATTTTCAGAATGATCACATCAAAAGATCAATAATATAATCATATATCAAATCAAATCAAATATAAGTAAATGGGCAATAATCAAGATATATATATAAATATAAACAACGTTTCATTCAAAATAGTCAATATATATGTACATTGATTTGGACTTTTAATTACATGTTTACATTTCACATACTCTTCCACTTACATCAGTACCAAATATTCTTGTACAATATTGATTTGGACTTTTATATGTTTACATTTCACATACTCTTCCACTTACATCAGCACCAAATATTATTGTTGCCTTCAAATGCTGAGATACTAGAAGATTTGTTGCCTTCAAGGCCTTCAGAGAAGAAAAAAAACCAGAAGACATTGTAAATTTTGGAAAGATTCAAAGTAAAATTGTTTCTCAGCAGTGGCCTTCAAAACACCTTCGAGGACATTGTAAATTTTGGAAATATACAAAGTAAAATTTTCCCTCATCAGTGGCCTTCGAAACACCTTTGAGGAGACCTCTTCATCTTCATCTTCATCCCACTCCACTTCTTCATCATCACTTTCAGTAATTCCAGACGGAGTACTTACTTGAGCCCTGTTTGAAGGACTTTCTTGTAGCATCCTCCTTATTCTTTCAAGCTTCACCTCCACAACGGATAGAACACGGATCTTCATACTTTTGAGGAAAACAGTTCCAAATGTATCTTTTTTCCTTATTCTTTCCTTATATGGTGCTCTCCCCGCCCTACTCATTCTTTCAAATACATTAAACACTCCCCGACGCTCAAAGAGGAGAGAGAGCAGAACAACATAGATAAAAGGACCCTCTTCATGAGTGGCCTTCAAAATACCTTCGAGGGCATTGTAAATTTTGGAAAGATACAAAGTAAAATTTTTCCTCATCAGTGTGACCTTCAAAACACCTTTGAGGAGACCTCTTCATCCCACTCCACTTCTTCATCATCACTTTCAGTAGGTCTAGATTGATCCATCAATCTTCTTCAAACAAGGTTGGTTTATGATTCTAAACCATCAATCTTTCATATACCATCATGATCTATCTCTTTTAGTTTTTAGATCATGTGTTTCTTCATTATTTTTAAGAAAAATCTTTGTTTTGGCTTTATGTTCTTATCTTTGGAACCAAGAAGATTGATCTTCACTTTGATCCATTTTTCTTCAAGAGCAAAAGTAAGAAATCCTTATCTCATATTTTTGATCTTAGGGTTTGGGTGGTTTCATGAAAGAGATGTCTTTATGCTTATGTTTTATATAATGTTTTGAAAAGGGTTGGTTACTAGCCTGGAACAACGAGCTAGAAAAAGTTATTTTGGTGTTTAAAGCTTCTCTTCAAGAGGTAAGGGAATTTTCTTATCAAAGTTATGATTTTTATATAGTTGTATGTTGTATGATTTGTGTGGCTCGATGACAAACTCAAGGGTTTGAGTTTCATCTTTGTGTAGAATGATTTAAATTATTCTTGATGTGTTAAATCACTAAGGTAAGATTTTGAGCTCTATGGATTTTGTATGAATATCATCATGTTTTTAACTCTATGGAAATATTTCTAAAAGTTGTTTTGTGTAAAATGAAAAGGTAAGAAAATTTGCTAAGTGATGGATATGTGGTGGTATGCTTGATTTTGCCTAAAATGCCATTTTAAGCATATGTTAGTTCTATGGTATTTTGTGTGGTAGAAATTTCTCTGTCATGATGTATGATTTGCTTCTTGATTGTGTTGAAGTATGCTATGGCTAATTGTGATTTGGTGTGATTGCCTTACTTGTGTTTTGATTGATTCATTTGGATGATTGTAATATTTAAAGTAGATTTATGCTTTATTTATTATGATTATGGTGATGTTTGTTGTGATTGGGTAAGCTTAACCAAGATGAATTAAAACAAGTGACCCAAGCATCATGAAAGAGGAAGTAGAGGACTTTGTATTAAAATTGTTTTTCTAAAGGAAAATTTAATTGATTAGTATTCAAGCCAAAGCTTGATTAGGCATTAATTACTTAATTCTTTTGGTAAGTCTCCAATGGACTTTAATTGAGTTTTCTTAAACAAGCGAGTTTAGAATTTAATTTAAATCAATCACAAGTGATTATATCTTTTATCAACTAATTATATATTAATGGACAAAAGGGAAATAAGGTAGAGAAAATTTCTTTTTAATGGATTTAAGTAAAGTAGTTAAATAGGATTTGTATACCAATTATTTAAAGTGGAGTTTTTAAAGTAAAATACTATGATTTTAAAAATAAGGGTTTTATAGGAAAATTCTTATTTTGTAGGTAAACCGTTGAAAATATTTTTTACCACGTAGTGGAGGAAAAAGGGGATTTTATGACTATATTAGGATTTTTTTTGGAAAAATAATTACAACAAGTGGTATTTTATTTTTCAAAGTGTTTTTCTTATAAGCCTATGCTTCAAAAAATGATTTGGAGAAAAATAAAGGAGTTTTTCTCTTATAAAAACTTTGTATAAATAATGAAGAGTTTTACACGTTGTTGTAAAATGGTCAACACGTGGCGATGTTAAATAGAGAAGAGTTTTACACGTTGCTGTAAAAGGGTCAACACGTGGCGATGTTAAATTCTTGAGATAAGAATTTTGGTGATTACAAATATAGATGTCATTTGCATTTTTGATGATTGGTTTTGCCAAATTTGAGTTATAATCCAGTTTGTAGGGTTGCGAATAAGTATAGTCTGGCTATAAGCCTACTGGGGCGTCTAGGTTACGAAATTCTCAATGGCCTTGCCTGGTGAATACCTTTGTGTCGAGAAAAGTAGTATACCCAACTTGGATGATCCTGACTGACTGTCTTATTTATGTTATGGTAATAATTTTTAAATGGTGGTTCTACTGAATAATTGTTAAACCAGATCTTGAGAGTGGACTGAGCCAGATCCTGAGAGTGGACTGAGCAATTATGTTAAGTTTACACAATAGCCATTTCGCTCTACTTAGTTGAGGAAGAGTTGAAGTGTCATGCATATTGATGAGTTGCGACGTGTGATTTTCTTGATGACGTGTTTGGTAGTTTGTTAACTTAGAGAAAAGTTTTCAAATGATATCTGCTTATTTTTGAAGTATAATAAGTAGTAGTTTCTAGTGCTATATATTTTTTGTGATATAACTTTTGGGAAGAGACTCACTCTTGCCTATATGTTTTGTGGTCTTCGGAACATAATTCATATAGATTGATTACTAGCTGAGTGGACTAGTCAGGACTCGAAGAATGAGACGTGCATTGAAGATTTGTCAACCAAGTAGAAGGACGTGCGAGTCTTAGTTTTGTTGGGGTTTTCTTATTAGAGCTTCTTGGGTAATCCTTAGTGCTTGACCAACATAGGGAATCTATACTTATTCGGGGGAAAGATCTCTTGTATAAGGTGTACTTTATTATAATTGAATGAGTTTTATTTCCTATGTTATTTTTCCTGATTGGTGTTTATTTACATAAGTATTTCTTTTAAAAGAACAAAAATGACAGAAAAAATCTATTTGTGAAAATTAAATAAATTTTGACAGCATTTTCCGAAAGAAGAATCAGAAGAAAGATTTTAATTCTACATTAGAGGTTCCGTTACGAAGTGTAATATCTCATGAGAAAGGGGTGTTACACTCTCCGCCCTACCCATTCTTTCAAATACATTAAACACTCCCTGATGCTCAAAGAGGAGTGAGAGCATCACAACATAGATAAAAGGACCCTCCTCATGAGTGACAAAAACCGAAAAAGCCTTTGTTTTAAATAGTTAAATACTAAATGTGGTAAGTTAACCTGTCTCTTGATAAGCAAGTTAACAAGACAAAACTTTTATAGATCAGTTACTTAATCTTGCTCACCAGAAAAATGGTTTGGTAAAACCATTTTGTTGAGGAACTGATGAAGTACTCTGGCCTTGTTATTCATCTGGGAGGTAGTCTGAAGAGTCTTGACAGGAAAAGGGGCACTTTTGGCGAACTAATCACAAGTTTCTGGCAAAAGGTTCTCTTTATTCATCAAAAGAACATCCACAAACCTATCCTCCTTGAAGGGGAGTGAATTCTTCCATCCCTCCTCATAGGTGAGCCCCTCACCTGCACAACCAGATACTTAGTAATAGATTCCTGGGAAACAACAACATGCACACTAGCCACTTTTCCAACAATGATGTCTTTGAATATACATGCACTGGACCAAAAGTCCTGGATCATTCTTGCATAAACATTGGATGAGTCAATGGAGAAAAACTCAACCCATCCAGCCCTTGTAACTTCTTCTAAGACGTACACGGTATAGTCATAGAGGCGTTCCAAGTTGACCCTCAACTCCAAAAATATGGGAATGCACAAGATGAAAGTTGGAAATGAGTTCATTTTGAGTAGATGTTAATGGTGAAAAAGGTGAAAACTGGGAAGCAAGTACGTACGAAATAGAGAAGGAAACAACAACAAGGAATAAGACAAGTATAGAAAGTGTGAAACTAGCCATTTTAGGGTTCATTATAGTATAACACTATTTAGTGGCCGGTGACGATTAATTTCAGAACAAAGTGACCCAACAGTTTAAGCGACAAGACGTTTGGGCGTCAGATGCATATCCATTAAGAGAGACTTTGAATGATATGAATGATGTGCGTTGGAAAATGTTATGTAGTTGGTATTCTCAACGAAACGTGTATAATGAGAAACTGAGAAGTTGTCTTCTCCATTACAACAGTGTTTCCTCAAGGAACCGCTGTCTAAGAACTCCATGTTTAAATTACAGCAACGCTTCACCCATCAAGTGTTGTTAAATAGCTCCGTGTTTTTCATTACAACTCAACATTTGCCCCGGAACGTGTTTTGTTAAAGCTCCGTATTTTGTACAACAGCGGTTCGTGCTTCAAGCGTCATTAGAAAGTCGTCGTTGTTATGTGTTTATGGCGTAGTGATAGTACTAAAATCACACAGACCAAGAAATACATTGAAATATGTTATTTTTCATTAATAATGTTATAATTTTAAAATTTTTTTACACAAATACCCTTGCATTAAATGGTAAAAGGTAACATTGGAAAGAAGCAATTAATTTTTGTTGAAACCAAAACATTGTTTCTTATAAAAAGGACCAAAGAAAAAATCACTTTTTATTTCTTATCAATAAGACCGGAGTTAGTAAATAATCAAGAGAAACTAAATTGTTTCGTTATTTAAATATAGATAGAAGGGGGGGGTGCTATATATGAATAATATTGACACCAGATATTTTTCTGTTGATTTTTTTTTTGTCAATTCTCTTGCATCAAAAATTTCTTTCTTAGTCATTTTTTTGCTTCCATCCAAGTTTTATTAATTATTGTTTAACTTTATGGCTTTGTTTGTTGATTTCTAATTTTTCATTTTTCATTTTTTTTTCATTTGAAAATAATTTTTGTTTTTTAAGTAATGTGGTTCTCTCTATTTTTCTAAAGTCTATGATAACTTTATTTCAATATTTGATGATTTTGATCTAATTTTCTTCATTATTATATAGAATTTTTATAATATTTTTTAGATTTGTTGCTAGCGTACTTCTCACATTTTCAAATATTGAAATGACACAAAAGACTTAAAGGTGGGATTTCAAGTAGGAAAAAAGAGAGTTTTCTATTGTCCTACAGAAACAAGGTTTAGTTTTGTTTGTTTTATTTAAGTCAAAAAAAAAGTTGTTTGATTTATTTTTTTGTTTTTGTTGGAGATATCTCTTTTATTATTATTTGAATCATCTCTCTTTGTTTTTAAAAGTTTTATATGCACACTTTTGAGATTATTTATCTTGATCTAAGGTGGGCTCTTATATTTTTTCTTATTGTTTTTAATATTTTTTAAATTATTACTAATACATGATTTTTTTAGGGAACTAATACATGATATTTAAAATTTGGTTACTAGGATTATGTTGCAACTTATACATTTTCAAATATTGACATTCTCAAAAGCTAAAAATTAATTATACATGTCCTATTATACCAACAAAGTCTACCATTCATTTTTTTGATTTTTTTGTCTCATTTATTCAAGAAATGAATATTAATTCAAAAATTTTTGCCTAAGCGAATTCTATTTTTCATTTTAAGATATATATTACTTAATATACATATAAGTATCATGTGCAAGGCACATGTTCATTAGCTAGTTATAACAATAAAATACTCTATTCGTTCTTAAACTTAACAGCTAATTAAGATTAATATACATAGATTAAGAAACATTTAATGGAAGTAAAATATTACTGTAGATAGACTAAAATACCCTTATTTAATGGAAGAGTATTTATGATTAAATAGTTTAAAATAATTAGTTTAGCAATTATTAAATAAGGGTATAGATGAAAAAAATAATTAATGCATAGACAAAGAAATTGTAAAACAACAATAGTTTTGGAAAAAATAAAAAGCTAAAACTGCTATTAGGAATGGAAAGAATAAACTACTTTTTGAGGCATGAAAAGATTTAAATCATGAGAAACGTATTTAAACACAAATTATTCATTATCGTTTCTAATTATCATTAATTTTTTCTTCTAATAAATAATTAAATTACATTTTTATTTCCTCTACCAAAATTCTCTTGCTATCTGTTTACCAAAAACCTCTCTTTTAAACACCTTCTCTTTAATAATAAACTTTTCTTAGAAAATGTTTGATGGAAAAAAGTCTATCAAAGTCGACGAGTAGAAGTTGCAATTTGAGTACCTTCTTTACTATGGAATCAACATAGTGGAAGAGATCGGAGATGTTGATTGGAGATATTTCTTTAAGGGAAATGTTACAATCCATCCAGAATATTTGCGGCTGAATCTGAAGTACGTCAGAGGGTCTGCGCTGGGAAAGGAAGTGGTAATGTCTGAGGCTACCCTATAATTACAACAACTAAGTGTTTATCAGAAGGGGTAGTTGTCAACTAAGATGGTTGGGAAGCAAATTTTGATGGTAAAGATGGTGTCTTGGGCATATTTTTAGAAGCCAAATGCTAAAGGAAAAATTGTGGCTTCCAAGATCATGTAGGGATTAGAGAAAAAAGAAGTAAAAGAAGACCCAGAAGCACAACAACTGGGGTACATCTGCTAAAATGGCAATTGAAACTTATGCTTCTGCATCTTTTATTACACAATAGCGCATCAGAAAGCTAGTTGTGTCAGACAAAAATGATGATGATGATGATGATCAAGAACAAGAAGACAACCAACCAATGACAAAAGGCTAAGGTTGAAGAAAAGATCTACGTCCAAGGCCCTCGCTTAAAAACAAATCAGAACATTTGTTGCGAAGTTTGTCACAGCATTGGAAGAAGTGTTCAATGCAGCAAACCTATAACTATACGCAGAGGTCCCAAGAACTCAACAGTCAAAGCTGATTCCTGAAAGAAAAACAACCAAGGGAGATCTTGCATCCATTTTTGAGGAGGAAAGTACTCACCCCAAACACAACCTGAACTATTTTTTCTGAACCTTTTGTTTCCTTTCTTCCCTCTGAATCCACTACTTCCCTACCCACACCTACCTTAGAGCCTGTTCGGATAAGCTTATATAGAAGAGTTTATAGGAGTAGAGTTTCTCTAGAAGTCCTAATTTGAAAAGTTGTTTCTAGAGAAGTTAAAATTGTGTTTGGATGAAATAGGTTAAAGAGCTTATAGGAGAAGACCTTATCTAGTAGTGGTGTTTGGATGAAATTACAAAAGAGCTTTTATATGATTAAATTAGTAAAAAGGACGTGTATTAAAAATTGAATTATTTAAATATTTAATTACCATTAAAATTTTAAAAAATTATTTTTTGGCTCTTTTAATTGTCAAAAAAATGTTTCAAGCTATCTTATAAATGACTTTTTTCTTTGTATATTTCTTGAACTTTTTGGTAAAAAAATATTGGTATAATTATTTTATAAAGATAAAATTTACGTAAAAAATGTCATTATTATCATATAAAAAATGTAATTGTTTGCTTACCTTTATTAATAATTTGTACATTAAAAAATACAATCGTCCATACATTATTTTACGAAATTGTAATCACTCGGCCGTAAAAAAAATTATAATTATTTACTTTTCTATTAATAATTTGATCTGTGTAACAGTAATTTTTAACGCAAAATGTCATTAGCCTTAAAATAGTATCATTAATATAATCAATAGTAACTATGATTTGTCCAAATGTTCCAAATCATAAACATTTAACAATCTCATCTAATAAAAGCACAAAAGCTATCCACGTATTGTAATTAATTTCAACATAATATACAAAAACTAAACACGTGTAGGAAACATATTTTTAATGGACTCTCTAACTTGTTCCATTTGTAAAGTGCAACATCATTTCTCCAAAAAGGATATTACACCATAGTAACCAAGAATTTCGAAATAATTTAGAAAATATTTGGTGAAAACTCAGCATTTCTTCTCCGAAAATGCGTGTAAAATTTTTGCCTTTTAAATAATGAGAAAGATGAAAAATATGTCTCCCTAATTCTTTTTAAAAGGTTTTTAAATGCGGAAACGTAAAACAATACTCTTATGAAAGTAATCTCATCTCATATATATATCATCAGAGTTTTTTTACAAGGAAAGATTTAAAATAATACAGTGAATATCTGAGTCAGTATGGTCTCTAGACCTCTTCCCAAAACAATACAGTAACCATCTATTCTTCTTGGAATCGCTATCAATCCATGCAGCAACTTCATTCAGATCCTCTTCTAAGAGCTAGCCCACTCCTTGGGTAAAATGTCTACTCAACCATGTACCAACACAACATAAAAAGTAGGCAAGGGTGAAAATCCTTATCATTGAATTATATCACAAGAGAACATACATGCAACACACAGCAGACATAATGCATACAACAAATATAATGCACACAACAAATATAACATACAATTAATGCTATACTCATCCTCAAAAGAAATCATATTCAGGTATCACATTAATTTCACATAACTCATACAACATCTTATATAGGGAATTTCACACGGCAACATATCTCAAGGAATTGGCAAACATTACGGTACTTTCACTTAAGACTCTCTATACTTTCGGGACCAACCCACAAGCACCCTGCTCGCTACTCCTGGGGATTTTACTCAATAATTTCGGGACCAACCCACGAGAAAAAAACCCGCTACCCCTGGAGATTTTACCCTCTTAATTTCGGGACCAACCCACGAGAAAAGAACTCGCTGCTCTTAGAGACTTTACTTTCTTAATTTCGGCCCACAGCCACGAGGAATGACAACCCGCTACACCTGGAGATTTTACCTTTAGGAATTTTGGCACAAAACCACGAGCATTCAGCCCGCTACTCCTAGAGATTTTACTTAGTAACCACAGACACCAACTTACGACTTAACTCTCAAATAAACACGGAATCATACTATCTCAAATGAACACAGAATCACAAGTAATCACAACGTCACATTTTTCAGATAAGAATACCGAATCATATATCATAAGTAAATGCAGAATCATAGTTCTCAGATAAACACCAAATCATATTCACCAGATAAACACAGAATTTAATTAATGAAATCATCTCTTATGTCACTTCTCTCTTCGGCTTAAATTTGTTTAAATATTAAAGAGTGATCACACCGCGGCAGTGCCGAACTGTGGTGATTGACCCATAATCAGAGTGATTCGGTATAAAAGAAAACTAAAGGTGATTAAGTCATTTCAAGATGACCAAAATGGGGCAGAGCCACCGGGATTGATCAAGAGAGAAGAGATTAACAGTAATTTAAACCCATGTTCACTTTTTACTCGGTAAGTGATTTCTATCGGCTTAATTAACTTTGAAGATGAAAGGATCACACGGCAGCAGAGCCGACTGCGGTGATTAGTGCCCAACTTTAAAATGATTCGATATAGAACTAAGTGAACGAAATAAAGTTGATTCATTACCAAAATACTTAAACACTAGTTTACTTTTAGAAAAAGCTCGTTGAAGGTCTACCTCACTAATTTTCACTGTCAAAGACATTGAAAACTAAACTAAGTTTATATATATATATAGGGAGCATATCAAGTGAGAGGACTTTTATTATGAGAGGATGAGAGGAGTGAATCATAGCCATAAGATCAAACCATAAATGGTCAAGATTAAAACATAAAGTCACATGACTTTTTTAAGTGGTCATGTGACCACTAACTAACTTTTAATCCCAACCATCCATGTATGGTTATACGGTCCAGATTTAATCCTCTCACCCTCTCATATTAAAACTCCTCTCACTTGATACATCCCCTATATATATATATATATATACACACACACAAATTGGACTCCAACCCAAAATTTCTAACAGATAATATAACAACAGAATTCACCGAGAATCCTTTACCGTTATACTATTTTACCCAATCCAATCTATATATATATATATATACGTTTATTTAGAGAAATCACTTCTTTCCCAATTTATCTTAGTCACGTATATACTGAATCCCTAGGTTAAGATTTCCCCAAACAGTATAGGCGTGGTTCCCAGGAAAGAGAGGTGAGCTAAGGCCGCTTGGAAGACCTTTGTCTTTCCTAGACAGAACCATACTAATAAACCATTCATCTTAACCATCTTTCTGTATATCAATGATAGACTATTCAAGCTTTTCACAAAGAAATAGTTTGCACTAGTTTTACTGTAAAACTATACCGCAGTAGTTTAAAATTTGTCATTATAACGGTACAATTATTAAAGCTAAAAACAATTTTTCCAATATAACAATACTATCACAAAATCATATAAACAATTTATTCATTACTTTACTAATAATAAATCACATAAACAATTAAATAAAAGCTATAAAACAATTATAATAAAGCATTAAAACAAATAATAAAGCTATAACACATAAACCACCTAAGTGATTAGATCACACAATTTATGTGATCTCTCATAACCCTCAAGAATTTTCCCCTTACCTCAAAAGATGAAGAAATGAGACTTTGAAGAACAATGCTTCAAAACTCAAGAGCTGAGTAAGAAATCCTAAAGAACTAGAAAAACTAAACGAGGGAGGAGAGGACTTTTGCTTTGTCAACACAAAGGCTTGGTGAAAACATAATGGAGACCCCTCCCTTCTATTTATAGGCAAGGGGCGAGCTTCTTGACCCAAGGAAGGCAACCAAGGTTTGGTTGTGAGCTAAGCATGGTTAAGGAGGCTTATGTCATAAAACCCTAACTAATTAAATCAACTAAAACCTAATTGGTCCAAAAGGATGACTCATGGTGGTGACTCAAAATTGAGTACCTCTACTTTCTTCATGAGGCGGTTTTGAGGCCGGAAGAGAAGGGGTAGTGAATTGACAATTTTGCCCCTAGGATTTATGTGAAAAAGAAGGACAAAATAGTCTTTTCATAAATAAAAAATTCACAAAATTAATTTAAAGTGTGAAAACCAATGAGATTGCTTGAATATGCCATAATAGACTTAAAATAACTTCAGGGTATGATTTTCGAAATTTATTAATAGTGCAATCTCTTCGATTTTTGCCGTTTCTCAAGTATAACCTTGCAAAAAAGAGCAGAAAATGGGATTTTCAAAACTTACACAAATAATTTTTAAAATCCCCAAATAAATAATAAAAACCAAAAATAGAAAATTTCAGGACTTGTGTCACGAAAATTAACACTGCGAAACAATGTCTCTGCGGTATACATGTCCATTAAGTGTATTTTTCGGTAAATTTTAAAAGTTTTCCAAAAATTCCATAAAATCACAAATATTAAAATAAACAACTTTTGTTAAGGAAGATAATTTTATGGGTTGGTTTAACACACTCTTTCTATTTAAAACCTATACTATCAATTATGGTAAAAACCGTTGTCTCTAAAAATCCAAACGTCGAACCAAAACTGTTCGTTTCAATGAAATAAATGAATAAGAATATTTAAACCTTAATTATAAGACAAAAATAAATCACTTAACACTTAGATCACAAAATTTAATATAAAACAGAATTTAGACGGTTAACAGAAAAACAGATGTTACATAAAGCACTTTGAGCATTAGGTTTCTCCCATGTGGCAGTGCTAGGGCCAGCTTCATTTTCCTCTTCATTGTCACTATCTTCATATTCACAATTTTTATTAAATGAATCAAACTCTTCATCACTTCTATCATTTCTTCTAATAAAGTTATGTAAAGCCATGCATGCACCAATGACTTGGTTTTGTCTTCAATGCAAAAGGAGGCATGTTACCCAATATCTTCCATCTTGCTTTGCAACAACCAAATGCACGTTCAATTGTACTTCAGAGACTAGAATGGTAATAATTGAAAACTTCAACTCTCCCCCTTATTCTAGGCCCATTTCTGAATTGTAGGAGATGATAACTATTTTTCTTGTATGGCCCTAGAAAATCCATTAAAGTAGGGTATAGCTAGCATCAACAAGATAATATTTACCCAAAAAATAAAATATTATGAAATGTTAACACACAAGTTTATAAATGATATGTATTTAAAATATGTAAATGTTATTTACCTTGAGGAGGATGTTGAAAATGCAACGCAGGCTTACGTAGAGCCTCCATAAATATCTTAGTATCATGTGCAGAACCCTCCCAACCTGCCCAGATAAAGGTGAAACACATGTTAAAGTCACAAACAACTATGATATTTGTAACATCCCAAAATTTTTACTCTATGAGACAGAGTATTAATTTTGGAGGATTAGAATTATCTTTAAGATTTTTAGATGATAAGTAATGGTTTGGAACTGGCGTAGAAGTCAAAACGGTATTCTGTGGACGTCTTTGACGGTCAGAATAAGTTATAACAATATGAAAATTTAAAATTGGATTCAAAAAAGATATTTGAGGATTGAAATAGATGTTATATGAGGATCTTAGAAACTAAATTCAGAATTTAGAGAAGAGCATAAGAAAATATTACCGTTTTAGTCCATCTAAGATAAATTACATAACACGTTAAATGGGAAACGGATAAATACCCAGAGAATAGGAAATGATTATCATGAGAACTAAAGGGACAAATATAGTTTTATATAGTATAGAAATTAGAAGTTTCATTTGGTATTGTAATTCAAATGAAAAACCAGCTTACGTCTTAAGTAATTTTCGTCTATATCATTTTCGTCTTTATTCTGTTTTAATTGAAAGTTATGTGATATATGTGTTTATTGATTTATTTTCATCTTAGAAAAATGGTTTTAATATACATATTCATTCTCTATATTGAAACAGATAGTTTTCGTTTGACGTTGAGTTTTTTAAATAGAAAAAGGTTTACGTCGTAACTGACGGAATAAGTTTTAAATAGCATGAATATGCCAAAACCTACCCAGAAAATTATCTTCCTTCGCAAAATTTGTTTCATTAATATTTTTTATTTTCTGAAATTTTTCTGGGATTTTTGGAAAACTTTCAAAATTTACAGAAAAATACGCTAAACAGGAGCGAATAGCGCAAAGATCTTGTTTCATAGTATAAAATTTCGTGATAAAAGTCCAAAAACCTTTTATTTTTATTTTTATTTTTAATTATTTATTTGGGAATTTTTGAAATTATTTGTATATAGGATTATTAAAGCATCGTTTGTTCACTTATATGCGGTATATCAGCCGAATAGAGAATTAACAGGTATGATATAGGAACTTAGGATTTTTGAGCGGCTTGAATACAATTTTATGAAATGTAAATAGTGTTTAGTCAATTGTAGATAGAAACGTTGACCATGAATTGTGTAGGGTTATGTAAGATTACCATTTTACCCTTGGTTGTACACTTATTTACCAAAACCTAACATTTTTAACGTAGCCATCCAATGGCTCTCCTCCCCCCTCATTTGGCCGCCCTCTTTAAGTGATTTAGGAGGCTTGGAATGTTCTTGTCACCTGGATTGAATCCTATTGGATTGCCTTGAACCAATTAGGATTTAGTTAAATAGTTTTTGATTTATTTAATTTGAATCAAGGTTAAGTTAAAATTAACTATAGTTGCCCTAAACCAACCCTTGATGGCCGCCCCCCCTCACCTATAAATACCCCCCTCCATGCTTCATAATTTTCTATACTAAACTTGAAGCATTTCCAAGTTTATTCTTTCTTACCTCTTTAAAGCTTTCATATTTCTTTATTTGAGTTTTAGTCTTTTTCTCAAGCTTTGTTCTTCATAAGCTTTTCTTCCAAAGGTAAGGGGAAGCTATTGCAAAATTATTTGAGAAATTATAAGTTTGATTTTTGATTGCTAATCACTTAGGTGATTTATGTGTTATAGCTTTATTGTTATTTATTTAAGCTTTATAATTGTTTCATGGCTTTGATTTAATTGTTATGAGCTTTTATTATTAGTAATGTTATAATGGCCAACTTGTTTATGAGTTTTGGTGATAGTAATGTTATAATGGCAAAATTGGTTTTGAGCTTTAAATATTTATACCATTATAATGGCGAATTTTAGACTATCACAGTATAATTGAACCGTAAAACTATTGTAATCTATTTTTTTATGAAAAATCTTAAAATTTGTCTACCATTGATATACAGGAAGATGGTTGGGATGAATGGTTTATTAGTATGGTTTTGGCTAAGGAAAGATAAGGTCTCTTGAGAAGCTTTAGCTCGCCTCTCTTTCCTGGGAACTATACCGATGTGCTGTTCATTAAATCTTAACCTAGGGAGTCTGCATATACATGGCTAAGATAAATTGGGAAAAATTTTATTGGGTTACTACTATAGATGAATGTGCGTTTAAAATAAATATCTTCTCTCTTTAGATCGAGTGTAGACAGCACTGCCGAAAACCTCTGTCTTTGCTTTTAAGTGATCTTGAACTGTTAACAATGATTTCGCTAATTATATATATCGGCTGATTGGGTAAAACAATGCTTACCGTAGGGTTGTTTTGAGAATTCCACTGCTGTATTGTTTGGTATAAATTCCTGGTTTGGGGACCGATATATATATAAACTCATTTTAGTTTTCAATGTCATACTGATATGCAAAGGCTGATTGGGTAAAATAGTACAATAGTGAAGGGTTCTCGGTGAACTCTACTATTATATTATTTGTAGAAATTCCTGTTTTGGGGTCCTTTACATATTTGATAGTGAAAATTAGTGAAGCAATCCTTCAACAGGCTTTTTTTATCTGAAAACAAATTTGTGTTTAAGTATTTCGGCAATAAATCAGTTGGATCTCGTTCACTTAGTTTTTTTTATCAAGTCACTCTAAAAATTGGAAGTCGATCACCGCAGTCGGCTCTGCCGCCGTGTGATCATTCCGTCATTAGTTTTATTTAAAATTGAGGAGAATCACTTGCCAAGTAAAAAGCAGTAACAAAGATAATGTGTACAATAATTTATTCCGTGTTAAAAGAGTAAGAGTATTTTACAAGTTTAAAAGTACAGAGATGGAATATGAAATAATTTATTCTCTATATCATTTACATAAAGAGTTTTTGAGCATCACAACTCGAAGTAGTGAGGTTGAGAATATAGTACAGTTGGGCTACAATTGCTTATTGGGATTATTCGAGTTTCAATAGTCTCGAGCTGAGACGAGTCGTATACCCGACTTGGATAAATATGACTAACTGACTTATTCATGAACTGGTATTATGTAATAAATGTTAGTACTACCGAATGATCTCTAGAAGTCCCAAATGGACTATCTGGTGATTCTGTTAAGTTTGCTACAACTAATCGCTCAATGGTGTTAAGGTTGGAAAAGTCTCATAGGAGCAATACACCGATGTGTTTTCAAAAGATATAGAAGTGACATGCATAAATATATCTTGTATTGATGATATATTTTGAGTATGCATTGCTTTGATGTATTTAAATATAAGGCATGATCTGTGTATGTATCGTTCTGAGTATATAAGGCATGTATTGTATTGAATGCTATGCTACTTGTTCTTGATGTATGTATTGAGTGATGCATGATCTGTGGATTTGGGCTTCACCCTTGCGTGTTTTCCTTGTTTGTGTTTGATGCATGTTAAGCAGATGGTTTACCCAATGAGTGAGTTAGTTCCAATCCGAATGCTAGCTCTTAGAAGGGGATCTGAGCACTGCGTAGATTGATAGGGATTCCGAGAAGAAGCTATGTTTATTATGTTGTTTTCGGTAGAGGTCTAGAGACTTGACCGGCTCAGATGTTCACCGTATAGATTATTTTGAGAATTTGAGTATATTGAACTTTCATTGTACAACTCTGATGATTATATATATGAGATGATATTACTTCTACAAGTGTGTTGTTTTATACTTTCGCATTTAAAAATCCTTCAAAAAGCATTAGAGAGACATATTATCCATCCTTCTCATTTTTCTAAAAAGGCAAAAATTTTACCCACATTTTCAGAGAAAGAATACTGAGTTTTCATCAAATATTTTTTTAAGTTATTACAAAATTTTGGTTACTATAGTGTGATATCCTTTTTGGAGAAAGGGTGTTGCAACATTAGTGGTAGTATAACATTTTCGACCAATATAAGTTGCTTGGTGATGATGAGGAACGCAAACTTGTATATGAGTACCATATATTGCACCAATGCAATCCTTGAAATATGGGCAATATCTTCTATCATTCCTAATCTCATTAGGAATATCTCAAATGACGAATCAATAGGTTTAACTATGTCCCCTGCGAGCATACACACAGCTTCTAGGACACTATGGAAATGTCTAGATATTGTTTCACTTGAATGTTGGAATCTTTCCTCACAATTACGAACAGATCCTGGTTGACCCAACAGTATAAAAACAAGCCAACTTGCTCATGAATTTGCACATTTCGAGTTGGCTTTAAGTTATGTTTGTTTTGCAATCTATCACATAATTCGAGGAACACAGATTTCGTCATTCTAAACATTTGATAACAACACCTTGGATGACCATTTAGAATTTCAGAAACCCATTGACTGTCTGTCAGACATGAATCTCTACATGGACTTTTGACAACATATCTCAGAAAATAATTGGCAACGGTGGCTACAACCAACATCATAATCTTTTCCTTTGTAACCTGTCATCATCATCCTCTATCTCTGATGAAGAGTCATTTGATGTAATATCATCATTAGATGAAGACATCCTGTCAAATTTAAATGTTAGAACCAAGATTCATAAAACAACAAAATGCTAGATTTCATATCCAAAGTCATATAACACAAGCCCAAGTCACAACATATCCAAAAGATAACCAAAACAAAACATAGTCATTCAAATTACAAATAACGGGTGTCTATGACATCAAATAAAAAAAAAACTAGCGAATTTCAGCCCAAGTGTGGGATTTTATCCAACCAAGTTGTAGTGCAAGGTCTTCCAAAGCAACAAAGGTAATCTTATTTTACCTATTTTTCATAAGTCTAGTGGACATGAAAAATAGGTCACTTCGAAGTTCAAGTCCTGGTAGACTTTCAATTTTTCTATACAAGCAGTGATGCTAGTTGCATCTTTTGTTGATTCCCCAGAATTTGACTCAAAACTTTCAATAACCCAATCTAGTTGAGCTGTGATCTTTGCAGTAGCCCCAACTCTATTTTCACATTCTCTTCCTCTTTTCCTCTGTCCATTTTCCTTTGCAGAAGATGTTGCTTGAGTTGACAGTCCAATCCCAGAATCATTCACTTCATTCACTTCTATCTCTGTCTCATTATCAATATCATCACAAGTCTCTTTTGCTTCTGTGTTGTTTCTTTCATTTACTCTTGAATCCTCAGATGGTGCATATGTTGCAAAACCAATAGCAGCATTACCCTTAAAGAGGATTTGCATCTCACGCAAGAATTTTAGGCCTTCCTCTCTAAACTTTGCTACCTTAGGATTCTTCTATGAAAAAATGATAAGAATTAACATCTTATCTGGTAACATTTTTTTTTATAAAAAAATGTTTTACATATACATACCTGAATTTTGGCCTCCCATCACTCATTACTAGCACTAATGGTATTCTTCTATATATCCCATCCAAGACTAGTCTCATTTCCAATAAGTTTAGTCCATAGTACCCATTCCTTCTTTAAACTATCCCACCTATTTTTAAATTGTTTGTATTCAAAGGTTAAATTTGATGCCTTGTTGAACTTTTCTTTGATGTTTGCCTAGCCAATCTTACTGAAGTGGGTGTGAGGTCTATTTCTGGCACACACCTCTTCAATGCAAACATTCAAAAAAGTTCAATATGTTTATCACCCTAGTCGGCTTTCCTTTTTTTCACATGAACTTCTTTGAGAGACATTTCCACAAAGCTTAACTAATAGAAATGTAAGAAGAAATATAAGTGAACCGCCCTCAGAACCATTGGACCATAGAACAAAACAGAGCACCAACTAAAATGTCAAAAGAGTGATGCTTTCTACTGCAACCAAACCTAAAAAGAAAACTTGGACATCAAAAGAATAACCAACCATACATAAATGATGTAGACCAGACAAAATATATCTCATTATCAGGGGCATCAAAAACATTTTCTTTCTGAAACATGACATTTTAGTGTTTTAAGCTAAGGTACTAAGAAAGAAAAAGATTTAGATTACCCGTGTATTAGAGACAAGATTGTCAACAACCCCCTTTTGTTGATCAAGTTGAGCTTTCAAAGAACTGGAATTATCCTGCAAAATATTAAAAGCATATAATGGGCTTTCCATAATGTGATATGCATGATAAGGCACTACTTTATTATGTAATTTATAAATAAGTTTAGGCAGTCTTATCTTTATTATTTAAAACAGAAAACAAGCCACTCAATTCAAAGTTCAGACTAAGAAAAAAGATGGGGCAGAGTTTATCTCAAAGCTAAAGAAGAAAAAAAGAAGGTATCTTAGACAAGGCACCGGTGGAAAAGCACTATATGATAAACATACCAGACCAATTCAGTTTTGGATATAAACCATATCTCCCACCCTTATAACCACCCACCCCTAGTACACGACAACTATAAGTAGCTAGGCCACAACATAGCCACCCAGAGCAAAATCACAGAACCAGTCCACAACTTAACTAGAACACCCAGTCCAAAACAGAACACGTAAAACATCCCTTGCTCTGATTTGAAAATTGTAAAAAAACATAAAGTTAAAAAACTGTAGTCAGCCATGTCTTCAAATGACAACAGGTCATTCTCCAATAGTTAAAAAAAATAACATTGATAAAATTAACAAGTGTCTTACGCGTTCTAAGTCTAACCATGGGTTCTTAGCAAACTATGATACCATAACCACATCACCTATCTAGACTCCAAATAAACCTCAAATGATATGAAAAATTGCTAGTCCAGCGGCTACTACAAACCAGCATAACAAAATAAAGACAAACTATTTTTACAATCATGTACTGATCAAAAGTCAAACCATAATTTCTTTTTGTAGAATTGGAAGGTTGGGAAGTAAATAATGAACCCCAGAGGCCCGAACAACTTACTAAAGATCCTTTGGCATCATAGAAAGTAAGAGCAATAGATTAAAACAGTTAAAAAGAGCAATAAATCGAAACAATAACAGAAATATAGAATTGCAATGTATGTAGCACATAAGAAACATGACATATATAAGTTTCAAAAGAAGATTGTTCACCCTTCAGTATGAATTAGCTGAAAGTCTCCATTCAGATTATAATAGATAAATTCATACATAACAAGTCCTCATTCTTTGGTAGGGTTGCAGCTCCAAGACAATTTCAAAAATCAAGAGAGTAATTTAAGTCCTCAAAATAATTTTTGGTTTAATAAAAAAGTAAAGGAATCAACCATGTTCATATAAATTCTTAATCAACATAATACCAACAATTATTTAGATTCCCTATAGACCCATGATAATGACAATAGGAGAAGCTTTTAATTTAAAGAAGCACAAGGATATTCTATCCTAATGCAATGGAACATCATCAACTTCAAAGATTAAAGTGACAGTGAAATGGAAATTCCATGATTCAAAACGACATCATCATCTAAGCAATCATAACAGCAAATACACGTACCTTTGGTTTTCCATTAATTGTTGATCTAGCATTAGAATTACATGGAGTCCCCTAAATACCAAGATGGAAATATTAGCATTCCTAGCATAGTTGTGACATATATAACTTGATCTACGACCTAAGTAATTGATCCAATTGATTTGACAGAAGCCTGATATTGAAATTGTTTTTAAAGTACAACTTGCAGGTATTTCCATTCCAAACCAGAACCTCTCGGCCATCGACAAAGGCAAACCCCAAGAGAAAGAATTCCCTTTTAGATGCACCAAAGGGAAGAATATCAATGAGACACAACAAACTTGGATGTGAAAGATAAGAACTACAAGGAATCAAGTCACGCCAGCTATGAACTCAAACAAAAACACAACTCTGATATGGTCTTGTCCAAACAAGAAAAGGAAGAGAACTCGAACAAATCAATCCAGAACAGAGGATTTGAAACCAAACCGAAACAGGATTAAAATCAAATCTACAATGGAAAAACAGTTACCTGTATTGCGAAGACAAAGAATGCACGAACAATGAACAGTGACCGACGATGAACAGCGATCGACGAAGATCAACGGCGAACGACGGCGATTGAGCTCTGCGAGGTTAAGGTTTGGAGAGAGCTCTGCTAGGGTTTCTTGATGTGCATTCAATCATTCAATTTGTGAGGGACAACTGTTGTCATTTTAAAAATTTGGTAGGGGTATTTTTATCCAATTAAAATTTCAATCATAGCTTCCCGAAAAGCTGAAAAGGCCAGAAGCTGCTGGGGATAGCTTCAATAGAAGCTCTTCTAGGAGCTTTTGAAAAAGTCAAAAGCTGATGAAACTAATTTTCCCAAACACTACTTCTAATTAAGAAAGGGCTTTTGCCAGTAGAGAAGCTTCCAGAAGCTCTTCTAGCTTGTATCCAAACGGGCTCTTAGACAAACCTCTTTTCTTTGTTCCCAAAGATAAATTCTTCCTTACTCCAGATATCAACCCTCAACCAAATATGAACTAATAATTCATACGAACAATGCCATGCTAACCAGTTATATCTTCTATGGACCAAACGAAAGATGGTCCATCTAGAATGAACATCCCAAACACTGACCTAGATTCTTTATTTTGTTGACCGATTTTCTTTACTATTATAAACACAAATAAAATGGCTTGGTCTTTTTGCTACCATAGAATTTGAACCCAAACCCAATGTACAAAGACTATACCTTCAACCCCTTGTATATGAATATGAACCCATCTCCCAACCTCCTCCTAATAGCTATAACCCTATCAAGAGATTATGTAGACGATCTCGGGATAAATGTATGGAGATCATTCGTTCAAAATATAGATGTGGTAATTCAGCCTTACCTCAAATCCATGAATACATGGGACTCTAACTTTTGGACGGGCATTCGTGGATGTTGGAATAAATTGAAGGAGAATCTCCTGTGGTGGCTTATGAATGGGAAGTCCATCCAATTCTTGACTGATGCATGCGTTCTAGGTTTTGGTGCCTTTACTGGTGAGTCTGCAGGGTAGATTTGTGAGGGTGATCTCCTTAAGATGGTGAGCTGCTATGTTAAACCTTCTGGTAGCTAGGATTGGAAGATACTTGGTTCAACCTTGCAACCAACTATGGTGTCCTGCATTTGTGCATTCTCGATTGCTCTTATTGAAGGTGGAAGATAACATTGCATGGAAAGGTTCTAATGATGGAAAGTTCTTTTTTTTTTTCTAGTTTGGAAATGGCTTGTCCCGAAGAGGATTCGCCTTTTACTTTGGAAAGTTTCCAGGGAGATGTTCTTATGAATGTGGCCTGCGTCAAGCGTGGAATGGCAACTTCAAACTTATGCGATCTGTGAGATAGCACCAGAAAATAGTTTTCATATATTTCGAGATTGTACCACAGTTATGAAGATTTGGTGGTCTTTAAAGGGAGTTCACGCAACACTCTTTCTCCAAAAAGGATATTACACCATAGTAACCTAAAGTTTTTGCAATGACTTAAAAAATATTCGATAAAAGTTTATAATCCTTCTTCGAAAATGCGGATAAATTTTTTTTTACTCTTTTAAACTGAATTGTAAGTGTAGAGTAACACCATCATATTTGTAACAGTACTTCATCATATATATTATAAAACCATGCTACTTTACAAAGGGTTTGCTTCAGTACAAACCATAGTATAGATTCTGCAAAAGTAAGAAAAACAGAAAATACTGAAATTACAAAAGTGTTAAAAGAAAATATATGCTACTATGTAGATGTGAGCCAGATCAACCTCAGACTAACTACCCAACTTAACCATCTTTAAACGAAGATGTAACGACAGCAGCAACCTTCTAACCCTAACATGGCGTATCTTCTTCTGAGCAGTCTTCTTCTGCTTCTCCACCTTCCTTGCAATTCCATCTTCTTTCTGGATGATGTTCTTCATCTGCTCCAGGGGTAGCTTAACGTCTAGGACTAACCGGGTCTCTACTCTCCAATTGGGTTTATCAACCCTCCCCGCAGTGGTAAGCATATAACCAAAATACATACCCCACTGTGTGTCAGTGTTTATCTACCATCCCGTCTTCCCAATCTCAAGGGGTTGTATCCTAAGACGTCAGACCGGAACTAACCCACTCCTCGAGTAAACCATCTACTCAATCATGCATCAACATAACATAGAAGTAGGCAATGGTGTGACTCTAAAACAAAGTAACAAGAAAAGTAGGAGCACACCCAAAACACAAATTATGTATCAACTATTTCGCACATCAAGACACATAAAAAATACTAGATCAATCAAGACTTAGATATCGTTTAAGCAGATCTTACCTTGTGCTGGAATCCTACAAAAATCATGCATTCTCAATAATATAACACCAAGTCAAAGTATATTTATGCATGCCACTTCAATATCTCTCAAAATACACCGGTGTAATGCTCCAATGAGACTTTTCAACCTCACATCATTTGAGCGACCGGCTGCGGTAAACTTAACAGAATAATCAAGGAATCCCACTTAGACCCCTGAAAATACTTCAGTAATACCGTATTTAAAATTTAATACCAAATCATAAATAGATCTGCCAGTCAGATTTATCCAATCCGGGTATACGACTCGTCTCGGCTCGGGGGTTATCACCGACAAGGCCATTGAGACTTTCGAAACCTGGATAATCCCAGTAGACAATTGTAGTCTACCAGAACCTATTTTCAACCCCACCCTCTAGGTTGTATGCTCATCGTCTTTAATGCAAATGATCGTCTAAATTTGCACACGCAACTTTTTGTTTCTGTTTGTAAAACTTCATCTGTTTTACTGTAGCTTCTCTTGAATACCATTGTATAGAATAACTCATCACTTTATGAAAATACTCTTGCCTTCGTTACTCAATTATTTACGAGTTAAGTTATTCTTCCGGCTGTAATAATTCAATTTATGACTGGTCACACAATGGCAAAGCCGAACTGAGGTGAGCAGCCTAACAGAGTGATTCGATATATAAACTAAAGGTTATTAATCCATTTCAAGAAGATCAAAATGGGGCATAGCCACCAAGGATTGATCAAGAGAGAAGAGATTAACAGTAATAAAACTTATGTCCACTTTTTAATCAGTAAGTGTTTGTTCTCAGATTTTAGATAGATATTTGGGAATGGAATAATTACACGGCGGCTGAGCCGACTGCGGTAATCAGTGTCCATTTTTTTTTTGAAAACTTGATATAAACTTAGTGAATGAAGTAAAGCTGATTGATTACCGGCTTAGTTAATTTTGAAGATGAAAATATCACACGGCGGCAAAGCCGTCTTCGGTGATCAATACCAAACTTTAAAATGATTCGATATACTCTAAGTGAACGAGATCAACTGTTTATTTATGGAAATATTTAAGCACAAATTATCTTCCAGGAAAGAGGCCCGTTGAAAGCCTACCTCATTAGACATTGAAAAATAAACTGAGTTAAATATATATATATATATATATATACAGATTGGATACCCACTCAATATTTCCCACTGGTAATATAACAGTAGAATTCATCGAGAATCCATTACTGTTTATATTAAATTTCGATAGATGCTATAACAGTAAAATTCACTGAGAATTCTTTACTGTTATACTCTTTTATCCAACCCAATCTATTTATATATACATTTATTAAGAAATCACTTCTTTCCCAATTTATCTTAGTCACGTATATACCGGGTCCCTAGGTTAAGAATTCTCAAAACAGCGTATCAGTACAGTTCCCAGGAAAGAGAGATGGACTTAAAAAACCCCTTCAAAGGTCTCTGTCTTTCCTAGACAGACCCATATTGTTAAACCATTTATCTTAACCATCACCTTGTATATCAATGATAGACAATGTCAGGGTTTTCACAAAAGAATAAATTGTATTTTCTTTGCGGTAAAATTATATTCACGGTAAATTTAAATTTTGCCATTATAACGGTATGTTTACAACAGCTCAAAATTAATTTTATCAAAACCACCTTACTCACACGAAATTTAAGAGGAATTTGGGCATTATAACACTACAATTTAATAAATAGCACAAAACAATTAAATTAAAGCCATAAAACAATTATAAAGCATATTTAAAAAAATAATGTTATAACACACAAAACACACAAGCACATAACAAACAAGAATCAAACTCATACTGCTCAAATTAATTTGCAAGAGGTTTCCCTTACCTTTGCCACAAGAACTTGGAAGAACAAGGCTTGAAGAACCAAGAACATCAAGCAAGAAAACTAAGAATTTCAAGGAGAAAAAGAGAGAGATTTTGCTTGTCAACACAAGGCTTCTTGGTGTGAGAAATTTATGAGGCACTCCCCTCCTATTTATAGCCAAGGGGGCGGCCAAGCTTAGGGAGGAGGAAGGCAATATAAATTTATGTTGTCATGGTACTTTTTGAGCCATATGTCATAAACCGTAAATTATTAAATCAAATCCTTTTTCTAATTGGCTTATGTCCATGACTAGGCTTGGTGACTCATAAAGGAAAAGCCCATCCAAGGGCCTAAAATGAAGGTTGATGTCGACCAAGTAAGGAGGAAGAAGAGCTATTGGATAGCTTGGTTAAAACTTTAGGTTTTGGGAGGTTTATGTGAAAATCAAGGGTAAAATGGTCTTTTCACTAATCTAAAATTCAAAAATTAATTTAAATGATGAGAACCTATTATAGGGAATCTCAAAAATACCATATAAGAGCTTCATGGAAGAGTTTCTGGATTTTTACGGTAAGGGTATACTTCGCGGTTTGCATAAACGAAGGAAAACAGACGCGCCGTAAGTGCAAAACGGACATTTTTCAGAAAATTCTCAGCTAATTTCAAAAAATCACAAATTGAATATAATCACTAATGATCCCTCTTAAAAAATGATTTTGAGCATTCACTGGTCACTAAAAATCCATTTCCGTTCAGAAATTCTCGTTTCTCGTGTCCACAAGGACTGAAAAAGTAACTTTTGATCTGCTTTCGAAAAATTTGAAAATAATTTCCAAAAATCCTAAAAAATTGTAAAAACATGATTCAGCTTTGAAAAAAAATCAATTTCTGACCTCAATTTGGCATCTGAATCAGTTCTTAGTCCTCACTGTTAACTATAGGGATCAAAATGATAATTTCTACTTTTATTTTTCAAAAAAATCGAGAATTTTTTTTAAAAATCACAAACATTAAAAGAATCAACTTTTGTGAATGAAGTTTTGTTTTCTGGGTTGTTTTGATATACTTTAGCTATTTAAGATCTTATCCGTTAATTACGGTAAATACGGTTTTCTGAAAGAAAAAAAACTCAAACGTTAAAGAAAAAACATATGTTTTAATGAAATAATTTGATAAGCATGTTAAATCCCTAATTATAAGACAAAAATAAATCATTTAGCATTTAAATCACAAAATTATATAAAACAGAATTTAAACGTTAATTCAGAAAAACTGATGTTACAGTTCATGGCATCCTTCTTTAGGGAGAGTAATCTTAAAGCATTGCTTGTGATGAACTTAAAATCACTTTTCAAGGGTCAGAGCAATTGACATGTAACCTTTGTTGTAGGGCTACACTAAATATGGCAATGTTAGAACACAAAAGTTTTTTAGCAGGTGTTTATGTCACCTCTCACCACTACTTTCAAGGTGAGGAGGTTAGTCGAGGAAATTAGACGTGGTCTCAAGTTGTTGGCTAAGACTCTCAGTCTAGTGCAGCTAGGGAGGAGAGTCTTCCTATATGCTAGAGATGGCCTTGCTTCCATGGGAAGATGATATGAACCAAGGTGGGGGTTCGTTGTTTTTATCAGATATCGTCCTTGAATTGACTTCTTTTTCGAGAGGAAATTAAGAACAAAAAGATGAGTAATTGAAATGGTTCTTAAAGGAGTCCTCTTTTGCTAGCGTACACCCCTTTTAAAAGAGGAAGAACAAGAAACTCTTGTTCTAATATGATTAGCACCTATTTGCAACCAAAGAGGTGACAAGATGCAAGCTTTACACAAATGTAGCATGATGGGGAAGAATGATCATAAGAATTAGTAAAGCAGATAAAGGATGCAACTTGATGGATTTATTTAGCACTCAAAGGATTGGTGCATATGACATGGATGATGAAATGATCAAGAGACAATTTTTCAAACATGTGTAGCACATAAAATAACAAAGTAAGAACAAAAGTTAAAATGAAAAGCAGATAAGAAAGAAAATGGAAAAAGACGCCACACTCTTTTAGAAGAGTGATAAGTCAGATGAGGATTCGCCACAAAGGTAAAGCTACCTGGTAAGAACCAAAAAGTGCAACCAAGAATACCCAAGAGAACTAGTCTCTCACAAAACTCCAATGGAGTGTAATTTCAAATTCTATTCAAAAGTGTCCAATACAGGCCAAATGGAAGGCTATTTATAGCCAAAGAAACACATCTCCCCCCCCCTTTCTCTTCACAAATGGCCAACGGCCAAGGCTCATTTGGGAGCAAAGTGATCTGCTCTCCTCAACCCTTATGATGTTGTGTGATGGGCTTGGCCCAATAGCAAAGGTTGTACCACTTTCTGGGATTTTTTCGCACTTAGGAGGTGGGCCCTTATTATAAAAATCCCAAAAGAGAATAAGACCAAAAACTAAAATTGTTCAAGACTTAAATAAATAAAATACAATAATTCAAATCCCATCATTGGGCTCTTCAACTACTTGGACTAAGTGGATCAGTTTGAGTCTTTCTTCTGGCCTGAAGTCAATTGGGTCTCCAAGGGAAGTACTAGCACCTTTAAGGACGTTAAAAATCCTTTGAGGTTTAGAGTAGTGGTGGATGACATCGCCATGAGGAAAAAGGCTTGTAATTGCTGACACTTCAAAAAGTGTCAGACCCATCATCCCTCAACGGAGATGAAAATTGTTGGTAGTTTTGTTCTAGAAAAACAAAGAAGCACCCAACATTGTAGGGTCCATCGCAATGGGGTGTCGAGACAAATGAATAATTTCAAAGATGTCTGAATCCATCCAACTATGGGTTTTACCTTCTTGAACCCTATTCAGCCATGGGATATATCCCTCTACTGAGCTAACTGGAAACCTAAAAAGTCTTTCAACTTTAGCGAAGTAATGTATGGGAATGGTCTTACCAGAAGCCAAGATTTCCTCACCATCAACGTTGGGGAAAATTTCTCCAATCCTTCAGGAAACCTGTCTCTAGGGAGAATTGGTCCAAGGAACGCCGCAGGCGGGTCCAATGGAGAATCGGCGATTGGATGAAGTACTGGTGAATGAAGCCACAATTCTGAGGCTTCAAGAACTGGGTCGGAAAAGAATTGAAGATCAATTGTTGTTGAGGGACATGCATTTGAGGACGACATGGTGAGAAGTAAAATGGTTGTCTGGAATTAGGGCACAGAAGGGGTTTTTTTTTTGGAAGAAGGAGATGCAACAGTAGAATGAAGTGCGAAATAAAGGTTACTTGAGCGGGAAGGCAATAAGTTTGGAAGGAAAAAGTAATTGTCACTTCATTGCCACTACTCAAGTGCACAGATAGTAGTGGGCGGCTAACACTATTTTGGAAAGAAACATGGCAATAAGGGATTTTCAGTTTCGCGGAAAATGCTTTAAAATTTCACTCTCTCTCCTCAAAAACATCAAGAGGTGAAATTTGTGGAACATCTGTTAGGGGGTGAATTTCAAGTTTGGAACTTGACAATAAAGTCTCTTGTCAAGTGAGAACAGGTGTCTAACTAAATCATGTTTGGTTTTTGGCTAAGTGCAAGAGTGTGTTGAACGATGCTTCGACAGAGTCTTGCTATTGACAAAGGGTGAAGCTTCGACAAACGATGTTGCATTACTACATTCGACGTAGTTATGTTAGGAAATTGTCGTCAAGAGAGTTCTTGTCAGAATGATTAGAATACATGCTCTTGACAGTCAGGGCTTACAAGATTATTTTAGTTTAATGGTTGTCAGTATGAGTACATTTCGACAAGCATTCTGGTACAAAAGAATAGTAACTGCTACTTACATGGCACTTAGATAGATAATTAATATTTTATTTGAATTTCCTATAAATACTAGTTTGTGCGATGTAGTCAGGGTTCGATACTTGATTAACGATCTCATGCATCTCAACACATCGCAATACCTTCCAAACATTTTCATTTCATTTCAAGTCAAGTTTATCTTTCAAAGTTCATTTACTTTTCGTCATTTACTATTTCTGCAATCTGTCTTTTAAATTCATTTACTTTTCTGCATTTTACATGCTTTCCTTTATGTTCATTGTACATTTACATATTTTCCTTTATTTTCACTACACATTTAATTAATTGCACATTTACATTTTTAGGACTTTACAATAATTTCATGCGATGTGACTTTTAATTGTTTAATACCACTTGGTTACAGTCACGCCTTGGTATCGATTTATGTCATTTGGCAAATTACTTGAACATCAAGTTAATTACTGTCAAATTACTCTCACGTAGAGGAGATTTGTAATACCCTGATTCCTACCAAGACACTACTAGCAACCAAAAACACATTTTCTTATTAAATAACTAAACGAATACAAAGTATAAGGGAAATTAAAACCATCTTGATATAAACCTATAATTAAATACATGATTCAAATTCCAAAGTACAAATACATAGACTTTGAAACATAACTATGACTCTGATCCAATCTCTGATACTACTGAGTACTGCCAAGTAATTCCGGAACTTGCTTTTCAGTTTTCAATATATACCTATTATCTGAAACAAAGAGAAAACTAGTGAGATATAAAATCTCAATGAGTCCCTACAAACATATAAGACTCCGATAGAGATTTATGGTTACCCTATCACTTCATAGTCAATTAACTCACATTATTAGTACATATATTCATATACTTAAGCATATCCTCACCTCAACCCTTATAATCTTCTCTTAGTGGTATAGTTTAACATACTTTTTTACTCTTAGTACTTTGATCAGAGTGCACATCATAGTATTGTACATGCTAAAGAAAGACTAGTTAAAATATATACCACTCATATATTAACTGACCCTTTCATCACCGGCTCTTAGACCAGGTCCTTACTCTGTGTAGAGTTATTCCTCAATGATTCTTCCTATATAAGCAAGCATCTAAGTCATGAACTTGACATCTCTACATTATTATTTATTTTGAAAACTTACTATGCCACCAAGCGTAAGCCACTTGAGTTATCTGGCATAGCCTCTGTAAGGCAGGTTAGACGTCTATGACCGCAAGCCGGCATCCCAAACATGTTATGCACTTACCCTCAGTATCCATTAAGAAGGACTAGAACTAACTCACACCTCATTGATAGCTCGTTAAGTGAAATTCTTTATCACTTAAACCAGGACTATCCTTCTAGATGAAGGTTCATGACTTATTTTCCAAAATTCAATCACATTCCAAAATATAAAGTATAAATCTATATCCCTAGTTTGTTGTTCCTACTAATACCAATTACAATTCTAATTTAACCTCAAGCATACACCTATAACACATTCATTAAGTATTTATAAAGAACTACAATCAGCAATATCCAATACTAGCAGAGATTATATATATAACTAAGTTATGTCCATCTATTTTACAACAACACAATAATGAAACCAATATAAAACTAGGATTAATTAATCATACAATCACCATAAGAAGTATAAAATGATCTTACTCCGATTGTTCTCATAAAATCAAAGACCAAAGCTCAATGTTATGAAAATAGCTTTCTGGCAGTAAAAATATTTAATTTAATAAAAATAGTATACCATTCTCTAAATTCCTAAAACTGTAACCGTAGATTTCCAACACATCAAGGATTCGAACAAAACAAGTTTCATGAAAAAGAGATAAGTATACGATTTTTAATGATTTAATTACTGAAGCTATCAATAGGTACCCGAACTGGGGCGCTGGGCGCCCCATACCTAGCGCTGACGCCCCAGCACTGTCCAAAAACTTGCAGAACAGAGCTCACAACAGCATCTAGGCGCTGGGCGCCCTGCTCCTGGTGTCAGGCGCCCATGACAGCGAGCAACATCACAGAAAAACGATTTTCAACACATAGAACCAATCAAAACCTCAATAAAAAACATTCGAAACTCATAGAAAAACTGCTCAATCCATCTTCCATGCAAAGTATACCTGTCATACAACATTACAAAGAACCCCAAACATACATGCAATGAAAATCCAACATCCTCATTTCAACTTAACCTCCATGAACTCAAACTAACAATGGCTACAACATTCTCCCATTGTTCCCAAAACCAGAACATAGTAGCATTCAAAGAAGTGTCTTCGTATAAGAAAATCAACATGTATGTTCAAATCAAGGAGAAATCAACAAGATAGAGCACAACCTCACATAATCTTAAACAAAACATGCAATTTTACTACAAACTCAAAGAATGTCAAGATGGAGAAGACAAGGGACTCACATTGTAAGAAGAAAACAGATTCATCACAAAGAGAAACCCCTAACCCTCTTGCTTCTTCCTCCTTTCCTTCTTCTTCCTCCTCTCTCGGCCCTCACTCTCCTTCTATCCTCTTTTTTTTTTCTTTTCTCTTCTAAGTGGTGTGTGTGGCAAGTGAGGTGAGTAAGTGTGCTGAGTGATATTTGGTGAGAAGTGTGGTGTGATGTGTGAAAGTGAGGGCGTGTGTCGTGTGAGTAGGTGAGAGTGGGTGAGGGAAATCTGAAATTAAATGGGTGAGTGATACTCTTATGTTTCTCTCAATACTGTTTTAGTCCCCAAACTTTTACTCTCTCAAAGCTCTACATCTAACTCTTTCTAGAGTTAAATCCATACTAAAATCTTCTCTATTTCTAATCAATCACATTCAATATAAATTAGAAAAAAATCAAATAACAATATACATAATAATAATTTAACACATAACATAATAACTCCTAGTACCGGGGATGTTACAAGATTCATTTTTTAGCACAGGATTACCGTGTTACTAGTAGCCAGTAGGTCCCTCAATCGACTAATAAAATTTATTTGCATGGTGGATTGACTAAAAACCAAAAACCACCATAAACAGCTCCATAATACATATTTGACTTGAAACATCAAAAAGCTTTCGAAAGCCTTTCTAAACATTTTTAAACACTTATTAACTTACTTATTCATGATCAAACTGATTATTATTACTTGAGCCAACAATTACCAATCAAGTATGAGATCTTATATCAATTCCTAATTTTCAAACAAAGTCATGTGAGAAACACTGAATATGTCTTCATTATCAAAACTTTGTAAGTATGTGTGTTATATTTGGAAGCATGTGATGGATCATTCACATCTTCATAATTATGATACCAAATTATAAAATAAAAATAAGTTAAAAGGAAAGGAGGAAAAACCCTTTTTTCCATGACCAAAATATACATGGTAGATATTTTTTTATTGGTTGCTAAAATCAAGAACATGTTACATATATGGGAATAGTAGTAGCAATACACATTAAAACTCATTGATCAATGTTGGGGACCATGCTGTGGCAAATCAGAATCAGATCATCATGTATTACATTTTGGAATTATGACGAAATACTGTTGTGTCAAAGACTTTGAGAAAAAATCGTGTCCTTGGTATAGATAGTTTGGACTGCAATATTGTGCCAATGGTACTAATTAGCTTCCTCTTCACTTCTGGATTTATGCCACCCATTGAAATTAGCTCAGCATATGCAGCTGGCTCTTTGTTACATTCAAACGATATTGGCACTGACCCCTTCAATAGGACCATCACAAACTGCACATTTATATTCACAACGCAGGCTTGAAATCAGAATGCAGCCCACAAAATTGAAGAATAATATATTTTTTAGGCTTTGTTTGAAAAAAAAAATAGCTGATAGCAAGTTAGCTTATATTTGAAAGCAAATGAGTTAATTTATAGTTGATCTAAATGATTAAATTTAAAATATTTGGTAAAATTAGTTGTCGAATTAGCCGATAAATATAAAATGACATATAATAATCTGTTTCTATAATTTTTTATATAAATTCTATTTTTATATATATTACTAACTTAGAAATTGTTTTCATTTTATTATTTAATTTATTTAAATTATTTACATTTTAAAATTAAATATTGGATTTTGTAATATTATTATATTTTAAATACTTTTATTACATGAAATGAAATAATATAAATAAAATGACATGTTCATATTTTGTTAATGCGTTTTTTATTGGTAAAAATATATTGAGAATTTTGTTATATATACACAGATATAGATTCTTTCCAATTCAAAAAATAAGTATTTTAAAAAGATTATTATTTATGCAGAAGGAGTGGTTAAGTTTTTATATTTTTTAAATTAAGATAGTGTAAATGAGGAATAAGAATAAAATAGTGAAGGTGAAAATGAGAAGAAACACAATAAGTTATAAGCTCAAAACGTTCTTGAAATAACTTTTTTAAAACAACTATAAGTTAGTGAAATAAACCCGTTTATCGAATACATCTTCTTTAATAAAAAATTAAACTTGTAAACTAATTAAATAAGCTATATATAAACTTGTTAATTTATTCACTTTATCGAACAGAACCTTTAGTGTTTCTAGTTCTATCATTTTATACTCACACTATGAAAAAGGAGAAGCGAATTTCATTTTCTACCATAATAACTTTTCTATGTTGGTTTCTACGAGTTTGACTGTGAGACTTCGCTTACAACAATACTCATCCGTCCTATAATAATTGATTTTTTAGCAAAATAAAAATGTTACAAAATAATTGTCATTTTATTATTACAAATGGAGCATTAATTTTTTTTCTTCTTCCAATTTTATCCCAAATAAATCTTTTTAGAGTGTAGCATTGATTTTCAAGCAATATAACTAATAAAATTTGGTAAAATTGTTACCCACAGTACTCATTCATTTATCGTATTTTTTAATTTGCATAAAAAAAACTTTAAAAGTCTATTATTATGAGACGGAGAGAATAACAATTTAAAGCTTTATTCATTGAAGATCATTTTCAATGTTACTTACAATTATTCTCGATTTACCTCTCTATTTAATTATTGACAATTATGTCCATCCAATCAATTCTTGTATGTTTTTGTTAGTACTATTTTTCTAATATCCAAACCAAGTTGACGATCAAATCTCATCGTAACTTTTCAAACGAATAGTAGTGGTATTACTACTGTACGGGTCCCAAGCAAAGAATGCTTGGGGACATTTCTTTAATCGCTTTGTATAAAGATGAGGTGCTTACACTAAAGTAGAATATGATACAGTGAAGTCAACAAATTGATATGGTTAGATGAATCTTAGAAAACTCACATTTCAACTTTAACAAATTGCATTTAAACCAATATTTTTAAAACCACACCGGTTATTAAATCGGTAAATCAAGATTTTGTATCCAAAAAAAAAAATCTGTAAATCAAGATTTAATAGTCCAACCGTAATCAAATCAGTAATATTATATTATATATTAAATAATAAAATAATATAAAATATAAAATATTTTGAAATTAACATAAATTAAATGAAAAATTAATAATAAAAAGATAGATAATAAAAAAATTCACATATATAAATATTTATAACTGATAAATGTGTCTTTGGTTGGCTAAATAATATACTTTTTGAATAAAAAATACAAAAACATGAAAAAATCAAATGAAATTAAAAAAAACCTGTTCCAACGATTTTTTACACCCGTTTTGACTAGTTTTTACTGATTCTGAAACCAATCAATTTTTCTAGTTAAATGGACCAGACATCTAACCGTTTCTCTGTTCATTCAGTCGAAATGGTGGGTTTAAACTAGTTTTCAAAACTAAGATTTTTGTTTGTTTGTTTACTCCTACATTATCACAGGGGAAAAAAAACTTTTGGACTAATCTGTGTTCGACCGAGAGGTAAGTAAAGTCTGGCCACAAATTGTTCTGTCACCAGGGATCGAACTCTGGTACTAGCCAAACTCATTTTTTAGATGGAACGTATTAACCAATTACGTTCAACCACGTGGTTTCAAAACTATGATTTAAACACAAATATAGAATGTAAGTTATTTGATCTTTATTCAAGCTCCAATTTACCAACAGTTATGCCATTTTTGAACTGAAATAAATCCAAGTTCACTTATATTGCTCTGAAGTGCAATCTCTAGAGGCAATCCACTTCTTCCACTATCCAATTGGTTTCCCCTCACACACGATAAACATGATAGAAGTTGGAAAGATCCATTGTATCTTTTATCTTCCATTTAATTATTTAAGCTTGAGTTATTCAACTTTTCATGTCTTAATTGAAACCATGACAACTAGGGAGGTCATGACCCAAATTGGCTTGGTTTGTCAGTTTTGACTTCGTCTTAAAAGAAAATAGAGATAAAATTACGAATTCATTTTATGACTGGCCGTATCGTATCGGATCGACTCGTCAAACACACATAGACATGTATACATACATACACTTTTTAATAATTAAATTGTTGCATATTTTCATTTATTGTACATTCTTAATGTAAAGTAATATATTATTATTGTTGTTGTTGTTGTTGTTAGAAATTAGAGGATGTGAAGGATAAAGATCATACTCATAGGAAAGGTAGAGAGCATAAGAATACTCTTGAGGGGAAAACTCATGAGGAATCATAATGATTGATAAAAGATGATAAAGGATACAATGATGACCCTATTTATAGTAGTTAATGAGCACTAACCTTCTAACAGCTAATTAGTGCTAACTAACTCTAATTCTAACTAACTTCATAACCTCTATTACATTTCTGTTAATATCTCTGTTAATTATATTGTAACATTATCCTAAAATTATAATGGAGTAAAAAGACACCTCTTATATTAAGAAAACTTATAATATATATGATATATTTAATTAATTAGTAATTACATGGATTTTTTCTGCTTAAATATTATTATATGAACATTTTATAATTTTAGTGTGCTTGTATTTTGAGTCAACTTAATCTCATTTTACTTAAACTTGATTATCATTATATTTTTTAAGTCTATAGTCGAGTTTGAGTTTAATAATTTGATCCAAACAAAATTTAGAATCAAGTGACTAACAGACATATATAACTCATTCCTTAAACACCCCAAATTTCATATCATTGGATCGGATTGCTTCTTCTCTTAAGTTTTTAATGACAAGATATATTTTTCCAAACAGAGGAAGACATTGTTGTTGTCATTTGTACATTTCTTGTACATTGACCGCAAGATTAATTAATTATTATTCTAAAAAAAATTAAATCTTACCACAAAAGAAGATCCTGATCCCATTCTAAAATAGTGTTTCAAATATCATCGGATTACTTTATTCGAGTGACCTGATTTCAGATGCCTTTGATAAATCAAACAGCACTAAAAATATTGCACTCTGACCTACAGTCATTAAAGCTTCCAACTTGCCATTCTTCTCTGGCCTTGTATTAAATTCCCATTTGGATTAGTTTATTTCATTTTAAGTATAGTTTATACAGGGGAGTCATTTGTTGGTTTGGTGGAGAGATAAAAGAGTTGGAGTGATAAGAAGGTCATGGGTTCAAACTTGTCCCACTATTATAACATACTAATTTACTAACATTTACCTATAAAAATATATATTTTATATAATCTCAAATTGTCCCAACCTCAATTCCATAAGAGTAGCCCCCAGTTGGGACTAAGGGGCTAAAGGGCTTGTCAGCACTTGTGTGTGGCTTAGACATCGTTAGGGTGCCGTCTCCAAGGTATTGTCCGTTTTGGGTTTTGTCCTTAAAATTTAAATGTTTCAAATGGTTGAGGGAAGGGAGTGTTTATAAACTATGATCGAACTCGACTCCTAAGGGTGTGTTTGGGAGTTCTGGAGAGGAAGGAAGGGGAGGGTTTGTGATCAATATTTTATCTATTTGAGCATTTAAAAAGTATGTAAAAACTCTCCAAAGTCACCTCTCTAGTGCATTTTTTGAATTCTTCCAAATTGAAGGGTTTTTGAAAATGTACTAGAGGGGAGGACATTAGAGGACTTTAAAATGTTTTCTCCATCCTTCTTCCCTATTTGTACAACTAAAATATTGGAGTAAACCCTTCCATTCTCTCCAAACACACCTTTAGGACAAAAACAATGTACAAGAAATGTACAAATGATTTTGGCAACTCACTATTAAATTTTCTACACAATGATTCCAACTAAACAACAGAAAGGCAGAAAGGAAAAAGATGCTATAGCCCAGCCGCAGAGCAAACAGAGGCGAGCAATTCTGAACACTCATAGTAAAAAAAGGAAAACAAAAAGAAAACTATCAAACTCAAAAGTTAGGTCCAATTTTACATGTAATTCAGATTCATGAATCTTTATAAAAAATTTACTTGTTAACAGCAATCTAGTCTTGTAGGATAGAGCAAAACAGTTGAACTATTAATTGACTTATTAAGAGTAATCTAGCACACAATAAATTAAGCTTAACAGTCAAACTAATTAACCTAGTTATATCAAAATTTACCAGAAATCAATCAAGGACTATAAATCACTTGTGTTGAAATAAAGCACCATATTTAACTAAAGATAAACAACAAAAAAACCCATAATTCATGTTAATTTGTATATCAACCCCAAGTTTCATAATCTTTATATATGAAAAACACTCATTAGAAGAGAGAGAGAGAGAGAGAGAGTATGGCATACCTTCTCGGGTTTTCCGATGATTGTGGAGACAGCAACGGTGGCTTCAGAAAAGATGGGATCGATGTCAATTCCATCTAAGTTAATGTTGGTGGAGATGTAAAGGCAAGGCATCTTTTCCCTTTTCCTCTGAGACTTCTTTTTCTTCTTCTTCCCCTCAATTTGTTAATTGGTTAACCAAAAAGAAAGTGGTGTGATGAGTTCCAATTTATTGCAATCCCAACATCAACATGTGTGTGTAAGCTGGCTTTCACTGTTTCCACATGTTGGTAATGTATTGCTTGGCTTGGGCAGCTTCCTCCAATCGTACCCTTTTCCTTTTGATAGTTTTCAAAAAATTAAAAAAAGAAAAGAAAAATGTTTTCGTTGACTTTTTTATGGCCGTGCTTGGAGGAGCAAGTCTTGGACTTAAGCTTTATAGAGGATACCCTTCCTTTTTTCATTTTTCATAAAAATTGCCTCAATTATAAATTTGGGTTATAGAGGTGGTATTTTTAAATTGAGGGAATCACCGATTTATTCCATGAAATTTTAAGGTGTTATCAATTTAGTTTTTAAAATTATTAATATTTTAAATTAATTTTTAAAATTAAAAATTCTCAATCAGATTTGTTTCTACTAGAAAGTTTTAAGGACTAAATTGATCGTCACTACGTGATTGAGAATTTTCAATTTCATAAACTAATTAAAATAATAATAATTTCAGAGACAAAGTTATCAACGCCCTACAATTTGAAAAATGATTTTGGTAATCCACTCTTTTAAATTAGGTTTAATTGTACTTTTAGTCTCCATATTTTATTATTGTTCAATTTTGGTCCACCCATTTTCAATTGTGCACATTCGGTTCCTCATCCCCTATGCCAGTTGAGTCCCTCAATCAATTTACTAATGTTTATTTTGCTTATGTGGCCGAACGGTACGGTGCTGACTCAGAAATCACAGGTGACTTATTACGTGTCAAAATTTTTGACTCACCATAAGCATCATCTGGTCACGTGAGAAAAAATATTAGTTAATTGATGGAGGACTCAATTGGCACAAAGGAAAAAGATGAGGGATCTAATTTCTACAATTAAAAATGGGAGATCAAAATTGCACAATATTGAAAGATGAGGGATTAAAAGTGCAATTAAACTTTTAAATTTTTACTTGACCTTCTTGTACTAGAATCTAAAGGTTCATAATTTTTTCACTGAAATCTATTTGTCCTATTAGACAATTACAAGGACTAAATTAATCGCCACTACGTGATAGAGAATTTTTAATTTCATAAACTAATTAAAATATTAATAATTTTAGAGACTAAATTAACAACGCCCTACAATTTATAATATTATTTTGGCCATTCACTGTTAAATTTTTACTTAACCTTATTGCACTGAAATCTAAAGGTTCATAACTGTTGCAGTTTTTTTTTTTAAATAAAAAGAACCGATCGAAGAGAGTTATGATTCCTAAAATTATGATTTGATAACTGACATTAGGTATAAAGACAATTCAGTCTAAATAAATAATAGAATCTTGATAGTAAATGGTACATTTAAGAAGATAAAATATAAAATAATTATTTTAACGAAAATTTAATTGTTGAGATTATTAATTTATTTATAAATATTATATCAAAAAAGTATTAATTTATTAAAATTTCTTATATCAAAAGTAAACATTGTTATGTTTTAGCAATACTTACTATTTATAAGGTCCATTTATTTAATGCAACTCTTGTAAAAGAAGGTGCATAAGTTATTTAATGCAACTCTTGTAAAAGAAGTTGCTTTTTTAAAAAAATAAGGAGCTTATTTCATTTCATTTATAACTGAATGGTAAATTAGCTATAAAATTGAGAGCTAACATTAGTAGAAGCCACCATTGCAAATGCTTGAGCAACTTCATTATCTTGTCTCTTATAACAGTTAACACCCACTAGTTTAAAATGTGGTTTTAATTGTAAAATCCCTTTATAGACTAGACATATTCTGTTACATTAGTAACCTGAGAATTAGCTAGCCTTGCAAACATTGTCCACCAAGTTCTTGTAATCGGACTCCACAATAACAGGATCGATCAAGACCAAGATTCTGGAGCCATCGTTTCAGTGTTTTTTTGTTGAGTTCTGAACCTAATGTTTTAGTTATGACAAACTTTTTGAACCAAATTGTAAGTGTCCAGAATGTTAAAAATACCAATGGATGTACTTGAGAATGTTACATTTCCGGGATCAAAGTAATACATACAATCACATACAATGGAAGGAAATTAAGTGTGAAATGTAACAACCTAAAAATTCACTTTATGAGATAAAATATTTATTTTGAAGGATTAAAATTACCTTTAAGATTTTCGGATAATAAATAATGATTTAGAGCTGACGTTGAAGTCAAATGGCATTTTACGGATATTCTTGACTGTCAGAATAAGCTGATAAGTGAATATGAAAAATTCATACTTGATTCCCAAAAGGTATTAGATGATATGAAATTGTGGCTTGATATTCCCTAAAGGTTTTAGAAATTAAGTTCGGAATTTTAGATAACAGTATAAGAGAATTACAGTTTTAGTTCCTCTAGGGGAAACTCTGTGATCTGTTTGTTAAGAAATAGATAAATACTGGAGATGGAGAAATAGTTAAGATGGAGATTTCAGGATCTAGTGTACTTTGCATAGTATGGAAATAATAAGTCTTATTGATTATTACTGTAACGCCCATTTTTCCCACAAGGAACGTCACATGAAAAACTAAAAACTTAATACGGAAAATCGTCTTTCACAAAACCAAGGTTACCAAAATTGGTGGCTAATTTTTTTTTTAAAGGATCTTATACCAAAAAGATTTCTCACATCACATTTAGCCATCCTGAAACTCAAAAGAAAAGAAACATCATACACATATATATATCATCATATCAATATACACAAGTCTTGCGCCCGCAAGTATAGTTTGGAACCACAACTTAGTGGCCAAAATACATCATCCTGATACAAAGAAAATAAAGCGATAAGTCTAAACCTAGGAAAGCTGTAAATCAAAAGGTGTGTCAAATACACGATACTGAACATCTACATCTCAAACCTAGGCTGGTCGCTAACAGACATCCTACAACCTAGCACTAGACACCTCCCCGCCTAGAGACCTAAGACGATGACGTCTCCTCGGGGTCCTCCTCATCCTCAGATACCTCGAATAATGCACGATATGGCTCGTCTCTAACCTTCCTTTTCCCTCTAACTATGTGTCCCGAAGGTCCAGCAGAAGTGTCAGAAGAATAGCGCACAAGACGTCCAGAAGGCGCAACGTATGGAACAGGAAGTGTCAGCTTCACGGTCTCTGGTGATGGAACTGGTGTCACCGGTGGAGCCATCCTTGGTAAGTGTGCCCTCTCCAAGGAACTCTTCCTTGGAGTGCGACGAATCAGACGACAACGGTTAGAAACCGATTCGGCTATCCGCTGAGGTGTAGGCCTTTGATCCTCCCTCGCCTCTCTCCTAAGCTGCGCCGTGGGTGGAACTCTGGCCTCCCGGTTCTCCAAGGTGATACTGCGTGCAAAGGGTCCATCTCCCTGCCATCTCCCTGCCAGTAGCGCATCCTCTCGACGGGTATGTAAACGTCCAAAACCATGTCCCTCTCCAAAACCTCTTCGGGGCCCAACACCCCTCCTCTAGTCCTAACCACGTGTCCAGACACAGTGGCCCATTGGGAGATGGGATCGTAAGTCCATCCCCCACCATCGGCCTCACGAGGTCGGAAGCACTCCCTCACTCGGGCTATCAGAGGTCTCGATGTGGACATCTACGCGTAACGTACATAAAATAACAGAAAAACACGCAAGGGTGAATTTCTTTGCACAAGTTGAAATCCACTGAAAGGATGTATACGAAACAGAAAATACTACATAATACATTCCAAGAATATATGTATAGCTACTCTTTCGCAAATCTTTCTCTAAGATATTCATAAACCAAAAGAGAGTACATCATCAAATTAAGCACACAGTCAAACACACACAAAGCACTCTAGCATAGTGCATGTCACTTGAACATCTTTTAATACAGCTCAAACCGTCCTCCGCTCGCAATCCCCCAAGCTGGATTGCACAATCCTCCAAGCTGGATTGTAGCTCAAATTTGGCAAAGCCAATCATCGATTACAATTGACATCTATATATGTAGATTGCACGATCATCTATGCTGGATGGTGGCAATGACATCTACGTGCGTCCCGCACAATCCTCCAAGCTGGATTGTAGCAACGTCATCTACATTTATTGCACAAATCCTCCAAGCTGGATTGTAGCAACAACCTCTATATTTATTACACAATCCTCCAAGCTGGATTGTAGTAAAGACATCCACATTTATTGCACAATCCTCCAAGCTGGATTGTAGCATGACCTCAATATATATTGCACAGTCCTCTAAGCTGGATTCTAGCACTGACATCTATATTTGCACTCACAAACAATCCAATCAACGCGGTCCCTCGTCTTAGGGTTTTTCGTCGCCACGTGTTAGCTTCCATCCAACACCGTGTAATATTATTGTCATTAAGACTTTTATCTTCGCCACGTATTGGTTCTCTCCCAATACCGTGTAATATTATTGTCCTTTAAGACTTTTATCTTCGCCACGTATTGGTTCTCTTCCAATACCGTGTAATATTGTTATTTAACACCATAAGTTTTTAGAAGAAATTTCTCTTTGAATTCTTAAGTTTTTTCTTTAACTTTAAACTCTTAAACCTTCACTTTATTAATTTTCTTCCCACTTATTCATCATAAAAAGATTTAATTAAAACTTAATTAAATTCTTTGATAATTTTACTTAAATTCTTTTACTTTAAGTATTTGCAATTCTGACCCCCTAAGAAGTTCAGTTTCGCAGTTCAGCCTCCAATTTCTGAAAAATTAGATTTCTGACCCAAAATGCCCAGACTTTACGTTTTCTTCCCCAAGACTTTCGTAAATTATAATTCTGGCCCAAAGGTACCCAGACTTCGCGTTTCTGCCCCAAACTTTCGTAAATTATATTTTTCGCCCAAATTGTCCAGATTTTGCTCTTTAAGCCCAGAATTCCAGAATTTACATTTTTGACCCCAAAAAATCCAGTTTTCGTTTTTCACCCCTAAAAATCTAAAATTTGATTTTTCTCCCTCTTTAATTGATTTTCTAGCTCACTTAGAATTTTATGGATAACAAGGATTTAGTGTGAAATTGATTTAAGACTTATGATTAGAAACTTGATGAAATTTATCCAATTAAGTGTTATCTTTGAATTCTAATTAATTCATTTGGAAAACTTTTTTATTAAAGCTTTTAAACCCTCTTTCCTCACTTAATCAAATATTTTCAATCCAAACTCAATCACATTGAATTAAATCATGTGAAACATCCAAGAATCAATATTCATCCATTTAGGCAAAAACACCACCATGCCATAAATCAAACATACACTCAAAGTACTCATTCATAACATATCAACATACATCATGAACATAGCATAAAACATACTTCAACAAGCACACACTTAGACATCCAAAATCACCCCAAAGCATACATATGATTTTTCCAACAACACATAGGCTCATCAAAAATTATCATGCCTCAACCAAAATCATACTTTCACTCATATACATAAATATATAAAAATACATATTACTAAGAGAATGAAAACTCATTCAACAACCAATATGAAAACTCAAGTCTTTGAGTTTTTCATGAACATACAACACATAGCCACACACATATACAACCTTCCCAACTTATTGAGAAAATCCTCTTACCTCTTGAAGCACTTAAAGAAAGATCACCAAGAGGTCTTCTTGCCAACAAGCCACCAACACCAACACCACCACCAAGAGATCTACTCACCACCTTGATGCTCCAACACATACAAGAATCAACCCTTTCCAAAATATATAAAACACATAACCTATATGAGTTTTTATGAAAATATACAAACCCCAAAGTATAGAGATCTTGAGTGGAGAAATACTTACTCAAGGCTTGAAGGAAAAAGACTCAAGAAGGATTTCAAGCTTGTAGGTTCCAAGGGTTTGAACCTAAACTAAGAAAAGCTCTCTTTTAGCAAACATGAAGAACACAATATTCTTGAAAAAATTAAAATGATGAGAATGGAAAACTAAGAAGATATTATGGTTTAGAATCATGATCAAAACCTTTTTTGTGAAGCTTGAATGGCTAGAACTCAAGAAATCACAAAGCTTTAGTTATGGAATCAAGCTTTGGAAAGGAGAGAAAATGGAGTTTTGCAAGATGATGAAGATGAAGTGAGTGAGAAAATGAAACCTCTCTCTTCCCTATCCCTATTCAGATTTCGCTGCACACAAGGAGGAATGGGGGAGTATGGGCTTCAATGCTTTTGGTGGTTGGGAGCCATACCTCTCTCACCAAATTTTGAAAAATTCAAATATTAACCCCTATTTGACCATTTGACTTTTGGAATGTTTTAGAGAGTGGGATCAGCCCTTCACATGCGCCCAAGGCTGACTGGAAAATGGTGGAATTTAATTCCACCAAGTTAGGGTTTAATCGGTAGTTCGAAGTAGTAAAAACGCGTAGTTTTCGAACCCCTTTTTAGATAAATATTTTTCTAAAATGAGTAAAATCATGAGAAATGAATTTTATGATTTGAATATGATATAGAAAAATTTAGAAACCCAAAACTAAGTTTTTGGACTATTTTTCATGTCCCGGTTACGCCCGGTTTACCCGTAAAGCTCCAAACGCGGGTAAAATAAAGTTTTTCTAAAAAATTTCTAGAAATTTTTTAAAAATCACAAATATTATAAGAACCACTTTTGGTTCGTTAAAAAATTATTTTCGAGTAAAAATGACCTCCAGAAAAAATACTGAACCCTGTCCCCGCATCAGGAGAGAATGCGGTTCCCGCAAAAACTCAATTTTGCGAACTCTACTACTCTAAACCCTTCAAAATCAAACCTAAGATATTACTATCACTATCCTCACCTCAAGATCCCAAAAATCATTAATTAAATAATTTTAATTAATTTAAAGCAAATTAAAAATCAATAAAAACTATTAAAAAAATGAGGGTGTTACAACTACAGTTTAGAACGGTAAGATAAGTTAAGTCTTGTATAGACTTTTGTTTGCTGTTTTCTATCAATTACATGTTCTATATCAAATTGTGTGATCTAAGCGCTAAGAAAATTATTTTAGTCTTATAATGAAGATTTTAAAATACCTATCAAGTTATTTCAGTAAAACAGTCATTCTTTCCTTGACGTTTGATATCCGTATTTACCGTTGTTAAAGGATAAGGTTTTAAATAGCACAAGTATGTCAAACCAAATTAGACAAACAAACTTCCTTCACAAAAGTTGTTTCTTTTCAAATTTCTGATTTTCTAGAATTTTCTTAGAAGTTTTGGAAAAACTTAGAAATTACTGTTTTGTCCCTCTTACTTACAGTAAGAGCTAAACACTGATTCGGAGACCAACCTGAGATCAGAAAAATATTTTGAGTAGCTAAAACATGTTTTATATTTTTTGGAATTTTTGAAAATTATTTAATAATTTTCTGAAAAGCGGATCAAAATGCTACTTTTTCGATCCTTATAAAAGTACGAAAAACAGGGATTTCTTGTCAAAAATGGATTTTTAGTGATTAATGAGTGCTTAAAATCAAATTTCAAGAGGGACCATTAGTGTTTAAATTCAATTTGTGATTTTCTGATATTTTTTCTAGAATTTTCTGAAAAATTACTGTTTTTCACTTATGGCGTGTCTATTTTCCTTTGTTTTTGCAAACCGTAAGACTTACCCTTACCGTAAAAATCCCTAAACTCTTCCATGAGACTCTTACATGTCATTTTCGAGATTTCTCATTGGTTCTTACCATTTAAAATTATTTTTGAGTATTAGATTAGTAAAAAGACTATTTTGACCCTTATTTACGGAATAAGCCGAATAGAGACGAATAGAGACATAGTGGCTATGATATAGAAACATATGAACTTTGAGGGGCTCAAATACATTCTAAGAAACATAAAAGATCTGTAGACATCATGATTAGCCTTGAATAATATGGTGGGCATGTCTAATGACCATTTTACCCTTGATTTCACTTAAAATTACCTAAACCTAAAGTTTTTGTCCATGAAATCAAATGGCCTTCCTTCCCTCTCATCTTGGTTGATGTCAAGGAGCTTTAAGGAGCCTTGGATCAGATTTTTCACATGAGTCACCATGCATAGTTATGAGCCTTAACCAATTAGATAAAAGCTTGATTAAACCTAATTAATAATTAGGTATTTTGATGGTCATTGCTTACCTCACAAAATTCCTTTATTCCTTTCATGTCCTTTCTCTTGGCCGCCCCCCTCCCACTATAAATAGGGACCTTGGCTTCATAAAAATTCACACCCCAAGCCAAGGAATCAAGAAGACAAACACTTTTCTCTCTTTTCTCTCTTTAGTTCTTAAATTTCTTTTGGTGTTTTTGCTTGTTCTTCTCCAAGTTTGGCCAAGGTAAGGGGTTAATCTTTCAATTTAATTTGAGAAGTATGAGTTTTGATTCTTGTTTATGCTTGTCTTGTATGCTTTATGTGTTTTTACTTTTTGCCTTAATAAATTGTTTTATAGCCTTAAAATAATTATTTTGCGCTAATTATTAATAGTAGAGTTATAATGCTCAAATTTTCTTAAGATTTTCGTGAAGCAAGGTAGGAATGTTAAAATCACTTTTGAACTTTTTTAAACATACCGTTATAATGACAAAATTTAGACTACCGCAAATATGATTTTACCGCGATGAGAATACAATTTATTATTTTATGAAAACCCTGATATTATCTATCATTGATATACAAGGTCATGGTTAAGATAAATAGTTTATCAGTACAGATCTGTCTAGAAAGGAAGTGAGACTTTTGAAGGGGCTAAAACAGTTCGTCTCTCTGGTCTAGGATCTGTGTGGATATGCTGTTTGGGGAATTCTTAACCTAGGGACTCGGTATATACGCGACTAAGATGATTGGGGAATATAATGGTAATGGATTCTCGGTGAATTCTACTATTATATATTTTTGGTTCAGTATTCTCCATGTTCTTAACAGTGGAAATTTGTGAAATAAGCTTCAATGGGTTTTTTCTGAAAATAAACTGGTGTTCAAGTATTTTTGGAATAAATCAGTGTTAAACTTTTTCAATAAACTAAGACACTTTTAGTTCTATCATATACTGATACATTTTTGGGATTTGAATAAAAAAAAGTATGAGTTATCTGGGATAAATGATTCTATGTTCTATCTGAGTGGTGGAATTCTGTATTTTTCCTGAGATGTGTGATTTGATATTCTTATCTGAGAAACGTGGTTATGCGTTTATTTGTGATTCCGTGTTTATTTGAGAGTTAAGTCATAAGCTGGTGTCTGTGGTTACTAAGTAAAACCTCTTGGAGTAGCGGGTCGAATGCTCGTGGCTGTATGCCGAAATTCCTATGGTAAAATCTCATTGAGTAGCGAGTGACTTACCCGTGGGTGTGTCCCGAATATAAGTGGTAAAGTCTCCAGGAGCAACGGGTTCTTTTCTCGTGGGTGTGTCCCAAAATTATGTCGTAAAATCTCTCGGAGCAGCGGGTTCTTTACTCGTTGGTGTGTCCCGAAAGTATAGAAAGTCTTGTGTGAAATTCCCTGTTTATGATGTTGAATGATTCATCTGTTGCGTGCAGTATGTCTGCTATGCATTGCTTATATGTTCTTGATATATGGATTGGATGATGGGTGATCTGTGTTCTGGTTGTGCTTGTACTTTTCCTATTAAATTGTTTAGAGTTTCACCCTTGCCTGCTTTGTTGTGTTGATGCATGATGGAGTAGATGTTTGACCCTAGAAGTGGGTTAGCTCTTAGGAGAGGAGCTGAAGGATGCTGCGTAGGCTGATATGGATTCCGAGAAGAATAGATGGTTACTGTATTATTTGGGTAGAGGTTTAGAGACCAGACTGGCTCAGATGTTCACTGTATTTTACGACTTTCCTTGTAAAAACTTTGATGCTTATATGAAATGAGATTACATCTATACGAGTTTTGTTTAAGCTTCCACACTTAAAAACCTTTTTGAGAAGAATTAATACATATTTTTCATCCTTCTCTTTGTTTTAAAGAAGAAAAATTTTACATACATTTTCAGAGAAAGAATGTTGAGCTTTCACTAAATATTTTCTAAGTTATTTCGAAATTCATTGGTAACTATGGTGTAATATCCTTTTTGGAGAAAGGGTGTTGCATGAAAGAAGTATAAGAAAGTTTTGGATAAAATTCCATCAGACCAAAATGTTCAGAAGCTAGCAAGACTCTCATTGAATCTTCTTAGACCAGAATGTTGCTTCTATCAGAAGATTCATGTGAAATCTAAAAGATCATAAGTTTTCACCACAAGTTATGTACAAGGGTTTTCATACAGTTACAAGACAAATCCCTGAAGTATTTCAAGATATTGAACACTAGTACGATTCAAGAAAGTTATCAGAATGTTCTCATCAAAAGGTTCATCAAAATGTCCTAATGCTCTGCAACTAGAAGCAGCTGTCACTGTCATAGTGTCAACTTTTGGTTAAAGTGGAAGAAAGCCAACTAGACTTACACAGACGCGTACACCTTGTGTCTAACAACTACTTTTGCTTGTAAACAAGATAAAGGAAGATAAATCTGCTGGAACAACTTGAAAGAACCATTTACAAAAAGTTGCAAATCTACACCAACCTTTCAATCTTCCCTCAAGTCTTTCTTGAATATTCCCACTCTTTGTAATTTTCATATATTGATCATTGATCTGTTAGTGAGTGGATACAACATTCATTTCGTCTCATAATGAAAGTTTTGTTTGCTGTAATATGTGACCAAAACAGTATTTGTAAACCAGAAAAATGATTCTTTTATCGAGTAAACAACCACTTTTGTCCGTGAGAGTGTCAGACGGTGTCACTTTGGCCCCTAAGAGATGAAAATTAACAAACAAAAAAAGATTCTCAACTGGTGTCAATCATTAGTCACTTTGGTCCCTGCCGTCAGGAAAGTAATCACTTTTAAGGACCAAAATGACAGTAAGTAATCACTTTCAAGGACTAAAGTGACTAACAACCGACAGTTGAGGACCTTTTTTTTTTAATTTCGTATCTATCAGGGACCAAAGTGACACCACCTGTCACTCTCAAGGACCAAAGTGGTTGTTTACTCTTCTTTTATCACATAGTGAGTGAGCACTTGTGTGAGTCAAAAAAAGAGTGAAGTGAATTGAGCCTGAAGAGGTTGTGTTGAAAAGAATACTTGTTGTGTTTTGCTTGAAGAGGCAAGGAGAAAGAATACTTGTGAAAGGCCTGAAGAGGTTGTGTGAAGAATACTTGTACTGGTGATTTACATAGTGAAAAATTTCACGAAGTGTGATTACTAGACGTCCTAAGGAGTTAAGAGTGAACCATGATAATTTCTATGAGCAGCATCTTCTATCCCTATATCTTTATTGTTGGTGCAAGCCCTAGTGGCCAATCTATTTTATAGATTTTGTATCAAGACTCTTGTGTTTATATATATATATTAATGCACTCAGACAAGATTCATTATTGTCTTTTATTTCATAGCATTTAATGAAGTCCTTAGAATAGCAACGTTCAGTTCATAGGAACATCAAGTGTGACTTGATCGTGGGACCTCTATGAATAACATAAATGCTATTCTTAAAGTATCCCTAGTCAAGTATTATTGTTAATAAGGACGACTATAATACATAGAGACTACTACGTGAGTAGACTGATGGCCACATCTCACAGGCCATGGGCAAGGAGTTGTCAAGTCAGCACGTAGATATGAACATTAAGGCAATGTTCATACTGGATTTACCCACCATTGGAAGGCTTCATACTAGTTAACCAAGTGTCATAAGCCTTTTCTAAGGTAACCATGGTAAAGCAAGTCCTTAGACTTGAGGTCACTACGATCCCTACTTCGAGGAGTCGTATGCTTAGGTGCTTTCAAATGTCATGTCATAACTGGGTGATCATAAAGTTAGTACTCGGGCATGCCACGAATCAATTGGGGTGTGAGTGGCGTAGAGAGGATTCGTCCCTCCTGCGTAACGGGGGTAATGTCCTAGGCCACTCGATGGAGTGTGGTATGTGAAGTGTCTGGCCAGACTGACATTAGGACAATATGTGATATTGGACTAATGTATTTGCACACCCTTTCTGGGATCGAGAAACTATGATTGGATATAATGAGGATGACACTATGTATGCCTCATCTTATAGATTGGGTAGCGATGACGTATTTCTAGATGCTAATCATCGTTTATAATAGTTAGCATTAATTAATATGTTGATATTAATTAATACTAATTATTATTGCCAACGCTATAAGAGCCTATAGGGTCACACACAAAGAACGGTATGTCTGTGAGTTTATATTTAATTAAATATGATTTAATTAAATATGGAGCAACGTCTAATTAAATGTGATTTAATTAGATGTGTATTAATTAAATGTGACTTAATTAATAGAAGGGAATAATTAATTAAATGAGATTTAATTAATTATAGTATAAGGGAATAATTAATCAAATGAGATTTAATTAATTATGGTTTGCATTTTAATTTAAATTGGACTTGAATTTAAAATGTGATCCCTCGTGGTAAGACCAGTTAATGTGCGCAGTGGGGAGGAAGGCAAACCCTAACTCTATTAAAAGGAGCTAAGCGCCTCTCTCATGGATCAGACTTGTTACACACTTGTTTGAGAGATACACAATGAGCATAGTGAACACACCCTTCACCCCTTTGGCTCCATCCACAGCTAGCACTGCTCCCAGACGGTGTCATTCGCGTGGACTGAGTAGAGAGCGTCTCCTTTGGCGCTTGGTGATTGATTTGCTCACGCTTTAAGAGGTAATCTTTAACCTTGTGATTCTTGGTTGCTTAAAAGGTCTCAGACAAGGGGTTGTTCCGCTGGTGGGTCTTTTAGAAAATTTAAAATTGTCCCATCAAACCCCAACAGTGGTATCAGAGCTTGGTGTTTCATCAGAAGATTTCCAAAAGTTTTGTAGGGCGCCAAAAGTATTCAAGGGTAACAATGATCAACCCCCTTCTTGTTACTCACTAATCCACTTCACTTTTAACAATCCATATGCCTCACCCTAGCACCATTTGAAACTGGTTGTATGATCTTGGATAAAATAACCATAATGATCCCTTAAGCACATACCGATTTCTGTCATACCTGAAACATGATTGAAGGCAGCATCAATATTGCATTTAAGGTAACCGGCATCAATCTTTTTCCATGTTACCCAAGGAATGGATCTACTACACCCAATATTCTCCACTTCAATTCCATGAGTTGTTGTCCATCCATTCAGCAAAGAGAAGTCACGGTGCAGAACTTCAAATCTAGTTTCATATTTGCCTTCCCAACACTGCAAATTCCTCTTCTACCTCAAACTTTACAATGTCATTGCAAATCCCTCTTGTATCAGTACTCAGACAAGCCACAGAGAAAAAAAAAATCTTTGAAGTTGTCCCTCAATAATACTTGTGTCTCAATAATGTGCCATATATGCCAATCTTCCCAACAGATTCTCGAAAAATATGCATGTGAATAAAACATTGACAATATTTTCCAGCTCAGAATTACAAGTTACATAAACCACAGAATAGTGAATGCCTTTGGCCTGCAACTGAATTCTAGTACTACTTGTGTCCTTGCAAAATCTCCAGAGAAAAATGTTCACTTTAGAAGGAACTTTTAGCCGCTAAAGAGTTTCTCAATCTCTATCAACCATCCAATTTTGCATATTAGAGAACCTATCCATATACAACCTATAACCTTATTTTACTAAATACAGGCGTTGCTTATGGAAGCCCCAAATGATATTGTGGTCCTCAACTTCATCAAACAAAGGCAAACACATACTTTTTTAAACATCTTCAGGTGGAAACATCAGATGCAACAACTATAGATTCCACTTCTTCTTATCATCGCAAAACAAATCCCGCATTGTCAAATCAAAGAATGGTTGAGCATACTGGTTTTGAGTATTTATCCGAGATTGATTCCTCACCCAATTATCTGTCAAAAGTTTAATTTGACTACCATCTCCAACCACTAAGCGAGACCCTTCTCTAAAAGCTTTCGATACTTCTCTAAGCATAGCTTGGATTATGGCCCAAAGGAGCACTGAGAAAGTCACCATTTGGATAGTATCTAGCTACGGATACAATTATGACTAAAGCATCAAGCCTTGTAATGAAGTTCCAGCCTTGTTTCCCCAAAAGAGCCATATTATAGGTCTATAGATAACAAAATCATCAGAGTCCTTCATCCTAATTTCTCACAATGAGCTTTTTCCACTTCATCCAATCTATTCCCCCTCCTCGACTCCCCCTTATAATGCCACTAATATGAATTTATCATATTTTGGATTTCATCACAAATGGAATGAGGAATAAGTTAAATACTCATACAATATGTTGGAATTACTTGGAGAACAGATTTAATTAAGACTTCACGACCAGTCATTGACATAGATTTAGTGCTCAAAGAATTAATTCTCGTCCAAACCTTATCCTTAATGAAACCAAAAACTGAATTTTTGCTCCTCTCTATCATTAAAGGTAGACCAAGATACCTACCAATGCCCATAGCAACCAATACACCCAACAAAATATGAAAGCAACTATTTTGTGTCAGCTGAAACATTCTTACTAAATTAAACTTTTGATTTAAGAAGGTTTATCTATTAACCAATGCGGCTTCATACACCCCAAGAATGTTCTACATCTCCATAGCTTCCTTATGATCAACTCTAAAGAATAAAAAACAATCATTTGCAAAGAGAAGGTGAGACACCACAAAAGCTCCCTTGCATATTTTAAGCCATGAAGATTACCTTTTTGTTCAAAATTTCTTATCAAACCCGAGAGCCCTTATGCACAAATAATGAAAAGGTAGGGTGAGAGAGGAGATCACCTTGCCTCAAACCCCTTGAAGGAACTATTGGCCCAATGTTATCATCATTAATGTGCACTAAATGATTAACAGATTGAGCACACATCGTAGTCCAAATTTATCCATATGTGAGAGAAACCTAATTGGATCATCATACCCTTTAGAAAATGCCAACCAATCTTATCATATGCTTTGCTAATATCAATTTTTAGAGCCACCTCTCCATGTTTTCCTTTAGATTTAAATTTCATGTAGTGAACAATCTCACTAGCTATCAAAGCATTACCTAAAATGGATCTACCTTGGATAAAAGCTGATTGTTCTTCTGAGATACATTTGTCAATAACCTTCCTTAATTAGTCTATTAGCAAGCACCTTTGATACAACATTATAAAGAATTTGCAAACAGAGATTGGCCTTAAGTCCTTCATGCTCCTCAGATCTTCACATTTATGAATCAATACTATGTTTGTCTTTGTCATTTGCATAGGAAGGATACCATCATTCAACCACTTATAGCCTTTTTCAAAAACCTCTTCAAAAGCCTTATCTGGATGCATGTATGATAAAGCATCCTAGAACTCGATTTGACTAAAAAGGTTCTATTAGCAAAGCATTATCCTCCTCATTTACACGCAACTGAATACAACCAACACCTTATCACAATCTCCCTCATTCTTATGGAACAAGTTTTCCATAATATTATCTAGCAACTTGACACATACCTGGAGAAATATCCACTTCAACATTGTAATTGTTCTACAGCTTGAGAATGCAGTTTTTCTTCTTTCTTTGAGTAGCAAATGCATGAAAGAAATGAGTATTACTATACCCATCCCTCATCCATAAATTCTTTGCTCTTTGTTTCCAATATATTTTCTCTTGAATTAACAAAGCCACCAACTTATTCTTAAGGCTAGTAGTGCAACACCATTTCTCCAAAAATGATATTACACCATAGTAACCAAAAGTTTTGCAAAGATTTAGAAAATATTTGGTAAAAGTTTGTAATGCTTGTTCGAAAATTTGAGTAAATTTTTTCGTTTTCATAAAAAAAGATGAGAAGCGTGGGGAATAATATTTCTTGTTTCCTTTTTAAATATTTTGAATGCAAAGTGAACCATTATGTACAGAAAAATACTCTCTTTCTCATATATATAAGTCATGATATTTTACAAAGGAGTTTGTTCTAAGACAAACTTTTGATTTTATACTGCAAAAGGAAAAAGAAGTTAAAACTACTCTAAACCAAAAAGTACAAAAGTGGTAAAATAAAAATATACGCTACTATATACAGTCAAGCCATGATCCCATCATTCTACACAAAAAGGGATCTACTACACTAAAACCCTAACTCAGATATGTCTATGGGCAAGACCAGGTAGATCCTCCTATTCCGGGCAAGCTAGACTTCAGGTGCGGAACCTGAGTCACCGAAACCCAATCAAAATCAAACCTGGATAGGTCTAGTCTAGGAAAAGACTCTCTAGCAAGGTCAGAAGTAGCCCAAGAGTAGATAGACTATTCGAGTTCCTCTTCGGGATCCTCTTCGATTTCCTCATTCGACAAGGATTCAGATAACCAAATGATGTCTTCTGATTCTGACTCTGATGGAAGAGGTTGAGGGGAATATGCTGGCGGATTCGCTTCTCCCTGAGGCAAAACCGGAATGTAACCCACAGAACCCTCGGTTCTTGCAGGTGCTGCGATAGAGGTGTCTTCTGAGGTTTTATCTTGGTTCTCATAGGAGGATTGGTCTCTTGATTTTGAGGGAACATGATCAGAACCATTTCCATCATGTCCTGAAGGATGTGAACTACCACCTCCACTATCACCACTATCCTCACTATCGAAGATCAGGTCATCTGAGATAGTTCCTAAAGGTCTCAACTGTTGCCAGGGTAACTTAACATCTAATATCATCTGCTCATGGATGGAAAGTGGGTCTTATGGACCTACACCTTCAGTGTCTACTACTTCTACTCTCCCCACAAATCTTCCCCACTCTGTGTGAGGATTTATGTTCCACCATACATTATTTCCCCATGAGGTGCTAAGCTCAGGTGTCGGACATTTCCCAGTCCCTTGTCATTATGTGCCATCTACTCAGTCATGTATCAACACAACAAAGCAGGCAAGGGTGAAACTCTCACTCAAGTTAATAGAAGTAGTACAAGCACAAAACATAGATCACACAACACTCAACTCAAAAATTAAGAACAGATCAATCTCATAGATAATCAAGTCATTCAAGTCAGCGTAACTGTGTAGTAAAGCATATGAAAACACACAACCAAATCTCAAACAAGCAGATCTTACCTTGCATCTGTGAACCTACAAAACAATGTAATCACACGAATATATCATCACATCATCATTTTATATATGCATGCCTCTTCTATATTTCTCAAATCACACCGGTGTAGTGCTCTAAGGAAACTTTTCCAACCTCACACCATTGAGCATTCGGCTGCAGTAAACTTAACAGCATAAACAGGGAATCCCGTCTTTAGAACCCTGAGAATACTTCAGAAATACTGTATTTAAAACTTAATGCCAAATCAGAAATAGAATTGCCAGTCAGATTTATCCAAGTCGGGTATTCGATTTGTCTCGGCTCGAGGATATTCACTGACACAACCTTTTGAGACTTTCAAAACTCAGATAATCCTAGTAGACAATTGTAGTCCAACAGAACTTGTTTTCAACCCCAGCCTCTAGGTTGTATGCTCAAAACGTCTTTATGCAAATGCACAGAATATAATTATCTTTAATTCCTTTTTGATTCTCTTTGTAAAACTTCCTCTGTTTTACTATCTCTCTTTCTCAAAAATCTCTGAATCTCTCCAAAATTCTTTGTAAGAAACAAATCAAATCCTTTTATGGAAAGACCACTTGTATGAACAGATAACTGTTTAAAATCACTGTTTCTCATAAAAGTCTTTTTACTGTATAATTTGAAAACGTACAACTCTTGTCTTCTTTTACTGTATTATTTAGGGATTAATTTATTCTTTTGGTTTTAATAGCTCAACAGAGTGAATTGTTATAAAAAGTATTTAACTGTATTTCAAGAAAATCAAACCGGGGCATAGCCACTTTGGATTGATCAGGAGAGAAGATATCAACAGTATTTAACTTATGTCTGCTTTTAAAACAGTAGATGTCGGTTCTTAGATTTTAGATATTTCCTTGGGAATCGAATAATTACATGGCGGCTGAGCCGACTACAGTAATCAATGTCCAGCTTTCTTGAAAATTTAATACATGCTTAGTGATCGAAATAAAGCTGATTAATTACGACTTAAGTTTATTTTCGAAGATGAAAATATTACACAACGGCATACCATCTTTGGTAATCAGTACCCTACTGTAAAATCGATCTTACGCACTAAGTGAACGTAGTCAATTAGTTTCTCTTCGGAAATATTTAAGCTCCAATTATCTTACAGGAAAAAGGCCCGTTGAAAAGCCTATCTCACTAATTTCCACTGCCATAGACATTGGAAATTAAACTGAGTTACATGCATATATATACAGATTGGATACCCACTCGATATTTTCCATAATAATATAACAGTAGAATTCCCGAGAATCCATTACCGTTACATTAAATTCTGAAAGATGCCATAACAGTAGAATTCTCCGAGAATCTATTACTGTTACACTCTTTTATCCATTTCAATCTATTTATATATACATTATTTAGAAAATTGCTTTTTTCCCAATTTTATCTTGTCACGTATATACCGGGTCCCTAGTGTTAAGATTTCCCCAAACAGCGTATCAATACAAACCCCAAGCCAGAGAGAGACGGACTGCTTTAGCCCCTTCATAGGTCTCTCTTCCTTTCTAGACAGATCCATGCATACTGATAAACCATTTATCTTAACCATCACCTTGTATATAAATGACAGATAATATCTAGGTTTTCACAAATAATAAATTGTATTTTCTTTGCGGTAACATCTTATTTACGGCTAGTCTAAAATTTGCCATTATAACAGTATGTTTACAAAAACTCAAAAGTGATTTTGCCATAACTTCTTTACTCATGCGAAAATTTGGATAAATTTGGGCATTATAGCTCTACAATTTATATTTAACACAAAACAATTAAATTAAAGCTATAAAACAATTATAAAGCATATATAAACAAACAAAAAGCTATAAACATACAAACAAACAATTCAAACACAAACAAGAATCAAACTCATACTACTTAAATTAAATTGAAAAGAGAAACCCCTTACCTTGGCCAAAATTTGAAGAAGAACAACCAAGAACACCAAAAGAAATTTAAGAGTACTAAGAAGAAAAGAGAGAGCTTTGTGTTTGCCTTCTTGATCCTTGGCTTGGTGTGAGTTAAAATTATGAAGCAAGAGGCCTATTTATAGATGGGAGGGGGCGGCCAAATGGGGACCAAGAGGTAATAAAAATATTGTGACCTCATCCTACTTTTTTACCCCATATGTCATAAAGCCATAGTTTATAAATTTTCCATTTTTCCCATTGACTAATTCTAATGACTAAGCCTATGAGTCATAAAGTAAAAAACTCATCCAAGGGCTCTTATCCAAGGTGGATGTCGACTAGCATATGGAGGAAGGGGGACCATTTTATTGAATAGTGAAAAACTTTATGGTTTGGTAAATAAACGGAAAACTGAGGGTAACATAGTCCTTCTGCAAGAAAATCCCAAAAACAATTTATTAAAAGGTGAGGACCTATGGAAAATTTTGAAAATAACTATTAATAGTCCTAAAGACTTCATACAAGAGTTTCTAAATTTTTACGTTAAAGGGTAGGCTTTACGGTTTACACTAACAAGAAAACAGACATGCCGTAAGTGCAAAATAGTAATTTTTCAGAAAATTCCCAGAAAATCACAAATTTAATTTAAACACCAATGGTCCCTCTTAAAATTTGATTTTGAGCACTCACTGATCACTAAAAATTCATTCTGGTTTCCGTAAACTTCATTTTACGTGCTTACTGGGACCGAAAAAGAAACTTTTTATCTGTCTTTCAAAAAATTTCAAAATAAATTTTGTAATTCATAAAAAATGTAAAAACATGGTGTATTGTTCCATTTTTTCGTTTTGACATCATTTTGGCCTCCGTATCAGTTTTTAGCTCTTACCGTCAACTGTAGGGACCAAAACTGTAATTTCAGAATTTACTTTTTTAAAAAATTTTAGAAAAATTCCAGAAAATCATAAATATTATAAGAAACAACTTTTGTGAAGAAAGATAATTTTCTGGATTGGTTTGACATATTCTTACTAATTAAACTCTTATTCGTCTATTACGGTAAGTACGATTTTCAAACGTCATAAGAAAAGTGGCTGTTGTCATGAAATAATTTGATAAGTATTATAAACCCTTAATTATAAGGCCAACATAATTTTATTATCACTTAGTTTACACCAGATCATATAAAACAGATAAAAGACAGAAATACAGAAAACAGAAATCTATATAAAACTTAACTATTTTACTATTTACGCTGTAATACTTAACCGTAACTGGTCATTCTATTTTTCTTAGGTTTCTATCAGGTCTTTGTGATCTCTATCTTATCTATTTTCCTATCTCTAGTATGCATCCTTTTTCTAACTAACAGACTACGGAGTTCCATCTAAAGGGACTAAAACTGTATTTTCTTTGTATCCTCCTCTTAATAATACAAACTAAATTCCTAAAATCTTTATATGTCATCAAGCTACTATGTCTTTCCTTAAATACCTTGTGAAAGTGTTGTATGAATTTTCCAAATTTATTTTGTCACTTATCCTAATAATCAGAATATCCGTATCTAATTTTCTGACTTCCATATTTAGTTCTAAACTACTAAGTTTTTATCCCAAAAACTTCTAAGTAATTTTAATTCTCTTAAATTAATACTCTGTCTCTTAGAGTGAAATTTTAGAATGTTACAAGTAGCCTTAAGCCAAGTTGCCTCATCCCCATGGTGACAAAGCTGCTTAATTCTTTTCTTACACTGCTCAACCTCCCCCTGTATCTCCTTATTATCTACTTCTCCCAACAGTCCAACTCCGCAACGCACCCATTCGACTTGGCTTATAAGATATTATCATCTGATACTTATAAACAACCTCATTCAACTCAGGATCATGAAGCCACACATTTTCAAAGCGAAATCTGTGTGCATGATGCCTAAAAACACTTGGTTCACATGATAAGAGAATAGGTCAATGATCCGAGATTGATGCCAACATATTTTTTAACCTTACATCAGGAAAAAGTTGAAGCCAAATGTCAATTGCCATTGCTCGGTTGAGTTTCTTTTCCAATGCATTCTCAGTACCCAAGCTCTTCCACCAAGTAAACAGGTAATGCCAATCAAGTTACAATCCCTTATGGTCTCGTGGAAACCATTCAACAACCAATTTGGATGATCCAATCTCCCTTCCTTGTCATTAACACTAGGCAAATCATTAAAGTCTCCAATGATGCACTAAAGTAACTGAAACATAGCAACCCATCATTCCAACTTCACCCAAGACTCTACTCTGGCTACGTTCAGGTAAACCATAGAAACAAGTTAACCTCCAAAGGCCCTTCTAATGATCATTGATCTCCACGTTAATATAATAATTTGAAGAATAGTTGATTAAGGTGCAATCAACTTGATTTCTCTAAAGAAGTGCCAAGCCACCTCCTCTCCCTTGTCTATCCACAGCAAAACCACAATCAAACCCCAACTGTACTCGAAGCTCCTCTCTTTTATTTGAATTAACCAAAGTCATAGTAAGCAATAGAACATCTGCTCTATTACCTAGGCCTCAGTAGTTCCAGCTTAATACTATCATTGTTCCTGGTAGGCCTGAGTAAAAGGACTTGCCATTAAAAATGTTGGTTACTTGAAGAACTAGTATCTTAGTAACATCCCTCCTACGTTTACGTTTGCCTTGTGTTTCCTGATCCTATACAATAATGTCCTCCATAAGTTGTTACGTTTGCATTGTAATTTTAAGGAGCTGTGCTTAATTGGTCTGCCTCCACCGGTCCACCCTCCTGAAGCCACCTTCGTCCACTGACCAAACCACCACGGAGGATCTCATCCCAAAGACTCGCTCCCCACAACCTGACTCCCTCGTCCTCTTCCATGTCAAACAAATTTGGACAAAATTGCTCCACATTGCTGAGAATACCACATAGGAAACATAAAACACCCAACCACTCATAATTGAATTGCACTACCTTCCATCAGAGACGGACCCAGGATTTTTGTGCTATGGGGGCAAAACTCATATATAAATTTGCAACATACAAAATATATTATAACATTTCAGAAAGTATATATATATATATATATATATATACATCATCACTGTTCTCTACGAGTTTTCATATTTTGAAAATATTGAATGATTTTCTCATTTTCAACATTCTCAAAAATATCTCTCTCTATATATATAAGGAACCAAACAATCATTCAACTGTAATAAAAAAAACAATCATTCAACCATTCATCTCCCATACGATTTCGCATCCAATTATGCATAGCAAAGAAAACTCTCTCAACGGTCGCAATTGCCACGGGTAGTATCAAAGCTAAGTCCAAAAGCAAATATACCAACAGATATACAACATGTTTTTTGGTCTCCACAAGTTTTATAGAAAGATTACTAATCCCCTTTAATTCTGAAAATGCACTATCAGAGCACATATCAAAGAAGTAATTTTCAAGCTAACTATCTAGTGTCAAAAGTTCAACGGGAGAAAATTCCGAAGGATAAAATTGAGCAAAACAAATCAACTTCTCCTTATCAAATGCAGAAAATGAATCTCGTGGATTTAAGCGTGCTACACAAAGAAGTAACTCAGTATTCACTTCTGTAAAACGGTTATTCAACTCTTGAAGTTGTCGATCAACCACTTGATAGAATAATTCAACTTGAATAATTCACTTCTATACTTTTTTTTATGCCAAGAAATTATAACAACTGTGTTATTCTAATGCCAAACAATGATAATTGCAGGCTAGCAAGCTGTTACCAATACATGAAAGATGAAAAATTATTCACATTATAGGCTGTGTATACATTTACAATAATAGAAAAAAGCCTCAAAGGCTAAAAGAGCCCCAACTGACATCAACAGCATCGATGATCTTTCCATGTAGTGAGACTACTCTAGCATAAACAATTATACCACGATCAAGGCCTTCTAAATATAAGCCTTTTGAGAAGTCTAGGGGACATCCTCTTGCATCTGTTACCACCTTCACTTCTATACTATTATATTTTATTTCAAAAAATTGAAAATCAAGTGGGGGCAATTGCCCCCACACCCTTCGCTGTAGGTCCGTCCCTGCGGCTTCCATTCACCCCCTGGTCTCTTCACCTTTTTCTACCGCTTTAATGGTTGACGAACATCTACACGAACCATGATTCACACATACGTTCTTCAGAACTCGGTATTATTATTTGGTTAGGAAACTCTTCCCCTACAACTGACCCAGAATCAACATATGATTATCAAAGAACCATGGCCACCATTGAAGATCCTTTGAAGGTCCACCTTGTGATAGAATTGAAAGATAAAGAGACCTAGCTCCACCTCTTGGATAACAACACTCTTTGGTTAGGGAGACCAAGAGGATTTGTTTTCCATGCTATAATAATGCGCAGACCATCAAGCAAACAGGTAGCCCTCAATCATTCAATCAAGATCAAGTATGGATTATGGAATGATCATCTCCCTCCTCTCACCATGTAGCTATTGGACTTGAGAGCAAAAAGAGCAAGTTTGTTTGTGTTCTTCCTCTTGAGTGTAACCGGTTGGATCTCCAAAAGAGAAGAAGAGATGTTAGTTTTGTAATTGGAACAAAAAAAAATGATTAAGGAGATGAGAAAAGGGAGAGGGCCGAGAGGTAGAAGAGAAGAGAATATAGAGAGAAGTGAGAGCAGGAACATGGTTTCAAATTGCAGTCCGCATCAGGCCGCAACATTGTTGTTGCGGTGGTGACCGCAACCGCATCACACCGCAATTGCGCTGTGTTTGAAAATCACGAAAAAAATCGCAACGCGACGCTGCAACATAGCGGGTGGAACGACCGCATCAGGCCGCAATAAGCATTAAAGTTTCCATAAAAAATATTTTTTATTCTTTCTCTTTCTTTATTTAGTATACTTATAATGAATTTTGAAAAGTTGAAATATATTAAGATGATAATGAGCTAGTGATGAGGGAGAGAGTGGGATTTGGGAGAAAAAACTAGATATGTGAGATTTTAAAGATTAGTCATGATGAATTATATTAGGTGCAAACTTAAAATATATTCACACCGCAATGGCCGCAGTACACGTCACAATAGCCGCAATACCCGCAATCGCAATAGCCACAACCGCGACTGCAACCGCAATTTGAAATCTTGAGCAGGAAAAATTGAAATTGAGCTTACTTTTTTTTATGAACACAAGGGGACGGGTCAGTCTCTTTAAATAAAAGGGGTGTCTTTTAAATTTTCTACTTGGTCCATAATGCCCTTAATAAAATTAAATGGGTGGGGACATTTGGGGAATTTCGATAGGCAATTAAACCTTAGGCTATACTTTTTAAATAAAAAGATTAGGGTCATGTTTAGGAAAAAAATTGGTAATTAATTTGGATGTTTATAATGCTTAGAACAGTTAAGCATTATTTATTTTTTAGTAAATAGGTAAATATAAAATTGGGCAAATCAACAGAGTTTATTTTCCGGAAGAGATCCAACATTCAATTAAGCAGAGATAAAAAAATCAGGATGTCACATGAAATTAATCAGGGATTTATTTCTAGAGATATTTTGAAGCTAAGTAGCTTCGGTCTAGTTTCATATGTTTTTTCCCTTTTCCATTCTCCATACAAATGATTTCTCTTCTCAATCTCAACCGTTCAAATTACTGTAAAAATTTCACTCTATCAATAACTTGTATATCATTATATCACTAAAAACTGTTGACTATATATAATAAATGTTTAAAAGATCAAACGTTCAAAATAATGTAGCAAGACATTATTTAAAAGAAACGTTTTGTAGTGTAAGGTTTTGTTTGGGTTTAAAAGCCTAATTTTTAGTTTATGAAATAGTTAGCTCTACTTTAAATTCTTTTTCTTTTTTCATATATGTTTTGAAGTGTAATGTTATGGAGAAGAGGAAAAACTTAGATATGTGCGTATGGAAAAGTTATATGAGAGAGTTTCTGAAAAAAATTGAAATCTAAAGTTGATTTCAATTTATATGAGAAACTATTAGTTAGAAAATTCATATTACACATGCTTAAATAGAAAAAATTATTGAAACAATATCTAAGTCTAATTAAGAGAGGTCTCTGTCAGGTCACATGCTTATTGCAGCAGACCACTGTGTGTGTAACTTGTCTCAGCTAACTATAACTAAAATGGTTCACAATTCAGGAGGATTAATGACTAGCTCTAATTAATTGAATCTTAGCAAGTTCTGAATGGCCACACATTCAAGAATGTACCCACAATTATTTAACATTATTATAGAGTTTTCTTTAAAATGTTTCAATCAATTGACACTATGCCAGATTTAGCTTTTTGTAGCGCTTTTTTTTTTTACTTTTTGTAGCGTTTTTCAAGCGCTACAAAGTTGGCTGCTACAAAAGGTGGGATAGCTTTTTGTAGAATTTTTCGAGAAAGCACTATAAAAAGGCATATTTTGCTGCTATATGGTCATGTTCACCAAACAGCAAGTGTTACAAGAGCATGATGGTGACTGTATATTTTCTACTAAATAAGAAAGATAACTAGAGTTTTCCCCTATCTCCAGAGCAGAACTCCTTCAGATGCAAAAGCATCTCTGCCTAACTGATAGCCAAAAGGGAAAGAGAATAACAGAATAGCAAAACTAACTCCTCCCTTGACAGTTGACGCTACCTCGATATATTCCCCCTTTCTCGTGATAAGTCCTCTCGTCCTGTAACTAACTATGGACACTCACTATATATCACCTCCATTACATTGCACAATTCCCTTCCTAACCCTTTTAGAGTACACTTGCCAAATCTTAGACCTACGGTTAGGCTGCACCTGTCCATCAATCGGGCCCTTAACCTCCTGGGCCCTAACAATGGCCATAGTTCAATTCATTAGTCATAAATACTAGATAAACATGCGAATTATATATGTGGTGTGTGTTATGCCTCCATCAGAACAGAAACAGTTGAGTAGCACCAATACAAGGCATCAAGAGCCAAATGAAACAATAAGAGCCTGACCAAACTGGACACAACCCGCAGTCACGTACCCCAAGGTTTCGAATTGCGGTTGCGGTTGCGGATGCGGTCGCGGCTACTGCGATTGTGGGTATTGCGACTATTGCGACGCGTACTGCGGCCATTACGGTGTGAATATATTTTAAGTTTGCACCTAATATAATTCATCATGACTAGTCTTTAAAATCTCACATCTCTAGTTTTTCCTCCCAAATCCCACTCTCTCCCTCATCACTAGCTCATTATCATCTTAATATATTTCAACCTTTCGAAATTCATTATAAGTATACTAAATAAAGAAAGAGAAAGAATAAAAAATATTTTTTATGGAGACTTTAATGCTTATTGTGGCTTGATGCGGTCCAATGCGGCCTGATGCGGTCGTTCCACCCGCTATGTTGCGGCTGTTGCGGTGTGTAACATCCCGAAATTTTCATTCTATGGGATAGAGTATTTATTTTGGAGGATTAGAATTACCTTTAAGATCTTCGGATAATAAATAATGGTTTAGAGCTGACATAGAAGTCAAAAGGCATTTTTACGGATATTCTTGACTGTTAGAATAAACTGATAAAATGAATATGGAAAATTCATACTTGATTCCCAAAAGGTATTAGATAATATGAAATGGTGACTTGATATTCCCTAAAGGTTTTAGAAGTTAAGTTTGGAATTTTAGAGAAAGATATAAAGGGAATTGCAGTTTTAGTCCGTCTACGGAAAACTCCGTAAACTGTTAGTTAAGAAATGGATGAATACTGGAGATGGAGGAATAGTTAACACTACAAGATAAAAGGTTCTTCGCAGCGACAAATCTCGCTAGGAAAAATATAAAGTTGTTGGGAAAGGGTCTTATCGCAGCGACAAAAATTTCGTTGCATGTTGTGGCGAAAAGTGCTGTTGCGAAAAGATTTGCAGCAACATTATGTGTCGCTGCTATAACAAATGTTTTCCCAACAACAAAGGTTGCTGTCGTATATGACATGTTGCAACAATATTTGTCGTTGCGATAAAGTAATTTTTCCAACAACAATTGTCGCTATCGTATATTACATGTTGCAACAACCTTTGTCGTTGCGAATAAAATATTTTTTCTCAACAACGCTAATCGTTGCCATATTTTTATATTTTTATCTTTATAAAAAAAAATATTGTTGCCATAAATTACATTTCCCAACAACTTAAATTGTTGGAATTAGTATTAAAATATACACATATTTTTAACAACTAATGTCATTAAAATTGGTAATATTAAATTTCTTTAATAAAAATTGATTTTTAAATTTTTTTTAGAATTAGTATTAGTCACATTAGTTAGACATCATAACTATTAAAAATAAACTATATTAAAACAAAAATCATGATATTATTAATGCAAAAAATATAAACAAGGTATAAACTTGATTTGCATAATATAAACATAACAAAATGCCATAAATTATTATTTACATAATTAATTGGTCATACATGAAAAAACTTGGAAATACATCTAGTCAACAAATAAAAAATATGACTCTCAAATATTAATTTCGTTGTCAAACTTTGCTCTAAATATCTTCTTTGCTTTATCTCCTTGTAATGTAGTTAAACTCCCTTACTTGACCTGCAATTCCAACACAACCAAGATTTATTCATTTAGTATGCCTTTTCCTATGTAATTAGTGAATCAGAGATTAAAAAAGCATATATAATTAATGAATAACAAAAAGAAACCTAAATATCCAACGCTCACCTTCGAACAATCTACAACAAAGTACAAAGAAAATATGCTAAAACACTCGTTTAAATTATTGTGATTCACTTGATCAATAAAGTCTTGGCATATAAAATCTCTTATAGCAAGGAAAAATTGAATTCTAGCTTCATCAAGGAGAAGAAAAAGAAAGAATATTACCTTTCAACAATGGACCAAAATGATAAAGCTTTTACAAATAATTGGATGGAGAATTAAATAATTGACTATATCACACATTTTATCGAACATGTTATAGACACTAACCTTGTGAGTCCAAAAAAAATAAAATTTTATGCCGATTCACATCATAAACAAAAACACAAACAGAAATATGAGTATTATGCAATCAGAGTCATCAAATAAACAAAAGAAAAAGGCAAAATGGAAAGGAAAAAAAGAAGCAAGAATGAGAGGAGTACGGCTTTTCCAACCACTGTTCCTTGGCCATTGCCTGTGACAAAGCACTCTTCCAAGAGGCTCTCTGGTTCATCTCCCGGTCCGATTCGAGTCACTCGAGCCGGTCTATCAATCTCGACGTCGAAGAATTTCAGAGACACTGCCACGTGGGAATTAGAAGCAACGGGTGCCTCTTCCTTTGCTTGTGCATCAGTTTTCTCCCGCAACAGCTGTTCTTATCATTGTTCTTGGTGGAGTTGTGAACTTGAGGGGATTGGGGCTGATGAAGGAACGGGTACCGCAAAAGTTGGAAAGCATGACGACGACGGTTTCTCGATAAAGAAATCAAAATGAAAACTTTTAGCATTTAAAACTAGCGCCTAAAGTAAGTCAAAAAAAGAAAAAAAAAACTAGCGCCTAATATTAGCGCCAACAATCTAAATGTTTTGGTTCTTTATAATTTATTTTATACTCAAATCAATTTTTTTAATATAAATTAAATTAAGTTACCAAAATATATAAATTAAATTAAGCATTCACACTTTGTAAGAAAAAAATGTATTAATAAAATGTTTTTCTAGAAAGTTTATTAAAAATAATAATACTGAGAAATGATATCTTCTATTCAAAGTTTATAACGTAAATAAAAAGTAAAACATGACCTAATAATTTACAACAAAAATATTGAAAAAAAAATCCGCATGTTTTATTCAAAAAAGTATCAAAGTCATTAAACAGTTAAAAAATCCTAAAAGCGACCTGCCTCTTCTAAAGTAAACAATTCACTTTAGAGTATAAAATAATTAATCTCAACCATTGATTTGAAAATTAAGAGTTGATATTGTAAGTACATGTATAACAAATCATAGATGTGTTAGAATCAAGATAGTCAGAATCGGACCAGTCATTGAACCCGATGAGGGCAGGGATTCAAGGTTCAGAGATTCGACCAGGGGTTCAACCAGTTGAACCGAGATATAATTAAATAATATTATTTTAAACCCTAAGCCCAATACAATATTGAGCAAAAATTAACATAAAAGTCATAATTTTATAAAGAAAAATTAAACTTTACTACTAAATGTCATAATTCATAACATAAAATATTCAAAATTACAAATAATTGAAGAAAGTGATATCTATTTTTTTTTTTTAAATTGAAAATTTTGATTTTTAAAAAAAATAATAAATAAAAAGATTGAACCGATTTTGGCCGATTTTTCCGATTGTTGACCGATTCTCGCTCAGGCCAGTTATTGGGGTGTTCCGAACCGGACAGGGGTCTGGTTCCCGATTCGACTGGCCGGTCTGGTTTTAACTACATTGGTTAGAATATCATCCCTTGATTTTCCCATTAAGGATTAAGATTACTTACTTTATACTTTACTGATAACTTTAGAAGAGTCAAATCCTAAAAAATAATAGATTAATTATATAATTAAAATTCACTTTCACTTTATCGACACTAGAATTAGTTTTTGAAAGTACAATTAAAATATGTAGTCACTTGTTAAAATGTAAATACTATAATAATATGAAAATGCTTAATTAAAAATATTTAAGTATTCAATAAATCGTCTTTTAGTCCTTGAAATTGTAGATATCGGACAATTTATCCTTAAAATTAACGAAATTGGAAAATTTATCCAAAGTATACTAGGTCCTAAAATCTCCATCTTATGTATACCTAGTATACTTTGGATAGTATGGAAGTAATAAGTCTTGTTGATATTACAGTTTAGAAACGGTAAGATAGTAAGTCTCATATAGACGTCTGTTTGCTATTTTCTGTCAATTATGTGTTCTATATGAAATTATGTGATCTAAGTGTTAAGAAAATTATTTTAGTCTTATAATGAAAGTTTTAAAATACCTATCAAGTTATTTCAGTAAAACAGTAACTTTTTCCTTGCTGTTTGATATCCGTATTTTCTGTTATTGATGGAAAAGGGTTTTAATAACACAACTATGTTAACCCAACCTTTTCAAACAAACTTCCTTCACAAAAGTTGTTTCTTTTAATATTTAAGATTTTTGGGAATTTTCTTAGAATTTTTGGAAAACTTTGGAAATTACCATTTTGTCCCTATTACTTACAGTAAGAGCAAATCACTGATTTAGAGACCAACCTGACGTCAGAAAAAGATTTTAAGTAGCTAAATCATGTTTTTATATTTTTGGGGATTTTTGGGAATTATTTCGTAATTTTCTGAAAAGCAGATAAAAATGCTACTTTTTCTGACGTTCATAAAGTACGGAAAACAGGGATTTCTGGTCAAAAATGAATTTTTAGTGATCAGTAAGTGTTCAAAATCAAATTTCAAGAGGGACCATTAGTGTTTAAATTCAATTTGTGATTTTCTGGGATTTTTCTGGAATTTTCTGAAAAAGTGCTGTTTTTCACTTACGGCGCGTTCGTTTTCTGTTGTTTTTACAAACTGCAAGGCTTATTCTTACCGTAAAATTCCCAAAACTCTTCCATCAGGTTCTTACATGTCATTTTCGAGATTCCTCATTTATTCTTACTATTTAAAATTGTTTTTGAGTGTTAGATTAGTAAACAGTCTATTTTAACCCTTAAATTGCGGAATAAGCCGAATTGAGACGAATAGAGGTATAGTGGCCATGATATGGAAACTTAGGAACTTTGAGGGGTTTGAATACAATTCTAAGAAGTATATAAGAGTGGGGAACATCATGATTGCCTTGAATAGTAAGGTGGGCAAGTAAAAAGACCATTTTGCCCTTAGTTCCCACTTAAAACTACCTAAACCCTAGGCTTTTGTCCAAGCAATCTAATGGCTCTCTTTCTCCCTCACTTGGTCAACATCAAGAGCTCATTTGAGGCCTTGGATCAGATTTCCTACCTTGTCATCAATCCTTGTGAAGAGCTCTAAGCCAATTAGGAAAAAGATTGATTAAACCTAATTAATAATTATGGAATTTAGGAGTCATGGCTTACCTCACACATTTTCTTAATTCCTTTATTCTCCCCAAGCTTGGGCAGCCCCCTCACCTATAAATAGACCCCCTTGGCTTGATAAATTTTCACTCATCCAAGAAGCCAAGGAAGCCTTGAAGACAACAAACACAAATTCTCTCTCTTTTCACTCTTAGTTCTTAAATTTCTTTTAGTGTTCTTGCTTTGTTCTTCATCAAGTTTTGGCCAAGGTAAGGGGTTAATCTTGCAATTTAATTTGTGAAGTATGAGTTTTGATTCTTGTTTATGTTAGGATTGTATGCTTTAGGTGTTTTTACTATTAAACCTTAATAAATGGTTTTATAGCCTTTAAATAATTATTTTGTGCTAAATATTAATAGTAGAGTTATAATGCTCAAATTTTCTCAAGATTTTCATGAAGCAAGAGGGTTATGTTAAAATCATTTTTAAACTTTTGTAAACATACCATTATAATGGCAAAATTTATACTACTGCAAATATAATTATACCGCGAAGAGAATACAATTAATTATTTTGTGAAAAACCTGGTATTATCTATCATTGATATACAAGGTCATGGTTAAGATAAATGGTTTATCAGTATAGATCTGTCTAGAAAGGAAGTGAGACCTTTGAAGGGGCTAAAGCAGTCCATCTCTCTCTGGCCTGGGATCTGTACCGATACGCTATTTGGGGAATATAATGGTAATGGATTCTCGATGAATTCTACTGTCTATGTTTTCAACAGTGGAAAATTGTGAAACAGTTTCAATGGACTTTTTTCTGAAAAATGAACCGGTGTTCAAGTATTTCAGAATATTTCAGTTTTGACCCCTGTTTAAAAAATTAATTACTTTTTAGTACTATTACATACCTTTGAATGAAAATGAAGTATGAGTTGTCTGAGATAAATGGTTCTGTGTTTTATCTGAGTAGTGAAATTCTGTGTTTTCCTGAGATGTGTGCTTTGGTATTTTTATCTGAGAAACGTGGTTCTGTGTGTACTTGTGATTCCATGTTTATTTGAGAGTTAAGTCGTAAGCTGGTGTCTGTGGTTACTAAGTAAAATCTCTTAGAGTAGCGGGCGGAATGCTCGTGGCTCTATGCCGAAATTCCTATGGTAAAATCTCCTTGAGTAGCGAGTGACTTACTCGTGGGTGTGGTCCCGAATATAAGTGGTAAAGTCTCCAGGAGCAGCGGGTTCTTTTCTCGTGGGTGTGGTCCCAAAATTGTGTCGTAAAATCTCTAGGGGTAGCGGGTTCTTTTCTCGTGGGTGTGGTCCCGAAATTCTTAAGTAAAATCCCCAAGAGTAGCGGGCAAGAAGCTCGTGGGTTTGTCCCGAAAGTATAGAGTCTTGTGTGAAATTTCCTGTTTAAGATGTTGAATGATTCCTTTGCCGTATATTGTTCTCACTTGATGTTCCCAAGTGCTTTGTTGAAAGCGATGTTCCCACTGGATGTTCCCAAATGTGCAGTGTTGAGTGAAATTCTTATTGTGCTGATTATCTGATATATTGATATACTGGTTATTTTAGTATAATTCCTTAGTGATTGTGCTGTGTGTTGCTATGGGTCGTACTTCCCTTATTAAGTTGTTTAGAGTTTCACCCTTGCTGCTTTGTTATGTTGATGCATGACGGAGTAGATGTTTGACCCAAGAAGGGGGTTAGCTCTTAGGAGAGGAGCTGAAGGATGCTGCTGAGTAGATGTTATGGATTTCAAGAAGATTAGATGGTTACTGTGTTAGTTGGGTAGGGGTTTAGAGACCAGACTGGCTCAGATGTTCACTGTCTTACTTTAAATTCTTTCCTGTACAAACTCTGATGATTTTATATATATATGAGACGAGATCTTTTTCGCATAGTATTGCGTTATGCTTCCGCACTTAAACTTTTTTGAAAAGAATTAATACATATTTCTCCATCCTTCTCTGTGTTTAAAAGAAGAAAAAATTTTACTCACGTTTTTGGAGAAGGAATGTTGAGTTTTCACTAAATATTTTCTAAGTTATTTCGAAATTCATTGGTAACTATGGTGTAACATCCTTTTTGGAGAAAGGGTGTTGCACGGTGTCGCATTGTGGTTTTTTCCGTGATTTTCAAACATAGCACAATTGCGGTGTGATGCGGTTGCGGTCACCACCGCAACAACAATATTGCGGCCAGAAGTGCAACACCCTTCCTCTAAAAAGGATATTACACCATAGTTACTAATGAATTTCGAAATAACTTAGAAAATATTTAGTGAAAATTCAACATTCCTTCTCCGAAAATGTGTGTAAAAATTTTTGCTTTTTAAGAAGATGAGAAGGATGGGGAGTATAAATGTTTTCAAAAAGGTTTTCAATGCGGAAGCATAAATAAAACTTGTATGAATATAATCTTGTTTCATATAACCATCAAAGTTTTAACAAGGAAAGATTAAAAATAATACAGTGAATATCCGAGCCAGTCTAAATCTCTAGACCTCTACCCAAAATAATACCGTAACCATCTAGTCTTCTTGGAATCCACATTCATCTATACAGCAACATCCTTCAGATTCTTCTTCTTAAGAGCTAACCCACTTCTTGGGTCAAACATTTACTCCGTCATGCATCAACACAACAAAGCAGACAAGGGTGAAACTCTAAACAACTTAATAAGGAAAGTACGAGCATACAGCAACATACCGCACAAACACTATGGAACCATACTTAAGAAATCAATATATCAGCACAATAAGAATTTCACTCAAACACAGCACATTCAGGAACATCCAGTGGGAACATCGCTTTCAACAAAGCATTTGGGAACATCGAGTAAGAACTTTATGCAGCAAATGAATCTTTCAATATCTTAAACAGGGAAATTCACACAAGACTTTCTATACTTTCGGGACAAACTCACGAGCATCCTGCCCGCTAATCTTAGAGATTTTACTTAAGAATTTCGGGTCATACCCACGAGAAAAGAACTCGCTACCCCTAGAGATTTTACAACATAATTTCGGGACCTACGCACGACAAAAGAACCCGCTGCTCCTGGACACTTTACCACTTATATTCGGGCCACACCCACGAGTAAGTCACTCGCTACTCAAGGAGATTTTACCATAGGAATTATGGCACCTAGCCATGAGCATTCAGCCCGCTACTCCAAGAGATTTTACTTAGTAACCACAGATACCAACTTACGACTTAACTCTCGAATAAATACGGAATTCCAAGTAAACACACAACCACGTTTCTCAGATAAGAATACCAAATCACACATTTTAGGAAAACACAGAATTTCACCATTTAGATGGAACACAGAACCACTTATCTCAGACAACTCATACTTCATTTTCGTTCAAAGGTATATAATAGTACTAAAAAGTAATTAATTTATTGAACAGGGGTCAAAACTGAAATATTTCGAAAATACTTGAACACCGGTTCATTTTCAGAAAAAGCCCATTGAAACTGTTTTCACAAATTTCCACTGTTGAAAACATAGAGAATACTGAACCAAAAATATATAACAGTAGAATTCACCAAAAATCCATTATCATTATATTCGCCAATCATCTTAGTCACGTATGTACCGAGTCCCTAGGTTAAGAATTCCCCAAATAGCGTATCAATACAGATCACAGGCCAGAGAGAGACGGACTGCTTTAGCCCCTTCAAAGGTCTCACTTCCTTTCTAGACAGATCCATACTGATAAACCATTTATCTTAACCATGACCTTGTATATCAATGATAGACAATACCAGGGTTTTCACAAAATAATTAATTGTATTCTCTTCGCGGTAAATCATATTTACGATAGTCTAAATATCGCCATTATAACGGTATGTTTACAAAAGTTCAAAAGTGATTTTGGCATAACCTCCATGTTTCACGAAAATTTAGTAAAATTTGGGCATTATAACACTACAATCTATAAATAGTATAAAACAATTCATTTAAGGCTATAAAACAATTATTAAAGCATAAAAGCAAAAACACATAAAGCATACAATTCAAACACAAACAAGAATCAAAACTGATACTTCTCAAATTAAATTGCAAGATTAACCCCTTACCTTGGCCAAAACTTGAAGAAGAACAAGCAAGAACACCAAAAGAAATTTAAGAACTAAGAAAGTAAAAGAGAGAGAATTTGTGTTTGTTGTCTTCAAGGCTTCCTTGGCTTCTTGGATGAGTGAAAAATTATGAAGCCAAGGGGTCTATTTATAGTGGTGGAGGCAGACAAGTAGTGGGGACAAGGAAGTTATAAAAATAAAGTATGTGGTAAGCCATGACCACATAAATGCCTAATTATAATTTAGGTTTAATCCATTTTTTTTCTAATTGGCCTAAACCACTTCACAAGGATTGATTACTCATAAAAAAATCTGATCCAAGGCTCCTCAAAGCTCCTTGATGTCGACCAAAATGAGGGGGAATGAAGGCCATTTGATTGCATAGTGAAAATCTTTATGTTTAGGTAGTTTTAAGTGAAAATTAAGGGTAAAATGGTCATTTTACATGCCCACCTTACTATTCAAAGCAATCATGATGTTCCCCACTCTTATATACTTCTTAGAATTGTATTTGAACCCCTCAAAGTTCCTAAGTTTCCATATCATAGCCACTATGTCTCTATTCGGCTTATTCCGCAATTAAGGGTCAAAATAGTCTTTTTACTAATCTAACATTCAAAAATAATTTTAAATGGTAAGAACCAATGAGGAATCTCGAAAATAACATGTAAGAGTCTCATGGAAGAGTTTTGGGAATTTTACGGTAAGGGTAATCCTTACAGTTTGCAAAAACAAAGAAAAACGGACGCGCCGTAAGTGAAAAATAGCATTTTTTTAGAAAATTCCAGAAAAATTCCAGAAAATTAGCAAATTGAATTTAATCACTGATGGTCTCTCTTAAAATTTGATTTTGACCACTCACTGGTCAGCATAAATCCATTTTTGACCAGAAATATCTGTTTTCCGTACTTTATAAGGATCGAAAAAGTAGCATTTTGACCTGCTTTTCAGAAAATTATGAAATAATTTTCAAAAATCGAAAAAATATAAAAACATGATTCAGCTACTCAAAATCTTTTTCTGACCTCAGGTTGGTCTCCGAATCAGTGTTTTACTGTTTCCGTAAGTAACAGGGTCAAAACGGTAATTTTTAAAGTTTTCCAACAATTCTAAGAAAATTCCAGAAAATGAGAAATGTTAAAAGAAACAATTTTTGTGAAGGAAGTTTGTTTGTCTAAGTTGGTTTGACACACTTGTGCTATTTAAAAGCTTATCCGTCTATTACTGTAAGTACGGATGTCAAACGTCAAGGAAAGAGCGACTGTTTTACTGAAATAACTTGATAGGTATTTTAAAACCTTCATTGTAAGACTAAAATAATTTTCTTAGCACTTAGATCTTAACATTTCATATAAAATGAATTTTAGACGGAAACTCAGAAAAACGGATGTTACATGATGCGGTGATGCGGACTGCAATTTGAAACCATGCCATACCCATAGGTGAAGATGAGCGCTCCAAACATTGACATACCTGGGCTTCTTTTTGCTTTGGTCGTTTAACATACTTCCCCAGCAAAATCGTGTTCACACTAAAAGAAGCAGTTGCCTCACATTCTACCTTACGTCAACCACACCGGAGACGATGACGCTGCCACCGCTGCCGCCAACAACAAAAGGAGTCAAGATTTGGGGATTAGGGTTTTTCAATGTTTGATAGGTTCACTGTTCGAACTTCGCAGAATCACGATTCAAAGATTCAAGGGTTTAGACTTTATAGTACTCACGATTTGTACTGTCATGGTGGACTCCGGACGGTGCAACACCCTTTCTCCAAAAAGGATATTACACCATAGTAACAAGTATTTTCGCAAAATTTTCTTAAGAAACCTTTAATTAAAATCGAGTTTTGTTTCCAAAAATGTGAATAAAATTTTTGCAACAATAAATAGTAAAGAACACTGATGTAAAAATACCTCGTCGTATATATAACCAAAAGCTTGCCTCGGTACAAGCGTAGAGTTTTCCTACAAACTACTGGATATCAAAAAGCTGTAGAAAACTCTAAGAAAACTTAAAAGAAAATGTATGTAAATGCCAGAAATAAAAAGCTACTAAGTAATATAAAAGTCAGGTTCAATATCTAACATCTACCCAGATTAACCGCCCTCATCCGTAGGTGGGATAACAGACGCATCCTTCCTACTCTAAAACGAAGGGTGTAACACCCTTTCTCCAAAAAGGATATTACACCATAGTAACCAAGAAATCTTGAATAACTTAGAAAACATTCAGTTTAAAGCTCAACATTCCTTCTCTGAAAATGCGTATAAATTTTTTTCTCCTTTTCTTTAATGATGAGAAGGATGGAGAATATGTGTTGATTAATTTTCGAAAAGGTTTTTAAGTGCGGAAGCATAAAACAATATTTGTAAGGATAACATCTCATCTCATAATCATAAGATTATCAGAGTTTTTACAGGGAAGAATTTAAAGTAAGACAGTGAACATCTGAGCCAGTCTAGTCTCTAAACCTCTACCCAAAATAATACAGTAGCCACTTAATCTTCTCGGAACATCCATCAATCTATTCAGCATCCTTCAGATCCTCTTCTAAAAGCTAGCCCACTTCTTGGGTCAAACATCTACTCCGTCATGCATCAACACAACAAAGCAGGCAAGGGTGAAACTCTAAACAACTTAATATGTCAAGTACAAGCACAACCAAATCACATAATATACATCACCCAATTCAAAGAACAGATAAACAACATATAGCAGTCATATCGCACCCAACAGATGAATCATTCAATGCCGTAAACTGAGAATTTAACACGGTGATATATCTCAAGGAATTATCAAACACACAAGACTATCTACATTTTTGGGACACACCCACGAGAAAAGAACCCACTGCTCCTGGAGACTTTACCACTTATATTCAGGACACACCCACGAGTAAGTCACCCACTACTCCTGGAGATTTTACCATAGGAATTTCGGCACATAGCCACGAGCATTCAGCCCGCTACTCCTGGAGATTTTACTTAGTAACCACATACTCCAACATATGACTTAACGTTCTATTAAACACGGAATCACAAATTCACACAAAATCACATTTCTCAGATAAGAATTCCCAATCACATATCTAAGGTAAAATACAGAATTACGAGTAACGGTAGAATCAAAACATATTCGAAAATGGACTAAGTGAAATCAAACTGTTTATTTATGGAAACACTTAAGCACTGTTTATTTTCCTGGAAAAAGGCCCGTTGGAAGCCTACCCCACTAATTTCTACTGTCATAAACATTGGAAATTAACCTGAGTTTATTGCATATATATACATATTGGATACCCGCTCTATATTTCCCACTATTAATATAACAGTAGAATTCACCGAGAATCCATTACTGTTACATTAAATTCCGAAAGATGCTATAACAGTAGAATTCACCGAGAATCCATTATTGTTATACTCTTTTATCCAATCCAATCTATTTATATATACGGTATTAAGAAATCACTTCTTTCCCAGATTATCATAGTCATGTATATACCTGGTCCCTAATGTTAAGATTTTTAAATAGCGTATCAATACAGATCCCAGGCTAGAAAGAGACGGACTTTATAATAGCCCCTTCAAAGGTCTCTTTCCTTTCTAGACAGATCCATATTAATAAACCAATCAAATCTTAACCATCACCCTTGAATATATAAATGTTAGATAACGTTAGGGTTTTCACAAAATAATAAATTGTATTTTCTCCGCAATAAAATCATTTTTGCGGTAATCTAAAATTTGCCATTATAACGGTATGTTTACAAAAGCTCAAAAATGATTTTGGCATAGCCACCTTACTATCACGAATATTTAGGGAAATCTGGGCATTATAACCCTACAATCAATAATTATCATAAAATAATCATTTTAAAGCAATATAACAATTTATAAATCATAACAACCATCTAAAAGCTATAACACCCAAGGCATACAAGTCAAGCACAACCAAGAATCAAACATATACTTCTCAAATTAATTTGCAAGAGGTTCCCCCTACCTTTCACCAAAAATGGATGAAGATCCAAGAACACAAAGAAATTTAAGACTTAAGAAGAGAAAAGAGAGAAAAGTGTATAGCTTCTTGATTCCTTGGCTTCTTGAAATTGTGTGTGTAATTTTTATGAGGCAAGGGGGCTATTTATAGTGGATGGGGGCAGCCAAGGGGTTGAGTTAAAGGAACCTTGGTTAGCTTAGAAAGTAATCATAGTTTGGCTTTTAATAAAAATCAAAACAATTAACTAATTCCTAATTGGCCTAAACCACTTCACAAGGATTGAATCCAAGTGAAAGATCAACATCCAAGGGTCCAAGTTGAGGAAGAGGGGCGGCCAAGGAGCAAGGAGAAGGAAGGAATAAAGAAATTATGTGATGTAAGCCATGAGGCTTAAAATCACATTTATCTAATTAGTTTTAATCTTACCTTTATTCTAATTGGTTTAAAACTTTGACTCATGGACCAAATGCACCTAGTCCTCTTCTTGGCAAGGTGGTAAGACGGTTTATGAGGGCTGAAAAGGGAGGGAGTGAAGTTACATTTTTGGCCCTAGGGTTTTCAAGTGAAAAGGGATACAAATCAAGGGCAAAAGTGACTTTTCACTAATCAAAACTTCCTAAAACGAATTTAAAGATTGAGAACTGATAAGAAATCTTGGGAATACCATGTAATAGCCCTAATAGCTTCATGGAAGAGTTTCTGGAATTTTACGGTAAGTGTAAGCTATGCGTTTAGCTCAAAGAACGGAAAAACGGACTCGCCGTAAGTGAAAAACAGACATTTTTCAGAAAATTCCCAAAAAATTCTCAAAAATCACAAATTTAATTTAAACACTAATGGTCCCTTTTGAAAATTGATTTTGAGCTCTCACTAATCAATATAAATCCATTTCGGTTTAAAAACGCTTACTTTACGTACTAAACGGAGTTTTGAAAAAGTTACTTTTGATCTGTCTTTCAGAAAAATCCGAAATAATTTCCATAAATCCTAAAAAATGGAAAAACATATTTTGGCTATTCAAAATCTTTATCTGACTTCAACTTGAGCTCCGAATCAGTTTATCAGTTCAAGCAGTTTACTATTTGGATCAAAACAGAACTTTTAAATCTTTTTACTTCCAAAAATTCTAGAAAAATTTCACAAAATCTAAAATATTAGAAAAACCAACTTTTGTGAAGGAAGTTTATTTACTGAAGTCATGTGATGTTTTTAAGCTATTTAAAACTCTTTCCGTCAGTTAGACGTACTGCTTTCTGTAAACAGACCCGATATCGATTGTAAAACTTCCATTTCAGAAGTATTCCGGAATATGTGTATTTTACTCCTAATTTTAAACTAAAAATAAATCACAAAACATTTACGGCACAAGAATTCATATAAAACAGAAAAAGTACAGTTTTAAACAGAGAAACGAATGTGGAATTTAAACCTGACAGAAGCTGCGAATCAATCGTTTTCAAAAGTAATCTTAAACACATATATTTAAATCCTATTTTTAAGCCAAGAATAAATCTTAAAAGATTTATATCGCAAAAATTCATATAAAACAGATTTTTAAATAGTAACTCGGAAAAACGGATGTTACAAAGGGTACTTCTCCATGCTGGTTTCCTACGCTTTCCATAAAACAATATAAATGGTGATTCTAGAACTGGTATGTCCCTCATCCTTCTCTCCTGTAAGTCAGAGTAGATCTTCTGCTCCCCCGCCTTGAAAAGATGGTTACCAGACCTCCGACCCAAACCCGATCTAATCCTCGGAAGCATCATCTACTCAAACACATATGGACAAAACATGGTATGTAGGCAGGGTGAAAAACTTGCACAAGTTAAGAATGATAACGGAAGAAAGATAACATATATACAGTTTACTTTCAGAATCTCACAAACACAGATATATATCATTTGTCACATAACACATCACCTTATGTCAAGGACAGTCAACACAGAACGTACCACTTTAACAGAAGCACAGACAAACACAAAAGATATCACTTTCAAAGGAGTACAGACAAACACAGAACATATCACTTTCGAAGAAGTACAGACAAACACAGAACATGACATGCACATCACAATTCAGTAGAATATCACTCAATCAGAAATATTGATGCATGTCACTTCAATCTCTTTAATAATACACCGGTGTACTGCTCCTATGAGACTTTTTCCACCAAACTCCATTGAGCGATCGGCCATAGCAATACCTAACATCATTAACCAATTCAGCCCTCCTGTTTCAAGGACTTGGGAACCATTCGGCCATCTGTTTCACTGGCTTGGTTTTACAATCATTCAGTAAAGCTATATTTAAAATCGAAATTACTAGATCATGAAATAAGTCAGTCAGTCAGATTTATCCAAGCCAGGTATACTACTCGTCTCGGCTTGCTGGGATCCACATGACCATTGAGACTTTCGAAACCTAGATAATCCCAATAGGCAATTGTAGCCCAACTAAACACTATTCTCAACCCCCTCTGGGTTGTACAGCTCAAAAACCTTTATGCAAATGACGACTCAACATTTTCATAATATCTCTTTGGTTTCTCTTGTAAAACTTTCTCTGTTTTACTGTATTATCTCTCATAATACAAAACCACATAGAATACTCTTATTCTATCAACACAGAAATACTCTTGAAACTTAACCATTTTGTTACTCTTTCCGGCTTTTCTCATTTATTTTAAGAGTAACCACACTGCGGCAGAGCCTAACTGAGGTGATTACCCGAAAGTGAATCGATATAGCAATAAAGTGATCAAAGCAATAACAGAATATCAAAACGGGGCATGGCCACTAGGATTGATCAAGAGAGAAGAGATTAACGCTTATTCAAACTCAGGTTCATTTTTAATCGGTAAGTGACTATTTCTCATTTTTGGGGAAAATTGCTATGGGATAGCCACTCGACGACAGAGGCGAACGCGGTAACTAACCATAACTGTAATAATATTAATAAAAATCATAAGTTAAACTAATTCTCTTTGAGAAAGCCCTTTGGAAGCTGATCAAGTAATCTTCGCCACGTATATAAAAACTTTCTAAGATAGGAAAAATAGCGCACCGGTATGGTTCCTAGGAAAGAACAAGTGAGCTTGTGGGCCCCTTCAATGACCTTTGTCTTTCCTAGACAGATCCATACAAATGAACTACCTTCTCCCATCATCAGTCTGTATATAAACAGTAAAAATCACAAGTTTTTATATATAATAGGGTCCCAAATCAGGTTTTTCTTCCAAATAACTTAACAGTAGAGTTCACCGAAAACCCATTATTATTAATTTATTTTACTCAATCAACCTGTATATATATTTTCGACAAGAACATGGAAATGGAAGAAAAACACCGGTTTAGAAATTTTAGCGTATTTAATCACTTGCTCACGTCCTAATGTCTAATAGAGATACGTCCCCTGAGCCTGACGTATCAGTACACCGAAGATGTACTCATACGCCTGACCAACCATAGTATTCCCTATTAGCCAAAAAAACTTCAGAGGTTCAATTTAACAATTTCTTAAATTTGTTGATCATGGAGGCATAGCCCACTGGGTGATCAAATCTTTATCGTTAAAATTTTGCCAGCGTAACGGTACAATTATTAAACTTTATAATTAAATTGGGCATTATAACTTTACTATTTGAAAAATCACATTTTAAATAAAAATAAAGCATAGTATGATTTTTAAAACAATTTTACAAATAAATAACAATTTATTTAAAACATAAACACCCAAAACACAAATAGCCATCAAAACAAAGATCAAACCAACTTGGAAAGAATTTCCCCATACCTTAGCCTTATGAAGGATGAAGAACACACTAAGAACAACACACAAAAACTTTGATTAGTAAACAAAGAAAGCTAAAGGGAAACAAAGGGAAAGAAAAAGGATTGTGAGTGAGATTTCTTCAAGTGGATGGTGAGTGAAAATGAAGAGCACCCCCTCCCTATTTATAGGGGAGGGGTTCGGCCAGACCTTGAGGGAGGGAGGGAGGGGGAGATATTTTGATTTTCCATTTTTCACATAAATAACAAAATCCTAATTATTAAAAATATCTAAAAATATCTAAAAAAACATCTAAGCACCTAGAACACTTGAGAAGCTTCAAGACTCTTCAAGAGGGAGTGAGGGTCGTGCAGATCAAGGCTGGGAAGAAGAGGATATGAATTACCTAAAATACCCCTAGGGTTTGCATGCAAAAGAGTGAAATTCAAGGGTATTTTGGTCTTTTCATAAATCAAAAATTGAAATAATTAGTTAAAATTGATGAGAACCAATGAGAATGCTAGAAAATGCCATAAGAAGTCTAAACAATTTCGTGGCATCCATTTTTGAAATTTATTGATAGTGCAAACTCTTCGATTTTTCTCGTTTCACAGGTATAAACCCGAAAAATGCAAAAAAATAGGGTTTTCAAAACTTTCACAGAAATAATTTTAAAAATCATGAAATAAATAATTAAAAATAAAATATAAAATAGTTATGGACCTTTTACTCGAAAATTATACCTGTGAAACAAGGTTTTTGCGTTATACGCCATTGATTAGCGTAGTTTTCGGTAATTTTTGAAAGTTTTCCAAAAATTCCAGAAAAAATCTATAAAATCAAAAATAATAAAAGAACCAACTTTTGTGAAGGAATTTTATTTATTGAGTTGGTTTAACGCACTCAAACTATTTAAATCATTTTTCGTCAGTTGGACGTAAACCTTCTCTATAAAAAGGCCTGATGTTGATTGAAAAGCTACTGTTTCAGAAGTATTTGGGAATATATGTATTTTATTACTAATTTTAAGCTAAGAATAAATCACACAACATTTTTTAATCAAAAATTCATATAAAACAGAAAAAGGACAGAAAAATACAAAGAAATGGACGTGGAAACTAGACCTGACAAAAGGTGAAAATCAACTGTTTTCAAAAGTATTCTCAAACATGCATATTTAAATCCTATTTTCAAGCTAAAAATAAAACTCAAAATAATTATATCACAAAAATTCATATAAGACGAAATTAAACAGTTAGTAAAAAAAAGGGATGTTACAACTCTACCCCCCTTAAAATAATTTTGCCTTCGAAATTACGTACCTAGAACAACACTGGATATAACTCTCGCATATTATTCTCTTAGTGAAATAACCCTTATCACCCAAAAACCTTTATATGATAAAAATCCTCAATACTACTCTACTCATCTATATGTTCAACTACTTACCTTAGAAATATAATCGCATTCCTATTCCAACCACAGAGTACTTTCTCACTTTCCATCGGGAATCCAAACCTCAAATTCTTCAATCATAGGATTTGACTTATCAGTTCATACCAATGTTTATTATCATCTTTCTACTACCGGCAAGCTAATGGGTTAATTACTCCCATACGTTGACCTTAAGTAGTAAGAAAATAATAAAAATTTTATGACTAATCGTATCATCGTCCAAATCATATACTTAGTTGTAAGGGCAGGTATCTACCTATAAGGAAGATACTATAAATACACATATATAATTATATATAAAGTCAATACCACATCAATGCAAGCAAACACTCATATATTTATATATAGTATTTATTTTACAAGCAACGCCAGTAGGCTCTATATCTTATAAGTGCCTCCAAAAGATTAGGCCCCAACATCGGGTATCATGATTCAAGCCTACTAGTAACTAGATTATACCTATATATCACACAAAACAACACGTAATCCTAGACCCCACTACTCGTAGGAAGATCTTCATTTGTTCGCTCCCGGCCTCTTATGTTGCGATGTTTGACGGTTTTGCATAGTATAAACTCTTCCAGTGGTAACTAATCTACCATTGTTAGCATTGATAGGTTCATCTTTCTTCGAACGACATTCCTTAGCAATATGTCCCCTCTTCCCACACTGATAGCATACCTTTCCTCTTTGATCACAATCATGGGCATAATGACCTGTCCTCCCACAATAATAACACTCGATCATGTTTAGCTTTGATTTCCCATTACTTCCACCTAGTCCAGCAGACCTATTATTGTGATTCCTAGAATCTCCTGATTTCCTTGTGTAAGGTGTATCCTGAAAGTTCCTCCCGTTTTGGTTTTGTGGCGGAGACCTAAATGGTCCACCAACATTGCTTTTTACCACCACTTTCTCCTTCTTCAGAGTTTCCATTCTCCTGCATTTTTCAACCAGGGGTTGAAATTGACGAATCTCTAGTGCAGACACAGCTTCCCTAATCTCGTAACGAAGCCCTTCTTCGAAACGTTCGCACTTCCACGATTCATCAGGTTGAAGCTGGAAGAAACGAAAGTACTTGGCCAAGGATTCGAACTTGGTTGCGTATGCATCTACAAACATATCCTTTTGCTGCAGACTCAGGAACTCCTTCTCCCTTTCACTTCTAGCACTTTGTGGAAAATACTTCGCTAGAAACCTCGTGCGAAATACCGTCCAAGTAACTTCCTGATGTTCTGCTTCCAAGAGCTGTTGTTGCCCTTTCCACTAATATTAGGCATCCCCTATTAGCAGGTAAGATGCATAGGACACTTTTACCCCTTCCTCACAATGAAGAGATGTAAAAATCTTCTCCATCTCCTGAATCCAAAGATCAGCTTTCTCCGGATCAGGTTCCCCGTTAAACTGCTGAGGATCATGCTTCCTGAAATCTGAAAGCCCTTTCCCAATAGCAGCTACATCCGCTCTAGCCTATTTCTGCAGATCCCTCTGTTCAGGTCTCTCAGCCTGCTGTTCCATAGTGGCAGCCATCTGATTCATTGCCCCTATTGCCCTTTCCATTGCTTCGTTGTTACGTGCCATTTTCTCTCTCTCATCCTTAAGGAATTCTTGAAATCGAAATGAGTGAGCTACGGACTCTCAAATTTGAACGGTTTAGATGGTGGTGGTGAGAGAGAGAGAGAGAGAGTGCGTATTTGGGTGGTGGTGGTGGTGAGAGAGAGAGAGAGAGAGAGAACGAGAAAGAGAGAGAGAGTGGGTGGGGGTGGTGGTGGTGGTGGTGGTGGAGATGGAGGGAAGAAAAAAATTTGGTCTGTTTTGATTTTAGTCCCTGCAAATTTGGCCTGTTTTGATTTTAGTCCCTGCAAATTTGACCCTACGTACGTGGTATGCTTATGTGGCACTTGAATATGATACGTATGATTAATGAGGTGACGTGTCTATGCCACCTCAACCCTAAATTACTAAAAGGACTAAAATAAATAAAAATGTTGGACCAAAAAACTTTGACCAAAATTTGCAGGGACTAAAATCAAAACGAGCAAATTTGAAAGGACCAAAATGATATTAAAGCCTACTATTTTTTATAAAATAACATTTGAGAAGTATGTTGTTAGTTTTAATTATATATTTACTAAGTATTTTTTATTTATCGTGTCCTATGTTTTTCATGAATATTCATATCACATGGAATGTTTAGGGGGTATAATTCAGAACGCGTTATGCTACCATATTTGAGTCTTCAGTGCTACAATTATTTATATAAGTGGACATATGTGCAAGTTTTAATTGAAGCAACAGTAAAATTAAATTAAAGAAAGTGAAAAGTTAAAGGTTGATTTCGCAATTTTTCGTTTAGAAAAACCAATTAGTAGTTGGCCCGCTAAGTGTGGTATTTTTCTTCTTCTTTAATTCAAGTTGAGGTAATTGTTTTATTGATCAATTAAACATAAACAAATCATAATGGCAAAATGGAAAAATCAATGTGACCAGAAAGGGGAATAGGGGATAAACCCTTTATTAAGTAGAATAGATGAATGAAACAAGCAAAAATTTAGCCATAATGCAAGGATATGGACTATATCATGATACGGGCTTCCATGTACTACATTATACTTACCTACAAAGTTCCAAAGATTAATTCCAAATTGGAATGTGTGTAAGTCTAGCTCAATGTAGAAAAACACACAACCAATCATGCCATTTGCAATGATCCATAGTCATGCCCCAATATCAAGCCATGAAATATGTCTTTCATTTTATATATATTTATATATCTTCCATTTGATATTCCCACTATGTCTTTTAATTTCACAAACGAATCATATAACATAAAGCTAATATGTTTTACCTTGTCTTGAATTGAATGGATGGAAATCCACCTTCCATTGTGTAAATCAAGCATCTCAACATTTGAAAAGCAATCAACTCCATTGGAACCACCAACCGCAAATATTTTATTGTTTAAAGAAACTTCAGTCAAGCTTTCTTTTTTCTGATTCAAAGAGGGGCACAAGGTCCACCTTTCTAGAATTGGTATGTATGATTCAACTACATATATAGAAGATAAAAAGATTGACAAAAATTTCATTAATTCCAGATAAAAAAATAAGCAAGATCTCACACCTTTGTCATTGTTGAGAGTTTTGTAATTCAGGTTTTGTAATTGAATATGAGTGAGGGGTTAGTTTTGTTAGTTGAAATGTGAAAGTGGGTAGTTAAAAGCTGTTAAGCTTCGGTTAGTTTGTTGTTGGTGTTGTAACCGTGTAGTTGTGGTCCAATACTCCAAGCGATGTGGGACCTGTGAGTATATAGGTGTAAAGTGCATTACAATGAATAAGATGAAGTGAAAGTGCAGTGCCATGTGTGTGTGATCTTATTTTCTCTCTGAACCTAGAAACTCGATCTCTTTTCTATTCTTCTTCTTCTTCATACACGAGTGACCATTGTGTGTGTGTGAGATTAATCTGAGTGTGAGTGAAACACTTGGTGAGGATTGTGTGAGTGACCACAAATCCTACGTGTGCGTCCAACGCCTGCGTCCAGTACTTGCGTCCAACGCAAGAGGTTGTTGCGTCCAACAGTGGTATCAGAGCCAGGTTCCGAACCTGGGAAGAGTGACCTGTGACACCTACTTGTTGCTGAAATGGCCACCTCCAACAATGGTGGTTTCCCTGCGACCTTGCCAATTCTTGATGGAAAAAATTATGATAAATGGAGCAACCAAATGAGGGCGATCATGGGGTTCCAGGATGTGCTGGATATGGTGACCACTGGATATGATAAGCTCAGTCAGAAGATGGATGAGGATAAGGCCAAAGAAGCTAAAAGGAAAGATTACAAGGCACTCTTTATTCTCCACCAATGTGTAGATCCCAATAACTATGAGAAGAATTCTCGGGCCTCTACATCAAAAGAGGCATGGGACATTTTGGAGAAGTCATATGCAGGTGTTGACAAATTGAAGAAGGTGCGATTACAGACCTTGAGAAGGTGTGATCTGCCTCTATATTGATGACCTCCTAGTGACTGGGAGTGATAAGAAGGAAATTGACCAGATCAAGAGAAGAATGATGGAGGAATTTGAGATGTCAGACTTAGGAAAATTGTCCTATTTCCTAGGTATGGAGTTGACTGATACAAGTGATGGAGGAGTGATGCTGCATCAGAGTAAGTATGCAGCTGATCTACTTAAAAGGTTTAACATGTGGGAGTGTAATTCAGCTAAAACCCCAGCTGATACTGGCCTTGTACTACAAAAGGATGGAGCTGGTGAGCTAGTCGATCCAACCTACTATAGACAAATAGTAGGATCCCTGAGATATCTTTGCAACACAAAACCTGATCTGGTGTTCAGTGTTGGCTTAATCAGCAGATTTATGGACAATCCGAGGTCCTCACATCTGCTGGCAGCAAAGAGAATCCTGAGATATGTAAAGGGTACTGTAAATTTTGGTGTCCTATTTCCCTGCAAGAGAAGAAAATCTGAAATTGAGTTGCTTGGCTACTCAGATTCTGATTGGAGTGGAGATCAAGAAGATAGAAAGTGCACTGCAGGCTTCCTTTTCAAGCTTGGTGATGCCTCAATATCGTGGGGTTCAAAGAAGGAATCGGTGGTTGCATTATCCTCTTGTGAAGCAGAATACATTGCTGCATCAATGTGTGCTTGTTAGGCACTATGGCTGGATGCTTTGATGAGGGAGTTAGGCATGAAGAAAGAAGGATCAGTGAAGCTGTTGGTTGACAACAGATCTGCAATTGACTTGGCGAAGCACCCGGTGGCTCATGGAAGAAGCAAACACATTGACACTCAATTTCATTTTCTAAGAGATCATGTGAACAAGGGAACATTGGTTCTGGAGCACTGCAGAACTGATATACAGCTAGCAGACATACTAACAAAACCGATGAAGAGGATCAGATTCAAGGAGTTGAGAGAGAAGCTTAATGTCTTTCCACTATCAAGCCTGAATTAAGAGGGGTGTGTTGAGAGTTTTGTAATTCAGGTTTTGTAATTGAATATGAGTGAGGGGTTAGTTTTGTTAGTTGAAATGTGAAAGTGGGTAGTTAAAGCTGTTAAGCTTCAGTTAGTTTGTTGTTGGTGTTGTAACCGTGTAGTTGTGGTCCAATACTCCAAGCAATGTGGGACCTGTGAGTATATAGGTGTAAAGTGCATTACAATGAATAAGATGAAGTGAAAGTGCAGTGCCATGTGTGTGTGATCTTATTTTCTCTCTGAACCTAGAAACTCGATCTCTTTTCTATTCTTCTTCTTCTTCATACACGAGTGACCATTGTGTGTGTGTGAGATTAATCTGAGTGTGAGTGAAACACTTGGTGAGGATTGTGTGAGTGACCACAAATCCTACGTGTGCGTCCAACGCCTGCGTCCAGTACTTGCGTCCAACGCAAGAGGTTGTTGCGTCCAACAGTCATACCATATACAACCATTTCCACCACCAAAAACATAAAGCTCACCATTCAGTTGTACTATTGAAGCATGTGAGTGAATAGAGCTCATAGGTTTGAGAGATTTGATCACACTTTGGGAAGAAAAAAACAAATCCAAAGCTGGTGACCATGATTCTACATCAAATCCTCCTTTTAAAAGTAACGACTCTTTAGGATCTAAATGTAGCTTAGCCGGTGACTGGATAACTGTCTTCTTCTCATCATGTGTCTACGGAAGATCAAATGTAGGTTCCAACATTGTACAACGATCTTTTAGATGTTGAATTTCCAATGCTACATTCATCTGGAATGACATGAATGAAAATAAGCCAATAGTGATGTAACTTATGATATATATAGTCTTTGGAAAATCTCTTCTATTATAGTATAAGTTTTTTTAACTAAGAACTTATCATATAAGTTAAAATTAGATACTTCAAATTTTTTAAAAGTTATTTTATTTAACTTCTCCTTAAGTATTTATCTATGTAAGATATTTTTTTTAACAAAATAAGAATGCAAAATAAAGCTAACTTCTCCATAAGAATGAAGTCGAGATTTTTGAGCCCAAACAAGACCATAAAACAAAAATTAAGTAGAATTAAAGGTATTAAGGGTGCCTCAAAAATGATGATTTTGACTCCGGTATCTCTCAAATAGTACAACCTACTTTAATTTTGATCATAGCTATTGCCACTTTCTGCACTTATTAATGCCTCATTGAGTTTCTTAACCAATTCAAGCTTAGTCACACCTTTGCATAGTTCAATTACTATTGTCTTTAGTTTTCCCTTCCTTTATCCAGCCATGCATTAATACTTTTTAACTTAACATTGCCCTCATTATCCTTTTGAATATTGTTTTTAATGATTAATTTTTCCTGTTTGAGTTTATGTGTTGTTAATTATTACTTTTCCCTATTTGAGTTTACATGTTGTTAAAGGGTAAGCGAAGAACAAAATTTGGAATAAGGTAACAGAGTTAATGATTAAGAAAAAGCAAACCAACATGTAATCTCAGTATATTTAAATATTTCAAATAGTACCATTCAATATGGGTATTATTACTTAACATTAACAAGAATCCATGAAAGAGAATTAAGATGTTACACTGTTTCAGTCATTGTGTATGAGACCATATACGTGTTCCTGTGTGTTACTGATACAACTGAAGGAAGTGATAAAATTTAGTAGGCCTCTATAACATATAAAAGATTACCATCTTTTGCTCTAAGTACCAATTCTTTTGTGTTTGTACTTCCTTGAAAGTCATCAGTTCTTCAACTTCTTGTATCTACTATAAATGGATTAAGGTTAATTACATAAAAACAATTATTTTATAAAATTTAACATATTTTCATTTATCAACCTCAGCAACCTAAATTATGGTGTATTGATCCTCAATTGGAGGGTTTGAACTGTCTCCCATCTTCTCTAAACATGTTGGTATCTCCAGATAATCCTTTACCACATGGCACATATTGTTCTCACTAGGAATGTCATTTACACTGTCTGGCAAAGAGAGGTCTTGACATTCCCGACCAAGAGCCAATTCCTTTAGTTTCATATATATAAGGTTCTTCTCGTCCTCGTTCACCTCCTTCTCAACTGTGTTGGTATGCAATGGATGGATGTCTTCATCTAAAGAAGCAGTATTAGCAGAATTTGTTCTCCTCTTTGAGTGAGTAAAAGGCACTATTTCTGATTCATATGCTTCCAATGCTTCACCTTCCTTCACAGATTTATGTGATGGAAGAGATGGAGATACAACTCTCCAATTCATATTACACTGTGGTACCGGTGTACCAGGGGCTATTGCTAAAGATGCTAGTAAGTACATCAACTTGCTTGTTTGTCTATGGTCTAGCTCAAACCAGAAGTGGTTATTGGTATAGTTGTTTGCAATTACTTGTCCAAATTTTTCTTCAGAGAGAGGATGACACCGAAACCGAACACGAATTTGCACCTTGAACATCAATAGCATAAGGGTATTAATGTTAATGGCCTTTACAAGAATCATGATTAATTAGCGTTGTCCTGAGCCATATATATGAATTAGTTTTGCTGGTAGACAACAATTAGCATGTGATACCTGTGCAGGATATTGTGTTCTCTCTGAACAATTAGCAGTCCATGCATAAGGGTCTATATACATTTGCCCCTTGCTAGATGCCTCAAAGATTCCATGAAGCTTTCTATCACTATAGTTGAATAGAAACAAAGGCAACCCAGGATCAATATTCTTAACATAGGAAAAGTGTTGAGCTGGTAAGCCTGTTAAAACAAATAAAAATTGAGATGAGTTATTGATAATTGATGACATAACTCAGCCTCAAAATGAGAAAAGTCACTATTTAATCCCTTAGTGCGACTGCGACAATTTCATCGGTAAGCCAAATGATATTATGAAATTATTCATACTGGTTTCAAGCATAAGAAAATTAGAGCTCAAGTAAAATATGCTGCCATGTCATATGGAATGAAGAATTGTTGTATAGGAGCAAGATATTGTTCTTACAAAATATCATTGTTTTCATTAGACATAGCTATTAATCTATTATACAGGCTACAATAAAAGAAATCAAATGCAAAAAACTAACCAAAGAGTTGTTTAGATTGACATTCACTCATTGTGCTATTCTTGCAACCAAATATGACCCCACCAAGTTGATATTTCCCCAGATTTCTGCCACGTACAGAACTCATCATTGAGTATGGAGAGATAGGTAGATGTGTCCCATTGATATTAAATGTTTGTGATTTCCTGCCAGCCTCCATCCTGATACAAGAGGAGAAGGCTTATTTCATCAGTGCTACCAAAAACAAATGTAAAGTATCAAAATGTTGACAAATGTCAAATGATCAAAAACTTCAAGCCATTAGAAGTTAAAATCAACATATATATCTAAAAAGAAGGTAGATTCATAAACTAAAAGGTTGAACATTGTAAAATAAGGAAAGTACTGGGGCAAAGGATTGAATATATTACAGAAAATAAATTTAATTGAATATCATTTAATGCTGACATTACACATCTTTGAGGTTTTCCATGGCAGCTATTAAAGAAGCAGTAGAAACTTGACACAAATGCGCTTTAAAGTACTGATCCTATTCCCGATCATTCTCCCCCCCCCCCCCCCCCCCTTCCCCTCGCCCAGAAAAACACTAACAAGCACAAATTCAAACCATGCAATATTGTGTTCAGTCCAGCAGATCATGATCAAATTAAAACTAACAAATACAAGAAAAGGGAAAAAAAAGGTAAAAAAGTCTCTGCATATCCCTAGTACCTACATTAACTCTAGCATATACCAATTATAAAAAAATGATAAAAAAGAAATCAAAAGAATTGAAGAGAGCAAAAAATACTCAAGTTTGTGTGTGAGAGAAAGCTCACAAAGTAAACCGAAACACAAAGCACCAAATGTAAGGATATACTTATATAGCAACAGTGTAATATTTGTAGTACAAAAACAACCTTGGGCAAGTTTAGCGTGAGTGATGGCAACCATTAATTTTTATTTATTTATTTATTTATTTTTCTATTAAATTATTTTATATTATTATTTTTCTATTAAATTATTCATTCATTATCTGATTGATTTGAAAATAACAAATTATGTGCAATGCTTAACATAAAAAATAGAACAATACATAGAAATTGCATATATACTATACCTAGACACGTACTAACGTGATTTGACTGATTCCTTTTTCTTTAGTTTTTGCATGTTCTTGCAATTGATTCCATTTTTCTTAAAATTTAGAAACATAGTTCATTAGACTTTTAACATCCATTTGATTTATCTCATAAAAATGCATTTTCACCCGTGTAATTGAAGGATTTTTTTAGATATTAACATATTGTAATCATTACATGAGGCGCACCAAAAAAATGTAAATCTACAAGAGGGTCACGAAAAGATATAAAATAAAAAATCTCAAATCAAATTCTTTTGTAATAAAAGGGTGACATATTAATATTGGAGTTTGACAATTATAAACTAACAATATAAACAAGTTTACATAAATCAATTATATTTCATTATCTTACTATATTATAATATATTTCTTAAAGTTTACTTATACTGCAATAAGATTTTAAATATAATTGAATGTTTTTGTAAAATTTATTTACATTATCAATATATACTATTAAATTATTAATAGTGTGCATATATTTTATTCTGGTAATTTTTTGAAAAATAGACAATTAGGAAGGAGGAAAGTAGCATTAGCAATTAGCATCTAGCAATACATGGATTACCTCATAATTTTGTACATATAAAATTATGAGTTTTAGAATAAAATTCAAAAATATGCCAGGAGACACATAAATCTGGCATGACCCATTTTCTCTTTGACTTAAATGATATTATTAACTCTTAACAATAAAAAATATATAGTTTACATGCTATTTATTCCGCACATGAATTTGGCATTGAAATGACATCGAAATGCGGTGATCCTAATACAAATTGTTCATCAGTTAATATGATATTTCGCATGCATTTGTCAAACATGACCTTTTTATATTAAAAAACTGAGTAAATTACCACTTTAGTCTATAATATTATAGGGATGAATAATTTAGTTTTTAAAATTAATTAAATTTTAAAATAATCTCTAAAATTAAATTTTTTTAATCATATTGGACTTTTTAGGTCAACCAATTAAATCCCTAAAAGAACTAATGTAATCGATAATTTTTAATTTTAGAGATCATTTTAAAATTTCATTAATTTTAAGGAAAAAACTGTCTAACTCCTATATTTTCATGTAGGTTCACTTATCAAAAAACAATATGAATTAGGTCTTCGGTTTAGTATATTAGCAAGGGGAAAAAATTCTATCTCCGCATTTGATTTGTCTATAAAAGTTATATACTAGAAATATAATATGATATTATCTTGTTAATTATGTACATTAAATTTAAAACAAATTAAATATTTATAAAAATTAATCTTTCTATCAATATTTACTTATATTAAAAAAAGTATATTATAGGTAAAAATAAAACTGTGTAATAAAAATTATATCTTAGTTTATATGAGATTTTACTTAATCTAAATAATAGAAAACTTTAATCTATGCTTATCAGAAAAGTTGATCAAAATATATATAAGTATAAATACAAGTATGTTGGTGTAATTCCTAGTGGTTTTATATTTGTATCATGATCCTTGATTTTTATGTATTTATAAATCTATATAAAGGCATTACATTTATTATGTCAGCTATTTATGATATGATAAATGTTGCTGGGTTGTGGCATCAATTGTCCCGTGGCAGAGGTCCAGGTGGCACTATGCCAAAAATTCATTCAAACAACGCTTTTTTTTACATTCAGACAGCGCTTTTAAGCGTCTTCTAATTAGGCGTTATCTAAAGTTAGATTCTGATAGTGCTGAATTTTTTATGACAGACAGCACTTATTTAAGAAGCGCTCTCCGAAGTTTTTATAACAGATAGCACTTACTTGAAAAGTGCTATCGGAAATTGTATAACAAACATCACTTTTTCTCAAAGCACTATCTGATGTTTTATAACAGATAACACTTTTATGATAAGTGTTATTTGAATTTTTAAAATCAGATAATGCTTTTGGAAGCATTATCTAATATCACATCAGAAAACGCATTCTCATTAAAGCGCTATCTGTGTGAATTTTTTTTTAAAAATAATTTTTCTATTTTTCTCATATCCCCAGCATAACCTAGCAACACCAGAGACAGTAATCGATTTTGGCAGATCAATCCTAACAATATACACAATTCAAAGCAGATCAATATATACTAATTAACAAGTGTTTCAAATTACAATATCGATTAATAGTGCTAACAAAAAGTAAGACATCAACCAACAAGATATCTAGCTATCATCTAGACAAGCATAATGTCCATGACCTAGATCAAAACAAAAGTAAGGCATGAAAAGATCAAAAGCCCAAAAACTCATATGCATCAAAACCTAGAACCTACAACCAACTAGCTAGATATCTATCCTCCAGCTTTTAAGGCAAGCATAATATCCATGAGCTAGCTCTAATGTCACCTGCAGCTTCAAAACAATAAAAATTTAATATGTTCAAACAACAAACTAATGAATTTTAATATATATCAAACCAAATTTATAATTCATATATTATAGATATATTTCACACTCACCGAGAAAATATAATAATTTTCGATCACGAAGCTACACCATTCGTCTTTGAGCTCATTTAGCTTATCTGAAGAATAAGTATAACTCCTGTAGCCAGGAAAATACTGCGAAATATAAAGATTAAAACCAAATTAATTATTAGTCACATGAAAAGATTTAATTTAGTAAACATATATAGGATGAAAATCAAATACCTTGTCTGGGATCGTAGATTGAGAACAAGATATAATCTCCTTCATGAATTGCAACACATAATACCCACAATCTATGCCATTAAGTTGCCTTGGGCACTGTCAAACCAAAAACACGTACATCAATACAAATATTTGTAGATAATTAGGAAGTGGGAGGTATGTAATCAAAGTACCTCAACTCTTTTCCATGTTATGTTAGTTAACTTTGCCTTTGATAGCAAAAGTCTTATTTTAGAACGGAACATAATTAATGTCCTAATAAAACAAACAAACTTCAAGTGATCAATAACAAAGCTACAATGAAAACAAATATGCATGCTAGCAATCACAGATGTATACTTACTTGTTGAACAGTTCCATCATATCAGAATAATTGTTAGGATCACCATGCAATGAATCCAAATAAATATCATCCCCTCCTTGATATTAATGGCAAGCAACACCCAATTCAGGATCCTAATTAGAGAAGAATCAGCGCATTATTCAGCGTTCATTATTAAAAAAAAAACGTAAATTCTTATTGCAACAAATTCATTCATCTATATTTGACCAATTTCATAACAAAATAAACAAGATTACAAGTGATTACAGAATGTGAGTCTTTCAAAACAACAGCATAGAAAGCAGATCGAACTGTTTATAAAATTAACACAAAAAGAATTAATTATAATAGTAGATTGAACAACTAATCACAACTCCTCTAGCAATCATCGTCCATCCAACAAAATACTTATTCTTTGTCTCCAGTTAGCCCATTAATTAGTTAGCCCATGAAATTTACAACCCAACCTACATGTGAAAAAAAACATTATTCTAATTTAAACCTAAATGGAATATTATTATTTGTTTAATTTTGTTTCTAAAAGAAAAACTTACAAATTCAAACAGTATCTTAGCCAAACATGTTGTCAACAGTAGCGATAATTCTCTCTAGAAAACCGTCATTATTGATTTTGTGGGATTATTATGCATGAGTCATATATACCCTGATAGGCTGATACTAATTCAATAGCCAAATATATTCAGCTCTAGGCTACAAGCAAGAAGCCAACAAGGGGCTTCTAATATGCTAAAATAGATGCATCCTTGATCACTGGAAACTGAGCTTGCTGCTTGTTTTTGGACACAATGCAGTGATATTTTTGAAAGCCATGTCTAGCTAGTTCCTATAAACTGATACAAAATAAAAAATAAACAAGATAAAATAGTGCTGGGTCTTTGATCAATTATATTTATGAAAATTATCCTTTTCTATCATGTTTTTTTTTTGGTGATTTGCTTGCCTACCCCACTAAAAGAAATTCAAGTGTGAAATTGACGAGTTGCCATTTGAGCATTGCGGCTATTAATGCTCATGCTCGCCCACCCCATTATCTTGAATTTGGACCACTAAAGCCACTGCATTCAGTTTCTTGTTATGGTCAACATTCAATAACATGCACCCACATGATAATCAATTAATCATAATCAGTTTCACCGAAATCAAGCACCCGTTTAACAAAAATAAAAACGAAAAACTCAGAGACACCAAATTTTGTACACGCAGAAATCACAGAACAATTGCAAACCAAAACACAAATTAACCCCTTCACCAAACTTCATACAAAAAATGGATAACAGGACTTACAAAGTTCTAAGCTTTGCAGCAAACAAAACGCCCTCTTATAGTGCTTATGCTTCTTCTTGGTTTCATTATACGCATTTTAACAAACAGTTTGCACTCAATATATAAAAATGAGAAAAGCAATCAAGGCAGAACAAACTGGCTTCACCACAGCTTCTTCAAGCACAGGGAACACTAACAAACCATTAACCTCTCCACCAAAGAACCCTAACAATGGCAGAGAAGAGGAGGAGAGAGTTCAACACATACCTTCAAAGAGAGTGAAATGAAGAAGAACCGCGACGGTGACCAACAGTGTTGAACGGCGAGGGGTACTGCACAGGTTGAAGAAGAACCGCGAAGAAGAACCAAGGAGGAAGTCACGCGAAGAACAAGGAGAAAAGCTGAAAATGAAGGAGCACAAAAACGAAGGAGCCGCGAGAACAAGGAGAATAAAACTCGAAGAAGAACGAAGGAGAAGCTGAAAACGAAGGAGCTTCAGCTTAAGTCTGGAAAGCTGAAAACAAAGAAGAAGAACAGAAACGAACTTCGTATTGCAGGCACAGCTTCGTACAGGTACAGTTTAGGGTAGGGAGAACGAAGGAGCTTCATTTAAGTCTGGGAACGCAAGTTAATAGATTAATCGAAAGGAGGGATTTTTGAAGTTAAAATAAGAAACAGATAGCACTTTCACCTCAAAGTGTTTTTTGAATAAATATTCTAATAACGTTTCGAGTAAAAAACGCTCTCTAAATTCCTAAAAAATAAAATAAAAAATGGAATATTTTAACATTCCAGATTTCATAACCTTAAATAGTAAGATATTTAGGCAAGAGATTTCATTATTTACTTAAGTGTTGAATTTAATTAGAACACTATAGTCAAAAGATGAGTGAAGGGATTAATTGAGACTTAAGAAAGAATAAAGATTAAGGACTAAAATAATATTGAGAGGAAGGATTGAGAATAACATGAATTTCAAGGATTAAGTCACATGTTGAATCACTTGCTATATTTGTTTGAAAAGCTCTTAACTTATCCGGACATAATCTAGATGTTCAATAGAAAAACATGCAAACTAGTTGATGATTGGGGAACCACATTGTCTCTCTTCTTTTTCTTGGCCGTTCCCTAGGGGGATAGATAGAGCCACCATCACTTATCATTCTCATTCATCACTCAAAGAGACATCAAGACCTTGGAGTTTTCTTTTCTCCTTCTACCACTCGGCTGCCTCCTCTTCTCCTCACCACCATAGTTATCAAATCCTTCTTTTCTCACATGCAAACTGGCCGCCTCCTTCCTTCAAGTCAAGAGAGGGTTCGTTCACACTCCAACACCTCTTGCAAGTTGGAGATTTAGGATTGAAGGGAAAGCTAGGAGCAGGCTGGGCACTACTCATCATCCTCTTCTTCAATCATCTTTTCCAAAGTGAGAGCAAGAACTGAGGTAGAAGATAAGAGCAAGAAGAGCAATCCCATTTTTCACTTTCTGTTCAAAGGAGAAGAGAGTCTAGCCAGACCAAGGAGAACAACACCAAGCTTGCTATTCTTCTTCCCTTCATGGTGAGTCCTTTTTCCTTACTGGATGGTGTTTGAGCATCATCCATTACGTAAGTCTGGGTTAGGGTTCATGTATGTGGGTTCCAATGGTTTTGCATGTGGGTTTTGGCTCTTGCATGTACCAAAAAGGGGTTAAAATTCGAGTTCCTAAGTGAATGCTTGATGATAATACTGCTGTCCTGTAATTTTAGCATCCTGGCAGTGTCCAATGATTTGCCTATAACTTATCGTATGCTTATCCAAATGTGATTATGTTTGTTTTATATTAAAATAGACATAAAGGGCTTCAGTTTAGGCTCTGGAATGAGCTAATTTGGATTAGTATTGAGTAAGATATGGACCCTACAAGTTTCGGATTAGGTCTAAGAATCCTGACAGGATTTACTGAAATTCTGATATGGGCGTAGTCTGATGAACTGTGCTTAATAGAAAATGTGCTTACTGTATTCTTGTGATTATTGTGCCATATTAAAATAGACACAAAATAAAGTAGATTAGCCTTTGGAATCACTCAATTTGGATGTGTTTAGGCATATTAATTAGTGTTATAAGTTTCAATTTTTAAAACAAAATCTGATGCTGTTTGATGAGATTGATATCCTGATAGTGGCTGATAATCGGTTTGATTCTCTCTGTGTCTGTATCCATTGTACTGGTTCCTGTGAAATATTAAAATAGACTTAAAATTAAGTAGATTAGCCTTTGGAAGCACTCAATTTGGATGGATGTAGGCTTATTAATTGAAGATGTAAGTTTCAGTTTAAAGAATATTTTGATGCTGCTGTATGGTGAAATTGGAATGCTGTCAGTGTGTGTTTTGGAGTTCGAATATCTCTGGGTATAATTTCAATTGATTTGATTCTTATTGCATGCTAAACTAGACACAAAATAAAGTATATTAGCCTTTGGAATGACTTGATTTGGATGTGTGTAGGCTTAGTAAAGGATCTTATAAGTTTCTGTTTTGGAAAAGCATTCTGATGCTGTCCTGATAAAACTATTACTCTGGCAGTGTGTGATAAAAGAGACTAATCTCTGTGTATGTGTCCAATTGATTTGGTTTATGTGGCATATTAAAATAGACATACCATGAAATAACTTAGGCTTTGGAAGCACTTGAATTAGAGGTTTTACTTTATTTTAAAGTTGGGGTTCGAATGGTAGAAGTTTTGGTAAATAATGCTGTCAAAAAGTGTTCTTCTGCGTAAAAAGGCCTCTGTGATTCGAATTGGAGCTGTGATTCGAATCACATAGAGCAAAATATGATAACAGAGAATTATGTTTGCTATGATTCGATTCATGGTTCCCGTGAATCGATTCACAGAGCATATTTTTCTTAAAATACTTGAAATTTATGTATTCTTGATTGAGGATTACCTTTGGGGATATCATGAAAGATAAGTAAGTGAAAGATGTTATATTAATGATGAATGATTGAAATGATGATAAGTTTGTCACTTATAGGAATTGATAAACTAGTTTGAGAATAGAAGAATATAGAGTCATTGACAATACCCAATTCTTAAATGAAAAAGGTCATTGATGAGATATATGTATTATTGTTCTTAATAAGAAAGACTCTAAAGTCATCGGAGTAGATGTTCACAGGGTAGACTGTCAATCTTCTAAGTCATTTTAAGGAGATAAAATTATGGATATAATAGTTTAGCTTATTCCAACTAAAGAGTTATGAATATTATGGAGAAATCAAGTTTACATTCTTACATTGAAAGGATGTCGTTGAAATCATGTTGACATTCTTTAATAGACAAGAATGTCATTGCTACGGTATTTCATGGTAAGATGGGACGCCACTTACAGATTAAAGACGTTTAATCACTTATACCGTAGATCATGGCGTTGGCCCGGTGATCTTCAGACCCGGCGGCGTAGTTCAGGGCGTCGGTCCGGTGACCTTCAGACCCGGCGACGTAGTTCCCGGTTTATGATGGTCATAAACCCTAAGGGAAATCACGGATACTGAGTTAGTATAAAATCATACTACACTTATGTTTATTTTATTTTAAATCATGTCATGGATTAAAGGTTAAGTTCATCTGGTTATAAATTCATATTTGTAACATCGTGTCAGGCTGAGAGTATATTACTGTTAGTATGAAATTGAGAATGAAATAGTTGCTTGAAGAAATAAGTGTTGTTTTGAAATTACTGTTAGTATGAAATTGAGAGTATATTACTGTTAGTATGAAATTGAGAATAAAATAGTTGCTTGAAGAAATAAGTGTTGTTTTGCAAGTATGGAAAATTTTAGGAAATGATAAGGCGAACATAAATCCTTATCATAGTCTATGGTTAGATACAGGACTCATTGAGATATTCTATATCTCACTAGTTTAAGTTTGTGTTTCAAGTACAGTTCAGAACTGAGTAATTGGATAACAATCTTTGAGGATGCTCATTCAAGCAAGTCAAGACCGGATCGTGTCTAGTATAGGAGTTTTAATTACCTGATATTTATGTATTGTAGTACTTTGTATAAAGGATATTAAAGTTGCAAAAGAAAAAAAATTGTATTGATTCCGCTGTTTATGGATGAGTTTTAATAAGAGGCTTTGATTTAAAGTTACATAAGAGTTAGTAATTTCTCTAATATGAATCGGGGTGTTACAAATATTCTAGATAACACTTTAATGTTAAAAGCGTTATCTGAATATTTTCATTCAGATAACACTTATGAAAAAGTGCTCTCGGAGTATTTTCGTTCAGATAACACTTATGAAAAAAGTGCTCTTCTCGGAGTAAAATATTCTGATAGCACTTTATAAGGAAAGTGTTATTGAAGTGTTTAAATAAAATAATATAAAAAATGCGATCTTTCATATAACATTTTTCTTTGAAAGCGTTATCTGGTTTTTTAAGTCCAATAGCGCTTTTGTCACAAGCGCTTTCTGAGTGATTAATTTAGATAACGCTTACTTTTAAAAGCGTTTTCGGAAAACTTCGTGTCTTTTTAGATAGCATTTCCTCTTTGAAGCACTATCTGAGTGGCATTATCTGAAGGCATTTTTGGCGTAGTGTGGGGTCCAGTCACAGTTGACACCTTGCGTTTGGGCTGTTACGGTTCAGTAGAAAGGGTTGCGCCCTAACTAATAGATATAACTTTTGCCCTAGTGGTAGGAACCCTTTGAATAATATGAACGCTATTCATAAATATCCGTAGTCAAGTATTATTGTTAATAAGGACGACAATAATACATAGTGACTATAACGTAAGTAGACTGATAGTCACATCTCACGGACCATGGGCAAGTCAGCACATAGATGTGATTATTAGGAGTATTACTAGATTGAAGGCTTCATAATGGTTATGCAAGTATCATAAGCTCTTCTTAAGATAGTCATAGTAAAACAAGTCATTCGACTTGAAGTCACTACGATTCATGCATGAGAAGTCGTAGGCTTTGAAAAATGACCGAAAAATATGCTAAACGGTGGCGAATGACCAAAATACCCTTGTTTATACTGTTAAATTTCGTGTCATGAGTCCAAAACTGATTTATATTTTATTTTTAATTATTTATTTAGAAATTTTAGAAATTATTTCTGTGTAAGTTTTTAAAATTATTGTTTTACCTTTTTTTTAGACGCATACGCGATAAACAGTAAGTACCAAAGACTTATCCTTTCCGTAAAATTCCCAAAATTATCTTAAAAAGCTTTTAGGGCTATCACATGGCATTTCCAAAGCTTCTCATTGGTTTTCACCTTTTAAATTAATTATTTTGAATTTTTAATTAGTAAATGACTATTTGACACTTTCTTTTTCTCTCCTTTTCACTTAAAACCCAAAGGGGTAAAAATGTCATTTCCTCTCCTCCCTTTTCCAGCCCCTTGGCTGCCCTCCCCATGGTGACTCAAGTGGATCTAGGTTCTTCTCAATTCTTCCAAACGTTTGAGTCATGGTCTTTAACCAATTAGGAATTAGTTGAATTATTCTTTTTCTAAATTACAAAATCAAAATATCTACCCTCCCCACCTCCTCTTACTCGACCTCCCCCGTATAAATAGGGAAGGGGGAGGGGTCTTCATAAATTTCTACATCAATCTTGATGCATTTCCAAGATTTTCTTCTTTCTTCCTCTTTATAGTTTTCTCCAAGTTTTTCTTTCAAAATTCTTGAAGTTTTCTTTCAAAGTTCTTCAAGCTTTTCAAATATTTGGTAAGGAAAAAATTCTTTCAGAGTTATATGGTTTGATCTTTGTTTGTTAGTCACTTTGGTGATTTATGTGTTTATAAGCTTTATCTAATTGTTTATATGCTTTATTTTAATTGTTCAATGTGTTTTATTTAAGTTATTTATGAGCTTTGATTTAGTAATGTTATTATGGTAATATTTTTAGATTTATTTGAGTTTTAATAACAGGAATGCTATATGGCAGGACAGACCACATACGAATGTAACGCGAATTCAAAAGAACAGCTCACGATTAAATTAATGAACTTGATATCATGTTTCAAATTATCATGATAATATGAGTACCATTTTATATTAGATTTGAGAAACACATTCTATGAAACTGTACAATATTCAAATCATTATGAATAAAAACGCCTCAAGTTTACGTATTGCATCTTTGGCCTTTTCTTTTTGGAAATTGTCCCATGCAATGATTTTGGCTTCCTCTAGATCTGTATGACCTGTGCCAAAACAGAAGTTTATAGATAAAGTTAGGAGTAAAACAATCACCTTATATGTCTTCTACTCTCTAAACGATATGGAGAGATTCAAATATATATCTTGCTGATGATGATTAATTAAGGAAAATAAAAATCGCTACAGTCAATAATGAAATTCATTTAATTTGTAGCCTTTAGATTCAAAATTATATACTTGAAAATTGTTGCATCCCCTTGTCCAAGGAACCAAGAGGACTGAGTAGAGTTTGAGAAAGTAATTTAGCATTTATGTGACATACCTGAAAGTGGTAAAGGTTGACTCTTCAATATCCCAACATGAAACTTGGGTTTTAGTACTATTCTCTCGCAATTAGTCATTTTTTTTGTCAATTTGGCTGAATGCCTCTTCAACCCCCTATAACAGTAGCTTTAATTTGTCAACCTGCACATCTCTAAAACCCGTAGCTTAGAACAATGGCAATCAACTTATTGATAATAATATTTATTCAAATTATTAAAAAATAGAAAGTGTAAGTAACGTAAATTGAGAGTTTACCTCAGAGATGTGTTTATCTACAGTCTTTGTGGTTCCCAGCTGTGATTGTGCACCAAACGCAATATCTTCCATATTGCCATTGACCAAGGACTCAGAAAATAGTACCCAAGACAAAAATGTAGAACACAATTTTTTTAGAAATGTTCAAGCATATCCAGGTTTAGTTAAATAACATTAGTACTCATTGACATAAATATTTCTTCATTTGAACTTGTGAAAAACATGTTTTGCTTAGTTCATTCAAAACTACCTTCCAACAAAGCTATATACAAACTACCTTTCTCCATTTCTATCATTTATATATTGGTCTTTACCACCATATTAGAGTAGCATTCGTAAAGAAATTTGGGAGAGAAACAAACACATTTGGAATACCATGTTACTGTAGATTTTTTGACCCTACACATCGAGAGAGAGGATATGCACATGCCACAACAACGACTAAAGGAATTGTTAATTAAACGGAGAAAGGGGGAATACGTTATACTTATGAAACAAAGGGAAAGGCTTTCTATATGCGCCAATGCGTTATGGAATACATTAAAACCCCACTCTCCAATTTATCAGTTATCAATGACTCCATAAAGGACCGCATGATTCATCATAAACAAAAAGAAACGTATATAGTTATGTTAATTTTCTTATGCTTATTATTATAGATTTACTTATTTATCCTTTATTTGGACAAAAAGACAAAAATACTCCAGCAACATTCTTTTTTATATATATAGATATATATACAGGAGACATATCTGGTGAGAACTACTATTTATTATGAGAAATGAGAACTATTAATAACAATCATCAGATGTAAATTAATGGCTTAAATTAAAAATTGAATTAAAAGCAAATCACGTGCCAAATCCCTCAGAATTTTTCCTCCCTCATCCGCTGGCCTTTCTAAATCGCATGCAGGGACGGACGGAAGGGGGCAAGCAGGGGCTTGGGCCCCTCCCTCCCCTCAATTTAATTGTTTCATGTACATATATATACACATTAATATTATGTTATTTTTTGGTTTATACCCACATTATCTCAGGAAAAAATGGATCTTTTTGGACTGTGTTTGGCCCGGAGATAAATAAAGTCTAGCCACGGATTGTTCAGTCACTGGATATCGAACTCGGGTCTTAACCGAGTCCGTCCCTTAGACGAAGTGCATTAACCACTTGTGCCCAATCTCGTGGTTATATTAATATTGTAAACACACTCACAGATATTATGTCACCGTATAATTAAATGTTATTGTCATGCATGACTAATTTGTTCATCGTTACACTTGATATTTAAATACACAAGCTTAATTAGTAGTAGATTTTATAAAAATATGATAAATTTGCTTACTTTTTATTTAGCTTTAAATCTAAAAAAATATGTACAGATTATTCAATGTGAAAAAATTATAAATTAATAATAAAATTTTATCTTGATAATTTTTTAGCCCCTTCCTTTAATGGATTTCTGGATCCGTCCCTGATGGCATGGCAAAGAAAGGGGCATTGTAAGATCCATTAACGATGGAGTGAGCAAAAATATGATCTCGACTCATCGTCCTATTCAAACGCAGAACAACATCTTTGTGAAAGTGGAAATAGTCTCATCCAATAATTTCTTAAACCTCATCAAATAGTTCACAACAACTACCTCGTTGCCTTTTATTTTAAGGTCTTCCACTCGGATTGTTTCCAGTTACGTGATGCTATTTCATTATATACTCAAATTGAACATTAATGAAACACTTGCAATAGTTGGCAAGGCGTTGACTAGTCTCCTCAATTCTCTATGTGGAACAAAAGCCAGGTAAGGGGTGTAACATCCCAAATTTTCACTCTACGAGACAGAGTATTAATTTTGAAAGATTATGATTACTCTTAGAATTTTCATATGATCAGTAATGGTTTAGAACTGATGTAGAAGTCAAAATGGTATTTTGTAGACTTTTTTGACTGTCAAAATAAGTTTATAACGATATAAAAATTTTCAGTTGGATGCAGAAGAGGTAATTGGAGATTGAAATAATGATTTGATGTTATATGAAGATTATTTTAGAAACTAAGTTTGGAATTTTAGAGAAAGGTATAAGAAATATTAGCGTTTTAGTCCCTCTAAGATGAATCGCGTAACACATTAATTAAGAAACGAGTAAATACCCAGAGACTAGAAAATGATCAAGATGAGAACTAAGGAACAAATATAGCTTTTATCTAGTATAGAAATTAGAAGTTTTGTTTGGTGTTGAGATTCAAACGAAAAACTAGTTTGAGTCTTATATAACTTACGTCTGTATCATTACCGTCTTTATTCTATTTTAATTAAATGTTATGTGATATATGTGTTTATTGATTTATTTTTATCTTAGAAAAATTGTTTTAGTTTACATATTCATTCTCTGTTTTGAAACGGGCAGTTTTCATTTGACGTTGGGTTTTTTACAGAAAATGGTTTACGTCGTAACTGACGGAATAGGTTTCAAATAGTAAAAGTATACCAAACCAACCCATAAAATTATCTTCCTAGACAAAAGTTGTTTCTTTTAAAATTTGTGATTTTCTGAAATTTTTCTGGGATTTTTGGAAAACTTTCAAAATTTACAAAAAAATACGCTAAACGGAAGTAAATAGCGTAAAGATCTTGTTTCAGAGTGTAAAAATTTTGTGACACAGATCCTCAAACAATTTATATTTTTTTAATTATTTATTTTGAGATTTTAGAAACTATTTTTGTGTAGGTTTTGAAAATACCATTTTCTGTTCTATTTCGGAGTTATACCTGAGAAACGGCAAAAACCGAAGAGATTGCATTATCGGTAAATTTAAAAAATGATACCCTGAAGCTATTTAAAACTAACATGTCATTTTCAAGCAATCTCATTGGTCATCACATTTTAAATTAATTTTTTTTGGATAAGCAAAAATTTATTAAAAAGAAAACAACTAAACCAGAGCATAAGATATGCCTAGATTTAGTTATGGGAAAAGAACAATATTGTCATCAGTACAAAAGACGAGCGATCTCCTACCGTAATACAATAGAGCTAACGTGCAAGGGCATCACTATAGGAAAAGGCATCCCAACTAAGTTGGCACCCCAGACCCTATCTATCATTTGCAGCACGCCAGACCCCAGACCCCAGACCCTATCTATCATTAATTAAGTGGATTTTTATTTATGAAAAGACTATTTTGTAGGTAACAAGATGAAACACAAGAAGGGGGGGGTTGAATTGTGTTTCAAAGCTTTTAAAACTTTTCGCAAATGTTGGACGCTGGCTGTTAAAAACGTTGGACGCACAGCTTAGTTTAAATATTGGACGCACAGTGTTTTCTGAAATATTGGACGCACAGAGTGCTAAAACACTGGACGCACAGAATTGTGAAATATTGGACGCACAAAAGATTGGACGCTGAGGCTTCCCTCTTAGTTTAAAAACTTGTTTTCTTTGTGCGATTTAAGGTGTATGAAAAACTTGTTTAAACAAAATCAATTCAATCCCCTTTGTTAGTAATAAGCATAGATATAATAAGAGATAAGGGAAGGAAGAAATAACACAAGTTTTTATACTGGTTCACCCTTTCCTAAGAGCTACGTCCAGTCCCCTCAAACTAGAGAGATTTCACTATCAAACCAGATAGGTACAAGTATTCTTTGCACACAGCCTCTTCAGGCTAAATCCCAAGTATTCTTTGCACACAGCCTCTCCAGGCTAAAACCCAAGTATTCTTTGAACACAGCCTCTTCAGGCTAAATCACAAGTATTCTTTGAACACAGCCTCTTCAGGCTAAACGACTCAGCAGAGTGTTTTTGATTCAAGTGCTGTCTAACTCACACAAGTGAGGATATGAAATCTAAAGCACTTTGAGAGTTAAGCAAACTCTCTTTTACAAGAAGATAGAAAAAAATACAAGACTTTCTATACAGAGTATAACAAATTGCACAGCGTTTTTTTTTTGCTCTTTCTTTTTCGTTGTTCAGTATCTTGTATACTTCTTCTTGTTCACGGTATATATAGTCTTTGATGAAGCTTCAGACTTGTTCTTCGAATAGCTCAACTTCAGCCTTCATAAAAGTTACCGTTCTCTAATAGCACTAAATGCTATTTTCCCGTTGCTCTTAGGAGATCTACTTCATTGTGCATGTCTGCGTTTCTTTCTCCTAAATCAGAAGCAACCTGTACTCAAAGTCTCAATTGTACAGTGGTTAATAGTAATATCTTATTGAGACAGAGAGAATACACTGTGTAAAGTAGAAAGATGTGTTCAGAGATATACAGAGTAGTTAAAAGTACATTCTCTCTCTTAGTACACTTTCCACAGTGCTTTATGCTTTTCAAAAGTACATTCAAAAACGTTGACAATAGGTTGTACAGAAAAGCATTGTATACAGCTATTTATTTCAAATCATTTGCTCAATAAATATGTTCCATATTAAATGCATGAGCAATAAATAACAAGTAATGGACTCTGCGTTTTGGACGCAGCATTTAGCAAGTTATTGGACGCATACCTTTGCACTTACCAATTTGCACAGAACTCATGCAAACATTGGACGCATACCTGATGCTTTCAATTGCACTTTGTTATGCTGCTTTATTGGACGATGAATAGTAGACTGAGAACTTGTCCTACTTTGCTTCATTCATCGTGTAACACTTTGTTCTTGTTCTTCTCATTTATCGGACGCAGAACAGTAGATAATGAACTTGTTCCATATTGCTTGTGGAACACTTTGTTATTTTCCTTCTTCATTATCGGACGCAGAACAGTGCTTGAGTAACTCTGACTTCATTGGACGCAGAATGTTCAGTTTCATTGGACGCAGAGTTGCACTCTTGCTCATGCTGAACATTGGACTTTTGTCCTTCATATGCATTGGACGCTCACTGAATCTGTTCCTTTGAAAATCATTGGACTCTTACTGCAATTCTACTTCTCATAAAAACATTGGACTATGCCAGTATTGCCTTGTTCTTATCATTGGACTTATGCCAGTCTTGCCTTGTACTTATCTTTGGACGATCAGCATTCTGTACCTTGGTCAAGAACACATCCTGAACATTGGACTTATGACTTATGTTCTGATCATTGGACTTATACGCATTCTGATCATTGGACGTATGGTTATTCTTGAACATTGGACTTATAAGCATTCTGATCATTGGACGTATGGTTTTTCTTGAACATTGGACTTATGTCTTCAATGCCTTCTCATGAATCATTGGACGTATCAAATTGTCCTTGTGCCTTGTACTGAATTATTGCACGCACAACATTACTTGCCTTTGCTCAAACATTGGACGCAGAACTGTTCCTTCTGCTCAACCATTGGACGCAGAACTCTTCCTTCTGCTAAAACATTGGACGCAGAACTTTTGTGTCCATTCCAGTGCCAACATTGTGATGAGCTAGCTTATTGGACGCAGACTGCAATCTTCCTTTAATAAACTTAGTTAGGCAGCATTGTTACACATTGTACAAGCTTAATACATATTGATTATCCTTTGTAAAAACCTTAATACATTTTGTTATCATCAAAACCATAAAATCACTTAGGGAGTTTTTGTATTAAAAACACTTTTAACCAATTTGGTTCCAACATATTTTACCCTTGATTTTCATCCTTTTTCACTAAAACCCTAAAGGGTAAAATGGTAACTTCACTACCCCTTCTCTTAAGCCCTCAAAACTGCCCCATCTATACAAGTGGGAGAAGATATTTTTGCTTCATGATCCTTGTGAATTTTGGTGATCCTTGTGAAAAGATTTGAACCAATTAGAAAATAGCTTGATTTTCCTAAATTCCTAAATACCTAGTCACTAAGTACTTGATCTTATCTTCTCCTCCCACTTGCATGGTATGGCCGCCTTCTTACCCTTGATAGCAAGGGTGAGGATTGATTCCAAATGCTTCTTGATCCATGTGGTGTGCCTTTTAACCAATTAGAGTTAAGTTATCCTTATAGTTTAATTTGATTGGTTATTTCTTTTTCATGAACCAATCAAATGGCACCTATGACAGGGGGGCTGCGCATGTTCTATAAATAGGGGTGAGGGGTCTCCATTATTTCCTACACCAAAATCTTGAAGCATTACCAAGATTTCTCTTTCTCCCTCTTTATTGTTTTCTTAGTTCTTTTCCAAAAGTTCTTTTCTTGGTCTTGAGTTTTAGAGCTCTGATCTTCAAGGTTCTTCATCTTAAGTGGTAAGGGGAAAATTCTTGAGAGTTATGAGAGAGCACATGAGTTTTTATGTGTTTGATCTTACTTTCTAACCACTCAAGTGGTTTATGTGTTATAGCTTTGTTATTTATTATTTAATTATTTCTTGCTAATTGTTTTATAGCGTTATATTAATTGTGAGCTTTTATTTATACTAATGTTATAATGACTAATTTGTTTACGAGTTTTAGTGATAGTAATGTTATAATGGCAAAATTGGTTTTGAGCTTTAATATTTATACCATTATAATGACGAATTTTTAACTATCACAGTATAATTAAACCGTAAAATTATTATAATCTATTTCTTTGTAAAAACCCTAAAATTGTCTACTATTGATATACAGAAAAATAGTTGGGATGAATGGTTTATTAGTATGGTTATGGCTAAGAAAGACAAACCACTTAGTAGTTGTGGCTCACCTCTAGATCTTTCTTGGGAATCATACCGATATGCTGTTTATGAAATCTTAACCTATGGAGTCTGTATATACGTGGCTAAGATAAATTGGGGAAGATTTTATTGGGAAGCTACTATATGTAACATCCCAAATTTTCACCATTTGAGACAGAGTGTTAACCTTGGAGGATTAGATTTTTATCCTTAAGATTTTCAGATAATAAGTAATGGTTTTAGAACTGACGTAGAAGTCAAAACAGTGTTCTGTGGACATCCTTGACTGTCAGAATAAGTTTATAATGATATGAAAACTGTAATTTGGGTTCAGAAGAGATATTTGAGGATTGAAATAGTAATTTGACATTATTTAAAGATTTTAGAAATTAAGTTGGAGTTTTATAGAAGAGCATACGAAATATTACTGTTTTAGTCCCTCTAAGATGAATCACGAACACGTTAATTGAGGAACGGATAAATACCCTGAGACTAGGACATGATCAAGACTACAAGGACAAATAGAGTTTGATCTAGTATAGAATTAGTAGTTTCATTTGATGTTGTAATTCAAACAAAAATCAGTTAAGTCTCTTGTAACATCCGCTTCTGTTTACCGTCCTTATAATGTTTTATTTGAATTGTTGTGATATAAATGTTGAGTGATTTATTTATAGCTTAAAATTAGGGTAAATATACATATTCAAGAATACTTCTGAAACGGTTAATTTTCGGTTGATGCCGGGTTTTAAACAGAAAACGGTTTACGTCTAAACTGATGAAAGGAGATTTAAATAGCTTGAGCATATCAAACCAACCCGGAAAATAAACCTCCTTCATAAAAGTTAGTTCTTTTAATATTTTTGATTTTCTGAAATTTTTATGGGATTTTTGAAAAACTTTCAAAAATTACCAAAAAATACGCTAAACAGGAGCGCATAGCATAAAAAACTTGTTTTGCGGTGTATAATTTCGTGACAAAGGTCCACAAGCATTTTTATATTTTATTTTTAATTATTTATTTCATTATTTTAGAAATTATTTCTGTGTAGGTTTTGAAAATACCGTTTTCTACTCTATTTTCGGAGTTATACCTGCGAAAAGGTAATAACCGAAGAGATTGCACTGTTAATAAATTCCAAAAATGATACCATGAAGCTATTTAAGGCTAACATGACATTTTCAAGCATTCTCATTGGTTCTCATCAATTAAATCAAATTATTTTAATTTTTGATTTATGAAAAGACTATTTTACCCTTGATTTTTCATCTTTTTCACTTAAACCCTAAAGGGTAAGATTTGAATTTCACTACCCTTCCTTCAGCCCTCTCAAAACTGCTTCCCAAGTGGTGACTCAATGGGTCTAGAAGTTTCAAGAAGCTTTGCTAGCCAATTAGATTTTAGATAATTAATTTCTTTTTTTTATTAAACATGTTGCTTTCCAAGCCAACCATGGTCATGATCCTTGGTTAGTTGGCCCCCCCCCTTGGCTATAAAAGGAGGGAAGTGCTTCATCAAATCATACACCATTTCTTTGATGCATTGCCAAAGAAACTCTTTCTCTCTCTTTATAAGTTTTCTCTAGTTTTCTTTAGTTTTTCCTTTAAGCAAGTTCTTGAGTTTTCTTCATAAAAACCTTGTGTTCCTCAAGTTCTTAGTTTTTGGTAAGGGGAAAATTCTTCTAAAGTTGGTTTGATCTTGTTTTGATGATCACTTTGGTGATTTAAGTGTTATAAGCTTTAATTATTTGTTATTTGCTTTATATTATTGCTTTAATGCTTTAATTAAATTGTGTCTTGCTTTATTTATTTAATTGTGATTTTATAATTAGTAAAGTTATAATGTTCAATTTATTTATGAATTTTTGTAGTTGTACCGTTATGATGACAAAATTTTAAATGCTAAAGCTCAAGTTATTTCACCGTAATCAGTATTAAACGATTGAATTTTTAATCCGTAAAATCAACACCTCTGTAGTTCTTTTGGCCACTTGAGAATACTGTGGTTGGTCAGGTATGAGAGTGCACCTTTGGTGTACTGTCCGATCGGGCTCAGGGGCCGTATCTCTCTTGGACATTATTACGTGAGGAAAAGTAATTAATGTGTTAATAAATTCTGTACTGTTATTTTTATGTCCAAAATCGATTTTATGTATTAATATACCTGTTTTGTTGGGTTAAATAGTGCATTGGTACTTGGTAGGATTCTGACCAGGAAAGAAATGGTATCAGCTGTGTCCCCTATCTTGTCCTGGTGACTCTACTAATGTACTGTTAATAAATCCTAAGTTAGAAATTGTATTTTTGAGAAAAGCTAATTTATTTTCTTGTGTTAAAAACCTGTAATTTTTACCATAGATATACAGAAAGATGGTTGGGTCGAATAGTTCATTGGTACTGCTCTGGCTAGGAAAGACAAGGTCTTCCAAGTGGCCTTAGCTCACCTCTCTTTCCTAGGAACCTTACTAGTGTACTATCTTTCCTAATTTAGAGATTTTGTATATACGCGACGAAAATTATTTTGGGTACTAGCTTCTAAAGGGCTTTTGCGAAAATGGGCTTAAAGTTGTACTTATTATCGCTTTTATTTCAGTTATGGTTGATCACTGCAGTCAGCTCTACCGCCATGTGATTATTCCGTCGTGAAATTTTTCCAATTACAAGAAAAATCACTTACTGATTAAAAAATGAACATGGGTTTAAGTTATTTTAAACTCTTCTCTCTTGATCAATCCCAATGGTTCTGCCCCATTTTGATCTTCTTTTATGCTTTAATCACTTTTTGTTATATACCGATTCACTTTAACTGTTACGGGTAATCACCTCAGTTTGGCACTGCCGCGATGTGATTACTCTTAAAATAAATGAGTAAAGCCAGAAAGAGTAATAATGGATAATTTCAAGAATTGATTCCATGTTAAAAGAATAAGAGTATTCTACGCGATTTTGAGAGATAATACAGTAAAACAGAGAAAGTTTTACAAGAGAAACCAAAGTGATTCTGTGTTTATTTGAGAAAAATGATAAACTGCGTTTAAATTGAGAAAAGTGAATTTATATGCAATTTGAACTGTCATTGCATAAAGAGTACGAGCTTACAACCCAGAGAGGGTTGAGAATAGAGTTTGGTTAGGCTACACTTGCCTACTGGGATTGTCCAGGTTTCGAAAGTCTCAATGGCCGAGTAGGTGATAACCCTCGAGCCGAGACGAATCGTATACCCGACTTGGATAAATCCGACTGACGGACCTATTCATGATTTGGTATTCATTTTAAATATAGTATTACCGAATAGTCTCCAGAAGTCCTAAAGGGACTGCTTGGTTATTCTGATATGTTTACTATAGCCAGATCGCTCACTGGCGTTAAGTTTGGAAAAGTCTCATTGGAGCATTACACCGGTGTATTTTCAAGAGATGTAGAAGTGGCATGCATAAACATATCTTGTATTAATGATATATATTAGAACCAAATTATTTAAAAGCATTTTTCAATACTTAAATCCCTAAGTGGTTTTGATGATAACAATGATTATTAAGATTTTTACAAAGTCTGGTAATAAGCTCTTGTAGGTACAACAAAGCTAAGTCCATCGTCCAGTGTGACCTTGGTACTTATAAGTACAATCAAAGAGCTGAGCGTCCAATGGACTCTGATACTTGACCTTGGGTAAGTATCGTGCAATGGACTCTGGGTGCTAAACGTCCAATGATCAGGAAAGCCTTGCGTACAAGTAAGCTATGAGTCCATATGGTAAGCAAAGCTATGCGTCCATATGGTAAGTGAACAGAAAGTCCATTCTGTTCCACAAGCTGCATCCAACAAGCGAGTGCCCATAATATGCTATTTATTGCTCTTGCATTTAATATGACACATATTTAATGAGCAAATGATTTGAAATAAGTAGCTGTATACAATGCTTTTTTTGTGCATAAATGTCAACGTTTTTTAAACTAGCATTTAATAAAAAGCAAAAAACACTATGAAAAGTGTACTTAAGAGAGAGAATGTACTCTGAACATTTATGTATCTCTCTGAACACACCTTTTCACTTATATAGAGTATTCTCTCTGTCTCAATAAAATATTGCTAACCACTTTGTAATTGAGACTTTGAGTACAGGTTGCTTCTGACATAGGAGAAAGAATTGCACAGAAACATGCTGAAGAAGCACTCCTACAGAGCAACGGACGAATAGCATTTAATGCTATTTGAAAGCTATTTGAAAACGACTATATTTATTAAGGCTGAAGTTGAGCATATTCAAGATAACAAGTCTGAAGCTTCACCAAAAAGCCTATATATACCGTATTCAAGAAGAAGAATTAAGAGGATTGAAAATACAAGAGACTGAACTACGTGAAAGAAAGAGCAAAAACGCTGTGCATATCTGTTTCATACTCTGCAATCTTAGAAAGTCTTGTATAATTCTTTCTTCTTGTAAAAGAGAGTTTGCTTAACTCTCGAAGTGCTTTAGAGTCTATATTCTCACTTGTGTGAGTTAACAACACTTATATCTAAAACACTCTTATGAGTTGTTTGAGTCTGGAGAGGCTTGTTTAGAAAAGAATACTTGTTTGAGCCTGGAGAGACTTGTTTGTAAAAGAATACTTGGGATTAGCTTGAAGAGGCTGTGTGCAAAGAATACTTGGGTTGAGCCTGGAGAGGCTTGTCTGTAAAACAATACTTGGGTTGAGCCTAGAGAGGCTAGGTGTGCAAATAATACTTGTTGTAAGGCCTGACGAGACTGTTGAAGAATACTTTTAATTCTATCTGAATTGATAGTGAAATCTCTCTAGTTTGAGGGGACTGGACGTAGCTCTTAGGAAATGATGAACCAGAATAAACTCTTGTGTATTTTCTCTATCCCTTAACTCCTTTACATTCAGTTTATATACGAAATGTGGGGATTGAATTGAAATTATTTTAAATAAATCTTTCAAACGTTTTAGATGCACTGAAGCTTGTTTTAAACCAAGTGGACGATTCTGCGTCCAACTTGCCTGTGTGTCCAATATTCAATGTGCGTCCAATCTTTTCTAAAATAGCGTCGAACGATTTGTGAAAAGTTTTTAAAAAGCTAAGAAACACAATTCAACTCCCCTTCTTCTGTTTCACCTTGTTACCTATAGTTGGTATTAGAGCCTGGTTTCTAGGGGTTGAGCACCTAACGACGGACAAGCTGTGAACATGCCACCACTTGTTTAATGGAGATGAATATGATTATTGGGAGCAAAGAATGATCACATTCTTTGACGCACAGAATATCGACATGCGGGATGTCGTTGAAAATAGTTACATTGCTCCAGTAGGTGAAGCAGGGCAACCATTGTCTAGAGTCTAGTGGACACCTGATCATAGAACAAGATTCCAGCTGAACTCAAAGGCCAGACACTATCTGATGTGTGCCATTACAAAGTCAAAATATGACAAGGTGCACAACTGCACCACAGCCAAAGAAATATAGGACACTTTAGTTTTGGCTCGTGAAGGATCATCTCAGGTCCGTGAATCCAAAATCAGCATGCTAGTTCATCATTATGAACTATTTAAAATGGAGGATCACGAGACTATTGATCATATGTTTGGGAGATTCCAAACAATCATAAACTACCTAAGGTCTCTGGGAAAAATCTACACAACCCAGGATCACATCAGGAAAATCCTAAGGAGTTTGCCAAGACGATGGAGACCCAAGGTAACTGCTATACAAGAAGCAATGAATCTTTCCACTCTTGCTATGGAGGAACTTCTGGGTTCACTCAAAGTGCATGAGCTTGAGCTCAAAGAAGAGGGAACAGAAAAAAGGGCAAAGTCCATTGCTCTTAAAGCTCAAAAAGGGAGCTCCTCAAAAGCACTCAAGGCCCATGACTCAGATGAAGAGTCATGCAGCTCAGAGGGAGAAGCAGGCTCATATGATGAACTCTCCTTCATCTCCAAGAAAATAAAGTCTATGTGGAAGAAGAAGGGTGGCTTCAGAAGGAAGCAATTGAACAGAAGATTTCCATAAAAGGAAGCTGAGCAAAAGGAGAAAAGTCCAGTAGTGTGCTATGGCTGTAAGAAACCAGGCCACTACAAGGCAGATTGTCCTGAGGCTGAGAGGACAAAGAAAAAGTTCTTCAAGAAGAAGAAGGGCCTTATGGCAACTTGGGAGGATCTCGATGATTCTTCTGATGATGAGGACGAGGAGGATAAAGAAGAAGCAAATCTTTGCCTGATGGCATGCCTGCCCTCAACAGACAGTGAGGATGAAGAAGAGGTACTCTCTTATCCTGAACTGAAAAATAATTTTGATGATCTTCTTAGAGAATCATCCATTCTATCTGATGAGTATAGGTCTTTGAAGAAAAAGTTTTCACTCATATCCAAATATTTTGAAAAACTTACTTTAGAAAACAAAGTACTCAGATCATAGAATGAAGAGTTGAAACTTCAAGTCAGTCAACTCAAAGATGAATCTCAGAAAGATTCTGAGTCCAATGCCTCTTGTGAAGTACAAGTACTTCAACAAGAAGTAAATGAACTCACTTGATGATTGTCCAAATTTGTCAGTAGCTCTGAGAAATTTGATCAAATTTTAAAAATTAAGAGAAAACCTTCTGACAAAAGTGGTTTAGGTTATGTTGCTAAGGAACAAGAAAAATCAAAACCAAAGTTTTCTAAGAGTCCTTCCAAGTTTAATTTATTCTGTGGTCAATGTGGAAAGGCTGGACATGTCACCTCGACATGCTTCCACAAGAAAAGGAACATGCCTGGACACAGACCAATGACTAACAAGAAAGGACCCAAGTCAATCTGGGTACCTAAAAATATGATAATTCCTGTTGCAGATATGCTTGATGGCAGAAAAGCAACTCCAGTCATGGTACCTGGACAGTGGCTACTCACGACACATGACAGGAGAAAGGTCTATGTTCCAAGACCTAAAGCCTAGGACAAAGGGTTGGGTCACCTTTGGAGGAGACCAGAAAGGCAGAATAGTTGGGATAGGTAAAATTGGTAAGCATCTTTTTCCCTATATTGAGAATGTCTTGTTGGTTGAAGGACTCAAACATAATCTGCTTAGCATAAGTCAATTATGTGACAGTGGATTTGATGTTTCCTTTAACAAGGATAAATGTTTAGTCAGAAACCCGGACAAGTCCATACTTTTTCAAGCAAAGAGGCAGGACAATGTTTATAGAATTGATTTTGAAAATCTGTCCAAACAAAATGTCCCATGCTTCATATCCTTGAAGGATGAACAATGGATATGGCACAAGAGACTTGATCATGCAAGCTTGAGAACCATCTCAAAGCTAAATAAGCATAAACTCGTGAGAGAACTACCAAATCTTGTGTACAAATCTGAAGTTTTGTGTGAAGCCTGTCAAAAAGGGAAACAAGTAAAAAATTCTTTTAACTCCAAAAATGTTGTTTCCACTTCTAGACCTTTGGAACTTTTACACATGGATTTGTTTGGACCCTCACAAATTGCATCTTTGAATGGAAAGAAATATGGACTAGTTATAGTTGATGACTATACTAGATGGACATGGGTCAAATTCCTTGCACACAAGGATGATTCTTTCAAAGTCTTCACTATATTCTGTAAGAAAGTCCAGAATGAGAAAGGAGTTTGTATTAACTCTATTAGAATTGATCATGGAGGTGAGTTTGAAAATGAAAACTTCCAAAGATTCTGTGAAGAGAATGGAATTCTTCACAATTTCTCTGCACTAAGAACACCTCAACAAAATGGTGTGGTGGAGAGAAAGAATCGATCTTTACAAGAGATGGCCTGGTCCATGCTAAATGATCACTCATTCTCTAAGAGGTTTTGGGCTGAAGCTATAAGTACTGGTTGTTATTTACATAACATAATATATGTGAGGCCTATATTGAAAAAGACTCCATATGAATTGTGGAAAGGAAGAAAACCCAACATATCTTATTTTCATCCTTTTGGATGTGAATGCTTCGTTCTCAGCACTAAGGATCAACTTGGTAAATTTGATTCTAAGGTTGACAATGAAATTTTTCTGGGTTACTCTGAAACTTCCAAGGCTTACAGAGTCTATAACTCAAGAACCTTGACTGTTAAAGAGTCAATTCATATAAAATTCAATGACAAAAAGCCTGACAAAGAATTGTCAGAGATAAGTGATTCTCTTGTAGATATGAGAATACAAGAAGAAGGTGAAGGAGCATCACTTAATAATAAAGAACATGGATCAGACGTAGAGACTGATGATACGTCCAATCCAGAAAGAAGAAGAAGCTGACACTTCAAGACTTATCATCCTGAGGATCAAATCATTGGCAATGCTGATGATAAAGTCAGAACAATGTCCACCTTCAGAGAACAAATTGATGTTGCATTCATCTATGAGTTGGAGCCAAAAAATATTGATGAAGCCCTTTTGGACGAAGGATGGATTTTAGTTATGCAGGAGGAACTGAATGAATTCAAACGCAATGACGTTTGGACGTTGGAACCAAATGGGTATTTAGAAACAAACTGGACGAAGAAGGTAAAGTTGTGAGAAACAAGGCAAAGTTAGTTGCACAAGGTTACTCACTGTTGAAACAGAACCCTCTCAAGCTTGATGTTTTAATGATAACAAATCTTCTGAATATTAGTACGAGTGTTCTAAGCTTTTTACTTGCTAATGGTTCCATTGAGATTACTTAAGACAGCAACAGGAACTAAGTTTAAAGGCAAGATAAGCATAGAATAAAGGCTAATCATGTGCAAAGCATCTTGAGAAGATCCATCCAAATAAACATGATGCCTAAGTCAATTGGGATACAAGAGAAGACAAGAGAAGAGAAGCTTCAGCTGATACATGAGTCTCAAGAAAAGATATGCTTCCAAGACACAAGAGAAGATAAACTTCAACAATGATACAAACACAGATTAAAGAGGAACCTTGAGAAGATAGACATTCTGCAGAGAAGGTGTCTGAGGGAAACCTACGCACGCAGAGAAGGTCTCCAAGGGAAGAAGCTCCACTAGACTAGAAGTCTCTCCGACGTTGAAGTACACCAGAGTGAAGCAAGAGAAGATAAACTTCAACAATGATATAAACAGAGATTAAAGAGGAACCCTGAGAAGATAGACTTTCTGCAGAGAAGGTTTCTGAGGGAAACCTACTCACGCAGAGAAGGTCTCCAAGGGAAGAAGTTCCTCTAGACTAGAAGTCTCTCCGACGTTGAAGTACACAAGAGTGAAGCAATCTATAATAAAGCTCATCAGGACAAGAAGCTCCTCCACTAATTTAAGCTCTCCACAAGATTGAAGTATGCACTACAAAATGTCAAGTTGTGAAGATTCCCAGACAAGAAGCTTCTCAAGATCTACAACATGCTTGATCAATAAATAAACCTCAAGAAAATAAGATCTCTCTACATCAAAGTATTCTTCATCCTACAAAATATGAAAAACTTGAAGACATTCAAGTTCTGGATACTGAGAAGATCACAAGTGCAGAACTTCTAAGCCATGAGCAACTTAAGTACAACTATGTCGTGAACCTGCTCTAACAACGAGTATCTAGAGAAGGTTCCAGAAAAGGCTCATGCTAGGACCAGAGGAGTTTCACAGAGAAACCTTGAAGACATTCATGTTTTGGATACTGAGAAGATCACAAGTGCAGAACTTCTAAGCCATGAGTAACTTAAGTATAACTATACTGTGAACCAGCTCTACCAACGAGTATCTATAAAAGGTTCCAGAGAAGGCTCATGCTAGGACCAGAGGAGATTCACAGAGAAGGTCCATACTAGCCCCTAGAAGGTCCATACTAGAATCAAAGAAGGTTCCTGAGAAAGCATGTGAGAAGAAACCTACTCAAGCAGTAAGTTTCAGAGAAGATTCATACTGGACCAGAGAAAAGGTTCACACTGGAACCAGAGAAGGTTTGTGATAAGGAACCTACTCTAGCAATGAGGTCCAAAGAAGGTTCAATTGACAGCCTGTGACAGCATGACGTGAGCTATCAGAATTCTGCGAAAAGGTAAATACACAGCTGTACTGTGCCAGAAAGCTTCATTTCTCTCTCCCTACCTCTCTAAAAGGTCATAAACGGTAATGAGGGGGCAGAAACACTATATTGCAGCAAGACTACAACTGAAACAACTTGATGAGAAGTACATCCATGAAGAGGGAGCATGAACACGATTCAGAAACTTCTCATCCATTTCTTCATCTTTCAGTCCAACATTTGGGTTATTTTTCTGAGAGAAAAATGAGTGATATACAGCTTGTTCTTGAATGTCTATTTGCTCTATGAGAGTAGATTTAAGCTGTAATACAATTTTGATTTCGTGAGTTGTTGTTTTGTAAACGTTTATTCAAAACTGTAACACAACACAAACAATCTTTCATCTTTGTTGTTGTGATTCCTTTCAAGATAGCTAGTGAGAGTTGAGTGTGTGAAAGGAAAGGGATGTGCAATCTGTTGATTGTTTATACTGGGTTAGCTTGCAGAGGGTAGGAAAAGACTACTGGTTTTGAGCCTGAGGAGGCTCGTACAAGAATACCACTGTGAGCCTGAGGAGGCTCGTACAAGAATACCACTGTGAGCCTAAGGAGGCTCGTACAAAAGTACTGTTGTAAGCTTGAAGAGGCTGAGCAAAGAATACTACTTTGAGCCGGAGGACGCTTGTACAAGAATATCAAGTAAGCCTGAAGAGGCCGAGTGAAGAATACTTAAGAGAATAGTGGAAAATCTCACTGGATGTGGGGACTGGATGTAGCCCAAGAGTTTGTGGGTGAACAAGGATAAATATCTGTGTGATATTCTCTTTCCTTTTCACTTTTAGAGTTTCTGTTTAATTTATTTAAACTACTCAGAAACACCTACTCACGCTGAGAAGGTTCATATAAAACTGAGAAACTATTTTATTAACAAAGCTCTGAAAAAACTTATTTAACAAACTTATACATGCAAAATCATATTTTTATATAAGTGTAAGTTTTCAAAAGAAGCTTTGTTTCAATAGTTTTCATAAGAGTTAATTTGTTGATTAACCTTCTCTGCCAGAGAAGCCTTGTAATTAAACTTCTGAAAACTAGTTAACTAAAATCTGTCTTCTCAAAGAAACATAACTTTATAATCAACCTTCTCTGAGTGAGAAGCAGTTGAAGAAACAAAGAAAGCAGTTTACTGATAACCTTCTCTGGTTGAAGACCTTTGCTACTCATGCTGAGAAACTTCTCATAATATTGTGAAAACTGATTTTATTAACAAAGCAGTTGAAAAAGGTTCTATAAACTTATATGTTTTGAACTGATTCTTTAACTTGGTATAAGTTTATTAAAGAACCTTTGTTAAAGTTAATTTGAAGAAGTTGAAGTGTATGAGCAAATGATTTAATCTTCTAATTAACCTTATCTTAGTGAAAAGCCTGTTTAACTGAACTTCTATTAGTAACAAAGAACTTGATTTTCTGTCAACCTTCTCTAGTTGAGAAGATCACTTAAACAAACAGTACTCTTAGTTTTATTCACCTTCTCTAGCTGAGGAGCTTCCGTACTAATGTTTGTTTAAACTTTCTCTGAACTCCAAGTTGATTAAACTTGAGAAAGGTTCAAAGTTTGCAGGAAAAGCCAAAAGTTTCAAAGGGTCACAATTCAACCCCCCTCTTTGTGACTCTCTGTGCCACTTCACTCACAATAGGAAGGTATTGTTTTTACTAAAACCTTTGCTCCAGTAGCTAGAATAGAAGTCATTCACATCTTACTTTCATTTGCTGCCCAACATGATATGAGGCTTTATCAAATGGATGTGAAGAGTGCTTTCTTGAATGGTATAATAACTGAGGAAGTCTATGTTGAACAACCTCCTGGTTTTGAGGATCAAACTTTTCCCAATCATGTTTTCAAATTGAAAAAGGCTCTTTATGGCCTCAAGCAAGCTCCTCGACCTTGGTATGAAAAACTAAGTTCATTTTTAATGGAAAATGGTTTTTCAAGAGGAAAATTTGATACAACTCTTTTCAGAAAATTCATAGACACACATTTCATCATAGTACAAATTTATGTGGATGATATTATATTTTGTGCTACTGATGAATATCTGTGTGGAGAGTTTTCTGATTTAATGCAGAAGGAGTTTGAAATGAGTATGATGGGAGAATTGAAATTCTTCCTTGGACTTCAAGTAAAATAGAGTCAAGATGGGATTTATGTGCATCAGTCCAAATATACAAAGGAGCTTCTGAAGAAGTTCAATATGGACGATTGCAAACCCATGAACACTCCTATGCATCCATCTTGCATACTGAACCTGAGTGACAAAGATAAAAAGGTAGATCAAAAGGTATACAGAGGTATGATTGGATCTCTCTTATATCTTACAGCATCTAGACTTGATATCATGTTCAGTGTTTGTTTATGTGCAAGATTCCAATTAGATCCTATAGATACTCACTTGACTGCTGTCAAGAGAATCTTTAGATATCTGAAGGAAACTACTAATCTTGGTTTGCTGTTTAAGAAATCAGATGAATACAGATTAGTAGGATTCTGTGATGCTGATTATGTTGGAGATAGGCTTGAAAGAAAAAGCACCAACGGAGGATGCCATTTTAATGGATCCAATCTAGTATCATGGACAAGCAGGAGACAAAGCACAATTGCATTATCCACAGCTGAAGCTGAATTTGTCTCTGCTGCAAGTTGTTGTTCTCAGCTCTTATGGATTAAACATCAATTAGAGGACTACAACATCTTTGAGAGTAAGATTTCTGTTCTTTGTGATAATACTACTACAATCAATTTGTCTAACAACCCAATCTTACACTCAAGAGCTAAGCATATGGAAATTAAACATCATTTCATTAGAGACTATGTACAGAAGGGAGTATTTGATATTCAGTTTGTTAGTACTGAAAATCAATGGGCAGATATATTTACAAAAACCCTCCTCTGTAGATAGATTCACTTTTATAAGAAAGCATTTAAATATACACTTTATAAAAGAATGATGTTTAGCGTCCAATATGCTTGGGATTGAGTCTGAGTCCAATAAGACTAGTGTCTAGTAGGACACGTCAGTCTAATTGAGACCTAGAAATTTTTTTAAGGCTTAAAGTCTTTTAACTCTTAAGCTTTCCACACTGAGTTCATTCTATGTGCTTATGAGATACATAAGCTAATCGTCCAATCTATATGTCTATTTGACATATGAGTTGTAACGACTAGCGTCCAGTGGGGCACGTCAATCAAATTGGAACTAGAGCTAGACTGTGTCGTTTCAACAAAAATGTATTTCCTTCTCCAAGACAAATATCTTTCTACTCAAAACGCTTCATTTTTTTTTTAAAAGCTTCTTGGAAGTTGAAACTACTTTTATTGAAAAGAGAGACTATCTGTTTCAAAGTCTTTCAACTGTTACTCTTATTTGCACTTCTTCTCTGTTCTTCTATTTCTCACTCTCTCTTGCACGAATTCTCAAAACCTCTTGAAGCTTTATTTTGCTTTCAAATCTGTGTTTTTCAAAATCCTACTCCAGAATGTCTCTCAATTCTCTTACTAGACAATGTCGAGAATCAACAACATGAAAGTAAATGTGGAAACCTTCATTGACTTCTTGTTATCCACTGAGTTTGGTATCGACATCAGAAATGAGATTACAGCGGCTGGTTGGTCTAGGTATTTTGATGGATCACCAAAGTTTATCCCTCTTTGATAAGAGAATTCTGGAACTCAAGAGATATGATGAATGACAGCATCAAGGGAACGGTGCTAAACAGAGAAGTCTCTGTTTCAAGTGACTCAATTGCTCAAGCCATCTCTTGTGAAAGAGAAGGAGAAACCTACAGACCAAACTGGAAAGCTGAGGTGGGTGGAGACTCTGCGGTTCGCAAACTCTTGCTTAAATTTGAAAGTAGTGGCTCCATTGTTGCATCAGAAATGCATGACAAAGTCCAAGTCTTGCACATGTTGCTGAACAAGACGGACATTCACAATGCTGGGTCAAGAGATTTTGTTTCAGATTTGCATGAGTTTCTGCTAGTACATCTTATGTCTCTGAACAAGATTAACTTGCCATCCATCTTGTTCTTTTGCTTCAAAAGAGACTCAAGAAGCATGGGCAGAAAGAATGCTATGTTGGAACCAAATTGGTTAAAAGTGTTTAATACAAAAACTCCCTAAGTGATTTTATGGTTTTGATGATAACAAAATCTATTAAGGTTTTTACAAAGGATAAACAAAATGTATTAAGCTTGTACAATGAATAACAATGCTGCCTAACTAAGCTTATTGCAGTCTGCGTCCAATCAGTTCTTCATGACATTGGCTGACATTCAAAGTGAGCCTTGCGTCCAATGTTGGCACTGAAATGGACACAAGAGTTCTGCGTCCAATGTTGGCACTGAAATGGACACAAGAGTTCTGCGTCCAATGTTTGAGCAGAAGGAAGAATTCTGCGTCCAATGTTTGAAGCAGAAGGAAGAATTCTGCGTCCAATGTTTGAACAGAAGGAAGAATTCTGCGTCCAATGTTTGAAGCAGAAGGAAGAGTTCTGCGTCCAATGTTTGAGCAAAGGCAAGTAATGTTGTGCGTCCAATAATTCAGTACAAGGCACAAGGACAATTTTATAAGTCCAATGTTTCTATGAGAAGCAGAATTGCAGTAAAAGTCCAATGATTTTCAAAGGAACAGATTCAGTGAGTATGCGTCCAATGAAGGACAAAAGTCCAATGTTCAGTTTAAGGCATTGAAGTTCAACGTCCAATGAAACTGAACAAACAAAAGAACTGTTCTGCGTCCAATAAAATCAGAGTGACAAAGGTACTGTTCTGCGTCCGATAAATGAGAAGAACAAGAACAAAGTGTTACACGATGAATAAAGCAAAGTAGGACAAGTTCTCAGTCTACTATTCATCGTCCAATGAAGCAGAAAAACAAATGTACAACAATCAACTGCTCTACGTCCAATGGAACAGTAAGGAAATGGCAAAAGTCCAAAAACCAGCATGAGGCAATAAGTCCAATACTGCCTTGAATGGAATGAAATGGTAAGCATAAGGATGCGTCCAATGATTGAATGAATATTATATTCAAATGGTAAGTACAAGGTATGCGTCCATTTGCTAAAAGGATTGAAAGTCCAATGATTTCTACATGCTGCGTCCAATACGCAGAATCCATAAACTTGCTATTTACTGCTCATGCATTTAATATGGAACATATTTATTGAGCAAATGATTTGAGATAAATAGCTGTATACAATGCTTTTCTGTACAACTTTGTCAACGTTTCTGAACGTACTTTTGAAAAGCATAAAGCACTGTGGAAAGTGTACTAAGAGAGAGAATGTACTTTTAACTACTCTATATATCTCTGAACACATCTTTCTGCTTTACACAGTGTATTCTCTCTGTCTCAATAAGATATTATTATTAACCACTATACAATTGAGACTTTGAGTACAGGTTGCTTCTGATTTAGGAGAAAGAAACGCAGACATGCACAATGAAGTAGATCTCCTCAGAGCAACGGGAAAATAGCATTAAATGCTATTAGAGAACGGTAACTTTTATGAGAGCTGAAGTTGAGCAACTGAAGAACAAGTCTGAAGCTTCACTACACTTATAAATACCGAGAAGCAAGAAGAAGAATACAAGATACTGAACAACGAAAAAGAAAGAGCTGAACTGCTGTGCAATCTGTTATAATCTGTATAGAAAGTCTTGTATTTATTCTTTCTTCTTGTAAAAGAGAGTTTGCTTAACTCTCAAAGTGCTTTAGATTTCATATCCTCACTTGTGTGAGTTAAACAGCACTTGAATCAAAAACTCTGCTGAGTTGTTTAGCCTGAAGAGGCTGTGTTCAAAGAATACTTGGGTTTTAGCCTGAAGAGGCTGTGTTCAAAGAATACTTGGGATTTAGCCTGGAGAGGCTGTGTGCAAAGAATACTTGGGTTTTAGCCTGAAGAGGCTGTGTGCAAAGAATACTTGTATTCTATCAGGTTGATAGTGAAATCTCTCTAGTTTGAGGGGACTGGACGTAGCTCTTAGGAAAGGGTGAACCAGTATAAAAACTTGTGTTATTTCTTCCTTCCCTTAACTCCTTTTATATCTGTGTTTATTACTAACAAAGGGGATTGAAATTGATTTTATTCAAACAAGTTTTTCAAACTGAAAGGGAAGCATTCTGTGCGTCCAATCTTTAGAAAACCTGTGCGTCCAGTTTTTATAAAGACTCTGTGCGTCCAGTGTTTTAGCACTCTGTGCGTCCAATATTTTAGAAAAACACTGTGCGTCCAATATTTGAACTAAGCTGTGCGTGCAACGTTTTTAACAGCCAGCGTCCAACTTTTGCGAAAAGTTTTAAAAGCTCAGAAACACAATTTAACCCCCCCTTCTTGTGTTTCATCTTGTTACCTACATGTTATCCCCTTTGGAGTTCTTCTCCAAAAGGTATTGGATAATCAAATTTCTGATGCTATTGCTGAAAAGTTGTCAACTCTTCAAGGAGTATTTCATCCGAAACTGGAAAGACTCAGTTTCGTCAGGATGAGACTGACACCAGTTGAGGAAGAGCAGAGAGATGAAGTTGATGATGTTTAGGAAGTTTCTGAAGCGGGAGAAGAAAATAAGTAGAACTCTCTAGCTGAACAAACAGAGGAACATCGAGTAGCCCGGTTTGACAGAACAAGAGAAGAGATAAGAAAATTCAAGGAAGAACGTCTGGCTGTTGAAAGAAAAGAAAAAGAGGCTAAGAAAAATCAGAGAAAAGGAAAAGAAGTTGCCAAGCATATCTTAAACCTCTTAGATGAAGAGAACAAAAAAAGGAATGTTGAAGATATGCTCACTCCGTCTCAAGCAGAAGAATTTGTAAAGAGTGTAGATCCTTTTGAAGTTTCTACATCTCAGATAAATCTGGGCACTACTCCTCCAAGGGTTGATGTTGATCATCAATCTCAGTCTAGAGAAGTAAGAAGGCCTTTTACAAGGTTACATAGACGTGAGTTGATTCAGATACCTGAAACCTCTTCGAGAGAAAGAAGGTCAAAAAGAAGAGCTGAACAAATATCTCAAATCTGCTAGAACAATCAGGAGCCTGATACAGTTCTATCTGTAGAACACAACACTCCAACGTTTGAAGCTACTGATATGGCTCCTAAGGCTGAAAATGGTGCTCAAGGCCCTGTATCAAGAGAAGAGTTTCTACAGCTATCGGCCAAAGTAGACAGTTTGATAGCTCTGGTTCAAAACCTTATCAAAAAGAAGGATTGAAGGATCTTCTAGATTTTTTTTTTCTTTTCTTCTTTTTTTTTTTTGTTTTTCAAAATTTTTTTTGGACTATGATGTCTAACAAACCTTTTTGTCCAATGAAAAAAGGGGGAGAAAAAGAGATTAAGTTTTAAAAGCTCAAGTCTTAATAAAATGAGATTGAGTTAAATTGCAGTAGTCTTATTGCTTATATATATAAGCAGTCTTATTACTTTGAGAAAAAAGAACTTTTCAGGTACTCAACATATTGAATATCCAAAACCCATGAGATGTTTATCTCAGGGGGAGTTTCCCTAAGAGAAAAGTTTTTATTTAAAATGCTTATGCTGACTGATTATTTTGTTTACCTGCTATATTGCTTGTAAAACTTAATAATGTTTGTCATCGTCAAAAAGGGGGAGATTGTTGGAAACAAATTATTTAAAAGCATTTTTCAATGCTTAAATCCCTAAGTGGTTTTGATGATAACAATGATTATTAAGGTTTTTACAAAGTCTGGTAATAAGCTCTTGTAGGTACAACAAAGCTAAGTACATCGTCTAGTGTGACCTTGGTACTTATAAGTACAGTCAAAGAGCTGAGCGTCCAATGGACTCTGATACTTGACCTTGGGTAAGTATCGTCCAATGGACTTTGGGTGCTAAAAGTCCAATGATCAGGAAAGCCTTGCGTCCAAGTAAGCTATGAGTCCATATGGTAAGCAAAGCTATGCGTCCATATGGTAAGTGAACAGAAAGTCCATTCTGTTCCACAAGCTGCGTCCAACACGCGAGCGTCCATAATATGCTATTTATTGCTCTTGCATTTAATATGAGACATATTTAATGAGCAAATGATTTGAAATAAATAACTGTATACAATGATTTTTCTGTGCATAAATGTCAACATTTTTTAAACTAGCATTTAATAAAAAGCATAAAGCACTGAGAAAAGTGTACTTAAGAGAGAGAATGTACTCTGAACATTTCTGTATCTCTCTGAACACACCTTTTCACTTATACAGTGTATTCTCTCTATCTCAATAAAATATTACTATTAACCACTGTGTAATTGAGACTGAGTACAAGTTGCTTCTGACATAAGAGAAAGAACTACACAGAAACATGCTGAAGAAGCACTCCTACAGAGCAACGAAAAAATAGCATTTAATGCTATTTGGAAACGACTATATTTAAGAAGGCTGAAGTTGAGCATATTCAAGATAACAAGTCCGAAGCTTCACCAAAAAGCCTATATATACCGTATTCAAGAAGAAGAATCAAGAGGATTGAAAATACAAGAGACTGAACTACATGAAAGAAAGAGCAAAAACGCTGTGCATATTTGTTTTATACTCTGTAATCTTAGAAAGTCTTGTATAGTTCTTTCTTCTTGTAAAAGAGAGTTTGCTTAACTCTTGAAGTGCTTTAGAGTCTATATTCTCACTTATGTGAGTTAACGACACTTATATCTAAAACACTCTTCTGAGTTGTTTGAGCCTGGGGAGTCTTGTTTAGAAAAGAATACTTATTTGAGCCTAGAGAGGCTTGTCTGTAAAAGAATACTTGGGATTAGCCTGAAGAGGCTGTGTACAAAGAATACTTGTGTTGAGTCTGGAGAGGCTAAGTGTGCAAATAATGCTTGTTGTAAGGCCTGAATAGGCTGTTGAAGAATACTTATAATTCTATCTGAATTGATAGTGAAATCTCTCTAGTTTGAGGGGACTAGACATAGCTCTTAGGAAAGGGTGAACCAGAATAAACTCTTGTGTATTTTCTCTATCCCTTAACTCCTTTATATTCAGCTTATATACTAACTGTGGGGATTGAATTGAAATTATTTTAAATAAACCTTTCAAACGTTTTAGACGCACTGAAGCTTGTTTTAAACCAAGTGGATGATTCTGCGTCCAACTTGCCTTCGTGTCCAATATTCAGTGTGCGTCCAATCTTTCCTAAAATAGCATCCAACGATTTGTGAAAAGTTTTTAAAAAGCTGAAAAACACAATTCAACCCCCCTTCTTGTGTTTCACCTTGTTAACTACAGAATTGTGTTTCTTAGCTTTTAAAAACTTTTCGAAAACGTTGGACGCTGTTTAAGAAGAATTGGACGCACAGCGAGTATTGGACGCACAGAGTAAGTTGGATGCAGAAATGTCTACTTAGTTTAAAACAAATTTGGGTGCGTGTAAAACGTTTAAAGCGTTTGTTAAACAAAATCTCAATTCAATCCCCACAATTAGTATTAAAACTGAAAGTAAAGGAGTTAAGGGATAGAACATTTACACAGCTGCTTTATCCTGGTTCACCCTTTCCTATGAGCTACGTCCAGTTCCCTCAAACTAGAGAGATTTCGCTATCAATCCAGATAGAATACAAGTATTCTTCAACAGCCTCTCCAGGCCTTACAACAAGTATTGTTTGCACACCTAGCCTCTCCAGACTCAACCAAGTATTCTTTTACAGACAAGCCTCTCCAGGCTCAAGCACAAGTATTCTTTTACAGTCAAGCCTCTCCAGGCTCAAACAAGTATTCTTTTACAGTCAAGCCTCTCCAAGCTCACACAACTTAAAAGAGTGTTTGTGTATCTAAGTGCTGCTACCCACAAGTGAGAATATGAAATCTTAAGCATTTCGAGCGTTAAGCAAACTCTCTTTTATAAGAAGAAAGAAATATATAGACTCTTTCAAAGTTTACAGAGTATATGAAATATTATGCACATCGTAATCACTTCTTTATATGAGTCTCTTGTATGTCAGTCTCTTGTTCTTCTTCTTCTTCTTCTTCTTCTTCTTCTTCTTCTTCTTCTTGTTTACGGTATTTATAGGCTTGAATGAAGCTTCAGTTGGGTCTTGAAATCGTTTTGCGTCAGCCTTCATAAAATAGCCATTTATTGATAGCATTGAATGCTATCTTCCCGTTGCTTCAATGGAGTGCCTCTTCAGCATAGGTTGTTCAGTTATTTCTCCAAGGTCAGAAGCAACATGTACTCAAAGTCTCAATTACACAATGGTTAAAGGTAATATCCAGTTGATGTTGGAACCAAATTGGTCAAAGACTTTTTCAATGTTTAAATCTCTGAATGGTTTTGATGATAACAATTATTATTAAGAATTTTACAAAGTATGATAACAAGTTATTGCAGGTGTAGGTAACAAGATGAAACACAAGAAGGGGGGTTCAATTGTGTTTCAAAGCTTTTGAAAACTTCTCGCAAACGTTGGACGCTGATTATGAAAAGCGTTGGACTCTCAGTGCAACTGGTTTATTGGACGCACAGATATGTTGGACGCAAAAACATCCACTTAGTTTAAAACAGGTTTTCTTTGTGCGATGAAGGCGTATTGAATAACTTGTTAAAATAAGTTCAAAATCAATCCCCTCAGTTAGTATAAACAAATAAATTAACAGAGAAAGGGATAGAGAAAATAACACAAGTGTTTATCCTGGTTCACTCTTTCCTAAGAGCTACGTCCAGTCCCCTCAAACTAGAGAGATTTCACTATCAATCAAGATAGAATACAAGTATTCTTCAACAACCTCTTCAGGCCTTACACAAGTATTCTTTGCACACATAGCCTCTCCAGGCTCAACACAAGTATTCTTTGACAACTAAGCCTCTCCAAGCTTAACCCCAAGTATTCTTTGCACGCAGCCTCTCCAGGCTATATCCCAAGTATTCTTTTACAGACAAGCCTCTCCAGGCTCAGACAACTCAGAAGAGTGTTTTTGACTTAAAGTGCTATCTAACTCACGCAAGTGAGAATATGAAAATCTTAAGCACTTGGAGAGTTAAGCAAACTCTCTTTTACAAGAAGGAAGAAAATAATACAAGACTTTTTACAATAGACAAAGTATTTGCACAGCGTTTCAGCTCTTTCTTTTTCTTGGTTCAGTCTGTTGTATTCTTCTTCTTGTTCACGGTATTTATAGGCTTTGATAAAGCTTCAGACTTTTTCTTCGAATAGCTCAGCTTTAGTCTTCATAAATATGATTGTTCTCTAATAGCATTAAATGCTATTTTTCCATTGCTCTGAGGAGTTCCACTTCAGTGTGTATGTCTGCATCTTTTTCTCCTAAGTCAGAAGCAACCTGTACTCACGGTCTCAATTGCATAAAGGTTACTAGTAATATTCTGTTGAGACAAAGGGAATACACTGTGTAAATCAGAAAGGGGTGTTCAGAGAGATATAGAAATAGTCAGAGTACATTCTCTCTCTAAGTACATTTTCCAGTGTTTTATGCTTTTCATTTAATGCATGTTCAAACACGTTGAATACAGCTATTTATTTCAAATCATTTGCTCAATAAATATGTTCCATATTAAATGCAAGAGCAATAAATAGCAAGTTATGTATTCTGCGTTTTGGACGCAACATGTAGAATGTATGGACTTTTCAGGTTATGTACAAAATGGACGCATACCTTTGCTTACCATTTGTACTTGAGGCAACTTGGTTCATATGGACGCATATTCATTGCTTACCATATGGACTTATGACTTTGCTTCTCTGATAGTGCGTCTCTATGACAGTCAATGGACGTTTATCAATTTTGCATCCTTGGACGCAAAGCATAGTTCGTCTCCATGACTAATTACTGGACGCTTATAGGTTCTGCTTCTTTGGACGCAAAGCTTCATTTGACGTATTGCTTCTCAAAGTCTTTTGGATGATACTTTTTTGAGGTTAAGTATCAGAGTCCATTGGACGCTCCACTCTTGGATTGTACATATATGTGCCAATGTCACTTTGGACAATGGATTTATCTTTGTTGTACCTACAAGAGCGTGTCAGCAGACTTTGTAAAACCTTTAATAATTATTATTATCATCAAAACCACTTAGGGAATTCATGCATTAGAAATGCTTTTGAATAATTTGGTTCCAACAATCTCCCCCTTTTTGAAGATGACAAATATTATTAAGTTTTACAAGCAGTAAAGCAGATAACACCAGTAAACAGTTAACATATATTTTTTAAGGAGAAATTTTTCTTAGGGAAAACTCCCCCTGAGATATATGTCTCAGTTTTTCTTACTCTTCTCCCCCTGAGATAAGCATCTCATGGTTTTGGATATTCAATATGTTCAGAGTATCTGAAAAATTTCTTTTTCTCACAGAGCAGATTAGTCCAGCATATAATATAGCATAATCAGAGCAGCATAAATAATAAGACTACTGCACTGCAATATAGATTCAATCTCATTTTATTAATGACTTTTGAGCTTTAAAACTTAATTCTTCCCAATTTCTCCCCCTTTTGTCATTAGACAAAAAAGTTCACAGAACATCATAGTCCAAAAAAAAAATAGGAATTCAGAAAATGGAAGAGTAGGAGAACAGGACTGTCATGGATTCTTCCTTGATTCCATATACTTGCGGTACTGTCCCAACAGAAATATCAGGTCATCAATATCTTCTGTTGAAGGTGGAACTTGTACTGGTGCAATTCTGGATTCCTCATCTGTAGAGACAATGGCATCTTCTGGCTCAGGAGGAAATTCAATTATTGGCTGAGTGGATCTAGTTGGAGCACCAAAGACATCATTAAACATATATCGTTGATGTGCCATGTTTTCTGTAACTGATCCCCTGGTTGGCGTTGCAGCCTTCTCAGCATCTGAGACCCCTAAAGATGATGCTTCTTACTCACACAAGACAAGGTGTCTTTCCCAGAAGGTTCTGCCTTCCTGCTCCGTTGCTTGTCCTGTCTTGGACAAGAACATTAAGAAATCCATATCCACATTCTCCATGGATTTCCTTGCCCAGTCTTCATCAATCCTGATAGGAATTGGCATTGGACTTTTGTTGATGCTCTTCTTTGGGAACTTGTCCTTATTTTTGTCAACAAGATAGACCCTTGGTGCTATCCTGCTAGGCTTGACCTTTATTGTTGTGGTTGGCTTGATTCTCATAGACGGAGAGACATTGAAGTTATTTTGGAGCTGAAGTTCGTCCGTTATGTTTCTGATGATCATTCTGTCAAGGGGTGAGAGAAATGATCCCAGTTCTTCCGCAGTCAGAGGAGAGTAATCTGGCTTGAAGTCATAAATTCTCATCCTTGAGAGTCCCAAAGAGCTGGGCATGATTGACTTAGCTCTTACTTCCTCTGAGGTCATGTTCTCCCTTCTATTATCCTCCTGAAGAGGGAT